>OY728158.1:86248273-88748273 GCA_963277665.1 Viscum album
TCATGTTTGAAGAAACCTATTGTTCCATAATGTAATTCACTTATTTTGGATCACTTCATTGGATATAATATTCCATATTTTAATGTAAATACTAACCCATTAGTATCTAGACAATTTATTAAGTCTCACAAAAGGCATTCTTATATTTGGAAGTTATATTCAAAATTATAAATCAACCTATGATAATATATTGGTGTGAGGATTAACCTAAACTCTAGATGAAAATTAAATCCACAATATGGGTTTTAATACCTATTAGTGAGGAATATTTATATTATATGTTTGGTTAGAAACTCAATAATGATGATATGCCTATTTTTTGATAGTTACTTAATGTATTTACAAAATATTTTCTTACTCTTCTCCTAAATAATCAAGGTGATTTTCAATATAAATCAAATCTAGTGCTACTACTATTTCAATGACTCTAAATATAATGTCCCTCATTGAGTTACAAGAATTTAAGAACAAACTCTAGGAAAATTTGGATACGGTATTAATTTGGATTAGAGTTGTTCCATGGGGTGCACCAATTATTTTTGATAAGAATAAATATGGTTCAATGCATCTTTCCATTTATTTTTAGGAACTTAAAAAATCAAAATTATGAACAAGTGTTATTTACCTTGTATTGATGGTCAGTTTCATCAGTTATGAGAAGATAAATATTTTTCCAAGATTTATCTTCGATATCATAAATTAAGGGTCAAGAAGGAAGATATACCCAAGGAAACCTTCCATATGATTTATTCTCATTATGAATTTATAGTAATTTAATTTCTAATAACCAATTAACTTATTATATTCATGTATTCAATGAAAATAGTATTTAGATGTTACATTGATCAATTTGTAGTGGTATTTATATATGAAATTAATATATATTCAAAGAGTATGGAAGAACTTGAATAACATTTGAGGATTATGGTAATTACTCCAAGGAAGGATAAGTTATATACCAAATTTAACAAGTTTTAATTTTTGATACAAAAATTATACTTCTTAGGTCATATAATTTCTATTGAGGATACATTAGTGGGTCCTTCAAATATGAAAGTTATTTAGGAATCTCTTAGAAAAATCACACTAACTAAGAATCATTGATTTCTTAGGTTGGTTAGATACTATTGATGCCTTTTGATATATTTTTCATGACTATCTAATCCACTAAATATGTTTACCACAAGGTATCTATGTTTCTCTAGACAGATGAATATGAGTATAATTTAAAAGTACTTAAGAGAAGGTTAGTTAGTGCACCTGTTCTTACACTACCTAGTAGTGGAGAAGGGATTGTGAGTTATACTGATGCATAGAAAATGTTTTTGTTTTTTCAAAATTCAATGTCATATGGTGATAGATTTTTTCTCTCAACAATTGAAATTTTCTATTAAAAATTACTCGCCTCATGATTTGGATCTGGAAGTGGTAATTTTTTTATTGATTATATGGGGAAATTATTTGTATGGTGATTGTTTTGATATAGGTAATGATCAAAAAATCATGAATAATATATTTAAATATAAATAATTTCATATATTTTAGAGAATATGGTTTGATTTGATCAAATATTATGATTTTTCAAAAAACTACCACCCAGTGAAGGAAAAAAAGATGGATAATTCTCTATGTCTAAAAAACCACACTAGTTTTTCCACAATGTAATTTGAAGAAGATCCTATATTTATAGATTTATAGAATTTGGATCTTGAAATCAAAATAAATGTAGAAAAACATTCACTTTCTCATATGAATATTAAAATATTCATCCATAATAGGATAAATAAGTCATAGAATGAATATGTAGAATTACATAAGATTTTAATAAGTATTCTAGATTTAAACCATGATCATGATAGAATGATATGGTTCAAGAACTGAATATGTGTTCCATAAATACCATATTTGAAGGATTTATTGGATGAATCACACAGTTCATCATTCTATATTCTTCTTAGAAGTAAAAAAGGTGTATAAAGATCCGAATGAATATTTGTGGTGGGATAACGTGAAATTGGATATTGGAGAGTATGTATCACGACGCATGGTGTGTCAAAAAGATAATTCATGGAGACAAAAGTCTAAGGTTATGTTACAAACATTACCATAATAGAATGGAAATTGGAGAACATTTCCATTGATTTCATCATCAGGCTCCCCAAAAAATCTTAATCACACAATGTTATTTGAGTGGTAATAAATTTCTTTATGAAATCAACATATTGTATTGATATTAGATGATATTTGTCTCTTGATTTGATCACTTGGGTATATATTAATGATATTTTGATATTTCATAGTGAACCACTCTCAATCATATATAAGTAGGATTTGAGTTTTACCTCAATGTTATAGAGAAGCCTTCAGTAGGCTTTGGATATATAGTTGAGTTTCAGTACTACTTACCATCCTTAGAAAAATGATTAGTTTAAGAGGATAGTTCAAACTCTAGATTATATGTTAATATATTTATCTATTTATTTCAAAGGTTTTTGGGATCAACACATTCCTTTGGTATTATTTTCTTACTACAATAGTGCTCATTAGAACATTAAAATGGATCCTTTTGAATCCTTATATAGAATAAAGTGTAAAACTATATTTTTTTAGGAAAAATTATGATAAATAAAGACATCAGGACTTGATCTATCTATGTAAATGGATGATAAGGTTTGATCTATTCAACAACATATCAGTTAATCTCAGAGTTGATAAAAAATATTATGTTAAAAATCATCGATGAGATCTAGAGAACAAAGTTGGTGATAAGGTATTCCTATAAATATCTCCATGGAAGAAGGTTATAAAATATTTGTAAGAATAGAAATGTGAGTATTATATATATAATTCTCTTTGGAATTATTGATCACCTTGATGTAGTAGCTTATCTTTTGGTTCTTTAATCGAATCTCTCTCAAGTTCATGATGAGTTCTACATATCTCTACAAAGAAAGTGCATACTCGATCATTCACCTTGAACTTTGGTTTCATATCACTAGAGAAATATATATCTTATGAGGAACAACCAGTGAAGATTCTGAGTAATAGAGATAAATTTCTATGAAACAATACCACTCACATGTTCAATGTTTTGTGGTAGAATCATAAAAGTTTGGTAGCTATCTGGGATCCTAAGGATGTGATGAGGTAGAAGTATCCTCATATTTTTATATCAAAGTGTTGTAATTTTATTGGAAAAATAGTATAAGGGGGAATAATTTAACACCCTTTATTTTTTTGATATATTTCTCTTGAAATAAATCTAATTTTTTTTGATAGCTTACATCACACAAAACATCAAGTTTAAATAAACTAGAAAAAAAATATTGAAATATTATTTCCCATCTATTGGAATAATGGGTATGAATAAGATTAAAAATTTTATAAAAAATATTTATAAAAATTTTATTTTATATAAATTTTTTTATTAACCCTTCTTAAATATGTGTTTAATTTTCTGTAAAGCCATTTTATGCTTCAATTATATGTTTCTTTCAAAAATGATTTATCTTTCCATTTGTGTGGGAATATTAGAATTGATTTAATCATCTTTAAAAAATTGTATTTTATAATAATTATATCATTTTTGAATTAATAATTTCAATATTATCTTCATTTTTATTTTATAAATTTTTTAAGAAAATATTTTTCATCAATAGTGAAAAATACTATATTTTTGTAAAATTGTCGTTTCTTTTCATTAAATTATGTAATTTAAAGTCATAATATTTTTTTTGGTAATAAATTTATATAACATAAATTTCATTTAAAATAATCTAATTAATTCTATTAGTATCATAATTTACTTTATTCTTATATATGATAATTTTTTGGCATAAAAGCACATTTTTCAAGAAAACATTTTTTCATCACATATTATGGGTTTATTTTTAAATAATTTTATGATAATTATAAGAATTTAATTTTATAAAATTGATACCATTGTTGTAATCATGAAGTTAAATATTGTTAAATAGGAACCTTTTATTATTAGGCATTATGAATAGTAATTGTGGTAAAACTTATCACATTAGTAAAGTTTAAATGAGTTAATTAAGGTTAAAGATAACAAAATAAGGGAAAAAATCTATCAATAACTTTCATTAATCTAATTTTTTTTTATTCTACCATAACCAATATAACATAAAATACATGTTGTTTTTGGTAAATTTTCCAATGATGATGACATTTATATCATTTTATGTAAATAAAAATATGAAATGCCACCCTTTTTAATTTGAACTACTATTATCAATTCACATGGGAAAAAATTACGTTTTGAATGAATACTAAAGTAATTTTCAGATTGTAGATATTATTTTATTATGTTAATTTATTTCTAATATTTAGTGATTATATGTTTACCTTAAACACTTATACAACTTGACATAGTGCTTGAGATAGTGTTGGAAAAATTAATGTAAATGATTTACAAAAAATAAAACTTATGTTTTGGGGATGAATTATGGATCCATAAGAATTTATAATTGAATAATAATATATTATTGATGGAGAAAAGTATTATATTTAAATTATATATTTTTAATGCTGTCATTAATGTAAAATTAAATTAATAGTGTAAAAATGACATTAATGATATTTTATGAAAAATAATATTTTATTAAATTATTTAAAATTTATAAATATATTTCAAGAGGACAAGTAAAATCATAAATATTCTGAAATTTCAAATCTTTAAAATTTATGATCAAATTTTAAACATATATGTAAAATTATAACACTTTAAGATTTAAAAGTTCATTACTATGGTTAGATTTAAAAAAATTCAATGTATGGGTAAAACCAAAATATAAGGGTTAAAATTACCTAAACTATAATTCCCTTGACCCCATTAGCTTGTATTTGGGGCCTAAATTTATTAAATTCGCATAATATACAATTAATAACATCACAAAGAATTGTATAGTTTTTTTAGTATTGGTAAAAAAGATATATACTTGAAATTCAAATTACATTTCAGAAATAAAATACACAAATAATTTTCTATGATAATTTCATTTTTCTTCATAGTGTATCCCTACATATCAATAAAAAACATCCTTGTATCTTAAGTAAAATTGTTACATTAGAATGGGGTGAGCTAAAATGCTCAACAAGGGAAAGCATACAACAGAAGCTTTGAATAAATAATTCACAAACAATATGGAAAGGTAAATAACTAAATCACATGTCATTTAATCAATAACTTGAGAATAATATGATTAGAATTAAATATGATAAAATAATTCCCTATAAATAGTCACATGATAATGAAACATAACCATAGATATTTCAGTAAGAGGAAAATACCAAGGAATAAAAATAACTAAATTCATCATGATGGAATTCATAATGTAGGACATCGTAAATATAACATCAAGGCCTTGGCCAAGACACTATACATAAATGGGTAAGACAACATCCAATACATGTACTAGTTTGTCTCATGAGACCTACCGATGCATCGAGGAGCTATAATGATCCTATTTTGTCACTTAATAAGTCTAATTAATTCCTTATATGAAAGGGTAAAATCATAAACAAAATAAAATTTTTATTGAAATACTAGTGTAGTACCCCTGGTTTCTGGTAAGTAACACTTGTTTTATGCTTTTAAGTACATGAAGCATATGATAAATGGTTGGGAAATTTTGGAGACTTTTAAAGTGTTAAAGGGAAAAATGTGGTGACGCACGGGCTACGAACGGGTTGCCCAAACCATACGGAAGTCATGTAGGTGTTGGTCACTTTGGATAGAGGGCGCCGCACAGTGTGTGCACGGTTTGGGAAAACCGTGCGAGGTCATGTGGAGCGCCCCTTCCAAGCAGTGACTACCACACGGTTATCGCACGATTTGCCTAGCCATGCAGGCTAACTGTGCTTGGGGTCAACTTAGATCCTATTTTTAAGGATCTAAACTGTTTTATCATTAAACCCAGTCGTTTTTTCTCCTATACAGCCCAAAATTTATATTTCTCTCTGTTGAAGGTGAGAGATCACTTAACAAGAATTTTGGAAGCGATCCAGAGGATTGCCTTGGAGTTTAGAGGCTGGTTGATCGAGGTAAGTCTCATTTCCTTTAGTTTTCTTAGATCTCCTTCTTCCCTCTTGATGGATCCTTATATCTACGACCAAGGTGGGTAGATCTAAGGTAGTGGATGACTTTTAAGTCGGGTTTCGGTTTTGTTGGTAATAGGGGATGGAATCTAAGGACGTTTCAGGGAGTAGTTAACTCGGTTTTGTTGGTGTTCTTCATCTATTGGTTGGGTTCGCCTAATTTGTTGAGTTAGGTGGCTGCACTCCTGATTCCTCTTTCTTAGAACGTGAAGGCTTAGTTTCAAATTGTTTTCCTTGATTGAAATTGTCTGTTTATCTGCTGTGAAAGAATGGTTGAAACCCATTTTCAGTAGCAGGTGATGGAAATTGTGTGTTTTTGGAACATTTTTGTTGAAGTGAATTTTAAATGGTGATTTTAAACTGGTTATGGTTTTGCTGCTTGAAAGAAATAGTTTTCAATTAATGGTTTGATGCTTTATTGAATGTTTTTGAACACACTTGGTTTTGGCATGGATTTTCATGGGTTGTGTTGTGTCTTCATGTGCATTGGGATGTTTAAGTGCAAGAAGTACCCCCATAAAAAGTTTGGGATGGATAAGGGTGAGAAGTACCCCCATCAAAAGGGACAGATAAGGGCGTGAAGTACCCCCATCAAGGTAGTCCACTAAGTGACGACTTAGTGGAAGGAAAACTCACCACTCACGAGTATAGGGAGGTCCAGGTTGCATGCATGGTTGGTTGTATGGATTTGTGAAATTGAATGAATGTGACAAAATGGAAATGGGAATTTGATTGGAAACATTGCTTGGTTTCTCTTCTTGAGAAAGATGGATTTTGTTGGAAAATGGTTTTGACATGGAACTTGTTATATTGTGAACTGTTTTGGAATTGATTTATATAAATTGTTTTATATAAATGTGCTAACATGTTTTATCCTAGAGGCATGGGTTGGGAATTCATCAGGGAAAACCTACTGAGTTTCATTACTCACCCCTTGCTTTGGAACGTTGGTTCTTTTGCATATGTCATATACTGGGATGTTGGCCAAGGTAAAGTGTCACATGTTTACAGCACTACTTCGTGATACTTGGGCCGGTTTGTGATGTTGGAGCTTGGAGCTTGTGGAGCATGGAGTTGGGTTGTCATCTTGTAGTCTTTTAGTTTGTCTTTCTGCTATTTACTCTGATTTAGTGTTGGTTTCCGCTATGGTACTCTTGGTTGGTTTCTGATAAAATAAATGGTTGAGTTGTCTTAGCTTTTATCATGTATTATTTAGTTTATTAGATTGGTTATGGTTGTTGGTTCTGTGGTATGTTCAAAAAGGGTAAATCATCCCCAAATTGTTTTGAAACCCTTTGGCATTTATTTCCATCCTTTGGTGCCTTGGGGGTGTCACTTAAGTCCAAGTAATGACTTATCATATTCTCAAGCCAATAAGTATAAGTGGGTCATTACAAATGGTATCAGTTTGTGTGATCCTTGGGGTATAAATGCAATCAGCTTGTTCCTTTCTTTCTGGAACAAGTAGTAATCAGTTTTTGTTGGTCTTGGCGTTGAATTATTACGTGTCTATTCCTTGGGTGGTCATCTTAGGAAGAAGTAGGATTGTTGGAACGTGGAATGTAGAGCATAAAAAGACGTATCTAACCTTTTTATGCGGAACTTCAAGTTACCAGGGAGTTGGGTACATAAGTGTTTTGGAGACAATTATAGGATAACAAATCTCATTGTCATGGGTTTAGCCAATGAGATGGGCATGACATGAATTAGAGAAATGACTTCCCACTAAGAGTGCATATATCATTTTGAGAAATGGATTATGGCTTGATGCAAAAGCGTGATTTCTGAAAATTTTTAACTTTTTTTCAAATGAATGATTTTGAAAAAATAATGGTTGAGGTATTTTGAAAATAGATTGATTTTCAAAAGAAAGAATTTTTTTTAGAAATGGGTAAATGTGGAAAAGCATGATGGTTGAAAATCAATGTTGTGATAGTAATGTGATAGAAATTGAAATGATAAGCCTTCAGTTGCTAGGAAGTGAGACTAATGGTGTGCATTGTTTTTATAGAAAATGGCACCCGTTAGGCATCGTAGAAACCAAACGGAAGAGGATGCAAAGAATGTGGTCGCACCTGAGCCACAGGTGAACCAGAAGCTAGTACAAAGTATAGTTCAAGCATTTCAAGTTGTGCACATGGGGAATAGGAGGGATGAGTCAAGGAATGCAGACTATTCCATCCAGTTCCAGAAGCAGAATCCACCCATTTTTTGGGGTGATTCTGAACTAGAAAGGGCGGAGGTGTGGCTAAATATGATGAATCGTATATTCAATTTCATCGGAACACCAGCAGAAATGAAAGTAATGATGGAAACATATATGCTGGAGGATCTTGCACGACATTGGTGGGAGATAGTGGTGCAGGATAAGGTGTCTCAAGGCCTGGGCTAGGAGGAATTTGAGGAATTGTTCAAAAAACAATTCTATCCTCACACGTTCAAGATCCATAGGACGACAGAATTTTTCAGCCTGAAGTAGGAGAATCTCTCTGTCATAGATTATGCGGCTAAATTGATGAATTTAGTGCGCTTTTCACCGGAAGTTGTTGTAAGTGCATCGCTGAAGGCACATATCTTTGAATGAGGGTTGCGATAGGAGATTCGCTCGAAGATATTTGTGCCCTGTATTACGGATTATACATAGATGGTAAACAGAGCCATAATAGCTGAAAGAGACATCTCAGGAGTTATGGGAGGAGGAAGTATGATGATACCCACAGGAGCGGGTGGGAACTCTAATGCTGGGAATAAGTGGAAGAGGGACACCTACTTCCAAGGTGGGAGTGCGAATCAGAATCAGACAGCTGAATCGGTGAATCTTCCTCCACGACCCATGATGAAAGTCGGGTGTTTTCAATGTGGCTCAATTGATCACATGAAATGATAATGTACAACACCACCGAGAACATGCCACAATTGCAACAAGATGAGGAATCTTCATCGATATTGTTGCAGTGCTCCACGGTCGGGTCTTCGTGACACTTATCATGTGTCGCAAGAATCTTATGCTTCGACAGGGCGAGGACCGAAAAATCAGTCTCACCAGCAGAACAGAGCTAGATATGGTGATTCTAGGAATACTGTGACTCCTTAGGCAGGAAAATCTCAACAAGGCAATAAGGATAAAAGTACAGCAACAAAGCAATTGTATGGAGCAGAATAGGTGATTGTGGATGACCAGTATGGACCGCCTACGGTGAGAGGTACGATTTTCTTGAATTCTACCCGCATGCAAGTGTTGTTCGATACTGGTGCATCGCACTCTTTTCTTGCTTCTCGTATTTCTGATTTGTTGAACATAAAATTTGAAATGATGCCTTCTATGATAAAACTTCAAACTCCTCTCGGTGAAAGAAAGTGTAGAGCCTTCATGTGTAGAGAATGTTATATAACTGTTGATGGAGCTAATATGAAATGGGATTTCTCTATGCAGCAGATAGATGTCTATGATATAATCCTGGGTATGTATTGGTTGACAGAGTTCAGGGCACACATTGACTGTTATAGCAGAACAGTTAGTTTTGCGACTTAGGATGGCGTCGAGCATCTCTTTAGAGAAGAAAAAGTGGTGAAGGCAGGTCCAACGAGCTTGTTGGAACTAGTAGTGGCAACGATATCTTACCAATTGGCTGTGTTAAACTTGGAATAGATGGACGAGATCCCAAATAACAGTTTTCCAGTAGTTATGGATCAATTTATTGATGTTTTTCCTGAAAACTTCTCAGGGTTACCACCTGTAAGATAAGTGGAGTTTACAATTTATCTCCTTCCGGGGACCAGTACTATCTCACTTCCATCTTATAGGATGGCACCAATAAAGTTAAAGGAATTGAAAGTGCAGTAGGAAGAACTGTAAAACAAAGGTTTTATTCGGCCAAGCGTGTCTACATGGGCAGCACCAGTTTTGTTTGTAAAGAAATCAGATGGAACATTGAGGCTATGTGTGGATTATCGTAAACTTAACCAAGTTATGATAAAGAATAGATATCTACTTCCACATATTGATGATTGGTTTGATCGATTGAGGGGAGCTCAATGGTTCTCTAAGATTGACTTGCGGTCAGGATATCACCAGTTGCGAGTTCGGAAGGATGACATTCTGAAGACAGACTTCAGAAGCAGATATGGTCACTACGAATATGTATTCATGCCTTTTTGTCTTACGAATGCACCAGAAGTCATTATGGCAATGATTAATCAGATATTCCAGTGATATCTGAATTATTTTGTTTTTGTTTTTGTAGACAAAATATTGTTGTATTGAAGAACAAGGGCTGAGTATGAGCAACACTTGGAAATAATGTTGGAAATCTTGAGAGACAATCAGTTTTATGCCAAATTATCAAAGTGATATTTTGAGATACAAGGGGTACGCTTTCTGGGCCATGTTGTTTCTGAGAAAGGTGTTTCAGTGGATCCAAAAAATATAGAAGCTGTTATTTCTTGGAAACCGTCAAAGAGTCTCTTTGAAATAGGAAGTTTTCTTGGTCTAGCTGGTTATTACTGACGCTTTGTGCGTGACTTCTCATGACTAACTTCGCCTATGACAACATTGATAAAGAAGAATAGCGCATTTCAATGGACTGAGGAATGTCATGGTTCTTTTTAAAAGTTTAATGTTAGCCTTATATCAGCACTCATCTTGATTTTTTCAGAAACAGGATAGGGGTACATGGTGTATTGTGATGCTTTTGGACCTGGTTTGGGATGTTTTCTCATGCAAGGAGACCATGTTGTTGCTTATAGCTCAAGAGAGTTGAGAGTGCATGAAAAGAACTACCCAACACATGATTTGGAGTTATATGCAGTTGTTCATGCCATGAAGACTTGGCGTCATTATCTCTTTGGTGAGAAATTCACTATGTTTACATATCATAAGAGTTTGAAACATATTTTCTCACAATGAGATTTGAATATGAGGAAGAGGAGATGGATGAAGTATATTCAAATGTTCGACTTTGACTTGATGTATACACCATGTAAGGGAAATTCGGTGGCCGATGCATTAAGCAGAAAGTCATATTCTCAGTTGGTGCAAGAAGATTCAGATGAGTGACATTTGATGTCGGTCCTAGCCGACATGCGTATGGAATGTGAAGAATGAGCTGATGTTGCAGTTTTCTTTCTAGTTGCACTTTTTCCTGATTTGGTGGAGATTATATAGGAGGCACAGGCATCCGATGTAGAATGTGTTGCAATGAGTTCAAAACTCAATAGTCAGGAGACCATTGAGGGATGGAAGCTGGATGGGAGTTCAGTTGTGTGGTTTTGATATCGGATTGTTGTACCTTTAACTACTCAGGAACAACTACTTCATGCTTACCACCACTCCATATGGGCTGTTCATCTAGGAATAGGGAAGATGTATAAGGCGATAAAGGCACAATTTTGGTGGAGCGGCATGAAACAGAAGGTAACTGAATTTGTTTCAAGGTGTTTAACTTGTCAGCAGGTTAAAGCAGAGCATCAGAGCCTAGCTGGTATGTTGCAATCATTACCTATCCTAGTGTTGAAATAGGATCAGATAGTTATGGATTTCATTACAGGTCTCCTAGGAACGATTCTGAAGCACAATGCCATATGGGTGATAGTGGATCAACTTACTAAGTCGGCCCATTTCATCCCTATTCGTGAATCCAATACGGTAGAAGATCTTTCAAAAATCTATATATGAGAAGTGGTAAAAAGAAATGGCATACCAGTTTCAATAATACCACACAGAGATCCGAGGTTCACATCTTGTTTCTGGTGATCCTTAAAAAAATCCTTGGGAACTCAGTTGAATATGAGAACGATGTATCATCCTCAGATGGATGGAAAATCCGAAAGGACGATACAGACATTGGAAGACATGTTGTGGGCTTGTGTAATGGATTTTGGTAGATCGTGGGAAGAGCACATTCCTTTAGTGGAGTTCTCGTATAACAATAGTTATCAGGCCTCGATACACATGGCTCCATTTGAAGCATTGTATTGGAATCCTTGTCGTTCTACACTTTGTTGGGTGGAAACAGTTGATACTTTACTAGTTGGGCCGATCCTAGTCCAAGAAACAACGGAGAATATCAAGTTGATAAGAAAGAGGATGGGTACAGCATAGAGTCTTCATAAATCTTAGGCGGATCATCACTGAAGACCGTTGTCATTTGCGGTGAGTGATCATGTCTTTTTCAGAATCTCTCCATGGCTTGGACATCGTTGTTTTGGGAAGCAGGTCCACTTATCTCCTCGATATATAGGCCCTTTTGAGATACTGGAATGGGTTGGAGAGGTGGTGTATTGGTTGGCATTACCACAACGGTTCAGTGCAGGGCATAATGTGTTCCATGTATCTCAGTTGAAGAAGTATCAGCCCGATCCTGACCATGTGATCAAATGGGATCATGTTGTCCTAGAGCTGAATGCTTTGTTGGTACATATTCTGGTGCGGATTTTGGATAGGCAGGAGAAATTCTTGCACGGAAAAAGCATCACTCTAGTGCGGGTTATGTGGAAACATGGTCAGATTTAGGAAGAGACTTGGGAATGCGAGAAAGAAATGAAAGAGAAGTGGACAGAACTCTTTCAGGAAAGCGATGGTTTTCTACTTTCCGGGGACGGAAACGCCAATGGTGGAGAGAATGTAGTACCCCCTAGTTACTGGTAAGTAACCCTTGTTTTATGATTTTAAGTACATGAAGCATATGAGAAATGGTTGGGAAAGTTTGGAGACTTTTAAATTGTTAAAGGGCAAAAAGTGGTGGCGTACGGGATGTGCACTGGTTTCCCAAACTGTGCAGAAGCCATGTAGGTGGTGGTCACTTTGGACATAGGAGACCGCATAGTGTGCGCACGATTTGGGAAAACCTTGCAAGGAGGCCGTGTGGAGTGCCCCTTCCAAGTAGTGACTACCGCACAGTTATTGCACGATTTGCCTAGTCGTACGGACTAACCGTGCATGGGGTCAACTTAGATCCTATTTTTAAGGATCTAATCCATTTTATCTTTAAACGCCCTCTTTTTTTCTCCTAGATGGCCCTAACTCGGGATTTCTCTCTAGTGAAGGTGGGAGAACACATACCATGCGTTTTGGAAGTGATCCTGAGGTTTGCCTTGGCATTTAGAGGCTGGTTGATCGAGGTAAGTCTCGTTTACTTTAGTTTTCTTAGATCTCTTTCTACCCTATTGATAGATCCTTAGATCTAAGCCCATGGTGGGTAGATATAAGGTAGTGGATGACTTTTATGTCAGGTTTCAGTTTTGTTTGTACTAGGTGAAGGAATCTAAGGGGGTTTTGGGGAGTAGTTGACTCAGTTTTTTTGGTATTCTTTGTCCATTGGTTGGGTTCGCCTAATTTTTTGAGGTAGGTGGCTTGACCCCCGATTCCTATTTCTTAGAACATGAAGGCTAAGTTTCAAATTGTTTCCTTGATTGAAATGGTTTGTTTATCTGCTATCAAAGAATGGTTGAAATCCCTTTTAAGTAACGACTGATGGAAATTGTGTGTTTTTGGAAAGTGTTTGTTGAAGTGAATTTAAAATGGTGATTTTAAACTGGTTATGGTTTTGCTGCGTGAAAGAAATGGTTTTCAATAACAAGTTTGATGCTTTATTGAATGTTTTAAAACACACTTGGTTTTGGCATGTATTTTCATGGGTTGTGGTGTCTGTTCATATTCTTTGGGATGGGTAAGGGTGAGAATTAGCCCCATCAAGAGGTTAGGATAGATAAGGGCAAGAGTACCCCCATGAAAAGAGATGGATAAGGGCGTGAAGTACCCCCGTCAAGGTAGTGCACTAAGTGACGGTTTAGTGGAATGATAATTCACCACTCGTGAGTATTGGGAGGTCCAGGTTGCATGCACGGTTGGTTGTGTGGATTTTTTAAATGGAATGAATGTGCCAAAATGGATATGGGAATTTGATTAGAAACTTTTCTTGGTTTCTTTTCTTGAGAAAGATGGGTTTTCTTGGAAAATGGTTTTGACATGGAACTTTTTATATTGTGAACTGTTTTGGAATTGTTTTATATAAATTTTTTTATATAAATGTGGTGAAAAGTTTAATTATAGAGGCATTGGTTGGGATGTCATTGGGGAAAACCTTCTAAGTTTCATTACTCACCCACTGCTTTGGCACGTTGGTGATTTTGAAGATGTCATATACCAGGATGTTGGGAAAGGTAAAGTGTCATATTTTTATAGCACTACTTCGTCATACATGGGTTGGTTCGTGATGTTGGAGCTTGGTGCTTGTGGATCATAGAGTTGGGTTGTCGTCTTGTAGTCTTTTAGTTTGTCTTTCTGCTGTTTACTTTGATTTAGTGTTGGTTTCTATTGTGAAACACTTGGTTGGTTTATGATAAAATAAAAGGTTGAGTTGTATTATATTTTAGCATGCATCATTTAGTTGATTAGTTTGGTTATGGTTTTTGGTTCTATGGTATGTTCTAAAAGGGAAAATCGTCCCCCAATTGTTTTGAAACCCTTTGACAATTATTGCCCGCCTTTGGCACCTTGGGGATGTCTCTTTTGGCCAAGTAATGACTTGTCGTATTCTCAATCCAATGAGGATAAGTGGGTCATTACAACTAGAATCTGAAATATGGACACTTTAACAAATCAATAAATAAAATCATAAACAATCCAGATTAATATAGAGAATGGTATCAAAATAGAACATCCAAAGTCAAACTGATCATAATCCATGCAAATAAATAATAAGGATGATATCAATTCCAATTATCCCTAGTTTATTATAATTAAAATAAATAATTGTTTTCATTGATGAATATAAATTCCATAAAAAGATCCTTAAAAATATTTTGAGGAAAATTTCCTTTTCATTTTCAAAATCACCTTTTAAAACAAAATGTTCACATAATATTTTCAAAATATTTTTCATTGAAAATATCTTTCAAATAAATTTTAAAAAATTAAGTTGTCATGATGGTGAAAGTTATGTTCATTTTGTACAGTTTAAAATATATGTTCCTTTAATATTTATGGTAAAATCTAAATGGGAATTGTATTGAAAATGACATAAAGAATCAATTAAAAAATTATAAAAAGTGAAAATGGGAAAAAATTCCTTTGATAAATCATTTTAAAAATGTTAAAAATATTTTTTAAAACCTTTTAATAAAAAATACGTTTTTATGAAACCATATTTACAACGGAAATGAGAAATATGGTCATATTGTATTAAAAATATTTTTTTCAATAATTTTAAGTAACAAAGAGTGAAATAATGCTAGTATTTATTTAAAATTTTATGATTAACTAGATGATAAGAAAATATAATGATTTAAATATTTAAATATCAAATAATTACCCAACAGGAGACATAAAAATAAACAATATTGAAGAATTATGAGATTGGGAAAAGAACCCTTACCACTTTTTAATCAGTTGAATCATATAACCCATAAAATAATAGAATTTAAAAAAAAATTAAATATCATAATATTAAATCAATTCATTATATAACATGTCAATGGGTAGATATATGAACCTCAAAAAAATAGTTTCATAACATCAAAATATGCCTCAATGAAAGAAGATTGAGACGATGTCCCTTACCTAGGGTTCAACTTCATTAAAATGTGTTAAAACCTCTTATATAATATTTTTCAATATGTTGTTAACTTACACCATAACCATATTAATATTTATAATATCATATATTATCCTTTTATGACATATTATCACTCATTCATTAATTAAATTACATTATTTTCATTGTTTTGGGTGTTAATTGTCATATTTTCTCATGCTTGTATTATCTTAAAAGTCTTGGTTCTATTACATATTTTAGATAAAAATATTATCAATAATTATATTCATTTTATAAAAATAATATTCAATCATTAAATATATTTTTATGACCATTCTTGAATTTTTATCATATAAAATTAATCATATCACTTTGTGGAGATGGTACGATGTATGTACGCATGAGCGATGATTTCTTTTCAAAATAGTTGAAAGGGTAAGTAAGTAGAAGGTATATTAATTTAAAATAATCAATATCATATAATAATTTTCATATATATCAATTATTTCCATCATTATAACCATAAAATTACTGTGGTGAAGAAAAATATATTACATCCCTACGTAGTGATGGTAAGTTGTACGTATGCACAAGTGATGCTTTTCATTTTCATATGATTGAGAGGAGATAGAAAATGGTTTTCCCATAAAAATAATAACATATTAGTACATTTATTATACTATATTTATAACTTTATAATTGGTATGTCACATTAATATTATTTAAAATAAGAAATCAAATTGAAAGAGTTAGCTAAGATGATTACCTTCTCTTAATGAATCCTCCCTTGGATCTCCTCTTAAGGACACTACATTTGGAATATTTGAAAGATAAGGAACTAAATAACATATATGTGGACTTTGGTAAGAGAAATAGTTACATTTAGGTTGATCAAGATGGTGTGAAGAAGTGATTAGGGAATTTTGGGTATTTATACTTGAGGAGGGGTGGTTTTAAGTGATTAGATAATGATTAAATTGTATTTAAAGATAACCACTTTTTGTAGCATTAAATCTCAATAATTTGGGTGATGATTAATTATTTAAATAACTGTTATCTTATTTAAACACATCAACTACCCATTTAATTTTTTATTTCTTGGGTATTTTAGGTTTTTACCTTTTAACTTTAACCTGCTACATTATTTTTCCTATACTGTGGTAAATCTGTTTTTTACCACAGAAAAAAATTTATACCAAAAAATAAAAATGAAATTATTATATAATTTTGAATAAATTATTCAAAAAATTGAAATAAATTTTCAAAATTTATGTCATATATTTTTTAAAATTAAACCGTTAAAGCACAATGAAAAATAATTTTTTGGAAAAATGTTTTTTGAATCCCAAAAATTTACTTATACCAAAATAAGGAATAAATATCATTTGAATGTAATTAATTATATTATATCTAAATAAATAGATATTATGTTAATTTGATATAAATTTCAAATCATAATTTTTTTTAATATAATGAAAATGAGAGCTTTATAAAAATAGTTATTTTTTACCATTCACTGAAAAATTAATCTTCTCAAAAAAATATCAAAAATTTATCCAAAGATAATTTGGAAATTATGAATCCAAAAATTAAATTAATTTTTTTAAGTAAATTTTCTAAAACTTCTATAAACTAATTACCATATTCACTCATAAAATGGTAAGAACAACAATTTTTTTAAGAAAATGCCTTTTTGATGAATAAAATAACTTTACTAAAAATTAAGTGCTCATTCAAAAATAATTTATTAATACGATAAATATTAGCTTCAAAATTATATATTTCATAATTTGGATAATACTATTCTTTGTTAACATTTTTATGACAAGCTTATAATAATCATATAATAATATTTCATTATTCATTTAGGCTAGGGGTTGTGTGAAATGTAAGCTATTGAAGAGATTAAATTTACAAATAAACATACCTTAAAATATTAGAGTGTTAAATTCTCCCCACCTTGAATAAATTTTGTCCTTATAATTTTAAATTTTACTTTGAAAATCAAAGGTTGAAATTTGATAATTCTTTTGTGGGAAACCCACATCGCAAAATAGTTAATTAAAATTCCTTTTTAAAATAGGGAAAGGAAAATGAAAAGGTAACAAAAAATTAAGATTCCAAATATGAGATCATTTGTGGGAAGTAAAAAAATATGGATATTAAATAGAGTTATAACTAACAATTCTTTATGGATAGTGATAGAGAACATGGTCATTATAAATTTCACCATCACAAACCCATAAATTAGTGAAGCGTTAAAAGGTCATTGATTTCTCGGTACGAAGAGTAAATGAATAAGGTTTTATTTTTAAAAATCTTTCATTGATTTGAGGAATTATTTTACTTCCTAGAGTATTAACATAAGGAAATACACTTACTTGATAGGTATAGTTTCATCCTTTATACATTTTCCGCCATAAACTCATTATTTTCCCCAAAAGACAATTCAACCTTTATTCCTCAAATAAAATTCAAAAATATTATTTTTATCTTAATAATATAAACTTATCATTTATCTATCATATGAAAAAATAAATAAATACTATGTTTTAGTATGTATGACATCATGTGGGTTAGTGGTAGGTGATGCACCCTTATCGCCCTTCAGTTGTGTCTTCTAGCCTCACGGCCTTACTGTATGTAACTGGTTGTCCCCCAACCCATAGGTTGTACTTTTTATAAAACTATATTAATATAATAATTAAACAATTACAAAAAATAACCATAATTTATTCAACATTAAAAATGATTCTTAACCGTAAAGGTTTTATAATATATTTCATTTTTTATTCCCAGAAATAAAATAATCCATGTTTCATCATTCTTTATTAAATTATTTGGTAATCCAAAGAAAAATCCAACAGTAATTCCATCCATCACTATAAGAAATGAATAAAAATATTACGCATGAAGTACAAAAATTAACTTTTAATGGATCATAATATTCAGAAAAAGTGAAAATTTGTATCTAAAACTATTTTCCAAAACCAATATGGTTGGAATATGTTATCCAATATGCATAAATACATTAATATTTAAAAACTAATCCAAAGTTAAACTTAATCCATTACATAAATGTTTAAATTTATGACCCTTCCAAAACATCAAGATATAATAATTTAGCAATAAGGTCACTGAATTTCCAAAATTAATTTACCATTAATCTCTCAAACAATATGAATTATATCTTAATCATGACATACTAAACATGTGAATACATACATCATGTATTCTCTTGAAATGTAGTAATAACCCAAATTACCATAAAACCTTATTGAAATCATTAATGCTTTCTTATTCTATAAGAAAAACATTTGTTATTGGATATTTTCCTTAAATACAAAAATGTTTTCAACTCCATTGATGGTAGCTTAAATAACATTGCCAAAAAATCACTAATCCACTCTAAGGCAGTCAGTACTATCTAATTTACTTTATCCATATCAATCATCTCCCTATCCAAAATAATTATCTCAAAATTAGTAACATATTAATGGGTATATTTCATTCAAACATTTTTTTAGAATAAGTTCAACTTTGTAAATACCCGGAATTTCCATAAAAATTTTATTCTTAAATACATGGGAATTTTACGAGTCCGCGAAATTTGACGACGCATGATTCCGAGGCCCGGTGTGCCCAGAATCAATTTCTGAAGTTTTTTTTGGGTACATTTAGTAAACGTACGAGCGAGTTTTTATAACTTTTAAACAAGTGCTAGAAATTAAAATCTGATGGCATCGTTGAACTCACAGCGCCGGTATTCGTTTAAGAATACTTTCACCTCGATGGTAGTTGGTCGAGAATAAAAGTTAGTTTTTTGGTTTTTAGTGAATGAATTAAATAAAACTAAAGTTTTGTAGCTTTATTTTTTTGTTGGTTAAAACCTCCACTTGGAAGTTGGAAGTTGGAAGTGTGGGGAGCACCTGACCATAACCTCCCATGAGAGGTTATGGTGGTGGGGCCCACTCGAACCAAACCTCCTAGGAGAGGTTACGATGTGGGGACCACCTGGGACTAAACCCCCACTAATAATGGTAGGAGAGGAAAACCTCTCAACTCCCCTCATTAATGAGGGAGAGTCTCTCCACCCCTCCTTTAATGTGCCAAATCCTCCTCTTTAATTTATTGTGCCAACCTCGTGAACTAATTATGTGGAGCCAACTAAATTAATTCACCCTTTTTGAATTCTTATGCCAACGATAGATTTTATAATCTATTACCTTGGATTCCTTTTATTTTGGTTGGAAAAAGGTTAGAAAAAGGGGATTAGAGATTTTGAGAGAAAAGCTCTTGTAAATGAAGAATGAAGAACACTCCCAACGAAGAATGCCTTCGACTACGAAGAACGACCTCCTTCAACCCTTATCCACGGACTCCTACCGACGTGGGACCTCTTTGACCGACCTTCCCTCCTCATCATTGTCAACGAATCGACGCATGAGCTCAGGATTGAACGTGTATAGCGGATGCGACGAAAGACAACAACACCATTTTCTTCCATGTGATTCCTCTAACAAACAATGAGAAAAGGTGCGGATTGTGAATTTGTTTTGGTTTCCCATTCTTCGTTTTTCGTTGAGGATTATTATTCAATGTTGCATGCTATCACTCTAACACAGAGGGTGTGGGTCGAACGAACATTGCCTTGCCCCTCCGCCTTACTTTGTGGAATTTGAAACTAAACACGGCACGAGTCCGGGATGAGAATGTTTCTTCAACAATGGTTGTAGATCGAAGGCGACGTCCCGAGTAGTGCGTGACTACTTCTGGAATGAGAATCGGGCCACCGAAACTTGTCGGGTGACCCGCAGAAGGTTTTCCGATGGTCGGAACCGACAAACGTCAGCGATGGGATGAAGGGAAAGGTGGTTGTCACTTCGGCCGGCTGCATGGACAGTGGCGGTGCAACCGTGCCACCGAAGGAGCGCACTGCGGTTGACGGGGCACGGTGGAGTGGTGGTGGCTGGCCGCGAGAAGAACTGGCGGCCTGAGCCACCAGGTTTTCGGTGAAAGCGCGGCGCAACGTGTGCCTCGTAGTGGACCAAGGGGCCACAACGGCGTGGGATGGGCGTCCAGCTCTACCGGTCACTGGAGGAGGCACGGCGCAACTACACCGTGCGGGAGGCGGCTGGCCGCTTGGCCAGCCAGGAGAAGCAGGACCCACCGCGTGGGTCCCGCGTGACATGCACCAGTGCCACATGGCGCTGGTTTTGAACCCCCTCTGAACGCCTAAATCGTTCAGGATTCCAGGGGGCATGGCCTCCCCATGGACGCAGCTAGGGTGGACCCCACGGGCCTCTAGCCGCGGGCCACACACGGGCCGAGCCCTGTGAGGGATAGACCTAGCGCGGGTCGGGCCACCCCCACGGCCTGGGATGGACCCAATGTAGTCCGGGCGACCCCCTCGGACCGGGTCAGACCCGCGGACCGGGTCGAACCCGCGGTCCGGACCTGTTTCCACTCTATTTCCTGTAACATGAGATATGGGTGTCTGATTGATTAATCATCTACAGATACAGAATTCTTAGAGGGGGATGGTTCTTTTGATATACCCCACTTGAGGTTAGGATATAGTTGGGGTACAACTGGGTTGGATCGAACGTAAAATCCAACCGGGACCTCAGAACCGAAATGTCAATAACTCTCAGACCGGGCGTCCGATTGACACACCATCTGTCGCATTGGGTTTCTTTTGGCAAGACGGATCTTTTGGAATACATAAATTTGGAACTTCATGGAAGTTGATGTATAGACACTTGGATAGAGGAGCGAACCCTCCCGGAATCAAGCAGGCTTTGTGCAGAACCCTGTGGCTGGCTGCTCTCTGACTTCTGTTCCGGGATCCTACGTGGGTTTGACTGCTCTGACTACTGTTCCTGGATCCTACGTGGGTTTGATAGCTCTGAATACTATTCCAGGATCCTACGTGGGTTTGACAGCTCTGACTACTTTCCTGGATCCTACGTGGGTTTGACAGCTCTAACTACTGTTCCTGGATCCTACATGGGTTCGACAGCTCTGACTACTGTTCGTGAATCCTACGTGGGTTCGATAGCTACGACTACTATTCCTGGATCCTATGTGGGTCCTACAATACTAACTACAATTCCTGGATCCTACGTGGGTTCGACAGCTCTTACTACTGTTCCCAGATCGTACGTGGGTTCAGCATAATATATGATTTAGTGTCTATATCTAATTATCTCTAACTCTCTACATAAGTTGTATACCTGTGTGAGATGAATCAGTAACTTTTGTGTTTACCTCATTATTGGGATGGATTACATGATAACTTAGGTATATGTATGGGCATATACTTAAGTGGGGTTATCTGTTGATTTTATACTTTGTGGTTTATCCTTGTTGGATTTTTTGAGACCAAGAGGGTCTCGAGGTCACTACTGAGTATTGTTATACTCACCCCTGCACGGGATATTCCCGCACCTCGTTGTACTGGATGCAGACGACGGACAACGCTGACTGAGGCAAAGAGTACCAGGACTGGACGGTACCCGGATGTGGACCTTACGAAGAGCCGGTACATGGAGGATACCGTCAGATGTGGAGTGCTGAGGAGGTGATCTATACCTACCATTCAGGTAGGAACCCCAGAGGATGATCCAGCAACTGTCTTCCCTTATCTTTTAGTTGTATTGTATCACTGGTGTACTTGTACTTTCCTGTTGGGATTGTATTTCTAGCCCTTTAACTTGTAAGTAATCTTTTGTTATACATTTTACTTAGTGTTTTGTATCCAACTATGTGCTCTGTTATGTGTGTTACAGGTTATAAAGGAAATGCCTTCCCGATTTTAGGAAATTACAAATTTGGTGTTAGTCCCCAGCCCCTAGCCTATGGAAGGAGGGCTTGCGGTACTCACAGTAGGACCCTTGGGGGACGAGTTGTGACAAATTGGTATTAGAGGAGTCGGTTCTACCACATAACTTCAAACTTTTATATTTTCTGTAAAGCAATTGTGTGAATTGTAGTGAGTGTGGTTTTTAGTTCAGGGAGTCCAGTATTGGTGCGGCGACCGACGCATCCATACACCAGGACCCTGGCATCTGATTTCTGACTCAGTGCACAAAAACACTGATTTCATGTGTGTTTTCAAGATGCTTCTTTGTGAATTCTTTGAGTCAACTCACCAGGTATAACTTTTTGACCATGAAGCACCTGTTTCTTTTAAGGATGGCCCCACTCATACAGCCAGCCAGGGTTCCAGGCTTTGTACGAGATGGCAGCCCACTGAGTGACGAGGCCTTAGTGCAGGGCCCTGTCATAGTGGAGGCACTAGCGGTACCACTCCCCATTGGTCTACCTGTGCCACCAGCCCCAACAGCAAAGAGTGCACACCGCCTGAGTGCATTACATGAGTTCCAACGCCAGAGGCCACCCATGTTCAGGGGCGAGACGGACCTACAGGTAGCTGAGGATTGGCTGGAGGTTGTGGTGAGAGTCTTCATACTAGTAGGGACACAAGCCAACATTATGGTGACCCTTATCGCGAGTCTCATTTAGGATGTAGAAGACAGATGGTGGAGCTTGATGCTCCAGGTGCATGACAAGGTGACACTACTCTGGGCAGACTTCGAGAGCCTGTTTCAGGTGGAGTTTGTCCCAGCCACCCAATGTGAAGTGTGGATATAGGAGCTACTTTATCTGCAATAGGGTATCATGATGGTGTCACCGTACTCAGCGAGGTTCACCGACCTCTCGCGCTACTCCACAGATATAGTGCGAGACCCATTCTTCAGGGCCCGGACATTCGAGCAGGGGATTAGGTGAGATATCAAGGCTTCGATGATCTCACTCAGTATCTCGATACAGGTGGAGGTGTTGGATCGAGCCCTATTAGTGTAAATTTTCCTTGATGAGTAGTCACCAGCAGCGAGACCCGCCACCGGGCATCACGTAGCGGAGTCTTCTACAGCTACCAGCAGACAGATGTCGCAGAGATCCAAGTGGACCAGACTATCTTGTGGACGACTTCAGGACACAAGTTTGGTTGTGCGAGGTACACGAGACAGAGCCAGTCATATGAGGAATAGGAAGTGTTTCACATGCTGCGGGTAGGGTTACATGGCTCGTGATTGTCTGACCCACCATTCAAATGATCAACAGATGGTCGAAGGCCCGCCGAGGCAGAGACAGAGATTCAATCGAGGTGGTCCATAGGGTGTAGGAGAATGTGGAAAAGGAGTTGGTCGAGCATCTGGCGGTGGGAGACATTTCGAGGTGTTACCGCCACCACCACCAGGAGTTCCACCCTGACCATAGCGATTAGGTGTACAGGGGAGAGCTCAGCCCTAGGAAGCTGAGGCATATGACCATGGTTCTCCAGAGATGATTCGAGGTATGGTTTGTGTCTACTCCACCTTAGCTTTAGTTCTTATAGAAACAGGTTCCAATCACTCTTTCATTGCCACTGCCCTCGTTCAGAGCTCCGAGATTCCGACGGAGCTGTTCACTCGATCCTTACGGCTAGAGACTCTTACAAGAGAAGATTTGATGATTACACACTAGTGTCGGTAGTTTGAGCTTACTCTAGGAGGTGAGAGCTTCGTCTGGGATCTCATAGTAGCAGCGTCGAGGCCTTACGACGTCATCTTGGGTATGGACTGGTTATCTACATTCCATGCTCAGATTGACTGTATTAGGCACAAAGTGCAGTGTGTCCGCATGGATGGGACCAGGTTCACCTTCACCAGTAAGAATGAAGACTTTTTAATGTAGGATGGACTTTCCCGGAGGAGAGTAAAACCAATCACTCATCAGTTGTCTTGCCTTACCCTTAGAGCAGTTGATGTGGAGATTCTGACTTATCGTGAAGTGGTGGACCAGTACGCGGATGTTTTCCCTGATGATGTCCCAGGTCTACCTCCCCATAGAGACGTGGACTTTTACATTGACTTGTACCCTGGGAAGACATCAATATCTACACCAGCATATTGTAAGGCTCCAACAGAGCTTCGCGAGCTGCGGGTACAGCTTGAGGACTTATAGGGGAAGGGATTCATCCAGCCTAGTGTTGTTGGGTCGGAAAAAACGGGAGATGATGGCAAGAGGGGGGGTGAATTGCCTTTTAAAAAAAATGATTAACAAATTTAAAAACAAAGTTGAAAGTGCAGCGGAAATAAAGAGGCAAGACACACAAAATTGATAACGGAGTTCGGCCAAAACCCGGCCTACGTCTCCGCTCCCAACTCAACCGTTGAGAGATTCCTACCGCTTTCTTTTCAATGGTTTTAGCAAGAAACCCACTAGGCTTTGAGGTAGCACTAGGACCTATTACAGCTTGCTTTTGAAATGGTTAATCAAGAACCCACTTACTTTTAATGGTTAAGTAAGAACCCACTAGCCTTTTTAACGGGTGAAGGCTAGCTCACCGGTGACTCAAGCCTTTTAAAAGGAAAGGCTTGACAAAACCTCTTCACACCTTAATGGTGATGTGAAACCCAAAAGAAAGGGTGATGAGAAAAGGGTTTGGGGTTTGTAGGCACAAACCCAATTTTAAGCTCAAAATAAATAAACAAGAAAAACCGTATTGGAGGAAGACTTGGGCGCCAATTGGATGATGGAGTTGATGTAGCGTGCTCTCCCAAGCTTCTTGAGGTGCTCCTTGGATTGGAAAATGGTTGGAGCACTTGAGGATCCTTGAAGGTGGAGCGCCGGAGGTTCGTCAAATGTGCAACAATATGTCCGGGCGCTTGGTAATTGATCCGATGAGTGTCCGGGGCTTCCTTGGCCTTTATTTATAGGCATGGAACCCATTGGGGGCCTTCGGAGCCGTTGGAGAAGTCCTCGGAGCCGTTGGAGGCCAAAAGAGGGTTGACTGGTCAAACCCAACGGCTAGTTTGACTGGGCTACCGGCTGGCCGGTACAGCTCCACCGGCTGGCCGGTGCCTTGGATGTTGAGAAGTGCTTCTGCCCAGGAGCCACCGGCTGGCCGGTGAGAAGGCCACCGGCTGGCCGGTGGTGAGACAGTAGGTCTCACTGTTCAGTCTGGGTGCCACCGGCTGGCCGGTGGCAGATCCACCGGCCGACCGGTGGGGAGGCAGTAGCTTCCCTTTGAGTGCAGGTGCCACCGGCTGACCGGTGGTCAAGCCACCGGCTGACCGGTGGAGCCTGGCAGTGGGCAATGCCTCTGCCAGGTCCACCGGCTGGCCGGTGCTATCACACCGGTTGGCCGGTGGACTGAATTTCAGTCCACTTGAGATGCTTTCTTGGGCCATTCCTTTGGCAAACTCATGCCTATCATCAACAACACTTAAAAGCAAGGTTAGACAAATAAGAAGGTGATTGTGATCATGAAAATCAAACAACGAGGGGAACGAGATGTACAACAATCTCCCCCTATTTTGATGATCACAATCACCAAGACAATGTAAAAACTTAAATGAAAGGCATGCTTTAAATGATAAATTGAAAATAAATACTAAGCATGAGAGAAAAGATTCTCCCCCAATCAATCAAGAAATTTCTCCCCCTTTGTGATTATCAAAATAGAATGGGGCATAAAACTTGATTGAGGGAAGACTTTGAAAAACAAGATTTGAGATTTGAAAATCAATTGAAATTTTTGAAATAGAAATTCGATACCAAGAGTTGAAATCGAAAGTTTGAATCTAAGACAAGGTTTTGAAAATTCTCCCCCTAAATGAAAACAAAAAGTCACCGGGGATAGGAAATAAATTTTGGCCCAGAGAGACTCGCAAGAAGGGATTTTTCAATCCAAACTTGTCTCATAGCGGGTCTTCTCCTATAGAATTCATCATTGAAGAAGATAGATTTGGGGCGTCCATACCGGGCATTTTTGCAATCACACTCGTAAATGAGGTGCCCGGGTTTTTTACAATAATTGCAAAATTTGAATTGGGAGCTCCCCCTTACAAAAATAGTGGTTGCATGGGAGGAGGAAGCTATATTGGTATATCCTAGCCCTTGGGTGGTTCTAGATATTCGTTGGGAACCTAGGAGATTGTTCAAATTTTGTTCACCTTGGGTGAACTTGGCTAGGGTCTCCCTTAGGTCTTTGATGGTTGATTCCATGGAATCAACATTTGGAAAATTTTGGACTTTAAGGGTCAACTCTTCCTTCTCTTTGAGAAGTTGTTCTTTTTCAGAGGAGAGTTTTTTGAAAGACTTTTTTAAAGCAACAAATTTTGACGATAAAGCATGAAAACCATTTTCAAGTTGGTCTCTAGCATGTTGGAGTTCTTCATAAGACATATGATTAAAAGAATTAGAAGAACTAGAGGATGAGGAAGAAGAGTCGGAAGATGATACCTCATGTTTTGCCATTAGGCATTTTTTACCTTGGTCGCTCGAGGAGAAGGAGGAGAAGGAGGAGCTATCACTCCAAGATGCCTTTGAAGCCTTCTTCTTTCCCTTCTTTTTCTTGGCCCTTTTCTTGTGAAGCGGGCAAGCGGGTTTGAATTTTTCGTCGAGTTCTTGCTCTTCAGCGGGTTCTTGCTTTGGAGCCTTGCTAGTACCTTCATGGGTTAGCTCTAAATATTTCCAAATATCATAAGAGGTAGTGCAAGAAGAAATGCAATTAAAAACATTACGGTCAAGACCACAATGAAGAGCGTTCATGGCTTTGCCATCAAGCTCAAAATAAGCAATGTCATTGGGGGTCCATTTAGACTCATCGAGAGAGGAGAGGGAAAATCCTTGCATAACAATTTTAAAAATTGGATAACCAATGCTTTTAAGAAAAGTTGACATGCGGGTTTTCCAAAAAGTATAGTCGGTTCCATCAAACAATGGAGCACGACCCAATGAATGACCTTCGAGGGTTTGAGAAGAAGAAGCGGTAGAAGCCATCAAAAAGGATCTTTAATTTGAAACCGGTTTAGGGAATTATTCGAATACTCCCTCTGATACCAATTGTTGGGTCGGAAAAAACGGGAGATGATGGCAAGAGGGGGGGTGAATTTCCTTTTAAAAAAAATGATTAACAAATTTAAAAACAAAGTTGAAAGTGCAGCGGAAATAAAGAGGCAAGACACACAAAATTGATAACGGAGTTCGGCCAAAACCCGGCCTACGTCTCCGCTCCCAACTCAACCGTTGAGAGAATCCTACCGCTTTCTTTTCAATGGTTTTAGCAAGAAACCCACTAGGCTTTGAGGTAGCACTAGGACCTATTACAGCTTGCTTTTGAAATGGTTAAGCAAGAACCCACTTACTTTTAATGGTTAAGTAAGAACCCACTAGCCTTTTTAACGGGTGAAGGCTAGCTCACCGGTGACTCAAGCCTTTTAAAAGGAAAGGCTTGACAAAACCTCTTCACACCTTAATGGTGATGTGAAACCCAAAAGAAAGGGGGATGAGAAAAGGGTTTGGGGTTTGTCGGCACAAACCCAATTTTAAGCTCAAAATAAATAAACAAGAAAAACCGTATTGGAGGAAGACTTGGGCGCCAATTGGATGATGGAGTTGATGTAGCGTGCTCTCCCAAGCTTCTTGAGGTGCTCCTTGGATTGGAAAATGGTTGGAGCACTTGAGGATCCTTGAAGGTGGAGCGCCGGAGGTTCGTCAAATGTGCAACAATATGTCCGGGCGCTTGGTAATTGATCCGATGAGTGTCCGGGGCTTCCTTGGCCTTTATTTATAGGCATGGAACCCATTGGGGGCCTTCGGAGCCGTTGGAGAAGTCCTCGGAGCCGTTGGAGGCCAAAAGAGGGTTGACTGGTCAAACCCAACGGCTAGTTTGACTGGGCTACCGGCTGGCCGGTACAGCTCCACCGGCTGGCCGGTGCCTTGGATGTTGAGAAGTGCTTCTGCCCAGGAGCCACCGGCTGGCCGGTGAGAAGGCCACCGGCTGGCCGGTGGTGAGACAGTAGGTCTCACTGTTCAGTCTGGGTGCCACCGGCTGGCCGGTGGCAGATCCACCGGCCGACCGGTGGGGAGGCAGTAGCTTCCCTTTGAGTGCAGGTGCCACCGGCTGACCGGTGGTCAAGCCACCGGCTGACCGGTGGTCAAGCCACCGGCTGACCGGTGGAGCCTGGCAGTGGGCAATGCCTCTGCCAGGTCCACCGGCTGGCCGGTGCTATCACACCGGTTGGCCGGTGGACTGAATTTCAGTCCACTTGAGATGCTTTCTTGGGCCATTCCTTTGGCAAACTCATGCCTATCATCCACAACACTTAAAAGCAAGGTTAGACAAATAAGAAGGTGATTGTGATCATGAAAATCAAACAACGAGGGGAATGAGATGTACAACAAGTGTTTCTCCGTAGGCAGTCCCGATTCTGTTTGACAAGAAGGCAGATGAGAGTTTGAGGCTTTATGTCGACTACTAGCTCCTGAATCAGGTGACCGTGAAGAACAAGTACCCACTCCCGAGGACTGATGACCTCTTTGATCGGTTGAAGGGATCACGGTGGTTCTCGAAGATAGACCTCTGATCAGGCAATCACCAGCTCATAGTTCGAGATGAGGATGTGCAGAAGACGACCATCAGATGTCGGTACGACCACTACGAGTTCTTGGTTATGCCATTCGGTGTAACCAATCCTCCAGTAGTGTTCATGGGACTCATGAACAGGACTTTCCAGCTATACCTCAGTCACTTTATCGTAGTCTTCATCGACAACATTTTGATCTACTCGACTATAGAGGAGGAGCATGCCTACCATTTGTAGGTAGTACTGGACACACTCCAAGAGCACCAGTTTTATGGTAATCTCTCAAAGTGCCAGTTCTGGATCTGGGAGGTTCGCTTTTGGGGATATTTCATATCGGAAACTTGAGTTGTAGTGGATCTAGTGGAAATTGTAGTCATACTTACTTGGGATCCACCCAGAAGTGTGATGAAAGTACGGAGTTTCTTGGGTTTGGCTGGTTATTACCGAAGGTTCATACCAGACTTCTCCAGAGTTGCAGCACCACGATCATCCTTGAATAAGAAAGGTCAACACTTCATGTGGTCTGAGATATGCTAGTAGAGCTTTAGGAGATGAGGTAGAGGCTGACTAGTACCCCCATATTGAGTCTTCCAGAGGAAGGCGTTTGGTATGTAGTCTACTACAGCACATTAGGTGCCTCACTCGGATGTGTATTGATGCAGGAACGAGTAGTGGTATCTAATGGTTCACGAAAGCTGAAACTTCATGAGCAGAACTATGATACCCATGACCTGGAGTTAGCAGCAGTGGTCTTTACCTTGAAGATGTGGTGACACTATCTGATGGGTGAGTGTTTTACCGTGTACTCTAATCACAAGAGTCTATGATATATCTTCTCTCAGAAGGACTTGAACCTATGAAAACAACGTTGTCTTGAGTTCCTCCATGACTGTGATTTCAATATAGTCTATACTCTTGGGAAGGGGAACATTGATATAGATATACTCAGTAGGGAAACTGGTATACAGCTACTAGGCGAGGTGACAGAGCATCTTGATACTTTACAAATATCCTTTGTGGATAAAGATGGAGCAGCCTTCCTCCAATCTCTTACAGTCACTCCCTCACTTCTTCAGCGAGTCAGGGAGGCGCAGCGTGGGGACGTTGACTATGAGACACGACATGATCATATATCCGCAAAGCATGCACTTGATGGATTTTATGAAGGTGGGGAGCACATCATCCTCTTCAGAGGACGTACCATGGTACTAGTTCCACTTTCGGAGGAAGTGTTAAGGGAGTTCCACACATATCCTCTAGAGGTACATCCATAAGTGGTGAAGATGTACCAAGATCTCCAACAACAACACTGGTGGTCGGGAATGAAGAAAGCTGTAGCCGAGTTCATCTCTCGATGCCTCACTTGTCAGCAAGTGAAGGTGGAGCATCAGGTACCCGCATGCTTGGTTTAGCCTTTAAAGGTCCCAGAGTGGAAGTAGTATGGAATATCCATGGACTTCATGAAAGGACATCCACATACATCCGAAGGTCATGACTCGATTTGGGTGATCGTCTACCGACTCACCAAGTCAGCCCCCTTCCTACCAATCAGAAAGAAGGGTTCAGTTGAGAGCTTGGTATGCCTCTACATTCAGAAGATTGTGTAGATACATGGAGTAACTTTGAAGATTGTCTTCGATCGTGACACACATTTTACTTCCTGGCTATTGAAGGGGTTACAGGAGGCTTTCGGGATGCAGCTTCATTTGAGCACCGCCTTCCATCCTCAGACGAATGGTCAGACTGAGCAGACCATTCAGACCCGCGAGGAAATGTTGTGTGCTTGTGTCCTTGACATTGGTCACAGGTGGGGGATCACTTAGCTTTGTTGGAGTTTGCATACAACAATAGATATCACTCCACTATTGGGATGCCACCTTTTGAGGTGTTATACGGGAGACCTTGCAGATCACTCTTGTGCTGGACTGACCCTGGGGAGTCAGTACTAGGGGGATCATAGCTGGTATGAGATACTATGGAGAAGGTGTAGATCATCCAGGAGCAGATGAAGACTTCACAGAATAGGCATAATTTGTATACTGACAGGAGATGGAGGCCTCTGGAGTTTGAGGATGGCGACCACGTCTTTCTACGGGTCTCACCTTTATGAGGTCTATAGAGATTTGGCCGAGTCGAAAAGTTATCTTTGAGATTCATCGGACCTTTTCAGGTCCTCAGCAGAGTTTGAGAGGTCGCTTACCACTTAGATCTTCCACCTCAGTTTCACCAGGTGCACTACATCTTCCACATATCTTAGCTGAGGAGATACGTGCATGACCCTTCTCAAATCATCGACCATGGAAAGCTATATGTCGACGCGGAGGTTCCAATAGAGATTAAGGATCGACATGAGCGAGTCCTTCATGGATGGTCGATACCTCTGGTGCACATTTACTGGGAGCACAGGAACCTCCAGGAGAGCACATGGGAGCGGGAGGCTCATATGTGTGATCAATACCCCACTTGTTCCCTTAGTTCAAGTTGTAGCTTATGGGGATGTAAAGCCCTGAGGTGGGGAGAATGTAAAGACCCGGAATTTCCATGGAAATTTTTTTATTAAATACTTGGGAATTTTACGAGTCCGTGAAATTTGACAGCGCATGATTCTGAGGACCAGTGTGCCCAGAATCTATTTCTGATGTTTTGTTTGGGTACGTTCAATAAACATACGAGCGAGTTTTTATAACTTTTGAACCGGTGCTCGTAATTGAAATATGAGGGCATCGTTGAAGTCACAGCACTGGTATTCACTTAAGAAGACTTTCACCTTGATGGTAGTTGGTCAAGAATAAAAGTTAGTTTTTGGGTTTTTAGTGAATGAATTAAATAAAAATAAAGTTGTGTAGCTTTATTTTTATTTGTTGGTTAAAACCTCCACTTTGAAGTTTGAAGTTGGAAGTGTGGGTACCAACTGACCATAACCTCCCATGAGAGGTTATGGTGGTGGGGCCCACCTAAACCAAACCTCCTGCGAGAGGTTATGGTGGTGGGGTCCACCCAGGACTAAACCCCCTCTAATAATGATGGGAGAGGAAAACCTCTCAACTCCCCTCATTAATGTGGGAGAGTCTCTCCACACCCTCCTTTAATCTGCCAAATCCTCCTCTTTAATTTATTGTGCCAACCTCGTGAATTTATTAAGTGGAGCCAACTTAATTAATTCACCCTTTTTGAATTCTTATGCCAACGATAGATTTTATAATCTATTACCTTGGATTCATTTTCTTTTGGTTGAAAAAAGGTTGGCAAAAGAGGGTTAGAGCTTTTGAGAGAAAAGCTCTTGCCAACGAAGAACAAAGAATTCTCCCAACGAAGAACGCCTTCGACTATAAAGAACGATCTCCTTCGAACCACATCCACGGACTCCTACTGATGTGGGATGTCTTCGACTGACCTTCCCTCCTCATCGTCATCAATGAATCGACGCATGAGCTTGGGATTGGAAGGGTGTGGCAGACGTGACGAACGACGAAAACATTATCTTCTTCCCCGCGAATGTGTCAACGAACAACGAGAAAATGTAGGGGTTTGAACTTTGTTTTTGTTTCTCGTTCTTCGTTTTACATCAAGGATTATTATTCGAAGTCGTATTTTATCACTTTAACATGGAGGGTGTGGGCCGAACAAACACAGCCCGACCCCTCCACCATACATTGTGGAATTTGATGCTAAACGCGGAATGAGTATGTGGTGAGTGATTTTCATCAACAATGGTTGCAGATCGAAGGTGATGTCCCAAGGAGTGTTCAGCTACTTCTGGAATAAGAATCGGGCCACCAAAACTCATCCGGTGACCCATAGAAGGTTCTCTGGCAGTCGAAACCAACAAACTCCACTGGTGGGATGAAGGGAAGGTCGGTCGGCACTCCGGCCGGCCGTGTGGACAGAGGCAGTGCAACCGTGCTTCCGGAGGAGCAGACCGTAGCCAACAGGGTGTGGTGGAGTAGAAAGGGTCGGCATAAGGTTGGCCGCGATATGAACTAGTGGCCAGAGCCACCGGGTTGCAGTTGAAGGCTCGGCGCAGCTTGCGCTGTGCGGTGGGCCAAGGGGTTGCGACCTTGGCCACGATGGTGGGGGGCGGGCGGCTGGCTCTACTGGTCACCAGAGGAGGCGCGACGCAACCATGCTGCGTGGGAGGCGGCTGGTCACTTGTCCAGCCGGGAGGAGCAGGACCCATTGTGGGGGTCCCGCGTGACACGGACGGGCGCTACGTCGTGCCGGTTTTGAACCCCCCCCCCCCCCCCCCCCCGAACGGCTAAGCCATTCGAGATTATAAGGGGAGCACCCCCGCCCCCCCCTGGACATGGCTAGGGCAGACCCCACGGGCATCCAGCCGCGGGCCGAGCCCAAATCAGGCCAGAACCAACGCGGGCCAGACCCAGCACGGGCCGGGACGCCCCTGCGGACCAGGTCGGACCTGCGGATCGGGTCGGACCCGCGGACCGGGTCGAACCCGCGGATCGGGTCAGAACCGCGAACTGGGTCGGACCCACTGACCAGGTCAGACCCTCAGATCGGGACGAACCCGTAGACCGGGTTGGACCTGCGGATCTGGTCAGACCCGCGGACCGGGTCGGTCGGACTAGGCTGGACCGGACCTGGACCCGCTTGACCTGTTTCCACTCATTTGCTCGTAACTTGAGCTATGGGTGTCCGATTGATGAACCATCTATAGTGACGGAAAACTGGTAGGGGGAATGTTCATTTGGTATACTCCACTTCAATTTTGGACACAGTTAGGATATGACCAGGTTGGATTGAATGTAAATCCCACTGGGCCCTCAGAATGGAAATGCCAATAACTCTACGATCGGGCGTCTGATTGACGCACTGTCTGTCACGTTGGGTTTCTTTTGGAAAGATGAATCTTTTGGAATAAATCAACTTGGGACTTGTTGGCAGTTGATGTATAGACACTTGGCTTGAGGAGAAGACCCTCCTGGAATCAAGCATGCTTTGTTCGGATCCCTATGTCTGGCTGCTCTCTGGCTACTGTTCCTGGATCCTACGTGGGTTCGACAACTCTGACTACTGTTCCTAGATCCTACGTGGGTTTGACAGCTCTGACTACTGTTCCTGGATCCTATGTGGGTTTGATAGCTCTGACTACTATTCCTGGATCCTACATGGATTTGACAGCTTTGACTACTGTTCCTGGATCCTACGTGGGTTTGACAGCTCTGACTACTGTTCTTGGATCCTACTTGGGTTCGACAACTCTGACTACAGTTTCTGAATCCTACATGGGTTCGATAGCTCTGACTACTGTTCCTAGATCCTACGTGGGTTCGACAGCTCTAACTATTGTTCCGAAATCCTACATGGGTTCGACCGCTCTGACTACTATTCTTGGATCCTACGTGGGTTCGACGGAATAAATGATTTAGTGGCTACATTTAATCATCTCAAACTCTCTATATAAGTTATATACCTGTGTGTCTTGAGTCATTAACTTTTGTGTTTACCTCATTATTGAGGTAGATTACTTGATAAATTAGGTATATGTGTGGTCATATACCTAAGTGGGGTTATCTGTTGATTTCATACTTTTTGGTTTAACCTTGTTGGATTTTGTGAGACCTAGAGGGTCTTGGGGTCCCTATTGAGAATCGTTATACTTGCCCATGCACGGGCCATGTCCACACCTCGTTGTGTTGGATGCAAACAACGGATAGTACTGACTGAGGCTGAGAGTACCAAGGCTGGATGGTACCCAGAGCTAGACCTTACGATGAGTCGGTACACAAAGTAGACTCGTAGATGTGGAGTGCTGAGGAGGCGATCAGTACACACCCTTCAGCTAGGAACCCCGGACGACAATCCAGTAGATGTATTCCCTTATCTTTCAGTTGTATTGTATCACTTTTGTACTTATACTTTCCTGTTGGTCTTTTATTTCCAACCCCTTTTACTTTTCAGCACTCTTTTATTATACAGTTTACTTAGTGTTTTGTATCCAATTGTGTGCTTTGTTGTGTACATTAGTGGTTATAAAAGAAATTCCTTCTCATTTTTAGGGAATTACGCCATTGGTTCTAGTCATCAGCCCCTGGCCTTTGGAATGCGGGCTTAGGGTAGTCACGGCACGGGCCACAGGGGATGGGTCGTGACAAACTTTCCACTAAATCATTTTTGTTAAACCATTCAACACATTCTCTCAAATAATTTAAGAAATAGTACGATAGTATACTCCTTTAATGTATCATGAGTTTCATCAATAAAATACTTTTAAAATGTATTTCTTAGATCCAAATACACAAACACATTATTTGTTTGACTAAATTCTTAAACCATTATCTAGAACTCATCATCTTATTTCTTAATACATCCTTCCTTTCATATGTCATTTTTAGTCTCTCATCATCAACAATAAAACTATTACTCATACAACCTTGATGATTATATTCATGATCATTCCCCTAGGACATGGATTATCATATAACTCATAATTTCTATATTTAAAATATTAAACCATTAATAATAATTTAGGAATACCATTATTCTCATTGATTACATTAACCAAACATTTAATTTTTCCTTAGAAATTACTTTGTGTCCTCCATTTCCACACCCAAAATTTATTTCCATTCCTCTAAGGAATTCAATTTTGTATTTCTTCTCACATTCATGACATATAGGATACTGGTTCTTATTTTCTCCATGTTCTCCACCCTCTGATCTCTCATTGAACTCTATACATATCTTCTTTAATGATTCTAAGAGTTACTAAAGGTGATAGTTTTAAATCATATATTGTGATAACTGATTACTCATAATCACAATATCATTTACTCTGGTCATCATCCTATTTGGTTTCTCATTAACACATTATTTATCACATTCAATCTTAACCTAGTTTTTTTCCTGCCATTGACAAGAACCAAAAAATAGCATATAATTATTAAACTATGTTATTTAGAGTCATATACCAAATAATCATGAAATTTTATTCAATATATGTATAAATCATGATGACTTCTTATCAATCAATAAATCCTCATGTTTAACCTAGGTTATCAATTGTCATTAACAAATATATATGATTATATCCTATCCCTAGAATTATCCTAAAATTCAGTCATAATATTATGTTACTTAATCTATGTTTTACTAAATATAGTTCTTATGGTTTGTATTAAACTTCCTCTAATATAAAAAATAAGACCCCTAACCCCAGTTGCTCAGAGTTGGTGCCTTACATTATTACATTGGTGTGAGATACAAGGAATTGCAGCCTGAAGGATCAAATAGTTTATTAGTCTTGGTAAATAAGATACATACTTGAAATTAAAATTATATTTAATATATAAAATACAAAAATAAATTTTCTTTGAGAATTCCATTATTCCTCTTAGTTTATCCCAATGTATCAATCATCAGACACTTCCTCGTATCCTGGGGGAAAATGAAACATAAGAAAGGGGTGAGATCAAATGCTCAGTAAGGTTAAGTGTACAAAATAAGCAATGAATAAAAAAGGAATAAACAATATAGAAAGGTAGATAATATAAATAAATTTCATTTAATTAATAAATTAAGCATAATATGGTAGGAATAAAATATGGTCAAATAATTTTGTATAAAAAATCACATGATAGTGAAACTTAACGATGTATATTTTACTAATATAATAATCACATGGAATATCAATAAATAAATTGATAAATATGCAATGCATAATGAGGTATGCTTTTTCCAAGACAACATAAAAAACGGGTAAGACATCAGCCAATAACCAAACAAATTTGTCTCATGAGACCAACCAATGCATCAAGGGCCTATATCAAGACCATACCATAACTTAATATGACCAATTAAATCCTCATATTAAAGAGGGAATCATAAAAAGTATAAACATATGAATTTAAAAACTAGCATAAAATATGAATAAATTTCCCAATCAATAAACATAATCAAAAACCATCCAAAATAATATGGTGAGTGGTTTGAAAATAGAACATATATAGTTAACCTGATCACAAACCATGCAAATAAATAATAAGGATGATATAAATCTAACATATCTTTATTTTATTTTATTTAAAATAGAGGATTGATGTCATTGATGAATATAAATACCATAAAAATATCCATAAAAAAATTTTGGGGAAAATATCCTTTGATTTTAAAAAATAATCTTTCAAAACAAAATGTTCACAAAACATTTTCAAAATAAATTACATTAAAATTACCTTAAAATAAATTTTAAAATATTGATTTTTTATGATGGTATAAAATTATGTTTAATCCATATACTTTAAAATAATGATTCCTTTCATATTTTTTCGTAAAATCCAAACCGACATTGTTTTGAAAATGTCATGAATATTCCTTTCAAAACATTTTTTAGAAAATAAAAATTGTTAAAATTTTATTTGATATATAATTTTTAATGGTTTAAAAAAAATTGAAAAACGTTTTTAGAAAATAATTGTTTTGATGAAATTATATTTTTGACTAAAATGGGAAATAAAGTTGGATTTTCTAAAAAACATGTTCTCAGTCATCTTAAGTGCCAAAGAGTGGAATAATTGTAATATTATTTGAAAATTTTAATTAATAGCCATAGGATAATAAAATATAATGATTTTATTATAGTCATATTAAATAATTCCTCTAAGAGAGATCAAAACCGGAAAAATCTCAAATAATGATGAGACTATGAAAATATCCCTTAACAATTTGTAATTAGTCAAATCGTATGACCCATAAAAGAATAAAATTTTAAAAAACATTAAATATCATGAGAATAATTAAATTCATGATATAAAATCTAAAAGTGGAAATATATATACACCTCATAAAGTAATATAGGTTCATAACATCAAAATATTCCTCAATGAAAGAAAATTCAGACGAAGTCCCTTACCTCATGTTTGACTTCCTTTAAATATTTTCAAACCACCTGTATAATGATTTTAAAAATGTTATTAATTTACAATATAACTATATAAATATTTATAATGTCATATATGATCCTTTTATAATATCTTATCACCTGTTCATTAATACAAATTCATTATTTTCATTGTTTCTGGTGTTAATTTCCTTGTTTTCTCGTGCTAAATTTGTCTTGAAAGTATTAGTTCTCTTAAATAGATAAAAATAAATCATATAAATAATTATATTAATGTTATAAACCTAATATTTTAACATTAAATACATTTTTATAACCATTATTTAGTGTTAAAAATATTAAATAAATCACATTGCTTCATTGAGATGGTAAGTCGTACTTACACACGAGCGATGATATCATTTCTAAATAGTTGAAATGGTAGGGAAGTGTATGGTATATAAATTTTAATGAATGAATAATATTTAATTATTATAATATATATACATTTTTTTCATAATTTTAACCATCCATGTAAATTGGTGATGAAAACGAATTACACTACTATGTTGAGACGATAATTATGTATATATGAGTGATGTTTTTAATTTTCATATGATGGAGAAGAGATGGAAATGGTTATATCATAAACATAATAACATATAAGTACGTTTATTTTACTATATTTATTAATATATAATTGTTACAACACATTAATAATAATTATAAGAAGAAATAAAATTGAAAGATTTAGTAAAGACAGTTACCTTCTGTTAAAGAATCCTCCTCTAGATCTCCTCTTAAGGACACTAGGGTAGATCTTTTGAGAATACATGGACCTTTAATTCTAAGATAAGTATTTTGGGAATCTTAATGGGTATATTTTTGTCAATATAGATGTTGGGGATAAATGAGTAGGTAAAGGGGTATTTTTACTTGAGGAGGGGTGGTTTTAAGTGATTAAATAATGATTGTTTGGTATTTAAAACTAACCTCTTTTCGGTGGCATTAATTCCAAAAAAAATGGTTTATAATTAATGTTATAAATAATTTTTATGGTATTTAAACACATAAAAAACAATTAAATTATTTAGTTTTTATATATTTCAATGTTTTATCTTTTAACTTTAACTCGCTACATTATTTTACCTATACTTTGGTAAATTGTTTTTTTACCGCAATAAATTTTTTATACCTAAAAATAGAAATGAAATTATTAACTAATTTGGAAAAATTATTTAAAATATTAAATCAATTTTACAAAATTTATTTCACATAAGTTTCATAATTAAAATTAAAATGAAACCATCAAAACACAATAAAAATTTATTTTTTGGAAAAATGTGCGTTTATGCCTAAAAATGTACTTGTATCAAAATAAGGTATAAATATTGTTTAAATATAATTAATAATATTATATTTAAATTAATATTACTTAATTTAATTTTATATAAATTCCAAATCATAAACGTATTTTTTAATATAAAGAAAATGAGAGATTTATAAAAATTGGTATTTTTTACATTTTGTTGAAAAATTAAACTTTTCAAAGAATTCTAAAATATTTATCCTAAGATAATTTTGAAATTCTGAATCAAAAAATGAAATTTATTTTTTCAAATAAATTTTCTAACACTTCAAAAAATTAATTATAATATTCACCCATAAAATTAAACAAAACCCATTTTTTAAGAAAATATATTTTTGAAGAAAAAAATGACTTTACTAAATATTAAGTGATTATTCAAAACATAATTAATTAATACATTAAAAATGATTTATAAATATATTTATTTCATAATTTGGTTAATAATATTATTTCTAACTATTTTAATAACTATTTTATAAATATAACAGTCTAGGAACCACGCTCCTAGATCATGTGTTGAAATCCATACCTTTACATTTACTACTTTGATAAGGATAATTATGACCCAATTTTTTCCCATCAAACCTTACAAATTAAAAATGAAAACATGGATCACTTAAATTCTAGATGGCATATGGGTTTATAGTTTTAGATAATTAGTTCAAACTTATATATAAATAATTAAAAAGTCATCAAAAGAACATCTCTCACATTTGACCTAGCTTTTCATATCTCACAATAGGTTATAAACAACATCCTTGTGAAATCCTTTATTGACATAAAATTTTCAACATAATTATTTAAAATATATTAAAAATGAAACATAATATGGGTGATCTCAAATTCCTAGTAAGAGAAAACTTAATAATGAACAAATGAATGTCATCAGTGAGCATAAGAGTGCATAAGGGTATAATGACGTAATTAATGTGCATAAGAGAATCACAATAGAACTCAAACCCATCAATACCTAGATCATAAAATATAAAAACATAGAAATGGAAAGTGTAATTAGAATCAATAATCATGATCCATCTGATAAAAATCTCAATGATTACAAATATTATAACCCCATAACAAGTGTAAAGAAAACATGTATATACTCAGGACATCATTTTCCCTTCACTCTTACATTCACTCTTACAAATATAATAACCATGTGGTCAACTTCCATACCCATTGAATATGAGGGATATAACTGAACCAACCATCACTATTTTATTATGTAACCACGCACCATTGATTTATCATGGAACCACCCATCATTAGTTTATCACAGAACCACCCATCATTGGTTTATCACATAACCACCCATTATTGGTGTATCAAATAACCGCACATAATTTCCCAAGTAAAATTTAAAAATAATAACATAAAAATATTTCATTTCATCATAAATTCATAGTAATAACCATTATCCATTTCATAACATGATTAACACATTGAAAATAAATGGGTTTTATAACAATCTTTTTGAAACATGATAAACCTCTGGAAAAGAAATGGGTTCCATAAAAATATATTTGATACATGATTAAACCATAAAAAAAATTTCCATAAAAATATCTTTGAAACATGATTGAACCATGTAAAATAATTTGGTCCCATAAAAATATCTTTCAAACAAGATTAACTCATGGAAATGAAATGGGTTCCATAACAATCTCTTTGAAACATGATTAACCCCTCGAGAAGAAGTGGGTTACATAACAATCTCTTTGAAAAAATCTTAACTTATCTAGAAAATAATTGGGATGGTTTCAATTGAAAATATTATCAACGTATTATAAGTAAAAAATAAGGGTTTTTTATGTTTATTAATGGAAATTCCCTTAAAAATCATTTAAAAATTTCTTTAAGAAAATTATTTTTAAATATTCAAAGTGTCTTATACCACTTTAAAAAATTTGAATTATAAACCCCATAAAGTAATAATATATAAAAAACATTAAGAAACATGAGAATAAATTAAATTCAATATACAACATGTCATGGGGAATTATATACCCCCAAAAAGAGAAACAAGTGGTTAATATGACATTTATCTCATAGATGTAAAAAGTGAGATGAAAATCCCTTACCTTGAGTATGATTTGTCATGTTTGTTATCTATATTACTGAATAAAAAACTTATGTTAATTATTTACTTAATTCATAACCTTTTCCAAGATTTTTGTTACATTTATTTCACTTAGAAACAATTTATATACTATTACTTAATCAATAATATTTACGTCAGTTGTTTTAACAATATTCTTCTTATGTGTCAAAAATGACTAAGGTTGGTTGACTACATTCAAGGAGATCATTACCTAAACATCTCCAGAATAATAATCATGAAATTATTATCAAAATTTTAAATCAATTATACTTTTTTAATCCAATATTAAGTATTTTTATGAAAAATTAACCAATATTATGATCATGGAGATGGTTGGTCGTGCGTACGCATGAGTAACATTCCCATTTTTTCTATAATCATTATGGAAAGAAGGTAGTAATGATTATCTTTACATAATTACCATTATATCATAAATTACAGATTATTTAATTATATATACTTATATATATCGTTCTTATTATGTGGTGATGAAAAATGAAGAATCACATCGCATCGAGGAGGTTGTAGTACACACATCTATGAACGACGTTGTAACTTTTTCAGTATGTGAAATGGAAAGAAGAAAATGATATATAATATTTAAAAATAAATAATTATTTCATTAAAATCATAAATATTTAATTTTTATCATATATTTTTTTAAACTATACTTAATACATTCCATGTGATGAAATCACATCACTTTGAGGATATGGTATTCCACACGTCTAAAAACGATGTTATCGTATTCCCACAAAATGGAAAGCATAAAGGTATGAGTTATATAATATCTACCTAAATATAAAAAATTCATGAATATCATATATATAATATAAAAAGAGTATTTCCATCATAACTACAAACCATGAGAGGTGGTAAAAGAAAAACGAATGCTATATTTTCATGAGGTAGTAGTCCGCCATACACACGAATAGTGACTTCATTGCCCATTTGATGGAAGTGTGTGTAGGTGTAGGTAGAAAATTTAACTTAAAAAATTATTCATATTTAGTGTACCTATTTTAGTATATAATCATGTAATAATATTAATTTAAGGGGTGTATGATGAAATAAAACAAAAGTTCTCATTGAATATTGTTACCTCTTCTTCAGGTAACTCCTTTTGGTTTGCACCAAATGAGTTCCTTGGTTTTATTTATGAACAAAGTGTGGATTCTATTATGATATGAGGTATTTTGGGAGATTATTTGAGTTCTTTTTTTATGATACAAAGGCCTTGAGAGGTGTGAATATGTGGGGATATTTGGTGTCCTTTTATAAGTGAGGCATATGACACACTTGGAATTTTTGAAATGAAAGTTAGGTGTACCCATGGTTCTACCTAACTATATGCTAACATAACACAAAAAATAATATTATAGAGTTAAAGGGTCTAAATATTTCTATAAAATGTGGTTTTAAAATTTTTTATTTCTTTCTTACATATTAATTTTAAATTTGAACCAATAAGTAAACTCTTTTTAACCTTAATCGTTGTAATTATTTTTAATTTCATTCACTAATATTTTTAGTCAAAAACTAATTAGATATTATTATAAATTAAAAATTATTCTTATTCTAAATATGGAATCCATTTTTTCAAATGTAAATCACAGAAGTGGTATAATTTAATTTAAAATTAATCCCACATACTGAATGATAAAGCAGGTTTTAAAGTAAACATTTTAAAAGTTTGAAATTTTTATATTTACAATTTCAATGTAAAATTGATCCCAATGACCTAAATTAGTATAAATTATATAAAATGTATCTAATTTTACTTCAAAAAATTAAAAAAATAATTTACTACTATAAATTACTTAGATATAAAAGTAGTTTTCAATTAAAATTCGGTGTCATTCAATATTCATCAAAATATAAATTTCTCAGAAAAAAATAACAAAAATTCACCAAAAGTAAATTTTGTTATTATTATTTCAAAAAAGAAGTTTTTTTTCAAATAAAATTTGTAAAAGTTTCAAAATTAATTTATAAACAAGTCTTCCATTAAAATATAACAAAACTACCTTTTATACAAATACATCTTTCTATGCTTAAAATCAAATTCGTTCATATTTTATGCCTATAAAAATTATTGGATGAATTGAAAAATAAATTATTGAATATATAGAATATAAATTTCCTCAAACCATTCACTAAGATTTATTAGTTTAATTTATTAAGATAAAATGTTTTTTTGGGCATAGAAATAGTTTTTCATAAAATGCATCCTTTGTATTCAATATATTTTTATTTTCATTTCTAATAAATTGTTCATGAAAGGGTTCATTATATAAAAATGTGTAAACCAAATATTTATAATCTAGTTAATCATATTCATTCCCACCATTCCATCATCTAGAAGATAACTATCATATTAAATATTATTATTATATTATTTTTCTGTAAAACTTTTTCTTGTGTGTAACACATGTTATCAAAAAGACTTGATGTTGTGTGAAATGAAAGATAAACTTAGTGTTTTTTATATTTAAATATAAACTTTTAATTTCATGTAACGTAAGTAATCAAAGAATTGATATTAATTTAAAAGAATATATCTCTTAAAATATTGGGATGTTACGTCCTACCTCCCTTAAAATGAATTTCTCCCTCAAATTTCGTCTTGGTTATCAAAGGACTAACTTTTTTGTAATTCCATCATTAAAACCCAAATCATATAAAGGGTTAATAAACAAACCTCTTAAAAATAGAATGTGGGAAACATAAATGTCACCATAAGGTATGCATACCTATGATTCCATATAGGGAGAAAATTAGTGGGAAATTAGAAGATTTTTTTAGAAGGTAAAACTAATTCCCATTGAATAATGGAGAGTTATAGAGAACATCGCTAAGATGAAGTAAATGAAAAAAACAAAAAACAAAAAAAAAGGTTTGGAAAAGGTCATTAATATCATCATAAAGTATGATAATAGGATAAAATTTTATTTCAAGATCTTTTTCCTAAATTTTTAAGGTTCTCCTTCACTATTTATACTAAAAACATAATGAAATATACTTAATTGACTAGTGTATTTCATCCTTTAAACAATCTCATCCAAAATATCATATTTATGTCTAAATGAGTAGTACCTAATATGAATTTTTTTTATTCCTAAAGAAAAATATTAACTTTTATGGACTACATAACCATAAAGTGATAGTAAATCTATTCCAAATTTATTTATACATTAAACTAAATATAAATAGTTAACACATGGAAAGATAATTCCTAAAATGAGTAAACCTTAAAAATATGCATTAATATTCAAAATTAATACCAAAATTTCAAACCATATCATTCCATAAACAATTATATTTAAAAATATTTAAAAATATGACTATGTTTGAAACCCAATATTGGAAGGATTTGATAATGAATGATTAAATGATAAATAAACCATTATTCATCATATAATATACCTTTTTTTTTAAAACAAAATCTTTACTTTTAAAAAAATGTTATACTAACCAAAACATTGTGTAGTCCAGTGGTATTGCATGAAACCCTTATCCTCCTTTGGTCATGGGTTCAGGCACCAACGCCTTTCCATATGTGATTGTTTTTCACCAAGTATATGAGTTTTACTTTTTTTCATTAATCCTAAAAAATAATTCCACCCTAAAAACAATTTATTTTTATCCTTGGGGTAATAAATTCCACATCCCCAAAAAACATCTCCATAAATTTCATTAATATATTTAAGATCATATCACATAAAACCTCAATTGGGTGTCTAATACTTTGGAATTATGATCATACTTAAGATTAGGGACCTATGACGGTATTTGTAACTCCTAATATAACACCATGTGAAAAAATCGTAATCTACAAAGTTATCTACACTGACCATTGATACCAACTATAATAGTCTAGGACTCACACTCTTATATCATGTTCTAAAATATATAACTTTACATTTTTTGTCTGTGATGTAGATAATTGTGACCCAAATTTTCCCATCAAACCTTAAAATTCAAAAGGAAAACTCAGATAACATACATTTTAGAGGACCTTTTAGGTTTATAGTTTTTTAGAATTAGGATGAACTCCAATATGAACTATTTACAACTCATAAAAATAACATCTCTACAATTTATCCCATCTTTTATTATTTTATAATAGGTCATAAACATCATAATTGTGAAATCCTTTATAGACAAAAATCATTCAACATAATTATTTAAAACCTATTTAAAACGAAACATAAGAAGGTTGATCTATAATTATTGGTAAGATAAAATGTAAGCATTAACAAATTAATGCAATCAATGTGCATAAGAGTTCATAAGGGTATGATGACATAATCAAAGTGTATGATCTAATCATAAAAGAACTCCAATCCATCAAGACATGAATCATAAAACATGAAATCATAGAAAACTAAAGATTCATCAGAGTCAATAATTATGAGTTATTTGATATATATATCGATCATTAGAGACATTATAAACTCCTAGAAATCTTACATAAAAATGTACAGGCTTGGGACATCATTTTCACATCACTATTACATTCACTATTAAAAATAGAATAACCATACATTCGAATTATATACCCAATGTATTAGATAGAAATCATGGATCCACCCAATGTTGATTCATCATAGAACCACCCCTCATTAGATTATCACATTACCACCCATCATTGGGTTATCACATAACCACCCATCATTTTCTAATTACCATTAAAAAATCATAACACAAAAAGGATTTTATTTCATTATAATCTAATAAGAATTACCATTATAACTTTAATAACATGATTAATCTATATAAAATAAACAGGTTCTATAACAATCTCTTTGAAATGTGATTCACCCATGGAAAATAAATAGGTTCCATAACAATCTCTTGGAAACATGATTAACCCATGGAAAAGAAATTTGTTCCATAAAAATATATTTGAAACATGATAAACCCATGTAAAAGAAATGGGTTACATAAAATTTTCTTTTAAATATGATTAACCCATAGAAAATAAATGTGTTCCATAATAATCTCTTCGAAATATAATTAACATATGGAAAATAAATGGGTTCCATAACAATCTATTTGAAAAAATATTAATACATCTCAAAAATAATGATTATTGTATCAATAAAAAATATCATCATATTAGGATAAGTAATAAAAAAAATTTGACGTTGATGAATTGCAATTCCCTTAAATTATCATTAAAAACATTCTTCAGGAAAATAATCTGTAAACATTCAAAGTGTCCCACGCCGCTTTGAAACATTTTAATCATAAACCTCGAGAAGGAATAACATTTAAAAAAACATTAAATAACATGAGAATAAATTAAATTCAATAAATAAAATTTCATATGGTTGTATATACAACACACAAAATAAACAAGTGGTGAATATTACATTTATCTCACAGATCAAAAAAGTAAGATGAAAATTCATTTCCTTGAGTTTGATTTGTCATGATTATTCTATATATTCATGAATAAAAAACATATATTCATTATTTAATTTCTTAATAACCTTTTACAAGTTTATTATTTTTTTTACTACAATTTAAAAAAAATTATATACAATTACTTAAGAAATAATTTTTAAGTTGGATGTTTTGATGATATTTTGATTATGTGTCAAAATCGGCTAAGGTTGGTTGAATATAGTAAAGGATTTAATTATATAAACATATCCAGAATAATAATAATAAAATAATTATAACATTTTAACTTGAATTATAATTTTAAAATAAAACTGGAATTATGGTTATGAAAAATGAACCAACATTGCGATCATGGAGACGGTAGGTCGTACATACACATGAGTAATGTTCCCATTTTTCAATGATCATTGTTGAAAGAAGGTAAGAAAGATTTATCATTCTATATTGACCATTATATCATAAATACAATGTTTTTTAATTATATATATCTATATATATCATTCTAATGATTTTGTTGTGAGAAAGGATGATTCACATCGCTTTGAGGAGGCAGTAGTCCACACATCCATGAAAGACGTTATCACTTTTTCAATGTGTGAAATGGAAAAAAGAAAAAGATATGTTTTACATAAATAGAGATAATTATTTCATGAATATCATAAATATTTCATTTATATCATGTATTTGTATCAAACATATCACTAATTCATTCCATGTGATTGAATCACATTTCTTTTAGGAGACGGTAGTCCGCACATCCAAAAATGATGATATCGTATTCCCCCAAAATGGAAAGCATGATGGTCTGAGTTATATAATAATCAAATAAATATAAAGGAATCATAAATATAAAATATATAACATAAAAATATTATTTCTAAAATAATTCTCAACCATGATGGGTGGTAAAAGAAAAACGAATGACATTATTTTGTAAGGCGATAGTTTGTTGTTAACACGAATGATGATTTCATTGCCCATTTAACGGAAGTGTGTGTAGGTGTAGGATAAACCATTAACATAAAAACATCTCAGTATATTTAGGGTACTCATTTTATTATATAATAATATGATAATAATAAATTAAGTGGTTGATAAATAAATAAAACAAAAGTGATCATTGAAGAATGTTTCCTCTTCCTCGGGTAACTCCTACTGGTTTACACCAAAGGACATCCTTGGTTTTCTATATTCTAAAAGTGATTATTATATAATGATATGGGGGGTATTGGTAGATTATTTGTTCATGGTTTAGGTGATCTAAATTTATTTAGAGTTTTAAATAAGTGGGGATAGGTGGTGTACTTTTATAAGTAAGAGAGAGGAAATAATTGGTATTTTTGAAAAGAAAGTTAGTTGAACCCATTTTTTCCTAAAAATATAGTTTAATGCACAAAAATTAAATAATATAGGTTTAATGGTATAAATATGTCCATAAAATTGGGTTTCTATAGTTTTAGGTTCATTTTTACATCTTAAGTTTAAAGTTTGACTAATTTGTAAACTCGTTTTTACCTTAATCGTTGTAGTTATTTTTATTTATTTTACTAATATTTTTTGTAAAAAAACTAATATAACCATATTAGACATTATAAATATTTATCATTATAAATATATAATCCATATTTCCAAATTCCAATCACCTATGTGGTAAAATTTAATTTAAAATTAATCACGTAGACGAAACGAGAAAGCGGGTTTTTAATGTAAAATGTCGAATTGTTTGAAATGTTTTTATATCCAATTTCAACGTGAAATTGAATAAAATAACATAAATTGGTTAAAATTTTATAAAATTGATCTAATTTTACTTTAAAATTAATAAAAATATAATTTAACAATATAAATTATTTAGATGAAAAAGTTATTTTCAATTAAAATTCAGTGTCATTTACTATTCATCAAAATATAAATGTTTTTAGAAAAATAAATAAAATCACCCAAAGTAAATTTTGATATTATGATTTCAAAAAAAATTATTTTATCCAATAAAATTTATAATGGTTTTAAAATTTAGTTTTAAAAACAAGTTTTCTTTTAAAAGGTGGAAAAACTGTATTATAGAAAAATACATCATTTTATGCTTAAAATTGGATTTATTCATATTTTATGACTATAAAATTTGTTGTCCAAATTTTAAAATACTTGATTGAATATATAAAATATAAATTTTATTAATATCATCCACTAATATTTATTAGTTTAATTTATTAAGACAAAATATCTTTGCGGGCATAAAAAATAGTTTTTCATAAAACATGTTCTTTATATTCAATATACTTTTATTTTCATTTATAATTAATTTTTCCTAAAAGGGTTAATTATATAAACATGTGTAAACCATATATTAATAGTATAGTTAATAATATTAATTCCTTCCATTTCAATGTCTAGGTGATAATCATCATATTAAATATTAATATTATATTGTTATTCTGTAAAACTCTATCTTGTGTGAAACACTTGTTATTGAAGTGACTAGATGTTATGTGCAATATAAGATAAAAAATTGTGTTTAAAATGATATAAATTATTAATTTAGTTTAATTGAATCTATAAAATAATTTAAATTAATTTAAAATAATATATTTCTTAAAATCTAATGGTGTTACGATAAAGATCGCATAATAATATTTCATTATTCATTTAAGGTAGGTGTTGTGTGCAATGTAAGTTATCAAAGATATTAAATTTAAAAATATACATACCATAAAATTTTGGTTTATTACATAAGAAATTTATTAAAACTCATTTTTTTGTTTTATTTTGACCATACCCAAATCACCTTTTGATATGAGTCATTGTTTCCAAGAAAGTGACTTTGTAATATTTTATATCATTGAAAATTTGAAAGTGTACCACTAACCTTACTTATAAAAGGACGCCCCTTTTCTAATTTCTTTACATAACTTTGAGTAACATATATTGGTAAAATAATGAAAAATTATCCTCTTAACATCTATATCCATGATTTATAAGTTCTTTTCTTCTTAAAAGACCATTACAAAGGAACTTGATAAGGTATCTAAAGAAAGGTTACCGAAGAAGTGGTAACTATATTTACCAACACTTTCAAATATATTTCTTTTTCTACTTCCTCTAATTTTTTTGTACCCATCCAAATATAATAACTAATGTATCATAAATATACCGATATGTTATATTGATTATTTAAAATCCATTTCCACCTCTTTTCCATCTTATAGAAATCAAAAACATCAGTCTTGCATACGTATGGATTATCATCTTCACATAGCAGTGTAATTCATTTTTCATCACCATTTTACTTGGATGGTTTTGAATATGTAAATAATAGGAATATATGATATTTCTGCCATAATTATTTTTCTTTAAATAAAATATATCTTTTACTATCATGCCTTTCAATACTTTAGAAAGGATAATGTTACTCGTGCAAACGTGTGTACTACCACCTCCATGAAGATATGTGATTTGTTTTTCATTTACTCTTTACATAGATCATAATAAGGATAAATTTAATGAATATATATGATACATATAAGGTACTAATTATTTTAAAAATTTTAATTATTATATACCCATCTTTTATTTCAACCATCGAAAAGTGAAAATAACATTCAAGCATATGTATGGCTTACTATCTCGAAAAACAGTGTAATTCATTTTTTCTATATATATATATATATTATGGATGACATAAAATATAAATATAATAAATATATGTGATATTTATATCATTATTAAAATTATACATATTATTTAACTAGATTCAAAATATAGGGACCAAAACTATTAAACCAAAATTCACATGAAAAATGAAGATGTTAACACCTGAAGTATTTATAATAATAAAATATTGTCAAAAAATGGGTGGTAAGATGTTATAAATGGATCATATATGATATTATATATTTGTATATAATTCTTTTAATTAATTATAATAAATAAAAATTTATTATACATCAAGTTAAAATCACATAGGAGGTAAGTCAAACTTGAGGTAAGGGATTTCATCTCTATTTCCACGTTATTGAGACATATTTAGTATTATACACCTATTTACTTTCATAGTGTATATACTAACCAATTTATATATTTAACATGAATATATATTTATTAATTGTGATTAAATCTTCTATTCAAGTTTAATATTTCAACGGGATAATGTTTTAAACTTACCAAAGTGGAAAAAATTTATTTTACAATCGCATTGTTCTGGGATTGCTCTTATTCCCAACGAAAGAATCTAATAATATATAATTCATAAACTCCCTTAATTTTCTTACTCTATATATTTTTTTTATTTTTTTATTTTTATCCAATATTTCATCTATTTGGAACTTGAATCACTCAAATAAATATTTAAAATAAAAATAGATCTTATTTCTCTTTTAATCAGGTACCTTTTTATTTGACCAAATTATTTATTAATGAATTTTTATTTTATCATCTAATTTTTACAATGTTTTAAATTAATATTTATAATGTTTTTTAAAAGGTTCATTTTTTTAATTTCATTACAAAAGTCAAAAGTAATTTATTTTATTGTATACAGAATTAATGGATTTTCCCACTACCTTAACCATATTATATGATTTATCTTATTCTATAAGATTTAAATGGTTTAAAAAATTAAAATATTTAATTAATGTTTATTTTAATTGTTTTACTCCACTTTCATTATTTCTCCAAAGGATATGATTTTATTGCAAAGAATTGATTTTTTAATGAATTGATAGTCATCTATCATCTATTATTGATTTTGTGGTCATGAAATTTCGCATGAAACATTCACTTTCATGTGATAATTTCTCATTGGAAATTATATTTATATTAAATACCCATATTATTTGTATCATAGATATAATTATTAACTATAACATATACCATTTATATATAATTTGGTTTATTATGATATTTATTTGATTGAATGGGGAAATACTAATATTTTTTATTCTTTACTGAATATGCATATTTGTTTTTAAGGATTAATGGCTATAGATAGCCCCTCAATTCATCAATAGGTCTCATGAGATAAACCAGTTGGAGAAACTTATTAAATCAGTTTTTGGTGCATACCTACCCTTCGATTAAACTATCTCGGAATAAGTCCTTGATGTTAAAGATATCATGATGTCTGAGATCATGATGTCCAATATTAGTTATTTCCTTTATTGATAATTTAGTTATCATTATACATGAGATTACTACATTGATATTGTCTATGTATGAATTTCATTCTCAATTTTTTTTACTAAATGGAATGTGATTTCAGTTATTTACTAAGAGTTTTAAAAAACCCTAATTCTTCACCCTTCCTGACTCCCACATGACCTCGACTCATTTCCACCCCTGAACTCCCTCAATCTCCTCCTCTCCCTTTAATGGCAGTGACCCCAACCATGTGACCATTATTCCCCCCACTACTCTGACATACCTCTTTCCTTATCTCTAGATACCCAAACCCCCATGACACCCCCTACAACATCGATCCCTGCAACCCCCCCCCCCCAAAACCTCCCTCTCCCGGATTTTGGTTCCCCTCCTCACCGACAATGAACCCCCCCCCCCCCCTCCAACATCCATATCCCTAGCTAATTTCCCATCCTCAATGAAGAATCAGACTCCCCCCTCCCCAAATCTCTGATGACCCTCTCTGAGACTAAAATTTCTCCTCCTCGTGGGTTATGTAGACACCCCCGCCCCCCTATGACCTCTCTCCCCTTACTCTGTTCCCCTCCTCAATGGAATCACAACCCCCCAACCTCCCTCTCTCTAGCTCAGGTCCCCTCCTCGACGGTAACACAGATCCCCCTTTAAAGGTTTCATCATCCTCACCCTAAATCTATTATTGAGTAACATTATATGGATAATAATGGGTGATAAAATAAGTATATAATTTTTTTTCAATCAGTCAATACTAATGTATATATGTAATTTTGGTTTATAATGTGTTATCTGGATTTTGTTTTTTTAGTTATAATAATTGTTAATTTTTTTTATGATGTATTAAATTAAAAAAAATCATTTATGATATAATTCAGTTATATAATCTAGATCATTCATAATTTCTTGGTTCTTATTTGATATTAATGAATTACACTTTTTTCAATATATGTCAACCCCTCCAATTTTTGAAATATACATAATTGAGATTATTTTCCAACTCATGACTAGATGGTGGTAGGGTTTGGGGTTACACATATTTTCATCACCAACCTTACAAAGGTATTTAAGGATAAAGGCCTTTAAAATGAGATATTGTACCATTTTAAAATTTATCATAATGCTTCATGTTTTATGTATATGTGAGGAATCATTTATTTTAATAAAATCTATTTAACAATGATAGAGTAGTTAAGGTTAATTTTAACATGAATGATAATAAATTTTTGGTTAACTAGAATAGCCAATATAGTTTCGTTGGATTTATTTTAACTAACAAGATTTTTAAGAGAACTAATTATATATATGTAGTTTTTTGAGTGAAATGAATATTTTTTTATTATTTTATTGGAAAATCCTAAAACATCTTTTTCAAATTTATGTTAACATCGTGTTTTTTATGTTTAGCTCAAATTAAAAGAATATCTAATTCGATGTAATGTGAACATAGTTTATTTATATAATTAATGGAACAAAATAAAGTCACACTAAACCAGTTAAATAGAATATAGACATATAGAGTTGAATATATTGGGTATTCATGAATTATCATGATATTCAAATAAATTATACTTTGAATTCATATTTTTAAAGTGGTGCTCTTGATCTTAGTTATTTCATGGGAAATGGTTCCGACAATTCTCAGTGCGGATAATTTTTTAATGGAATAAACCCTTATTAGTTACAAAACTATGGTATAATACATCATTATCTTTTTATCCCATAAAAATAATACCATGCATATATAAAATATCAAAAACTGATACATCTTTATCTTCTTTAATGTAGAGGCTATTTTACACACTTCCATAATTAAATACTAATTGTTTCAAGAATGTATCTAACTTAAAATACCATTCTATTGAGTCTTATCCTATCCTTTCTAGATACTTAATTAATATAAATAATAATTTTATCTTCACTGGGAAAGATTCTTCATCTTCAAAGTCACAATTTAGGAGGACGTATTTGATATCTTTTATAACGTTCATGAGTTTCTTTTCTTTTAAAATGTGGTGTTTATCTAAATTATGTCATTATTCATCTATGTTTGTGAAAAATAATAATTTATTTGATTCATGTTTTTATATTATAATTTTACTAATAAAAATTGAATTATTTGATTCATCCAATTTTACTTTATAGTTGTTATGAAAGAGTCAATGGTGAGGTTGGGAGATATTTAATTTTGATTGTTCCTATTTGATTAAACATTTAAATCATTATATATGAATTTATAGGGAGAGTAAAATACAATATATATAGAGAAAAGTTGTATTAATTTACCTCAAAACAAACCTTGATATGCTAAGGGTTTTGAATAATTTTTATATTATGCAATTGAAAACTGATCAGTGGATGGCAGAATAAAATGTATGTGTCCTGATTCTAAATACAAGTGATGGTTGAATAGAAACAAAGTATATGATAATTTGATATTGAAAAATTTTCTTCATTGATATGTATGTTGAATTTTTCATGCTGAATCAAATTTTATGGAAATTCAAAATAATGAAAATACTATCAAAAAAATACAAAGTAACCCTATAGAGGATAATTCAGTTTGAAATTTGTTAAATGAGACATTTGGTTTTATAGAATACAATTTCATTTATTTTAATAGATCAACAAAACCTTATGTTGATCCTAATAAGGGTAATCTTTCTCAGAACTTCAGTGACCAAAAAATTATTTTTTTGAATTAGTTGAAGATGAACAAAAAGAAATGTATGAAGGGTGCTCCAAGTATTCAAAGTTGTATTTTCTAATTAAGTTGTATCATATCAAGTGTCTTTGTGTAATTAATGAAAAAGAAATTTACATGAATTTAGAGTATCTTAATGATGAATTTAGTGAATCTAAGATCCCTGCATCATTCTATGATATGAATAAATTCATAAAAAAAATATGGACTTGATTATACAAAGATGCATGCATACCCTAATTATTGCATGATTTACTATGTGGAAGAGTATGATAAAGAATAATTCACAAGATTTCATATAAGAAGATGGATGTCAATGAACAAAAATGACAGTATAAATAAATTCAACCCCAAGAATAAACAAAATAAGAAAACTCATGCAAAGTTAATACATTATTTTCCTCTAAAATAACTCATGAAAATATTATTCATGTCATGTAATACTGCATACAACATGAAGTGGCATACTCTGGATAGAAATAAAGGATTGATCAAACATCCAAAATATTAAACATTATTAAATATGTTTGATTCACTATATCCAAATGTTTATTTTAATCCTAGGAATATATGTTTGTGATTGGATTTTGATGGTTTTGATCCTTTTGGTACTTATGTACTAATTATAGCATTTGGAGATTTTTTTTCTCCTAAAATCTACCTCCATGGTTGTGTATGAAGAATACTTATTTCATTATTTTGATTATTATTCTTGGAAAGAAAATGCTTCGAAATGAAATTGATTTATACCTTCAACCTATAATCAAAGAATTGTGAGAATTATGGGATGATGGCATAGAAAAATATGATTCTTTAATGAGGAAACAATTCAAAATTCATGTTACCTTAATGTAGAGAATTAGTGAATTTCCTAGACTAGGAAATTTATCTAGTTGTAATACTCATACTAGTTTGGTTTGTCCAATTTTTAATTATAATTTTGATCCTCAACAATTACCTTATAGTAGAAAATGGTTTTTTTATGTGTCATAATTTATTCCGTGATGATTCTCATAAATTCAAGTTTAATAAGACATGATTATGTGGAGATATTGAAATGAGAAAGTCACTAAAGGTGTTATATGGTTCAGAAATCATGCTACAATTAATGATTGTCACTGAATAATTTTGAATATTTCATCAATTTAAGGAATGGGGGAAAGGGTTTGAGGTACAACATCTAAAGAAGCTAGAACAAAATAATGGAAGTAAAAGAATTTATTTTTGAAACTTCCTTAATGGGATTTTAATTTGATATGTCACAATCTTAATGTAATTCATATTGATAAGAATATCTGTTACAATGTAATTTTTACAGTGCTTAATGGGAAGGTTAAATCAAAGGATCACCTTAATGCTCATAAGAAACTGGATTCAATGAGTACAAAGTATGGTTTGGGGGAAAATTATAATGAAAATTATCCTTTTGGATATTTTTATAGATAAAAATCATGGGAAAGAAGTATTCCTTCGAACATTAAATAATGTAAAATTTCTAGATGGATATTCAAGTAACATATCAAGGTGTGTTGACTTAAAACATCAAAATATACATGGATTAAAAGTTAATGACTAAAATATTTTGATGGATAAGCTGTTTTCATTATATTTTCATAACAATTTAACTGAAAAAGTAATTATAGTTCTAGTTGACTTTTAAAGATTTTTTCAGAGAGCTTCATGGAAAAACCCTAAATCGAACAGAGATTTATAAATTTCAAGAATGAATTGTTTTGACCCTATTTCATTTAGAGATTTTATTTTCCACTTCGTTATTCAGAGTCATGATTCATTTGACTATTCAGTTGGTTGAAGAAGCTAAACATGGTGGACCGGTACACTATTGATGGATATATCAAATTTGGAGGTACATTGATATTTTATATTTTCATTGGTGAATTCGATTTTATCAACTAATTTTTTAGAAAATTTTAATATATATTTTTATAAAAATTATCTATTATGTACATAGGTTATTGGAAATCATATTTGAGGAAAAAAAGATCAACCAAAAGGCTCTATTACTGAAGGTTACATAGATGAATAGTGTTTGACTTTCTATTCTAGGTATTTGGATGGGATTGAGACTAGATTCAATCGTGTTGGATGTGATGATGACATCACCACTAATTCTAATTCTAAAAAACAGTCATCCATATTTTCAACTATTGTAAGACCAATTGAAATGGGGTAAAATTTTATACTAACTAAATTGGAGTTTCTACAAGCACATAGAATTGTTTTACACAATAGTGTTATTGTGGATCCATTTGTCAAAGAAATGTGACTGAAAATAAGGAGGTGACTAAGGGGTCAAGATTTAAATGAGATGGAATTATCAAAAGATGTTAATTATGATATTGTCGAATGGTTCTCCTATCATGTAAGTACATACTCATATTGATATTACTGATGTGTAATTTTTTTAACTATGATAAAAGTAACAGTTTATATCATTTTTTATATATAATGAATGTTGAAAATTGATGGGAAATATCAAATTATTTGAACTTTTTTCTTGAGGTCCTCTAAGGAAAGCTAAGAGATTTGATTACTACAATATTCATGGATTCAAGTTTAGTAATATTTGTCATGAAGAAGAATTGAAAACTCAAAGTAGTGATGTATTTATATTTTTATGGGTGGGATACTATGAGAAGATGAATGATATAATTTAATTAAACTTTTAAGGAAATTTTTCAGAAATCTCATTCAAATGCAAGTGGATCAACATTCATAGGTTTATAATGAAATATTCATTGCATTTTACTTCTGTCAACTTCTTATGCTTGATGGATACGGGTGAGAATGAAAAACATGATCCATTTATCATGGATTCACAAGAGAATATGATTTATTTTATGTATGATGAAATAAATTATGGTTAGAGTGTTTTTGTACACTTAAATCATAGAGACTTATATAATATGGGTGAGGAAGATTAATTGGTTCTTTGTGATAGTGAACCTCACCAACCACAAAACATTAAACAGTTTTTTCCTGAAAATATTGAAACAGTAGAACACTCAAGAGAGGGTGAAAATGAAGGGCTCATCATAATGGGGTTGGATAACAATGAAGATAATGAAGATAAAGATAATTGAATGTATACAACGTTAATGAAGATATATTACACTTTCCTATTGATAAGTGTTTCATACGTATATACATTGTTCTAGTTTTTCATTCTATTCTTTTTATAAAAATAATTTTGATAGAATTTTTTATACATATAATATACCATAAACATGTGAAATGAAGGAGTGCAGAGAACAAAAAAATCAGAATCTTAGCTGATCAACATCTCAGAGTACGCCACCACTAATGCCATATTTTGTGGATCCTAGTGATTTCATTATACCTGAGGAAATTTACAACCTTATAGCTCATCCAACTGAGAAAAATTTTAAATTCCATTGATCATTCACACATTTTCAAAGAATACAATGAATATCCATAAAAAATATAATAACACTTTTGTATAGAAAAAACACATTTCGAGTCATACAGACCACATCTTTTATTGGATTGATGTGTGGTTGATTCCTACACATAAAACACGAATTATAGATTATTATCTATTTGTTTGAAAAAAAATCGAGCTTGTTTTCTTGGTTTTTACTCAGTAAAAACATATAAAAGGTAAAAATTCCTTTAAAACGTTTTGGGGGTCAAACTAGGTAAACAATATCGTATTTCCCAAAAATCAGGGAAAATTTGTCATAGATTTAATTTTGAAATATACTAACTAATGTCCATCATTCCAAATTAAGGTTTTATCATTATGGCTATAAACACATTTTTAGTGTTTTAATACATGAAAACATGCATAAAACAATCAAAACCATAGAAAATGACCTCATATTGATGTGAAATCATGTGGAACTACTGTTGAGCTGTTTTTTATGTGTAATTATAGACCACATTTCAATCTGATGTATGGTGTGTTCGAAATTACTCAATATACACTTTTTAAAAGTACAAAATCCATTAATAATAAGTGTAGGGGGTCAAAACTAGGAAAAAGATGTAAGATTTCCCTAAAATCCTAAGAAAACAATTATATATTTAATTTTTAAATGTGGGAATAGTTAGCATATTAGTCTAAATTATAGTTTCCCTTTTATAATCATAAACTGGTTTTCAGTGTTTTAAAACACTAAAACATGCATGAAATGGTCAAAACCATAGAAAACAACCTCATATTGATGTGAAAAAAAGGTAAAACATCCACTTTTTTTGACATGTACGTGCAGAAAACACATTAATTTGACATGCGGTGTGATCAAAATTACTAAGTATATAAAACTGAAAAGTACAAAATCCTTTAAAAACAAGTGTCAGGGGTCAAAACCAAGAAAATGAAGTCATATTACCCGAAAATCATGGGAAAAAACTATATGTTTAATTTGGAAATTTTGGAACTCACAAAACATCATTACGAATTATGGTTTTTCCATTATGGTCATAAATACATTTTTCCTGTTTTAAAACACTAAAACATGAATGGAATGGTCAAAATGATATAAAATGACCTCATATTGATGTGAAATCAGGATAAACCCACCACTGATTTTTTTTATTCCTACACATATAAAAAAATTTAATACAACATGCGGTGTGGTCAGAATTACTTGATATAGACTTCTGAAATGTACAAAATCCCTTAAAAACAAGTGTCAAGGATTCAAAACTAGGAAAAAAATATTATATTTCCTTAAAATCATGAGACCAAAACAATATATTTAAGTTTGAAAAGTAAGAACTGATAGTACATCATTTCTAATTAGAGTTTTCCTGTTATGGATGTAAACATGTGTTTAGTGTTTTAAAACATTAAAACATGCATAGGATGGTAAAATCCACCCCAAACAGCCTCATATTGATGTGAAATATTGGGAAAACAGCAGTTAGTTGTTTTATATGTATGTGCATAGAGAAAGTGTCCATATGGATTGTGGTTTGGTTTTAATTATTTGGTATACACTTCGGAAAGGTATAATATCCTTTAAAAATTAGTGTTGGGGGTTAAAACCAAGAAAACAAAATTATATTTCCCTAAAATAATTAGAAATAACTATATATATAATTATAAAATGTAAAAACCTACAACAAATCATTCTGAATTGTGGTTTTCTAGTTATGGATGTAAATGCATTTTTAGTGTTTCAAAATACCAAAATGTGCGTGGAATGGTGAAAACCACCAAAAGTGACCTCTGGTTGATGTGAAATTATAAAAAAATCGCCATTGTGTTTTTTTATGTGTATGAAAATACAAGATGTCAATCTGACATGTGGTGTGGTTCAAATTACATGGTATGCACTTCTGAAAGGTATAAAAGTCTTTAAAAACAAGCATTAGGGAGTCAAAACTTAGAAAATGATTGCAAATTCCCTTGAATTAATGGGAAAACAATATTTTATTTAATTTTGAAATGTAGAAACTAACAACGCATCATTCCAAATTATAATTTTCCCATTATGGCCAAAAACTGATTTTTAGTGTTTTAAAAAAACTAAAACGTGTGTGGAACGGTAAAAACTAAAGAAAACAATTCCATATTAATTTGAAATCATGGGAAAACCACTGATGAAATATTTTTTATGTGTATTCATAGTCAACACATCAATCTGAAGTGTGTCGTGTTCGAAATTACTCTGTATACACTTCTAAATGGTACAAAAGCCTTTAAAAACAAGTGTCAAGGGGTTCAAACAAGAAAAATAGCATCATATTACCTTAAAATCATGGGAAAAACCATATATTTAATTGTGAATTGTAGGAACTGAATTCATTTCATTTGAAATTACAGGTTTTCCCTTTATGTCCATAAATGCATTTTTAGTGTTTTAAAACACGAAAATGTGTGTGGAAGTCTCAAAACCACCATAAATGACATCGTATTGATTTGAACTCTTGGGGAAACCACTACTAAGTTGTTTTTTATGTGTATACACATACATAATGTCAATATGATGAATTTTTTGGGTTAAATACTTTTTATACACTTCTTAAAGTATAACAGCCTTTAAAAACAAGTGTTAGGGGATCAAAATAAGGAAAACAACATTGGATTGCCTTGAAATCAGGAGAAACAACCATATATTTAATTCTGAAATTTTGGAACTAATGACACATCATTACAAATTATGGTTTTCCCGTTATGGTTATAAACCTGTTTCTAGTGTTTTAAAACACTAAAATATGTATGGAATGGTCAAAATCATAGTAAACAACCTCATATTGATGTTCAATCATGGGACAACCAGTGATGAGTTGTTTTTGAAATATAAGACATGTTTTGATATCAAAATATTTAAAAAAAATTATTAAGCAAATTTCAAGCACACTGCACATCGCTATAAAAGTAAATTCGAATATTTAATCATCCCTTTTTAGTTTAAACTATTGAAACTTATCTTAAATAGGTATGTTTATGTTATCAAAGTGTTTTGCATTATTTATTTATTTTTATGTTAAATTTTTTTCTGTTTTATTTAAAAAAATTAACCCATTTTATGTACATATTTCTGAATATATTCTACGTAATTTCTCTTTCTCGTTTCATTTCTTAAATATTCTATTTTTCATTATAGGTGACAGATTATGGCAGCATGAAGGAGGTTGAACATTCTGATTCATGACATTCTTCAAAAGGCAGTTTTGATGGTTCTTAGTTTTTGTAATATGTTAAAATTTTATCAATTATTCTATTCTAATTCTAATTTATTATGTGTTTTTTAATTTTTTATTTTCTTTATTGTTACAGTTGATCTGATGACATGGTCAGTTTTAGTTGATGACATGATTTTGAGGTAGACAGATTCAGTGGTGGTTGTGACATGGATGTATATTGGAAATTGGTTATTATTGGATACATCATATATGTATATTGATAGATGTATGGGATGAATTAGATTGAATTTATAATAACTAGATATTTTTATACTATTATGGATGTATGATATATGTATGATGGTTTTATCATATATTTATGTTTTAGTTTATTAAATGTCATCTTTTTTATATTTATAGTTTTTTATTAAGTTTTGTTGAAAAAAAATAAATCTAATTTAGTAGCAGTTTTATGTAACTTTTGTTAAGTAAATTTTTATATAATATGTTTAGTGGTGATAGTGCTTAACCACAGCTATAAACCCACCTCTTATATGTTCCATAGTGGTTTTTTTATTTTATTTATATTTCTGTTAGGATTTTTTTTATAAAAAAATATCCACCGCTAAATAAACTTTTAACCACTGAAAAATTCCCCAAAAAAACTTCACCAAATTAATGCTAAATTAAAAAACCACCTCTAAATAGCAGGTACTGTAGAAGGTACTATTGCAGTACTGTATCAGGTAAAGTTTGGTATTGTAGTAGCTGAGACTATTCACCTTGGGCCACCGGTTTGGGTTTGGAGTCCTTAAGTCCATCGGGCCACCCAAGGACTTCAGGCCAGAAAGACTTTTGGGCCACCTCATGGCCTTCGTGTCCCTGAAGGCCCCCAGGGCCACCTGATTTGCACTTGCACAGACAGATTCTACAAGGAACTACTCTAGAGGAGGAAAGAGCAGGGCACATCCACCAGAGAAGGGCTAAACAGACTTTGGATGAATGAGAGGGTATGGCATTTTCCATCGTACCACGCCTGTGCACCCCTGCACATGGACATGCTAGCTGAATATTCATGCAATGGTGGAGAGCTAATTACGATGCAGATACTGGGGAGGAGCAGTTACAAGTAGTCATAGTCAATATGATTTCCTTAAGACCTACAGGTCATGTAATTTCTCCAAAGCCTACAGGCAATGTAATTCCTAAGCCTACAGTCCTTGTGAGGGTTCCCCCTCATCCCTTGAAAGGGGGTTTATCAGAAAAACAATAAAAAAGAAGGCATTCGGTCCATTCAGATAGTCTAACCCTTTTTTAGTATAATAAATTAAATATTACATATTTTCACTATAATACATAAATATTCAGCTTTTAAATGATTTAAAAAATTCCATATTTATAAAAAATACACTTTTTCTTGACAGAACATGTTTTATAAACCACTTTGTCAGATCTACTCCCTCTTAAAGGGGTGACCTCACTATCTCTTCACCATGGTAGTGAGAATACTCAATGATAAGAAGTTATGCATTTCTAGATAATAATTATTACATCATCTATCTCTCCTTATTTCAAATATCACCTTTAATTACAAGTATCAAAACACACATAAATAGAGTTTAGAGAATTAGGTGTGTTTAAATAGTTTCCTCGGTAAGACTAGCTGGGTTGATATATATTTCTCTACCCATACCCTTTCTTATTTACAACTATAATGTGTCCATGGCCCTTAATGCTTCCTCTGTCATTATCAATCATGTTCTAATTTTATTTAGGTATTATGATTCTCTTCTAATTTTAATATTTCTTCTTATATGGAATATAATTATTAACCTTTACTAATAAAGTACTTTTATACAATGGTTTATTCCATTTGTCTTTAATCTTATTCATCATTTCTTTATGATCTAGAAGACGATTCATACAATTATTTATAACATGTATAGACAATTTGAACCATACACACATATAATCTTTATTATTAGGGCTATCCATCGAGGATATCCACTCTTGAAATTTTTATTCTTCATGAGAAATAACTTATTTTTATTTATACATCTCATTTTCTTTATATTTTTATATCTCTTTATCCATTTTGAATTATGCTGGACATATTTTCATCAACTCATTCCTATAATACATTGTTTTTTCGAGTTACCATGTGGTTTATTTGTAGAATTTTTGTTACTATATTTTGGAAACAACTCATCATATTCCCCTCTTAGGATATGAAAAATTAAACTAGTGCTTTTATCTCTTTCACATATTGATTCCATTCTTGAATTTAAATTTATAGATTTAATTTTGATTTCAAAGACCTCTTTAGAGTGGTCTATAGTGTGTTTCTTCCTTCAAAAATAGAATCATCTTACCATTTTTTAGAATGAAATTCACTTTAACACTCTTCTTAAATATATTGGGAGTATTTTTCTTAACTTTATTCTTTTTTTGTGAGCTCTATTATTCACATGTATTTCAACCAAGGTAGATTAATAATTCTTTTGTTTTTTGATTTGATCAAATGAAATTATCTTATCATAAGTATATGAATTTTTATTTGTTTTTAAATAAAATAATTCATCATAAAATTATAAAATTATGTTATAGAATTCATATAATTTTAAAAAATAATGAAAACCATTTTTAAATGAATGATTATTCTGTTCATGTAGAAGATTCTTTCCTACAACTAGTTCTCTTTATTTATATAATATTTTCTCCCTAAATTATAACCTCTAATAATATTCATATATTTTAATATTACTCAAAAATTTATTATCCATATGGATATACTTCTAAAGCCACCAAAAATATCCTATAAATATTTTTATCCTCACTTTGGTTGTAATCTAGCATTATTTTTATACTTGTGCACCTTTTTTTTAGGAAATTATATCACCCTTCATATATTTTCTGAAGGAGATTAAATTATTGGTTATTCTATAAACCACCCATTATGTTTTTGAGGATTAATTATCATTTTTATCCACCCATTTTTTTCTGATTTTTATTTAGAACCTACACTTGTACATGAGGAAAAATTTATTCATTCATAATTACTAGGAAAATATGTTACATTACTCTACGAATATTATGTAGACGCTTATCTAGATGAAAAAACATATTCTATGCTAATATGAGTATTATTTTAGTCATAAATATCAATATAAATTTTTTGTGGTGGTATTTCTATTCTGAGGTATTTGGGAAGTGACGATTTTTATTAATTACAGATTTATCCTCTAACTCAAGAAACATCTTGTTAAGATAATTCTTATTATCCATAGATGATCTTAGGTTGTCTTTAGTAACCTTCTTCATTTTCCAATTTTTTCCCATAGAAATTTTTCTCTATTCTTGTAAAAATTTATCATGATCATTAATTATTTTTTAATTAACCTCCATTTGAGCATCCTTAACATTAATGGAGATTTGGTACAATTTTTTTAAATGCCTATAGTACTTCACTAAAAACAATATATGTTACTATTTTCTCAAAACCATCCTTTTAAATACTTTATTCTGTTAAATAAATCATTTTATTGTAATGAATAAATGATTATTTCTTTTCTTCCTTAAGGACTATGAAAACATTTGAATTTTTAAATTTTCTTCTACTGTATCTTAAATTTCTAAAGCATCTTTTCTAGATATTTTTTCTCTTCAATAATCTTCTTCAAAAAACTATGTATATATTTGATTATTTATACAATAAATTTTTGTCACATAACTTTAAATATGAAATTAAAATTATTAAGTAGTTTTTATATACTCATCTTCTTTATACCCTCCATATATTTGGATAGTTTCTTCCAAGGTATCACATTTGACTGATTTGAAATATCAACTCTTACCTCTATGATCATATTTATGAAATGGTTGATCCTTCTTGTATCTGTAACGCCCCGACCCCAGCTACCCAGAGTCGGTGCATTACTTCGTAACATTGGCATGATCACAAAAGATCAAGTCTCGAAAGACCGATTAGTTTAGTAGCCTTGGAAACACTAGATACATTTGTAAACGTTACATTACATCATAAAGTAAACCAAAACAACAACAACATATTGTCTTCATATCCCCTCAGACTATCCCTGCAGGTCATTCATAATATACTTCTTCAAATCCTGGAAAACATTAAAACATTGAAAGGGGTGAGCTCAGATGCTCAGTAAGGATAACAATATTGCGGAAGCTTTCATAAATAAACATTAACATTTAAGGCAATGTATAACTAAAACAAAAGCCTTTTAAACTTGAACTTTAACATAATATGGCAAAAGTAAAATGAGATAATGCCATTCACTTCTTCACATGGATATTCTACTGGCCGAATAATCACATGCAATATCAATAACCACTTTCATAATGAGGGAATGTATAATGCCGGACATTCTGAAACATTTTGTCAAGGCCTCTCCCAAGACATCTAAAATGATTAAGGCCTCGGCCAAAACCATAAATCAAATTGGGAAAGGGCCTCGGCCAATTCCACGTCTAGTTGTCTCATGAGACCTACCGATGCATCGAGGAGCTATAGCGGGCTCCACCCGTCACTTATTAAGTCCAATACATTCCTCATATGAATAGGTTTAAACATATCATAAACCATAACATAATCATATCACATAAAACATGAATAAAGGAAACATAACATTTCCACATTTCAATCACAAGATATCAATACAACACATTGATATAATAAAAACGCTTTCAAAACCATTTTCAATACCAAAATAAAAGAAAGTTAAAGCTTTGTATTTATTTTTCATTAAAAAAAAGATGGCTTATAGAGGAAGCCGAAACTCAAATAATGGTCACGGCGGCGGAGAAGTCGTTGTCGCCGCATAAGTACGGAAATAAAAACATTCCCTTTTTGTCGTTTAGTAAAACGCTTCGTATAAAAAAAATTCCTTTTGAATAAACATAAAAGTCAAAGGGGTTTATACACCATATAAAAGAATGTTGTGTATAAAGCCAAATATGCCTCAATGAAAGGAGATTGAGACGAAGTCCTTAAAAAGATCATTTTTAAAATAAAATAGATCTATTATGTGTATTCACTATAGGTACACATAAAGAAAGTAAAAATACAAAATAGGACATAATAATATCATGACATAATTTGAAAGTAGGAGATTAACCCAAAGAATGGAAATTGGGTTAAGAAGTTCCCTTACAAATATCATTTAAATAAAATATATCTATTATGTGTATTCACTATAATTACACATAAAGAAAGTACAAATACAAGATATGACATAACAATATCATGACATAATTTGGAAGTAGGAGATTAACCCAAAGAATAGAAATTGGGTTAAGAAGTTCCCTTACCTCGTGTCTGACTTGACTCAACCGTTCTTTAACCTCCTGAATAATAAACTAGAGTTAATATATACCTTATTAAGAACCATTTTTAATTTCATTATCCTTATTATATCACTTATTACAATGATATGAACATTATGTAATTATTTAAGTTAATAACGGTCGTTTTGTCGATCTTTGGTACTTGAGTCAACAATAAGCTTCTTATAATTACAAGTTGTTTATGTGGTGAAATATCCATTATATCCAGAATTATATTCATGATTTAGATGTCATATATATCTTATATATCCAGTATATACATTCATTTATAATATTACGTAACATTTAGAGGTAAGAAATGAAATGCACCGTTCATGGAGACGGTAAGCCGTACGTACGCATGAACGCTACTTTCATTTGAATTTCATATTTAATGGAACTAAATCATAATGATATAAATGTATAATATAATTCCAGTATAATATAGTGTATAATACCATTTACTCCATCCTTTATACATCCCACATATGGCATTAACGATTCAAATCACTTTGAGGGGGCGGTAGTCCGCACTTCCTAAAATGAAATTATCGCGTTTTACCCATAATGGAAATCATAAAGTAAGCCATAAATGAGAAATAAAGAAGCATAAGTAAAACATAAACACATTATATATCATATATAAATATAGTGACATCTTAATGGCCACCTTTGAAGGTGTTATATGAGTGTTGAACAATCATCGTTTCGTGAGGCAGAAATTCGCCATCCACAGAAACCGTATGTTCTTTAACCATTAGATGTAGGTGTGTGTAAGTGTAGCTCGAATCCTTCTTATAACAACATCCTAGTATATTGAGGATACTGGTGTTGTTACAAAATAAATGAATAAAAAGAGTTTAGGGGGTTGGAGAAGAAAAATAAAACAAAACAACATTAGAAAAGACATTACCTCAAAATCGGGTAACTCTTTTTGATTTGAGCCAAAGGCTTCCTTGGGAAGAGTTCTGCCCAAAGTGAGGATTCTAGGAGTAAGAGGGGGAAGTTGGGAGAGTATTTGGGCAGAGGTTGGCCGAGCCAAATGGCTTGAAAGTGTAAATGAGGTGGGAGAGGTGGGGGCCTTTTATAAGTGGAGAGGAGGGGCACTTTTGGAAAGATTGAAATGTTACATTATTTCACAATGCTTTTCGGATTCTAAAGGTCCCACACTTATATAATTCTAGGCTAAGGTGATAAGTGTTCGAAATCTCCTCATCCAATTGGCTTTGGACAAGTGTAAGCCTTGGATTTTGCATTATCTTCCCATTTTATTTAAATCGTTAAATAATGAGGTCATCACTACATCATCATGATGTCATAAATAATTTAATTTATTTAATGTCTAAAAATTATAAAACAAATACTATGATGTAGGAAATCTTTTTAGCTTTCTAATGAATATTTATAATCAAAATTTGGACTTGTGTAACCCCACTTAAAAACTGTTTTAGTAAAACAAATCATGTTTGTGTCAATTTAATTTCAACATTAAATAAATATATATTAATGTCATTTTCCAACTAAAGTGGCTCCATGGGGTCCCAAAGTTGACCCATGGGTTGTCTTGGTCGGCCATGACTCATCCAATAGGAGTAGGACAAGTGTCAAGCTCATATCATATTAATAAAACATTGTTTTTACCTTAAACTACACTAATTACCTCTAATCGCGATTAAGAACTTAAAAGTTACTATTCACCAAAAAATTATTTTGATCTCATTGAACCACATTTTACTTCTTAATGACAACCATGTATGTCAGATTTTTGAAAATCAAATCACAGAAGTGGTAATATTTCATTTAAACGAAAAATCAGTTATTTAACTACCACTTAGTGGTTTCACTATTCATCAAAAATTGAAGTTTTTCAGAATAAGGCCAAAATTTCACCCTAAGCTATAATTGATATTACGAATTCAAAAATGATGTCTATTTTAAAAAATTCCAAACATATCAGTTGCATTAATTAATTTTATAATTAATTCCCGTTGTCACAACAAATAGCGTGTTTTTAAGAAACAATTTATATCAAAAGATTGGCAATTGTTTATGTCCAATTTCAATGTTAAATTAATTCTAATGACCACCATTGGATAAAATGGTAAAAATATATTCTAATTATACTCTAAAACCCCTCAATAGTATAATTTATCACTATGAATTATTTTGATTAAAAAAGTTGTTTTAAGTATTTTTCACTATTCATAAAAATTTTGAAGTTCTCAGAAAATTACAAAAAATTCAACATAGGCTAATTTCAATATTAGGAATACAAAAATGAAGTCCATTTTGAAATATAAAATTTATATAATTTTAAAAAGTGGTTATTACTATTCATAACGGCTACTTTGATTTGTCGCGATGTTTTAGAATTCGAAGTTGCGTACAATGCAAGCTATTGTATTATTGAATGAGAAGCGTATCGTGGAAGCTCGGGGTGTTACATTCTCCCCTCCTTCAATAAATTGCGTCCTTGCAATTTGATATTTTTCTTTAAAAATAAGAGGTTGAAAAATAGAAAATACCTTTGTGGAAAACCCACATCGGAAATAAGGTTAATAAAATTTAGCCTTAATAAGAGGGAAAATGGAAATAAGAAAGTCACCACCAAATTATGATCTCGATAAGGAGAACATTGGTGGCAATTAAAGACATATAATTGGAGGAAAAACGTAAATATTTGTAGGGAGTGATTGAGGTCATCAATCACAATCAACTGTCAAATTGAGGGCCTCAAAGCCTTCAATCTATGTTGATTTAAAATATCATCAGTTCCACAAGACATAAGGTATTAGGATAACACATTTTTTGTTTTAATATCCCTTTACTAAAGTTTAAGAATTAATTTATTCATTGAATAAGAGATAGGTATATATATATTTATGCTTGACAATTAGTGTTTCAACCTTCAACTCATCTTTCACTCAAAAAGATAATAGAACTCAAAAATATTATTATTATCCTAATTGTATAAGGTTCCAAATGTTAACACATACCATTTAGATTAGTAAAATTATATTGTAATAACCAGGGAATTCCTGTAGGCTAGTGGTAGGAAATAAAGGCCTGTCGCACTATGATTGTGGGTTCGATTCCTCCAGCTTTGTCCGACGCGACGGGTTATGCCCCACCCTGCAGGTTGTCCTATAGTATCATAATATTCCAAAAATAATCTTCATAAATTTTTTAGCCTTAAACAATACTATCCAAAGTTCAACTTAATCCATTCCAACCTTAATAGTTATCCAAAATACCTCCGTCCAGACTTTCTCTAAAAGGTCTCTAAATTCCAAAATCAATTTATCAGATTCCCAAAACAAAGAAAAGTTTCTCTTATTGTCACATACTAAAAATATGATTACCTTAATCATATTAAAACCTTACTGAAATCAACAAGTACTGCAGTACAATCCTTATATATATATCACATTATTCTAAAAACCAGAATATAATCCATGAGTCCAAAAGCACCAATACATTAGTTATTCCGCTTCAACTGTAGTCACAGCATAAGATTGTCCTTGATCCCTTGGCCTTTTCTGAGGTAAGTTTCCTTGACGCTTAGGACATTCATTTGCATAATGACCCATTTCTCTACAATTGTAGCATTCAACTTTGACAGCCTCTTTCTTTCCCTTGCAATCACGAGCCTGGTGACCCTTTTCTCCACATTTATAACAAACTCCCATTCCTTTTAGGCAAGTACCAGGGTGATTCTTCCCACAATTATCACATAATGGAAAATCCTTCTTTCCCTTTTTCCCTTTATCTGTCTCTTGTTCCACCGTTCTCTTCTTCTCTTGCTTTACTTTGTTGTCATAAGACTTAGAGAATTCCTTTTCTGTCTTGATAGCACACGAGACAATATCTTCGTATGATGAGAAGGATTGTGATACCAAAGCTCGACGGAGAAATGGTTTTAACCCATCAAAGAAACGATCAATCTTACTCCTTGGGTTACGTATGTAATCTGCAGCATACCTTGCTAACCTTGTAAAGTTAGCCTCATACTTTGCGACATTCTCATCCTCCTTCTGCCTCAGACTCAGAAATTGCCTTTCCATATCTGCTCGATGGTCACGAGGAAAGTATTTTTCTAAGAAAAGCTCTTTGAACTCCCTCCATTCCATATTCGATACGTCATCATCTTCCTTTGTGTTTCGAATCAGCGACCACCACTGATCGGCATCTCCAGTGAGGCGGTAAACTGCCATGACAACCTTCTCCCTTTCACTACTCCCCAAAGCCTGAAATATTTTCTCTAGGGAATTTATCCATTGCTCGGCTACTAAGGGATTTGTACTCCCATTAAAGGTTGGTGGTTGTTGCCTCATGAAACGATCTAGCATTGATCCTCCACGTTGCGGATCAGGGTGCTCCATACGAGTAAGGTTATTATTCATAACCTGAGTGAGTTGTCCCAGTATGGTAATAAGTTGATCAGCACCAGTTGTATCTCCAGATCCACAATAATTATCTTGATCAGGAGGGCAATCCCTACACGGAGTTCGTGCATTGATACGGTTTCCATTCCTTCCACTAGGCGCCATTTCTAAACAATGGCATAAACTAGATTAGTTTATGAATCAAAATACATAATTCCATACTTATAAAACACTTAACATAAATTGAACCATTTATGGATATAATCCATAATCATAAAAAGAAATGTTTTCTTTGTGAAAGTATATACTCATAACCCTTCATAGTGGTTTGTAAATAAAATGAGAATTATCCTAAGCATATCCCCCGGGAGTGTCGTAACCAAGAGTGCAGCAAGGCCCGTTGTCGTGCACCAGTTCCCGTTCGAGTCTAGCTCAAAGCGGTGTTTTCGGGTTTTACCCCTAGGTACATCTGTGCCAGAGCCGCCTCTACCTGCTCGTATCCAGACAGGGATGTATTGCTCGGAAAAGTCATAACATCTCTATAATACCAAAATTCTAGGAAGTTCTTCTATACTAATCCTCAAAGTCTATCTTTGGGCTATGTGCTCTAATCAGAGTTTATCTAAATCTAGCTTCCAAGGTTAGTACTAAACTGCCTCTGATACCAACTGTAACGCCCTGACCCCAGCTACCCAGAGTCGGTGCATTACTTCGTAACATTGGCATGATCACAAAAGATCAAGTCTCGAAAGACCGATTAGTTTAGTAGCCTTGGAAACACTAGATACATTTGTAAACATTACATTACATCATAAAGTAAACCAAAACAACAACAACATATTGTCTTCATATCCCCTCAGACTATCCCTGCAGGTCATTCATAATATACTTCTTCAAATCCTGGAAAACATTAAAACATTGAAAGGGGTGAGCTCAGATGCTCAGTAAGGATAACAATATTGCGGAAGCTTTCATAAATAAACATTAACATTTAAGGCAATGTATAACTAAAACAAAAGCCTTTTAAACTTGAACTTCAACATAATATGGCAAAAGTAAAATGAGATAATGCCATTCACTTCTTCACATGGATATTCTACTGGCCAAATAATCACATGCAATATCAATAACCACTTTCATAATGAGGGAATGTATAATGCCGGACATTCTGAAACATTTTGTCAAGGCCTCGGCCAAGACATCTAAAATTATTAAGGCCTCGGCCAAAACCATAAATCAAATTGGGAAAGGGCCTCGGCCAATTCCACGTCTAGTTGTCTCATGAGACCTACCGATGCATCGAGGAGCTATAGCGGGCTCCACCCGTCACTTATTAAGTCCAATACATTCCTCATATGAATAGGTTTAAACATATCATAAACCATAACATAATCATATCACATAAAACATGAATAAAGGAAACATAACATTTCCACATTTCAATCACAAGATATCAATACAACACATTGATATAATAAAAACGCTTTCAAAACCATTTTCAATACCAAAATAAAAGAAAGTTAAAGCTTTGTATTTATTTTTCATTAAAAAAAGATGGCTTATAGAGGAAGCCGAAACTCAAATAATGGTCACGGCGGCGGAGAAGTCGTTGTCGCCGCATAAGTACGGAAATAAAAACATTCCCTTTTTATCGTTTAGTAAAACGCTTCGTATAAAAAAAATTCATTTTGAATAAACATAAAAGTCAAAGGGGTTTATACACCGTATAAAAGAATGTTGTATATAAAGCCAAATATGCCTCAATGAAAGGAGATTGAGACGAAGTCCTTAAAAAGATCATTTTTAAAATAAAATAGATCTATTATGTGTATTCACTATAGGTACACATAAAGAAAGTAAAAATACAAAATAGGACATAATAATATCATGACATAATTTGAAAGTAGGAGATTAACCCAAAGAATGGAAATTGGGTTAAGAAGTTCCCTTACAAATATCATTTAAATAAAATATATCTATTATGTGTATTCACTATAATTACACATAAAGAAAGTACAAATACAAGATATGACATAACAATATCATGACATAATTTGGAAGTAGGAGATTAACCCAAAGAATAGAAATTGGGTTAAGAAGTTCCCTTACCTCGTGTCTGACTTGACTCAACCGTTCTTTAACCTCCTGAATAATAAACTAGAGTTAATATATACCTTATTAAGAACCATTTTTAATTTCATTATCCTTATTATATCACTTATTACAATGATATGAACATTATGTAATTATTTAAGTTAATAACGGTCGTTTTGTCGATCTTTGGTACTTGAGTCAACAATAAGCTTCTTATAATTACAAGTTGTTTATGTGGTGAAATATCCATTATATCCAGAATTATATTCATGATTTAGATGTCATATATATCTTATATATCCAGTATATACATTCATTTATAATATTACGTAACATTTAGAGGTAAGAAATGAAATGCACCGTTCATGGAGACGGTAAGCCGTACGTACGCATGAACGCTACTTTCATTTGAATTTCATATTTAATGGAACTAAATCATAATGATATAAATGTATAATATAATTCCAGTATAATATAGTGTATAATACCATTTACTCCATCCTTTATACATCCCACATATGGCATTAACGATTCAAATCACTTTGAGGGGGCGGTAGTCCGCACTTCCTAAAATGAAATTATCACGTTTTACCCATAATGGAAATCATAAAGTAAGCCATAAATGAGAAATACAGAAGCATAAGTAAAACATAAACACATTATATATCATATATAAATATAGTGACATCTTAATGGCCACCTTTGAAGGTGTTATATGAGTGTTGAACAATCATCGTTTCGTGAGGCAGAAATTCGCCATCCACAGAAACCGTATGTTCTTTAACCATTAGATGTAGGTGTGTGTAAGTGTAGCTCGAATCCTTCTTATAAAAACATCCTAGTATATTGAGGATACTGGTGTTGTAACAAAAGAAATTAATAAAAAGAGTTTAGGGGGTTGGAGAAGAAAAATAAAACAAAACAACATTAGAAAAGACATTACCTCAAAATCGGGTAACTCTTTTTGATTTGAGCCAAAGGTTTCCTTGGGAAGAGTTCTGCCCAAAGTGAGGATTCTAGGAGTAAGAGGGTGAAGTTGGGAGAGTATTTGGGCAGAGGTTGGCCGAGCCAAATGGCTTGAAAGTGTAAATGAGGTGGGAGAGGTGGGGGCCTTTTATAAGTGGAGAGGAGGGGCACTTTTGGAAAGATTGAAATGTTACATTATTTCACAATGCTTTTCGGATTATAAAGGTCCCACACTTATATAATTCGAGGCTAAGGTGATAAGGGTTCTAAATCTCCTCATCCAATTGGCTTTGGACAAGTGTAAGCCTTGGATTTTGCATTATCTTCCCATTTTATTTAAATCGTTAAATAATGAGGTCATCACTACATCATCATGATGTCATAAATAATTTAATTTATTTAATGTCTACAAATTATAAAAAAAATACTATGATGTAGGATATCTTTTTATCTTTCTAATGAATATTTATAATCAAAATTGGGACTTGTGTAACCCCACTTAAAAACTGTTTTAGTAAAACAACTCATGTTTGTGTCAATTTAATTTCAACATTAAATAAATATATATTAATGTCATTTTCCAACTAAAGTGGCTCCATGGGGTCCCCAAGTTGACCCATGGGTTGTCTTGGTCGGCCATGACTCATCCAATAGGAGTAGGACAAGTGTCAAGCTCATATCATATTAATAAAACATTGTTTTTACCTTAAACTACACTAATTACCTCTAATCGCGATTAAGAACTTAAAAGTTACTATTCACCAAAAAATTATTTTGATCTCATTGAACCACATTTTACTTCTTAATGACAACCATGTATGTCGGATTTTTGAAAATCAAATCACAGAAGTGGTAATATTTCATTTAAACGAAAAATCAGTTATTTAACTACCACTTAGTGGTTTCACTATTCATCAAAAATTGAAGTTTTTCAGAATAAGGCCAAAATTTCACCCTAAGCTATAATTGATATTACGAATTCAAAAATGATGTTTATTTTACAAAATTCCAAACATATCAGTTGCATTAATTAATTTTATAATTAATTCCCGCTGTCACAACAAATAGCGTGTTTTTAAGAAACAATTTATATCAAAAGATTGGCAATTGTTTATGTCCAATTTCAATGTTAAATTAATTCTAATGACCACTATTGGATAAAATGGTAAAAATATATTCTAATTATACTCTAAAACCCCTCAATAGTATAATTTATCACTATGAATTATTTTGATTAAAAAAGTTGTTTTAAGTATTTTTCACTATTCATAAAAATTTTGAAGTTCTCAGAAAATTACAAAAAATTCAACATAGGCTAATTTCAATATTAGGAATACAAAAATGAAGTCCATTTTGAAATATAAAATTTATATAATTTTAAAAAGTGGTTATTACTATTCATAACGGCTACTTTGATTTGTCGCGATGTTTTAGAACTCGAAGTTGCGTACAATGCAAGCTATTGTATTATTGAATGAGAAGCGTATCGTGGAAGCTCGGGGTGTTACAGTATCCTTTTGAAATATTTTAAAATTTAATTTATTCTATTTTCTTCCTGTATCTCAGGGTTTTGGATGAAACCACTAATTTATCATTAATATGGAGTGTGTCTAAATTTTCCATCTATGGCACTTCAAAATTTTCTTCAAAACTAAACTTCATTAATTCTAATAAAAAAGGGTTGGATAAGTGGATCTAATCAGAGGAAAACTTGGATTAGCTCTAATAACACTTGTAGACTCCAATAGTCATGTAGGGACACTAATAGAGGGTTGAATCAGTTTTCTTACTTTTTACCAAGATTTACCTTTTCTCTAAATTGCTACCTCTTAGTACATGAGAATCTATCATGGTTAATTTATATAGATAATTTAATTTTCACTCGACCCTTTCTTCAAAATGAAATTGAGAAATATACAAGAACAAAAAAACATTAGGGTTTTACAGTGTTCATCTCCTTCTTAGAAAAAATACCCCATATTGCATTTGACATTATTAAGTATAAAACTTTTGTTATCAATATTATATATATAGTGATAATATGTTCCTCATAAGTTCCACACAGGGGTATAGTAGGTGTTATATACACTCTTTATTTTATCTCACATAGCTTGGTCCCCCTGATTGGATGGGGGTATTGTTAATACGGGTGACACTAATTCTTCATAGTTCCTTACTTAATAAACAAAATAAGTCTTCAATCAATAGGATATGATTAATAACTCCTTATAAAGATAAAAAAATTTCTTCCAATAAATCTTAATGATCATCATATATGAATATTCAAGATCAAGTCTTCTTCCTCCAATAGTCTCAATAGAGGAATTACCAACTACAAAATTATCAGTCACTCCATATCTCAATATCCTTATATGAAGCAATTGTATTATGAACCACTTTTTCTTATTATTTAACATGAATACTCACTCATTTAAGTGTCAATTTATTTTCCTTCAATGATCATTAGATGTTACAATATAAGCAATTTTTGGTTTTTGCTTTCTTCTTTGACTGGAAAATAATTCTCTAGAACAATATCACTTTTAAAGGGTACTAACGTTATCATTTTATACTGGGTATTTTAAATTCACCTTTTCATGTTAAATCTATTTTCATGATTTTGGGTAGTTTTAATTATCATATATATCTAATTTTAAACAAATGAATTTGATATTGCATAATCTTATAATATCCCACATAGACTTGATTATAATCTCTACATAGTATTTGATTATCAAGGCTTTATCTTCTACAAAAATACTATTAAATTAGTTCTTCTGAATTTATTTTCATATATGCGTGGTAGGATATGGTTTTGATAGGGAACATGATTATTACATCATAGAACTCGGACACACCCCCTTATCCTTTTTCTTGTTCTTTATTATTAATATCTTGGATCAAATTTATAATCATAGTAACTTTGAAATTTAAGTCTTTGAAGATTGGGTCAAGCATCACATGATTATATCTCAAATTATCATAATATTTATTCTATTTATTTTTCATTAAAAGTTTCCTTAGTTTTTTTTTATACTTTCATTTCATAAAGTTCCTAATAACTATACCTTACAATATAGACTTTATAAACTTCATACATTATGAAATTGAACTCCCTTTTATATATCCTATGAATTATTATTTCATTATTTTCATAGGGTAGAATACATTATCCAGTTGTTTATAAAAATTATTTAAACCTTAACAAGTTTCACATCATGGTTTAATATTTTCTGTATGGTAGACATAATCCATTAAATCGTTATCAGCTTTATTCATACCTTATGTAGATTTATACCTTAAAATGGTACCCTACAAAGAAATTCTACCTTATGAATCTCCAATGTACCCAACAAAGGGTTCCTCGCAAAGATAGTATGAACTATATAATGGGAAAGAATTTTACCTTATGAAGATATAATCTTTACCCTATTAAGTACTTTGTAGGGTTTATTCCATTCACAAAAAAACATTAACTCTTGTGCAGCTTATACCACCCTCAAGAGGTTATAGTATAAACCTTACGAGTATTTAGTAAGAGCCTTATGATTATCCTATATGAACCTTATGAGATCCATACTTCACTTAAATTAAAATTATTATACTCAACATTGTTGTACCCTATCTATATTTTCAATGTACTAAATGAGGTGTGTAGGGTCAATTTTTTACCATGTTATACTCCTATATAGTATATGAAACCATATTTTGTCTTTTCTTATAACAAAATTAACTCTCTCTGAGCCTCCTTAAAAAGTTTAAATCATATTCTACCATCACACAAATTTGTTCTTCTCCCTTTTTTACTCATCTATGTCTTCCATTATAACATGGATTATCTTCCTCACAACATCATCTTGTAGTATTCCTTCTTAATACTAATACTTAAATATCCAACAAGATATATTTATATAAAAAATCCGAATTATATAATATATTGTTTTCTTCATTAACACTACTCTTTAACTTGAAGATATGTTTACATAAAATCATCAAATATATAGGATACTTGAATCTAGTTACACAAGTCCTTCATGCATCTAGTTATAACTCTTCACTCATTATTTTACTAGAATAATAATAGCATATCACTTTTCTCCTTTACTCATTTATTTTTGAATAGTACCTCCATATTACACACATATATTAACCACTCTATCATATGAATAGTTTTTCTTGTTTTAAAAAAAAGGAAATCAATGATTGAGCTCTTAAAACTTGATAAAAAGTTTGAATTGGTTATAAAATTCTCAAAAACACCTCATAGAAATATCATTTACCTTTTCCATGTATTTATCATATACTTGAATTTATTTTAGGGAACTCATATTTTTTATTTATGATATCTTTTTAGGATACAAAAAAGTGTATCTTGATCCTACATACTATTATAATAACACATTCACATGTATTTATAACAGATTTTTATATAAGATAATTTGATTTAGGTTGTATAATGAAATTTACACATTCCAATTATATATAATGACCTTTATTTTGATAAAGATATAAGTATCCTTGAATTATTTAGGTATAAATATTTTATCATGGGTATAACATTTTTTGAAATTTTGGGAATTTTATCAAAATTTATAGCTACACATGTCGATCTAAATTGGGTACTTAATTGGGAGAAATTACAGTTCCTTGTGATTTAATGAGCAGTTATTTTATAAAGAATTTAATGGAATGAAATATAATTGGATAAGGATAAAATAGATATGATTTCACCACTACCTCCACTAACATCATTTATAGTATTGTATAGCTTCCATATATATATTCTGGGTTTTATTGAAGATTTATCAATGCTTTTCCAAATATTTCATGACTATTATGCTCACCTTTAAAAAAATAGGGAATGTTCATGTTTGATGAAAAATTCATTGAAGCATACAAAAAAATATAAAAGGAGTTAGTCTCAGTATATATCCTCACAACACCTAATTGGTTTTTTTTTGAAATCCTAAGTGATTATAGTGACTTTGTTATTGGGTTTATTCTTTGGTAAAAGGGATAATAGATGAAAAATGTTATTTAATATGAAATTAAGATATTTAATGGATCATGATGTGGCTTTATTTTGATAATTTGTTCACACGTAAGTTTAATAAAATTTTGGTTATTTAGGTTTTAAAAATTATTTTACTGATAGATTATTGAGTCTTAATCATTGTAGGTTTTCAATGTATTTCTTTGAATATTTACTTAAAATGTATATTTTTGTGCTTTACTAGACAATGTTATTTTATATAAATTTCATATGTTTTATGAATAATAATGGTTTTTCAGTATAATTTTATTTGAAATGTTATCATTTAGAAGATTGGACTACTAATATTTTTGAATTTGTATTTTCATTGTTCTATGTTTTTATTTTAAATATATTTTTTTTGATAAAATTTTATTCTTTTTAATTGAAGTGTTCAACTTCATTATTAAATGTGGTTAGAAGATCTATTTTTATTTTATTTATTTTATTTGAAACAGTTTTAAAGTATTTAATTCTATTATTTTAGGAGGGAATATATGCATGTTAGATGTTTTATATATATAATTGGAATGTTGATGCATAAAATTCATCACTGTGGATTTAGTTTTATATATAAATTTATATTAAAATGAGCATGGTGATACATAAGAGTAAAAATTCAGTCAAAATATATCCCATGTTTATGATTTAACTAATATGGATGAGTAACCCTAGCATGGAAAGAATCTATGGAAGACTCCACAATTTAAAAAATCTACAAGGGAGTCCATGTACATAAAAGTATAAAGAGATTTAATAAAATTAAAAGAATTTGTATCATATACTCACACTTTCCGACTTTTTCATGATTTCATGTAAAATTAAATTAAAGTTTCACCATGGATCTTGTAAAAGGGATGTTATGACTAAACTCATGGTGGGAAGCTCAAAGATGAAGTTATTCAAGACTGAGATACATGGTTGAGGATACTAAAGTAACAAGAGATCCCCTAAAAATAAAGATGGGGATTTGATCTAAGCATCATTAAAACTTCATTCCTTAGAGGTCAAGACCAACTGAAGATGATTAATTTAAAAATAGAGGAATTCAAATGAATATTTTAGTTTCCCATACTATATTGACCATTAAGAGGAGAGGGGTAAATCGGTAGTTTATTTTTATTAATTCATTTTCTTTCAAATTCAACCTCTCAAACAAGTTAAGTTGCTATATCCACTCGAACATATCTATCAATCTCACCTAGGGTGTAGTTATAATAATGGGGAACGAGGGAAATAGGATTTACAAGGTTTTTTAGAAAGATAACTCATTTGTGTAATCAGTTATTCCCCATAGTTACAAATTCTCCCATATCAAAAAAGTCATTATAATAATCCCAACACTAACTAAGAGACATATATTACTTCCAAATACAACTAAAAGACTTTTGAATTGGCTCTAACTGAGTCTAATTTTAATTCTAAATCCAATTGAATGACTTCTTACTCCAACTCCAACTGAGATACTCCTTCAACTACTATAAACAACCAGAAGACCTCACCTACTCCCGAAACCTACCATAAGACTTCACCATTATTTAATATTTGATCCATTAAAGGATGATCTCTTAATATTACACTATAATATTGTTGGACCTGACTTTCATGTGTAGTATTCACGTACCTTCAACGACCACTGATCGGGTATGTCGGTCTTGTCCAATAATTCTAATCACCTATAAATGACTAGTTTCCTCAGTACAACAAATGCTCAGGTTGATTCTTCCTTTAGATATAGAAAACCTAGCCATGCTTAATGTTTGAAAGATATGAAAAAAAAAAATTCCACAATATTTTATATAATAATAATCTTGAACAACTTTAATCCACTTTCTTATTGAATTCTAAATATGAATCCCTAGAATGAAAAGTTATTCATTCATATTATTTTATGTGTGTACTTTCAAGTTATGTTTAGGATATGTTAGTAAGTGGTTATTCATGGGTACATGAGAATTCATACATGAAAATACCTTTTTGTAACAATATTAACACATTTCCCACTTCTTCTTAAGATTCCTTCCCTCAAATTAGTTATGCATACATTGTCCACTTCTTTTAATCTAACAGTGTAAGAATATGGACCTTCATGTTAGGGTGTAGTATCACTATCCTTATTCTTTATAAAACATATTATTGTAATAAACACTAGTTTTTCTTATATCAAGGAGTTTGTTAAATAAAAAAGCGTTATATAACTCTTAAGGTCCTTCATGTAACAATTTATATACCTCGGGTCATTGGATTATTCATGAGATCCTTGAATATGAGGTTTGCAAGTTAAGAGTCTGTAGTAACTCCCCTTATTCAAAAAAGTAAGATGCTTCATGGATCCTTCTGAATTTCATGAAATAGTGGTTTCAAGGTTGTTTTTTTTTCTTCATTAGAAAATGATATCTTTTCTGAAAATATATGATCAATTCTCCTCATCTTCATGAATCAGTATTAATAGGAAAAATAACATTACCATGCACCTCCTTTTCTTCAAAAATTTTGTTTCCTCAAATCTCTACTTTTTATGTTATTTAATGGTTTGAAAATAACATTACCAAAGGTTTTGGTAATCATAAATATATTCTGAAAAATATGGTTCCTTATTTTATGTGAGTTGACATTTTCTCCTCGTGATCATGTGATGATGATCACATGCTTCTCATTTTTAAATACTTTAATTAATACATAAATAAATATTCACCAATATATTTGTATTCCATTATATCATACATAGAATAATCATATAATTTAAATTATTTCATGAATTCAAGATGTAGGTTTCATTAAAGGAGTGTTTTACCTTCATTTCCTTAAAAACTTGATAATCCAAGCATTTCTCAATTAGGGAAGTCATTGCTTTACAAGAACTACTATGACAGCTCCTATGATGAAGCTTGAGATTAAAGAATATATCTTATAGATATTGGAAGTATTAGATTAATTAGATTGATAATTCAGGGTTATGTCCCTAAAATATTAAATTGGATGAATAGTGAAAAACATCCCACTATCCCACATCGACCAGTACTTCAGTCAAGAACATCATTATAACAACCCTACTTTTATGAAAAACTAAAACATGATTTATTACATAAACTTCACTTGATACAACATAGAATATTCAGAGTTCTAATATCTTTGAGGCTTAGGATCATTATATACCAACTTAAAACATGAAATACAACATCATTATTGAAAACTTCCTTTACATGACCACTACATTCCCTTGTATTTAGCATTTCATGGGATAACCTGAGGACATGCATAAGAAAATGGTAAGCTATAAATCCCAGTAAGGGAATAAACATGGAATAACATGAGGAATACAATACATGTTAGACAATAGGAATATCAATGGAGCACAAGAGAAAAATGGACATAAAGGCTAGATAAATCATGAAAATCATAACATGGAAATGTGGAAGCAATACTTAACATGGAATTAGCATGAGCCAAGGCACATTGCACATAGAGCATGAGTAAACCATCATTGCACATGAAGAATGAGTAAACCCTCATTGCACTTGAATCATGATTAAAACCTCGTTTCAATTGAATTATCATGATTCAACACTCATTTCACATGATGTATCATGATACTATATATTACCCAATGCATTGGAGTGCTATCAAGGCACACCATTCTTAAACATTTCACTTCATGCATAAGTATACCACATGGATCATGTAACATGGAATCAATCAACATAATAAGTTATTCCATGATCAATTAATGTCGAATAAATACATTAAATTACCAGTCAATATTTATATGTGCATAAAGGTGAATATCCTTGATAGAGACATGGGTATGGTATTCACTACATAATGATCTTAGCTTGGAAAAACGCGGGGCAATTTCGGCAGCATAACGGTGTGATATAAGGATTCATGAAAATGGTTCATGAGAGAGAAATGGGTGTCTTATCATATGTAAATGAAATGGAAAGTAATTTGGACATATAGATACATTTCCCAAAAAACATAATGGAAATTATATGCATAATACAAAATAATTACTTGGATGTAAAAGAGGAGAGAGAAATCCCTCACAGAATTTCAGCATGGTAACGGGTGTACATGGGAAGAATTAATGAGAGATAAAGGGGTATCCCATCATTCAAAAATAAATAGGGAATTATGGGAGAGGTGTGAAATAATAACCCAACATTTTTAATTGAAAACAAAAGGGAATAACAACTTAAGGAAAATTGGACAAAAATGAGAAAAGAAGAAATCCCTTACATGGAAGTGTGATCACAAAGGATTGGGAGGGGATTGATAGAGGCTTATTGGGATCTTGGAGAAACTTGGGAGGATACTATAGAGAGGACGGTAGGGGTTTGTCGAACTCTAAAGGATTTTAGTGAAGAGGAAGTGGGATCTTGGGTGGGTTTATATAGGAAATGTGAGGGAATTCTTTATTATTTAGGTTTGGGACACCTCACATTAAACTAATCAAAACCACAAACCAGACCATGGTTTTTTCCCATGGGTTTTTCCAAAGGTTATTGGAAAACAATATTTTATAAGTCCAATGGCTTAACTTCTTAAAATAATAGGGTTTCTTATGTGGAGGTGAGTCACGCTCTCAAGGAAAACAATTTAAAAAGACAAAATGTTTTATAAGCCATGAAGGGTCCACTAATGCTTTGTAAAATAAATCAAACAAATCTAAAATCACATTATTTTAATGTTAAAACATATATTATCCGAACATAATGTTTATAGTATTTTATTACATCATTATTGGGTCATTATGATGTCATAAAACACTTTATATATTTAAACGGTTTTTAATTTTTACAGAAAAATTTGACTGTCTCAGAAAATAATGAAAAATTCACCATTGGATAATTTTGATGTCCTGATTCCAAAAAATAATATTCATTTTATCTAAATAATTTTTTAAATATCTTAATTTTTACTTTTAAAATAAAAACTGTCATTTATCAAAAATTCATGGGTTTTTACAAAAACAGTTTTCAAACCTTAATAAAAATTACAACTGTATTCATAAAATTATATGATCATTTATATTTAATAAAAATTAATTTAATAATAATATTTTATGAATGTATTAGTTAATTAAAAAATCCATTAACTCATCAAAATAGATTTCTTGGTTGAATATTAACTAAAAATACTATTTTCACTTTAAAAACTATTTACAAAGTGACAATAATAAAAAGAATGCACATTATTTATACAAAAAAATAATGTCTATAGTCATAGTGCTAGGGTATTGTTACATAACTCCTTATAAAACCCATATAAGACCGAAGGGTAAGGTGTGTGATGGTGAAAGACACTTGGGGTGGCTCGGATAACATCGCTCGGGTGGTAATCTCTATTAACTTCCACTTCCCCCGTAGTTGGTTCTGCTCAAGCTTAACGTGTTCAAGCTCAGCTTGGGATTAGTCAAGAGCGAAGCCCAATGAAGCCACCTCCTTTATGAGCTCTGACAAATGGGCTTCGTACGGGGCAAGTCTACTGGATGAGGCCATCACTTCCTTTGTCTGAGTAAATTGGATTTGTTAAATCCCTATATTTATATTAATCATGTGATCACTGTTCAACGACTATATTAGCAACACTCACTATTCGTAATGGTATTTTAAAATCCATAATCATAAAACCAATGAAGTTCACCATAATAACACATTTAATTAGTTCAAGAAGAATTTTGATTAATGAATGTTTGGATCATTACAATCTTCCCCCCTTAAGAAATTTCACACTCAAAATTTCATTTTCCCATACGAAAATAGATGTGGGTAACTTTTCTTCATCACTTCCTCTGATTCCCATGTCTCTTCTTCAAACATGTGGTTTCAACACAACACCTTGACAAGGGGAATTGTCTTATTTCGTAGAACTTTTTCTCTACGATCTAAGATCTTCACTGGTTGCTCCTTGTAAGAAATATAATCCTCTATCAGTACTACCCTTGAAAATAGTACATGTTAATAGTCCATTTTGTACTTCCTTAAGAGGGATACATGAAAGACATCATGTACTTTGGCCATGGTATGTGTAAGTGCTAGTCGATTGGTCACAACCCCAACACGATCAAGAATCTCAAAGTGGCTGATGTACCTAAGAATTAACTTCCCTTTACTTCCAAACCTCATGACCTTATTCCATGGATATATGTGTAGAAATACCATGTCTCTAAATTTAAACTCAAGGTCTCGTCGATGGTTATTTTCATAACTCTTTTTTCGACTCTGGGATGCCTTGATATACTACTGAATGGTTTTCACCTTCTCCATTATTTCTTCGACCATTTCTAATCCTAGAAGCTTACGCTCATCGACTTTATCCCAATATTCCAGTGTTATACACCTCTTCCCATACTAGGCTTCATATGGTTCCATTCAGATGCTCGAGTGGAAACTGTTTTTGTAGGAGAATTCAACCAGAGGAAGATGTTGATCCCACCCTACTTTCAAGTCCATAGAACATGATCTTAACATATCCTCCAGTGTCTGAATAGTTCGCTCAGATTGGCCATCCGTTTGTGGATGATAGGTCGTAATAAAGTTCAATTCAGTATCCAGATCATGTTTAATACTCTTCCAAAACTTAGAGGTGAATCTTGGATCTTGATCGGATACAATAGATAGTGGTACTCTATGCAGCCTTATCACTTCCCTAATGTATATCCATTCCAGTTGATCCAATGAGAAATCCTCCCAAATTGAAATAAAGTGTGTAGACTTTAAAAGATGATCCATAACAACCCAGATTGAATTGTTGCCTTTGGATGTCTTCAGAAGTCCGGTGATAAAGTCCATGGTGACTTTCTCCCATTTCCATGTTGGTATGGACAATAGTTGCTTCATCCCCTTAGACTTATGCCTATCTACCTTCACTTGCTGACACACCTGTCACTTTGATGTATACTCAGAGATCTCATTCTTCATATTATCCCACGAATAATGCTCTTAGATATCTCGATACATCTTTGTGTTTCCTGGGTGAATAGAGAAATTTGAACTATGCACATCATCCAAAAGTTCCTTCTTCATCTTCGGACTTGATGGAACACATAGTATTTTCCCAAATCTCACAATTCCTTATTCATTAACATTGAACTCCAAGGATTTACCTTTTCTAATAGCTTCCACTCTCATCTGAATTCCCACATTATCCTTTTGAGCATCCTTTAACCTTTCCAAAAGAGACGGCTGAACAATAATTTGTGAAAGGATTGATGATGTTCCCTTCTTTAGGACTCTCATGTCTATCTTCATCAAGTCTAATAAGATTGGATCTTTCTCAATTCTCATCAATGATATAATTGTAGGGTCCTTTATACATAGAGCATTTTCCACCTTGTTCACTTTCCCAGGGTGGTAATGGATTGATCTATCATAGTCTTTGATCAGCTCTAACCATCTTCATTGGAACATGTTCAAATCTTTCGTTGTGAATATATACTTGAGGCTTTTTTAGTCTGTATATATTTCACACATCTCCCCAAAGAGATAATGCTGCCAAATTTTTAAAGTGAAGATCATCGTAGCCAACTCCAAATCATGTGTTGGATAATTATACTCGTGAAATTTAAATTTCCCTGAAGCATAAGCAATGACTTTTTCATTTTTCATCAACACACAACCCAGGCCCTTCTTCAATGCATCACTGGATACCACAAAAAGATCTCAACTTGTGGGTAAAGTGAGAATGGGCGTAGTGATAAGCCTCCTTTTCAACTCCTTGAAGCATTCTTCACATTCATCACTCTAATAAAACTATACTTCCTTTTGAGATAGCTTGGTAAGAGGGTTGGACAATCATGAGAAATTTCTCACAAATCGTTGATAATATCTAGCTTACCCCAAGAAGCTACGGATATCTGTTACTGATGTTGGCCTCGACCATCCCTCAATTGCATCGGTTTTGGAGGGATCCATAGATATACCATTTGTTGTGATGATATGGCCCAAGAATGAGACCTCCTTCAACCAGAACTCACACTTGTTGTACTTTTCATAGAGATTCTCCTACTACAAGGTATCTAGTACAATTATTAGTTTCTCCTAGTGATCCTCCTTGGTTTTGGAGTATATCTGAATACCATCTATAAAGACTACCAAATATTTGTCAAGGTAATCCCTATAGACTCTATTCGTCAAGTCCATGAAGATTTCTGGAGCATTAGTGAGGCCGAAAGGCATTACTATGAATTCATAGTGCCCGATCCTTATACGAAAAGCAGTCTTGGGGATATCTTCCTTATTCACCCTTACTTGATAATATCCTGACCACAAATCCACCATAGGGAAGTATTGTGCTCTATGCATCTAATCGAACAATTCATCAATTAATGGGAGAAGATACTTGTTCTTTATTGTGATTTTGTTAAGTTCACGATAATTAATGAAAAGGTGCATTGACCCATCCTTTTTCTTGATGAAGATGAATGGTGCACCCTATGGTGAAGCACTTGGGCGTATAAACTATTTATCTAGATTCTTATATAGTAATTTTTTAGTTCCTCAAGATCCAAAACAACCATTCTATATGGATTCTTGGATATTAGCAACACCCTAGGTATAAGATCAATTGAGAATTTAATATCTATTCTAGGAGGAAGATCAGGAAATTACTCAAGAAACACTTCATCAAATTCCCTCACAATAGGCATGCCTTCAAGGATGGTTTGTTCCGTGGACTCAATCATTTGAGCGAGATACGCAAGTTTGTAGGGCAGTAATATCCACACTTGAGATGATGGAGCTAAAGAAGATTCATCTTCCTCCTTGCACTTGAATAAAATCGGGGGTCGATTCTACACATGGAGAGTGATTTCCCTCTCATGACAATTTATGTTGGCTCTATATAAGGAAATCCAATACATGCCTTGAATTTCATCAAATTCCACTAGAGGGAGTAATACGAGGTTCACTAGGAAATTCAATCCACATATTATGACTGGGGAGGATTTTTTTCCATGGGATGCAATGATTGCCCCATTTTTCATACTCACAGACATCTTTAGTTCCATGATTTGTGGTGGTGTTGGGATTTCTCTACTAAAATTTTGGGATATAAAATAATGCGTAGAACCAGAATCAAAAGGTAAGTTCACTATTATTGAATGAATAACTAGCATACCTATCACCACTTCGTTTTAGGGGTTCACTTCGGTAGTAGTGATGGAAAAAGCTCGCCCTTGCCGCCTTGGAGGTTGTTGGTTTCCTCTGAAAAACCTTGGCTTAGGGAACTAATTTTCAAGATGCTCTAGTTCTTTACAGTTGTAGAAATGAACAATGTGTTGAGGTTTGAATGGAGTGTTCATCTCCTCTGTTGTAGCTCTAGGTTTTTCTTTTCCATAGTTAACAGCTAGGTTCCCTTCTCTTCCACACCTAAAGCATTTCCTCATCCCCTTCATACAATTTATGGGGTGCTTCTTTCTACACCTTTGGAAAGTGGGGTTCTGGATCTTCTTTAGCACTATTGGATTTATCCATCAACCCGCCAGCATTGAATTCCACCTTACGCTTCTTATCCCCATGATACCCCTGAGATTCTTCGATCTTCATTTTGACCATGATTGCACATCAGAAAATTTCCTCATAGTTGTCTAAGTCATGAATCTCCAACTCTTTCCATAGGCTAGGTTTCATCCCACCAAAGAAGCGGCCAACCTTTCATTCGAGGGTAATGACAAAGCCAGAGGCGTATCATCAAAGCCTTGTGAATTTTTCCTTTTACACCCCAACAGATTCATCGCCTTTTTTCTTGATGGAAAAGAAGTCTCTTTCCATCTTAAGTTGGAGGGTGCACAGAAAATATTTATCAAAAAACATCTTCTAGAAATCCTTCCCTTCCAATGCCTTGATCTCCCCCTCAGGCTTTGTATTTTTGATCAACATCCACCATTGATCAGCTTCACCCTCCATAAAATAATCATCCAGGAGAACCTTCTCTTATTTAGAACATTTAAGGATGGAGAAGATATTTTCAATAGAGTTGATCAATTGTTCAGTGATTGATGGATCAGATGATCCATTAAAAGTAGGAGGCCTTTGTCTCATGAACCTCTTGATAGCAACTTTGTAGAGACCCGAAGCCTGACGTACATGGAAATTACATTACTTTTGCGGAATACTTTTTACATAACAAAAACACACACACAAGGACCATAATTGTTTAGTGTCTTTGGAAACTCGGAATATAATCTTCTAATCGTGGTGAAAGATCTTCAACATCTCCCATAAAGATCTTTTTTTTTTCTAAAACTAAATCCTTTCTTTATGTCCTGGGGAAAAGAAAACATAAAAGGGTGAGCTCAAATACTCAGTAAGGGTAAACAAAAGAAATATCAATCACGTCATATTCATAAGAAAATATCTTTTGGAAATCTTAACCTGCAAAAGAGATCATAATGGGATAAATAATAGTAGTGAAATGTAATCCCAATAATCATAACTTAAAACATGAAACTTTGTGGCATACACACATAATCATAGAGAATCATTTCTTGTTAGTCAAGACTCATTGCCAAGACTATCTTAGTGGATAAAGTCCCTTTCTGAACCGAGTTCATTCCTCGTTTCAGTCCTGTTTCACTGAACCGGTATAACCTACCGTTCCAGCCATGTCTATCTCATGAGATATAAAATCTTTACCAAATGCATTGGAGGGAGATATAGGTCCCACACATCTCATAATGATACCATTCTTATGTGTGCCACAAAATCATAAACCATACATCATAGCATAACCCATGTAATAAAAATGGGATTCTTAAACATTGTGACATCATAAAACAATTCATATAAGATAAAGGAATTCATAAAAATAATTCCATCACAACATAATCAAATCAATGTAATAATAGGTATAAAAATAGAACCCTTTATTATCTTAGATGGAAAATAATTTTGATAAAACACTTGAACTCCATTCTTGAGGAAAATATCCTTTCTACTTCAAAAACACTTTTCCTTTCTTAACATGTCATAAAATTCTAAACTAAAAAATTTGATTACAAATAAACTTGAAAACTTATAAGGGAAGATTCTTGGAAATAATGTTTTAAAAATCCATTCATGTCATATAAGTTAAAAGAAAACATTCTTCTCGTACTTTTGTCGGAAAAGTCAAAAAGTACCTCGTACAAAAAACGACAAAAGATTCCTTTCATATCTTTTACTAAAAACTCACTGAAGGGTAAAATTGGATATAAACTATTGTAGAAGGATATAAATATTACATATTGTGGAAACATGGATGTGGATGATAAAATACACCCAAGTAAATACCAAAGTATAAACAATCTCGGATAAAAATGAGATTGTGATATTTCCCTTACCTTAGGTCTGATATGCCTCGTAAGTGTCCGAACCTCCTGTATAATGATTTACATAATGTTATTGACTTATTCCAAAATCATACTCATTGTTATGATATCATATATGGTTCACTTATGACTTTATATTACCCGTTCTTTTGTAAATTCCATGTCGAAGAAGCGTTTTGGGTAAAATCGTTTCATTTATCGTAGGTGTTTGGACTTGTTGTTCTTGACATTATTATTACTTATATCATGATTTAATTACTTCCAGAATATAAAACATGATTTATATATCATATATATTCAGTATATATATATATATATAATAGATAGATAAATGAAATGAAACACACCGTTCATGGAGACGGTAGTCCGTACGTATGCATGAACGTTGTTTTGCTTTCCTTATTGTCTTGAATGGAAGTAAGTAGATGACATACATATATATATATACATAAATCTAGTAGATTTACGATGTCATATATTTAATTATTATTCATTATATATACTTTATAATCATTCTGGAATGGTTAACATGGATAATGAATCTCATCGCGTCGTGGAGACGGTAGTCCGTACGTACGCACGAGCGATGATATCGTTCCCATGGTCGTGGAATTGTGTTGAAGTGTATGTATACTATTTCAGTATTAATATAACTTTATAATAGTCATATATAGTCATTATTTACACCATTATACTCATCCAAGTAAGGTGATGGTGGAAAATAGATTACACCACGGCGTGGAGACGGTATTCCGTACGTACGCACGCGCGGTGATTTCCTTTTTCCGTAGGATGGATAGAAGGTTAATTAGAGTTGTATCATATTTATAATAACATATCAGTATATAAGAAATACTGATGTTATTACTTTATCATGAAACAACTAAATAGGAAGAAGTTGAAGAAGAAAGAAATTGAAAAAGATCGGTAATGGATATTACCTCTTTTTGACGCGCCTTTTCTTAACCTCCACTTAAAGAACTAAGGATGGTCTTTGAAGAAGGCAAGGACCTCTAGGTTGATACTAGGGAAGTGGAGAAGAGATTTTTTCAGGGTTTGTCCGTGCTTTAATGATAAAATTGGTGTGAGGAGGAGAGGGAGGAGGTTCCCTTTTATAAGGGAGGAGAGGGGGACCTTTGGGAAAACTAAAAATATTATTTTATTATAAAGTCATGTTCGGTTTTAAATAGATAAAAATTAATATATTTCGAAGCTAAGGTGGGGATGGGTCTAAATCCTCTCATCCAATAGAATTTACACAAGTTTAGGTATCAATTTTAACCTTATCATTTAGATTTAACTTTAAGTTAGATAATTTAACTTTTATCGTGTCTTCTTTTTTTCTTACACTATAAGGTTAATAAACTTACTATATCAAGACAAAAGAACCACAAGTTGTTTATTATTAATATATCTATCCTTATATATGTCATTTGGCCGAAACTTATATTTTTAGGAATTAAATAACAATTAATAATATAATATTTGTTTTAAAAACTAATTTATATCAATTTTGACACTATTTGGTACATGATTTTTATGAAATTGATACCAGAATGATACGTTCGAACCAAGTTACTTAAATAAACAATAACATGTCATATTAACCTAGCAAATTAGTGTAAGTCATAAAAAGCCTCAAATTACATTTATTTGGGCATTTATAACATCAATTATGTCAATATTTGATTAATAAGACAATTACTGCATCATATTTGTGTCATAATAAATGATAATTATATAATCCCTAAAAATTCTAAATAAATTCATATGATTTAGATAATTGTATTATATTTCTGGATAATATTCATGTTTGAAGTTTCATAAAGTTTATCACTAAATTAAAATTATTATACTTATAAGATTTAAGAAAGTGACATGTTGTCACATTCTTTGGTTTTAATAATAATTAAATTATTTTCATAGAAAAAAGTCCATAAATGAATCTAATCCGACCCTTAGGTTATATGGGTCTACTTTTAGCCATAAAATAGGATTTTTTCAAGTTTTAGCATAATTTTATAATCTTATATTTACCCTTAATTACCTGATTTACCTTTATCTATAGTAAATAAAATTTACCGTAGTTACTATTCACAATGCCCAAAAATAAAAAGTAGCTTATTAACATAATTTCAATCCACTGATTCCAAATATGGAATCCATTTTTCCAAATTCAATACACAAAAGTTGCAGAAATTAAATTAAAATTAATCCCGTTGTCGAAAGAAAACGGATTTTTCTTTAAAACATTGCAAAAGATTGAATTGATTTAACCTACGAATTCAAGGTAAAATCAATGCTAATGACATACATTATATTAAATGGTAAAAATATATTCTATTTATACTTTAAAACCATTCAATATTATAATTTAACCACATAAGACATTACGATGAAAAAAGTGGTTTTTAATTAAAATATAGCGTGTTTTTGCTATTCATTAAAATATGAAAGTTATCGGAAAAATATCAAAACTTTATCTAATGTAAATTTTTATATCCTGATTCAAAAGAAGAATTTTATTTTTTCAAATTTAACTTATAAACATGTCAAAAACTATATTTAAAGTTGGTGCGCCATCAAAAGGCGGCAAAACTGCATTTTTTTAAAAATACTTATTTTACCCGAAAAATTTATTTTGTTCTTATACCATGTTCTAGAAATGTGTAAGATGAATAATAATGTTATAAAATTCAAAATTTAGTTAACACTATTCATAATGGCTAGTTCATAACAATATTATAATAATATATCATTGTTTAGTAAAACACAGTATTGCGTACAACACACACTATCGAGGAAGGTCGTGATTGCGTGTAATGCAAGCCACGTCAGGGTTGCGTGTTGCGCAAGAATCCTTCATTGTTTCGTATAACAGAATACAACCATATTTCATTTATACATTGAATATATATATATATATACTCAATGTTGCGTAGAATAACTATTATCAAAATTGTGTGTAACACGATCCAAGAATAGTGTTGCGTATACTACAAGCTAATACGGTGTCGTGTATAGCACAAGGTAATCTTGGTGTAGAATACAACACAAGAAATTTAAAAGAATATTTTTCATAAAATCTCAGGGTGTTACATTCTACCCCCCTTAAAATGAATTTCTCCCTCGAAATTCGTCAGGGTTATAAATGGTTTACTACTCGAAAGATTGTTTAATAGAAACCCACATCGTAAAAAGGAATACCAAAATATGGCCTTAAAAAATAAAGTATGAAATGTAACGGTTACCCAAATTAACTCATCACTGGGTTTCCACGTAGGAGAACATAGGTGAAAATATGGATATGGAAGAAAAATCTAGCCATCAAGTTCTGATGGAGAGTGGTAGAGAACATGGCTATGAAAAAGCCAACAATCACAAAGCCATAAATTTGTGATGATCTAGGGTACCATATGATTCATCAGATATAAGAGCACTAGGACAACATTTTTGGTTTTCAAGATCTTTTCCCTAAAGTTGATGAATTAAAAGAAATACTTGCATGATTTTGGTACAATCTCACTATTGTTTGTGAATTGAAAAATTTTCACTTCATCCCTTAAAGAAATGAAGTTGAATTTGTTATTCGTGATGTGTTAGCAGATCATGTGATAGAAAGATGGGTCATTCCATCTATTTCAAACAAAAGGTTAGCAAAAGTTATAAGCCCATATTATGGTTAGATTAATCGTATATGGTTCCAAAAATGAACTTATACTTCATATATCATACCGCTTAATAAAATAAAACTAGTTTATACTAACTAGGGACTTTATGTAGGCCAGTGGTATGTGATAAAGGCCCATCGCACTTTAGTTGTGGGTTCGATTCCCACAGCCTTGGCCGACGCGATGGGTTGTCGCACATCCTGCAGGTTTTTCTTTTTCTAAAACTACATTATTATAACATCCCATCAAAAATATCAAAAACAATTTTATCCTTAAACAATACTAACTTATGTCCAACATAATCCATTACAATCTTTAGGCTTATCTAAAATACTTCGGTCCAAGCTCATAGTATAGAGAAAATGATCACGTGAATGCCATCATTTATCCCTCATATATCTTGTTCTTCACATTCCAGTCATGTGAATACCATAATCATGTAATCTCTTGAAAAATGAATACCCATTGAATCTTAGTGAAAAAATGAGTGCTGTCAAAAGATAACTCTTTCCACATACCAAAATCCTCAAAATTCTATATACTTAGTCCTTATATCAATCATGAGCTCATGAATACTGTTAAACATTTCATTTTCTCGTTTTCCCTTCATTATGCGCATATCATCTTATTTCCAAAAATATCTCAATCACTTTGAGTACCACATTAGACCAATACATAAATATTCCAATACTCCATGATACAACATTATTTTGGAATCCCATTACATAAACACTTAATCATTCCACCACATCGTTGTCATATTCAACATCGCCAATAGTGATCGCATGTGACTTACCTTTGTCCTTTTCCATAAGTGGTTTCTCATGTCGATCATCACTAACCCTTGGATTAGGGCATTTATTGGCATAATGTCCCATATCCTTGCACTTGAAACATTGAAGTGTAGTAGGTTCATTCTGTGTATCCATTCCTTTGTTTGCATCATTAGATATCTTCTTCCCATCATTGCGGCATTCAAATGCCCGATGACCTTCCTTTCCACATTTGAAACATTTACTTGTCCCTTTAAGACAATCTCTACCATGCTTCTTTCCACACTTTGAGCATAAGGAAACATTCATCTTCTTTTCACCATTATTCTGAGATTTCTCCTTGAACTCCATCTTTCGTTTCTTGTCAAAACCATGAGATGGATATGAAACACCAACTTCCATTTCTACCTTGATAGCACAACGCACAATTTATTCATAGATACTGAAGTCTCTTATAGCTAATTCCCTTCGAAGACTTGGTTTTAAGCCACTGAAAAATCGATCAACTTTACTTTCAGGTTGGATGATAATGCCCGATGCATACCTTGCAAGTCTTGTAAAATTCGCTTTGTATATACCAACAGATTCATCATCCTTCTGCTTCAGCTCAAGAAATTCCTTTTCCATCTTTGTTTGAAGAATACGATGGAAGTACTTACTGAAAAACAAGTTCTTGAACTCGTCTCATTACATGGACTCAATTTCATCTCTTGGCCTCGTATTCTTGATAAGATTCCACCATTGATCAGCTTCACCTTCCAAATGATATACTGCTCAGATGACTTTATCATGTTCAGAACATTGAATAACTGAAAATATCTTTTCAGTGGTACTGATCCATTGTTCAGAAACAAGTGGATCAGAAGACCCACTGAAAGAAGGTGGGCGTTGCCTCATGAAGGACTCAATAGAATATTGTTCCCTTATCTGCTCATTTAGAAGTCCATAATGATTCATAGCTTGTGTAAGTATAGCAATAAGATTTTTCACTCCATCTCCCATAACATTTGTTTGTTCAGGAGGACAATCATTGTATTGTCCATTGCATTGATCAACACGGTTCCTTCGGGTTCCATCCATCGTCTAAAACCCAAAAAGAATAGTGTGAGAGGCAAAAATCATGCTAGGGAAAACAAAATAATAAAAGGGGAATTACCCTCAATATCTAACATCTTAGGTTAAATTCTAATATAGTTACCGTAGTTCTAGGACTATATTCTATACGTATACTTATCCTTAGGGACATCCCTAGACATACCATAGAAATATCTCTAGGGATCTCACTAACGTTCTCACATCCTAGTTTCCAAAGGTTGACTAAACCTTTCCTCTGATACCAACTGTAGAGACCCGAAGCCTGACATACATGGAAATTACATTACTTTTGTGGAATACTTAGTACATAACAAAAACACACACACAAGGACCGTAATAGTTTAGTGTCTTTGGAAACTCGGAATATAATCTTCTAATCGTGGTGAAAGATCTTCAACATCTCCCATAAAGATCTTATTTTTTTTCTAAACCTAAATAATTTCTTTATGTCCTAGGGAAAATAAAACATAAAATGGTGAGCTCAAATGCTCGGTAAGGGTAAACAAAAGAAATATCAATCACGTCATATTCATAAGAACATATCTTTTGGAAATATTAACCTACAAAAGAGATCATAATGGGATAAATCATAGTAGTGAAATGTAATCCCAATAATCATAACTTAAAACATGAAACTTTGTGGCATACAAACATAATCATAGAGAATCATTTCTTGTTAGTCAAGACTCATTGCCAAGACTATCATAGTGGACAAAGTCCCTTTCTGAACCGAGTTCATTCCTCGTTTCAGTCCTGTTTCACTGAACCGGTATAACCTATCGTTCCAGCCAGGTCTATCTCATGAGATATAAAATCTTTACCCAATGCATTGGAGGGAGATATAGGTCCGACCCATCTCATAATGATACCATTCTTATGTGTGCCACAAAATCATAAACCATACATCATAGCATAACCCATGTAATAAAAATGGGATTCTTAAACATTGTGACATCATAAAACAATTCATATAAGATAAAGGAATTCATAAAAATAATTCCATCACAACATAATAAAATCAATGTAATAATAGGTATAAAAACAGAACCCTTTATTATCTTAGATGGAAAATAATTTTGATAAAACACTTGAACTCCATTCTTGAGGAAAATATCCTTTCTACTTCAAAAACACTTTTCCTTTCTTAACATGTCATAAAATTCTAAACTAAAAGAAGTTGATTAAAAATAAACTTGAAAACTTATAAGGGAATCTTCTTGGAAATAATTTTTTAAAAATCCATTCATGTCGTATAAGTTAAAATAAAACATTCTTCTCGTACTTTTGTCGGAAAAGTCAAAAAGTACCTCGTACGAAAAACAACAAAAGATTCATTTCATATCTTTTACTAAAAACTCACTGAAGGGTAAAATTGGATATAAAATATTGTATAAGGATATAAATATTACATATTGGGGAAAATTGATGTGGATGATAAAATACACCCCAGTAAATACCAAAATATAAACAATCTCGGATAAAAATGAGATGGTGATATTTCCCTTACCTTAGGTCTGATATGCCTTGTAAGTGTCCGAACCTCCTGTATAATGATTTATATAATGTTATTGACTTATTCCAAAATCATACTCATTGTTATGATATCATATATGGTTCACTTATGACTTTATATTACCCGTTCTTTTGTAAATTCCATGTTAAAGAAGCGTTTTGGGTAAAATCGTTTCATTTATCGTAGGTGTTTGGACTTGTTGTTCTTGACATTATCATTAATTATATCATGATTTAATTACTTCCAAAATATAAATCATGATTTATATATCATATATATTCAGTATATATATATATATAATAGATAGATAAATGAAATGAAACACACCGTTCATGGAGACGGTAGTCCGTACGTACGCATGAACGCTGTTTTCCTTTCCTTATTGTCTTGAATGGAAGTAAGTTGATGACATAAATATATATATAAATAAATACAGTAGATTTAACATGTCATATATTTCATTATTATTCATTATATATACTTTATAATCATTCTGGAATGGTTATCATGGATAATGAATCTCATCGCGTCGTGGAGACGGTAGTCCGTACGTACGCACGAGCGATGATATCGTTCCCATGGTCGTGGAATTGTGTTTAAGTGTATGTATACTATTTCAGTATTAATATAAATTTATAATAGTCATATATAGTCATTGTTTACACCATTATACTCATCAAAGTAAGGTGATGGTAGAAAATAGATTACACCACGGTATGGAGACGGTATTCTGTATGTACGCACGCGCGGTGATTTCCTTTTTCCGTAGGATGGATAGAAGGTTAATTAGATTTGTTTCATATTTATAATAACATATCAGTATATAATAAATACTGATGTTATTACTTTATCATGAAACAACTAAAGAGTAAGAAGTTGAAGAAGAAAGAAATTGAAAAAGATCGGTAATGGATATTACCTCTTTTTGACGTGCCTTTTCTTAACCTCCACTTAAAAAACTAAGGATGGTATTTGAAGAATACCAGGACCTCTAGGATGATACTAGGGAAGTGTAGAAGAGATTATGGCAGGGTTTGGCCGAGCTTGAATGCTCAAATTGGTGTGAGGAGGAGAGGGAGGAGGTGCCCTTTTATAAGGGAGGAGAGCGGCACCTTTGGGAAAACTAAAAATATTATTTTATTATAAAGTCAAGTTCAGTTTTAAACAGCTCCAAATTTATATATTTCGAAGATAAGGTGGGTATGGGTCTAAATACTCTCATCCAATAGAATTTAGACAAGTTTAGGTATCAATTCTAAACTTATCATTTAGATTTAACTTTAAGTTAGATAATTTAACTTTTACCGTGTCTTCTTGTTTTCTTACACTATAAGGTTAATAAACTTACTATATCAAGCCAAAAGAACCCCAAGTTGTTTATTATTAATATATATATCCTTATCTAATTCCTTTAGCCTAACCTTAGATTTTTAGGAATTAAATAACAATTAATAATATAATATTTGTTTTAAAAACTAATTTATGTCAATTTTGACACTATTTGGTACATGATTTTTATGAAATTCATAACAGAATTCTAAGTTCTAACCAAGTTACTTAAATCAACAATAACATGTCATATTAACCTATAAAATTAGTGTAAGTCATAAAAAGGCTCAAATTACATTTATTTTGGCATTTATAACATCAATTATTTCAATATTTCATTAATAAGACAATTACTCCATCATCTTTGTGTCATAATAAATGATAATTATTTAATCCCTAAAAATTCTAAATAAATTCCTATGATGTAGATAATTGTATTAGATTTCTGTATACTATTCATGTTCTAAGTTTCATGATGTTTATCACTAAATTATAATTATTATACTTATATGATTTAAGAAAGTGACATGTTGTCACATTCTTTGGTTTTAATAATAATTAAATTGTTTTCATGGAACAAAGTCCAAACAATTAATCTAATCCTACCCTTAGGTTATATGGGTCTACTTTTAGCCATCCAATAGGATTTTTCCAAGTGTTAGCATAATTGTATAATCTTATATTTACCTTTAATTACCTGATTTACCTTTATCTATAGTAAATAAAATTTATCGTAGTTACTATTCACAATGCCCAAAAATAAAAAAGTAGCTTATTAACATAATTTGGATCCACTGAATCCAAATATGTAATCCATTTTTCCAAATTCAATACACAAAAGTTGCAGAAATTATATTAAAATTAATCCCGTTGTCGAAAGAAAACGGCTTTTTCTTTAAAACATTGCAAAAGATTGAATTGATTTAACCTACGAATTCAAGGTAAAATCAATACTAATGACATACATTATATTAAATGGTAAAACTATATTCTATTTATACTTTAAAACCATTAAATATTATAATTTAACCACATAAGATTTTACGATGAAAAAAGTTGTTTTTAATTAAAATATAGCGTGTTTTTACTATTCATTAAAATATGAAAGTTATCGGAAAAATATCAAAACTTTATCTAATGTAAATTTTTATATCCTAATTCAAAAGAAGAATTTTATTTTGTCAAATTGAACTTATAAACATGTCAAAAACTAGATTTAAAGTGGGTGCGCCATCAAAAGGCGGCAAAACTGCATTTTTTGAAAAATACTTATTTTTCCCGAAAAATTTATTTTGTTCTTATACCATGTTCTAGAAATGTGTAAGATGAATAATAATGTTATAAAATTCAAAATTTAGTTAAAACTATTCATAACGTCTAGTTCACGACAATATTATAATAATATATTGTTTTTTAGTAAAACCCAGTATTGCGTACAACACACACTATCGAGGAAGGTCGTGATTGCGTGTAATGCAAGCCAAGTCAGGGTTGCGTGTTGCGCAAAATCCTTCATTGTTTCGTATAACAGAATCCAACCATATTTCATTTATACATTGAATATATATATATATACTAAATGTTGCGTATAATAACTATTATCAAAATTGTGTGTAACACGATCCAAGAATAGTGGTGCGTATACTGCAAGCTAATACGGTGTTGCATATAGCGCAAGGTAATCTTGGTGTAGAATACAACACAAGACATTTAAAAGAATATTTTTCATAAAATCTTGGGGTGTTACAAACTTGTTCTTTCTTAAGAGAGTTGAACCTTCCTATTGACCCATGTTTCTATTCAAATATTGAGTTAACTAAGAGATAAACATGAAAAAGTTCACGATTCCCGCTCCCATCAGATTGGGAATCTCATTTACACAGTCATCACATTGATATTCACATTTATTGTTATCCTGAGTCCTCCAATTACTGGCCATTGGCTGGAGTAAAAGGAAAGTTAGGGGTAACACATAAAGGGTAATCCAAGGAAAAAACTGATGACTTATAAATAACTTTTATTTCCTTAACTTATTAATCCATTGGATTTAGTCTATGTTATCCATGATCTGCTTTGTAACATATATTCTTAGGGGAATTTTTTAAATTCCCTTAATAAGGGTTCATACTAAGCTTGTGAATTTACCAAATCTTATCCCTTGGGAGTGTCGTAACCAAGAGAGCAGCAATGCCTATTCTCGTGCACCAGTTCTCATTTGAGTATAGCTCAAAGCGGTGTTTTCGGGTTTTACCCCTAGGATACATCTATGCCAGAGCCGACTCTACCTGCTCGTATCCAAATAGGGATGTATTTTCTTGATAAACCACTTACTCAATAATCACCAATACTTAGGGATGTTTTTATTATACTTATTCTTGTCTCTAAGTCTTCACTAGGGTTTTCTAATCCTAATACCAAAAATAACTCAACCTATCCTCTGATACCAACTATAAAAACCCTGCTTTTATTAAAAACTTAAACATGATTTATTACACAAACTCCACTTGATACAACATAGAAGATCGAGAGGTCTAGTGTCTTTGGGGATTTTCATCATTACATAACAACTTAAAACATGAAATACAACATCTTTATTGAAAACATCCTTTACATGACCACTACATTCCCTCGTACTTAGCATTTCATGGGATAACCTGAGGACATGCATAAGAAAGGGGTGAGCTATAAAACCAAGTAAGGGAATAAACATTGAATATCATGAGGAATACAATACATGTTATAAAATAGACATATCTATGGATAAAAAGAGATACATGAACATAAAGGCTTGATAAATCATGAAAATCATAACATGTAAATGTGGCAGTAACACTTAACATGGAATTAGCATGAGTCAAGGCTCATTACAGATGGAGCATGAGTAAACCCTCATTGCACATGAAGTACGAGTAAAACCTCATTGAACTTGAAGCAAGAGTAAACCCTTGATGGACTTGAATTATCATGTGTCAACACTCATTTCACATGATGTATCATGATACTATACTTTACCCAATTTATTGGAGCACTACCAGGGCACGCCCTTCTTAAACATTTCATTTCATGCATAAGTGTGCCACATTGATCATAAAACATGGAATCAATCGGCATCATAAGTTATTCCATGATCAAGTAATGTGGAATAAATACATGAAAGTACCATTCAATATGTATATGTGCATAAAGGTGAATATCCTTGATAGAGACATGGGTATGGTATTCACTACACAATGATCTTGGCTTGGAAAAACGCAGTGCAATTTCGGCAGCATAACAGTGTGACATAAGGATTCATGAAAATGGTTAATGAGAGAGAAATGGGTTTCTCTTCATATGTACATTAATTTTATAGTAAGGGGTCATATACATACATTTCCCAACAAACGTAATGGAATTTAGATGAAAAATACAAAATAATTACTTGGATGTAAAAGAGGAGAGAGAAATCCCTCACGAAATTTCATCATGGTAACTGGTGTACATGGAAGGCATTAATGAGAGATAAAGGGTTCTCCCATAATCCAAACATAAAGAGGGCAGCGTGGGGGAGGTTCAAAATCATACCCCAACATTTTTAATTGAAATCAAAAGGTCATAACAACTTAATGAAAATTGGACCAAAATGAGAAAGGAAGAAATCCCTTACATGGAAGTGTGATTCCCAAGGCTTGGGAGGGGCTTGAGGGAGGCTTCATGGGAGCTTGGGGAAACTTGGGAGGATTATAGAGAGAGAATAGAAGGGGTTGGTCAAACTGAAAAGGCTTTAAGGGAATAGGAAGTGGGATCTCGGGTGGGTTTATATAGGAAAGGATAGGGAACTCTGTATTATTTAGGTTTGTGACACCTCACATTAAACTAATCAAAACCACAAACCCGCCCATGCTTTTTTCCCATGGTTTTTTCTAAAGTGGAGTGGAAAAAAATATTTTATATGACCAATGGAAAAACTTCTTAAAATAAAAGGTTTTATTATATGGAGGTGAGTCACACTCTCATGGAAAATAATTTAAAAAGACAAAATGGTTTATAAGCCTTGAAGGGTCCACTAAAGATTTGTAAAATAAATAAAATATATATATAATCGTATTATTTTAATGGTAAAACATATATTGCCCGAACATAATGTTTATAGTATTTTATTACATCACTATTGGGTCATTATGCTGTTGTAAAACACCTTATATATTTAAACGGTATTTAATTTTTATAGAAAAATTCGACTGTCTCAAAAAATTATGAAAAATTCACCGTTGAATAATTTTGATTTACTGATTCCAAAAATAATATTAATTTTATCTAAATAATTTTATAAATATGTGAATTTTTACTTTTAAAATAAAAACTAACATTTATAAAAAATTCATGGGTTTTGAAAAGACAGTTTTCAAGGCTTAATAAAAATTACAATTGCATTCATAAAATTATATGATCATTTATATTTAATAAAAAGTTGTTTAATAATAATATTTTATTAAAATATTATTTAATTAAAAAATCCATTAATTCTACTAAATAGATTTCTTCATTGAATATTAACTACAAAAACTATGATCACTTTAAAAACTATTTACAAAGTAACAATAATAAAATGAATTCACATTATTTATACAAACAAATAATGTACATAGTCATAGTGCTCTTCCCTTGTTACATAACCCCTTATAACACTCGCATAAGACTAAAGGGTAATGTGTGTGATGGTGACAGACTCTTGGGGTGTCTTGGATAACATCACTCGGGTGGTAATCTCTATTAACTTTCACTTCTCCGGTAGTCGGTTCCGCTCAAGCTCAACGTGTTCAATCTCAGATTGGGCTTGGTCAAGAGCGAAGCCCAATGACGCCACCTCCTTTTCAAGCTTTAACAAATGTGCTTCGTATGGGGAAAGTCTACTGGATGATTCCATCACTTCCTTTGTCTGAGTAAATTGGAATTTTTTAAGCCCTATATTTATACTAATCATGTGATCAGTGTTCAACGACTATATTAGAAATGATCACAATTCATAATGGTATTTTAAAATTCAAAAACATAAAATCAATGAAGTTCACCATAATAATACATTAAATTAGATCAAGAGTAATTTTAATTAATGAAAGTTTTGGTCATTACATTCATTATTAATCAACCTATTCCACTATCTATTCAAACTAATTGATTCGGATCAGTACTTGTAACACAATAACACATGCCTCATGGGCCATTCCTCACCTGCACTGGGACACTGGAATCCAAGACCAGGATCTCACCCATGAATGCTCCCTTGTTGGCTTATACGTAGACCAATTGTACCTTTGACACCATTTGGGCCTACAATCTGGCTCCCCTTCATGGTTGAGGATCTTTCTCTTACAATGTGGGGTTGATATCTCTCATATCTTGTGTGTCTGTCCACTTTTGGGATAAATTTCACTAAATAATTACTTAGTAATTCAATCATCACAAACCAACTGAAATGCATTCTATAACATGAATATATATATATAAGAATAATTTTTATGGACTTCAAAATGTAATACTCCTCATGAAAAATATATTAGTATATCTTTCATGGCCACATATAGTTTCTTGGAATTCATATATTCTACTATTAAAATCTTCTTCCATAAACAATTCATTATGAAAATAAATGTTTTCATGGTTTGATTCTATTCTTCCCCATCCAAATAAGGAATTTCCACTTATTGCAACATTAATCTAATTAACACATGTCTTTAATCATTAAATATCATCTCAAAAATAATCACAATTAATATGTATAATTTCTCAAGCATGACATGAAATTCCATCAAGTGGGTCCATAAAAATTCTACAAGCATCATTACTTCATCTTCAACTCACTAAAGGTATATTGATATATCATCAAAAACAGATGCAAAACTAGGACTAACAACATCCCCCTTTTTATTATATTTTTCAATATCTCTTAACATATTTAAAATTCAATATGTGTTCTCAAACTTTTCTCCACATTAGTGAAAATAAAATGCAAAGGATAAGTGGGGGGTTTTCTACATGGTTGTCATGGTTCGAAGAGAAGAATAATATCAAATGGTTCTCTTATAATAGAGTATATAATTTATCCAATCTATGTCTAAATGGTGAAAATAGGTGTATAAAACAATAGAAATATAACTAAGCTTTTCTAAGTTTTCCATAAAATACCAAGCCTCTGAAAACATGCTCCTAAATTTTCAAGTGTCACTTTAGGGGTTTCTAATAATCAAAATTTTCAATTAAATTCAAAATCTGATACATAATAAATCTTTTGGTTTTAAATCTATTCAAAATCTCTAGATTTATTGGAATTTAGTAAAATTAAATATTCTTCTTAAATTTTATACCCCTGAAGGGATGATTTCTTCTTCTTTAATTTCATGACAGTCAGTAAAATCCATGAATTAAAATCTATTCATGTTATTCAGAAGTGACAGACTCAAATATATTCTTAAATCCCCTATATTATTAGTTAAAAATAGATAAAATAATAAGTAATAAGGGGAGACCTCTTAGTTTCTTAGAAACAACATTAATATGGATATCTTCCTATCACTCTAGGTTATTATTTTCTGCCAAAATTATTATGTGAATATTTATTTGAACTCTACATTTTTTTGAGTATCAATTTTTTGACTATATTTTTTCATCCCTTCTTATTATTCATGTTGAATAAATTTATCAAAATTAGTTTTCTAGATAGGTGTCATAGTTCAACTCAAATTGAACTATGACACCTATATCATGTGTTTTAAATAACTCTTATTCTCTAGAAGTCATGTTATCTTCAAGATCACATATCAAATAATCCTGTTAAGCAATTTTTTATTTTTTTCATCTCGATCTTATTAACAAAATATAATTCATACTCCATTAGCTTCTCATATTATTTATCAATAATATAAATATATTCCTCATTCTTTTTAGAAGTTAATTTCTTATTTTAATTCTCAATATTCATTTTTTTCTTATGATATTGAATCATTCCCTTTAAGAATTATAATTTTTCAATTATCTTTCACTCAAGTTTTGTTCTTTCTTATCCATCATCACTACTACTTGAATAATATATTATTTTATTTTCAAAATCAAAGAAACCAACTACAATATCTAAATAATAACTTGATTATGAATCATTCTTGTACTTTATCATGTTATTTATCTTTTGACTATTAAAGTGATTATTTTTCTTTTTATGCCATTTGTGTCTATGAAATCTCTCATTATCTAATTCTGATTCTGATTCTTCAATATTCTTCTTTTGAAACTTATAGGAAAATTTACTAGATTTACCTTAGCTAAATCATTTTGGTAATTGGTTACTCGTTCCATTCCACTTTACCTTTTGGATTGTTTTTATAAAAGGGAAACAATCTGATTGAATTATTTTTCATCATCATCACTATCTAATTCACATGATTCAAAATTCTCTTCTTCTTTAACATTCACTTTTCTAATTTCTTCAAATTCTTTTTCAATTGTTTCTTTATTTTAGAAAACTATAATTTTTCTCGTCTAAAAATCTTTGAGAATGTTTTGTAGTTTATCAAGATACAAATCATATCTTTCTTATAGGACTGAGATATTTGAATTAAAAGGATCTAGAAAACTCCATATCAATTTTTTAAAAATAATAGATTCATCTAGCTTGTCACCAAATCCTAAAATTTTGATGACTATCACATTCACTCGAGTGAAATAGTCATCAATATTTTCTCCGTCGGTAATTTTGATGTACTCAAACTTAGTATTACAAACTTGTAGTTTGGATTATTTGAAATTTACATTTAATTAATAACTACATATTAGTTTGACTTAGATATCTTTGGCATTCTAGAGACCCATGACATTGTCTTATACATTCTCGGATAGATCCATTAAGATATAATTTTGAGCCTTTACATCTAACTCTATATTTACCTTATCATCTATTTTCATGGAACCATCATCATCAATGAGTGGAAAACCAATTTTTGTATTATCTATCACTTCCAGGATGAGTGATAGAAGATAAGGTAGCATCTTATTCCTATAGTAGTGATAATTCTTCCCCAAAAATGATGGAAGACCTCAAATATTGACAGAATTAAGATTATTCCTATATCAGAATACATCATAGATATTTGAAGGGAACATTTTCTCTAATACCACTTATAGTGCCCAAGGATTAATTGACTTCTAGGAGGGGAGGGGTGAATTAGTGGTTGATTTTTAGGAATTCCTTTTATTTTGAATACAACCTCACAAATTTTTTATGTTTATTGATTCAATCAGTATTTTATCTCAATCTCACATTATGTGAACCTATAATAATGGAAACAGAAGAACCTAGAATTTAAAAGGTTTGGTAAAAATAAAACTCCTTAATACAACCAGTTATTCCCCCATGTTAAATATTTAACCATATAAAATAAGATACCACAATACTCCACACACCAGTTGATAGATTTTTATTACATCCAGTTCTAATTGAAGTTGTTTTTCTTTGGCTATAACTAAGAGACTCATTTTTATTCTAGATCTAACTGAAATATTTCTTGCTCTACCTCTAATTGAGATGATCATTATACTCCTATCACAAACCATAAGATTTCATCTACTCCTAGAACCAACTGGAAGACTTCATCTTTCTTCAAGTTATGATCTACTATTTTATGATATATTGATCTTACTCCATGATCTTATAAGGCATGACTTTCTTGTGTAGGCTTCAAATACTTTTAATAGCCACTAATCATATCTGTTGATCATGATCAATAATTCTATTCACTCGTAAATGAACAATAGTCTTAGTGTAATAAATGATAAGGATAATTATTTAATTGAATATTGAAGTCCCAGCCTCAATTGATTTTTTTAATATATGCACATAAAATTTTCAAAAAATTTTTATGATTGAATAATCAGGCACAACCTCAATCCACTTTCTTATTGAATTCTCAACATGAAACCATGGCAAAAAAAATTCTTATTTCTTAATATTTTATTAGTACACTTTCAATTTCTATTTGGGTTATTTTCTTAAGTGGTTATTCATGTGTTTTTTATCATGCTTGCATGAAACTTCATTCACGAAAAAATATGCACACACATAATAATTCTTATCTAACTATATGAAAATCAGGTATACATGCACTATCCACTTATTTCAAGATAATTATGTATGTGTATGGACCTTTGTGTAAGGTTTTGGTATCATTATCCTTATTCTTAAAAAAATAAATTGTATTAATGAATATTGGTTTGTTTTGTCTCAATGAGTTCATGTAATCATGAAGCTATCATAGAACACTTAATTTCATTCATGTAACAGTTTGTGTACATAGGACTTTATTTTATTCACAAGACCCTTGAGTTTGAGGTTTAAAAAACAAGAGGTTAGGGTAACTCTCCTTCGTTCACAAGAAGGATTTTTTTGGATCCTTCTCTACTTCATGAAATAGTGGTTTCTCAAAGCTCTATTTTCTTTGAATAAATGATATCATTTCTCAAAATATGTTATAAAATATCCTCAACTTCATACCTCATTATTTATAGGCAAAACACCACTTCATCACACCACATTTTCTATGAAAATTTTGTCACATGATATCTCAAATTTTTATGCCATCTCATGGTTCAATAATAACCATACATAAGGTTTTTGTAATATAAAATATATGATGAAAATTTTTGTGCATTCTCTTATGTGAGTTCATGTTTTCTCCTTATGATCTTGCGATAATGTTCATGCGATTATCTTTTTTTTTCAAATGAATCCTTGCAGACAGATTCACAAACAACTACTTATTCTTTCATACCATCCCTATAAAAATAATATACTTAGAAATATCTCAGGAATACATGACATAGATTTAATTCATGAAGGTTTTTACCTGTGTTTACTAAAAAATCAATAATATGAGTGTTACTCAATCATAAAAATCATTGATTTTCAATAACTCTGAAGAAAGATCCTCTAACTAAGACTAAGGATAAATATGTTATCCTATGGAAATAAGATGGATTATAATAATTTGATGGATCATCCATGATTATGTCCATAACTTATTAAAATGTATGAACATTTCTAAGTATTTTTCTATCCCACATCAACTAGTCCTCTAATCAAATACTTCTTTATTAAAAAAATTGTACCAGTATCAAGTCAAGATAGATGTGTGGGATCAACACATACAACAAATTAACACATGCCTCACTGGCTGCACCACACCTATGATGTTTCACAAGCATCTTGTCCTACTAAATCTCATAAAGTACTATTCTCTTATAGGCCTATTCATGTCCCAATAATACCTATGCATCCATGAGGGATTTCAAGAAATATCTTAGGCATGGTTTTAATTCTTTCTATCATAATTTGGGGTTGATATAGCTCCTAGCTTGTGTGGTTTGACACTTTTTTTAAGTCCATCAAATAATTACTTATTCATTTAGTCATAATAAATCAACTCAAATTCCTTCTACATCATAAATATATATATATATATATATATATGTGTGAATAATTTTCAAGGACATTAAAATTTAATACTTCACATTCAAAATATATGAATATATTTTTCATTGTCACCTATTTCTACAAGGAATTCACATATTTAACTCTTTTAATCTTCTTCTACAAATAATTCATCATGAAAATAATTATTCGTTTTCTCTTATTCTACTCTTTTTCATCTAAATAAGGAATGTAAACTTTTTGAAACATTTTTCACTCCTTATCACATGTGTTTAATCATTAAATATCATTCCATAACCATCATAATTAACATGTAGACTTTATCAAGCATGAAATATGATGCCATAAACTGAGTCCATAACAATTATTCAAACATCTCCACTTCATCTTAAACTCACTAAACACATATTGATACATCATTTAAAATAAATAAAACATTGGGCCCAACAAGTATAATAAATGTGAAGTAATAATCATTCGATCATATCCAAGACTAAAAAATTATTGAGCACTAAACCTAGTTAATACGGTTCTTTAGTAATGGTTAGTAGATATTTGGTGTATCTCCCAATATGAAGAAGTAATTATCACTTTTTGATGAATTAATTTCACCATAAGCGATGATTCTATAATTTTGTTTGAAGAATCTTCTTGAAATTGAAATTAGAAGTCAGGCATGTAGTCAAGTGTGAGATATATGGGTGATGGAGATTATGTTGAAGTTGATATTCAAGTTGAATTTAAAAAGATATGGTTTTTAAGTTTTATTTGTAGGTTTTAAATTTTGAAAATATCTAACATAATTGTGATTTTTTTATATTATATTAGATTCAAGATTCATGTACAGGTGCTCAACAGAATGCATTTATGAGGTTATAGTCAATTGTTGAAAGTGGTTCTCAATCGGTTTTTATTGAAGGTTGTTGATGGTATTTGTCAATGGGAAAACATTAAGTCTAAAGAAAAGGCTTCATTACTGTGGTTTGAGTGAAGGATATAGTGTGTGAGTAAAACTCTGTATTGAAGACCATTGGAAAATATTTATTATGTAAAATAAAGCTACAAAATGATGAATATATGTATATCAATTGAGGATAATTCTTAATTCATTTGAGTTTATGGAATTCAATGGAAGATTGAAAATGGAATGTACTTAAGAAAGTAGTATTGGGTTTAACATATAATTTTTAAAATATTGATTGTTTTAAAATTAATGTATATATACAATAAAGATGGGAAATCTATATTCATGAGTGGATAAATTGAATGTGAAATTTTTTATGGTTTTATTTTTTAGTTTGGTTCTGAGATATTTATTTTAAAGAGAAGAGTAAAAAAAATATGAAATAAGATAACTAGCAGAAACATTGGGACATGAACAGATTCTATAGAGTATATTTAGGTTAAACATGCATATGATCCATAAGAAGATTGATAGTTGGTTTTGGAGCTGGGATAGAGATGCACCTAATTAATAATGAAGAACTTCCACCTCTTCCTTTTTTTCTTTTTTATCACTAATATGATTTTCTCATGTAATCTTCTTCCATTTGAAAAAAAAATATGTTAAATAATTAAGGGGATGATAGTTTTTCGTTATGTTAATAATTTTTAGTTCTTGATTTCTTTTTTACTTTATGTTAACATTTCATTCATCTTGGACATATTTATTTTAATTTGCTTCATGATTGTGTTTGATGTATTGAAAACTGAAAATCAAGATCAATCCAATTTTTAAATATTATTGCCCACTATATTAATTTGATAGATCAAGTAGTTTGGATTATTTGAATGAACATTCATAGATTTATGATAATTTATTTTGATAATGAACCCCTAATCACATTATTTATCACTATTTAATAAAAAACATTCTTGATAATGATTAATTTGGTGTAAAATAATAGTTATAATTATTGATAGGGATTATAGGGATTTTTATAATAAATTTTTCATGTAGTGATTGATGATTCTATAAAAAATAATTATCTTAAATAAGATACATTAAACAGAGTTCCCCTAAATTATCTTTCATGCATGTCCCCTTCTCTCTAGTATTTTTTTACGTCTTTAACTTCTCACTCACTCAATTTTAATTAATTTTAGTTGAAATTATACACTCATACATTTGCGAACAAATAAATATTATTCTAGTTTAAGTATCTTGAAAATAGGTAAAACCCTTAGTATACTAACTTTTCATCCCTTAGGTTGGAAAATTTACTATTATGATATTTTAAGTTTTTAAATAAAATTTTGATGGTTATGAAGATCTATGATCAGATCAAAATTAAGTGATGTTTTCAAGGAATTATTCTCATTGAGTTTACTTGGGTTTTAAAAACATAATAAAAAATTATTTATTATTCTCTATTAACCTTGAGTTTATGCTAGAAACTCAAGATTTATTTCTTGTTTTGTCTACTCATGTTAGAATTCTTATTTCCAATTTTTGCGTGGAATAATCAAAATCAATAACAACTCATTATTTTGTTTACTGAACTTGAATCATTAATATTTATAGATATTTGAGAAATTTTTTGTTGTTTAAGAACTTTTTATATTAAAACTATGTGGTTTTTCTAATAATAAATATAAATGGCTAGTTTTGGGGATTTGAATAATCATATTAGGAAATTATATAATTGTTTTGGCCATTATTAATAGAATTCTTAGTAGTGTGTAAATGATAATCTCTGAAAACCTTTACAGCATAAGGATAATCAAAATTTTGGAATACAATATGATAATTAATCTACTATGGATCAATAATTGATGAAGATCAATACTAATCTTAATCAAAATCTTAATGTTTAATAAGGGAACATTCAATAAGTAAAAAAACATAAATGTGGGTTATTAGGGAATAATTAAAATAATGAGAATAATAATAATTGGTTCAAATTGAAAATGACTAAAAAATTCTAGGAAGATCAATTCAATAAATAAAGAAAATTATTCACATTAGAGTGAAGAGACCCTAATAGAGGATAAAGTGGGGGATTCTTAGATTGAATAATAGTTAGAGGAGGATACCAGTGTGTTATGGTTTTTTGAAGAGTATAAATTGAAATAATTGAGTGAAATTTTTTATTTTATGTAAGATAAATACCTTGATGAGGATATGGAAGAAAAATATATTTTCTATTTAAAAATATAAATATACAAGAACACTGATTGTAGTTTCTTTTAGAAAGTGGCAGTTGAGGTGTATAAATTTTTTTAAAGAAGACTCACTAAATAATAACTCTTTTTTAGTTTTTTCAAAAAATATTAACAAAATAGAATGGGGATTAAGTTGGTGTCTTGGTTGAATAAAACATGATTTTCAAAAACATGAATTATAAAAATTTAAACTTTATTATAAAAGATATCTTATATATTTTGATAGATTTAACTCAACTAATTTGCTTCTGTATATTGATGAAGAGGGTGAGGGATTGAAATTTTAAGAATGATAAATTTTTGAATAATCACTTATTAAAACCCTCATATGTCATTTCTTTAAAGTACTACTCAAATTCATGGAAATTAATATTGATAATTTTGAGGGAAGTATCCATAATATAAAATTTCTTTATTATAATTTTTTAAATTTAAATTAGGATTATTATTCCCTAAAATTGAAATGGAAATATCAAATAATCTTTCACTTTTTTAGAGGATGATGTATTCTAATTTGAATTTGAACATTAATTTTATTTCACATTTAATAGCCTAGGTTTGAGAAGTTTTTTAAGTGTAGTGAGTATGGAAAATGAGTTGCAAGATAGGGTATTTGATGAATGAAATTTTAATTTATCCCATATTAGTATAAATGTATTTTAATATGAAATAAAAATAATATGTCATTTTCTTAATATAAATTCATTATTTTTATATTTCTAGTTCATGAAGTTGTCTACAATTTCTATTAAACTTTTTGAAATTTCACTACTACTTTTATTGGTAAATTGAATATAAGGATACCTAAAACTAGTTTTCAAACTGAGAAAAAATGTTGAAGTGGAATTGGAATTTGTTTTAGACAAACTAAAACAAACTCAAACTAAATTTTAATAACCACTAACTGAATCTGATTTTTAAAAACATGCCTAATTTTTCTTTTGGTTCTAATTAAAATAAAGAAATTTTCAGTGTGAAAATCATTTAAAATAATTTCATTATGTAACGTCCCGGTTCTGGAAGCCACCCAGAGGAACCCCGTACTCGGTTGGTCACATGGCCTCAAGTGCATTTCCTCAAACGCTAGAGGCTGCCGACTAGCAGTGAGGGCCTTGGGTGTGATAGTGGGGAAACTATGCCCTCATTGGCAGAGTACACAGTGGAAGTAATAAACATGCAATAGCAGAAGAAATAAATAACCAACAATAATAAAGAGTGGAAGACTAAATCAACAAACTGGAGCACATATGTATATACATGGAATGATGAAAGATACATATCTAGGAAAGCATCCAAACAAGTCACAATGCTGAAAAATAGCACAGTACCTAAACAAGTACAAAATAAAATTAAACAGCGCCTCAGCATCGCAAGCAAAAACTTAGTCCCTTGCTCTCTTACTCCAAGCAATCAAGTACCAGAAGTCGAAGTTCACTTTCCTTGTCTATACCTGCAACAGCATAGTCTACTTGGGCCTAAAAGCATGGCCCAAATAGGGTGTGAGATAAAATCCCAGTAGGCAACCACCCGAATATTTGTGCCTAATAGTCAGTGAGTATATGGAAGGTAAAAGTACAGTAAGCAGTAACAAAAACAGCAAAAGAGTAGGCAGTAAATAGTAAGAAGTAAAGCAGAAGGATACACAATAGTAATTGATCCACAGCCAACAATAGCAGTGAAGCAAACAACTAACAAGCAGGAAACCCTCTGGGAAGTACTCGCAGCCACCCCCTCTGGTCCTATCCAAGAAGTACCACAACCCTCTAGGCAGTGCACTTAACCTAACCCCTCTAGTTTAGTCATACGAATTTATGAGACTCTCTGGGAAAGCACACTCAGTCAATTCTCTTTATATTCTAGGGTAGTCAGGGACTCTCTGAGGAAGATCACGCAGTCTAACCCTCTTAAACTTAAGGTCTAGAGACTTTCTGAGGAAGCTATATTGGTCAATTTATTCTATAGCCTTAGGTATACCACAGACTCTCTGAGGAAGCTCACACGATCAATTCCTCCTCTAGCCTGGGAAGGTTCTTAAAGAGAAAACAAACAAGGTAATACTTTCTGAGGAACCGCACTCTTTCTACCCTCCTATAGTCTATATTATCCAAGACTCTCTGGAAGCTCACTTGGTCCATCCCCTGTAGTCTATAAAGTCTAAGACTCTCTAGGAAGCTCACTCGGTCTATCCCTTATAGTTTATAGGACCAGGTTCTCTCAACCTCCTGCCATTCAGTGCATAATAATTCTATAAGGCCAAATTACACCTATAGAGCAACTTTTGTAACCAAAGTACACCTATAGAGATACTTATCTAAACAGTCTACAAGGAAACAAGCATTTCATGATTTTCACTTTAACCTATAACCGCAAGGCATGGAAACAGATGTAACAGCCAAAGGAAAACGAGACCCAAAGTTCGTAAGTAGAACAAAGCAAGGTCAAATACATCCAAGAACAAAAAATTATCTTCTAAAATGGTCAATTTACCTCTACAGAAGCATACAAGAAAGGAAGGAAAACAACAAGGGAAAAAGGTAAACACGCAATACCCCGTTCATGGGTATCGGTGGAAATTTGCATATAAAACTCAGAGACTTTGAATGTTAAGGCACAAAGAACCTACCTCGATCCTAGGAGATCGATATAGTTGAACCATGATAACTGATTCTCCCTAGAACATCGTATATCGTTGCGCTTCCAACTCAATCGACAGAGCTCGAATCAGAGAACATATGGAGGCTCGAGAATCCGGAGAAGTTTCATGGTCGTACGACATCTCTCGGTTGAACTAGACCTAGAAGAATACGATTATGGAAATTTGGCGCGACCCTGATCCGTTTAATGAAAAAAAAGTACACGGCGTGTAATTTTAGAGTACATGGAATGTAGTGTTTTTCCCATACTCCGCCAAAATCAGCCTCCACATCACTCCCCACACACTGTGTGTGTGGCCCGGACACGAACATAACACGGCTTTGACCGGGAAAAGAGTACACAGCATGTACTCAAAAATTACACGGCGTGTACTTCAAAAATTTCCAGAAACCTTATTTTTACCAAAAACTCCAAAAAAAGGAAAAACATACATGAAACAAAGATCTGGGTTCTTACAAATTTCCCCCCTTAACAAAATTCGTCTGCGAATTTCCTTAGAGGGGCGAAGAAGAAGAAACATCGAACAGCTCCGGCCACTGTGATCGAAACTCGGCCTCCCTCTCCCAAGTCTCGTCCTGTACTCGCTCGTGCTTCCATAGCACTTATACCAGAGGAACAGACCAGCCTCAAAGAACCATCGTACTCTGATCGACAATCCGGATAGGATGCTCCTCAAACGACGCATCCGCCTCAAGCTCAACCACCTCAAATTGGAATACATGAGATAGGTGTGAAAAGTAACGTCAGAGTTGGTAGATGTGGAATACATCGTGCATAGCCCGGTACCTCTAAGGTAGTTGAAACCGATAGGCAACCATCTCCACTCTCTCCAACACCAAAAATGGCCCGACGTACCGTGGTGAAAACTTAACCTATCTCTGAATCCTCTTGTGCCCCATCCTCGGTGCGACATGTAGGAAAACCTAATCTCCAACCTTGAACTCCAGATGTCATCTCCGCTGATCAACATAAGACTTCTATCGAGAATGTGATGCAGTCATCCTCTTCTGAATCAACTCTATCTGATCTGAGGTCTCCTGAACAAGATGAGGTCCCGGCAGAGCTGCCTCTCCTGCCTCCAGCCAGTATAAGGGTGATCAACATGGCCTAATGTATAAAGCCTCATAAGGTTCCATCTGAATGGTCACCTGAAAACTGTTGTTGTAGGCGAACTCCATAAGAGGTATATTCCTCTCCCAAGAACCACCGAAGTCTAGAATCCAAGATCAAAGCATATCCTCAAGCACCTAGATCGTGCGCTCAGACTGGCCATTAGTCTGGAGATGGTAAGTTGTACTCAAAAGTACCTATGTACCCAAATCCTTCTGAAGTCCCTTCCAGAATCAAGAGGTAAAGCACGCATCCCTGTCTGAAACAATGGAGTGTGGAACTCTATGTAGACATACAATCTCTCAAATGTATAGTTGTCCCAGATCATCAACACTGAAGTTCTCCTTGATCGGCAAGATGTGTGAAACCTTCGTAATCCTGTCAATGAAAACCCAAACAGCATCACTCCCCCTAGGTGATCTTGGAAACCCAGTCACAAATTCTATCGTGACATCGTTCCACTTCCACTCCAGAATGGGTAACTACTATAAAAGTCATGTTGGTCGCTGATGATCTTCTTTCACCTGCTGACAATTAGAACATCTCATGACAAAACAAGCAATATCCTTCTTCATACCTGGCCACCAGTACTGGCGGTGTAAATCACGATACATCTTGGTGATGCTAGGATGAACCGCCCAAACTGAGGAATGAAAATCCACCATCATCTCCTCACGTATGTCTGCTGGATCCCATACGCATCCCTGGAATCGTGAGATTTCATCCTCGCCCACTGTCCATCTAGGAAGAGGGTCCCCTCCTGACACACTCCCCCGCAGGACTAAGGCCTCCAAATCTGATAGCTGCCTCATCCTTACCCGATCAAGAAGTGTAGAGGTAATTGAAATAGAAGATAGTAAAGTCTATCCCTTCCTGTCGTGCACTTCCAAGTGCATCTCAGAGAACAGAGCCTTAAGCTGCCACTCACTGCTGGCCTCCTAAACTGCCTAAATATGAGTTCATCTGCTCAACGCATCTGCCACTGCATTGCCCTTTCCCAGCGTATAGGCAAGATCAAAGTCAAAGGACTGAAGAAACTCAGCCCACCTACGTTGTCTCAGATTAAGATCACAATGAGTGAAGATATACTTGAGACTCTTGTGGTCAGTGAAAACCACAAAGTGTTCTCTCAGAAGGTAGTGTCTCTAACAACGTAAGGCATGAACAACAGCTGCCAACTCCAGATCGTGTGTAGGTTAATTCCTCTTGTGTGGCCTCAACTACAGAGACCCATATGCAACGATTCCATATCCCTGCATGAGCACAACTCCCAGCCCGATACCTGAAGCATCACAGTAAACAGTGTAGACCTTTCTTGGCTTTGAAAAGACTAGTATCGGTGCTGATGTCAACCTTCCCTTCAACTCTTGAAAGGCTGACTCACATAAATATGACCATAAAAACTTCGCTCTTTTCTTGGTCAGACCTGTCAACAGTGAATCTAGGTGCGAGAATCCCTGAATGAAGCGTCTGTAGTATCCATCCAGCCCTAGGAAACTCCATACCTTAAATACGTTCTTCGACTGCTCCCAGGAAACTACAGCTCTCACTTTCCCTGGGTCCATAGATACTCCAGCCTCTGAGATGACATGACCCAAGAAGTGAATCTGATCCATCCAAAAGTGGAACTTCGAGAGTTTATCATACAGCTGATGCTCTCTCAGTGTACTCAGAACAATCTCAAGATGTGTGGCATGGTCGTGTCGATTACAAGGGTACGCCAAGATATCGTCCACGAAGACCACGACGAAGGAGTCCAAATAAGGATGGAACACTCGGTTCATCAGTGCCATGAAAACTACTGGCGCGTTCATGAGACCGAATGGCATGACTGTATACTCGTATAGACCATACCTGCTCCTGAAGGCTGTGAGAGGTATATCTGATGGTCTAACGCACAACTGATGATAGCCAGACCTCAAGTCGATCTTCGAGAATACCCAAGCTCCTAGAAGCTGATCAAAGAGGTCATCAATTCTCAGTAAGGGATATTGGTTCTTGATCGTCAACTGGATCAGCTTCTGATAATCCACACAAAGCTAAAGGGTACCGTCTTCCTTTTTCGCAAACAGGATAGGCGAACCCCAAGGGGAAGTACTGGGTCGGATAAAAACCTTTGCCTACAACTCCTCCAACTACTTCTTGAGCTCTTGAAATTTAGTTGTAGCCATTCTATAAGGATGAATGGCCACCGGTGCCGCTCCTGGAACGAGCTCAATCGAGAATTCTACCTCATGCTCTGGAGGAAAACCTGAAAAGTCCTCTGGAAATACATCCCTGAAACGATCCACCATTAGGGGAAAGTCTAACTATGAAGTCCCCTGGTCATCTAGATAAAGACTGGAAATCTGGGAGGTAATTTCCCCTAGCCCATGATGCTCAGGTCTAGCTCTACCTTCCTGGACATCCCACTCGCCTCTATGAAGAAAATATCCGCCCTCTGGTGATACGAAACTCACCCTGCAGCGATAGAAATCGAAGATTACCTGGAAAGGAATCAACCAGTTCATCCTGAGAATGACGTCATAACCTGAAATCTCTAGGACATAGAGGTCCCATAATAAGTGACACCCCTTAACCTCAAGAGGTCACTCTCTGCATTAACGTACGCTAGATTTCCTCATTCCTAAAGGCGTGTCAAGAGTCAAAAAGTCGGTAGACGAAAAGATACAGAGCCCAAGGATCTCCACAACCGCAATAGAGATAAAGATTTGGGAAGCACCAGTATCGAAAAGAACTGTACATAAAACTGAGGCTACTAAGATCGTACCTTGAACTGTAGAAGTGATGGGATCCTACTCCTGATAGGTCTACTCCACGGTGAAAGACTGGCTTGCACCACAGCCATGTGCCCCTGGTTGACCGCTCTGAGCTGATCCACTCTGTTGTCGCTGATGACCTGGTGACTAACCACCACGACCGCAACTTCCACCTCGGCCTGAACGCCTGGAAGAACTCCAGTTCCCAGACTGGTGGGAAACTGGAAAAGCATATCCAGAACGTGGGGTCATAGAGGAACCCCTACCACCAGCTGAAGGTGAGAAGATGTGATAGAAGCGCTGAAGATGGCCCATCTTGCCGCAAGATCGGCACTCCATCGGATCTCTCTGGCACTAAGGCCTAGTGTGCCCACTTCTACCACACTTGTAGCATACAAACTGGTTTCCAGAATACGTATCCCGCAAACCCCGATCTCCTCGAGAAGACTCTCTGTGACGCTTCCTACTGTCCGTAGGAGTAACACCAGCTCTGGATGACGAACCGCCCAAGCACACTGCTCTAGAATCCCTCAGATTGCGCTCAGTAATCAGCGCCTGGTTGAGAATGGAGGATATCGAAGTCAACTGGAAGATATTCACCTGGGAACTGATCTCTTGCCTAAGACCATCCTCAAACGTCCTAGCAAAGAACAACTCATCACCTACTGGGATCGGTGTGAAACGCTACAGCTCAGTAAAACGGGACGAGTACTCCATGATAGAAAGAGTACCCTGCTGCAGGCTCATAAACTTTTGGGCTCGATCATCCCTCAGGGTCTCTGGATACAAGTAGTCATAGAAGGTGCGTCGAAACTCATCCCATGACATACCCTACGGGTGCCCTAACTGTGATATCACCTCCCACCACCTCCTGGCGGTGTCTCAGAGCATATAGGTGGCCAGTTTTACCCTCTTCTCTGGGGGTATCTCCAGATGCTCAAATATAGTCAGGGTGGCCTCGAACCACGACTCTGTAGCCTGGGTTCCACCATCCCCTTAGAAAGTATGAGGATTATGCTGCTGAAAAACCCTCGTCAACTCGGCCATCAACGGGGCAGGAGGCGGCGCTCCCTGAAAAGTCTACAACATCCTCACGAAGTCCTCCTTGAACTGCATATCGGCGCCTGCGATGGGTATAAGTGCGGGTGCCAAGGCTGGCACAACAAGAGGATCTGAAGGAGGGTCAATAGGAGATCCCTGATCGGCCATATCTAGTGTCTGATTACCGCCTAGCAACTGACGTACCACTGGAGGACGTCTCGGAGGCATAGTTCTGAAAGATCAAAAACAAACCTTAGATCATGATTAACAAGGACTGAAAACACAGGAGTACAAAATGGGAATAGGGGAAATAAACATTAAAGTTTTACGAAACATAAATACATATAATGTCTATTAAACCCATTAATATGGGTGTGTACCCCTACCCGACAGGCCGTGCAACACCCCAAACTACACAACGTGTTGTCCACACACACGGCGTGTAATTTTACTCTAAACCCGTGCTCGAGTCTCCTTACACGGCTAACCCACACAGTCCAAACTAACCCCAGACTACATGGCGTGTTCCCTAGGGACACGGCGTGTACTAGACACGGTCTCGGCGGCCCGTGTTGTTAGTTACATAGTCGTCTACACGGCTGACACTTACACGGTGTCTTCCGAACAAACACGGTGTGTATAAGAGAAGTTAACACAAACCCGTGTTGTTCATGACACGGCCTGGTACCTTGGACAAAACCACACAACGTGTTCTTTACCCACACGGCGTGTTCTACTCGGGCTTCCCAGTCCCGTGTTGTTAGTGACACGGCCGGGTACACGGCTCGAAACTACACGGTGTGTACCTACCGTACATGGCGTGTTCCTAAAGGCATTTCTACAACAGCGTGTCCCTGCTCACATGGTCAGTGACACAGTTTACAAACTACACGGCGTGTGGTCAAAAAGTACACGCCGTGTATTCTGGGATTTTCTGGGTAGTAGCTCAGAAACTGCACAGAAACCCAGAAAACACAGAACAAGGCAAAGAGGTTCCAAATTTCGATCTGTGAGGTCCCATACTCCCTGCGAATCAAATCTTGGCATCTCCTACAGTCACAGACAATGAAAACAGGATCATGATCCACCAATTTCCAATTCAAGAGGGCCCATAACACCTCAAGAATCAAAATTTGGTGTTCATTTAAGCAAATTCCAATACAAACAATCCTCTAATCAAGGCAGCAGAGATTCTATCAAGAATCTATCACAACAGCATGCATAATCTACATAGAGTCTATCACAACAACATGCAATCGCTAATGCACCCTAGATGGCATGGCAAGAATGCATGGCATGTGATTTATAACAAGTACCTATATGATGCATGAGATGGCATAGCCTCATCTCATCAGGTTGCGACAGAAATAGAACCATGATATCAAAACAATAACAACACAAAGCATGTGAATCACTCTAGGTGAAATCATTTCAACCGCAAAATCTCAAAACCAAAAAACTGCAATAAACGAGGTAGTATGGATTTTCCCTGTACACGGGTAAGCTCCTCCCAGGCACATCTTATTACCAAGTACCGAATCTTTCCTATACCTGGATAAAGTCTCCAAATAGTAAAGCAATAGAAAAGAACTGCTCTGATACCACTTTGTAACGTCCCGGTTCTGGAAGCCACCTAGAGGCGCCCTGTACCCGGTTGGTCACATGGCCTCAAGATCATTTCCCCAAACGCCAGAGGCTGCCGACTAGCAGCGAGGGCCTTGGGTGTGATAGTGGGGAAACTATTCCCTCATTGGCAGAGTACACGGTGGAAGTAATAAACAAGAAATACAAGAAGCAATAAATAACCAACAATAATAAATAGTGGAAGACTAAATCAACAAACTGGAGCACATATGTATATATATGGAATGATGCAAGATACATATCTAGGAAAGCATCCAAACAAGTCACAATGCTGAAAAACACCACAGTACCAAAAAAAAGTACAAAAGAAAAGTAAATAGCTCCTCAGCATCGCAACACAAAGCTTGGTCCCTTTCTCTCCTGCTCTAATCAATCAAGTACAAGAAGTCGAAGGGCGCTTGCCCTTGTCTATACCTACAACAACATTGTCTGCTTGGGCCCAAAAGCATGGCCCAAACAGGGTGTGAGATAAAATCCCAGTAAGAAACCACCCAAAGATTTGTTCCTAACAGTCAGTGAGTACATGGCAGGTAAAAGTACAGTAAGCAGTAACAATAATAGCAAAATAGTAGGCAGTAAACAGTAAGCAGTAAAGAAGAAGGATACACAACAGTAATCGATCCATAGCCAACAAAAGTAGTGAAGAAAATAGCAAACAATAAGGAAACCATCTTGGAAGTACTCACAACCACCCCCTCTAGTCCTATCCATGAAGTACCACAACCCTCTTGTCAGTGCACTCAGCCTAACCCTTCTGGTTTGGTCATACGAATTTATGAGACTCTCTAGGAAAGCACACTCGGTCAATTCTCCTTATAGTCTAGGGTAGTCAGGGACTCTCTAAGGAAGATCACACAGTCTAACACTCTTATCCCCAAGGTCAAGAGACTCTCTGAGGAAGCTATCTCCGTCAATTCTTCTTATAGCCTCAGGTATACCACAGACTCTCTGAGGAAGCTCACACGGTCAATTCCTCCTCTAGCCTAGGAATGTTCTTAACGAGAAAACAAACAAGGTAAGACTTTCTGAGGAAGTGCACTCGGTCTACCCTCCTGTATTCTATAATATCCAAGACTCTCTGGGAGCTCACTCGGTTCATCCCATGTAGTCTATAATGTCTAAGACTCTCTGGGAAGCTCACTCGGTCTATCCCTTATAGTCTATAGCACCAGGTTCTCTCAGCCCCATGCCAGTCAGTGCATAATAATGCTATAAGGACAAAGTACACCTATAGAGCTACATGAATAACCAAAGTACACCTATAGTGATACGTAGCTAAACAGTCTACAAGGCAACAAGCATGTCCTGATTTTCACTTTAACCTATAACCGCAAGGCATGGAAACAGATGTAACAGCCAAAGGCAAACGGGACCCAAAGGCCATAAACAGAACAAAGAAAGGGAAAATACATCCAAGCACAACAAATTATCCTCTAACATGGTCAATTTACCTCTACACAAGCATACAATCAAGGAAGGAAAACAACAAGGGCAAAAAGGTAAACATGCAATACCCCATTCATGGGTATCGGTGGAAATTCGCACATAAAACTCAGAGACTTTGAATGGTAAGGCACAAAACACCTACCTCGATCCGAGGAGATTGATATACATGAACCAAGACTACTGATTCTACCTAGAACGTCATAGATCTCTGCGCTTCCAACACAATCGACAGAGCTCGAATCGGAGAACGGATGGAGGGTCGGGAATCCAGAGAAGTTTCGCGGTCGAACGACATCTCTTAGTCGAACCGGACCTAGAAGAAGACGATTATGGTGATAAGGCACAACCTCGGTCTCTTTAATGAAAAAAAAGTACAGGGTGTGTAGTGGGTTTTTCCATACTCCACCAAAATCGGCCTCCACGTCACCCCCACACACCGTGTGTGTGGCCCGGACATGGCCAGGACACGGCTTTGAGCAGGAAAAGAGTACACGGTGTGTACTCAGAAAGTATATGGCATGTACTTCAAAAATTTCCAAAAACCTTATTTTTCCCAAAAACTACAAAAAAAGGAAAAACATACCTGAAATGAAGATCCTTGTTCTTACACATTCCGTTTTTTATAACTTATACCATGATTAAGCATCAAAATAACTTCAAATATATGAAATTTTACTTAATATTCAATGTCTATAGCATGTAGGTTTTTAATTAAAAAACTATCCAGTCTGTTTTTCATCTTTGTTAGTGGGGTCCTCTAAGTGTGTCTGGTAGCTACATTGAAACTTGGGTTTCTCCTTAGTATATATGGATCCAATATTGATTATTTTTAAAATAAAAATAAATTTACATCACATATGTGGTTGTTATGAACTGGGAAACCACACCCTATATTAGAATATTATATTATATTGAGGGTAGTCTAACTAAATAATATAAATTTGACACTACATGGGATGAAACCCGCATTTTGATTAATTCTAAAAAAATAATTGATTTTATTCTTTTTTTTATTTTTTAATAATATATAATAGTCACCTTGCATTGATTTTATTTCTAACTCAAATAATTTTTTCATATTATGGTTACATTATGGTGTCCCTTATCTATACCAAAACTGGTTGATTTTATTTGGTTAAATCTAATAGAAATTATATTTTTTTATAGTTTTTCAATGAAAGAAACCATGATAACTCTATTTCATGGAAATAAAATTTTTATTAAATGGTATCCACTTTATATGATATAACACCAAAATATTTTGTATCCATTTCATTTGATATAAATTGAAGTATTTGATATCTTTCTTTATATGTGACCCTGAGTAAAAAAAACCCATGATATAGTGTATATTTACAACTTAACCATTGGAGTGGGAGGTATGAATACTATTATCCAAAAAATGAAATATATATACATATTTTTTACTAAATTGAAATGAATTTATTAATTCCTAATAAATAATCATTATGTTTTTAAAAAAATCAATTCATGATTAAAAGAGGTATTTTTTGAACAAATGTATTTTCATTGATGTTATGTATTTTTATCTTAAAAAATTATATTGATCACTATTTAAAATGATTTCAATGAAATATATTGAAAAATTATATGAATAATCATTTATACATTATTTCTATAAATTTTAGGAATGAAGATAGAATCGTTTAAAACTAAAAAATGAGTTATTTTTTCATAAAAAGTTTATATTCAGGTAATTTATTTTTATTATAATAATCTAAATTAACTATAACAACAAAATCCTTAAACACGTATTATTTCATCATTATTAACATTATTTTCTAAAAAATACACACCCATGATTGGGAGATCTAGTTTTTTTTTTGAATATTAGATACCTAAATACAACATCTTAAACATAAATGTAATGAAATTATTTAAAACTTCAAATGAAGTTCCTACTCCCATTATCCCTCTAAAAATGCATGGTATATTTTGTAGAAAATGAATAATGTTAAGGGTGAGATAAAAATATAGATAAGGGAAACAAATATAGAAATAAATAATAACATTATAGTTAATATGAATATCATGATACATAAATACAATTATCATAAGAATGAAAACATAGAATGATGGATTGAAAGCATAAGAGCATGGAATCCTGACCATGTGGAAACATCATAGAGAAAGAAATAATAATCAAATATCAAGGATAACTCGTAATAAATATAACATAGTCTAACCAAAATCATAATAAGGGTATTCTCTAGATAACCTCCATCGTAACATATTGTTCTTAGGCTAACTAGTCATTTACCATACATAGTTTTCTAAGGCCAACCACTCATGCACCATACACATTATCTCATAAGACATTAAAATTACTTAATGAAATGGAGGGTTATAATTAACCTAATTTTTATAACTTAGGATTACTATTTTGATAATATATATCATCATATGTGTTCCATAAAATAAAAAATAAATCATACAAATATCATAAGCATGATATAACCTATGTGAAGAAAGTGGGTTTCACAATCTTATCTTAAGGCATAATAAAAGGCTATATCATATGTATTCCAAGGAGGTTATGGAATAAAATTATTTTGGATATTAATTTATGATTAATTAAAAAACATATTCCTTGAACATGTTTTTTCATTTTAGAAAACAACTCTTAAATAAATTCCAATAAGTTAGAAAAAAAATAATCTCTTAAGTGATGTTTTTTGAAATGAATGAAGGAACGTTTAAAGAAAAAAATAAAAAATTATTCTTTTAAAGCTATAATTGAGATAATAAGGGGTTTTATGTAATAAATAATGTTTTTATAAAACAATCATGGTTAAAACATTTTATTAGGGTGATACTTGACATGATTGTATACCAAGGGAAGTTAACTTAAAAATCTGGGTTACTTAAGAGAGGGAATTGTGAAGGAATATAAAAAATTTATTAAACCTGTCAAATAAATGTAAGCTAAACTAGGTATATATGAAATGAAAATATATATATAATATGGAAGTCTTAATTGTGAATAATATAGGGTATAAATGATAAAAGGAAATAAACATGTAACCAAAAGGTAGAAAGGGTGGTTTGGAGGATCCTTTAACTTCATGTCATAATGTTTTTTGCACTTACACTTAATATCCAGAATAATAAATTTAAGTTAATAAAATATATAAACAAGAAAATTATTCAACTATATTTAATTTTCCAAATTCCAATTATTATAATTTGTTATTTATTTTTAATATAGTTTCCGAACATCGGTTACTCTGGGTTGTTTGGTTAATTTCTTCATAAAACATTTAGTTTGTTGAATAATACATTTAATTTATGCATATATTTTTTTATTAAATTGCATTGATTTTGGAAATAAATTCCTAATTCTTCCCTGAATATTTAATTAAATTTATCATATTTGAACAAAAGTAATATTCTATGGAAAATGAGAAAAAGGCACCAAATTGGTGATGAATTCAATCAATGGATTACATTCCATGAAAAAGGATACTCAAAGAAGCTTCCCAGGGCTTTAAAATAAAGAAATATTTTTAAAGGAAGGTTTTAGGGGATGAAACATATAATTCACATTGTAAATGTTAAATTTATGATATAATAATTGAGGGAGAAAATCTTGAGACTAATCTAGGAGAAGAAAACAAAACCATTAGTGAGAAACACATATTTTGCGGTATGACACAAATGTGTCATGCCGTGACTCTACTAAATTTTTTCCAAAATTAACTTTTATTCCACCAACTAACTAGAGGGATGTTGTTCTATGAACTCTTATGGTGTAAATTCACTTTTCATGATACAAAATTATCCTCAAAATCTAGAATCTTCCAAATTTGATTAAATTTTAAAGAGAAACTCCGTTTATGACCCAAAATGGCCCGATACCCCCATTAAAAATCCCAAGAAATCCTTTTGATTTATTTATGGGTGAATTAATTTAAAACTAATCAGAAATGAATTTTTATAAATAGAGGCTCAATCTACTATTGTTGAGGATAATTCTAGAGACTGAGGCCTTAGTTGAGAAGTTGTGTTGTACAAGGTCCTCGCCAATTTTCATCTCCACCTTTTATTATGATTTATTTATCATTCCTATTTCTCGCTTAGTCCCTATTACTAGAATGAGAGGTTAATTATTTAATTATTATATGGTAATTTAGTCGAAGGGGTTAGGTACTTTTAAATTTTATTTCATTTTCATCTTATTAATATTTAGTGCCAACAATTTCAACTAGTAAATTCTAATCTATTTCTTTTTCTTAAATCATGACCATTGATTAATGAATATTGAAAGTGATTACAAAATTTCATAATTAGTTTCCTTAGATTAAACTATATCCATTGGGTGATATAAATAAATCAAGTTTAAATATGTTATCAAGATAAACATAGTGCATTAAATTCTTCAATTACTGAATGAAAGAAAATATGTTACTTTTGTATTACGTTGGGGATACCCGGACTACCAAATATTCCTCATCCAGAATCTAACCCCAACAATTAATTTCTAAATCCAATTGAACCTAAACCATAAAGATAAAAAAATCCCATAACACCTTAATCAAATTATTTTCCAACCCAAATAAAATTGGATTTTCGTTCTTCTTAATTTCTTTGAAATGATTTTGAAATGTGATTCTCTTTGAACACACTCTTTTTAAATCAATTTAACAATTTTCTTCTAAAATAACCTAAATAAATAATTTCTCCATTTTTTTTAACCTCAACCTTGATACTTTATTCATTTTAATTAATTAAGTTTCAATTTTTTATGTTTAAATAAATAAATAAATTTTTGTTAGCTCTATATGGAATTAACGACACCCCGCTAGGTTTTCAAAACTGGTGTGTTTTCCAAGGATAGTTTTAATTTTGTTTTTAGGTCTTTAAATTTTATTTTCATTTATTTATTTAAATTTCAATTATTATTTTTTGTATTTCTTAATAAAATTTTAGATTCTAAATCGTTAATGAACAATCACCATACTCAGTCCAATGAAATAGTAAATCTTTTGTTCAAGCCTGATATTGAGAATTTATTGAGAAATAATTGAGTTGTGACCAAGGTGGGTGTAATGAATAACCAAGTTTTCTTGTTTCTAATAAGAGATCTTGGATTGCTAGCATAGGCCGATTATAATAGATCATCGAATGTCGAATCTCAAATGAGCATACTGGTTACACCAGTGGATTCCACACATTTTGAGATTAAGATGACAATAATTCATATTATTTCCAATATGGTACACATTATGGACTCCCCTATGAATATCCAAACTAACAACTTGGGAGATTTATTGAGATCTGTGACACCTTCAAATTCTTGAATGTTTCAAGTGATGCGGTAAGGATTCATTTATTTCTATTTTCTTATGAGAGAAAGCTTCGGAATGGATTCAGAGCTTCCTAGATCATTCTATCACTACATGGGATGAGTTGGAAAGAAACATTTTAACCAGATTCTTTCTTAATTCAAAATTCATGGAAATATGAGTATGTATTTTAAATTTCAATCATTTTGAAGATGAATCCCTCTAATATACTTTGTAATGTGTTAAATAATTCCTTATAAAATTCCAACATCATAGTATTGAGACTTGGTAACTAATAAAAACATTTTATAAGGGTCTTGTATAGGGAAACAGGTCAATTATGGATGCTACTTCTAGAGGATCGTTAATGAAGAAACCACTTGAGGAAAGATACATTCTGCTAAAAAATGGAGTGAAAAAACTTCCAAATGAAGAAATAGGAAACATTGTGAAGAGGCATCCACATGGTAAAAAACAACTATTGGATTGTGGCATAAATGGAATCATTGATGAATAATATAGACATTGTTATGGGTTAATAACAGCAACCCTTGGTTATGTATATAAAATAAGTAAATTATGTTTATTATAATCAGGGTAATAATTTTCAAGGTTGGAAGCCACAACAAAAAGAAAATGGTTTCCAGCATGGAGCATGGGGTTTTCAAGCATAGTAAGAACTATCACTACATATCCAAGTCCACACATTGAAGGAGACATTGTCTACATTAGTTGAATCCAATAGATCTTCCATCAAAGAATTTATGGCCTAATGGAAAGATCAAATTTCTTAAATAAAAGAGTTAATGGAAACTCAGGGGATTAAAGGGAAGAACTCCAAAACCTCAAGTTTCAAGTAATCGAAATAGATGATAAAATCAGAGACATACCATAAGGATCACTTCCTAGAAACCCCAAACTATGATAACATGAGTATTTAAATTTTATAGCTCTATGAAGTGTAAAATTCACTTAGGATCATCCTAAACTAAGAAAAATACAACAAGAAAATAAATTATAGTGGGAAAAGAGTGAGAGATAAGTAATTTAAGAAGTTAAAAAATAAGAACTTACATAGTACAAGACAAGACTAACATTTCTATAGTGACCAGTGCAAGTGAATTTCAACATATAGAAAGGTAAATTTCTACAACCCTTTAAGAAATTTCATATTAAATACCTTTTGTAAAGGATCTTTCAAACATGTTAAGCTACAAAAAAATTATAAAAGTTATAGTGGATAATAAGAAGAGGCTGGAAGATATTTTCACCATCCCACTCACACATGAGTTTTCAATAGTTGTATTAAACGGTCTACCTAAGAATAAACAATATCTAGGTATATTTTCAATTTCAATATTTATTAGATCAAATAAATTTGTAAAATCATTATCAAGTTTTATTGTGAGTGTCAATATAACGTAATACACTACATAAAAGAGACTGAGGATAGAGGGATTGAATCCCCCTAGAGTTTCTATTAAATTATTGGATTCAATAATGAATTACCCCAAATGGGTCATAAAAGATATTTTGATTAAAATATAAAAATTATAATTCCCTATCAACTTCTTAGTGATGGATATAGAAGATGAGAGAACAACTCTCATTCTATGAAGTATATTTTTATCCATCAAACATGCACTAATAAATATCTAAAGCAGATAACTCTATCTAATATTTTTCTATGAAAAAATGAGTTTCAATACCCATCGAGTAATGAAGAATTGTAATGTGAGAGAAGATAATGAGTTTAGAGAATAAAAAAATACCCAAATTTGAGGGCATCATTTAAGTGGAATATATTTCTATAATTAAATAAGTTCATGAGTTCATTGATGTGGTTCAATAGGACACTCAAAATAAAAGTGCTAAAATGAAGAAAAGAAAGTTGAGGTATCATACCACTAACAATATAAGAGTAACTAATTACACCACATTTGAGAGAGGCCAACATGTATAGATGGAACATGGACTTCCATTTAGTTCTTCAGGAATAGAGAAGTAATAGTAGATCATACTGATGGAAATAAAACATGTTTTTACAATAGTAAGATTTAATATTTTCATGGTTGGTGGAAAAGTATTGATCTATGTAGAAAGGTCACAATTGAGACCATTCGTAGACCATGACCAAGAAAAAACATTATATAATCCATAAATTGAGCTAAAGTTGAATAAGGTAAGTTTGAGAAAATGATGTTAAATAAAATAACTTTTAGAAGTAAACCTGAGTTTATAATATTTTTATTTATTATTTTTTATTTTTAGATGTGTACTTTCACTCAACCCAAAATCTTTCAAAATTCGTTGATGATGCCATGTGATTTCATCTGTTTGTTTTTATTCTAAAATATCATCAAGAAAACAGAAAATTAAAATAACATAGCGAAACATGTATGATTCACATCCTGAACTAGGTGTAGGTAGAACATACACAGTTTGAGTTAAAATCATTATTAAAATGGGAGTGATTGTTTCAATTCAATATTTTTTTCAATTGTATTCCACATATTAAATTGTCTTAGATTCTCAACTACTAATTTCATAGACTGGCATAAATATTACCTTAATCAACTTAACTAGGAGACATAAACTACCAAGTATAATTTTCCTAGCATGAATTTAAATTTCTTTTTAAATAAATTTTAATGAGAAAAATGGAGAAATAATTATTAGAGATAGTCATGTGGTTCTAGATTTAGAAAATCATAATTTAGCATAGAATATTATTTCTTGTAAATGAAAGTTTTCTAATATTTGGATTTCCATTAATTTTGGAAATTTATAATAATTTATTTAATTATTCATATGCATTTCGATGAGTTGTTCTCCCAACCCTTTTTCTCATTACTAAAATATCCTCCAAACCAATATTTATTATTCTCTTCGATAGTATATTTATTGTAATACTTGGGCAATTTATCTTCTAAAAGTTTCTTAGCATCTTATCAAACTATGAATAAATAGAATCAATTTCAATATTATTGAGGCATCTTTATTTTAACCCTTTATTCTTATACCCACCTTAAATTAATCCTTTTAAAGCTCATAGAATCCATGAATAGACTTGTTAGAAAATGATCACAGTTATAATCCCATTTTATCCATTCATCCGTTATTCTAAATATATTACATGATATTTAAAATATTAAATTGTGGTAAGTTATATTGGGTATAGGGATATACTTCATTTAGTATACTATTCTAGGGTTTTTCATTGTAATTTGGAGATATTACAGGATATTTTTTATTATAAATTATCATTATTCACCTCTCTTGCAAAAAAATATTGGGTTGTGTCATAAGAGGGTCAAAAATCCCCATTACCAGACCTATGTTCTTTTGATTGTATGTGGTTAGGTGGTGGGTATGAGATTTTTCTTAAGCAAGGATTTTTAAAAATAGAAAAAAATAAAAAGAAGAAGAAAAAAAAGATCAATATATGATGATTCACTCATTGTGAATACTTTTATTATGAGCCCACTTTGATCTTTTTGGGGGGGAAATAGAGACGACATATGTAAAGAGAGATTTTTAGTTATTTTATAATTTTAAATATTTCACTATGCTTTAGAGAAAAAACTACATTTTGACCTTAAAGTTTTACATTATTTATCTACCTAGCCTAAATTCTCAAAGTCATTTGAACCTAACGACAAATATCTCATGATTAATTTTGATATCTGTTTGTCTGTGGTGAATATGATAAATGTATTTTAAAAATATTTTAAGTGGAATGTTCATGATGTGTGTGCATAAATCTATTTACTATTATACCCTAATGAAGAGGGTAAAAATTTATGTGTGGAATATTGAAAAAGGAATTCCTATTAATAATGTATTGAAAAATTAAAATGGATGAATGAAAATTCTTAAGTGTCTCAAAATAAGAAAAATAAAATAAAAAATGATTTATTTCTTTGGAAGGTGATGTGTTGATAAATTCTCTAGTGTGATTATCAAACTTTTAATTTTCTATTTGATAAATTACTTTTATTTGAATTTAATTTAAGGCATGGTAGGGTGAGATTACTTTTTAGTATGTTGAGATTCCATCCCTGAGGAAAATTTTGAGTTCAAGTGTGGGGGATGTGATATGTCCAACTCATGCATTCATTTTTTATATTCAAATTAATTAATTTTGGATTTAAGTGAGTAATTATTTACTAAATATTTAATGGAATTTTTCGTACAGGGAAGGATAAAATAATTTATAGAAAATGAGAAAAATGATCCCAAACGGTGATGAATTCCATAAAAAGATGGTTTTCCACAATAAAGGTTACACATATGAACTTTCCAAGGCTTCAAAATAAATAAAAAAAGTGAAATGAATGTTACAGGGGATAAAAAATATCATTCAAATTTTAAATGTTCAATTTATAATGTATAAATTATGGTAGAAAATCCCTATGACCAATATAAGAGTAGAAAAACAAGCCTAGGGGTGAGAAACACATGGTTCGCAGTGTGACATGTATGTGTCACACCATTACATTGCCTGAATTTCTCCAGATTGACTTTTATTCCACAAACTAACTTGTGGTATTATAGGACACAAATTGTGATGGACTAAAAATATTTTTCATGATGTAATGTGATCCTTCAAAGCTAGAATCAGACAGATTGTATGACATTTTTAAGAAGAAATCCCATTTATGACTAGAAATGGATTGGTACACCGAATAAAGAACCAACACACCTTTTTAATCTATTTATAAAATAATTAATTGAAAACTGATCACCCTTGTAGATATATAAATATGGGTAAAAACTGTTTTTTTTTGGATAATTTTATATACCAAAGAAAGTGGTGAGAAGTTGTGTTGTGTGTGGCCCTCACTAGTTTTATTCCCTAAATTTTATTATACTTTATTTTTCATTCATCATTCCCTATTAATTCCTAATTAATATAATTAGGGGAAATTCCCACATTTTTCTTGGGTAATGCAGCCAAATGGGTAAGGATTATATTTATTGTATTTCATTTTTATCTTATTCATGTTTGGTTGCTTCAATTTATACTAATAAATTCTAATCTCTTTATTATACTTAAATCATGACCATTAATTAATGAATCTATAAATTACTTTTAAAATTTTAAATTAGTTTCCATATATTACATCATGGAAACTATAAGATATAAAAAAATAGGTTTAAATATAGTATCAAGATAAAATTAGTGCATTAAAACCCTAAATTACTGGAATAAGGATAATATGGCATTTTTGTTCCAATGATGGGATACCCAGACCACTGGATCCTCCTCATATTGACTATGACACCAATAATGAATTAATAAAATTTATTTCTAAATACAATTACACTTTAACCCTAAGTATATAAAACCATGGAACAACTTTATCATAAAAATCAAACCCAAATCAAATATTATTTTCTTTCTTCCCTATTTTTCCTTTAAAAAAATCTGTTTTTCCATCATTTTTTAATTTCATCAAACTACTTTCAAAACCATATTCTATTTTATTGCACTATTCTTCAATTAAAATTAATTATTTTTATTTAAAACACCAAAATAGATAATTTCAACATCTCTGTGTTTTTTAACTTGTACTTTATTCTCTCTAGATTTTAATTAATTATGTTGAAATTGTAAGAGTTTAAATAAATAAATGTTTTGTGGTTATTTCCATAGGGAATTATTAACTCCCCACTGGGATGTCATTAACTATAGTAAAAGGTGATATAAAATAACTTCATGATATTCATAATTGTAGAGTTTTATTTCATTTATTATTCCATTATATCAATACATATTTTTTATAGTTTATACCAAAATAGATCCAAATTAAGAATGGTACCTTGATAAGTCTATTTATGGTGGTTATAGTTACTATGACCATTTCCTATTAATCACATATATAAAACACTAAATATTATTCTTCTAAAATATTAATGGTGAGTAAAATATCATATTAGTTAATTAGATAAACTTTTTTTGAACTACCATTTAAGGTGGTGATGGAAAATTTAACACGTCATTCATGGAGGTAGTAGTCCAGACACACACATAACGACGTTTCTATTTTTCTCCATGATTTTGGAGGAATGTTTAAAATGGATATTAAATTAGTATAATAAAATTTATAATATTAAAAAAATATCGTGTTATCATAGATTTATTTATAGAGTTTAATTAATGGGTGTAGAATAATAAAATAACTCAGAAAATTTGTGTTGAAAGTATTACCTTTCCCTTAGAAGTTATCCCTTAGGTAACTATTTAAGACTCATTAGATTATTATTTTAGTGAGACCAAGGCATCAAAGTAATGGTAAGTTTTTCAAGGATATACTTGGGTGGAGTTTCGATTAAGACATGTTTCTGTAATGGGTCGAGAAATGGAGTGGTGGTGGTATCCTTTTATAAGTAAAGAAAATGGCATTTTTGAAAAAACTCATTATTTCCAAATAATATCACACCATTTTTTCTAGAAAAAATGATCGAAAAATGTTCAATAATTATGTGGGAATAAACATAAGTTATATAATTCCTCTATCATCCAATATTATACATCTTATTTTCATGATCTATCCACTTGAACATGGTTTAAACCATTTTTACCCTAATTTACCCTTACCGTCATAACTCAACATTCCCCCTTGGAAACTAATTTTAATAGAAAATTTTAAAATTGAAATTATTTATTAATTTTAAAATAATGATTTTAAGTATTTAAATCATTTTATAAAATAAAAATTTCTAAGAATTAAAGAAATTAATTTTATTATTCGCACACATAAAGAATAAGAATCTATTTTTTTAAGGAATATTTTTAATCATAAAGTTTATATATTTAACAAAATTATCAATTTTATTAACTATAATGATATTTAGAACATTGTTAATTTTCAATGAAAATTTTTGTGACATTCAAATAAATGTACAACAAATTTATTATACAATCATTTAATTAAAGAGGTATAAGAAAAAATAGTTTTCATAAATTATTGCGTGATTTTCGAAATTGATATTCATGGGTGTTTAAAAATTGAACATGGTATTTATAAATTCATTATTTTAAATTATAAATATATAAATTTTATTATCAAAAAGTTCTTAATAACTTCAATTTCACATAAAAGTGATGGTATTATCAAAATAATTATTTTTCTCCATTCACCTAATAATATATTATTTAAGAAAAATCTCAAAATTTCATACTAAGATAATTTTGATATAATTTATTAAAAAATAAAGTATATTATATAAAATTAAAATTCTAAAATTTATATATTTATCATTAAAATGAAAAATATAAATTATTAATAAAACTATTATATGAAAAAAATGAATTTTTAAACATTATGTTTTTCTAATATTATTTCATTTTAATTTATAATTTGAGTGTTGTTAATATATTAGTTAAAATATAATAATATATTTAATTTTTTAATTTAATTTATTAGAGAAAAATATATAATACAAAATAAAACATTTCTTTGAAAATAAATATTACTTTTATACTAAATATGATTTAAAAAAACATTAATTAATCAATTATATTCTAAAATTTAATTTTATTAATCCATTGATATTGAAATATTTCTTCCAAATATATATATATATATATATATATATATCTTATCATATTTTAATAATAATAATTATTATTATTATTATTATTATTACTTTTAACACATAAATATATATACAATTAATATTTTAATATCATATTTGTATTTCATTATGAGTTATATTTTTCTAACAACAAAAAAAATAGTATACTTAATATATGTTCAATGATGATATTTTCATTGAACATATTTTCAATGACCATATTTTCAGTGACTATATTTATAAATTCCATATTCATTTATGTATATAAACTTACTTGATCATTCATTCATTCAAATTTCACTTCACAAGGCATGATTCTTATTTCATATTATAGTTTTTGCATAATTATTTATACTTTCATGGTGATCTTTCACATTTTAGGCTTTTTTGGATATCGGTGATCCTTAAGGTTAAAGGTGATCCATGGGTTTTTCTAGTCATGAATATTTTATTATTTTTAATCTATTATCCCATATTGATTTATTTGATTTAAATGAATGTGTTTTATCTATAATGAGTAATAACCCAGGGTCTAGAATACATGGTTTCATGGGATTTTGTTATAACATTCCACTTATGAAATAATAAAGTGTATTTAGTTTGGTCTATCAGTTGTAGGTACCTAGTTCTATTCATGTTTTAGTCCATTTTAAATAATAGAAAAATATTCAATGAAATTATTGACATAAATTAATAATAATAATAATAATAATAATGGATCTTAAATATTATGGTGTTATATTCCCCACCCCTAAATAAATTTATTTATCAGAATTTTAATTACTCATAACAAATGAAAGTCAGTGAGGGTATTCTTAACATATTCATCATTCGGGATATAAATTCTAATATGAAATCTAACATAATTTTTTATGTTATACTATGTTACACATCTTTCCTAAAACAACATTGATCATTCATACAATCATGTACCAAACTATGTATATAGCCTAACCATTTAAATCTCCAATACATTAATAAATAGTGAAAAATATATTCCTTTAAGAATGAAATCTTATCTTCAACCACTATTTCATAAATACGCACACTATTATATATATATATATCATATTCCTAAAAATGAGAAAAACATCGCCAAAAATTTTGTTGATCAGTTTTTTAGATAATCAATTCCTAGGATATAAATTCTATCTAACTCATGTTTTTCAAAATTAATCAAACCATTATTACTAGGAATCCATATTATATTAAACCCAAGATTTATCCTCCTCTCAATCATGTGTTATTTAATAGTTATCCCCAAAAATATAACATTGTTATAAAATAACTTTTCATGGTTATTTATTACATTTAATATATGTTTCAAATCTTTTTAATTAGAAATACTAAAGAAAAATCCATATATGTTTTTCATAAACCTTTTAGTATTTATAGTATAACAATCTACCATCAATAGGTATCAATCACTAATGAAAATATCTAGTATTGTCAAAAATTAGTTTCTATTACTGTATCAACCTCAATACCTTAGGTAAGACTAGATAACTCACATTTTTTATCAGAACAGTTATATATTAATATTCTAAACGTTTTAAGTATTCTACCTTATTATTTTATATTACATAGTGTTTTTTTTTATACATAACTTTCTCAGTTTTATCCCCATGATCCCGTTTCAATCAAATACAAAAGCATAATTTTTTATGATAATATCGAAAAGAAACTGAGTATATGAATATAAAATCGTAATCATAAGATGGCTTCTCCAATGACACCTTCATTTCATCAAATGATACTTTCATTTCAACTATTTAATACTTATTTAATCATATAACTCTCTTGGTTCAACTTGGTTTCTTTAAGGTGTGTCCTCTCATACTTATTAACTTAATACCTTAAATTATTTAGAAACTAAATCCTTTATAATGTTTTATAAATAGAACATGATTAACCAAAAAATATTCCCTAGGAGTGTCTATACAAGTGTGCAGTTAGGCCTCTTTGACATGGACCAATTCATGGTTTATTAATACCCAAAATACTCTCTTTGGGTTTATTTCCCCTAGGTACAATAATGTTAGAGGTTGCATCCAGTTTTTAGTATACAAATAGGGATGTAATTACAAGAAAACCCACACAATATCTATATTAAAAAATAGGATATTCTCTCATGCTTAGTATTTTTTATTATACTTATCCCAAGGGGTTTTAGTAAGGTTCTATCATCCTAGTCTCCAATAGTACCTAAACCTTACTTTGATACCAACTATAACTACCCAGTCCTTAAACACATATTTTTCATCATTCTTAACATTTTTTTTCCAACAAATACACATCAAGGATCAATAGTTCAAGTGTTTTTGGAATATTAGATACATAAAAATACAAAATCTTAAACATAAATGAAATATATTTATTTAAAACTCCAAATTTTTATACTTATAACACCTGAGACCCTACTATAGTAGGTAAACACAACATCCTGAACTATCATGCAATGCAACCTTTAAAGAGGCTTTATTCATGAAATTATTTAATATATTTTTTTTAATTTGAAATTGACCAAAATAAATTCATTTTTGAATTAATAATATCAAAATTATCATAGAATGGTTTTTTTATAATTTCTTAAAAAGCCAGTTTTTAGTTAAAAATACGATTTTCACGAAATTTGTAATTCATTTAACTATTAGTATATGAGAATAAAATATGATCTTATAAAACCTATTTTATTTATCGTATATTAATTTAATAAAATATATATTCATTTTAAAATATTATTTGATTTTAAAAATTCTATGTTCTAGTTTTTAGAACTAAATAATATGTCACATTAATAAAAAATTATTTTGTTTATTTCTTCAAATCAAGTATTTTTAATGGATATTTGGTTTTGGATTATCTTGAAATCCTCATATATTTTTTATTTTATAATAAATCAATTTATTTTATTAAAATAATTTTCCAAGATAATTTCATCTTATATATAAATTTAATTCTAAAAAACAATATTTCTCTAAAGATGGTTTTAGGTGATTAAGTGTATTTATTTTAAAATTAACTTCTCAAACCTTTTGAGATTTTATTTGATAAAATTATTTTTAAATTTTAAATTAAAATTATCAAATTATGTAAAAAATAATTTTTATCATTTTCATTGTATTTAATTATTGTGGTAAAAGAAAATGGGGTAAATAGAGTTTAAACTATTGTTAATACCTTCAACATTTAATAAAATCCTTGAATTGGATGGTTGAGATTTTTCTAGACCAAGACATGTGTACCCTAAATTTTTTTCTATTTTTTGGCCTTTGAAAATTTAATAGTAACCTTAAATTATTGAATATGTAAGGTTTGATCCCAAAACTACCCTTCAATTTACTTATAAAAGGGTAACAAGTTCTATACATCAAGATCACATATTGTAAAATCCTGACCTAGGTGCCACACATTGGTACCCTAAGCCAGACCACTACATGACCTCAATTGAGAATACCTATATGCTAGAGGCTATCGACTAGAAGCAGTGGTCTAATGTCAATCATAAGGAGACTATACCCTCACTATCAGAATAATATACCAGTAGAAACAAATAAATAATAATAACCAAATGATATAACAAAACAAAAATAATATTATTTCATTAGATGACTAAAACAGAAATTACAATATTAAAACTGAATAGTAGATATGTCATGCTAAATTACACATCACGTGTCAAAATGAAAACACAAAAATAAAGACAGTGAAAACTCCCAAGTGGGTCTTGAACCACATATAGTTCCCTCATCTATGCTTCATCCTGAATCAGCCATCTAACACTGGAAACTTTCAATTAACTCATCCGGCTATCATGTATTATATTCAGGTACCAATCAGGTAGCCCACGTAGGGTGTGAGTACAACTCAGTAGTTCATTACCAATGTCATCTAAAACAATATCCAATCAATAACAATGTATGCATTTGTATAAATAGTAAAACATAAACAATAAATTAAAAAGTTTACATTTATTTATTTACTCTTTATTTAACCACATATCATCTGGGTTCCTGAGGACACTCGAACTCAATTCATATACCTAAATTTCATTGTTACCATTTATAATTCATAATTTAATTCCACTATTACCATTCATATTTTCATAATCCATGATTTAATGTCCATGTTACCATTCATCATTTCATAATTAAATTCCCATGTTACCATTCATATTTAATACTACATGATTGAATTCCATAGTTACCATTCATCATTACATAATTAAATTCCATTTTTACCATTCATATATTCATAATAAATGATTGAATGTTAATTTTACCATTCATAATTTCATAATTGAAATCCATTTTTAACATTCATATTTTCATAATTATTGAATTTCCGTGTTACCATTCATCAATTCATAATTGAATGACCATGTTACCATTTATATACATGGTTGAATTTACATGTTACCATTCACCATTTGAAGTCACATATATCAAAATATCTTAATATCAAATATATCACAATGTTACATATATAACAACAACCCATTAATTAATTCAAAATTTAATTAATCAAAAGTAATAATTACATATTCACATTCGTGTCATTAATCAATTCAAAAATTAATTAATCCTATACATTAATATCTATATCCTGAAAATTAATTAAACAATTAATTATTCCATTCAAAATCTCAATATCACATAATTAATTCAAAAATTAATTACTCAATTCACAATATAAATATCACATAATTAATTCAACAATTAATTGATCAATTCAAAAATATTTCAAAAATTGACTACTTAAATTTAGAAGTCTCAATATCACATAATTAATTATTCCCAATTCGTAATACATTAGTTAATTAATTCACCAAATTAATTAATTCAATTAGAAAAAATAAATTGCTAAATTAACCCTTGAAATTATACAATTTCATATACATAATTTAAATCATGACTATGGTATTTGTATCATAGATCACCTACCTCGATTCGTTCACAATGATGACCCAACACAAATCCCCAATTTTAATAGAATAGTGATGTAGAATGAGATCTGGATATTAAAACTAAATTCAAGATCAAAAAAATCAAGATCTAACAATATTAGATCTAAATATAGGTTCAACGGTAGATAAACATCCCTATTTTATCTTAAAATAGAAATGGAAGAGGGATAAAGATATAAATGAGAAGAAGGCACATACCCAGATGGTGCAGATCTTCAATATTCCTTTTGATTTGCCAAGAATGGATTTCAGGAAGGTTTGGAATCCATATAGGAGCCTCCAAAATCATGAAAGATACATTAAGGTCTAATGGGGGTTGTTGTTTGGTTAATATGGTTGTTTGAGTAATTATAAATCTAATTTTCAGGTTAAATTAAATCTTGTGCATAGTTTGATGGGTAGAGGTACACGGTTTCCCCTAACTGTGTGCCTTAAATGTGTTCCTCTTCTAGGCAGTGCATGGTTTATCCTTTTAGAGAACATAGTTTTAAAAACCATGTGTCATCTGTGAAAACCCTCTTTATCCAGGATTTCATAGTTTTTTGGACCAAGGCACACAGTTAGGGAAAATCATGTACCAACTGTGCATTCCATTTTTCTCAAATTGTTACCCAAACACTCCCCAAGGAAAAACTAAGATGAAATGTACTCAACAAAAGGGAAAAATAGTGCCTATAAATGAGCTTGATAAATCTATATAAAAGGTCGGGATATTACAATATCTCCACCTTATTACAACTCATCCTCAAGATGCACTCCCAGCTTCTCTAAGATTCTGAGTAAAAAAGCTCAGGCCATTCAGCCCTCAAACCCGATTATCTTTCCCAAGCTTCCTCCTATACATTACCATGTTGCCATAATACATGAACTATCAGCATTGTCTTTCCCTATAACACCTTCTCACTATGATCCAACACATGTATCAGATGATCCTCAAAGGATGCATCTATATTGAGCTCAATATCATTCACATCGATCACATGAGAAGGTTTGGGGTGATACCACTGAAGTTGTGACATGTGGAAAACATCATGCATAACACTTTATCTATGTGGATGATCCAATAGGTATTCCATAAGCCTAATTCTCTCCCCAATATCAAGAGGTAAAATGAACTAGTTCTCCAACTTTCTCAACCTTTGTATCCGATGGTGACCCAATCTAAAAAACACCTAAAGGAATACATGATCACCCTCTGAAAACTCTAGGGTTTATCATCGTATATCACCATAAAAATTCTATCTACTCTGAACCATATCCATTTGATTTTGAATAAAATGTACCTTCTTTGAGGTCTCATGAACGAGTCTCAGTCCCAAAAACTCTAATTCACTGACATCAACCATCATAGAGGTGATATGCATGTCCTACCATATAGTGCCTCATATAGTTCCATATATAGAGTTTCTTGATAACTGTTGTTTTAGGTGAACTCCACTAAAGGGAGGTGCTTCTTCCAAGACCCACCAAAGTCTAGAACACATTCCCATAGAATATTCTCAAGCACTTGTACATTACACTCTAACTTCCCATCTATTTTTGGGTGGATGTTCATACTCAACAGAACATATGTACCAAAAATCTTTTTTAAGCCCTGACATAAGTGTGAAGTGAAACATAAATCATGGTATAAAAATATATTCCATAGAACCCCATGAAAATGGACTATTTTATGAACATATAAATCTCATAGTTTCTCTATTGAAAAATTATCCCATATATGTAAGAAATATGCTACTTTCGTTAGTCGTTCCACAACCACCCAAATAACATCATTCTTTCAACAAGTCCTCAGGAGACCTACCAAAAATTCCATAGTGACTCATCTCACATCCATTCTGGAATGGTAAACAGTTGTATAAAATCATCAGGTTTTCGATGCATAGCCTTCACCTATGGATAGGTGTAGCATCGTTTCATGAACCCAGTTATCTACTTTTTAGTGCTCGACCACCAAAACTATCGTCTTACGTAATAGTAAATTTTTGTGACACCTAGATGTACCACACACTTAGAGGTATGAAATTCATAAACCTTATCTTCCCATATACTTGTAGGCATAACAACCTGATTCCCCCACATAGATGATCCCATCCTCATATATGGACTAATCTGAAGGTGTCTCCCCGCCTTCAAGGATTTCCCCCAAGGTTAAGTATTTTAAATCCCCATACTTCCTATCCATGATCTATCTCAAAAGTGTATAATCCACTACAATTGATATGAGAGTCATCTGATATTGACTCTTTTAGTCCACTACATGCATCTCAGCCTATAAAGTCATCATATTTCACTCAACACTAGACTCCTAAACCGCCTGAGCATGTTTCTACCTTCTTAGGGTGTTAGAAAAACTATTCCCATTTTCGAGCATATATGCTAGATCAAAATAAAATGACTTCATATACTCGACCCACCTATACTACCAAGGATTAAAATATAATTATGAAAATATATACTTCAATCTCTTGTGATCCGTATACAGAGTAAACTTTTTTTTCCAATAAATAATTACACCAACACGTTAAAGAATAAACTACAACAGCTAAGTCAAGGTCATGTGTAGGGTAATTCCATTCATGTGTCATCAACTATCGAGACCCATATGCCACAACCCAATCTCCCTATATAAATAGTGCTCCAATTCCAACTCTAAAACCATTAAAAAACACCATATACTCCTCACTTTTCTCATGTAGGATCAAGATCGGTGTTAATATCAAACACTTATTTTTCTCTTGGAAATAATGATCACAAGATTCATACCATTAAAACATTATCTCCTTCTTGTTTAAGATAAAAATTGGTACTGGAAAACGGGGAAGGTCCTTGATGAACCTCCGATAATATTTAACTAACCCCAAAAATCTATGAATATCAAATACATTCTTGTGGTGTTCCCAAAAAACAACTACCTGAACCTTCTCTAGATTCATTAACACACCTTCCTCCAATATTTTGTGCCCCAATAATTTTACTTGATCAATCCAAAACTGACACTTAAATAGCTTGGTGTATAGTTGATATTATCTCAGTGTACTCAGAATGATGTCAAGATATTGGTAATGATCATCATGTGTCTTGTATTACACCGAGATATCATCCACAAACACTACCAAAAACTGATTAAGCTGTATATGGAAGATTATATTCATCAAGGACATCAAAAATACTAGTGTGTTCATCAACCCAAATGGTATTATGATGAACTCATATAGGTCATACCTACTTCTAAAAGCATTCCTCGATTTATCAGAATTTAAAACTCTCAATTGATGATACCCTAATATGAATTAAATCTTTGAGAAAACACAATCTCCCCTCAACAATTCAAAGGGATCAGAAATACACAGAAGAGTATATCACTTCTTCAAATTCAACTGGTTTAACTTCTGATAATCAACACATAAGCATAAACTCATGTCATACTTATTTTAAAAACAACTAGTGATGACCAAGGAGACATACTTGGAGGGATAAACCCCTTTTACATCAAATATTTTAGATGATTCTTGAGTTTTTGAAACTCTATTGGATCCATTCTATGTGGTGAAAAAGAAACTAGATTATCCCCCAACATGATCTCAATTGTAAATTTCACATATCCCTGGGTGGAATCCCTAAGAAGTATTTTGTAAAAACATCCTAAAACTGATCCACTACAAGTGAAAATATATCTTATTTCACACCCCCAACATCTTTCAATTAACTTTCAATTTAGGAGGTAATATCCCCCAGTTGTTGATGAACTTTCTCCACTCATCCCACCTTGATATCCCATTCTCTATGGTGAATGTAACTCTCAACCTTAGTAGATGTAAAGGTCACTCTCCTTCAAAAACAATCTATGTGGGATCAATATGATACTAAAAATTCCATACCCAAAATTATTTAAAATCTAGAAATGTCAATAATGTAAATATCACATTAAAAATGTTATTCCCCAACCTCTAAAGAACAAACCTTTCACAAACATATGTCCCTCAATTGTACTCCCAAACATGTATCTATTGTCAACACCCCACTCATGAACTCCACCTCCAAGATTAATCCATTCGAAAATTTTACTAAAAACAAAGAAATGGGAGGAACTAGTATCGAATAAGGTACTGGCTAGAGTAGAATCTATAATAATAGTACCTCTCACTATTGAAGGTCCATACACACTGTCCATAGGTGTTGATTAAACTATATGAATCTTTTTTGCCCCTATTCCATATGATGTAGTCTAAGATATCTGAGTTCCACCACTCTACTAATATGGTTTCTCTTGCCCAGAAGTTCCACATCTACTACCTCTGTCTCCACAGCCAGTAAAACCCCGGCTGTTAGACTGATAAGGTGTAGAATATCCCCTTCCTATACTATGACTTTTTATATCTATTCCATCGCTATCCATCTATCACAGGTTCTTACAGAACCTCTTTATATGTCCCATCATTTTGTAAGACTATCACTCTATTGGTGGTTGGGTTAACTATCTTTGAAAGTGTGTAGACTTACCGCACTAGTAACATATAACATGCGAAAGGTCATGTGTAATAGACCCTTCCCCTTACCACTCCACTTAAAATCACCCTGACTAACCTTTTCCTAGTGATGATTCCCTCTCTTGGAATATGTACCTCCTAATTGTATAGAAGAAACTAAATGTCTTGTACTAGAAACCTCTTTTATGCTCCCCTAATCTATGAGAACATGATCCACCACCTCATCAAACTTATTTAACCAAAAGAGGTTAACTTTGGACCTAATCTCACACTTAATCCCATACTGAAAACATCTCTTTGTAGATGTCTCATCTCCTACAATACTAGAGAAAAGCACTAATTTTATATAAAGCATCCAACAAAGTCCATCACAAACATGATCCCCTAATTCAACAACATGAACTCAAATGATCTCTCTTGACTTAGTATCTCTATATAGAAGTACTCTAGGAACTTCTCTAAGAAGTCCTTCTATAACATACCATCATCCTTTCCAGTTCCTTCTTGAATGTCCCACTAGTGCTCCACTAATCCTTGTAGCATATAAGAGGCCAACATGACCCTCTTCTCATCAGGATTCTACAAATGTTCAAGTATAGTTTGGATAGACTCAACCTAGAACTCATCTCCCTCAGGTCCACCCTATCTAGTAAACTTTAGAGGGTGTTGCAAATGAAACTCCATTTTTCAGTTAGAAATTCTCCTATAAACCTTCCCTAGGTCTCTTTCCATGAATTACATGAAGTTAGAAAATTTCTCTTGGAACTTCTCAACTTATTCCTCAACTGGTACTATTGGTACCTCAGGTTCTACTACTGGTAGATCACCTCCATCCAAATCCTCATGTCACCCTCTCATCAAGCTTTATTTTGGAGGCATATCTCTACAATTCCAAATAATCATCTCATAACACATAACACTACTTTATCACATTTACATAAGAGGAAAATCACAATAATACACCACAATTATTTTCCCCAAACCCCTCCACAAGGTCAAAAACTAAGGCGTTATCACTACCCTTAACCATCATATATATATGTTATGGTTAACTAAGGGTAAACACATTATAATTTTCATATTTACTCATTAAAACCCCATTTACTCCCATCTCGCATCATTTTACAATTCTAATTTTCATATTAGTCACCTTTTTTCTTAAATTTAGTTTTTCAATCTTGTAAATCATTTCATGTTCAACAAACAACCCAAAAATCATTTTCCATGTGCCCTTAAAATGGTTCATGTCACGAAATATTACTGAGTGACTAGAATTATGAATGCATTCTCAACTCCCACTCCATTCTAGGCTATGTGTAGAATCTCATAAAGTCTCAAAAAATTATCACATGACACCACAAGTGCGACCCCCAATGTGAAATAATATCAACTATAACTACAAATTCCAATAATAGTAATCTCACTCATAGTACTTGGGTTTCCCCCATACATGGGTTATCCACTCCCATGCATGAGCTCAAAACCAAAGCCTGAAACTTCCTATTCTCCTATATACCTTTCCCAAATAGTGAGACAAATGAAAAGAAGATAAAACTAGCTCTAATACCACATTTTTACATCCCGACCCAGGTGCCACACACCGGTGCCCCAAGTCAGACCACTACATGACCTCAAGCACACCTCCCTGTATTCTTGAGGCTGTCGACTAGTAGCAGGGGTCTAATATCAGTCATGTGAAGACTATATCATATTTATTAGAGTGATACATCACCAGAAATAAATAAAAACTAATAACCAAATGATATAACATAACCAGAATAATATTTTATAACTAGATAACGAAAACTGGAAATACAATGTAAAAAATTTAATAGTAGATATACCATGCTAAATTAAATGCAATGTTTCAAAATTAAAAATGAAAAATAAAGTAAATAATGACTCTCAAGTGGGTCCAGAACTACATTTGGTTCCTTTATCCATGTTCCATCCCGAATTAGCCATCTAACATAGGGCCCTTGCCCTTAACCTTCCATGCAATCATGTAATCTATTCAGGTACCGATTAGGAAGTCCAAGTAGGGTGTGAGTATAACTTAGTAGACCCCAACCAAGGGTTTCTAAAAAAATCCATTCAAATATAGTGTATGTGGTTGTATAAAGAATACAATATAACCAATAAAGTAAGCAGTTTATATTTATTCATATACTCATTATTTAACCATATATCACATTGGTTTCCGAGGACACCTAAACTCAATTCATATACTTTAATTTCATTGTTATCATTCATAATTAATAATTTAATGCCATTTTTACCATTTATATTTTTAGAACCCATGATTAAATTTCCATGTTACCATTCATCATTTCATAATTGAATTTCTATGTTACCAATCATATTTAATAATACATGATTGAATGCCACCATTACCATTCATCATTTCATAATTGAATGTCATCATTACCATTCATATTTTCATAATACATGATTGAATGTAAATGTTACCATTCATAATTTCATAATTGAATGACCATTTTACCATTCATATTTTATAATACATGATTGAATGTACATCTTACTATTAAACATTTCCTAATTGAATGTTATTATTACAATTCATATTTTCATAATCCTAGACTGAATATCCATGTTTCCATTCATCATTTAATAATTTAATGACCATGATAACATTCATATGAATGGCTGAATGTCCTTGTTACCATTCACCATTTAAAGTCACATATATTACAATATCACATATATCGTAATGTTACATATATAACAACAACCCATTAATTAATTAACCAGTTAATTAATCAAAATTATAAATTTCATATTCACATTCATTCCAATAATTAATTTAATAATTAATTAATCTTTTACTTTAATCTCAACATCCAAGCAATTAATTCAACAATTAATTATTCAATTCACAATCACATAATTAATTCAAAAGTTAATTATTCAATTCATATTCTCAATATCATATAATTAATTCAATTAAATTCAAATAACTTAAAAAATTAAGTCAATAATTAATTCCTTCAATTCATTAATCTCAATATCACATAATTAATTCAATAATTAGTTATACCCAATTCATAATCCCTTAATTATTTAATTCATCAAATTAATTAATTCAATTTGAAAACACAATTGCTAAATGAAACCCATAAATTATACAATTATATACACATAATTGAAATCATGACTATGGGATTTGGATCATAGAAAACCTTACTCAATTCATTGACAATGATCGCTCAACAAAAAATCCCCAATTTGAATGGAATAATGATGTAGAGTGAGATATGAATTTTAAACCGAAATTCAAGATCAAAATAATCTGGATCTAATAATATTAGATCTAAATATATGTCCAATAATATATAAACATTCCTATTTTATCTGAAAAGTGGATCAGAAGAGATATTGAGATCTAAATGAGAATGAAGGCAGATGCCTGGATAGTGCATATCTTCAATCCTCCTTTTGATTCACTGAGAACGAAGGTCAAGAAGACTTGGAATATGATCATGAACCTTAAAAATAATGAAATAGATATTAGGGTAGAATGGGGGGTCAATTTTTACTTGATATGTGATTTTGGGCATTTGAAAATATAATTTTAGGGATAAATTAAATCTCATGCATGGTTTGTTGGGTAGAGAGGCACGGTTTCCCCTAACTGTGTGCCTTAACCGTGCACCTTTTCTAGGGGGTGCATAGTTTCTACTTTTAGGGTTCATGGTTAGGGGAAACCATTAACCAATCATGCACATCCCTCTTTCTTCCATATTTCTCAAATTTTCACCCAAACACTCCCCAATTTAATACTCAAACTAAAAGTACTCAAGACAATGAAAAACAGTACATGTAAACAAGCCTAATACATCTACAGAAAGGGTCATGATCATACAAATTTCAATCTAATATCTTTATGAAACTATTATATTTTTCCCTCCCTATATCCCAATCCCACTAACAAAATCCCATGGTCATTTATAGTTTTCCTAATATCTTCTAATTTGAGGATACTTCCAATGAAAACTCAAGTCCATGACGTGAATAATATCAACTTCTTAGTTTTATTCTTAATTATATTACATAAAATTTATTCAATTCAAACTAAAATAGGTATATTACTATCATTTATATACTATAAATTTACTATATTATGTTTCTTTTCATTGTTTTTTCATATACCCCATCCATTAAAAAAATAAAACAATTGTTCATGTGTTGTGCAGACAACCATTTCCACAACATAACATGATTTGTTTTCCATAAATGCCTTATAAGAATGGTTATAATGATGATTTTAAAGGATAAATATTATTTTATGATATATTTAAGGTTCTAGTATGACAAACTTTAGAAAATATTAATTATATGATCAAAAAACGACCATTATTAATTTAATCGTTCAAAATAATCATAAAAATATGATAATATGTAATGTATAATGTGAAACTTTTTAATATCCATTAATTATTTTTATAATTCAATAAAATTATAATTTATCAACTAATAAACATTAAATAAGATCGGTATGCTTCTATAATAATGATATTTCTACAAAACTATCTAATAATCATTCATTAATCAGGGCATGTTTATGTTTGAGTTGGTTTGACCAACTACATGAATAATGCTATGAATTTACATCATGGATGAATATGAAGAATTATTTAGTGTTATAATATGATATTAATTTATAAATAACTTTTTCTATATATATTATATCAATATCTAATTCCTCAATTGAGGAAACACCTTTTGTTCTTAAAAAATTACCAAACAATACTTATTATTGACTTCATCTTCAAGGATAAAGTTTAAAAAACTCATTAAAATAATTTTAATCATCATAAATTATTATAAATAGTCCCTGAAAATAAATTTAATAATGTATAATAATGTCATTTAGAAGATTAATTAATATAAACACAACTATTATGATACTTGTACAGATGATCCAAACTATTAACATTGATGTTCAAAATCAAAAGAATTCGTGTAGATAATGACTATTTATAAAGATTCTAGATGAAAATAGATAGGAGTAAGGTTATTAATTAATTAATTAAGATACATATGTTTATTATATAGGATGCTAATGTATGTTCATGTAATTTAAGAAAACAGGTAAGGGTTTTCTGTATCAAATTCCTCTCTTTGATATATATTTTGTATTTTGCACAAAATTTAAATTATGTGGTGTATATATTGTCTATTTGAGAATTTATATAATTAAATAATATTATTCATGGTATTTTAAGATCAATTTTTATACTCTCTTCAAATAGGTTGTGATTTAATTTCTACACAAACCATAAGGGGGCTTTTCAATCTCAATTTTCATTCTTTGAGTGTCAGGTTATAATAACCACCTATTTACTTTAATGTGGTGCATACAATTACATGGAATAATTTTTTACATGTTACTCATAAAATTTAAGGCATTTAGATGTCTATATTTTTATCCCTCTCACATAATCTTTTGATATAAGAGTTACCTTTTTAGTGGTGGAAAAACATCCTAATTTTTGGTAAAGTAAATGTGTGTGTAATTTCCTATAAAATGAATACCTATATGGATATTGGAAAATGTATGTAGATATGGAAAATATGAACCTAAGGTTAAGCACCCTAAAAATGATTGGTTTAGAATTGACTAAATCATCACCCTAATGCATGACAAGTAGGACTAAGACTGCACACCTGGTGAGACACCCTAGGGGATATGCATTGGAATATTTAAATTCTCTTAATGAAACATAAGGAAGGATCTTTTCTACCATTTACATAGTCTTGTAAAAAATACATTTATTTAATAAAATTTTTATATTTCATGGATAACCCAACACATTATCAGTATCCCCACCACTATATTTCTTTTTTTAAGGGTACTTCAGGTTACTTTGATGATACCCCATTACTTCCATGTTATTTAAGGGATGATCTCCAATATATCCACATTATTCTATTGAATGTGGAAGTATTCAATGTGATTATTTCTCAATATACGTATTGTTATGTTTTATTTAGAAAGTGGTTCCTCAAGGAATGGTATGGAAGTTTTTTATAAAACTTATGGTGAGTGCATTGTACTTAATCAGGTGATGGGTGGGGCTCGGCATTATATATCCCCTCGATACATCGATGAATATCATGAGACAAAATAAGTTGGGTTTTAGTGTATACATATTCCCATGACTATAAAGTGTCTTGGAATAAGGCCTTGATAACAAGTTTATGATGTATAGAATAATACATATCGTCAATATGATATCAAGGACTATTGTTATACATGATTTCATTTATTATCATGGATATTTCATGACCTTAGTTTTAGTTGATTATGGATTCTTGTTATTTATTTATAATTTCCATACCACTTATTTCTTGTTTATGTTATGTAAAAACTTTTTTTATGCAACTCCATACTAAGAATATGAGATTACTTATATTTGTTCAACTTTCCCTAGGAAACCTATAGAAGGAATATGTATAGTTATTTGTTATATAATTGAAATGATAATCATGTTCTCAAAATATTTTCAATTTGTATCTTTTGTTTTCAAGTGTAATGTATATATGCATTTATTTTTCTAAGACTAATAAACTCTTCAATACTTTGGGAAATCTCATACTTTATACCAATATTTTAATATAACCACCAAATCTAGATATATAGTTTCTGGGATGTTATTGTTGGTATCAAAGGATGATTAGTATCAACCTTGGGGATTATATTTAGAGGGACCAAGTATGATATGAAAAGTACTATGAAAAACCATAAATATTTATAGATAACACTCTATAAATAATAATAGTAATTTTATATTACAATTCAATATCATAAATTAATTATGTGTATGACATTATTTAGAGATTCATACAAAAGAGAGGAATGGGAACTGTATTTACACACATAGTCAATGCAATGATGTTCCCCCTAAATAAGTTAATGAATCTCAAGTTGAGGTTCATCAGTTTATAATCATATTAGGGAAGTTAACCTATGTTATGAAAAATAATATTTCCCATATAGCAAGACATACTGATCTGCAATGTGGTGTAAATATTCTATATCATTTCATGTGATAATATCCCCCAGTATTTAATTGAACTAATAGTCCATTGGAAGATAAAAAATGGATCAAATCCCTAGAGAAGATGTTTTTATCTTTGGGATGTATTGAAAGGTAAAAAAATCATCATGGTGGTCTATCATCTAAATTAAGATTCAAACCAATGGTGGTAACTAATTAAAAAACTATAGTGGAAGATAAATCATGATATATGAATAATGAAGATATCCTAAGAATAAAGATGTGCCAACGGTACAAAAAATTCATTTATTTTTTCTAAAAGGACTACCTGGACACCCACTAGAGAATGAAGTTGAGTTATCTAATAAACACATTTTTTTATTAAAGTTCTTTATAAAAAACTCTTTATAAAAGGTCACTAGTGTAATTTTTCGAGTTAATGAAATAGTTACAGGAGTTGAGTGATAATGGATTTATATAGCCTAGAATTTCACCATGGGAATCCTCTATTTTATTCATTAAAAATATGTATGGGACCATGAGATTGTTTATCAATTATATTGAGATCAATTCAATTAAAATTAATATAAATTATTCTTTTCCATTAAATGATGATATATTTCATTAACTTCAAGGATAATAATAATTTTCAAAGATCTATCTTTACTCTAGTTATCATCAACTAAGGGTGAAGAAGGATGATATATCAAAGAAAGAATTTAGATCAAGGTATGGACATTATGATTTTATGGAGATGCCTTTTGGATTGATTAATTCACCCTCTGTATTTATGGATCTAAGGAATGATTATCCAAGGAGTATCTTGATAAATTTGTAATGGTATTAATTTATGGTATATTTATATACTTTAAGAGTTATAAAGAGCATGATATTTATCTGGAAATAAATCTGGATACCCTTAGAAAAAAGGAATTATATGAGAAGTATGTTAAGAGTGAATTTTATATCAATAATGTTTATTTTCTAGGAAATATTATCTCCATGGATAGAATATCTATTGACCCTTCAAAGACAAAGGTAGTTAAATAATGGCCTATAGTGATGAACATAACTAAGTTCTGAAGTTTCATTGGCTTAGCAGGTTACTATCAGTGGTTTGTTCAAGATTTTTCCAAGTTGGACAACCCTTTGACCAATTTTACATGTAAAGGGGTTAAATTAAAATGATCACAAGAATATGGGGAATTTTTTGAAGAGATAAAGAAGAGACTGATTAATCTACTAGTTTTGACTCTACCATTAGGTAAATATGGATTTATAAGTTAAATTGATGCGTAGAAGAAACAAATTGGTTGTGTACTTATATATAATGATAGGGTAATTTCCAATTAATCAAGATAATTTAAAATTGATGGATTGAACTATCGAAATCATCACCTTAATCTAGAATCCATTGTATTTTATGTGAAGATATAGAGATGCTACATCTATTGTGAAATATGTGAGATATATATGTGTCATGACCCATCCCCAGGGGCCCGTTCTGTGACTACCCCAAGCCTACCTTCCATAGGCCTGGGTTGGAAAATGGCATCAGAATGTCAAATCCCAAAAAGGAAACGAATTTCCTTTAAACATGTACACGCACAGACTAGGTACACAACAAAAGAAAACCACAAAGTATAACTCTTAATAGTAAAAGTGTGAACTGAAATTAAAAAGGGCCATTATACAAACCCAAATGAAAAGAAAGTAAAACAAAAAGGAAAAAACACAATCTAGAGGTCATCCACCAAGGATCCTATCTGAAGGGTAGGTACAGCTCATCATCTATTGTCACTACTGCTCACCATGTCTATTAATCACCTCTAAACATTGTCTAGTCCTGGCTCCCCATGTCTCAGTCAATCTGTCTATCGTCTGCACAAGAAAAAATAAGGTACGGTCTAATCTCATGTAGGGGTTAGTATAACAATACCCAATAGGGACCCTAAGACCCCTGAAAGTCTCCCAGAATTCTATAAAGGAAAAACCACAAAGCATGATCACAATCACAAATCATAAAGTAAAAGATAGCTCACACCATGCATAAAACTTATAAAACAAGAATAAATATGTTTAATCTTGAGCTAGATCATTATATCTTATTGAGAGGTTTTGCTGCTGATCCACGAAGGGTCGATGTACTGCTGATCCACAAATGGTCGTTATATTGCCAATACACAGAGGGTCATACTACTGCCGATCCACAGAGGGTCACACTATTGTTGATCCATGGAGGGTCGCTCTCACGAAAATCCATAGAGGTTCACTCTATTTCTGACCCATATAGAGTCACACTATTGTCGATCCATGGAGGGTCTCTCTCATGCCGATCCACAGAGGGTCTCTCTTCACTTGATAGTCAGCCACATGATTTCTGCACATGGTGCGCTTGAGTTCCAGAGGTTCTTCTCCTCGTACTATTGGTTATACCTAAACTACCATAATCCCAAAATGAAGTAACCCAAAGGAACACCTTGTTGTAAGGGTTACAACGCGATAGATGGTGCATCAATAAGATACCTAGTCTGTAAGATATAGGCAAAAAGTAAATATGGCCTAGTTGGATTCGAGTCTGATCCAACCCAACCATACTCCAACTTCTTCCAAAACTCAAGTGTAGTATCTCAAAAGGACTGCCTCGTCACAAGGCCCCTCATGGCATAGACGACACGTCAATCGGAAACCTGATTTGCAAGTTATGTTAGATTTAATGAAATGGGACCAGTCGGGTCTGAGTCTAGTAGCGGTCTTGCCTGGCCGGCCCTTTGGTCCTGTGGGTCTGGCCTAGCTCATAGGTCCAGTCCAGCTTGTGGGTCTATCCTAGATGGAAGGTCAAGCCCTCCAGGAAAACCTAGCCCACCTAGAAAATCTGGCTTGCGCGGGCCAGTTGTGCTAGACTGGATGCAATGCATCTAGTTCTTCCAACTATCGACACCAACGAGGTTCCACCACTCCTCCCAAAACAACCGTCTGGAGCCGGTCGTTGTGCATCTAGCTGAGCAGGCCAAGATTCCTGCTCCATCTCCCATGCAGCACGTCAGCACCGTGCTTTCCACCTTTCGTGGCCATCCAGCCGTATCCCCCGATTGCATGCGTTGTCGCACCTTTGGTGTCACACCGGGGCACCTTCCATGGGTCACCGAAAATTATCTAGTGATCTGTATTCCTTCTAGTATTCACCTATGGGACTCTCAGGTCGCTACCTTCATTGTGAATCCCATGGAATCTCCTTGTTGTTACATTGCTCGGTCACCCTAAAAGAACTCACAAAAATCAAGAGTGGCGGAGGGTATGGGCCTTGTTTGGATTGGCCTGGGCCCTCCACATTAGTATTTTATTGTAGGGGTGGAATAATAATAATTATAAGATTAATAAAAACCCCAAAAATGTAACTGTGCAACAACATCCCACAATTAATAATGAATCACGAATCAACCCATTGGTCGGTTGATCCGTGTTCTTCAAATTCTTCAAGAACAGGAAACATGGGATATAAAACACATAAATCCCCTACATGGATTCGGTGGAATCCATTGGGGATGAATGAAGGAATCCGCGTTCATTGTCGTTCGAAATTCTTCACCACTCGTCGATCCATGGATCGATTCCTCCAATGATTTTCATTCATTCACCATTCTTCATTAAAGAGGAAAGTCATTGGCACTTCGTCAGAGGTTTCCCTGTAATTGGCAATTTTTTCACCAATGGATTGATTAAATAAAAAGAAACCACTCCACATTGTGTTCATTAGTGAACCATAATTAATGAACAAATTAATCATATGAGTTTTGTGGTTACACAACCAAATAAATGAGTCATTAATTGTTATTCATTTAATGATCATCGTTACACTATGTTCCCACCAACTGTCACTCAACGGTAGAAGAAAAGAATAAAATAACATATAATTATTTTTTTTTGAAAGTCTAAAAATTATCTTTTTCATCCGACCCTTGCTGAATTAAGTTAAACTTATCCTAAGATAATTTTGGTGCTTCAAATTCAATGGTGCCCTCGGATTTTCAATACGAACACTGGTTCAAAAGATAGAAAATCCCACTTTCACGTTTATTGAACGTACATTAAAAAAAGTTTAAAAAAAATTAACAGTCACCCTTGACCCGTACTGCTCAAGGATAGGCTCTGACTAATGGGAAAACAATCTCATAATCTCAACGGCACTCTTGGATTTCCAATCCGAGTTACCGTTTAAGAGTTATAATGATTTGACAATAAAATAATAGTTAATTATTTTATTTACGGCCAAAAACTAACTTCCACTATTGGCCTATGCTGGCTAATGTTATGATCTTCCTAAGGAAAGCATACCTTCACAATCTCAGCGGTGGTCTCTGATTTTTAATCCGAGTCACTGTTCATTAGTTATAAGAATTTGAAAAATAAAATAATTTTATTTACGGTTATGCAATTTTCAGGTTTTCACACTAGAGGACATCATTGACTAAAATTAAGTCATGCCTAGTGTAAAATTGTCATCATGAACACAACGGTGCCCTCAGATTTCTGATCCAAGCCCCTGTTTAAGAGTTATTCTACTTTTTTAGGAAAATTTATCCCTAACGCCACTTAAAGCTTAACATTTTTTGACGGATCATTCCAGGCACTCTAGGCCTCAGAATCATGTGCCATCAGATTTTGCAGTCTTGAAATAATTCCATATAATTCAAAAAATTAAATGGAAATTCTGGGACATTACATTCTCCAAACCTTAGGGAAATACATCCCCAAAATCCAAAACAAAGGAAAAGAAAACAAATGGGGGATATTGAGCACAAATTTGATCCTCATGCTCCCATGTGATCTCCTAGTGGTTTCTGTGTTTCCACCAAACTCGCACCAGAGGAATCGACCATCCCTGTAGGACTTGCTCTTGTTGATCCTCTATCTCCACTAGAAACTCCGCGAATGTCTCCCCATCGTCAAGGTCCATATCATCCCAGTTGATGGCATGAGATAGATAATGCATGTATCTCCTAAATTATGAAATATGGAAAATATTATGCACTCAGTGTATCTGTAGGTGAAGATCTAGCTGGTACACCACCTCGCCAACTCTGATGAGAATCTGGAAAGGTCCAATGAACCACAAAGAGATTTTTTCACCTCGGCCAAATCTCCATAGTCCTCATCGGGATGAGACCTATAGGAATAAATAGATTCCCTCCTCAAACATCAAAGGTCTCTATCTCCTATCGGCATAAGACTTCTACCTGCTTTGTGCAGTCTTCATCTGCTCATGGGTGATCTTAACCTTTTCAGTTGTATCTTGTATCAACTCTACACTCATAAGTGCTAACTCCACTGATTCTGTCTGGCATAGATGTGATCATCATGTCCGCCCGTACAAGGCCTCAAACGGTTTCATTCCAATAGTGGAGTGATAGATATTGTTCTACGAAAACTCCAAAAGTGGTGGGTGGTCCTCCCAACGGCAGCCAAAATCAATGATGCAAGCATGAATCTTGTTCTCAAGTGTATGTATTGTCTGCTCTATCTGACCATCTGTCTAAGGGTGAAGGGAGATGCTCAAGCATAGTTGAGTCCTGAATACCTCATATAATACCTTCCACACCCAGGATATAAAATGAGTGTCATGATCTAAAACGATCGTCGATGGAGCCCCGTGAATTTGTATTATCTTCTAGACATAGAGGCATTCTAATCCCTCTACTGATCCCTGCTCTCAGATGGGTAGAAAATGGTCTGACTTGGTGAGTTTATCAATGATCACCCAGATAGAGTCATGGCCCCTAGACGTGCGTGGTAACCCAATCATGAAGTCCATGGAGATACCATACCATTTCTATTCTAGTACCTCTAGTGGTTTTTCTAAGCCTGGAAGAACCTAATTCTCAGGCTTCACTTGCTGACAAGTGAGGCATCTTGAAACAAACTATACCACTGCTTTCTTCATCCATGTCCATTAGTACTGACGTTAGAGGTCCTAGTACATCTTCACCACACTCGGATGTACTTCCAAAGAGGATGTATGGAATTCCTTAAACACCTCCTCCCATAAAGTCACTGGCACCATGGTTCATCCTCTGAAAAGGATGATGTGCTCCCCACCTATTGAAAATCCATCAGGATCTTCTCCTGAGTATATATGATAACTTCAGGCCTCGCAGTCAACATCCACAAGTTGTGCTGCCCTAACTCACTGAAGGAGTGGAAGAGTGACTGTCAGAGACTAGAGGTAAGCTGCTCAATCATCATCCATGAAGGATATCGGCATAGTTTCTAGCTTCTATATCTCCTCACTCCATAGCTATAAACCAGACCTCATGTTGAGCATGTTTAGCACCATGTCCCCCTTCCCATGAGTATATTCTATCTCAAGGTCATAGTCCTGGAGGAACTCCAACCATCTCCACTATCTCAACTACTGAAAAGCCTATGGGAACCTTTCCATTCATGTGAAAGGATATCCCCTTTAACTGATTAATGTACCCATAGACCCTTTGGTAATTTTTACTCACTCTCCACAGCCACTTGGTTATGGTGTCGGTAGTCCACACATAACCTAAAACACTAGGTCTTACTAATCCCTTCCTCTGTAAGTCCTCCACCTATGCCCCCTACTTGTGAAGCTCTAAAAAATTTCTCTGATATATTTATGCTAATATTAGGGCCATATCAGAGTGTAAAATGATATAGAAGTCCCTCCCCCTGCGGGGAGGTAATCCTGGAAACATATTTGGAAAGGATGTTCCCGCAATCTGCCACTACATTTTGGAATTGAAAACTCAAAACACATGTTTCCACAAGGGTAAGTATGGCCGACTCAAGAGTGATTGGTTGCACTATCCTATGCATGAGTTTATCCCATGCTTCATGGGTTTCCTTTTTTCACCAAAAAATGAAAACCCAATTCCAACACTGAAGATATACCGCATCCTTTTGCCTAAAACAGTTATTCTGAGCTTGAACTGTGGATGACTAGTTCATAGCCAAACTAACGTCGTAAGGCCTCGACACTTCCACCAAGAGGTTCCAACTGAAACAATGACCTCAAGGTTCATATCACATCATCAGCATAAGTGTGATTATCAAATCTCCTCCCATAGGTATCTCCAGACGTAAGGATCAAGACAATGGTTTAACAAGAAACTCTAGGCCTTGAACAAGATTCTTGAAAAGAAAGAATGATTAGTACCTATGTCTATTAACACAGAATCTAGTAGTAGAAACATGCCATACCTCAAATCATTCTTGGAACCCTTGGGTCATACTCTTTGACCACATGTAGCTACTCCCTTCCCATGTCCTCCATCTCCCTGATCCTAGTGGGAACCACATTGGGGTGTTGGTTGTAACATGTTGAAATGTATACCACCTCCCGATTCTCTTCTATCTCATCTCCCAAGTCTGATACCCTATAATTTCATCTGTCCCTATCACTTCCTATTCCTAAAACATTTTACACATCCAAGTCTCTGAGACTGATGTTGGTTCCCTACTTTCCCACTATTGACATTCACTGGCTATATCTAATCAGCCAAAGAATTTTCAACCACAAAGGTTCTCTCTATCACCCTAACATAAGTAGGAATGCACAGAGGAATAGTGATGGATCAGATATCCCTAAACACATCTTTCTCGGAGGTCTGAGCCCTGAAGCACTAGTCATATCGTATTCATCGAGTAATTGGAATGGTCGGTATGCCTTAATGAATACTCATCTACCGACATGTCGTTCTATTGAAGCTATAGAAGCTCTTGGGAACACATACCCATTAGATTTTTATGGAAAGATACCCCTTCTCTAAGAAAGTTTCTTAAGATATTTCAACAAAAAAGTCACCTCATCGTAAGATAGGGGTAATATAAACCCTACAATCGCCCTGTTGAGCCACATTGAATGCTCACTAACAGGACCACCATCTAAGCTAATGGTTCCTTGGGTAGATGGAAACTTGGTCACCACCTCAAGACAGTCCTTATCAACCTATGAGTTGAGATTTCATTGAAACATGAGGGGTATCTGTCACTAAAACTTATGTAAGGTACTGAGTCTACATGTTTCCTCTACCAATAGAGCCGGTAGTAAATGTTCACCAATAGGCAGTGGTATCTCTGGGACACCGCCTGAAGGTACCATCTTGGGAAACAATACTTGTAATGAAGCCTCATCACTATGTGGACCATCCTCATGGTCACGCATTGGAATCCTAGATGGTTGTCTGAATGTAGGTATCTTGAAAGAGAATCAAGATGAATCATGGTCAATAATTTATACCCGGTGAGTTGACTCAAAAGGGATCAAAAGAAAAAAAAACATTTTCAAAAACACATGCACCTAGTGTTTTCATGTACTAAGTCGGAACACAGAATTCAGGGTCCTTGTGTATGGATATGTCAGTTGTGGCACTAACACTAGACTCCCTAGACTAAATTCCAAATTCAAGACACTTAACACAATTCCCCCCATTGAAAATACATACTCTTAGTTCTTCTAGTAGAACCAACCACCCTATGATACCACTTTGTCACAACCCATCCCCTAGGGCCCATGTCGTGACTACCCCAAGCCCACCTTCCATAGGATAGGGGTTGGTGACTAGCACTAGAAAGGCATATCCCAAAAATGGAAGGTCTTTCCTTTAAACTTGCACACACCGAGACTAGGTACACAACAAAATAAAACCAAAAAGTAGAACTAATGATAGTAAAAGTGTGAAATGGAAGTAAAAAAGGGAAAATATAAAAACCCAACTGAAAAGAAAGTGCAGAAAAAAAGGTAAAAACATGCTCCATAGGTCATCCACTAAGGATCCTGCATGAAGGGTAGGTACAACTCATCGTATGTTGTCACTACCACTCACCGCCCCTATCAATCACCTCTAAGCACCATCTAGTCCTGGATCCCCAAGTCTCAATCAAGATGTTCTTCTTATTCATAAGGCACAATAAGATGCGGGCAAAGCCTGGGTAGGGGTGAGTATATCAATACCCAGTAGGGACCTTGATACCCCTGAAGGTCTCCTAAAATTCCATAAATGAAAACAAAAAAGCATGATATCTATCAAAAATAATAAAGTAAAAGATAGCTCACACCAAGTATACTACTTAGAGAATAGGAATAAGGATTATTAGTCTTGAGCTATATCATTTTATTCTGTTGAGAGGTTCTGCTGCTGATCCACATCTGGTCGTTGTACTGCTGATCCACAAAGGGTTTCTCTACTGTCGATCCAGAGAGAGTCGTACTACTTCCGATCCATAGAGGGTCACACTACTTTCGATCCAAAGAGTTTTTCTCTCATGTCAATATATAGAGGCTCCCTCTATTTCTAATCTAGGGAGTGTCGCACTACTTCAAATCTATGGAGGGTCGCTCGTTACTTGAAAATAAGCCACAGGATTTCCGCACTTAGTGAACATTAGTTCTATAAGTTCTGCTCCTCCTACTATTGGTCAAACCTAAACTACCAAGAAGTCCCATGAAAAAGTAACCCAAAGAACCTTTTTATCGTAACAGTTCCTATGTGACAGATGACATGTCAATCGGATGTCTGGTCTATAAGATATAGGCAAAAGGTAAATAGGGCCTGATTGGATTCGAGTTTGATCCAACCCGTTCATACTCCAACTTCCACCAAAACTCAAGTGGAGTATCTCAAAAGGATTGCCTCGTCACCAGAGTCCTCACGACGTAGATGGTGCATCAATCGTATTTATGGTTTGTGAGTTACGTTAGATTTAATGAAATGGGACCGGTCGGGTTTGGGTTCGGTAGAGGTCCGGCCCAGCCAGCCCATTGGGCCTGCGGGTCTGGGCTAACTCGTGGGTCTGGCCCAGCTGGCAGGTCCATCCTAGGTGGAAAACTCAGCCCGCACGGGCTGGTTGTGCTGGACCGGATGCAATGCGTTTGGTTCTTATATTTTGTGGCACCAACGAGGCGCTCCCACTCCTCCCGAAATGACCGGCTAGAGCTGGATATTGTGCATCTTGCTGAGTGGCCCGAGCGGGACGCTCCAACTCTCGTAAAGCACGTCGGCATCGAACCTTCAACCCATTGTGGATGTCTGGATATGGCACCTGCGGGCACCGCTTCTCCATGCAGCCAGATCAGACCGGTCACTGAAGCCTCTACCACCGGTTGCCGGCGCCGCTACGCTGGTGGTGTCATGCCAGCAACACCTTTCGCAGGGCACCAGAGATGATCTAGTGGTCCCTTTTCCTTATTGTCTGTGCCTACAGGCCTCTAAGATCACCACCTTCACTGTATAGCCCACATAATCACCTTTTCTTTACATTTCTCGGTCTCCCATGAAGAATGCACAAAACTAAAGAGCAGCGGAGTGTTTGGGCCTTGTTCGGATTGACATGCACCCTCTGGTTTAGCATTTTATAATATGGGTAGAATAATAATCATTATAATATTAAGAATAAACCCCAAAGTGTAACCTTGAAATAACCTCCCACAATTAAGAATGAATCGCGAATCAACACATTGGTCGGTTTATCCATGTTCTTAATATTATTCAAGAATAGGAAAAGAGGGATATAAAACACATAAATCCCCTACCTGGATTTGGAGGAATTCATTGTAGATGAAGGAAGGAATATATGTTTTTTGTCATTCGACGTTCACTACTGCTTGTTAATCCTTGGATCAATTACTCTAATGATCATCATTTGTTCACCATTATTCATTGAAGAGGAAAGTCATCGGCTCTTCATTGGAGGTTTCCCTATGATTTCCAATCCGTTCAACAACAGATTGAATAAATAAAAAGAAACCACTCCACATTGCGTTCATTAATGTGGTTCATTAATGAACCGTAATTAATGAACCAATTTATCCTAGGAGAATTATGGTTACACAACCAAAGAAATGAGTCATTAATTGATATTCATTTAATGGTCATTATTACAGTACGGTACCTCCAACTTTTGGTCAACAGTGGAAGAAAAGAATAAAATAACTTATAGTTATTTTATTTTTATTTATTTCCAAACGTCCAAAAATTATTTTTTTCGTCTGACCCTTGGCCATCGATGTTAAGCTTCGCCTAAGCGAATCTTGGTACTGCAAATTCAAAAGTGCCCTCAGATTTTCAATTCGAGCACTGGCTCAAAAGATAGAAAATTATGCTTGCACATTTACTGAATGTACCTTAAATTTTTTTTAGAAAAAATTAGCAGTCACCCCTGACCCACACTGGTCAAGGTTAAGCACTGCCTAATTAGAACACCCCATCACATGGTTAACGGTGCTCTCATATTTCCAATCTGAGTTACCATTTAAGAGTTATAATTATTTTAAAATAAAATAATTTTTACTTAATTATTTGACAATAAAATAATTGTTACTTAATTATTTTATTTACGACCAAAAACTAGCTTCCATTGTTGGACCGCACCAGCGAATTTTAGGATCTTCCTAAGGAAAGAATACCCTCACGAACTCTATATTGGTCTCAGATTTTTAATCAGATTCACCGTTCATGAGTTATAAACATTTGAAAAAATAAAATAATTTTATTTAATTATTTTATTTACGGTTATTCAATTTTCTGGTTTTCTCACTGGAGGCATGCGTCGACTAAACTTAAGTCACCCATAGGGTAAACCCGTCATCCTGAGTGCAACAGTGCCCTCAGATTTCTGATATAGGCACCATGTTTAAGAGTTATTCCAATTTTTCAAGAAAACCACTCACACGTGCTATTTGAATCTTAACATTTTTTAACGGATCATTCTGGGAACTTCAGACCTCAGAATCATGTGCCATTAAATTATGTCGTCTTGAAATAATTCCTTATAATTAAAAACATTATACAGAAATTTCAGGACATTACAATATGAACCACAAGAGTTTAAAGTATATCTTCTCTCAAAAGGATATCAATATAAGGAAAAGAATATGGTTATATGTAACTTACTAACCAGAGTTCTTCATATTGGTTCTCCAAGCTGGTTTTTTATGTGACTTCAAGAACACCTCCCTATATTACCAAGGCTAATGACTAGTAGAATAGGTTTAATACGTAACATTATGAGACTATACCCTCTTTATCAAAGCAACACAATAGTGGAAATCAATAAAAAATATCCAAATGACACTAAGCAATAAAAAAGATGATACATACCTAATATAAGACCAAGAATCACAGGATCAATCCAAAATAGGGAAATAATTACCAAAACCAATGTCGTAAATATGTAATGTCATATCAGTGTAAAGTGTCTAAAAACCCAAAAAAAATGGCACCCTAACAACACCTAGGAAAGTCCTAACATCATTTCTAGTTCTCTTGGCCATGATTTATCTTAAATCCCAACCCAGACATATAATATAAGGCTATTTTCCCTTTCATGTCTTGTAAACATGAAATCTCTTCGGCTAACAATTAGGCCGCATGAGTAGGGTGTGAGTGAAAATTAATAGGCCACCACCAATGATGTATAAATAAATATCAAGTCTATAATAGTGTTTGAAATTTAATAAATAAAAATTAAAAAATTAAAAAGTAAACATAATTCATATTTAATTATTCTTTAATTAACAACATATTCCCCCGAGTTCATAGTGAAACTCGAACCAATCATACCTTCTTCTTCCTATGCAAGAGTCTAAACTATACATCATAGGAATATCACAATTCATTATTTCATGGGATTTCATTATTAATTTAATTCCAATCACATTTTCATTATCTTGGAGCATCAATCCAAGTACCAAAATCTTGGGGCCTAGAGCATTATTCTGAATCCCATGGGCATTTGAAACATAAGTCCCTATCTCACACCTCATTGTTTATATGAATTCATCAATGGAATGGAGAATTAGTCCAACACCCCAAGGGTATTTGGATTATAATTACCTAACCCATGACTAATTTGTTGATCAATCAAAAATATCACATATATTGCATTCATATCAAGTTTAAACATCATTAAACTTCTATTAAATCACTCTCAACACAGTTAACCATTTAAATTATCAAAAAAATCATGGATCTTTACTTTAATCACATTTAATAACAAAAAAAATCACCATTAATCCAATTATCAACATTTAATTACACAATTCATTAACACTTCAAGGTTAATACAACCAACACTTTAATTACCATTATTGTTATGAGTAAGGATTTAACCCAATTCCAATAAACCATTATTACCCTTTTTTACTTTCCATAAAACATCATTTTATATATATTGACTCACCCCATGGGTTTCCATTAAGTGCAGTATCATAGTCTTCAAAGGGTCCAATGTGATCTTTAAAGGGTTTCCTAATTTCATAGAATTAAATTTACCTTTTCAATTTAAATTCTATTGCACAACATTGAAATGAAATAGTAAAATTTCATATACAGGATCATAATAAAGACTATGGTAATTATGAATTGGACCATCTATCTCAATATTTTTTATGAACATTCTCCAAATATCAACCCTCAGTTTAATGTAGAATAGATGAATTCACAGAAAAGGAGAAGATCTAGAATCAAAACCGAGAATCATGATCCAAAAAAACAAGATCCATCAAAACCTACATCTAAGCCATTAAAAACATAGTAAAAAATACCTCTCAAATTGGAGAGAAATATTGGAGAAAGAGAATCGAAATCAAATATGAGATAACTTACCAAATAGAAGATGATCCTTCCACTGTATCTTCGATTTACTAAGAAAGGGGTTAAAGGAGCCTAGTAATACTCTTGAGAGCCTCCATGATTAAAGGAAATTATATTATGATTATTATGGGTAATTAGGGATATAAAATTAGGATTTAGTAATTTTAAAATAAAACTTTGGGGCATTAAATAACTACATGCAAGGTTTCCTAGGTAGGGAACATGTTTTTCTAAACTATACCTTTTAATTGTGAACACCAACTCATGGGTTAAAAGGTTACTCCTAGGTGGTAACATGGTTTTACATAGAATGAACTAAACATTCAAACCCCCTTTGTACTAGGATTCATGGTTTAGGGGAGGAGTCTTCTCGGTTTGGTCAAATTGTGTTCCACCTCTTGTGGATCCAAAAATGGGGGCATCGTTCCTTAGGGAAAACCACACAGTTTTACCTAATAGTGAGCCAATCATGCACAACCCCATGAGCTTACAAATTTCTCCAAATTAACCTAAAACTAACCCAAAGAAAGACCCAAATAATGTATGATCAAAAAAAGGGTAAAAGAATACCTAGAAACAGTAACGATACATCTCTTGAAAGGTTGGGATCTTACAATCTCCCCTCATTATAATAACTCATCCTCGATTTGTACTCCCAAGCATCACTAAGACTCTGTGGTGAAAGGCTCAGGTCATTGGTCCCATATATCTTCTTCCCTCCCCATGCTTCCTTCATAACATGTCCATGCTTTCATAGAACTCAGTATAACAACATGGACTTTCCCCACAACACTTTCTCACTGTGATCCACAACACGAATCAGATTCTCCTCAAAGGATGCATCATCATTGGGCTCAACATCATCAACATCGACCACATGAGAAGGAATAGGATGATACTGTCCAAGCTATGAAACCTGAAAAACATCATCTATAGTATTATACCTCTATGGAAGAGATAATTGATACGCCACTAGTCAAATATTCTCCACAACCTCAAACAATCTTAAAAATCTGGGTTCCAACATTACCTACCTTTGATTCCTATGGTAACCCAATCTCAGAGACACCCAAAAGAACACATGACCACCATTATAAACTTAAGGGGTTGAAAATGTCGATCAGTATAAGTCTTATGTCTACTATGAGTTATATCCATGAATTTCTGAATTAATTGAACCTATTCTGAGGTCTCCTGCATGAGACTCAATCCTAAAAACTCTGACTCGTCCACCTCCATCTAGAATAAAGGTGATCTTCACGGCCTACCATAAATTACCTCATATGGTGCCATATGAATAGTCACCTGATAACTATTTTTATAGGAGAACTCAACCAGTGCTAAGTTCTTTTCCCAAGTTAAACCAAAATCAAGGACATGTGATCTCAAAATGTCCTCTAGCACATGGATAGTACGTTCTAATTTCCCATCTTTCTGTGGGTGAAAATATATACATAGAAGCACTTGGGTACCCAATGCCTCCTATAATCCTTACTAGAAGTGTGAAGTAAATCATGAATCATGATTAAAAGCTATGCTCCATGGAACCCCATGAAAATGGAATGTCTCTAGAACATACATCTCACCCTAATGATCCACTATAAAAGCCTCTTGTATCAGCATTAAATAGGCTACTTTTTCTAATCGGTCTACAATCACTGAAATCGCATCATTATATTGAGGTATCCTCATAAGAACAACCATAAAGTCCACGGTAACATCATCCCATTTCCATTATGTAATAGAAAAAAGAATTAGTAATCCACCAGGTCATTGATACTCCTCCTTCACCTAGTGAAATGTGTAGAATCATTTCATGAAACCTACAATATAACTTTTCATTCCTAGACACTAATATTGTCGATGAAGTTCATGGTAAATTTTGGTTAAACTAGGGTGTACCACCCACTTTATGTCATGAAATGTATGAATCAACTCTTGATGAATACTAGTAGGCTCAACAACAAAGTTCCAAACATAGATGATCTCATTCTGAACTACAGTTCAACTTAATGGTGACTCCCCACCTTTATGTCTTTCCCTCAAGGACAAACACTTAGAATCCTAATATTGTATCTCCCAAATCTAGATTAGAATAGTGGAATATAGTAATAAGGATACAAGGTTCATCTTCTCCTGATCCTCCTGATCCTCAATATGCATCGCATCTAGTAAGGTCATAATTTTCTACTCAAAACTAGACTTATGAACAGTCAGAGTCTTTGTCTTCCAGCTCAAAGAGTTAGCAACAATGTTTACCTTTCCTAGTTTATAAGCTAGCTCAAAATAAAAAAACTGTATATACTCAACCCATATCCACTGATGAATATTCAAATCTCATGGTTAAAATATGTATTTCAAAATATTATGGTTGGTATACATATTAAAATTTTCTCCCAATAGGTAATGTCACCAAAACATTAAGGTATAAACCACCACATCTAACTCATTATCATGTGTGGGGGTAATTCTGTTTATGTGGCCTTAATTGTCATGACCCATACAGTACAACTCAATATCCCTTCATTAAAACTCCTCAAAGAGATTATGTGACCCAAGAAATGTAACCTTTCAATCATAAATTGACACTTAGATAATTTAGAGTATAGTCAATGAACATTCCGTGTACTCAAGATGATGTCGTGATATTGGGCCTGATCGTAACGAGTCTTGGAGTACACCAATATTTCATCGGAAAAAAAAACAACCAAAAAATGATCTGGATATGAGTGAAATATTTGATTCATCAAGTCCATAAACACATATAAAGAATTCATCAGCCCGAATAGCATCATAATGAACTTGTATAGGCCATACCTTCTTCTAAAAGCATTCCATGGTATATTAGAAGGTCTAACTCTCAAGTAATGATACCTAGATCTCAAGTCAATCTTGGAGAAAACAAAATCTCAACTAAATTGTTCAAATATATCATTGATATATAGATGATTATTTTAGTTCATCACTATAATTCCCAAAGTTTTTAAAATAGAAAACTATGTTTGATAGCATATGTGTTATGAAACATCGAACCCAAACAAATAGGGATTATTTAAATATGATTGTTTAAACCTTTCAATTAATTTTTTGGATATGCATAGGATTAACTAATTTATGAAATATATATATCCTAAATATATTTATAAATTCTTAGTATATAATCAATCAAATTTTGGAAATATCTTTTCATTCTTCCAAATATATTTTCTTCAAAATTGAATTTTTATTTCTTTTTATGAAAAATTATTATAATTATTTTATAGAAAATTTAGAAAATAAATTCGATAAAATGAGAACCATATTTTATATCATCATAACAATATTAATATAGGGATTTTTTTATTTTTAGAAAATATAGATTTTCTTAGTGAACAGTAAAAATTCCGATTTTATGTAAAATTGTCATTTCTTTTGATAAATTAATTAATTTAAAGTAAAATTATTAATTTATTTTATTTTAGGGAAACATAAATATAATTTAAATATATTTAATTAAATTAATTATATTTAAATGATATTTATAATATATTTTAGAATAATTTTATTTTTAGGATTAAAAGCGTAGTTTTCTAAAAACTATTTTAAAATAAATAATATCTATCCTTTATAATTAATTAAAATAACCCATAATGAGAAATTATATAAATGAAATGTTCATATTATATATTTATATTTATGAACTTAAATAAATATAATGAATATTACTAGTTATAATGTTAATGCAAAATCATTATTTCTTTAAAAAAATTATTTTTCAGAAAACTGGTTTACATCATGCTTGCGAGTTTTATCTTTAAATTAAATTATTTCACCTTTGTAAATTGATTTTGATAAAACAGATTCCATATTTGTAATCATCATAATTTATATTAGTTAATAAGGTAAAATTATTTTTTTAATAATATTAATAGTAACTATAGAAAACATTTATTACCACGGTAAAATGAAAATAAGTTAATCAAGGGTAAAAATAATTTAACAGAGAATATAAACAAAGTAACCCGGGTGTTTTTAATATTTATATTTCATTTTCATTGAAATTATTATTATATTTATTCCTTATTGTTTTTACTTTATAAATGATTAAGTAATCAGTTTGATAAAAAATATAGTTTAATATAATTAAACACAAATTGTATTTTTGAGTAATATTCAATTAAGACATTTATTTTGATGAATTAATGTATTTTTGAAATAAATAATATTTAAATAATATTTTTTATTAAACTTTTTTGTTAAATATAAATGATCATATATTTTTCATGAAGTTAAATGTAATTTTTATAGGGGTTCAAAAACTGTTAATGTAAAAAAAACCTAGCATTCCTCAATAAATATCGATTCTTATTTTAATGATGAAAATTCATATATTTAAAAATTTATTTGGAAAAAATAAATAATATTTTTGGAATCAAAACAAGAAAATTATCCAGTGGTGAATTTTCTATAATTTTCTAAGATAGTGGAATCTTTGAGTAAAAATTAAATACTGTATAAATATATTGTGTGTATTAGGACATCATAATAACCCAAAAATGATCTAATAAATACTATAAAGGTTATAAAAAGACTGAATTTAACACACCAAGCTTCCATGGTATGTTTCTCTTTGAATAATACAATAGCTTCCATTGTATGTAACCCCGCGGTCTAGCACACCACAACAAATTAAACTTGTCGTTTAAAAAGCATCTATGAATAGTAATACACACTTTTTGAAATTTTATAAATTTTATTTTTCAAATTGGACTTCATTTTTTGATTCATAATATCAAAATTTTTCTTAGGGTGAATTTTTTGTATTTTTCTGAAAATATTCAATTTTTGATGAATAGTGAAAACACTACGTTATTGTTTAAAACTGACTTTTTATTTAAATAATTATTTTTAAATTTAAATTTATTTGAAAGTAAAAAATAGATACATAATACATATATTAATCCTATGTAATTAATTAGAGTCATTTTATAATAATATTACATATATAAAATTTTATTTAACTTTTTAACGTCTTTTACCCACCTTCTAGGCACATTAGAAAATTTATATAAAACGTAATTTTACCACTTCTGTGAATTGAATTTCAAAAATCTTAGAGATATGGTTGACATTAGTAAAAAAGTGTGGTTCAATAGGATGAAAATAAATTTTCATGAATAGTAACTTTTGAATTTTATTTATCATGGTTAAAAGTAAATAGGGTAATTAAAGATAAAAAATGATATTATAATTACCCTCACACATATCCTAATTCTATTGGATAAGTTTATTTCGACAAAAATCATCCTTAGGAAAAAAATATGATCTTTTTTTATCCACTTGGATTAGATTTTTACATTTATTATATTTTATTTAAAGACGAGTTAAAAGTATTAAATTCAAATTTTAATAATTAAACTATTTTTTATATAGGGTTACACATAAGATAAATTCGACTATAAATATTAATTAGAAAGATAAAAATACTTCTTAAATAATGGTATTTTATTTATAATTTTTATACATTAAATAATGAAATTTATTTATCACACAATGATGACGCAGTAATTACCTTATTAATGAAAGATTAAAATAATTGATATTGTAAATAATAAAATAAAGGTAAATTGAAACTTTTTATGACATAAAAGAGTTTTATAGTTTAATATGATGTGTTAGGGTTGATTAAATTTATTTTTTTTAAGTAATAAATTTTTTATGACTTTCACAAAAACCAAATACTAAATAGTGTCAAAATTGACATAAATGAGTTTTTAAAACAAATAATATTTTATTAAATGATATAATACTCCTAAAAATATAAGATTCGGACAAAGTACATAGATAAGGTTATATATTTCATTAATGAACCACTTGAGGTTCTCTTGTCGTTTTATAGTAAGTTTATTAACCATGTAATATAAAAATACAAGAAGACAAGGTAAATGTTACACTATTTAACGAAGAGTTAAATCTAAAAGATAAGGTTAATATGGTGACCTAAAATTGTATAAAACAAATTATTTGAAGGGATTTAGACCCATCCCATCCTTATCATATATATAAATCCATTTGGAGATATTAGAAACCGAAAATGATTTTATAATAAATTAATATTTCAATCTTTTTCTAAAGTTCCCCTCGCCTCTCTTATAAAACGGTACTTCCCCTTCTCTCAAATTCACACTTCCAATGCCATTTTTATTCTCCAAAACCTACTAAAATATCTTAACAACTACCCTAAATTAAACTTATAGTCATAACATTGATCATAAAGCAAACCTAAGGAGCCCTTTTTTCCAAACCAAAATGAAGAACCCGAAGAATAGGTACTTATTTCATCACCTCTTTCAATGTTCTTTTCTTCTTCCACTTCCTCTTTCTTTTTTGTTTCCTTAAAAAAATAATAAATCCAATAAATTCTAAATATTGTGATTTTATTATAAATATTGTACAACCATATTCATTATTTTATCCATCCTATGAATGAGAAACTCGCAATACGTGCGTACGTACGACTTACCGTCTCCACGTCGTGGTGTAGTTTGTTATTCAACACTTAATTATTTGGATGTGTATAATAATGAGTATAACTGATTTAAATAATAAATATAACATGTTAATTATTCTGTATATATAATACACCATCCAATTATATAATATTTTACCATCAATAGAATGATATTATTGCTTTTGCGTTCGTACGACTTACCGTCTCCACGACGCGATGAGATTTCGTTCCCCATCCTAACCATCCAATAATAATTTTCATTTTATAATTAAAAATAATGTTTAGGAATTTAATTTCATTCTGGATATGAATCAAATATATACTATCCATAACAAACATGACTTATGTAACAAAACTTATAAAGGAAAATTAATTAGTTAACACCGGAAACAATGATACTACTGAAATATTATTAACAAAGAAATATTAGAAGATCATATACGATATAAAATTTATGTATGTAGTACTTGTATAATTTAATAACAATTATTTAACCATTATACAGGAGTTTAATGTACCCTCTACTAAGTAAAAGTTTAAGGTAAGGGTTAATTTCACTATCTCCTTATTATCTGTGATTGTTTATACTTAAGTATCTATTGGGACTTCATTATTATCCACATCCTTGTTTCTTAAAAATGAATTTCAAAACATTTTTACTATTTCCTAGACTATGGTTTAAATTAACTTATACCCTTTTTGACTTTTTATAAAAAATTGAAGGGAATCTTTCTGTCATTTTCCAAACAAGGTACTTTATGAACTTTTCATCAAATTAAGGAAAGAATGTTTTTTAACTTATACGGTGGGTGCAGCTATTTTCCACTATTATAACACCTTCAAAGTTTCCCTTACAATATTATAATAATATTTTCAAAATAATTGGTTTTTCTTATAATTACTTGACTTTTAAATGATTTCAAAATTGAATTATATATTTCTCTAAAATAGTTTTTATTTTATCTATGTCAACATCCTTTATTGAATTTCATGTTTGTTTGAAGTTGATTTATTATGATCCAATCTTCTATATTGTATTGTAGGTTTTTTGATATATTTGACTATGGATGTGCTATTTTTAAACCATTCATGGTTTATAGTTTAAGTGTTTACATTTCATATGCTAGTTTTAATACGAATGTTTATGTTATGTTTCAACCTTTTCATATGAGCAATGCATTGGACTTAGTAAGTGATGGGTGGGGCCCGCTATATCCCCTTGATGCATCGATAGGTCTCATGAGATAAATTAGTGTCTTGGAATAAGGGCTTGACAAAATTTTTATTTTTAGTCTTGGTACGAGGCCTTGACTATGTGGTTATGATTCCCAATGTTATGCATTCCATCATTATGAAATTAGCTATTAATATTACATGTGATTATTCGACTAGTAGAATATCAATGTGAATAAGTAAATGGTATTATTTGATTTATCTTTTCCATATAATAATGAAGTTTAAGTTTAAAAGACTTGTGTTTTATTCTTATACATTGCTTTAAATGTTTATGCTTATTTATGAAATTTTTCTCTATTTTGATATCCTTACTAAGAATATGAGATCAACCCTTTCTTATTTTTATTTTTTCCAGGATGTGAAGAAGTATATTATGACTAACCTGTAGGGATGGGCTAAGGGATATGAGTGTTTTCTATAGAGACATAGTGTTGCATTTTCATTACATTATGTAATGTAAAAATTATGTTTGTATCTAGTACTTCCAAGGCTACTAAACTAACCTGTCTTTCAAGAATTGATCTCTTGTGATCATGTCAATGTTATGTAATAATGCACCGATGCTGGGTAACTAGGGTCGGGGCATTATAGTTGGTATCAAAAGAAGCTTTTTACATACCTTGGAAACGAGATTTAGAAAAACTCTAATTAGATAACATTACCCTAATATAGACTTTGAGGATTAGTATAGAAGAACATCCAAAATTTGTGGTAATATAGATACTATGTCGGTTTTCCTAGAAAAAACATCACTGTTTGGATTCTAAAAGTGGAAATGGTTCTGGGATAGATGTACCTAGAAGTGAAAACTCTGAAAAGGAGTTTTGGGCTTGACCTGGGATATCCTGGTACTCGACAACGGGCCTTACTGCGCACCTGGTTTGACACTCTTGGGGGATATGCTTAGGATAATTCACATTTTCATTACCAACCATTATGAAGGATGTATGAGTGAATACTTCCCAAAAGAAAACATTTTTATGATTATGGATTATATAAATAAACAATTCAATTTATGTTAATTATTTTACAAGTTTGGAATTATTCATTGATTCATAAACTACTCTATTTTATACCATTATTTATAAATAGGGACTAGTGAAAGGAATGGAAACTGTATTAATACACATAATACATTTAGGGATTTCCCTCATACTCAATATAATTATAGTGGAGCTGGTGATTCAACTAGTTCTAAAAATCTCATAAACATACTGGGACAACTCACTCAAGTTATGAATAATAACCTTACCCGTATGGAGCACCCTAATCAACAATGCATAGATAAATGTTAAACTGCTTCATGAGGAAACAGCCACCAACATTTAATGGGACGAAAAATCCATTTGTAGATGAGCAATGGATAAGTTTCTTAGAGAAAATATTTCATACTTTGGGGTGTAGAAAAGGTAAAAAGTTTTCATGGCAGTTTATTGCCCCACGAGAGATGCAGATCAATGGTGGTAATTAATTCAAAACAAAAAGTAGGATGGATAAGTATCAAATATGGAATGGAGGTATTTTAAATATATTTTCTTAGAAAAATACTTTCCTCGTGATCATCAAGAAGATATGGAAAGGAAATTTCTGAGTCTGAGGAAAAAGGAGGATGAGAATGTTTCAAAGTATGAGGATAACTTTACAAGGTTAGAAATGCATGTTTCAGATTATATATGTAGCCCAAGAAATAAGATTTATTGATTATTTGATGGTTTAAAACCATTTCTTCGTCGATCTTTAGTCTCAGAATCCTTCTCATTGTACAAAGATATAGTCTCATGTGTTATCAATACAGAAAAGTAATTCTCTAAGTCTTATGAATTTAAATCAAAGAGAAGAAGAGATCTGCTAAATACTCTGGAAAAATAAATAAGGGGAAGAAATGAAAAGTTCAATTTCCACCCTGTAGTAAATATGGTAAGAAACACCTTGGTACTTGCCTGAAGGGGATGGGAATTTTTTACATGTGTGGAGAAAAAGGCCACCAAGCTTGTGACTGCAAGGGAAAGAAAGAGGCTGTCAATGTTGAATTTTACAATTGTAGAGAAATGTGGAATTATACAAATAAATTTCCTAAGCATCAGAGAAACTTACCTCAGAAAATGCCAAGGGAGCAAGGACAAGGTTATGTGATCACTACAACTGAGGTTGAAGTTCCTAATGACATGGTAGAAGGTCCTTTAATCATTTTCCTAAAAATTACGAAATTATTTATTTGATTCTAAATCATCAAATTCTTTTATATCTTCCCAATTTTACAAGAAAATTAGATATTTTCTATATGAGTTATGAAGGGAATTTTCAGTCAAAACTCCTAAGGGAAGTATCATTGCAACAATGTTTTGTCAATCAGCTACCCTTATGGAATATAAACATGATTTATTTTCTTATATTATTGTAATTACGAAGATTTAATTTGATATAATCCTCAGTATGGATTGGATTTTGAACCATGATTCTAAAATTTATTGTAAGAAGAAAGGGGTTACAATTTTTTTGATGATAAGGAATACCTTATCTTTAGAGAAGAAACATCACCATCCAATTCTCATCTAGTTCTACCCCCAGTAGCTCTACTAAATTCAATTATTGGGGAGAGAGTGAAATAATTATGGGTGAGGAAAGGAATGTTCAAATAGAGGATGCACCAATAGTGAAATAATATGATGATGTGTTTCTAGAGGATTTACCTGGACATCCTCCAGAATGAGAAATTGAGTTTTTCATTGACTTAATTCTTGGTTCAAGGCCCATATCGAAGACCCATTATATAATTTCCACTGTTGAATTGGTGGAACTAAAGAAATAACTAGAGGAATTGAGTAATAAAGGATCTATTCACCCTAGTGTTTCTCCATGGGGAGCCCTAGTTCTTTTTGATAAGAAGAAATATGGATCTATGAGGTTATGTGTTGACTACAGGGATATCAATGTTATGAAAATAAAGAACAAGTATCTCCTACCTCGCAGTGATGATTTATTTGATCAGATTTGTGAAGTTTAATGTTTTTCAAAAATTGACCTTCGATCTGGATACCATCAGTTGTGAGTGAAAAAGGACGACATTCCAAAGATAGCATTTCAAACCAGGTACGGGCATTATGAGTTTATAGTAATGCCTTTTGGACATACCAATGCACCCTCTTTTTTCATGGATCTAATGAATGGAGTTTTCAAGGAATATCTTGATGAATTTTTAGTGTTATTTATTGATGATATATTTGAACACTCCAAAATCTATGAAGATCATGAAAATGACTTGTACACTATTCTAAAGACTCTTAGAATAAGTGAATTATATGGGAAGCTTAGAAAGTGTGAATTCTGGATTCAGGAGATTTCTTTTCTTAGCCATATTGTTTCTAAGGATAAAATCTCTATTGATCCTTCAAAGACAAGGGCAATCCAAGAATTTCCAAAACCAATGAGTATAACTGAGGTATGCAGTTTTATTGGTTTAGAATGTTACTATTGACATTTTGTTCACAATTTTTATTGATTGGATAACCTATTAACCAAGATCACACATAAAGGGGTTAAATTTGTTTTGATAAAATAGTGTAAAGAATTTTTGAAGAACTGAAGATAAGATTAGTCAATGCTCATATCTTGACTTTACCATTGGGGAATGACAGTTTTTTTATTTATAGTGATGCATCAAATAAAGGACATGGTTGTGTTATTATACAGAATGATAGATTTATTTTCTATATATCATGGTAGCTAAAAATTCATGAAAAAAAACTATCCCACTCATGATCTCGAGTCAGCAGCTCTAATATTTTCTCTGAAGATGTGGAGACACTATCTCTATGGTGAAAATTTTGAGATATATACTGATTACAATAGTTTGAAGTATATTTTCTCATAGAAAGAACTCAACATGAGGCAAAGCTGATGGCTTAAACTACTCAAGGATTATGATTGTATAATACACTACCACCCATGGAAGTCAAATAAAGTCGAAGATGCTTTGAGAAGAAATGATCATGGAGTTTTGAAGAAGATGAGAGTTGAAATGGATCCTATGTTCATGGATCTAGTAAATAAGGATTTGGGAATAATAATAGAAGGTAAAACATCAATACTTTTTCAGATGGTTTCCAAACCATATTTAATAGAAAGGGTAAAAAGTTCTCAAATTGATGATGAAGAGTTTCAAAAGAAAATTAAAGTTGTAAATGATGGGATATTGATTAACTTCGTATATGAAGATGGAATTTTGAAGTTTGGGAAGAGGCTTTGTGTTCCAGACATACATGATCTTAAACGGTAATTGTTGGATTATGATCATAGCTCCAATATCTCTATACACCTTGGTAGCACTAATATGTATAGAGATTTTAAGGAACATTTATGGTGGAACAACATGAAGAGAGATATTTATGACTATGTGTCAAGATGTATGGTTTTTCAACAGGTTAAGTCTAGAAGGAAACATCCTGGAGGAGTCAAGCAACCTCTTCCCATACCTGATTGGAAATGGGATGATATTACGATGGACTTTGTCATTAAGCTACCAAAGACTCCTAGAAGGAATGATGCAATATGGGTCATTATTGATCGTCTTACCAAATATACACATTTTATTTCTATAAGAGAATATATACCACTTGAACATTTAGAAAGACTATATATTAATGAAGTTGTAAGACTTCATGGTGTACCGCTATCGATTGTTTATGATCATGATCCCCATTTTACATCAAGATTCTGGAAAAGTATTCAGAAATCCCTAGGTACTAAACTTTTTTTGAGCACTGCCTACCACCCTCAAACTGGTGGACAATCCAAACTAACTATTCAAACCATAGAAGACATGTTGAGATCTTTCTCACATTACATTCAAGGTATGTGGGGTTATTTTTTACCTATGGTAGAACATTCCTTTAACAATAGATTCCATTCAAGTATTAAGATGGCGCCATATGAAGCGTTATATAGAAAGAGATGTCACACACCAACTGGTTGGGATGACGTTGGTGAAATAAAACATGTAGGCCCAGAACTAGTTGAGGAAAAACTGGAAAAGTTTAAGATTATCCAAACCCACATCAAAGCAGCTCCAAGTAAGAAAAAGAGCTATGATGATAACTGAAGGAATGATTTGGAATTTCAATAAGGAGATCATGTTTTCTTGAAGGTATCTCCATGAAATTGTGTTATATGATTCATTAATAAAGATAAATTATGTCCCAGGTACATCGGACCTTTCAAAATTCTATAACAAATCGGAGTTGTAGCTTAACGTTTGAAAATGCCACCAAGTATCTCCAAAGATCATGACGTGTTCCATGTATCATTGTTGTGAAAATACATGTCTGGCCCAATGCATGTACTCTCCTATGAAAAAATATAGCTGCAACCAGATCTATCTTATTATGAAGATCATATTAGGATTCATGATACCAGAGATCATGTGTTGAGAAACTAGACATCTCGTTTGGTAAAAGTTATTTGGAGAAACCATAAAATGGAACAGGAAATGTGGGAACCTAAGGAACTTATAATGAAGAACCACCAGAATCTTTTTATACAGTGGTATTATAAAAATTTGGAGGAAAAAATTCTTTGAAGGAGGGAATAATGTAACACCACAAGCTTCCACAATATGTTTCTCTTTGAATAATACAATAGCTTGCGATGTACGCCACCCCGAGTTCTAGCACACCGCGACCAATCAAACTAGCCATTTAAAAAAAATTATGAATAGTAATACCCACTTTTTGAAATTTTATAAATTTTATTGTTCAAATTGAACTTAATTTCTTGATTCTGAATATCAAAATTATCTTAGGGTGAATTTTCAGTATTTTTTATGAATACTATCATTTTTTTAGGAATAGCGAAAAACACAAAGTTATTGTTTAAAACTAACTTTTCTTTAAATAATTATTTTTTAATTGAAATTTATTTTAAAGTCAAAATAGATACATAATACCTATATTAATCCAATTTAATTTTTTGGAGTCCTTTTATAATAAGATTAGATATATAAAATTTTATTGAACTTTTTCACATCTTTTACCCACATTCTAGGCACATTAGAAAATTTCAATAAAAATTAATTTTACCACTTTTGTGAATTGAATTTCAAAAATCCAAGAGACACGATTGAAATCAGTAAGTAAAATTTGGTTCAATAGATTAAAAATAATTTTTTTTGAATAATAAATTTTGAATTTTATTTACCACGGTTAAAAGTTAATAGGGTAATTAAAGGTAACAATGGTAATATAATTATCCTAACACATATCCTAATTATATTTTATAAGTGTATTTCGACCAAAATCAGCCTTAGGAAAAAAATATCCTTTTTAATGCACTTGGATAAGATTTTGGACATTTATTATATTTTATTTAAATAATAGTTAATAATGTTATATTCAAAGATTAATAACAAAACTATTTTTAATATAGGGTCACACATAAGAAAAATTTGACTATAAAAATTCACTATAAATATAAAAAGATTACATAAATCTTGGTATTTTATTTATAATTTTTATACATTAAATAATTAAATTTATTTATGACACAATGATGATGCAGTAAATACCTTATTAATGAATGATTAAAATAATTGATATTATAAATATTAAAATAAATTTAAATTAAAACTTTTTATTCCATCCATGAATTTAATAGTTGAATATGACATGTTAGGGTTTATTAAATGTATTTTTTTCAAAGTAATAAAGTTTTTATGACTTTCACAAAAACCAAATACTAAATAATGTCAAAATTGACATAAATGAGTTTTTAAAACAAATACTATTTTATTAAATGATATAATACCCCTAAAAATATAATTTTTGGTAAAAGGACATAGATAAGGATATATATTTAATTAATTAACCACTTGAGGTTTTCTTGGAATTTTATAGTAAGTTTATTAACCATATAATATAAAAATACCAGAAGACATGGTAAATGTTAAACTATTTGTCTTTGAGTTAAATAAAAAATATGTGGTTATTATGGTGACCTGAACTTGTCTAAAACCTATTGGTTGAAGGTATTTCGAAACATCCCCACATTAAACTTGAAATAAATCCATTTTGAGCTATTATAAACTAAAAATGATTTTATAATAAATTAATATTTCAAGCTTTTCCTAAAGTTCCCTTAACCTCTTTTATAAAAGGGTACTTCCCCTACTCTCAATTTCACACCTACAAAGCCATTTTTCTCAGAAACACACTACTAAAATATCCTCCCAAATACCCTCACTTTAAACTATAGTCCGTACTTTGATCATAAAGCAATGCTAATGAGCCGTTTTGTTCAAACCAAAAGGAAGCACCTGAAGAAGAGGTAATTATTTCATCACCTCTTTCAAAGTTCTTTTCTTCTTTTACTTTCCCTTTCTTTGTTTTTTACATAACAAAATAATAACTCTAGTAACTTATACATACTTTATTATCATTATAAATATGGTACAACCATATTCATTATTCTGTACATCCTATGAATGACAAAGTCACCATATGTGCATACGCACGGCTTACCGTCTCCACGTCGTGGTGTAGTTTGTTATTCAAAACATCATTATTTAAATTGGTATAATAATGAGTATAATTGATTTAAATAATAAATTTAACATGTTAATTATTCTGTATATATAATATACCATCCAATTTTATACTATTTCACCATCAATAGAATGATATTATCACTCGTGCGCACGTACGGCTTACCGTCTCCACAACACGATGAGATTTCATTCCCTATCGTAACCATTCAAGAATAATTTTCATTTTATGATTAAAAATAATGTTTAAGAACTTAATATAATTATGGATATGAATAAAATACATCCTATCTATAACAAAAATGACTTATCTAACAACACATATAAAGGAAAATGAATCAATTGACACCTGAAACAATGATACTACTGAAATATTATTAACAAAGCAATATTATAAGATCATATATGATATCATATTTATGTATGTGGTCCTTATATAATTTAATAACAATTATTTAAACATTCTACAAGATTTTAACATACCCTCAACTAAGAAAAATTACATGTTAAGGGTTAATTTCACAATCTCTTTATTATCTATGTTTTTTTATACGTAAGTATCTACTAGGACTTGTTTATCATCTATGTCTGTGTTTCTTAAAAATGTGTTTCACATTTTTTTTAATATTTCATAGACTATGGTTTAATGTAATTTATACCCTTTTTGACTTTTTATAAAAAAAATTGAATGGAATCTTTCAGTTGTTTTCTAAACAAGGTACTTTAGGACATTTTTCGACAAATTAAGGAAAGAGTGCTTTTTTAACTTACACAGTGGGTGCAACAATTTTCCACCATTATAACACCTTAAAAACATCCATTATAATATTATAATAATATTTTCAAAATAAATTTTTTATTTTATAATGGCATGGCTTTTAAATTCTTTCAAAATAGAATGAGATATTTCTCTCAAATAGTTTTGATTTCATCGATGTCAACATCCTTTGTTAGATTTTACGCTTGTTTGAAGTTGATTTATTATGATACAATATTCCATATTTTATTTAAGTTTTTTTGATATGTTTGACTATGTATTTGATATTTTTATACCACTCATGTTTTATGGTTAAAGTATTGACATTTCGTATGTAAGTTTTAATACGAACGTCTATGTTATGTTTCAACCTTTTCATATGAGGAATGCATTAGACTTAGTAAGTAATGAGCGAGGCCCACTATAACCCCTTGATGCATCGGTAGATCTCATGAGAAAAATTAGTGTCATGTCACAAGGCCTTGACAAAAGTTTTATTTTTAGTCTTGGTGTGAGGACTTGACATTGTGGTTATGATGTTCGACATTATGCATTTTATCATTATGAAATTCGATATTAATATTACATGTGATTATTCGACTAGTAAAATATCCACGTGAATAAGTAAATGGAATTATTTGATTTATATTTTCCATATTATACTGAATTTTAAGTTTAAAATTCTTTATTTTTAGTCTTATACATTGCCTTAAATGTTTATTCTTATTTATGAAAGTTTCCACTATATTTTTATCCTTATTGAGCATCTGAGATCACCCATTTCTTATGTTTTATTTTTCCTAGGATGTGAATAAGTATATTATGACTAAACTACAGGGATATTCTAAGGGATATGAGTGTTTTCAATAGATAAACAATGCCTCTTTTTCATTTCATTACATAATGTAAAACTTATGTATGTATTTATCACTTCCAAGGCTACTAAACTGATCGGTCATTCGGGACTTGATCTCTTGTAATCATGCCAATGTTAGGTAATAATGCACCGAATTTAGGTAACTGGGGTTGGTGTGTTACACTGAATATATGTTTCACCTTAAAAATAATTTAATTTTAATTTTATTTAATTAATTTTATAAATCCTTTACGAATCCTTCAAAACATATAATATATTTTAAAGTTATAAAATCATTCCTTTAAGGACATGACTCACTTCCACATCTTCAAGGGTATTATTTTAATATGTTTTACCATTGTACTTATAGAATATTTATAAAAACGTCTATTTTCTAGAAACCATGTAAAAAACCATGGGAAGATTTGTGGTTTTGATTACTTTGTTATATAGATTCTAAAACCTAGGTTTGAGAAATAATAATGAACTCCCCTCTCTTTTCCTATATAAAACCACCAAATATCCCATTCTATTCACTCAAAACCCTATTATCTCATACTTACTCTTCCCTCCCATCTCTAGAGTCCTCCCATGGTTCCCCCAAACTCTCAATAAGCTCATCTTAATCATTTCAAATCACCCTCTCAAGGTAAAGGATTTTTTTATTCTCATTTCCATTAAAGCACATATTTTATTTTAGGCATATTAATTTAAATTTTTTCATGTTGGGATATGTTATTATACATCCTCCTTAATTTCCATTTTATGTCTCAATAATTATATATCCCTTTTACTCTCATCAATCCCACCCATGAAAAATCATATCCCCGGTTATGCTACCAAAATTTCACCACGATTTTTCATGCCAAAGAGTTGTGTAACAAATACTAATACCCATTTACTATCATGTTTTTTCACCTTTATGAACTTATAATTATCTACATGGAAATTACATGTATCTATTTCATGCTCCGTGATCATGTAATAAAATATTTTTATGAATTAATACATTTTGTATGATCTATGTGGAACACTTTTAAGAATGAGAATAAAATGAAGGTGATGGGTACACCCAGAATTATATTTTTCTCTAATGCAATGGGTAATGTTTTGGTCTTATGAGACATCATTTAAGGGATTAGGAAGTGAACCTAATCTATTATGATACGTTTTCAATCATTATTTCTTGGAATTTATCATTGACCTATGTTTATGATGTAGTGTTTTAAGTGGTTTTCACATTTTCCCATGTTACCTTTATGTTGTCATGATATATCATGATTTATTGTTCTTGTTTATGATTCTCACTCTTTTTACGACCCATTGATAATCCTATTTTCTAAAATATATTAATTTATTTATGTTATTCCATGTTTACTCCCTTACTCTACTTTATAGCTCACCCATTTCTTTTGTATATCCCCAGGTTATCCCATGGAGTTTTAAATGCTATAGAATTTTATAAGCATGTTAAAAATATTCAATAATATTGTTTTTTCCCATGTTCAAGATGTTATTTTATGTACCTAATCCCCAAAAACACTATAATTATTGGTCTTTTGGGTTGTATTATGTGTAATATTATGTAATAAATCATGAATTAATGTGTAAAAATGAGAACAGTTATCATAGTTGGTATCTGAGGAAAATTTTAGTTATTTTTGGGTTTAGGATTAGAAAAATCCACAAAAAGACTTAGGGATAAAACTAATTATAAGAAAACATCCAATAAAATTGGTAAGTACATAATTAGTGATTTATAAGAAAATGCATCCCTGTATGGATACTATAAGTGGATGTGGCTCTGTAATAGAAGTACCTAGGGGTAAAACATGAAAACACTACATTAAGCAGGACTCGATTATGAACTGGTTCACAACAATGGGTATTGCAGGACACCTTATTTCATAATCATGGGGGATATGATTTGGTAAATTCAAAAGTTCATTACGAACCATTATTAAAGGATAAATAATTCCCCAAATATTCTATGTTTGGAAATACATAATGGATAATGTTGATTAAATCTTAGAAATTCATATGTTAAGAAAATATATGTCATTTATAAGTTATCTATTTAGTATTAATTGGATTCCCATTTGTTTTTTAATATTTTAAAAGTACTCATACCTAATTTTCCATTTATTCTAGTCAATGGATATAATAGGGAGAACCGAGTCAGCAACCAACATTATGGGGAATGTGATGACTACCCAAATGAGATTCCTAACTTGACGGGAGCTTATGTAAGATATTGTGATTATGAAAAACTAGCTATAAAAATTACAATTAACAACTGGAACATTGTTTTACATAAAATTACAGCAAATAAGATGTGGAATACATATAAAGTTAGTTCACCTGATAAAGGTGATAAGGGAAAGAATATTCAATTTCTTGTGTGATAAAAAAGAGGAAAGTGGCACCAAGGGAAATTCCAAAAAGAAACTCAAAGTTGTTTTAAGTGTGGAAAATAGGGCACAAAGTATCTAGTTTTAATAAAAAAAATAACGTTTGTGAGAGAAGGGAATAAATTACATCTTATGGAACCCCTTTGTTGTTCACTGTCTTGTGTGTGGAGAATATGGGATTTATCTGAGTCAATTCCATAACCCAAGGGTTAAATACTATACTAAGGAAGGACCTATACTATGGAAATCCTTGAGGTGTAAGGATTAAAAATGTTTATGTATTGGTATTGTAAGTTTATGTCTAACAATTAGAATATCAATAACATTTTGGATATAATAATCATGAAACATATCAGGATTATTCCATAATTTTATTTTATTTAAATATTTGTAAAATATTTTGAATGGAACCAGCTAGATGTAAATGTGAATTAGTAATAAGGTTTTATTATATAAAAAATATGATTTAGGAATTTATAACCCTTAATATGTGTTATATTTTTGATAATCCTAAAGGGTCGTGGGATGATTTGTATAAGTCTGATCTTTAAAATCATTGATACCACTTTTGAAGATGTATAAGATTGAGGATGTTATAGTAAAATATAATACAGGATCAAATATTTTTTATTTTGAGGTTATTAATGATATTTCAGGAGATGTTTTATTTGGTTAAGGTAGATATACCCATTATGATTACTTGGGAAGAATGATATTAGGTTTTTGGAGGTGTAATATGAAGAGTATCATACAATATTTGAGGTTAAAGCATTCATTAATGTTGAGGTTAAAAGTGCAATATATGGGTATTTATTTATGGAATTAATTATGTTAAACCATTGGGACTATTTTTAAAGTTTTGGAGATTAATGTATTAACGTATTATCTTAATTTATGCTAAACCTTTTGGATTTAGTAATGATAAGAGGAATATATTATTATTATTTGGTGTATTATTTGATTTGTTAGAAGTTTATTCTAGTTCTTCGGGCATAAAAAATCATTGAGTTCTCATCATTTGGAGAAAGAATATTATATTGTGGTGGAAATTAATTAAGGGAAAAAATTATAATTTTTTAAAAAATTATCATTCCTTATGTTCCTTGTAACACCCAAAGATCTTATGGTATTTATTTTTTAAAATTTAATATCTTTGATAGTTTATGCTTCACACAACACAGAGTTTAAAACCATAGTATATTATTAAATATGACATTTGAATAGTAATGTGATCATTAGGAATATTAATATGACCAATATAATAGTAACTTCAATGAAGAAAGTATAAATAAAATTTTTAAAACTTATAAATGAAAATATGATATATTTATATCATGTAATAAGTAAATAAATGTTTTAAAAATGACAAGTTAAGTGTTGGTATTTTTTTTAAACATAAATGTTTATTTATAATTTTATAATTAATATAATGGTTAAAAAGAAAAATTATTTTCATAAAATATATTCATAAATTAATATTTTTTATCTTATGATTATAAGATAATTTTATGAGACCTTAATTAATTTTTCAAATTTTCATAAAACAACTATAATATTAAAATTGGTATTTCTCAAGTAAACGATGATTTTATTTAAAAATTAAATTTCTCATATTTATAAAATTATGTTTATAAAATGGAGTCCATTTTTTAATTCTACATGTCAAAAAAATGGTTATGTTGATTTTTTAGAATTTTTCTAAAATAATTGATTTTTTGGTGAATAGTGGAATATGATAATTTACAGGATTTAACAAATAAATGAATTATTGAGTCATGAATGATTTATTGCTGATGTAAGACCATAATATCAAACTCTCATTCTCTCTTTATTGTATTTATTTATATTAATCAAACCTATTCATAGTCTTTGTAATATCTTGGACCTGGATGCCACTCAACAGTGCCCTGAGCCCGGTTGTCTACATGGCCTTAAGCGTATCTCACCAAATGCCAGATGATGTCGACTAGCAGTGAGGGTTTAGGTGAGTCATTGGGGTGACTAAATCCTCATTACTAGAGTATTTCACGGTGGAATTCAAAAACATGCAAGTAGAAGAAGCAGATAAACCATAGAACAACTAAAAAAGTAAATAAGGTAGGGATATATAAATAACACAGAATTGTCTCATATATAATGATGTAGATGATACATGTATCTAAAAAATATCCAAAATAAGTACATGGTAGTACAATATAATACAGGAGTCCAAAAATACCAAAAGACCACAAAGGTATCCCGGTAGAACCACAAGCCTCATCTTAGTCCCATGATCTCCTTCTCCAAAGGAAACAATCAACAAATTTTTCTAGGGAGCTTTTCCCTACCATCACTTGAAACCATATGATCTATTTGGGTCCCCAAGGAGCCCCAAACAGGGTGTGATACAACATCCCAATAGGTGACCACCCAGAATTCTATACATTTCTAAGAAGCAAAATGCAATATACTAAACAAGTGTAAAAAATATTGTGAGTGTGAAGGGAAAAGGAATGTAACCATAGAAATAAAGTAATATCGAATAGCCTCTCAAGGATCCCTGCAACAAGTGTCGTCTCCTAAAAAGGTATCTACAAGTAATATAAACAATAAACACAGACCCGTCATACATCCATCTATATCATGTCCACATGGACTTGTCATATAATGAAGTGTATCACATTTCCACAGACACTCCATAACAACCAAAGTGTCTTATATCCCACGATCTTTCCATATAATGAAGTGTAGACCACAAAGGGTTAGATACAAGATTTCAAAAACCAAGTCATCATCATCTAGTAGTAGGAGAATATTGGTGGAAACTCAGTATAGACACTGTTTGGAGTCCTAAGAGCATGTGTACCAACATGTCCTACGTGAGTCCAAGAAATTTAGATCTAAGCAGCAGCAAGGCCTGATACATCCCTTGGAAGAAAAACACAATAAGCATCACTACTCAAGGCGTCCACTACTGCATTTCAGATCCATGGATATCCATCCATGGAATCTAAACAGTCATTCATCTATTTCATACCATTTAACTATCCAATTCCATATGATTATACCCCCTCTTATAATCAATCACATTCAATTCCATTCAATGAGTATACTGACTCATTTAATACATTTCAAACCCAAAAAAATCTCATGAGTATACCAACTCATGTATTCCATTTCTATTTAATCAAGTCATATCGGTATACCCAAAAATTTATCACCATTCACTATTAATCAAGCCACATGGGTATACCCACCCATTTAACACAATTGCTAAAAAAATCCATTTAAGAAACATAAACTAACCAATTAGTATAGCCACTTGTTTAACCAATTCCATTTAGGTCATTTAATCAAGTTAGGCATTTTATATTATGATAATACCAGGAAAAGAAGGCAGAAAATCTCCCAAGCATATAATTCAATGCAATTTAAATACAGTTGAGCTTACTTAAACTAGTAAAACTCAATAACAAACCCTTTGGGTTGTTCATCAATGATAAAACCCAAATCAAAGGCATGGAACACCCCATGGGTGGACTTGGGTTGGGAAAACAATCCCCAATGCATCCCAAGACACTTATGGGAATCCATAATAGGTCTTATTTTATCTATTTCAATTTAACATTTCAATTATGGTCCCATGACGGAAAGTATGGTGGGTGGAATAACATTTGATAACTCTATAAAAATCACCAAAAGCTGAAATAGAAGTATAAACTAGCTACCTTGGATCGGTAGTGGAGTGTTAATCCAGTATCTAGTCCTGATTTGACTCGGTTTAGGGAAAATATAAAAAATAGACAAAGAATGAGAAATTAGGGCATATGAGCCGATCCCTAAACAACACATCCAATATACAAAAGAATGAGGAATGGATAGAAAAAGAATCAATACATTACTGGAATAGATCTAACGAGACTCATAATGATAGAAATGGAGTCTAGATCTACAACCGGGAGAAAAGCCTACCTCTTTTCCTCCTTGGGTGGTGTTGTGCATGAGAGAGGGGTGAGGTGAGGGTTCTGTTAAAATTTATAGTCCCCTACCTATATTTTTAAAAATTGGAATTAGGAATTTACATGATGTGTAAATGATTTACATGTCATGTAAACATTGGTTCATTTCTCCCTGGAAACCGACCATACCATTACACGATGTTTATTCCCATTACACGCTATGTAATTGGTCTGCAGCCAATTTTCATCCCTCCAACCCCTTTCTTTCCAACAACTACCAAACCAGGCCATGGATTGGCATAGGGTATAAGTCAAAATAATGTAAATAAAATATTTAAGTTTAAATTAAAAGAATTTTTACCTCAAGAAAAACCCAAGATCTTTCAATCTCCCACCCCCCTTATAGAAATTTCTCCCTGAATTACTCTCGAAAGGGTGGTCAAGATTCATCTGAGAATAACTTTGGCCACTAAGCACATACGTTAGCCTCCCACTCCCATGTATTATCCTATAAATGATCGTTCTACCATAGAACCCATACTAGAGGAACTGAATGGACTTATAGAACCTTCATACTTATGTCAATGAAACAAATTGGATGTTCCTCAAAGGATGCATCGACCTATAGCTCAAACTCCTCAGGATAAAAAAACATGAGACTGGATTGTGTGATAGTGGCATAGCTGAGATATATGGAATATATCATGCATGGGATAGTACCTCTGATGTAACTATGATAGATAGGACACCAACCCGACTCTCTGTAGAATATCAAATGGCCCGACATATCATGATGAAAGTTTACCCTATCTCTTGATTCGTCTGTGTCCCAAACTCGATGAAACATAAAAAAAGACCTTATATCTAACCTCAAGCTCATGAGGTCATCTGTGTAAATTGGTGTAAGATTTCTGTCGAGACTGTACAATATCCATCATCTTCTAAATCAACTGGACATGCTCTGAACTCTCCAGTACAAGATTTAGTCCCAGTAAAGCTACCTCATCTACCTCTAACAAGCATAGGGGTGATCAGAATGGCCTACTATACAAATAATCATAATGTTCCATATATATCATCATTTTGATAATTTTTATTATAGGAAAACACAACATGGGGTATATGTCTCTCTCAAGAGCCACCAAAATCCTAGATAGATGCTTGCAGAATGTCCTATAACACATGTATCATACCCTCTAACTGGGCATCAGTCTGAGGGTGGTATGTTGCGGTCAGAATAACATATGTACCTAGAGGCCTCTGAAAACTCTATAAGAAAAGAGATGTAAAATGGGCATCCCAGTTTGAAATGATCGTGTGTGGGACCCTATGAAGTCATACTATCTAATGGTTATAAACCCTCCCAAGCTCATCAACATTGAATGTCTCCTTGATAGATAATAAATGAGAAAGTTACATGAGCCTATCAACAACATACCACATAGCATCGTTACCACAAGGTGACCTCGGAAAACCGATTACAAAATTCATTGTGACATCATCGCATTTCCACTCAAGAATAGGTTACTAATATAAAAGCTTGGATGGTCTTAGATGTCCCAACTTCACCTGATGATAGGCGGAACACCTCATAAAAAAACCATCTACTGCTTACTTCATTCCTAGACACTAATACTGACTGTATAAGTCACTTTACATCTTGGTGAATCTGGGACGAATTTCCCCAAGATGAAGCATGAAACTACCACATAATCACCTCTCATATATCCTCTAGAACCCAAAAATATATATGGATATACAGGATCTCATCCTCTCCTACAGTCCAACCAGGAGGAGGGTCCTCACCTACCACACTCTCTCATAGGGCTAGGCCCTCTAAATCCATTATTTGCATCATCCTCACTCTATCCATATGGGTATAGGTCACATCTAATGATGATAGATACATCTACCCCTGACTGTTATGCACCTCCAAATGCATCTTAGAGAACAATTCCATAATATTTCACTCACTATTATCTTACTACACTACTTGAATATGATTCCCCCTACTTATTGCATAAAACACTTCATTTCCTTTACCATGCATCTAGGAAAGCACAAATTCAAAGGATTGTAGGTAATCCATACTCCTCTATTGCCTTATATTTAGATCATGTTGTGTAAATATACACTTGAGTATTTTCTGGTCCGTGTACACCACAAAATTCTCTCCTAGTAAGTAATGTCTCAAACAGAGCAAAGCATGAACAATAAAAGCTAACTCAATATCATGCATCGGGTAATTACTCTCATGTGGCCTTAGCTGCCAAGACATGTATGCAAGGAATCCACCCCCCCCCCCCATATCTGCACTACTCTGAGTCTGATACCTAATGTGTCACAACACATAGTGTAGCTATTAACCTACTCTGGAAGTATTAGGACTGGTGTTGATGTCAACCTTCCTTTCATCTCCAAAAAGGATGCCTCACAATAATCTAACCATACAAACCTCACACCCTTCTTAGTCAATACTTCCAATGGTGTTACTAAGAGTGAGAAGTCCTATATGAAATGGTTATAGTAACCAAATTGTCCAAAGAAACTCTATATGTAAAAAATGTTCTTGGGATGATCCTGGGAAGCTATAGATCTCACCTTATTTGTGTCTATTGATACTTCTATATATGATATGATGTGACCTAGGAAGTGAATATGATCCATACAAAAGTGCAACATGGAAATATTATCATATAACTAATTCTATCTCAGTGTATTGAAAATGATATCATGATGGTTTTCATGGTCATATCGATTGTGAGAATACACCAAGATATCAACCATGAAAACCACCAAAAAATAATCCAGGTAAGGATATAACACTCAGTTCATCAGCACCATGAAAACTACTGTCACATTTGTGAGACTGGATAGCATAATCAGATACTCATATAGACCGCACCTTCTATTAAAGGTTATACAAGGTATGTCTGTAGGTCGAACATGCACCTAGTAATATCCGAATCTCAAATAAATATTCCAGAACACTCGAGATCCTCAAATCTAATCAAACATATCATCTATCCATGGAAAGGGATATCGGTTCTTAACCATCATCTGGTATATCTACTGATAATTCACACATAGCCTAAGGGTACCATCTTCCTTTTTCACAAAGAGGACTGGTGAACCCCATAGAGAAGTACTGGGTTGAATAAACACCTTTTCCTCTAAATCCTCTAGATACCTCTTGAGCTCTTGAAACTCCTTCATAGCCATATTGTAAGGAGGAATGGATAATAGTGCATCTCTTGTAACTATATAGATGTAGAACTCAGCCTCTCTCTCAAGAGTTAAACTAGAAAATTCTTTCAAGAACACATCCCTAAAGCAATCTACCCCTGGAGGAAAGACCTCCTAACTTAGTTCTTTATCATCCAGATACAAACTTGCAATCTGAGCTTTCATCCCGCCTATCCCATGATGTTCTGCTCCATATCGGCTCACCTATACATATAATTCGGCCTTTTGAGTATACACTGCACCCTCTGTTGATGTGAAATTTTCCCTCTGGTGTTAGTGATCCACATAAATTGGATGAACTACTAGCCATTCCATCCTGAGTATGACATCAAACCCTATCATCTCAAGGACATAGATATCCCATATGAAGTGACACCCACCAAACATAATGGGAAACTACCTACACTAGCGTACATCCTCCATTCTAATCCCCAATCGAGTGTTTAGCATCATAACATTCTCAAAAGACAAAACAACCAGCCCAAGGTTTTTCACCACAGGTGCAGATATTAAACTATGATATTCACCTGTATCAAAAAGAGCATATGAAATAGTAGAGGCTACTAAGATTGTACCTCTCACCATAGATAGTTTAGAACCCTACTATATGGGGTAGGCTATAAATAATAAATCTGGTCTACACCGCATCCATGTGATAAACCCACACTACTTGGAGTAGACCCCCTCTGATTTCTCAGTGTAACTGGTGCCTGATTTCCCCTACCATAACCACCATTGACTCAGCCTAATCAGCCAGCCCTACTCCAGATCCCTTCCTGACATGTAGTTGAGGAACATTATTTTGAACCTAGTGTCGGAGCTGACCACCTACCACTCACAATTGGAGGGAAGCTTCTATAGAAACGTTGCATGTGGACCATCCTACCATATTCTCAACACTCGACTGGTTCATAGTCACATTGGTTCTTCATGTGGAATCACATTATACACTAATGATAAAACACTAAGATACCAGTACTCATAGCCTGATTGGAACTTATCTCATGGGAATCCTCAAAATAGTGCTTCCTACCTGAAGATGTAAAACCATTGTGTCATGAAACATGACTACCCTTTTCTATCCCCCAGCTTCCCTTAGGTTCCACTCTGTAATCAGCACCCGATTCACAATATCATTAATAGAGTTTGACTTAAACATGTTGATCTAGGATTTGATAGAATGTTAGAGACCTTCCTCATAATATCTCACTCTAAATAGCTCATTAGTAAGGTACATCAGCAAAAAAAATGTTGTATCTCTGTAAAGTGTGTCGAGTACTCTATAATTGTCATCGCACCCTGCTCCAAATGCATAAACTCGCTAACCCCCTCCACCCAAAGAGTCTCAAGGTAAAATTAGTCATAGAAGAAGGTCTAGAAATTATTCCAACCCATATATTATAGCCTATTATCCCAGTTCAATACATCCCACCAATGCTTTTCATCTCTATGAATCATATATATCGGGAGCGTTACCCTTGTCTTAGGAGTTGTCTCAATATGCTCGAATATTTACAATTTCATCTATATCCATAGATCAGCAACCTATGTACCTCCATCCCTTGAAAATTTGGGAGGATGATGTTTTTGGAACACTCTATTAATCTTATCCATAGATAAGGTAGGTTGTGGTGCTCCATGATAAGTCTGCATAAAGTGATAGAAACCCTTGTGGAATTGTGCCCCAGCACCTGTATCCAGAACAAAAGTTGGTACCACAGGTGGAACTAAAGGAGGATCCATAAGTATCCCATGGACCATCAACATCGGATCATGGTGGTCGCCACCCTCTTGGCGTACCACTGGAGGTCGTCATGGTGGTATTTATCTATAATGACAAACACGCAACTCAGAAAATAACAACATCAAATCTCATAACTAAAAAATATATGATAGGTCAAAACCCACCTAAAACCAAGTTATATCCCATATCTTGCTCCTGAATCTAGGACTATATAGATAGAAATCACCAAAAACCTGTAAAAATTATGCCTCTTTCCTACTCAAAATTTAGGTCTTGGTTAAGTCTCTATTTTCCATTCCATTTTATTTTAATTTGACATTCACTTTTTCGAATGATTTAATTTATGGTTCACCATGTTCCAATCCATGTTGCACTATAACGCCTCATCAACAAAAATTTTATAACCATATAATTGATACCGTATCTCATTTAGTTTACTTTAAACAAAATAGTCAAAGGGTTCATTATTTTCCAGTCCATAAGGGACCATGAACCTTATGAATCAAAATATGGTGTCACTTATATATCCACTACCCAAAGTCTACACCAATAAAAGATATATCTATTAAATAACCTATCAAAAAACATGTGTCAAGTAATGCATCCTAAATGGTATGGTATAATGAATGACATGTGATTTCTAGCGAGGTACCTATATGATACATGAGATGGAATACCTTCATCTTGTTAAGTTGCAACAGAATTAGAACCACAATCATTTCAATAATAACATAATAACACAAGTACATCACCCAATGGTGTAATAAAATCAATTATACTTTTCAAAATCTAGAAAAACAAAAATCCTTTAGAGGAAATTTTCCTTTTCCCTATATATGGGTTAGCTACACTCGAGCACAACTCATCACCAAACTCCATTTATTTCTTATCCCTATATATTATCACAAAATAGTAACAAAAACCATAAAATAACACCTTTGATAACTCTTTGTAACATCCCAAACCTAGATTCCACTCAACAGTGCTCGAGTTGAGTTAGATACATGGCCTCAAGAGAATTTAATCAAATGCAAGAGGCTTCTAACTAGCAGTGAGAGTATAAGTAAGTCATTGGGGAGACTATTCCCTCATTAACAGAGTATGTCATAGTGGATGTCAAAAGCACGCAACTAGCGGAATTAGATAAACAAGTTAATAACTGAAAAAGTAAAAAACGAAGGGATGTATAAAGAAAACATAAGGGTCTCATATATAATGATATAGATGATAAATGTATCAAGAAAACATCCAAAATAAGTACATGTTAGTATAATATAGTAGAAGGGTCAAAAAAACCTAAAATAACAAAACGTGTCCAAATAGCATAACAAGCTTCAAGTGGGTCCCATGCTCTCCTGCTCCAATGAAATAACCAACCACATATGTTATGGGACTTTCTAAAACCATCAACTACAACCATATAATCTATTTGGATCCCCAAGGTATCCCAAACAAGGTGTGAGATAACATCCCCATAGGTAACCACCCAGAAGTCTATAGAGTTCTAAGCAACACAAGGAAATATTCTAAACAAGTTTAAATAATCATTAATGTGAGTGTGAAAGACCAAGTCATATAACCATAGAAAGAAAGTAATTCCAAAAAGCCTCTCCAAGATCCCTGTAACAAGTTTAATCACCTAACAACGTAGCTAAAAGAAATATAAACAAGCAACATGACCTCTCTGTACATCCATCTGTATCATGTCCATAAGGCCTTGTCATATAATGAAGTGTATCATGTTTTCATGGCCACACCGTAATAACCAAAGTGTAATATATCCCACAGTCATGCCATATAATCAAGTGTAGACCATAAAGTTTCTAATATGAGGTTTCAATAACCAAGGTATAATCATCGAGTCCCAAGAGCATCTCAGTGGAAACTCAGTATAGGCCCTGGTTGGAGTCCTAAGAGCATGTGTACCAACATGTCCTATGTGAGTCCAATCAAGTCGGATTCAAGGGGTATCAAGGTCCAAGGTGTCCAATGGAATCAAGAAGCAACAAGAATCACTACTCAAGGGGTCTACTATCGCGTTCTAGATTCATGGAGAGCCATTTGTGGCATCTAAACCATCATTCATCAATTCCATACCATTTAACAATCCAATTCCATTTGATTTTACCCACTCATATAATCAATCACATTCAATTCCATTAAATGAGTATACCCACTCATTTAATACATTTAAAACCAAAAACATCTCATGAGTATACCCACTCATTAATTCCATTTCCATTTAATCAAGTCACATTACTATACCCACCCATTTTTCACCATTAACTATTAAGAAATCCATATGGTTATACCCACCCATTTAACACAATTGCTAAAAAATCCATTTAAGAAACTTAAAAAACCAAAGAGTATACCCACTCATTTAACGAATTATATTTATTCCATATGATCAAATTAGGAATGGGATATTATGATAACACAAGTCAAGGAGGCTAAACATCTCCTAAGCATGAGATTCAATCCAATTTAAATGTAGTTGAGCTTCCATAAACTAGTAAAACTCAAGAATGAACCCCTTGGGTGGTTCATCAAAGTAAAAAAACAAATAAAAGGAATGGTTCACCCCATGGGTGGCATTGGGTTGGATAACAACCACCAATGTATCTCAAGGAACCTATGGTCATCCCTAATAAATCCTAATTCATTGATTTCAATTTAAGATTTCAATTCCAGGCCCGCTTCGGAAAGTCAAGTAGGCGGCATAATGGTTGAAATATCTATGAAGCACCAAAATACAAAATAAAAGTATAGACCACCTACCTTAGCTCAATAGTGGAGTGATCTACCAATATCATGTTCTGATTTGACTCAATTTAGGAGAAATTTGATATGTGGATGAAGAATGAGAAATTAGGGCATATGAGCCTAAACCCAAATAGTGTAGTCAATATCTAGAAGAACAAGTAATGGCTAAAAAGGAATTGATATCATACTATAATGGATCTAATGAGACTGATGAAAAAATAAATGGAGTCCATATCTATAACTAGGAGGAAAGCTTACCTCTTGTCTTCCTTGGGTGGTGTTTCATGTGAGAGAGGGGTGAGGTGAGGGTTATGTCAAAATTTAGATGCTCATACCCCTATTTTTAAAAATTGGGTTCGAGAATTTACATGAGATGTAAATTCATTAAATTTTATTTAAATATTAGGAAATTTATCTCTAGAAACTGACCAGACCATTACACGATGTGTGTTCCCATTACATGTCGTGTAATTGGCCTACAACCATTTTATAACCCTCCATCCCCTTCCTTTCCAACAACTACCCAATTGGGCCATAGCCTGACTTAGATTATAATTAAAAAGAATGTAAACAATATCATTAAGTGGAAATTAAAATAATACACACCTCAATAAAAACCCAGTATCTTATAGTCTTGAGTAAAAATAATAAACTAATGAATAAAATAATAATAAAAACACCTCTCTCCTCCACCACAAATACCACCTTTCACCACCTCTTATCCTCACAAATCCAAATCAATGAATCTTATCCAATTTTTACCCAATACCTATCCCAAAACATTCTCCCCCATGTTCTAGTATTTCTGGTCTCACCCAAATGACCAGTTAAAAGTTCCTTGAGGATGTTATCAAGGAGAGGAATTCAAGAGGTAAAATTCCCTTTCATTCTTTTAATTGTATTTCAATTTATTTTATTTTTTATCATTTCCTTACCTCCTCTATAAAAACATGAATGATAACTCCAGTATATTATATTTATACTATAATTTTATTATTATCATAATATATCAACCATCAATTATATTCTCTTTCCCTTTTTATTCTAAAAATGAAAACATCTTTTGTGAGGTGCTGATTTACTGTATTCATGGACAACGAGTTTTGTTTTCAATTATTCCTTCAAGAATGGTCATAAATTATTTTTTATGGTTAAATAAGACTATAATATATGTAATGAAACTTATTTAATGTTCTAAAACTGGTGTATATGTATAATATTAATAAATAAGACAAAACTAGTTTGTGATGATCAAAAAAACACCAAAATAATCTAAATGGTTATCATTAACACCATATTTAATGAATCATAATAATATATAGAAACAAAATGATATATAAGAATATTAAATATCCTATAATTTAATTAATAACATATAATTTCAATTTTGGATAACTCTTTGAATTTCACATTATCTTTCATACATGTATACAAGTGAACCAATAATGAAACCCAAGAAAACTAACACTCTTAAATGACAAAATTGAATAGCGTAACTCATCAAAAAGGCTATAAATGAACTTAATAAAATTAAAATAAATAAAATACATGTTGAATAGGTTCTAAATTAAATTATTAATAATTATTATTTAATTATCGAGGACATTAAGCATAAGTGCAGAACACTTTTAGACATAAGGTAAGGGTTTTCTTGTCTCACTTTTATTTCATTGAGATATTCAATATTCAAAACTATTTATTGTGTATGGTTTATTTATAATTCCCTTTTATGTATCATATCATGAATATATTTATCATAATGGTATTTAATGTCTTATTTTATTATCATTAATTTTATGGGGCATATGGTTTGATTGTTTACAAAGTGGTGTGGATTTCTTCTCGAATGTTTATTTTTCATTCAAGTTATGCTTTATCTCTATTTACCCTAATTTAATTCTTAATTATTTTTATATAATACTTCTAAATTATATTTATATGTCACAAAATCATTTATCTAGATCATTTAATATTTATTTGATAGGAGAATACATGTTTTACAAGGTTCCCTTTTCAATTCCTCATGATAAGCAATCTCGGTTAAAGCGTAGTTCCCAATTTCTTACCCATTTTCAATTACACAACATAATTTAATAAGCCACAAATATTTTTCTAAAATAAATATTTTTATATTGAAAAACTATCTTAGTTCATTTTTGGTTTTATGTAAAAAATTAATCCTTTTTATGCTTTAAAGACTAGTATTTTCTCTTAAACCCCAAAGAATTGGCCCATATCTAAAGTTTTTAAAAACTATTATTACTTCTTTTCAATTAAGTTGGAAATAATTTATACCTAAAACAAAAATTTAGTGTCCTTTACTTTTATTTTCTTGGATATACATATTTACAATCTCATTTTATAACAAATAAAAATGTTTTTTCCAAAATAACTCTTCTTTGTAAAGTAAAAAGGGTATTTTTATCATGAATTTCTCAATGATTTTATGAGAGAATTTCCATATATTTAAACACCCTATGTTAAAAATTATTATTAATTGGTATTGATATATTATGATACCATCTACAATATTTTTTTAAATTCTTTATGATCAGTTTGATTGTGCATGTGTTATCTTGATACAATTCACCATATTACTCAGAATAGTTAGTGATTATGTTTAATTATTCGGGAAAGTTATGTATACGTTGTTCTTGCTTCACCCCAATAATATGAGGAATGTATTAGACTTAAGAATTTATGGAAAGGGCCCTCTATATCCCCTCAATTCATAGGTAGGTCTCATGAGTAAAAAAAATATTTATTTGGCCAAGGCCTTAACCATCTATTTTTAGATGTCTTGGTCGAGGCCTCAACAACATGTTTTAGATGTATAACATTATGCATTCCATAATTATGATGTTAATAATTGATAATTAATGTGATTATTAGACTAATATATTATCCATGGTTAGGATTTATTCTCATGTGATTATTTATAGGGAATTATTTATTCATATTTTATTCCTACCAAAATATGCTCCAGATTATGTTTTAATAGAATGTGATATCTTTAGTTATTCACTATTAAATATTGTTTATTTTTATATTAGCTTCCCCTATATCACTTACCCTTACTAATCATCAGAGATCACTCCTTTCTTATGTTTTATTTTTCCCCAAGATTTGAAAATTTATATTATGAATGAGTTGTAGGGATAATCTAAGAGGTTATGGGTGTTTCCAAGGGAGTGGATTTGTTTTTTTAAGTTGCAAAGTAGAAATTATGTTTGTATCTGGTTTTCCAAATATACAAAACTATTTAGTCTATTTGGATGCGAACACTTGTTCTTAGTACCAATTTAATAAACTAACCAGTTATGGGATACCGGGGTCGGGGTTTTTATAGTTGGTATCAAAGAAATTTTAGTTGAAACTTTGGAAACTATATTTACATAATATAGATTAGGGAACATAACGCTAAGATAAAATTTGAGGATATCCATAGAAGAACATACTATAATTTTGTTAAGGTGTATATTATGTGGGTATTCTTAGCAATGCATTCATGTCTGGATACTACAAGTGGATGTGGTTCTGGAATAGATGTACCTAGGGGTAACAACACCAATAAGTTGTGTCAGACCTGACTCAGTGTAACTTTGTACATGATAATGGCATTTACTAGGCACTTATTTTTACAATCCTGAAGGATCTTCTTAGGGTAATTCACATTTTATTTAAAACCCATTATGAAGGATTTAAAAGTAATCATGCCCCCAAAGAAGCCCTTTCTATGATTATGAGATTAGCTCTACATAAATTTCCAATTTAAGTTAACTATATTTCTAGTTTGAAAATTATTCATTATGATTCATAACTTAATTTAGTGTATTACATTTTTTTATAAATGGAACCTAGTATAAGGAATGGAAACTATATCAATGCATGTATTCCATGTAGGAATTTCCCTCCTACATAATATAATTATGCTATTGAAGCTGATGCAACTAGATCTGAACAACTTATAAATATACTGGGAAAACTGACTCATATTATGAGAAATAACCTTACTCTTATAGAGAATCCCAATCCAAAATGTTTTGTACTAATGTTAGACTGATTTATGGGATAACAACCTCTATCATTAAATGGGACTACAAATCCATTTTTAGTTGATAAATGGATAATTTCCTTAGAGAAGATATTTCTCCCATTGGGAAGTAATGAAAGGGATAAGGTTATCATATAATTTTATCATCTCTAAAGAGATGTTGAAAAATGGTGGTCATTGATTTAAAAAAAAGGAGGAAGAAATTGGTAATATGGAATGGAAGGATTTTAAGGAAAATTTCTTGGAAAAATATTTCCCTCAGGAATAGTAAGTGGATATACTGAGAAAATTCTTGAGTCTGAGAAAAAAAGGGGATAAAAATATTTCCATGAATAAATCCAAGTTTACAAGGTTATCAAGAAATTATATATATTACATATGTAATCCAAAGAGCAAGATTGATCAATTCTTTGATGGGTTAAAACCATTCCTTCAAAGGGCATTGGTCTCCCAAAATTTCTTATCATATAAAGATATAGTCTCATATGTTATCAAGACAATGAAATAATTCTCTATATCTTATGAATTTAAGGGAAAATAAGAAAAAAAGAGGGTGGCAGAGCAAATAATGGGTAAAGGGGAGAATGAAAATGGGAATTTTAAAATGTAAAATGTTTGTGGAAGGAAATACTTAGGTTCCTACTTAAAAGTAAAAGGAGTTTTCTTCAAGTGTGGTGAGAAAGTCCATCATTCTCATGATTTCAAGGGAAATAAAGAAGATACCAATGTTAAATACTTTAATTATAGTGAGATGGGACACTAGGAAATTTATTGTCTGAATCGTCATGGAAACTTGCCTCAGAAGTGGCCACGGGATCAAGGACAATATTATAAAATCACAATAGCTTAAGTTAAAGATTATAATGATATGGTGGAAGGTAATTTAATCACCTTCGCAAATTCAGTTAAAGCTTTATTTGGTTCTAGATCATCACATTCCTTTATATCTTCAAAATTTTCTTTGAAAAATAGATATTTCCAATTCACCTTAAAAAGAGAGTTTTTTAGTAAATACTCTTAGTGGAAACCTTATTTCAAAAAATATGTGTCAATAAGTTCCTATTATGGCACATAAACATTCTCTAATTACTAATTTTATTATCATACCTATGGTTGATTTTGATATAATCTTTGGTATTGAGTGGATTTCACAATGTATTGGAAAATTTTATTGCAAGGAGAAGGAAATTATGATTTATAATGAAGGTATGGAATTTACCATCTTTAGAGGGGAGACTTCAACATCTAATTCATATCTGGATCCACTTCCAGTATCCCTTCTAAATGAAATTATTGTGGAAAATAGAAAATGCCATCTATGGATAAGGAAAGAAATATTCAAATTGATAATGTACCCATTGTAAAATAATAAATTGATGTATTTTCATAGGATTTACTTGGACATCCTCCAGAGTGAGAATTTGAGTTTTATATTGATTTAATCTCTTATGCAAGGATAATATCAAAGACTCGTTATAGAATGTCCACTATAGAATTAGTGCAGCTGAATAAGAAACTAGGGGAGTTGATTAAAAATGTATTTATTATCCCAGGTGTTTCTCCATGGGGATCCCATGTTCTCATTGTTATGAATAAAGATATATTCATTATTTTATGCATGGACTATAGATACATCAATGCTATTATAATAAAGAACAAGTATCACATTCCTTGCATTGATGATTTATTTGATCAACTTCACAGAGCTCAATATTTTTCAAAGATTGAACTTCAGTCTGGATATCATCAATTGCATTTAAAGAAGTAATATATTCTAAATAAAGCATTCCAAACCAAGTATGGACATTGTGAGTTTACAATAATTCCATTTGGAATTACTAATGGACCAGTAATTTTTATGGATATTATGAATAGAGTGTTCAAGGAATATCTGGATGATTGTCTAAGATAAATATTTTTTATTTCAAAAGCACTTTTAAGGAAAAATTGGGAAACCAACAAAGTTCAGAATTCAGAGAATATCAAACTTCATACGAAATTATCAATCCATTCCAAATAAATTTAATGGGGTTGGAATTTTTTACCTTGAAAAGTTGACATTCAATTGAGGTAACCTCCATTTTCAGATTGTCCTTGATGAGATCCTAGAAGTGAAAAGCCATCTTATCCCAGGTTTGTAAAAGCTCCTCCAGGAATGTCTTCACCTCGTTGAAACCACGTATCAAGAGTCTGTTCTATTTATCAATCCAAGAGGATTGTTCTTCGTTCAATTCAATGCACAGTGGTCTTTAAAACATTTTGTGAGCCTCCTTCTCTAAAATCTTGATCAAGAAAGACTCCTCAATCATTTCTTTATTCGAGTGCATTAGAAGATCATGGGTGTCATCTGAATCAACGAACTCCTTTTCTGCATTCACCAGATCAGAGGCAGTGGGTTCCTCTGCTTATGTATCACTCACTTAATCAGCTCCTAGCTCCACATGCTTAATAGGAGATTTTCACTTACTCTTTAGGTTGTCAGCAACACCATTCGATCTTTTTAGGGGGGTTTACCTTTTCTTGTGGACATTGTAACCAGAGGACTAGGAAAATTAGAGTTGTCCTTCCGTCTTTGTGGATTTCGGATATGCTAAATAAAACCATCATAATCCATAATTGTGTTTTTTCCTTTCTTCGAAGAGGATTGAAGATATTCTTCCATGAGTTCCACTTCCTTGGGCTCCAAATACCACGATTCTGAGGCAGAATCATTATCCACTCCTTTTTCATCCATACTACCACATATGGAATTATTTTCAACATTTCCTTCCTCCAAATCAGTTACTTCTTCACAATGGGGTGAATCACCATCACCCATCACTGCAAAGCGATTGTGAGAACCATTACCAGAAACTCTAGCTTTACCAAAGCTAGCACGAGAAGGAGGATTTTGGGCCTCAACCAAAGCCTTAACTGGGCTTGTCCTCAAAGCTCCCTATCGTGAAAGACCCTTACTGCTATCACCAGCAGCACCATCCTCCCCTATTTCCTGTAACTTATACTTATCATTACTAGAAACACCAAGACTCCCCGAGTTGGAAGAAACAACATTCGCATAGGATTTGTTCCCAAAGAAAGAAAGGCTGGTGAAAGGTGCAAAAGGCTGAGTAGTGGATGTTGCCAACGACCTTGCTACAATGGAACTGTCCATATCTCCTCCCTATCCGGTCACGACTTATTCCATGATCTAAAAACATGCATGAGAGCCATCTTTGACCCTGAGATCCAAACAAGGGTTGCCATACTCGCAATTCATAGAAGAAGGACAAGATCGATGACCCATTGTTGTATGTATGTAGGACTATTGAAGGTGACCCAAACGATTATAACTAGAGTATAAGTCCACCCAATGTTCAAACACCACTGCTTGCTTGAGCCAAAACTCCTGTTCAATCTCAAGCCAGACAAAACGAACAGGAGGTTTAGAAACGTCTATTTCAATGAAAATGCGAGGAGCAATCGGATGACATAGGGATCGAGATTTTTCATCAAAACAAAGAAATATGCCTACCAAATTGCCTAACATCTTGAGTATAGATGGATTTTGAAATGTAAGAGGGAGTCCAGGAAGGCTTACCCAAATTGGAGTGGTCGGCGGATCATGATTCCAATAAAAATCATAGGTCCACCAGAAGAGGGAGAACCGAAAGCCACTAGAAGATCGTTTGTCGAAGGACCATGAAAGGATATGATCATTCTCTAACTGAAAGAAAGTGAGGATATTATGGTGATCTAGGAGACCAACAACATCATGCTCTTTAAGATCCCACAAATCCGAGACGAAATGGTCAAAGGAGTCGATGGAAGGATGATTCCAACCAAAATGCACCACCAGAGAGAAGTTGAGACAGGTTGACGCCTCTGTGAACTCCCGAAGGGAAAGAGGGAGAGAATGGAAACCTAGATTGAAATAGGGTACCTTCGGACTGAGATCGATGCTGGGGAACGGGGTAAGAGAGGACGGGGCTATAAGGGGAGTGAAGCTGTGAGGGCTGGAGGAACCCCTCCCCCTCTCTAGAGGGGGAGGGACGACGACGACTTTCATCTACCTCAGGCCATGAGAGACCAAGGAGTGAAGCACCAACGGGGGAATAGGGGTGTTATCTGGATGATTGTTTTTGGTATTTATTGATGATATTTTGATATAATTCAAAATATATGAGGACCCTGATAACCATTTTTTTATTTTAGAAACTCTTAGAAGAAAAGAGTTATATAATATGTTTATAAAGTATGAATTATGCATTTAAATAATTTCTTTTATTTTTTATATTGTCTTTAAGGATGGAATCTTAGTTGATCATGTGTATATAAAGGCATATTAGTAATGTCCTACACTAACAGACATAATTAAGTTATGTAGTTTCATTAGTTTATCAAATTACTATCAGTGTTTCATTTGTGATTTTTCTTGATTTGATAACCTGTTAACCAAGATTACTTGTAAAGGGGTTATGTTTATTTGGAAAAAGGAATGTAAAGAATACTTTGAAGAAATTAAGAGGAGATTAGTAATGTCTCTAATCCTAATACTACCATTAGGAAATGGTGTATTTTTTATTTATATAAATGCATCAATGAAAGGACTTAGTTGTATCCTTATGAAGAATGATAGAGTGAATTCTTATGCATCAAGGTAGTTAGAAACTCATGAACATAACTATCTTACTCATGATCATGAGTTAGTAGCTGTAATATTTCCTCTAAAGATATGGAGACACTGTATCTATGGAAAAAATATGTGAGATATACTTAAATTGCCCGAGTTTGAAATACATATTATCACATAAATAACTCAACATAAGGAAAATATGATGGATTGGTCTACACGCGAATTACGATTATTTAATACACTATCACCAAGGGAAGGAAAATAAGGTAGCAGATGCATTGAGTAGTAAGGATCATGGATTTCTAAATAAAATTAGGATTTAAAGTGATAATATGTTCATAGATCAAGTGAATATGGATATGGTAATTATCAATAAAGGTGAAACATCACTACTTTTTCAATTGGTTTCCCAACCATCTTTATTTGAAATAATTAAAAGTTTCAGGCTAAAGATGAGGATTTTCAATGGAAAATTAAATCTTTAAATGATGGGAAGTTAGAAGACTTCATGTATGGGGATGAATTTCTAAAATTTGGGAAGAGGATTTGTGTTCCCTCTATATTAGAGATAAAAAGGTAATTATTAGATTATACCCATATCTTGAATTTCTCTATAAACCCTGATAACACTAGGATATATAGATATTTTAAGGAACATTTCTAGTGGGATAATATATAGGGTAAAATTATGGATTATGTATCAAGATGTTTATTTTGTAAATGTGTAAATGGTGAAAGAAAATATCCTAGAGGATTCATATAACCTATAACTATTTATACATGGAAATGGGATAAAATTACTATGGATTTTTTCATCAGATTACCAAAAACTCTAAGAAATAATGATTTAATAATGGTAATTTCTGATCAACTTACCAAATCTGCAAATTTCCTCACTATAAGTGAGGATTTTCCACTGGACCACCTTGAATGACATTATTTTAATAAAGTTGTAAGACTTCATGGAGAACCTCTTTCAATTATTTTTTTATCATGATCTATGATTTAAATCAAAATTCTGGAAAGGTATTTAAAATCTTTGGATACTAAGATTTATTTGAGCACTGCATATCACCCTCAAACTGATGGGTAGTTAGAAAGGATAATATAAAATTCAGAATACATGTTGAGATCATACTCAATTGACTTTCAAGGCATATGGGATCAGTATTTACCTTCGGTATATTTTTTTCTGAAACAATAGTTTCTATTCAATTATTCAAATGGCACTATATGAAGCGTTGAATAAAAAGAGATGTTATAGACTAACATGTTGGGATGAAGTTAGTGGAGGTAATCCGATAGGCCAAAATATTGGGGAGGAAAAAATAAAAAAGGTAAATACTCTTAAAACGCATATCAAAGCAGTCCAAAATATTCAAAAGAGTTATATTGATAACTAGAGGAAGTATTTGGAGTTTTAGTTTTGGGATCATGTCTTCTTGAAGGTAACTTTATAGAAGGGTGTTATAAGATTTGGAAATAAAGGGAAACTTAACGCTAAGTATATTAGACCTTTTGAAAACCTAGAGAGAATTAGTGATGTATATTATAATTTGGAAATTCCACCTAGCCTTTCTAAAGTACACAATGTGTTCCCCGTATCTTTATTAAGGAATTAAATATCAGACGCAACGCATGCCCTCACTTCTTAAGGAATAGAATTGGAACCTAATTTATCTTATTGTATATAGCATGTCTATATTTTGGACACTAAATAATAGTTGTTAAGGAATCTGATGACTTGGTTGGTTAAGGTACTTCGGAAAAATCATAAAATTGAAGTGGTAGTGTGGGAACCAAAGAAAATTATGATGAAGAACTACCCAAATCTTTTTTTCAGGTGACTCTCTGGAAATTTTGATAATGAAATTTTTATATGAAGGGAGATGTAACACCCTAAGATCATATTGTATGTCTCTTTTAAAATTTAATATCTTTGATAGTTTATGTTTTACACAATAACAAGTTTAAAATCATAATACGCATTTAAATTTGACTGTTGGGATAGTAATATAGCCATTAGAAATAGTAATATAAACAATAGAATAGTAACTTAACCTATGAGAGTATAAATAAAATTTGGATGGAATAAGTAAAAAAATGTTTTAAAAATGATAAGTTAAGTATTGGTATTTTTGGGAAACATAAATGTTTATTTACAATTTTATAATTAAAATAATGATTTAAAAGAAAAATTGTTTTCATAAAATAGATTCATAAATTAATATTTTTTTATCTTTTGATTATAAGATATTTTTATGGGACCATGATTAATTTTTCATAATGTCATAAAAATAGTTATAACATTAAAATCAATATTTTCTGAGTAAGTAATGATTATATTTAAAAATTAAATTTCTCATATTTAGGAAAAAAATTAAAAAATTTAGTCCATTATTTAATTCTATACATCAAAAATGGCTATGGTAAATTTTTTGTATTTTTCTAAAATATTTTAATTTTTTATGAATAATGAAATATGGTAATTTAAGGTATTTTACAAATAAATGAATTATAGGGTCATAGATGATGTATGAATTATATAAGACCATAATCTCAAACTCTCTTTATCTATTTACTTTATTTATTCATGTGAATAAAAACTACTCATAGTCTTAAGCCAAAATAATAAACTAATTAATAAAATAAGAATAAAAACACCCCTCTCCTCCATAATAAATACCACCTCTTCTCCTCACGCATCCAAAGCCTTGAATATTGTCCTATTTATTCAAAATACCTCTTCCAAACATATCCCCCATGTTTTGGTCTTTCTTTTGGAACCCAAAATACAATTTCAAAGTTTCTTAAGGAGGTTCTCAAGGAGAGGAATTCAAGAGGTAAAATCCCCTTTGGTTCTTTTAATTTTATATCAATTTCTTTTCTTTTCTTATCATGTTTACCTCATATTTCCAAAAATTCATGATAACTACATTTTTATATATATATACCATAATTTTATTAATTTAATGGAATATAAACCATCAATTTTATTCTCTTCCTCCTTTTATTCTTAAAATGAAAACATTGTCTATGAGGTGCTGATTTACCGCCTTCCAGGATGATGAGTTTTCATTTTCAATTTCGCATTCAAGACTGGTCAAAAATATTTTTATGATTAAACAATAATATAATATATGTAATAAAACTTTGATGTTACATAACCTATATATATATACATAATATTAATACATAATACAAAACTAGTTTGTGATGATAGAAAAAACAACAAAATAATATAAATGTTAATCATTAACGCCTTATCTAATGAATCATCCTCATATATGGAAATAAAATTATATATAAGACCATTAAATATCATATAATTTTATTAATAACATATAATTTTAATTCTAGATAACTTTTCTCATTTCACATGATCTTTCATACATGTATAGAAGTGAACCAATCATGAAAACCAAGGAAACGAACACTACCAAATAAAGAAATTGAATCTCATAACTCATCCAAAAGGACATAAATGAACTTAATAAAATCATAATAAATAAAATAGATATTTAATAGGTTATTAATTAAATTATTAATGAATCTAATTTCATTATCCATCACATTATGTTCAAGTGAAGAGCACTTTCGGACATAAGGTAAGGTTTTTCTCATCTCACTTTTATTTATGTGAGATATGCCTTATTCACCACTATTTCTTGTGTGTGGTGTATATATACTACCCATTTATGTATCAAATCATTAATATATTTATCTCCATGGTATTAAATGTATTATTTTATGATCATTAATTTTATGGGGAATATGGTTTGATTGTTTGCATAGTGGTAAGGGTTTCTTCTCGAACCTCCATTTCTCATTCGGCTCACACTTTCTCTCTATTTACCCTAATTTAATTCCTAATTATTTTATATAATCCTTATAAATTCAATTTATATGTTCCAAATTCATGTATCTAGATCATTTCATCTTTCTTTTATTGGATAATTCACGTTTTATAAGGTTCCATTTTCAATTCCTCTTGATAAGCATGCATAGTTAAAGGGTGCTTCAAAATTGCTTACACATTTTCAAGTACACTCCATAATATATTATAAGACACCAATATTTTTATAAAATATATATTTTAATAATTAAAAAATATCTTTGTTTATTTTTTGTTTTATGTAAACAATTATTCCCTTGACCACTTTAAATACTCGTATATTTTCTCTTAAACTGCACAGAAGTGGCCCATTTCTAAATATTTTTAAACTCTTTTTTTCTTGTTTTCACTTCAGTTAGAAATCATTTTTTACTAAACAAAATCATATTCCTTCCCATTTATTTTTTGGGATATACATATTTACAATATGATTTTATGAAAAATACAAATGATTTTTCTAAAATAACTCTTTTTTTCAATGTAAAAATGGGTATTTCTCTAAATAATTCCTCAATGATTTTATTAAATTACTTTCATCTATTTCAACACCGTAAATTTAATATTATTCTTAATTGTTATTGATATTTTATGATATCATATACCATATTTTATTAAATGTTTTATGATCAGTTTGATTATGGATGTTCTATCTTGATACCATTCACCATATTACTCATAATGGTTAGTGATTATGTTTACTGATTGGGGAAAGTTATGTATATGTTTTTTATGTTTCACCACATTCATATGAGTAATTAATTGGACATATTAAGTGAAATTTGAGGCCTGATATAGCATCTCTATGCAAAATTAGGCCTTAGAAAAAACAAATATGGATTAGGCTGAGGCCTCGATGGTATGTTTTAGATGTTTGGTATTATGAATTTGATCATTGTGATATTATTATTAGATAATCCATGTGATTATTATACTATTATAATATCCTTGGTTAATTTTCATTCTCATGTTATTATTTATCAGGAATTATTTATTTCAATTTTATTCCTACCATAATATTCTCAAGATTATGCTTTAATGGAACGTGATTTTTTAATTATTCATCATTCCTTATTATTTATGTTTATATAATCTTCCACTGTATTACTTAACCTTACTGAGCATCTAATTTAACCCCTTTATTATATTTTATTTTTACCTAGGATGTGAAGATGTATATTATGAATGAATTTTATGGATAATATTGGAGTTTATGGATGTTTCCAATGGAGTTTATTTGTTGTTTTTCCTTTCAAAGTTATAATGTAACAATTATGATTATGTTTTTCTTTCCAGAGCTACTAAAGTATTCATTCCTTTAGGATATGAAAACTTTTTCTTAATACCAATTTAATAAATTTAGGCACTGGATTCAGACTACTAGGGTCGAGGTCTTTACATTCCTATTCTAGATGATAAATGAATTCCTTAACTCTATGAAAATAATCCTAAATCAAAAAAATCATGTTATGATCATTTTATGTGAATTTATTGTCATTTTACCCATCACAAATTTATGTTTTTTTGGTTATTTACTTTCCCTTTAATGTTTTCTCTATCACACTCAAATATTCATTTGGTGTTAGTTTCTATTCTATGTATATTTTTTTCACTTCCCATTAATTTTTGCATACTTGAAAACCTAGTTATGTGATGATCTTCATACTTCCCTTTCTCTCTTTTAAGGAGAATGTTTTATTAACCCTTTTTATGACACAGGTTTTCAACAAAGATATATTTTAAAGTGTAAAAAAATTTCTTACCATGTACAATTTCAAATCATGGGTACACAATTTATTAAAGGGGGAATAATGTAATGCCTCCAGTTTTTAAAAGATGAAAATATGTTTGATAGCGTATGTGATACGCAACCCCAAACCCAAAGAAACAATTATTATTTAAATATGACAATTTAGACCTCTTAATTAGATTTTTAGATATGAGTATGATTAAATAATTTAGGATATATATATATATATCTTAAATATATTAGTAAATTATTAGTAAATAATCAATAAAATTTTAGAAATGTCTTTTTGTTCTTTAAAATATGTTTTCTTCAAAAATGATTTTTTATTTACTTTTATAAAAAAATATTGTAATTATTTTATATAAAATTTAGAAAATTTATTTGGTAAAATAAGATCTATTTTTTGATATCAGTATATTAATATTAACATAGGGTGAAGTTTTTGGATTTTTTTCAAATATAGATTTTTCAGCGAAAAATGAAATATACTGTTTTTATATAAAATAATAATTTATTGGAAAAATTAATTAATTTCAAAGTAAAATAATAGTTTTAATTTATTTAAAGGTAAAATAGTTATTAATTAGGTATATTTAATTAAATTATTTGTATTTAAATCATCTTTATACCGAATTTTAGTATAAGTTTATTTTTAGGATTAAAAATGCAGTTTTTTAAAAATAATTTTAAAATGAAAAATATTTATCCATTATAATTAATTACTATAACCCATAATGAGAAATTATATAAATTAATTGTTCATATTATATATTTATCTTTGTGAATTAAAATTCATATGATGAATATTACTTGTTATAATGTTAAATTAAAATCATTTTTTCCTAATAAATGTATTTTTTATAAAAACCAGTTTACATCAGGTTTGGGGGTTTTATCTTTAAATTAAATTATTTCAACTATGTGAATTTATTTTGATAAAATTGATTCCATATTTGGAATCATCATAGTTTATATTAGGTAATAAGGTTAAATTAATTTATGAATAGTATGAATAGTAACTGTACTAAATATTTATTACCATGGTAAAATGAAAATAAGTTAATTAAGGGTAGAAATAATTTAATAGAGACTAGAAACAATGTAACCCTATTGGTGTGAATATTTATATTTCATTTTCTTTTAAATTATGATTATATTTTTTCATTATTTTTTTACTTTATAAATGATTACAAAATCTGTTTGATAAAAATTATATTTTGATATAATAAAACATAAATTATATTTTTGGGTAAGATTCAATTAAGGAATTTATTTTAATAAATTAATGGATTTTTTAAATAAATATTATTTAATAAAATAATTTTATTAAATAATTTTTATTAAATATAAATTATCATATAATTTTTATGAAGTCAAATCTAATTTTTATAAGGGCTCAAAAATTGTAATTATAAAAAAACTCATAATTTATCAATGAATGTCTATTCATATTTTAACGATAAAAATTAAAATATTAATAAAATTATTTTGATAAAATGAATATTATTTTTGGAATCACAACATAAACATTATCCAATGATTAATTTTTCATAACTTTTTGAAACAGTGAAAGTTTTGGGTAAAAATTAAATACAGTAGAAATATACAGTGTATATTATAACATCATAATATCCCAAAAATTATGTAATAAATACTATAAAGGGTTTCCATGAATGAATCTATGGTTCCCCTTTAAATAATCTAATTTTAAGTTATTTGATTTATTTTATAAATCCTTTATGAATCCTCCAAAACTATAATATATTTTAAGGTTTTAAAATCATTTCATTCATTACATGACTCACTTCCACATAAGAAATGGTTTTATTTTAATAATTTTGTACCTTGGAATTATAAAATAATGAATACCCCCCCTATTTTTTAGAAACTATAGGAAAATCCACGGGAAGTTTTGTATTTTTTATTACTTTATTATATAGAGTTCAAAACCTATGTTTGATAAATAATAAATAACTCCCATTGTTTCCTATATAAACTCACCCAATATCCCAGTTAACTTCACTTAAATAACTTATAGAATGTCCTTAATCTAACATCCCCTCTCTAGAGCCCTCCCAAGGTTCCCCCAAACTCTTAAGAATCACCTCTCAAGCATTTGGAATCACCCTCTCAAGGTAAGGTATTTATCTCTTCTCATTCCCATTTAAGAACCTCTTTTATGTTATGCCTCATAATTTCAATTGTTTAATGTTGTAATATGTTCTTTCATATCCCCCTTACTATAAATTTTATGTCTGAATTATGAGATACCCCTTTCACTCTCATCAATCCCTCCCATGAATATTTATACACCCTTATTTTTCTGTCAAAATTTCACCATGATTTTCCATGCCAAACAATTGACTAGTGAAAACCCATACCCATTTCTTATCAAGGGTGTATAACTTTATATAGTTATACTTATTTATTGGGGACTTACATGTATTTATTTTACACTCCTTGATCATGGAATAAAATATAATAAAAAATATTTCCATGTTGTATTATCTATGTGGAACACTTAAGCATGAGAATGAAATAATAGTGACAGGTGGACTCATAATTATATAGTGCTCCAATGCATTAGGTAATGTTTTTGTCTCATTAGATGTCATGAAATGAATTAGTTAGGGAACCTTATCCATCACAGAAATTTTTCCACCATTATGTATTTTAATTTATCCTTGAACAATGTTTATGATGTACTGTTTTAAGTTGTTTCCGTATTTTTCCATACTTCCCTTATGTTATCATGTTATATCATGCGTCATTGTTTTTATTTGTGATTATTAGTCCATTTATTTCCCATTGATAATCCTATTGTATACAATGTATTATTGTATTTATGTTATTCAATGTTTACTCTCTTACTGGGATTTAAAGATCACCCATTTATTATGTATGTCCTCAGCTTATCCAGTGTAATTTTAAAAGCTATGGAATTTTAGAAGCATGTTATGGAAGTTTTCAATAATATTTTTGTATTCCATGTTCAATATGTTATTTTATGTACCTAATTTATAAAGACACCCGACTTATTAATCTTACAGGTTGTATTATGTGTAATATTATATACTAATTCATAAATAAACATGTAATAAAGAGTAGGGTTATCATATTCACTATGGTGACCCAATTATTTTACAAATATTATTACATGATTTTAAGCATATGTATTCAACAAATAAAAACCAATGATCAAAAATTCTAGTGTCTTTGTAAGACTAGGTAAATAAATTGAAAATATGATAATAGAATAAAACATATTTTTTAAATTTCCATAATGATATCCTAATTTTTTTGATCTACTATAACTACCTAGGATAACCTAGGAAAGTATATAGATAAAAGTGGTGGTCTAAAAATTCAAGTAAGTGAGTAATCATGGAAATGAAGCACAGATAATGAGTTAAAAGGCATAACATGATAACATAAAGGCATGGATCATGAATAAACATAAGAAGGAATAATATATGGAATATTGAATCATATGATAATGGTAATAAATTAATGTTTCAATAATATATATCATGACATAAACATGAGTTAAGTATAACAACCAAGATGGCATCACATGGTGGACAGTCCCATAATGGATTAGATTTACTCCCTAATCCCATAAATAACATCTCATGATAATAAATTTTATCCAATTAATTGTAAATCTATATGGTCCCACCCATCATAGCATTTTCATGCATATGTGTTCCACATAAAGAATCAAACATAAGTATTAACCATAAGTGTTTCCCATGGAATGAAATGGGTTTTGTAATCATGTCGTAAAGGATAACCAAAGAGCGTATGATAATACTATCCATGAAATAAGTGATTTAAATCATTATTGGTCATTAATAAAGGAAACAAATAATAATAGATCATGAATAATGATGTTCAAATACATTTAAAACAAGAAAAATAGTGTCTAGGTAACTTATGTGACACTTAATCATAGTTTTAGGGAAAGTAATAAAGAACACCCAAAGAGTATAAAGGCATAATTATTTATATAAAATCATAAAATAAATAAAATGGGTTTTTAATGATAAAATTATTGATTTTATAATATATAGGTACCTTTAAATATTTTATGGTGTGTTCTTGAAAATGGGTAAAAAAAGAGATGTTCCCTTTAATCAAGTTTTCTTGTCAGGTCTAATTGAGAAGGGATCCTTTTAAAACATGTAATTCCCCATAAAATCAAGATTAATTGAACTAAATACATATTTTTGGAACATATAAATAGAATATATGTTAATTATATAATAATAATTAAGATATAAATTGAGTAAAAGAGAGATAAATCCTAACCCAAAGGTGATATGGAGGTTTGGAGAGATCCCTTACCTTATGTATGAAAGCATTATACACTTGTAATTAATGTCCTGGATAATAAAATCAGATTAATCAGTTACTTAATTGACAAAATTTTCCATCTATATTTGATTTATTACAATTTTATTAAGTTCATTTATGACCATTTAAATGAGTTATAAAGATCAATTTCATCGTTCCGGGAGCATTTGTTCCATGGTTTCCAGATCGGTTCACTTCTGTATATCTATTGATGTTCTTTTCAAATGGAAATAGTACTCCAAAATTTAAATGGAATGGTATTAATGAAATTCCAGAAGTCTAAATGGTCATATATATCATTTTTTTTTCTGGTATGAGGATTATTCATTTAATAAAACATTAATGATAAATGCTTAATTTTTTTTGGCAGTATTTCTAACCACCAAGAACTTGTTTCATTTTATTTAATATTATGTCTATATATTACATATATAACACTAAATAATTTATAATATACATATTAAAAAATTATTTTTCCATAACAATACTTTTATGACCTTCCTTGAAGGTGGTGATGGAAAACAAAAAATAATTACCCCCGAAGACAGTTAACCACCATAATTTTGACAGTGGTTTCATTTCTTTAAATAAGAGGATATAAGAAAATTTATGGATATAATATATTATATTAGAAAAATAAAATTCATGTATATACATGATATTATATTTATTATTATTTTATTAATTAATGAGGTTAATATAAGGTAGAAGAATAAAATAAATTAAGAGATGTGGTTTGAAAAAGTTACCTCTTAAATATCACCTTATGAAGGACCCCTTAAATAACATGGAATTGGTTATTGGGTGATACCAACAACACGTGGATGTGGAGAGAGTGGGGATTAGATGGTGTGGAAAATATTTTAAAAGCTTCAAGGCTTTTGAGGATAAAGGGTGGTTTGTGGTGGTATTTCTACTTGAGGAGGGTTGGTTTTAAGTGATTAAAGAATAATTATTTTAGATTTAAAGCCAACCACCTTTGGGTGGAATTAATTTTAAAAAAATGGATAAAAATTAATGTTTTAAAGTATTTTTTAGTTCAATATACACATAAATCACTAATTTAATGTTGTGGTTTTTTTTTGGTATTTTAAGCCTTTACCTTTTAACATTAACCCACTATATTATTTTATTTGTACTACGATAACTTTTTTACCACGGTAAAATTTTTTATGAAGAAAAATTAAATTAACCAAGTTACCTAATTTTGATCTTATAATACCAAATATTCAATCCATTTTATATAATAAAATTTATAAAAGTAGTAAAAATAAATTCTAATGTGATATGTGAATAGATCTTAAAAACCGTTTTTTCATGTTAAAATCATTGTTTTCACAAATGCTAGGCCTAACTTTATAAACGTAAATTATTGTGTATTATGTTATTCCCTAAATACCTTTTGATAAATAATGAGTATTAATAAACTTTAATTCATTATCATATAATAATTATTTCACAAGATTTATGGTATTTAGTAAAAATAGTATTTTTACATTTTAATCCAAAATACAACTTTTTTAAAAAATTCCAAAAAAATACCCGAATTTTTTTTGAAATTCTAAGTCCAAAAGTGAATTATATTTCATAAATATAATTCACTAAATATAAGAATTTAAAATTTTAAAATTTCATTTAAAAAATAAATATTCTCACTATTATAAAATTTAATTAGGACTTCATTAAAATATATTATCATTTAAAAAGTGTTTTTTGATAATATATGTGATATATGTTCTTTATAATACATGATATAATTATAGGAAGGTAAATTAAATTGAAAAAAATATGGGTCATCACATTCTTCCCCCTTTGGAAATTTCTCCCTCAAAATTTTGATTTACAAACTATGGTGAAAATAGGTGAGGGTACTTTTCCTTAATTTCTTCCTAGGGTTCCCATGTTTTTTATTGATACATATAGTTTCACCATAGTACTTTGACCATGTGAGTAGTTTTGTTGCATATATCTTTAACTCTACAGTCCAATATCTTTATCGGCTACTCCTCATAAGAGAGATCATTTTCCAATTGAACCACCTATCAATTCAATACTTGTGAGGGATCTGGTATATACTTCCTCAACAGGGATACGTTGAATAAATTATGTACTTCCAACATGGTTGGTGGGATTTCTAGTCTATAGTCCACATCTCTAGCATGATTAATAATATCAAAGGGGATGATGTACTTGGGACTTAGCTTTCACTTATTCCGAAATCTCATCACTCCATTCCATGGATATATATAGACGAATACCTTATCTCTAACCTCAATCTCTAGGTCCCATTGAGGATTATTTTCATAGCACTTATTTTTTCTTTTTAGTATCCCTGATGATCTTCTGAATGGTCTTCTCCTTTTCTACCATTTTAGTTCTCATCATCTTATTTTCGTCAACTTCGTCCCATCATGTATGTGTTTTACATCTCTTTCCATAAAGGGCTTAACATGGAGCTATTTGGATTCTTGAATGGAAAATATTTTTATAAGATAACTCTACCAAATGAAGATGTCGGTCCTAGCCTCCTTTTAATTCAATTGGTCATACTCTCAGCACATCTTCCAATGTCTTAATAGTTCATTCAGATTTCCCATCTTCCTGGGAGTGATAAGCCATACTAAATTTCAACTCAGTGTTTATGTAATTTGTATACATTTCTATAACTTGGGGTTAAATCTTAAATCCTGGTCAGATTCAATTGATAATGGTACTCCATGCAGCCTCACCACTTCCATAATGTATATCTATTAAATTTGATCGAGTGAGAAGTCATATCTAATCATAATAAACTGAGCAGTCTTTATAAGATAATTCACAACATCCCATATAGAATTATTTCCTTTAAATGTATTCTAATGTCTAGTGACAAATTCCATGGTGGTTTTTTCCCATTTCCATCTAGTTATGGGTAATGATTTCATCATACCCTTATACTTTTGACTTTAAACCTTCACTTTATAACATATTAAGAACTTTGATGTATATTATTTGATATCCTTATTTGTATTGTCTGACCAATAGTGATCCTAAAGATATTGATACATGTTTATGCTCCCTGGGTGGATTTAGAAGGTTTATTTATGTGCATCATTCAAAATATCCATTTAATATTAGGAATTTATTATACACATATTTTTTATCCAAATCTTATGACTCATTCATTATTGATTTTGAACTCCAAGGATTTCCCATTTCTGATAGCTTCCACCTTATTCTGAATCTATGCATCGTCTTTTTGTGCATCTTTTGTCTTCTCTAAAAAGGATAGTTGGGAAATAGTATGATAAATGGATAATGATGTCCCTTCCCTAATGATTCTCAGGTCTAACCTTTATAAGTCTAAGAATATTAGATCCTTCTAAATTCTCATCATTGATAAATTTGTTGGATCATTTCTACTTAGAGCATTTTCTACTTTATTTTCTTTACTATAATAGTAGTGGAATGAAAATCCATAACCCTTAATGAGATCTAACCATCTTAACTAGATAATATTAATATCCTAATGTGTGAATATATATTTACGGCTCTTTTGATCAGTATATATCTCATACTTCACCCTATAGAGATAATGCCACCGGATTCTTAATGGAAAGATCAAAGTTGCCAACTCTATACCATTCGTGGGATATTTTTCTCATGAAGATTTAGATACCTTGAGGTGTTGACTATTATTTTATCATTTTTCATAAATACACATCCTAATACCTTCTTTTATGCATCGTTGTATACCATAAAGAGTTCTCCACTTGTGTGTGGTGTAAGTACTGGTGTAGTGATAGGCCTTTTTTCAAATCATTAATGTTGTATTCACATTTACTGGTCAAGAAAAACATTACTCCCTCAAGATTCAACTTTTTTAGGTACATTTCCTTAAAACTTTAAATATGAATTACAACATGTCTATTTAAAACTTCGTTAACATGCTTGAGCTTGAAACTGTATGGGATAATCTGGGGAAACACATAAGAACGGGGTGAGATATAAAGCCTGGTAAGAGAATAAAAATGTCATAAGGTAGTACTTTTTAGAAAATATGAATATCAAGGGGAATACAAAGAGTAGTAATCATAAACATGAATGATAAGACATTATATATCATGATAACATAAAGGCAACATGAGAATGTGAAAACAACATAAAACATTACATCATCGGTCAAGGATAACTACCAAGAAGTCATAATGGAAAAAGTTCCATAAAGGAATCAGGTTTTCTCCATGTCCCAACATGAAAGATCATGATACTAAACATTACCCAATGTGTTGGAGCGCTGTATAATTCTGGGTGCACCTATCACTTTCATTTTACTCTCATGCTTAAGTGTGCCACGTAGATCATAAAACATGAATTCATTCATCATAATAATTTATTCCACAATCAAGGAGGGTGTAATAAATACATTTATGTCCCCAATAAAAAGGTATATGTGTATAAAATTGAGCACCCTTGATAGGAAATGGGTATGGTATTCACTACACAATTGGTTTGGCATCGAAAATCGCAGTGAAAAATTCAGTAGCATAACAATGTCAATTAAAAAATCATAAAATAGGTTCATAAGAGATAAATGGATCTATAATAACTTGTACATTAATTGAAAATTAATATAGACATGTAAGTACATTTCCACCCATTTATAATTAGAAAAATAAGGCATATGATAATAAATAAGCTTAATGAAAAAGAGAAAGCAACGGATGATTGTGAAATTTTGGCATGGTAATGGGTGTACATGGGAGGGATTAATGAGATAGAAAGGGGTATATCATAATTTAGACATAATCAGGGCAGTATGGTGGAGGTTCTAAATCATACCCCATCATTATTAATTGAAAAAATGGCACAATAAGATAAATAAACTTTGATAAAGATGAGAAAGGAAAGAACCCTTACTTGATTGTGTGACTCAAAAAGCAAGAAAATGAGTTTCTTGAGAGCTTGGGGTGCCTAGGTAGGATTATAGAGAGAGGATTCCAGAGTAAGTATGTGCTAAAAGTATTTTTAGTGAATATAAGTGGGAGATTGGGTGCGTTTATATAGGAAATGAGAGGGATTTATTTAATATTTAGGTTTTGGACTCTACAAAATAAAATATTCAAAACCATAAACCTTCCCAATCTTTTTTCCTATAGTTTTTTCGAAATTGTGTATGTTTTAATAATTTTATTAGGAAAAGGTATAATAATATTAAAATATTACCCTTTCTTATGTGGAGGGGAGTCACTCTTTTAAAGAAAATATTTTAAAATCATAAAATATATTATATATTTTGGAGGATTCATAAAGGCATTATAAAATTATTCAAATAAACTTAAAATCACATTATTTTAAGAGGAAAACATATATTTGGCTGAGTATTCCCATTATAATATTTATTACATTATTTTTGGGTCATCATGATGTCATAAAACACATCGTATATTTATAAGGTATTTAATTTTTACCCAAAAATTTGATTGTCATAGAAAATAATGAAAAATTAACCATTGTATAATTTCAACATTATGATTCCAAAAAATAATATTTATTTTATCTAAATAATTTTATAAATATTTTCATTTTCAATTTTAAAATAATATATGACATTTATTGAAAATTGATGGGTTTTTTGATAATAACAATTTCTGAACCCTTATAAAAAGTACATTTCACTTCATAAAATTATATGAGAATTTAGCATTAATAAACCATATTTAATAATAAAATTTTATTAAAATACATTTATTTCAAAAATTCATTAATTCATCAAAATAAATCCATTAATTTAATTTTAATATTACCCAAAAATAAAATTTTTGTTTAATTAAATAAAAGTCAAAATCATTTATAAAGTCAGAATAAAAAATGAAAATAAATTAATTATTCTATAAAATATACATATTCATTTTATTATGGTTTCGATACATATCCCTAGACTACACCAGCGTACACCAAAAGAGTAAGGTGTGCAACGATGAAACTTTCATGGGGTCGTTTAGTGAACATGGTTTGGTTTATGATCTTAATGAGTTTGAAATTCTCCCATAAACGATTTAACTCATCATTAAGTTGTTGGATATTAGCTTGGGATTGGTCAAGGTAAAATCTTATAGATTCTATGTCCCTTAGAAGCTCTGATAAATGGGATTTATAGGGCATGATTCTACTGGTTGAGTTCATCACATCCTTTGTCTAGGTCAATTGGATTCATTAAAGCCCTATATTTATACTAATCATGTGATCACTATTTAACAGCTATATTATCTAAGGTAAATATTATTAATGGTTTTTAAAATCCAATTGGATATAATAAAACAAAATAAGGTCATTTTTTATATAAAAATATTACATAATAAAACATTAAATCATAAGGGAATTTATTTTATAACATTTTGGGTCGTTACAATAGTCCCCCCTTGAGAAATTTCACTCTCAAAATTTTCATTTCACCCATTAAAATAGATGAGGATAATTTTTTCTCATCACTTCCACTGGTTCCCACATTGCTTCTTCAAACATTTGGTAACTCCAAAACACTTTGACAAGATGAATTTTGTTATTTCATAGATCTTTGTCTTTACAATCTAAGATCTTCGCTGGTTGATCCTTAAAGAAAAGATCATTCTCTAATGAAACCACCTCTAGATTAAGTACATGTAAGGGGTCTAGTATGTACTTACTCTAGAGTTATACATAGAATATATCATGAACTTTAGACAGGTTATGTGTGATTTCAATTCAATAGGCCACCGCTCTGATGCGATCAAGGATCTCAAAGGGGTCGATGTATCTTGGACTAAGCTTTCCCTTATTCCTAGATCCCATTACTTTCTTCCATGGAGATATGTGGAGGAATACTATATATCTAATATCAAACTCTAGGTCTCATCTATGATTTTCATCATAGCTCGTTTATTGACTCTGAGTAGCCTTAATGTGTTGTTTAATGGTCTTAACCTTTTCTTTCATTTCCTCGACCATTTCAAGGACCTAGTAATTTTTGTTCCCCAACATCATCCCATCAAGTAGGTGTCCTGAACCTCTTCCCATAAAGGGATTCATAGGGATCCATTTGGATTCTTGAATGGAAAGTGTTGTTGTCGGATAACTCTACCAAAGCAATATGTTGATCCCATCCTCCTTTGAAGTCCATTAGGCTTGCTATCAACATGTCCTCAAGTGTCTAGATATTCCTCTCAGATTTCCCATCAGTTTGAGGGTGATAGATCATGCTGAAGTAAAACTCAGTATTCAGAGCTTGATTGAGACTCTTCTAGAACTTAGAGGTGAATCTTGGGTCTCTATCGGATACAATCGATGGTGGTAATCCATATATTTAGACCACTTTCCTAATGTATATCTGTGCAAGTAGATCTAGTGATAATTCCTCTCGTATCATAACAAAGTGTGTAGTCATTATAAGACGATCTGCCACAACCCATATAGCAATATTCCCTCTTGGTGTCTTTGGAAGATCTCTGACAAACCCATGGTGATGTTTTCCCATTTCCATGTAGGTAAGGGTAATGGTTGAATCATCCCCCTGTATTTTTTTCTTTCTGTTTACACTTACTAACATACAAGACATATTGATTTATAATTTGTGATATCCTTCTTTATATTGTCCCACCAATAGTGTTCCTGGAGATCTTGATACATATTAGTCCATCCTGGGTGGATGGAGAAGGTTTAGCTATGTGAATAAACCAAAAACTCCTTCTTTAACTTAGTAGTTGATGGTACACATAGTCTTGACCCAAATATCACAACACATTCATCATTAAAATTGAACTATGAGGATTTCCCATTTTTATAGCTTTTGATTTCTTCTGAATTCCCATATCATATCTTTTATCATCCTTTAACATATCTATAAGATATGGTTGAGAAACAATTTGTGAAAGTATTTATGATATTCCTTCCTTTATGATTCTCATGTCCATCCTTTCCAAATTTAAGAAGATCAGATTCCTCTCAATTATCATTAATGAAAAAATTACTCGATATTTTATTCTTAGAGCATGTTCCACTTTATTTGTTTCCCTAGTATAGTAGTGGATTGAGCAGTCATATTCTTTGACCAGATCTAACCATCTTCATTGGTGCATATTTAACTCTTTCTATGTGAATATGTTCTTGAGACTTTTGTGATCTCTATATATTTCACACTTCTCCCAAAAGAGATAATTATAATAAATTTTGAAAGTGAAAATAACTATATCCAACTCCATATCATGTGTTTGGTAGTTTTTTTCATTAAATTTCAACTACCTTGAAGAATAGACGATGAATTTGTCATTTTTCATCAACACATAACCCAATACCATATTCAAATCATCATTGAATGCCAAAAAAAAGATCTCCAGTTAAGGGTAGTATAAGAACATGGGTAGTGACAATCCTCCCTTTCAACTCCTTGAATCTCTCTTCACATTCATCATTCTAAGACAACTTTACACGCTTCTATGTTAGCTTGGTAAGAGGGTGTGACAATCATTAGAAATTTCTCAAAAATAATCTATAATACCCAGCTAACCCAACAAAACTACGGATATATATCACATATTTTGGCCTCATCCATCCTTAAATTACTTCTATTTTTTGAAGAGTCTATATATATAACATTTCTCATGATGATATGACCCAAGAATGAGACTTATTTCAACCAAAACTCACATTTTTTGTACTTTTCATAAATCTTATCCTTTCTCATGCTTTTTAGCATAGTGCTCAAATGATCCACATACTCCTTGATTTTGGAGTATATTATAATATCATCTGTAAATACTACTAGAAATATGTTGAAGTAATCTTTAAAGACTCTATTCATCAAGTCCATGAAGATTGAGGGAGCATTAGTGAGTCCAAAATGCATCACTATGAACTCATATTTTCCATACCTTGTATGAAAAGTAGTCTTGGGGATATCCTCTTTCTTTGCCCTAACTTGGCAATATCCCAGCCACATATTCACCTTGGATAAGTATTGTGCTCCACATAGCTGATTGAACAAGTCATCAATCCAAGTAAGAGGATACTTGTTCTCTGTCTTGATCTTGTTGTGCTCATGATAATCAATCAAAAGGTGCATTAACCAAAACTTGTTCTTGAAAAATAGGATTGGTGCACCCCATGGAGAAGCACTTGGGTTTTTTAAACCTTTATCCAAATTTCCCTGTAGTTGTTTCATCATCTCCTCAAGTTCTATAATATCTATTCTATATGTAATCTTGTATAATGGTTACTCCCCAAGTATAATCTTGATTGAAAATTAAACATCTTATCTAGGAGGAAGACCATGAAATTTCTCAGGAAATACATCAGTGTATTCCATCACAGTAAGCATGCCTTCAAGGATGATTCTATTCGTAGACTCAATAATTTGTTTTAGATATTATTTATCATTGGGAAATAAAATCTATTTTTGAGATAATGGTTCTAAATTATATCCATCCTCCTATTTTCACTTGTATAGAATTGGGGGTTCGATTCACAAAATGGAGTGTGGTCTTCTTCTCACAACAATTTATGTTGTCTCTATACAGAGAAAATCAATTCATGCTCATAATTTCATCAAATTCCACCAAGGGGGTATGAAAATGTTTTATGCGAAATTAATCCCACAAACTATAATAGGAGAGGAGTTATATACTTGGGATGAAATAATTTCACCATTGTTTATTCTCACTGACATCTCTACTTCCATGATTTGTGGTGGTGTTTTAATAGTTCTACTAAACTTTTGTGATATGAAGGAATGTGTATAACAAGAATAAATTAATACATTTTATATTATTTAATGAATAACTAGAGTATACATCACCACTTTGTTTTCATGATTCACTTAGGCATTAGTGGTGGATAAATCTCTCTCTTGATACCTTGAAGGTTTTTGGTTGTCTCCGAAAACCCCTATCTTAGTGGATTAGTTTTTAAAGTTCTATGGTTCCTTGAAATTTTAGTAATGAACAATATGCTTAAGGTTGACCTAATCATTCCTTTCCTATATCATAGTATAGGGTTTCATCTATCATAAATCATTATCTAGGTTCCCTTCCCTCTCGCACCTAAAGCATTTCCCAATCCCCTTTAAGAAATTTCTAGGGTGATTCTTCCTACACTTCTTGAAAGTGTGATGTTGATATTTCTTAGAATCGTTATATATCTCTATCTGAAATACATAATTAAAATATACTTTTTTCTTCTTATCCTCATGATACCCTTGAGATTCTCCAATATCCATTTTGACTTTGATGGCACATCGGACAATTTCCTCATATCTATCAAAGTCACGAATCGGCAAGGCTTTCCATAGGCTAGGTTTTAGCCCACCAAAGAAGTGGCAAACCTTGAATTTGAGGGTAACAACAAAGATGGAGGCATATCATGCAATCCTTGTGAAGTTTTCCTCACACACCCCGATAGATTTATCTTCTTTTTTCTTGAGCCCAATGAAATCCCTTTCCATTTTAAGAATGAGTGTGTGAGGAAAATATTTATCAAAAAATATTTTTCAAAAATCCCCCTTACACACCATTGCTTCGATATCTTCCTTAAGTTTTTTACTTTTGATCAATTTCCACCAATTCTAAACATCACTTTATATATGATAAATAGCCAGTAAAACCTTATCTTGTTCACAACAGTTAAGGATGAAGAATATTGTTTTAATGGTGTTGATCCACTATTTTTTGAATAGGGGATCAGAGTACCCATTGAAAGTAGGAGGCCTTTAACGCGTGAATCTCTTGATTGTAGTTTGTTATCTATTAAGGGGTTTAGACACTCCTCGTGATCTTGTTTTCTATTTAGAACATGAGTCATTTAAGAGAGTATCATTGTGAAGTGTGTGATTCCTACTCCCATCGGGTTGGGAATCTCATTAGGTTAGTCAACGCATTGCTCTTCACATTGATTTTTACCCAATTCCTCCTATTTCTATCCATTATCTAGAATAAAAAATAAAATTACGGATGATTATATTTAACTTTTAAACAAATGTATTAATGACATTAAAGTGATAACTTATAACTTACTTGTATTTCCTTAACAAATGGATTTATACTCTTCAGTATTTTTTATCCATGATCTATTTCCTAACATATACTATTATGGGGTTTTTTTACTCCATTAATAATGGATCATAATGAGCTTATTAATTACCAATTCATTTCTCCTAGGAGCATCAATATAGGTGTACAGTAAGGCCCATTATCATGTACCAGGTTACCCAGAGTCAGGCCCAGAGCACCTTGTTGGAGTTATTACTCATCGGTACATCTATGTCAGAACCACATCCGCTTTTAGTATCCAGGCAGGGATGTATTTACTTAATAAAACACTTAATTTATACTAAAAAAAATTTAGGTATGTTTTATTATACTTAGTCTTACCCCTAAGGCTTTAACTAGAGTTTTCTAATCCTAATCCCAAAAATAACTAATGTTTTCCATTGATACCAACTATAAAAACCCTTAAATTTATTAAATATTAATACATGATTTAAATACATAAAATTACACTTAATAAAAAAACATAAATATTGAGAATTATAGTGTCTTTGGGAATTATATACATTTAATTACAACTTTAAACGTGAATTAAAACATCTTTATTGAAAACTTCTTTTACATGATTGAGCTTAAAACTGCATTGTATAACCTGGGGAAATACATAAGAAAGGGGTGATTTATAAATCCCAGCAAGAGAATAAAAATGGAATAAGATATAACATGTTAGAAGATAGGCATATCAAGGGGAATAAGTAGAGTAAGAATTATAATCATGAATTATAAGATATGATATAGCATGATAAAATAAATACAACATGGGAATGTGGAAACAACTTAAAACAATACATCATAGGCCAAGGCTAACAACCAAGGAATAATAATGGATAAATTAACATAAATGAATCATGTTTACTCAATATCCCAACATTATGTATCATGATAATAAACATTAACCAATGAATTGGAGCGCTATATAATTCTGGGTGCACCAATCACTTTCATTTTATTCTCATACTTAAGTGTTCCAAGTAGATCAAAAAACATGGATTCATTCTTCATCATAATTTATTCCATGATCATGGAGTGTGAAATAAATACATTTAATTCCCTAATAAAAAGGTATATGTGCATAAAATTGAACACCCTTGATAGGAAATGGGTATGGAATTCACTACAAAATTGTTTTGGCATTTAAAATTGTAGTAAAAATTCAGCAGCATAACGGTGTCACTTAAAAATTCATAAAATGGGTTGATGAGAGAGAAATAGATATATAATAATTTTTACATTAAGTGTACAATAATAGGGATATGTAAGAATAGGTCCACACATTTAGAATTAGAAAATGAAGGCATACAATAATAAATAATCTTGAAGAAAAAGAGAAAGGAAAGGATGCTTATGAAATTTCAGCATGGTAACGAGTGTACATAAGAGAGATTAATGAGAGATAAATGGGTATCTCATCATTTATACATAACAAGGGGAGTATGAGATAGGTGATAAATCAAACCCCGTCATTAGTAATTTAAAATAAAAGGTCATAACAAGATAAATAAATTTTGATAAAGATGGGAAAGGAAAGAACCCTTACTTGAGTGTGTGACTATAAAATCTTGAAAAGGGGATTATTGAGAGATTTGGGTGCCTTGTAATGATTATAAAGATATGATGGAAGAGTAAGGATGTGGTCTAAGAATTTTGAGTGAAGAGAATTGGGAGATTTGGTGGGTTTATATAGGAAATGAGAGGGTTTTCTTTAATATTTATGTTTTGGACTCTATAAAATAAAATATTCAAAACCACAAACATTTCCATGTTTTTTAAAAAAAAAATCCAAAGTGGGGAGGTTTTCATTATTTTATTAGAAAAAGGTCTGATCATATTAAAATATTACCCTTTCTTATGTGGAGTTGAGTCACCCTTTTAAAGAAATGATTTTAAAATCCTGACATATATTATATATTTTAGAGGATTCATAAAGGAATTATAAATTAATCAAATAAAATTAAAATCACATTATTTTATTGGGAATATATATATATATGGCTGATTATACCCATTTTAGTATTTATTACATTATTTTGGGTCATTATTATGTCCTAAAACACGTCGTATATTTATAAGGTATTTAATTTTTACCAGAAAATTCTATTATCTCAAAAAATTATGAAAAATTTACCATTAGAATATTTCAACTTTATAATTACAAAAATAATATTTATTTTATCTAAAAAAATTTATAAATATGTGCATCTTCAATTTTTAAATAAGATTTTACATTTATTGAAAAATGATGGGTTTTTTTGATAATAACTATTTCTAAACCCTTATAAAAAGTACATTTCACTTCATAAAATTATATGACCATTTATAATTAATGAAATTTATTTAATAATACAATTTTATTAATATAATATTTATTTTAAAAATCCATTAATTCTTCAAAATAAATCTCTTAATTCAATTAGAATATTACATGAAAGTACAATTTTTTTAATTGAATCAAAATCATTTATAAAGTAATAATAAAAATGAAAAAAAAAATTATTATATATAATATACATATTCATATTATTAAGGTCTTGATACATATCCTTTTATTACACCAGTGTACGCCCTATGATTATGATGTGCGATGGTGATACTTTCATGGGGTCAATCGGTGAACATGGTTTGGGACGTGATCTCGATGAGCTTGAAATTCTCCTATAAATGGTTTCTCTCATGCTGAAGTTATTGGATCTCATCTTGAGCTTGTTTAAGGGAAACTCCCATAGATGTTATATCCCTTGTAATATTCGATAAATGGGCTTCATAGGGAATTATTCTACTGGTTGAGGCCATCACTTCCTTTGTCTGAGTCAATTGGATTTGTTAAAACCCTATATTTATACTAATCAGGTGATCATTGTTTAATGGCTATATTATCTACGATAAATATTATTAATTGTATTTTTAATCCAATTGGATATAATAAAAAAAATAAGTGCATGGGTTTTCTAAAACCATATTACATGATAAAATATTAAATCATAAGGTAATTTTATTTATAATAGTTCAGGTCATTACAATCTTCCCCCCTTGAGAAATGTTTACCTAAAAATTTTTATTTCCCCCCTTAAAACTATAACAACCTGACCTGATTGACACACATTGATGCCCTAATCTAGACCACCACATGACCTCAGGTGTGCCTCTCTGCCAGCTAGAGGCCTCTGACTAGCAATGAGGGTCTGGTAAGTAAGTCATGGGGAGACCATAGCCTATTTTATTAGAGTAATACACCAGTGGAAGGATATATATAACCATAAATAGTACCAATATCAAAATATGTCCAAGACTATAAATACATAACAAAAATGGAACAGTAGATATTCCAAGATAATTACATGCCAAGTGTCAATATGAAAAACCCAAAAAAAATAAATATATTGGAAACTACTCCAAGAAGGTCCTGACACCAAGTCTGGTTCCCTCACCATGCTCCATCCCAACTCAGCCATATAACAAATGGAATTTTTCCTTAATATATCTAGAAAATACAAATTCTATTAGGGTACTGGTTAGGTTTCCTGAGTATGGTGTGAGATTAACTTAGTAGGACACCACCAATGGTGTCTAAAACAAATCTAATCAGATAGTGTATGCAGTTATATAAAGATATAAGTAAAATGTATAAATAAATAGTTATCACATTATCATTTATTCTTTATTTAATTATCTTAACTTTAGGGTTCCCAAGGACACATGTACCTCAATACTGACTTCAACTCATGTCGGAGCCTAAAGCATTCCTTAGGTAATATCATATCTTAATACCTACTTTGACTCATGTTGGAGCTTGAAGTATTCAAAGGTGATATGATATCTCAACACTTGATTCAACTCATGCTGGAGTTTGAATTACTATAATGTGAGGCCATATCTCAGATTACCATTATTACCATTGTTATTTCATAATTAATGACCATGTTACCATTCATTAAATCACATAATTTTCATGACCATATTACCATCCTTATTTCTTAATTAATGACCAAGTTACCGTTCATTAAATCAAAAAATTTAGATAGCCATGATACCATCCTTATTTCACAAATGAATGACTATGTTACCATTTATTTAATCACACAATTTTGATAACCATGTTATTGTCCTTATTTCGAAAATGAATGACCATATAACCATTCATTTAATCACACAATTTTTATAGCCATGTTACCATCCTTTAATTCATACTGAATGACCATTTTATCATTCACCATTTAATAACACATAATTGAATGAGCATGTTACCATTCATAATATTTATTCAAATGAGCATGTTATTAATCACTATTTCACACATATCACGTGTATCTCATTTATCATGGTTAATCAACATTAACCACATTATTGCATATAGAACATCATCACATCAAGAAAGATTAATCAATATTAAACCTCTTACCCAAATATCACATTAATTAATTTAAAAATTAATTAATCAGCTCATCCTCATTTCCAATTCAACAATTAGTCTTCACATGAAACCTCTTAATTAATTCCCCAATTAATTAAGCACATTGATCCCTTTAATTAACCTAATCATTAATTAATTTCTTACTTTTTCAATTTAATTCAATGATTAACTAATCATATTAATTACTCTAGTTAATTCAATAATTAACTAATCACATAGACATATCTAGTTAATTAAACAATTAAATAATCACATCAATAATATTAATTAATTATACAATTAATTAATCACATAAAATACAATAATTAATTAATTACTTCATTTCTATTAGTCAATTCAATAATTAACTAAACACATCAATTACATCTCTAATTTACTAATTAGTTTATCAAAAAAATCCATTTAATTAATTTCAATAATTTATTAAGCATTTCATTCCCATTAATTAATTTATCAATTAATTAATCAATATCTACAAACTCAAAATCCCATAATTAATCTGAGAATTAATTTTCTCACTCATGATCTCTATAACTCATAATTAATTCTAAAATTAATTTTCTCATATCATCAATATCAATATCACATAATTAATTCTACAATTAATTATCTCAAATAAATAATTCAATATCACATAATTAATTCTACAATTAATTATCTTAAATTTACAACTCAATATCACATGACTAATTCTAAAATTAATCATCTCAAATCAACAACTCAATATAACATAATTAATTATACAATTAATCATCTCAATTTAGAAAATAATTATCCCAATGATTCATATTAATTAATTTACCAATTAATTAATCCAATTCACTCAATTGTTTAATTACAACAATTTCTATTAATTAATCCACCAATTAATTAATCTAACTCATTCAATTGTATTAAAATAACAGCCCCCATTAATTAATTCACATATTAATTAATCTAACACATTTTCCATTAATTAATTCTATAATTAATTAACACATACAAACTCTTCAATTAACTCTCCAATTAATTGTCCCCATCAATACCATTAATTAATTATTCCTATTCAACCCCTTCAATTCATTCACCAATTAATTTCTCATGTCACATTCAATTAATTAGTTCATAATTAACTAATCTTATTTATTACCTTAAAATAATTCCCTAATTTTTTGTCCATGTAACATTCAAACAATTAATTCAAAATTAATTAATCCCTTTATTTAATTAAATAATTAAATAATCTCATTACTCATATTAATTAATTTTTCAATTAATTAATCACTTTATTTAATTAAAAAACCAAATAATCTCATTTCTCATATTAATTAATCCATCAATTTATTAATTCAAACCCACAATCAGAAAAAAAAACCCATGAAATTAATTTATCAATTAATTATTACGACTTAATTAAATAAATAACCCCAATTAATTATTCAATTAATTTTTATATATTAATCAATTAAATATCCCCAATTAATTTATTAATTAATTATTCAATATCCATTAATTTAATAATCATTACAATCTCTGACAATTAATTTTATAATTAATTATCCCCTTTTAACAACTTCAACATAACAACAATTAATTCATCCATCAATTATTCAATTTCAACAATCTCTATCTTTTCATAATTAATTCAATAATTAATTATCTAAATCGCAATTTCATAATCTCATAATTAATTTACCAATTAATTATTCATGATATAAAATCGGAATATCCTAATTTCACACTTCCCTTAATTAATTAATTCCCCGAGTTAATTAATTTAATCAAGAATGAAATTTATAAATAACTAATAGCAATTGTACAATTACATAAATATAATTGTAATCAATACTATGGGATTTGAATTTTAGACCACTAATCTCAATAATGTTGATGAACGCTTGCCAATAGATATCCCCAATTTGAAGCTGATACATCAAGAATGCGATGAATAACACGGTCTAGATTTGAAACCTAAATCCATAATTAAATGAAACAGGACATTTTAACTTTAGATCTAGATCCCATTATCCTAGATCTAGATTCAAAAAATATAGATCTAGATTTGATAGTGGATAAACATATTTTTTTTATCTAAGAAGAGGAGTGGAAGAGAGATAAATATTAAAAAAGAAGAACACCCATACTCAGGAGGTGCACAGAGGGTATTCAGTCAAATATAGTGGTGCACATGGGTGTTTTGGTCCAAGGAGGAGGTGTGATGAGGAGTTTTGGTCTAATGTGAAGATGTGCGGGACGTCTTGGATCTAAAATGGTGGTACACTGAGCTTTCTCAACCCATAAAAATGGGGTACATAGGGTTACACGATGCTGGATAGGCATTTTTTAAAATATGGGCGTGATAATTACACAACATGAATCTTCACTGAACGTCATGTAATGACTTGTAACTGATTCCCCATTTTTTCTGAGGAAATCCTATCAAACCATTTAAAACATCAATTAAAGATTACATGTGGTTAAATCGAATTACATGTGGTGAAATATTATATGTGGTGAAATCTAATTACACATGGTGAAATATTACACTTGGTAAAATCAAATTATACATGGTGAAATAATATTTTGTGACATGTCGAAATATGGTGAAAGACAGTTACAGGTGTATAATATACTTTCATGACATGTTGACACTTAGTGAAAACTACTTACAAGGGGTGTAAATTTTCAAGGTTGTTCATTAATTTAAGGCATGAATTAAATTCAAAACAACTCATCTTGAAAAAAAAATTAAAATATTCATACCTAGGAAAAGACTGGATCTTACAATCTCCCCACATTATAAAAGATCCACCTCAAACTATACTCCGAAAAATCTCTAAGAAACGTTAGGTTCTTAAAATGTCCCCGCCTTATAACTACTCATCCTTGAGCTATACTCCCATGTATCAGTAATATTGTGAGTAAAAAGGATTATACAACTGAGCCCTCGCATTTGTTTCTCTCTCCCGTGTTTCTTTTGGAACTCATCCAAGTCTTCATAATATACAAAATATCTTCACGGTTTTCTCCAGTAACGCCTTCCAACTATAACCCAATACATGTATCGGATGCTCCTCAAATGATGCATTGATCTCAAGATCAACTTCCATAAAAGATATTATTTGTTTCCCAAATTATTTTTCCCAAGAACCACAAGAACCCAATACAACATTGGCACTTATCCATTCCATCAAAATCCTCTTGGAATGGTTGTACATTCACCACCTCCAAGGCCCATCCATCCTTTATCTGAGAAAATTCAACATCCACCTTACAAGTTCCTCATTGGAATTATTATTCCATAACTTCAAACCAATTGTCTTTCTCCCTTCACCTACTATCGATATATCTCTCCCCACCTTTGGAGCATTGATAACACTGATTTTTTCAGAAACATGACACCAAGGTTTTTATCGACCTATGGTCAATCATGAGAACATTATCCATAAACTTTCAATGGTATATCATCCACCACCTAGCTCTACATATACCTCTTTTCAAGTGCAACCTTTAATGGGCCTATATCGAACAAAAACACATTTAGTTTATCTAGGCATAAATCCTGAGCTTTCTCAGTGTACCCAAGACGATGTCAAGGTAGGGGAAATGATCACCACTGATTAAAAATACACTAAGAATTTGTTAATGAATAACACCACCAATCCTTTATTACTGATGTTTTATTACACTATATAAACATCTTATCCTCTCAAATGTCTTGGGCTTCCCTTCCCGCCAAAAATCTCACTATACGACCCAAAACCAGACGGTCCCTTGTACAACTCACAACCAAGATCTCAAACTAGTGAATTCTCACTACCTAAACCACTCACATCAAAGTCCAAATAAAAAAACAAAGGATTCTCATTTCATCACATTAACACGATTATTAAGAGGTATTTACACAAAACCATATCAAATCGTTCCACATTTTCCTACCACACGGTCAAAACTAAGGCACTATCACTACCCTTAACCATCCTACATCTAGTTCAAAGTTAAAAATGTTAAAAACATTCTCATTATTTATGTTCCTAATTTAGACACCCATTTATTATATTCTTATATAATTTTATAATATTTTTCAATTTTATGTCAGGCACCATTTTCATTTCAATTTCACAAGTAAGAAAAATAGTTCAAGTTCAAAAACTTACCCAAAACCCATATTTTTGTACATGACCATAATGATGTATGTCAAAAACATAATCCTGAGATCCTAGAATGATGCATGAAGACTTCACTCTTATGCCACTCAGGTCCATGATTCAATGTAAACAAATCTCAAAAATAATAATCACATCACATAATAAGTGCATCAACCAAGGTGAAATAACATTCAACTATAATAGTAAACAACAATAACAAAAATCCCACACTGGGTACTTGGGTCCTCCCCTATACATGGAGTAGCTACTCCCATGCATGAGCTCATAACCAAGCCCCAACTCTTCCTAGTCCCCTATATAACTTTCCCTAAAAGGAGAAGAAAAGAAACTGGACCTCTGATACCACTTTGAAAAAAACCAAACTGGGTGCCACGCACTAGTGCTAGAGTCAAACCACCATATTACTTCATGTGTGCCTCCCTATATGTTGGAGGCTTCTAACTAACATCAAGGTTATATTAATTCATTCATGGGGATACTACACCCTATTTTATCAAAGTAATATAGCAGTGGAAGTAAATAAACAATAGAAGAAGCATATATATAACCATAAATATTACCAATATTACAAGATCACTAAGAATGGAAATATATAACCAAAATTGAATAGTAGATATTCCATGCCAAGTATATTCCATGTTTAAATATGAAAAACACAAAATAAATAATGAAACTGAAAACTACTCCAGACGGGTCTCGACACCAAGTTTGGTTCCCTCACCATGCTATATCCAAGCTCAGCCATCAAAAAAAGGCCTTTTCCCTTAACCTTTCTTGAAAATACAAAGTCTATTCAGGTAGTGATCAGGTAGCCTAATTAGGGTGTGAGTAAAACTCAGTAGATCACCACCAAAAATGTCTAAAAAATCCATTCATACAGTGTATGCAGTCGTATAAAAATATAAGTACAATACATAAATAAATAGTTGTCACATTATCATTAATTCTTTATTTAATTATATTAACTCTAGGGTTCTTGAGGACACCTGTACCTAAATAATAAATTTATCTCATGATGGAGCCCAATGTGTTCCCTATATAATATCATATCTTAATATCTACTTTGACTCATTATGAAGCTCGAAGTATTTGAAGGTGATATGATATCTCAACACCTGATTTGACTCATTCTGAAGTTTGAATTATTCTCAAGTGAGGCCATATCTCAGTGTACTATTATTACCATTTTTATTTTCTAATGAATTTTCATGTTACCATTCGTTAAATCACATAATTTTGATGACCATGTTACCATCCTTGTTTTACAATGAATGACCATGTTACCATTCATTAAATCAGAAAATTTATATCACCATGTTACCATCCTTATTTCACAAATGAATGGCCATGTAACCATTTATTTAATCACATAATTTTTATGACCAAGTTATTATCCTTTAATTAATTCTGAATGACCATGTTACTATTCACCATTTAATAATACATAATTGAATGAGCATGTTACCATTCATAATAGTTGGCTGAATGAGAAAGTTACTATTTACAATTTCACATATATTAAATGTATCTCATTTATCAAGGTTAATCCATATTAACCACATTATTAAATATAGCACATCATCACATCAAGCATGATTAATCAATATTTCACCTCTTACACCAATATCACATTAATTAATTTATCAATTAATTAATCATCTCATTCTCATTGTTAATTCAATAATAAGTCTTCACATGAAACCCATTAATTAATTCCCCAATTAATTAAGCATAGAAATCCCTTAAATTAACTAAATCATTAATTAATAACTTACTTTCTCTAGATAATTCATTAGTTAACCAATCACATTAATTAATCTAATTAATTAAATAATTAACTAATCACATCGACTCCTCTTGTTAATTCCAAAATTAACTAATCACATCAATAATATTAATTAATTAAACAATTAATTAATCACATAAAATAAATTAATTAATTAAATAATTAATTAATTACTTCATTTCTATTAGTCAATTACACAATTAAACAAACACATACATTACATCCCTAATTCAACAATTAGTTTATCCCATAAACCCCTTTAATTAATTTCCCTAATTAATTAAGCATGTCAAACCCATTAATTAATTCATCAATTAATTAATCAATATCCAAAAACTCAAAATCCCATAATTAATCTCAAATTAATTATCTCACTCGGGATATCAATAACTAATAATTAATTCTACTATTAATTATCTTTAATTATCAATATCAATATCATATAATTAATTCTACAATTAATTATCACAAATCAGTAATTCAATATCACATAATTAATTCTACAATTCATTATCATAAATTTAAAACTCAATATCACATGAATAATTCTACAATTAATCATCTCAAATTAATGACACAATATCATATGATTAATTCTAAAATTAATCATCTCAAATAAGAATCTAATTATCCCAATGATCCATATTAATTAATTCACCAATTAATTAATCTAATGCACTAAATTTTTTAATCATAATAAACCCCATAAATTATTCCAACAATTAATTAATCTAACTCATTAAATTGTATTAACACATCAACCTCCATTAATTAATTTATTAATTAATTAATCTATCACATTTTTCATTAATTAAATCTAAAATTAATTAACACATACAAACCCTTCAATTAATTCTCCAACTAATTTTCCACACTAATCCCGTTAATTAATTCAAAATTAATTAATCTCATTCAATACCTTCAATTAATTCACTAATTAATTGCCCATGCCACATTATATTAATTAGTTCATAATTAATCAATCTTATTCGGTCCCTTTAACTAATTCTCCAATTATTTTTACATGTCACATTCCATCAATTAATTCAAAATTAATTAATCCCTATATTTAATTCAACAATTAAATAATCTCTTTACACACATTAATTAATTAGTCAATTAATTAATCCTTTTATTTAATTCAATAATTGAATAATCTCACTTCTTATATTAATTAATTCATCTATTAATTAATTCAAACCCACAATCACAAAAATCCACATAATTAATTCATCCATTAATTATTCCAATTTAATCAAATCATTAACCATACTTAATTCCTCAATTAATTATTATATCTTAATCCATTCAATATCCTTAATTAATTGATCAATTAATTGTTCTATCTCTATCAATTTAATAATTATAACAATCTAGGATAATTAATTATATAATTAATTATCCCTTTTCAACAACTTCGATATAACAATAATTAATTCGTCCATCAATTATTCAATTTCAACAATATATATCTTTCAGTAATTAATTCGACAATTAATTATCCAAATAACAATTTCATAATCTCATAATTAATTTACAAATTAATTATTCATGATCTAAAATCCCAATATCCCAATTTCACACTTCCCGTAATTAATTAATTCACTAAAATTAATTAATTAAATCATGAATGAAATTTCAAAACAACTAATAACAATTTTACAATTACATAAACACAATTGTAATTAAAACTATGGTATTTGAATTTTAGACCACATACCTTAATAACAGTTAAAAACTCTTGCCAACAGATATCCCAAATTTGAAGTGGATCCATCAAGACTGAAATGAGGAACATGATCTAGATCTGAAACCTAAATCCACGATTAAAGGAAACAAGATCTCTTAACTTTAGATCTAGATCCAATAATAATAGATCTTGATTTAACCAATCTAGATCTAGATCCAATAATAGATAAACATCATTCTTTTATCTGAGAAGAGGAGTAGAAGAGAGATAGATCTTAAACCAGAAGAACACCCATACTCGGGAGGTGCACAGAGGGTATTCAGTCGAATAAGGAGGTGCACATGGGAGTTTTAGTCCATTTCGGTGGTGTTACAATGAGTTTTAGTCTAAGGTGGAGATGTTCAGGATGTATTGGGTTGAAAATGGTAGTGTGGAGAGCTTCTAAATCTAAAAAAATAGAGTTCGTAGGGTTATGCAGTGCTGGAGAGGAATTTTTAAATATCTAGGCATGATAATTACATGACTTGAATCCTCATTTCATGTCGTGTAATGAATTATAACCTATTTACCATATTGTTTCCTGAGGAAATCCTATCAAACCATTTAAAAAACATTAATTGAATATTACATGTGGTGAAATCCAATTACATATGGTGAAATCTTATATGTGGTGAAATCTAATTACACATGGAGAAATCTAATTACACATGGTGAAATATTAGACTTGGTGAAATATTACACATGGTGAAATATTACACATGGTGAAATATTACACATGGTGAAATATTACACATGGTGAAATATAATTACATGTGGTGAAATATTATTTCATAAAAAGTTGACACATGGTGAATGATAGTACAGGGGGTTTAATCTACATTTTTGACATGTTTACACGTGGAAAAAATAACTTGAAAGGGGTGTAAATTTTCAAGGTTGTGAATTAATTTAAGTTGTTAATTAAATTCAAAACAAACCATCTTGAACAAAAATTTTAAAATATTCATACATATAAAAATACTAGATCTTAGAAAAATAGGTAAGAATAGTTCTATCTTATCACTTCCTATGGTTCCCATATTGCTTCTTCAAACTTGTGGTTTCTCCATAGCACTTTGATAAGATGCATTTTATTATTTCATAGAACTTTGTCTCTATAATCTAAGATCTTCACCCACTACTCCTCTTAGGAAATATCATTCTCTAATAGCACCACCTCTAGATTTAGTATATGTAAGTGGTCGGTTATGTCCTTCCTCAAGATTCATACGTGGAATGCATCTTGAACTCGGGATAGGTAAGGTGGGAGTGAAAATAGATATGTCACTAATTTGATGCGATCAAGGATCTCAAAGGGGACCATGTATCTTGGAATAAGCTTTCCCTTCTTCCCAATCTCATCACTTTATTCCATAGAGATATGCAGAGGAATACCATGTCTCCAGCATCAAACTCTAGGTCTTGTTGATGATTATCATCATAGCTATTTTATTGACTCTGAGAAACCTTGATGTGTTACTGAATGGTCATAAAATGTTCCCCCATTTACTTGATCATTATAAGACCTAGCAGTTTTATTCCCCAAATTCATCCCAGCATGTAGGTTTCCTACACCTCTTCCCATAAAGGTCTTCATAGGGATCCATTTGGATGATCAAGTAGAAACTATTGTTGTAGGAGAACTCAACCAAAGGAAAATATTGATCTCATCCTCTTTGAAGTCTATTGAGCATTCTCTCAATATATCCTCTAGTGGCTAGATATTCTTCTTATATTGGTCATTAGTTTGAGGGTGATAGGTCATGCTGAAGTTCAACTCAGTACTCAAAGTGTACTAGAGAATCTTCTAGAACTTAGAGATGAATCTTGGATCATGATTGGATACAATCGATAGTGGTAATCCATGTATCCTAACCACTTACCTGGTGTATATCTATGCAAGTAGATCTAGGGATAATTCCTCTCGTATCACAATGAATTGTTCAGTATTTGTAAGGTGATCCACCACAACCCATATAGAATTATTCCTTATTGATATATTTGGAAGATCAGTGATAAAGTGCATGGTGATGTTTTCTCATTTACATATAGTTATGGGTAATGGTTGCATAATTCCCTTGTATTTTTTCATTTATGCTTTCACTTACTGACATACAAGACATATTGATGTATATTTTGATATCTCATTATTCATATTATCCCACCAATAGTGTTCTCATGGATCTTGATACATCTGTGTGCTTCCTGGGTGGGTGGAGAAGGTTGATCTATGTGAATCATCCAAAAGATCCTTCTTTAACTCGTTATTTGATGGTACACATAGTCTTGAGCCAAATATCACAACACCTTCATCATTAACATTGAACTCCAAGGATTTCCCATTCCTTATAGATACTAATTTCTTCTAAATTCTCACAGTATCTCTTTGAGCATCCTTCCACCTCTCCAGAAGAGATGGTTGAGAAATCATTTGTGAAAGGATTGATGGTGTTCCTTGTCTTATGATTCCCATTTCTATACTAAATCTAATAATATTAGATCCCTCTCAATTATTATTAATGAATGAATTTCTAGATCCTTTCTACTTAGAGTGTTTCGATTTTATTCACTTTCCCATAATGGTAGTGCATTGATCAGTCATAGTATTTTATCATCTCTAACCATCATTTTTTGTGCATATTCAGCTCATTTTTTTGGAATATATATTTGAGACTTTTGTGATCCATATATATTTCAATTTTATCCCCAAAGAGATTATGCCTCCAAATTTTAAAATCGAGAATCACTAAATCCAACTCCATATCATGTGTTGGGTAGTTCAATTCAGGAACTTTCAACTTCCTTGAAGAATAGGCAATGACATTTTCATTTTGCATCAACACACAGCCCAAGACCTTCTTTGAAGCATCACTAAATTCCACGAAAATTTCTTTACATGAGGGTAGTGTTAGAACAGGGGTGGTTGCAAGACTCATTCTCAACACCTTGAAGCTCTCTTCATATTTATAATTCCAAGAAAACTTTACAACCTTCTGAGTTAGCTTGGTAACAGGGTTTTACAATCATTATAAATTTCTCACAAATCGGTGATAATACCCAACTAACCCTACAAAACTACAAATATATGTCACAAATTTTGGCCTCATCCATCCTTTAATTACTTCTATATTTGAAGTTTCTATAGATATCCCATTTCTTGTAATGATATGACCCAATAATGAGACTTCTTTAAACTAGAACTCACGTTTTCTATACTTTTCATAAATCTTATCCTTTCTCGTGGTTTTTAGCATAGTTCTCAGATATTCCTCATGCCCCTCCTTTATTTTAGATTATATTAGAATATAATCTATAAATACTACCACAAATTTTTCAGGGTAATCCCTAAAGACTCTATTCATCAAGTTCATGAAGATTGGTGGAGAATTAGTGATTCCGAAAGGCATCACTATGAACTCATAGTGCATATAACTTGTACGAAAAGTAGTCTTAGGGATATCCTCCTTCATCACCCAATCTTGGTAATATCTTGATCAATGATTCACCTTAAAAAAGTATTCTGCTTCACATAGCTGATCGAACAAGTAATCAATTTGAGGCAGAGGATACTTGTTCTTTATCTTGATCTTCTTAAGCTCATGATAATCGATGTAAAGGTGCATTGACCTATAATTATTCTTGATGAAGAGGACTAGTGTAATCCATGGTGAAGCAATTGGGAATATGAAACCTTTCTCTAAATTCTCATGTAGTTGTTTCTTCAGCTCCTCAAGTTCCAAAACAACCATTCAATATAGATTAATGGATAATAGTAACCCCCTAGGTATAATCTCGATTGAAAATTTAACCTCTCATCATAGAGGAAGACCAAGAAATTCCTTGGGAAACGCATTAGTGTACTCCCTCACAATGGGTATGTTTTCAAGGATAATTATTTACTTAGACTCAATCATTTTTCCTAGATACTCTTGCTCATAGGGAAATAGTATCCAATCTTAAGATGATGATTCTATAAAAGATTCATCATCCTTGTACTTGTATAGAATCAGGGTTTAATTTATAATACGGAGAGTGGTATCCTTATCATAGAAATTTATGTTGGCTCTATATATGGAAATATAATCCATTCCCATAATTTCATCAAATTCCACAAAGGGGAGTATGAAAAGGTTTTCTAGAAAATTCATCCCATAAACTTTGATAGAGGAAGATTTATATACTTGGGATGTAGTAATTTCCACATTTTTCATTCTCACCGAAATCTCTGCTTCCATGATTTGTGCCGGTGTTTGAATAGTTATACTAAAATTTCATGATATAAAGGAATTCATAGAACTAGAATAAAAAAGTACATTCAATATTCTTGAATTAATACTAGCATACCTATCACCACTTCATTTTCATGATTCACTTCAGAAGTAGTGATGGAAAAATCTCACACTTTCTTCCTTTAAGGTTGTTGGTTGTCTCTGAAAACCCTTGACTTAGTGTATTGGTTTCCAAAGTGAAATGTTTCCTTGTAGTTGGAGTAGTTAATAATACGCTGAGGGTTGACTAAATTATTCCTTTCCTCATTCACAGTAGTGTGTCTCTTCTATCAAAAATCACAGGCTATGTGTTCTTCCCTCCCATGCCTAAATCATTTCCTTGTTCCCTTTAGTAAATTTATAGGGTTCTTCTTTCTGCACCTTTGGAAAGTGGGATGTTGAAATTTCTTGGCACTGTTAGATCTCTCTATTGGACCGCCAAAATTAAACTCCACTTTCCACTTATTATCCCTATAATACCACTAATATTTTCTGATCTATATTTTGACTTTGATGGAACATAGGATAATTTCCTCATAGCTATCAAATTCATGGATCGCTAGGGATTTACATAGGTTAAGTTTTATCCCTCCAAAGAAGCAGTCAACCTTTTATTTTGGGGTAACAAAAAATCCAAAAGAATATCATGAAAGCCTTGTGAAGTTTTCCTCATACACCCTAACAGATTCATCATCTTTTTTCTTTAGAGGAAGGAAATCCCTTTCCATTTTAAGATAAAGAGTGCGCAGAAAATATTTATTGAAAAACATTTTCCAGAAATCCTTCCACGCCAATTCTTCGATCTATTCCTTGAGATTTGTATTTTTGGTTAATGTCCACCACTAATCAAATTCACCTTCTATATGATAAATAACCAACAGAACCTTCTCTTGTTCAAAACATGGAAGGATGCAGAATATCCTTTCAATGGAGTTAATCCACTTTTCCATAATTAAGGGATTGAATGGCCCGTTGAAAGTAGGAGTAATTTGACGCATGAAGCTCACGAGTGTGAATTATTCTCTCTTAGGGTGGGTTTAGATGCTTCTCTTAATCTAGGTTTCTATTTAGAACCTAATATAGTTGAGAGAGTATCATTATGAAGTGTGTAGTTCCTGCTACTATTGGGCTGGGAATCTCATTAGGGAAGTCATCACATTACTCTTCACATTGATTGTTTACCTAATACTTCCTATTTCTAGCCATTTATTAGAATAAAAGGAAAATTAAGGTTGATTATATCTAACTATTAAACCCATAAATTATAATTTAATGACATTAAATGGATAACATATAACTTATATGTATTTCCTTAATTTATGGATTTCTACTCTTAAGTCTTTGTTATCCAAGATCTATTTCCTAAAATATACTCTTATGAGAATTTTATTACTCCCTTAAAAAGGTTCATGATGAGATTATGAATTATCAAATAATATCCCAGGGGTGTGTCAAACCATGTGTGCAATAAGGAATGTTTTCATTTACCAAGCTACACTAATTTAGGCCCAGAAAACCTTGTCAGAGTTGTTACTCCTAGGTACATATGTACCATAATCACATCCACTTATAGTATCTAGACAGAGAGGTATTTTCATGATAAAACATTTCATCTATATTAACCAAAATTTTGGAATTTTTTCTTCTACAAAGTCTTATATCTAAGTCTTTCACTATATTTTTCTAATATAATCCCAAAAATAACTAAACATTTCCTTTGATACCAACTATAACAACCATTAGCTTCATTAAACATCAATACATGATTTAATTACATAAAATTACACTTAATATAACATGAAATATCAATAATTATATTTAATTGGGTAATTATGTACATTTCATTATAACTTTAAACCAAAACTATGACATCTTTATTGAAAACTTCTTTGACATGCTTGAGCTTAAAACTGTATTGGATAACTTGGGGAAATACATAAGAAAAGAATGAGATATAAATCCTTATAAGGGAATAAAATTGGCATAAGGAAAAACATGTTAGAAAATAGGCATATCAAGGGTCATAAAAAGAGTATTAATTATAAACAAGAATGATAAGACATGATATAACATGATAACATAAAGGAAACATGAGAATGTGGTAACAACTTAAAACAATGCACCATGGGTCAAGGATAACTGCCAAGAAATAATAATGGAAAAAGTAACATAAATAAATAAGGTTCACTCCTTGTCACAACATGACTTATCATGATACTAAACATTACCCAATTCATTGTAGTGCTATATAATTTTGTGTGAAAATGTCCCTTTCATTTTGTTCTCATGCTTAAGTGTGCTAAGTAAATCATAAAAATGGATTCGTTCATCATCATAATTTATTCAAAAATCAAGGAGTGTGGAGTAAATACATGTAATTCCTAAATAAAAAGTTATATGTGCATAAAATTGAACACTCTTGATAGGAAATGTGTATGGTATTCACTACATGATGGCATTTTTATGAAAAATCAGGGTGAAAAATGCAGCATCAAAACGACGTCACCTAAAAATTCATAAAATGGGTTGCTGAGAGAGAAATGGGTATATCCTAATTTTTAAATGAATTTGAGAAAAATAATAATATTTAAGGAAATTTCAACATATTTATAATTAGAAAAGGAAGGCATATGTTAATAAATAACCTTGAATAAAAATAGAAATGAAGAGATTCTTATGAGATTCCAGCATGGTAACGGGTGTGCATGGGTGGGATTGATGTGAGATAAAGGGGTATATAATTAGTTATAAATAATAATGGTAGTATTGGAGAGGTTATAATTCATAGCCCATAATTATTAATTGAAAATAAATGGGCATAACAAGATAAAGAAACTTTTATAAAGATGAGAAAGGAAAGAACCCTTACTTGAGTGTGTGACTCCAAAAGCATGAAAAGGGGGTTATTGTGAGCTTGGGGTACCTTGGTAGGATTATATAGAGATTAGGGTAGATTAATGACATTATCAAAGTATTTTTAGCGGACATAATTGGGATCTTGGGTGGGTTTATATTGGAAATGAGAAGGATTTATTTAATATTTTGGTTTTGGACTCTACAAAATAAAATATTCAAAACCACAAACCTTCCCATGGTTTTTGCCCATGATTTTTTCCAAAGTGGGGGGATTTTAATAATTTTATTATTAAAAGGTCCTATAATATTAAAATATTACCCATTATTACGTGGAGGGGAGTCACTCTTTTAAAGAAATGATTTTAAAATCATAAAATATATTACATATTTTGGAGGATTCATAAAGAAATTATAAAATTAATTAAATAAAATAAAAATAAAATTATTTTAAGGAGAAGAAATATATTTGGATTATTATACTCATTTTTTTATTTATTACATAATTTTTGGGTCATTATGATTTCATAAAACACACCATATATTTATACGGTATTTAATTTTTACCTAAAAATTCAACTGTCTTAGAAAATTATAAATATTTTACCATTGGATAATTTCAATGTTCTGATTCCAAAAATAATATTTATTTTATATAAATAATTTTATAAATATGTGAATTTTAAATTTAAAAATAATATTCTACATTTTTGAAAAATGATGGGTTTGTTGAAAGAAATAGTTTTTGAACCCTTATAAAAATTACATTTCACTTCATAAGATTATATGACCATTTATAAGTAATAAACCCTATTTAAAAATAAAATTTTATTAAAATACAATTTATTTAAAAAATACATTAATTAATCAACATAGATCTGTTAATTGAATTTGAATATTACCAAAAAAAATACAACTTGTGTTTAATTGAATCAAAATAAAAAACATTTATAAAGTAAAAAATAAAAAATAAAAAAACTCATTATTCTCTAAAATATCCATATTCAAATTATTAAGGTCTTGATACATATCAATTTATTACACTGTAATATTCCATGATTAAGGTGTGTAACGATGGTACTTTCATGGGGTTATTTGGTAAACATGATTGGGTTCATGATCTCGATGATCTTGAACTTCTCCTATAAACAGTTTCACTCATGCTTAAGTTATCAGATCTCAACTTGGGCTTGGTAAGGGAATATACTAGAGATGCTATATCCCATAGAATCTCTGATAAATGGGCTTCAAATGGCATGATTCTAATATTTGAAATTATCACTTCCTTTGTCTTCTTTAATTGGATTCATTAAAGACCTATATTTATACTAATCATGTGATTACTGTTTAATAGATATATTATAAATAGTAAATATTCTTAATAGTATTTTGAATCCAATTGGATATAATAAAATAAAATAAGTGAATTTGTTTTATATAACCATATTATATAATAAAACATTAAATCATAAGGGAATTTTATTTATAACAGTTCAGTTCATTAGAGTTTCTCCATTCACAAAGTCCTTAGAATAGTATTCAAATTCTCCTCAAACTCCTTCTTTATCTAGAATTATATTAGAATATCATCAATAAAAACAACCAGAAAAATTTCAAGGTAATATCTAAATACTATTAATTAAGTCCATGAATATTTCAATATTATTAGTGAGTCCAAAGGGCGTCAATATGAACTCATGGTATCCATACCTTGTTTAAAAGTCAGTCTTGGGAATATCTTCTTTCTTTTCCATTAATTGGTGACATCCTGACTGAAGGCTCACCTTAGATAATAATTAAACCCACATATTTTATTGAAAATTTAATCTATATATGGATGGGGATAATTTTTCTTTATCATGATTTTTTTTAGCTCACAATAATCAATTCATATGAAAATTGATACATCCTTCTTCTTGACAAAGAGGGCCAGTGCACCCCATGGTGAATCACTCGGACATATGAAACCCTTGTCCAAATTATCTTGTAACTTTTTTTCAATTATTCCAACTCATTGGTGTCAATTCTCTAAGTTTTATTTTATATGGTCATAGTTCTAGGTATATGTTAAATTTATAACTCAACCTATCGATCAGGAGGAAGACCAGGAAATTCTTTAAGGAACGCATCAGTGTAGTCCTCATAATAGGAATGTCTTCAATAATGATCCTTTATTTTTTCTCAATAATTTTATCTAGATATAATTTATAATAATATAATAATATCCAAACTTTATTTTATGATTTTGAATGAGATTCATCCTCTTAATTTCACTTATATAGAATTTGAGGATGCCTTAGGATGTGTAGAGTGGTCTCTTTCTCCTGAAATTTGATGTTGTCTTTGTATAAAGATTGTTAATCCATGACCAATATAGCATAAAAATCCACCAAAGAAAGTAATATGAGATTTTATAGGAGTATAATTCCATAAACAATGACCTAAGAGGATTTATATACTTTAGATGCAATAATTTCCCCATTTTCTATTCTAATAGATAATTTGACTTTCGTTTTTTGAGGTGGTACTTGAATAGTTCTACTAAACATGCTAGATATGAAAGAATGTGTGAAACCATAATGAAATAGTAAATTCACTATTCTTGAATTAATAACCAGTATACGTATCACCGCGTCATTTTTGAGCTTCAACTTGGTAGTATTGATAGTATATTCTCTTCCTTGTTGCCTTGGAGGTTGCTATTGCAGATTTCACCCAACAACCCTTGGCTTAGGGAATTAGATCGCATAGTGCATGTGTTAATTGTATTTAAACAACTACACCATATGAATAGTGTTCATTTGAACCTTCTTTTCCACTTCCTCATTAGGGGGTTTATTCATTTTACTTCATCATTTATTAGCTTGGTTCCCCTCTTTTCCACACATGAAGCACCTTCCCATTCCCTTTAAGAATTTTCCTACATGCTACTTCCCATAATTTTGACAAGTGGGATGCTTGGTTTTCACTCCCTCATGATATTTTTCTATTGGACTTTCTGAATAGAATTATATCTTACATTTCTTATCTTTATTCCTTTGATACCACTAAGAATCAATGATATAAATCTAATCTTTGATAGTGCAACTAAAAATATCTTCATAACTATCAAAGTCTTGAATTACTAAGGCTTTTTATAGACTTAGTTTTTAACCACTAAAGGATCATTAAACCTTAATTTCAGTTCTAATTAAAAAACTCAAATCATACCGTGATAGACTTGTGAATTTTTCCTCATATTATCTAATAGACTCATCTTCCTTTTTCTTCAAATTGAGGAATTCTCTCTCCATATTGTGACAAAGAGTTTGGGGAAACTATTTATTGGAAAATAATTTCTTGAACTATTCTCATTCCATAGAATCAATTTATCATTTGACTTTATTTTTTTATCAGTGTCCACCATTGATCAACTTCCCCATAAAAATGATGGATGACCAGCAAAACTTTCTCTTCTTCTGAGCATTATAGGATTGAGAATATTTTCTTAGTGGAGTTAATACATTTTTCCATTATGAGTGGATCAAAATATCTAATAAAGATAAGAAGCCTTTTTCACATAAATTATTTTTTTGTAACTTTCTATATCCTAGGATAAGTGGTGAGTTCCACAAGATTAATTTTATTATTCATAACATGAGCCAAATGAGCTAGTACTATCATGATGTTTTGAGCTCCCATTCCCTTCAGGTTTGGTATCTATTTAGGGAAATCATCACATTATATATAACCTTGGTTTTTTGCATGAGTTCTCCTATTTCCCACCATTAACATTAAAAATAAAAGATAAAATTATGCTGCTTGAATACTTAGCTAATGAGAATATAAAAATGTAATTATAAACATATAAGGATAAACTTATAAATGAAAAATATTTCCTAACTTCTGATTTTCTATATATCAATCTAGGTAATCCATTATGATATAATTATCCCAAGGGTTCTTACAAAAGTTATATGGTCCTAATGCCTAAAAATAAATATACCATGATATGGTACCAACTATAGATACACAATCCTTTTACACATATTATTGCATGATTTTAAGAATAAGTATCCAAAAACTACAAACCAATGATCAAAAAGTATAGTATATTTTGAAGACTATGTACATAAATAAAAATAATGATACTGGAATAAAATATCCTTTTTTTAATTTCCATAATGATATTCTAATTTCTTTTGATCTCCTATAACAGAATAGGATAACCTGGGAAAGTACATTAATAAAAGGGCTGAGCTAAAAGTCCCAATAAGGGAGTAAATATAGAAATGAATCATAGAGCATGATTTAAAAGGAATAACATGTTAACATAAAGCATAGATCATGAATAAACATAAGGAAGAATAAAATATGGAACATGGAAGAATATGATCATGGAAATAAATTAATGTGGCAGCTACATATATCATGACATAAACCTGAGTCAAGGCTAACTGCCAAGACGATATCACATGGTGGATAGAATCCCATAATGGATTAAGTTTACTTCCTAATCTCATACATAACGTCTCATGATACAAAACATTACCCAATTTATTTTAGAAATATTTGGTCTCATCCCTTATAACATGTTCATTTATATGTGTGCCACATAAATAATCAAGCATAAGGAATAAACATATGGGTTTCCTGTAGAAATAAATGGGGTTTATAGTCATGTCATAAGGGGTAACCAAAGAGTGTATCATAATGGTATCCATGAAATAAGTGATTTGAAACATTCTTGGTCATTTAATAAGAAAAAATAATAATATATCATTAATAATTATGTCCAACTGAATTTAAAAGAAGAAATAGAGTGGCTAGGTAACTTTTGAAATGTTCCATATAAGCATAGTTTTAGGGGAAAGAATAAAGAGTCTTTAAAGAGTATAAAGGAATAATTATTTCCATAAAACCAGAAATAAACTAAAATGGGTTTTCATGATAAAATTAGTGATTTTACAAAATATGGGTGGATTAAAATATTTTATGGTGTGTACTTAAAAATGGGTAAAAAATAGAGAAGTTACCTTTAATTTGGTTTGCTAATCTAGAGAAATTGAGAAGGTAAACTTTTAAAACATGTAATTACCCATGAAAGAAAGATGAATTGAACTAAATAAATATTTTTAGTACATATAAATAGAATATAGGATAATTATATAAGAATAATGAAGAGTAAAATTAAGGAAAAGAGAGAGAAATTGTAACCCAAAGGTAATATGGAGGTTCGGAGAGATCCATTACCATATATATGAAATTTTTCTACACTTGAAAATAATTTACTATATAATCCAATTATATTAATTAATTACTTAATTACGAATATTTTACATCTATATTTTATTATTATAATTTTATAAGTTCATTTATGGCCATTTCTATTAGTTATAAAGATCAATTCCATCATTCTAGGAGTATTCATTTCATGGTTTCATGGTCGGTTCACTTCTGTATATTTATGGATGTTCTTATAAAATGAAAATATAAATTAATAATTTAAATGGAATGGTATTCATGGACTTAAAGAAGTTTAAATTTTCCCATATATCATTTTTATTTCTTTTAAGAGGATTATTCATTTGATAAAGCATTAATGATAAGTGTTTAGTTTATTTTGGCAGTTTTTCCAACCACCATGAACTAGATTCATTCTATTTAATATTATGTCTATATATTACATAAATAAAATGAAACAACTTATAATATACCTATTAGAATATAATTTAACCATAATAATACTTTTATGACCATCCTTGAAGGTGGTAATGGAAACCCAAAAATTATTACCCACAAAGATAGTTAACCACCATAACTTATAAAATGGTTTCGTTTCTTTGAATAAGAGGAGATAAGAAAAGGGATGGATATAAGATATTCAAAAAGAAACATAAAATTAAAATATATACATTGTAATATATTTATTATTATTTTATGTATTAATGAGGTGAAGAGAATGTATAAGAAGAATAAAAATTAAGAGAGGTGGTTTGAGAAAGTTTCCTCTTGAATATCACCTCTTAAAAAACCCATTAAGGAACACAGAATTGGTGTTTGGGTTAGATCAATAGAACTTGGACATGGGGAGAGTGTGAGGAGAGGTTTTTTCTGATATTTTAAAATATTCAAGGCTTTTTATGAGAAATAGGTGGTTATGGGTTCTATTTATACTTGAGGAGGGGTGGTTCAAGTTATTAAATAATGATTTTTTTATATTTAAAGCCAACCACATTTGGGTGGAATTAAGTTCAAAAAAATAATGAAAATTAATTTTTTAATGGATTTTTGAGGTCAAAAAACACATCAAACACCCATTTAATTTTCTATTTTTTAGGTATTTTAAGCCTTTACCTTTTAACTTAACCCACCACATTATTTTACTTAAATTGTGGTGACTTTTTTTTACCATGATAACTTTTTTTATGTCAAAAAATAAAGTTAACATTATTAACTAATTTTTACCTTATAATTATAAATATTCATTTCATTTTAATATTTTTAATTCTTAAATGTTTTAAAAAACAATTCTAATGTGATACGTATATGACTCATAAAAAAAATTAGGTTAAAACCGTGGTTTTCAAAAATGCTAAGCATGTGTTTGTAAATGTAAATACTAATGTATTATGTCATTACATAAATACATTTTATCATTAATAATTATCAATAAACTTTAAATCAATATCACACAATAATTATTTAGTAAGATTTATGGCATTTTGGAAAAATAGTATTTTCAATTTTTACCCCAAAAAACATCATTTTTAGAAAATTCCCAAAAACATACCCTAAACTAATTTTGACATAATGAGTTCACAAATAAATTATATTTAATCAAAATAATTCTCTAAATATGAAAAAATTAAACTTTTCAAAAATTATCTTTATTTATTGAAAAATACAAATTTTATTAAAAATTAAACATTCTAATCATTATAATGTTTACTCAATGCTTAGTTAAAATATATTATCATGTAAAAAGTGTTTTTTTGGTTTATATATTTGATATATGTTATTTATAATAGTTTAAATAATTATATTAAGTTAAATCCCACTGATAAAATTATGGTTTGTTGCATTCACTGTCATTTGGTTCAACATCTGGTAATCAACACGTAAATGCAACGTCTCATCAGCCTTCTTAGAAAAACACTGGAGAAACCCAAGGTGACTTAATTGGATAGATAAATCCTTTATCCATAAATTATTCTAGTATAATATTTAAATCTTGAAGATCTATTGGTGCCATTATGTAAGGTGGGATGGAAACTGGTTTAGCTCTCGGCATGATCTCAATTGTAAACTCCACATCTCTCTCAGTTGGTAGCCTTGAGAAGTCCTCAAGAAACACATACTAAAATCATTTCACTATAGGTGTAAGGAAATTTTACTATACACCAATATCATCCAACAAAAAACATGAAACCTGGGAGGTTATATATCCCAGTTGTTGATGAATTGGCCATGCACGGCCTTCTGGGATGTCCCATTCTCTATGATGACCATATTTTTCACTCTTATGAGATGTAAAGGTCACTATAATTTGGTAAAAATATATTTGGTATTGGTATGATACTAACCATTACATTCCCAAAATCAATTAAAAACCTAACATTTCAAGTATTAAAAGATCCCAAAGGAAATGATACTCACCAACCTCAAGAGAACACCCCTTACATAAACATATTTCCCTCGATCGCACTCTCAATAGTGTGTCAATCATTATAATCCCATTCCCAAACACCACCATAAGAATCAAACTATTTAAAATATTAAAAGATAAAAAATTATGTGAATCTACTGTGTCAAATAAAGAACTAGAAAGCATATAATCTATAAGAATAGTACCTCTGGTTTTCAAAGGTCTAGCATCACTATTCATAAGGGTAGGCTAAACTAAATGCAGCTTTCATGTCCCTCTACTATGTGTTGCAGTATAAGTCCCCTGATCTAGACTACTATATTGATATGGGTGTTGTTTATAGTATTTACCTCATCCACTACCTTGACCACCATAACTAGTAATACTCTAACTACTAGACTTGTGTGGTGTCGAAGACCCACTTCCCATACTATGGTTTGTTCTAGCTCCCCCATCACTATCCATATATCATGGGTTCCTACAGAACTGTTATTGGTGTCCCATCCTACCTCAAACTCTGCAATCTTCTAGTGGTCAGGGACACTGATTATGATAGTGACCCAATATACCATGCTGAAGGGAAATCACTCAAGTATTTCCCTAGGTAATTGATCCTTCCCCCTATCCACTCTGCTTTCTACTTCCCTGGTTAACATTCTCATAATGAAACTTCCTAACATCATAATATTTACCTGTTGGTCATCTAGAAAAACACATTTATCCTCCACTAGAATCCTCCTTCTGGTTCCCCTCATAAATGAGAGATTAATTCACCAATTTAGAAAAATTATTCAAATGGATGATATTAACTTGGGACATAATTTTGTATTTATGTCCATCCTAGAAGTGTTTTTTCATAGTTTCATCATATCCTACAAATACTAGAGAATAGAGTTTCAATTCAGTGAAGAGATCATTAGAGTCCATCATAGACATACTTTCCTAGGTCAACCGTATAATCTCTACTTCCCTCTCATGCCTTAGTGTATATGGGTAAAAGTTATCAAAAAACATCTCCTGGAAGTCCTTTCACACCATTCCTTCTAACTGCTCATCCCAAGATGGAATACCCCACAAGTTCTATGTTTATCCTCACAACATATAAGTATCCAACTTGACTCTCTTCTCCAAAAGAGCCTCTAAATAGTCAAGGATTATCTGGATAGACTCAATACATAACTCAAATGCCTCAGTTCCACCCTCTTTGGTGAATCTTGGAGGGTGCTACAATGGAAACTCCTATGTTAGGTTAGACATACTCTACACAACCTACCATGGGACTCCTTCCATAAACTACATAAAGAAAGCAAAGTTCTTACATATTTTCTCTCCTGATCCTTCACTCGGAACTATTTTTTCTTTTGGTTCCACTACTAGGGGATCATTTCTAAATATGTCTTCCTATCATCATACCAAAAAATTTCATTATGGATGAATGAATCTATAATTACAAACACATGTCTTAGGAAACATAACACATCATTGACATGTTTTAACAAGGTAAATTCACATAAATAAAAAATAATTTATCCCCCTTACTCCAACAAATTGTCAAAACTGATGCACTATCACTACCCTCAACCATTCCTAACATGGGTCATGGAGAACATAGGGTAAACCATTTCCATATTTCATGGTTTCCAATTTAGACACCCTTTTTATCCATTTCAAATTACAAATTTTATAATCATTTAAAATTATCAATTTCTTATTAGGAACCATTTATTTTTTTAAAATACTCAAATAAGGAAAAGAATTTCCATTTCAATAACTCACCCAAAACCTTTTTTTCTTGTGTACCTAAAATTATTCATGTGACATGAAATCCCAAGTGCTTAGAATGATGCATATATACTCCACTCCCATAAAATATCGAGCTAATAGAAAAATATCCTAAAATAATAACATAACCCAAAAACTGCATCACCCTAGGTGAAATAATATTCAATTGTAATAGAAAACATCAAGAACAAAAATCCCACCCTGGGTACATGGGTTTTCCCCCACACCTGGGTTAACTACTCTCATGCACAAGCTAATGACCAATTCTTGAATCAACTTAGTCTCCTTCCTACCATTCCCAAATAATAAGACAACTAAAAAGAAAATAAAAATCCTCTAATTCCACTTTGTAATGTCATGAACCATGTTCAACATATTGATTCCTTGATATCATTCTTTATGTGACCTTAGGTGTGCCTCCCCATATTCTAGAGGCTACCAACAAGTATAGAGAGTCTAGTATATAACGTGGTGAGACTATAGACTCTTTATAAAATCATCACAATAGTGGAAATTAATATAAAAATATCTAAATGATATTATTCAATAACAAATATAATACCAAAATCAATATAAGACCAAGCATCACATGATGAATCCGAAACAAGGAAACAATTTTCAAAACCAGAGCAGTAAATATGTCATGTCTTATCAGTGTAAAGTGTCTAAATAAAACCCAAAATAAAGATAAATTGATAAATTTTAGGTGTTTTGTGACATAATGTCTGGTTCCCTCATCTATGATCCATCCCAAATCCCAACTCAGACATCTAACATAGGTCTCTTTCCCTTATCCTTTTCTACAAGCATGAAATCTATTCAGGTACTAATCAGGGGCCCAAGTATGGTGTGAGTGAAAGTAAATAGGCCACCCCCAATGGTGTCTAATGTAATATCCATTCTATAACAATGTATGAAAATATATAAATAAAAAATAAAAAATGACAAAGTAAATAGACTTCACAGTTAATTATTCTTTAATTAACTGTATAGGACCTCAAGTTTATGATGACACCCAGACCTATCATACCTACTTCGGACCATGTGAGAATCTAAAGAATACATTATAGAAATATCATAATTTATTCTTTCATGGGACTACATTAATCATTTAATTCGAATCTCATTTCCATTATCTTGGAGCATTAATTCATATACCAATATCTTAGGGCTCTATAACATCAGTCTATCACCCCATGGGTATTTGAAGCATATATCCTTGTTCCACACATCATTGGTCATATTCATGCATCTAGGTCCTAGATAATCAGTCCATAACCATATCGTTATTTCGATAATTATTCCTTTACCCACACCTCATTTATCAATCAATCCCAAATATCACATATATCAAATTCATATCAAGGTTCAACATCATTAACCTTATATTCAATCATTCTCATTATGGTGAACCATTGAATTTATTAAACACAACCATGGTTATTTAATTTAATCACATATTATAACATGAAAATTTCACTATCAATCCAATTATCAGCATTTAATTACACAATTCATTAACCCTTTAAAGTTAATATAACCAACCCTTTAATTCCGATTAGCATTATAAAGAAGGACTTAATTTAATTACAGTAACCCATTATTCCCCTTTTGACATTCCATAAATCCTCATTTTAGAGATATTGGCACACCTCATGGGTTTTCATCAAGTCTTGTATCATAATCTCCAACGGATCCAATGGGATCCATAAAGGGTTTCTCAATTTCATGGAATTAAATTTACCTTTTCAATATAAATTCAATTTCACAATGTGGAAATGTAATAGTACAATATCATACGCACAATAATAATAAATAATATGGTAATTAGTAATTATAACACCTAAATAAATATCTTTGATGAAATCTCACCAAATATTAACCCTCAATTTGATGTAAAATGATTGAATTCACTACGATAGAGAATATATGGAATCAAACCCTGGGATCAAGATTCAATGATCCAATATCCACAAAAACCCAGATCTAAACCATAAAATAAGGAGTAAAATACCTCTCAAAGTCTAGAGAAAGATAAGATATAGTGAATCCAAATCAAAGAATAAATCACTTACCAAAGAGGAGTTGATCCTTTCACTGGATCTTTGATGCACTAAGAAAGGGTTTTGAGGAGCCAAGGAATCCTCTAAAGAGACTCCAAGAGAAAATAAAATCACATTAGTTTGATCCTTGGTAATTATGGATATAAAAAAGGGGATAGATAATTTTAAAATAAAAATTTAGGGCATTAAATAATTGTGTGCAAGGTTTCTTGGGTTGGGTGCATGGTTTTCCAAACCATGTACCTTACCAGTACTCCCCTACTCATTGGGTGTATGGTTACTCCTATGTGGGTGAATATTTTGATAAATAGTGTGAAAATTATAGAAAACTGATTTTTCTGATGATTCATGGTTTGGGGAGGGAGTCCACATTGTTTGGTTAAACTGTGCACCACATCTTGTGGATCCAAAAGGGGGAACACAATTCTTGGGGAAACCGTATGGTTTTCTTAACTGTTAACCAACCATGCACATGCCCATGGGATTACAAATTTCTCCAAATTTTCTAGAAACAAACCCAAATTAATGCCCAAACAATCTATGATCAAAAAAAGAGAAAATAATACTTCATAAAAACACTATGAATCTCCATAAAGGTCAGGATATTACATTTGAACTACTCGAGGACTATTATTTTTCAATAAACTACCACCCTGGGAAGTAAAATAGGGTAATTTATGCATTGAGTAGGAGAAACCATGGATTTTAAACCATGATAAGTATTAAAAAGTATCCCACATATATATATCTAGTAAATATGTATATGTTGATTTATAGGTAAGGGGGTCCATCGTTCATTTTCATGGAAATTGATTAACCATTTTTATTAGAAATGATAGAGAATTTATAGTATGATGATAATAACTTTCAAAGAATGATTAAAGTATTGAATTATGGTAAATTTACATAATTCATCTATAGAGATAAAGTGTTGAAGTTTTGAAAGAGGTTGTGTGTTCTATCCACACCATAGTTGAAGTGAGAATTTCTAGATAAAGCACATTGCTCAAATTTCTCTATACACCATGGAAGCACAATGATTTATAGGGATTTAAGAGAAAACAATTTGTGGGATATAATGAATTAATAAATTGTAGACTATCTGTCTAGATTCTTTTTATTATAGTAGCTAAAGTATGAAAGATAACATCTTAATGGATTTATGAAACCTTTTCCTATATGGATATAGAAGTGGTATAATGTTACAATGGACATTGTCACTATACTCCCAAAGACTCCAGGGAAGAAAGATGATATATGTTTCATTGTATATCATCTTACTAATTTATATTATTTCTTAATAATAAGATAAGATCTACCCCTTGAGTACCTCTCCCGAATCTATATTACTGAAATCATAAGGTTTAATGGGGAACCTCTATCAATTGTATCATACTATGACCCTCATTTCACATATAAATTATAGAAGAGTCTTAAAAGGCCTCTAAAAATTTAAAAACATTTAAGTGTTTCCTATCATCCCCAAACTAATGGGTAGTCTAAAAGTACTATCCAAACATTGGAATACATACTAATATCATGTTCTATTTACTTACAAGGTGTAGGGGGTCAGTATCTAACTTTGGTGTAATTTTTATACAACAATAGTTTCCATTAAACATCTATATAGAACCATATGAATCATTTTATGTAAATATGTTTCATACTCAAAACAATTGGGAATAATTTAGAGAAAGAAAGATAATTATACTAGAGATTATGGAGGAGATAACTATTACAGTACATACTATTCAAGACCATATTAAATTATCCCAAAGAAGATAAAAGATCTCTACTATAAATTGAATAAAATATTTTTAATTTCAACTTTTGGATCATGTATTATTGAGGTTTCATTGTGGGAGGGATTTATAATATTTGGTAAAATTTGAAATTTAAGCCCCATGTACATTGGGTATTTTCAAATACTAGAAATAATTGTTATTATAGCTTTCAAATTGGTTATACTACCCAACCTTTATAAAGTACATGAATTATTCCTTGTTTCATTTACAAGGAAATACATGAATTATCCTATTCATGTTATCACATATAAGGGGAAAGAGTTGGAACATTACTTGTCTTATAATGAGGATTCTATCCAAATTCTTGACACTAAAGAGAAATAATTACAGAATCATACAACTCATTTAGAGAAATTAATTCGGAGAAATCCCAAACTAGAAGAGGAAAATTGTGAGATTATAGAATCTATAATGAATTTGTATCCAGATTTGATCAATAGTTGAAAAATATCCCAATTTATAGGATGAAAATATTTAAAGGGGAGAATGTGACACCTGAGACTCTACTCTAGTAAGTAAACATAATATCCTGAACTATCAAGAAATATTCCATTTAAAGAGCCTTTATTAATGAATTTATTTAATATATTAATTTAATAATTTTAAATTTTCCAAAATAAATTCGTTTTTAATTCATGATATCAAAATTATTTGAGAATTAATTTTTTACCTTTTTCAAAAAAGGCCAGTTCTTAGTTGAAAATATAGTTTTCATAAAACATGTAATTTGTATTACTTTATCATTATATAAGAATGAACTAGAATTTTATAAAAAAAATTAAGTAATTATATATGAATTTAAGAAATTAAAATATTTATTTTAAAATATTCTTTGAATTTATAAATCCAATGTCTAATATTTTTAGAACTAATTGAAATATTACTTTAATAATTGCAGTTATTTTTGATATTTTGTTTAAATCAAATATTTTCAATGGATATTCAGTTTTGGATTACTTTAAAAGACTCGTAAACTTTATTTTTTGTAATAACTCAATTTATGTCATTAAAATCAATATCTAAGATAATTTTATGTTCTATATAAATTTAATGGTTAAAAACTTTATCTCTAAAAACTATTTTTTTTGTTCAAGTGTATTTATTTTAAAATTAACATTTCAGACATTTAGAAATTTTATTTCATAAAAATAAATTTAAATGTTAAATTATAAGTATTTCATTATGTAAAATATTCAATCTTAATCTTGGTCATTTAAATTAATTGCTAAGATTAAAAATTAATTGTTGTGGAAAAAGAAAATGGGATAAATTGAGTTTAACCTAGTGTAATTCCATAAAAAATTTAAAAAAAACATTCCTTTATTTTAATGGTTAATATTTATATCGACCAATATATGTATACCAGGAAGTTTTTTCTATTTTTTCCTTTTAAACTTTAATAGTGACCATACATTATTGAAAATGTAATGGTTACTCCCAAAACTACCCTTCCCTTTACTTATTAAAGGGTAACGTCATAACAGATTAAAGACTCATGTATAATTTGAGTTTCTTATTTAAAATCTTCATTTTCCTCTCCCTATAACCCTGTCACACAAAAATAATCTCCTATTCACTCATAGTTAGCCTAATCCCTTAAAATTCAAGGAGAGTTCCAAGGAAAGTTCAACTCCTCAATGTGAGTATTATCAACTACTTAGTTTTCTTCTTAATTATCTTATTTAAAATTTATTATATCACTTATATAATTATACAATAATAATTTATATACATTAATTTTAATATATTAAGGTAATTATCATTATTTATTCATATACCACATCGTTTATAAAAAGAAAACTGTTGTTCATAATTTGTTCGAACTACCGCCTCCACGACGTAACGCGTTTTGTTTTCCTTCACCACCTTAAAAGGATGGTTTTAAGGATGATTTTAAAGTATTAATATGATATTTTTTATATCATTAAGTTTATGGTATGATAAAATTGAGAACCAATTAATGATATAATCAACAATAGTCCATCGTTAATTTAATTATTTAAAATCAGCATACTAATAGGATAATCATTTATTCAAATTATCTAATGTTTTCATATCCATTAATTCTTATTATATATCCCTAAAATTATAATATATAACACTAATAAAAAATAAATGATGTCATTATGAATATTTTATAATGATATTACAACAAAACTACCTCATAATCATTCATTATATAATTATATGTTCATGCTTGGGTTGGATTAACAAACTACTTGAACAATACTATGCATTTATATTACAGAAGAATATGAAAACTTATTAATTATTATAATATTATTTAAATATTTAAAAAATTATTTTTTTCCGGTATATATTATATCATTATCTAATTATTCAATTAAGGAAACATCATTCGTTCATCAAAAATCACCAAAACATGCTTATTATGGACTTCATCTTCAAGGATAATGTCTAAAACACTCATAAAAGTAAATATAAACATCATAAATTATTATAAATCATCCCTAATAGTAAATTTAATGACATATTAATACTTTAAATTTTAATAATAATTAATACAAACATATTAATTGTGAAACTTTTATAAATGATCAAAACTATAAACACCGATATGGAAAATCATGAGATTTCATGCATAGAATGACTATTTATGATGAGTATGGATAAAAATGTATATTATTAAGATTATAAATTATGTTATTAAGATATATATTTTTATTATAATTGAGTTTAAACCATTTTCTTGGAATTTGGGACAAGATGTGAGGTTTTTTCGTCTCAAATTCCTCTATTTGAGTCATATTTTATTTTATGCACCTAATTTAATTTATGTGGTGTATATATTACCTATTTTATATCTTATATAATGAAAATAATTTATTAATTTTATTTTAATATCAATATTAATCCCTCTATTCCAAGAGGTTATGATTTAATTGATACTCAAACCATAAGTGGGGTTTTTCAGCCTCAATTTTCAATCTTTGGGACTCGGGTTATAATCTCAAACAATTTTATTTTTTTGGTGAAAAATTATTATAGAAAAACCTTTTCCATGTTACTCTTTAAATGTTATGGATTTACATGCCCATATTTTTATCCATCTCATATATTTTTTATATTCAAGAGTAACATTTTCCAAGGTGTAAAAATAATCATATGTTTTAGAAAATTCAAAGTGTGCATAATTTCATGGAAAATTCATCCCTTTGAGAATATTAGAAAATGGATACTTCTATGTAATAGATACTCTTAGGGTTAATCACTAAAAAGGTTTGTTTTATAATTTACTCAATCATCACCCTGATGCTTGATGAGCGTCCCTAAGACTGAACACCTTGGGTGACATTCCCAAGGGATATGATTTGGGATATTCAAATGTTCGCAATAAACCATGATGGAGTATTTTCATACCATTTCCATGGAATCCTACCAATACAATATATTAAATCCAATTATTATATCCCATTTATAACCCAACACATTTTAAGTACCCCCACCACTATATTTCATTGATAAGGGGACTTCTTGTTATTATATTTTAATACCCAATAATTTCTAAGTTGATTAAGGGATGTTCTCTTATAAATATACATTATTATATTAAATTGGGAGGTATTTTATTCCCTCATTTATAAATATATGGATATCAGTGTTTTATTTTGTAATATGTTCCTTAGGTACTGGTATAAAAGGTCTCGATTTCTCTTATAGTGAATGCATTGGACTTGATCGATTGATTGGGTAGGGTCTTATATTATATATCCCCTTGATGCATCGTTGGGCCTCATGAGATAAACAATTTTGGGTTCTGGTGTATACCTCTTCCCATGATTGGAAAGTTCCTTAGAATAAGGCTTTAACAAAAAATTTATGATTTATCACATTATGAATTTCATTGGTATGAGATCAATGATTATTATTATCCATATTTTTATTTATTATCATGGATATAGAATTCCCTCAATTTTAGTTGATTATGGATTCGTGTTGTTCATTTATTATTTATATATCACTTATTCCATGAATATATTATTGAATCTTATACTTTATATTACTCTGTACTGATAATATAATCTCACCCTTATTTTTTTTCCTTTCCTTAGAAAACCTAGAGAAAAAACTTTGTGTAATTTTCATGGATACAATGGAAGGGTTAATCATGTTCTCACAAAATGTTCATGTTTTATATTATATTTTCTAGTGTCATGTATATATTTATCAGGTCTTATAAGTCTACAAAACTATACAATACTTTAATAAATCTTTTACTTTTTACTAATAATCTAATATAAATATCAAATCTAGTTTTAGGGAGTTCAATATGTTGCACTCTTACTCCCATAAGTCCCTTAAAACTTTATGGGATATTGTGGGGGAAATACATAAAGGAAAGTGTGAGATAAAAATACAAGGGAATAAACATGGAAGTAAAGCATAACCTGAGAGTAAAGAGTTATAACATGATATCATTAATATAATTACCATATGAATGAAAACATTGTGTAAATAATTAAAATCATGTGATGACTGAATCATAAGAATGTTGAAATATTATAAATCATGAAATCATAATCCTTTGTTAAGAATAACCATAAAGAAAGCATAATATAGGATAAATTCCATCATAATCATTATATTAATTGGCTAACAACCATTATAACATGGTGTTCTTATGCTAACCACATGGGCACCATACATAGTATTCTTAGGATTACCACTCCTGCACAATACATGGAATCTCATAAGATGTTAACATTTACTAATTAATTGAAGGTATATAATAGACTCACCCTAAAAACTAAGTCTAACCACCATTATAATTTTTATAAGTATACATGTGATGCAAAATGAAAAATAAATCATACATAAATCATAATCATGATATAACCCTTAAAAAGAAAATGGGTTTCACAATCTTGTATTAAGGTATAACTAAAGTTTATTTAATATGGGTTTCAAGGAGAATATAGAATAAAATTATGTTATAATTTTTTTGATTAAAAAGAAACACATTCCATGAACATGGGTAGTCATTTTAGAAAATAATTATTAAAAAAATTTGAATAAGTATGAAAAAAATCACATCTTAAGTGATGATTTTTGAAATGAGTGAAGGATATTTTAAAGAATAAAATTGAAAAAAAATATATTTAATAAGGGTTTTTATGAAATAAATGGTTTTTTTAGAAAAAAATCAAGGTTAAAACATTTTATGGGGTGATACTAGACACGACTGTAGACAAATGGAAGTCCCCATAAAAGTTGTGTTTACTTAAGAGGGGTAATTGTGAAGGAACATAAAACATGTGTCAACCCCAAAAAATAAAGGTATGGTGAACTAGGTATATATGTAAGGAAAATATATGCAGAATATAGAAGTCATAATTTTGAATAATATCGGTTATAAGTTAGAAAAAGGAATAGAATCTATAACCAAAAGGCAATGTGAAAGGTTCGAAATATCCCTTACCTTCATGTATGAAAGCATTATGCACTTGTACTTAACTAAATTAATTATAAAATAAAATTCATTAAATATATACCCAAGATCCATATTCATCTATATTTAATTTTATAAATTCAATTTATTGTCATTTTTTATTTATTTTTAATATTGTTTCCAATTACATTAGTTACTCAGGGTTGTTCGATTGATTTCTACATAACACTTTCAGTTTATTAGTCAGGATAAAATATGTTGTAAAATAACTTCATGGTCTCCATAATTGTGGAGTATTATTTACTTTATTATTAGATTATGAAAATACTTATATAGTTTCAAATTTTATCCCAAAATAGATCGAAATTAAGAAAGGTACCTTGTTAAGTCCATTTCATGTGGTTAAAGTTACTACAATTGTTTCTTGTAAATCACACACAGAGAATGCCAAATATTATTCTTCCAAAATATTAATGGATGTAAAATATGATATTATTTAATTAAATAATATTTTTGAACAAAAAATTTAATTTGGTTATAGAAAATTTAACATGAAATTCATAGAGGCAGTAGTTCGCACACAAAAGACGATGATGTTTTTGTTTTCCCTAATGATTTCGGAGGAATTTATAAAGTGTATATTCTATTTTTATAATAATATTTCAGAATATTAAAAATTATAGTGTTATCATACCTTTATTAATATAGGGTACTAGAGGGGTGTAAAAGAATAAAATAACTTAGGAATTTTTTTTTGAGAGTATTACCTTTTCCATGGAAGTTATCCTTTGGATAACACCATAGGACTCCTTGGCTTGGATTTTTGGTGAGAAAATGATTAAAAGTGATGGGGAGGTTATTTGGGAGATACTAGGTCATATTTTTGGTTGATTCATGTTTTTGGGAATGGGTGGAGAAATTGGGAGGTGTTGGTATCTTTTTATAAGTGAAGAAAATGGAATTTTTGTAAAAACTAATTATTTATCAAAAATAACACTCCATTATTCAAGGAAATTGGCATAAAAAGGGACAATAATGGTGTGGGGATAGATATAAGTCTGTTAATACCTACACCATTCAATATTATACATGTTTTTCAGATGTTATATCCACTTTCACAAGGCTTAAACCATTTTTATCCTAATTTACCCTAAATTTGGTAACTCCACTTTCACCATTGGAATCTAATTTGAAAAGACAAAATAAACAATTAAATTGTTTAATAATTTTAAATAATGATTTTAAATTTTTAAATAATTTTATAAAATAAAATTTCTCTGAGTTTTAGAAATAATGTTTAGTATTAACTGACATAACATGTTTAAACCTATTTTTTTAAAATGTATATTTTTAAGCGTAAAGTGTATGTATTGAGAAAAATTATCAAAGTTATTAATTATAATGATATTAATAATTTTATTCTTATTAAAATAATATCTATGTGACATTGAAATAAATAAAAACCTAATTTATCATGAATACATTTAATTAAAGAAAGAGATGAAAAAAATAACTTTCATAAAATACTACTGGATTTTTTTTATTGATATTCATGGGTTTTTATGAATTGATAATGGTATTTTTTAACACATTTATTATGCCTTATAAATATATATATAAATATATATATATAAGTTTTTAAAAACTTTTATGTTATATAAAAGTGATGGTATTAGAAAAATTAGTATTTTCACTATTTATAAAAAATCAATTATTTTAGAAAAATATCAAAAATTCATGCTAAGATAATTTTGATATAATTAATTCAATAATAAATTTTATTTTATAAAATTAAAATTAAAAAATTTATATATTTATCTTTTTAAATAGAAAATATAATTTATAAATAAAATTTTTTCTATTAAAAAATAATGTTTTTAAACATTTTGTATTCTTAATATTATTTCATATTTATTTAAAATTTAATTATTGTTAATATATTTTTTTATATATAATAATATTTTAAAATTTTAAATTTAATTTATTAGTAAAAAATATATAATAATTAATAAAATAAATATTTGAAAATATATATTACTTTTATATTAAATACTCTTTAACAAACAAAATTAACTATTTATTTATATTAAAAAAATTAATTTTAAAACTCTATTGGTATTGAAATATTTATTTAAATTTTATATATATATCAAATAATATTTTAATAATAATAATAATAATATTTATACACAACATTTAATTGTGTATATATATACTATTCATATTTTAATATCATATTTTTATTTCATTGTGAATTATATTTTTTTAGAAACATGAAAATTTAGTATACATATTTGATATATGACCAACATCCATATTTTCAATGACCATATTTATAATGGAATGTTTTTGTTTCTATATATAGACTTACTAAATCATTCATTCATTCCACTCTCACTTCACAAGGCACAATTCTTATTTCATGTTTTAGTTTTTTCATAATGTTTTACCCTTTCATGCTGATATTATTCATTATAGGTTTTTTATAGATATTGGTGATCCTCGTGGTTGAAGATGATCCAGGGGGTTTTCTAGTCATGAAGGTTTTATTATTTTTTATCTATTTTCCCCTATTGATTTTTTTAATTTTGATGGATTTGTTTTATCTATGATGGGTGATAACCCATTGTGTGTAATACTTAGTTTTATGAAATTTTGTGTAATACTTATTTTTATGCACTTTTTTGTAACATTACACTTACAAATTAATAAAGTTTATTTAGTATATTTCAAAACTTTTAAGTAACATTTTCTAACCATGTTTCAATAATTTTAAAAGAATAGAGAAATTTTCTTTGAAATTATAGATATAAAATTATTATTGTTATTATTATGTCTCCTAAATCCTAGTGCATTACATTCTCCCCCCGTAAATAAATTACTTTCTCACAATTTTAATTACTCCTAAGTAATAAAAGTGGGTGTGGGTAGTCTTATCATATTCATCATTCAAGATATAACTTCTAACATGAAATCTATATTAATTTCTTAGTCTATAAAAAGTTACTCATTATTCATCAAAAAATATTTAAAATTTATACAATCATGTACCCAATTATGTATATACCATAACCATTTAAATATCCAAGACATTTAACCATTGTGAAGTCATATATTCCTTCAAAAATTAACTCTTACCTTCAACCACTAGTTCATAAAACCACACAATAGTCTATATATATATATATATATTATAATCATAAAAATGATATAAACTTCAAAAGAATTATTGGGGATCACTTTTTCTAATAAAAATGACTTAGGATATCAAAACTATTTAACTCACTTTCCTCTAAATTAATCAATCATTTATTACCTCAACATCAATATTATATTAATCCTAAAATTTATTCATATCTCAATCATGTGTTCTTCAATATTTATCCCCAAAAATATAACCTCATTATAAAATAACTTTTCAAAGTTATTTATTTCATTTAATATGTGTTGAAAAACCTTTAAAGTATAACTACTAAAGAAAAATCCATATATGTTTCACTTAACCCTTATAACATTTAAAATACCCCAAAATATTATTGATAAGTATCCCTCACTAATTAAAACATCTTGGATTATCAAAAAATTAATTTATATTGTGGTATAAACATAACTACCTTAGGTAGGACTACAAAACTCACCTTATTTATCATAACAGGAATATACTATGACTTTAAACCTAATAAGTATGTTCCCTTATTCAGTTATATAACATAGTGGTTTTTTAGATACCTGAATTTCTCATCTTTATCCTCATGATCCTATTTTAATCAAATACTAAAACCAAAATTGTTATGATACTATCAAAAAGAATCAGATTATATGAATATAAAATATCAATGATAAAATTTACTCCTTAATGACCCCTTTGTTTCATCCTATGATACTTTTATTTCAACTATGTAATACTTATTTAATATTATAACTCTCTTGGTTCTACCTAGATTCTTTAATTTGGGTTCTCTCATAATTCTTAACCTAATCCCTTAAAGTGATTAGGAAATAAATCCTTCATAATGATTTGTAAAGATAAAATAATTAAGTAAGGAATATAAATTAGGATTATCTAGATTGGTGTGTGATTATGCCCTTTTATCATGCACTAGGTCATGTTTGAGTTAATACCCAACACATCCTCTTTGAGGTTTGTACCCCTATGTACATATATGCCAAAGCCTATATCAATTTGACAATTTCTCAATAGGTATGTAATTTTAAAAAAACACACATTCTCCACTTTAAAAAAAGGATATTCTCCTATACTAATGATCATCCCTTAGACTTATCCCTATGGTTCTCACTAAGTTTTTATCGTCCTAATCTCTAAAAATAAAAATACCTTCTTTTGATACCAAATATAAAAACCCAATCCTTAAACACGTATTATTTCATCATTATTCTCACTCTTCTCTAATAAATACACACTAAGGATTTATATGACCAGTTTATTTAGATTATTAGATACATAAATAAAACATCTTAGACATAAACTTAATGACTTTATTTAGAACTCCAAATGGTTATCTAACTCTTATAAGTCCTCTAAAACAACATGGGATATACTTGGGGAAAATACATAAAGGAAAGGGCGATCTAAAAATACCAGTAAGGGAATAAAAATAGAAATAATTAATAATTTGAGAGTTAAGATTCATAACATTATTTCATAAAGAGAATAATTATAAGCATAAAAAAAGGGCAAATAAATTAAAATTATAAGATCATAGAATCATAATCTTGTGGCAACACCATAAATCATGAAAACATAGTTATATATAAAGACTAACTGCCAATACAACATAATAATGTCTAACCACCATCATAATCATGATATTATTAATATAACCACCATCATAACATATTCTACTTAGGCTAATCACTCATACACAATACATAATATTCTTAGGCTAGCCGCCTATACAGCATACACAGAATCTCATAAGACATTAACATTACCCAATGCATTGGAAGGATATAATGGATCCAACCATCACAATATAGTCTAACCACCGTCATAATATGTATAAAAATATGTGTTATACAAAAGTAAAAAATAAATCATACATAAATCATAATCATTATAAAACCCATGTTAAGAAACTGGATTTCAAAATATTATCTTAAGGAATAACCGAAGGCTATATCATTTGGATTCTAAGGAGATGATAGAATAAAATTCTTTTGGATGTTATTTTTTTATTAAAATTAAACATTGGTATTGAACATGTGAATTAATTTTAAAAAATAATTCCTAAAAAATAAAATAAGTAAAAATAAAAAGAACCTATTATGTGCTGCTTTTTTAAATGAGAAAATAAAGTTTTAAAGAATAAAAATAAAAAATGTTTCATTTTAAAACTAGAATTGAACGAAGAATGGTTTCCATGAAATAAATAAGTTTTTTAGAATATAATTCAATATTAGAACATTTTATGGGGGTGATACTTGACATGATTTTAGAAAATAGGAAGTTCCCTAAAAATCATGTTTACATAAGAGATGAAATTGTGAAGCAGCATAAAATGTATATTAATCCCAAAAAACGAAGGTATGGTAAGCTGGGTATATATATAAGATATATATATATATATATATATATATATAATATTTATTTCATAATTATGAATAATATGTGGTATCATGGAGAAAAATAAAGAGAGCTTGAAACCAAAAGGTAATAAAGGTGGTTCATAGGATCCCTTACCTTTATATATGAAAGCATTCTGTACTTACACTTAACTTCTATAATAATCCAATTTAGTTCATTAGATATATACCCAATAACATTATTTAACTATATTTAATTTTATAAAGTCTATTTATTATCATTTTTTATTTATTTTTAATATAGTTTCTATTTACATCAGTTACTCAGGGTTGTTCAGTTAATTTCTTCATAACAATTTTGATTTGTTGAATGTTTTCGAGGATTATGTAATATAAAACCATGATCTACTTAATTTTTGAGGTATATTTCCTTTATTATTTTATTATAACAATACTTATGCAGTTTCAAATGTTATCCAAAAATATATATCCAAATTAAGAATGGTTCCTTGATAAGTAAATTTAAGGTGGTTAATGTTACTGCAGTCATTTCTTGTTAATCACGCATATATAGAACCAAATTTTATTATTACAGAATATTAATGGTCTGTAAAATATCATATTATTTACTAAAATATCATTTTTAACCTACCATTTATGGTGGTGATGGTAAATTAAACACATAGTTCATGGAGGCGGTAGTCCTCAAACTCACATGACGACATTTGTTTTCTCAATGATTTTGGAGGAAAGTATAAAATAGATATTATATTAGTATAATAAAATTTATGCATAGTAACAATGTTGGTGTTATCATGTCTTTATGTATATAGGGGAGTTGATGGGTGTTTAAGAAGAAAATAACTTTGAAAATAGTGTTGAGAGTACTACCTTTCCCTTGGAAGTTATCCTTTAGGTAACTCCTTAAGACTCCTTGTGTAATATCCCATTACATTGATTAGGTAATTTTACACATTCTCTAAGTCTTTGTTCAGTTAAAAATCCTTTTATGTGATTTTTCTAGGTTTACTAGAGACTGTAGAATAGGTACACGTCGTTTACCTAAAGTACACGTCACGTACTTGGTGCTGGTTGCAGGTTACGAATTGGGAGATCATGAAGTGAATGGGGAGATCACTCCATGAGCTGGTACACACTGTGTACCCGAGTTACACATGTTGTATGAATTAAATAGTAGTTTCTTAACCTGAGGTGACAGGTTTTTCGGCGTACCTATCCAGTGTGGCCTACACGTCGTGACCCTTGGGTACACGTCGTGACTCAGCCCACGCCCAGCTTAAGGTCACACATTTGGTTGTTTCACTCAATCCTTTTTTATTCCAGACATCTTGTATCTAGAACAAGATAAGTTTTTTTGCATTTCTTAGAGTCCCAACTCCTTCTAGATTGAACCAAACATCTTGGGATCTTCGTTCTTCTTGCGGTGTGATTCTTATGTAAGGGTTCTCCCTCATTCTTCGAATTTCTCTCCTTATATCCTCTTGGTATTTTGATGGATCATCTAATGATTGATGTATCTATGCCACATGGTGTTGTATCTTGCTTCTAAATTGTGTTTCAAGGACTCATTCACCTTCATTATCGTTGATGGGTGCCGTTGTGAGTGTCATTCTTTGGGAAAGAGGTAGGTTGTGGCATCTTATTTTTCAAAAATTGATTACTATTGTATTTCTTGGTTGATTTAAATTTCTAATTTAAATTAAAATTATCAAATTTGATTTCATTTTCTTTGATAAAACCCAATTCCATTGAATTGGGATGTTTGAAATGGTTTGGGAACGGAAATTTAGAAAACCCCTGATTCCATTGAATTGGGGTGGGTTTATGGAAATTGATGGATTTGATGGAAATGTTTTCAATTATATTATTGAATTTAATTGTGAAAAAAGGAATTGTGAAAATTATAGAATTGGTTTTTAATAAATTTCAAACTTTTGAATGGATTAAAATGATTTTATAGAAACCTAGTGGTTTTATCTTGTAAAAAAAGCATGTTTTTTAATAAAACCTGTTTTGGTTTTAAATGGAAAGAAATTTTCATTTTTGAAATGTAAGAGTGAGATTGATCATATTTTAAGTGGTCTTAAAATATTTCTCCCATCATTGAAGGGTGAATGCAAGACTTAGGTAATTAGTGAGTTATTTGGATACACTCTAAGATACGACAATGTTCTAAAATATATTTGTGGCGGGTCACATCCCCAATGGGTTGGTGACAAGTCTCCTTTAGACTGTGTTATAGGGATATGTATATACACTGAGTTCACATAGAGAGTGCATAATCCTATATCTATTTAATACTATCGTACCTTTTTGAAAAAGGCCATGTTGCTTTCTTGTTTATTTATATTTGAAATATAAATGTTTTCCAATGTTTCATGGAACTAATTTACATGCCTATTGAATTTATATAAACATTTTATATAAATGTTTTAATTATTCCATTGTTTTAGAAATATTCCATCTCTTGTAAAGTAAATCCAGTTCTTTGAATGTATTTTACATCATTTTGAAAATGTATAGCTTGTTTAGTATAAATATGATTTTGTATTTCCAAACCTATTTATTTAAAAATTGAAAGCTTTTCTTTGGATAATCTATATTTGGAATCTGTTATGGAATATTTGTTGGCATCCTACTGGGCTTAGGCTCACACCCTACTTTTTCCTTCAAGAATTTGTAGACTTTCTTCTTCTAGGATCGAGCAAAGGGAAGGGGTCTCTTGGAGGTGGTTCCACCTATTGATCTTTGGATGTGGTGAGTTGTTTCATTAGGCACCTTGGGGATGTTTTCCTATTTATTACTTTTGGTTGTAGTACTTTTCCTTTTATTACTCATTGTATTTTGTTACTTTTACTCCCAGTGAAGCTTTCCTATTGATATGCATATTGTCTTTTATCTTTTCCTCTGCGTTCTTGTGGTAGAAAGTGTTCCCACTTGTATGTTGTATGATGCCTAGTGTTAGTCACCAGCCCATGGGGATCAGAAATGACATTCAAGTCATGTCAGGACTGGCTCGGTTATCAGGTTACCAGGGTACCCAGGCTGGTTCATGACAAATTGGTATCAGAGAAGGTTATTGATATTCCTTTTTCATGAAGTCAGTATGAATTTTTTAAATGTTTTTAGGACTTAAGAGGTTGTTGTGATTGATTGCCTGGAAAAATCTCACCACAATGAACCTTAAGTCTCTAGGGGTGGTTAAGGAAAGACGTATTGTGGATTAGTTCAAGTCTTTTCACTATAGACATTTGGATAAGTTGAAATCCAAATTTTTTTTGTCCCTTCTATTGATAATACTTTCTCTTGTGACTCAGTTTGAGTGTTAATCTAATGTCTTCTTTTATCTACTGATGTTGTATATAATTATACCTCTGAGAATTCATACGAATCGAATAAAGGAAAATGATGCTGCTGAACCTCATGAAGAAAATCTTGTTGTCATCCCAAATCTGGTTGAGGTGATTGTGTGCACTGTCCAAGCTCTAGGATAGGCACCACCTCCAATTCCCACTCAGGATCTAATTGTGGATCCTCATAGGGATGTTCTTCAGAGTCAATCTCAAGATTTCCATCACCAGAAACCACGAGTCTTCAAAGGCTCCACTTTTACTCAATATGGTATAGAATGGTTAGCCAAGATATAATGTCTTTTTCAGTTTTTAGAGACACGAGAAGTGATTAGGGTGATGTGTTCCTCCTTTGTGCAAGAGGGACCTATCAGGAGATGGTGGTACATGATGGTGACAGTAGGGAAACATGAGGGCTTAGAATGGAATGACTTCAATGTTATTTTCACTAATCAGTTCTCTAGAGTCAATGGTGTTGGCTAAGGCTATAGACTTTTTCAAGCTTGAGTAGGCCGATAAAATTGTGGCTGAGTATTCAAATCACTTTTCTATGATATTGTGGTTTTCTCCTAAGATTGTATCTAATGAGAGGATGAAGGATTGATGGTTCTTGTTGGGAATTCAATCATATATTCATTCTCTGTTTTTCTTAATAAAGGTTCCCACTTACACTAATGTGTTGGATAGGTCGATGAAAATTGAGATGGACTTTGTTGGAAAGTAAGGGTTGATGGGAGTTCCTTTTTCTCCCAATGGAAGCATTAGTTCTTTCAAATGAAAATGGAATCATGATGATCCTTGTGGTAGTTCTTGAAATCAGGGTCATTCCAGACCTCCTACAACTCCATGAGTAAGTTCTTTGACTATCTACCAGTGTGGAAAGCCAGGATATTCTAGGAGGTTTTGCACTGAGGAACCCTATTATTATAGCTCTTGAGGATTTTTAGGACACTTACAGAGGTCCTTCCATCACTTCTCTACTCCACGTAGTTGGATATAATCATAATATCCTCTTAACACTATGGTGAAATCAAATACTTCACATTCAAAAGGGTTACAGCCATAGGAATCTGAAATGAAGCTTCTTTACACAGTGGAGGAGTCTCTAGAGGAAGCAGAAAAAGTTCCAGCAACTGTGAGAGGTACCATTACCATTTCTTCGTCAAAAGTGATTTCTCTTTTTTATACTGGTTCATCTCACTCTTTTATTTTAACATATATCATCAATCTTCTAAATCTTATTATGGAGAAACTATCTTGTGCAATGGATATTACTACACCCCTTGGTATGAAGAGAGAGCAGGGTCTTTGTAGTCCTGCTTGTGTCTTCTGTCTATTAGAAGTCGAGCTATCTTGGAGTTTTCTAGTTCTTGATATGAAATCTCTTAACATCATATTTGGTATGGATTGGCTCATTTCCAAAAAAATCTTTAATTGATTTTTATCTTCGACGGGTCTACTTTACTACAACAAGTGGTGAACCTCTTATTTTTCAAGGATAATGGGACCCAAGTTTGAGCAGAGATAGACCTTCTTATCTAGAGTTGGGGAATGTGATATCAATGTTTTCTTTTGACCTAGAGAGAGATTCTATTGGTGTTGATCTTCCTCCAGTTTTCGACGAGTTTTCTGATGTGTTCCCTTCGGACTTCGTTGGTCTAAAACCGATGAGAGAGTTTTATTTTTCTATTGACTTAATGTTTGGTACTCAACTAGTCTCTATCCTCTCTTACCACATGAAACCAACTGAGATGAAAGAGTTGAAGGCTCAGTTGGATGACCTTATTGATAAATTCTTTATTTGTCCAAGTGTGTCACCTTGGGAAGCGTTGGTTCTCATTGCAAAGAAGGATGATGGTTCTCTTCACTTATGTGTTGATTATTGAAGGCTCGGTCGAGTTATGATGAAGAACAAATATCCATTGCCACAGATTGATGATATTTTTTATTAGCTGAAATGGGTGAATTGGTTTTCAAAGATCGACCTCTGATCTGGTAACCATCAGTTGAGGATAAAATAATAGGACATTCAAAAGGCCACCTTTTAGAGTAGGTACGGGCACTTTGAGTACCTCGTTATGCCCTTTCCCTGACAAATGCTCCTTCGGTTTTCATGGCTTTAATGAAAAAGATTTTCCATGAGTATCTGGATACCTTTATAGTAGTCTTTATGGATGACATTATTCTTTACTCCAACTCCAAGGAGGATCATGTGAAACATATAAGAATAGTTCTAAATCTGCTAATAAAGCATCTCCTTTATTCCAAGATTTCAAAGTGTAATTTCTAGATCTGGGAAGTGAGATTGTTAGGAAACACGGTGTCTAAACCAGGTTTATTAGTTAATCCTAAAAAAGTAAGGCTATTATGACTTTGGAGCAACCATGAAATGTCTTCAAGATCTGAAGCTTCTTGGTCTTAGCTGAATATTACTGCAGGTTTGTGAAGGACTTCTCAAAGTTGTCTTCTCCAATGACTGTTCTGACTCAGAAGGGGTTGAAGTTTGTATGCAATGATAAATTTCAGAGTTCTTTTTTCGATTTGAAATTTTTTTTGACTATTGTGCTTGTGTTAACTCTTCCAGAAGCTGGGCAGGGATATGTGGTCTTTTGTGATGCATCAGGTTCTGGCTTGGGTTGCCTTCTTATCCAGGGTGATCATGTAGTAGTATATGGATCTCCTCAACTTAGGCCACATGAGAAGAATTATCCTACCCATGATCTGTAACCTGCATCTATGATACATGTGCTTAAAAGTTGGTGGAACTTCCTTTTTTGAGAAAGGTTTACGGTGTATTCAAACCACAAAATCCTGAGTTATATATTCTCCCAAATATATTTGAATCTTCGATAGAGGTGTTGGTAGGAGTACCTTCAGTATTTCAACTTTTACATCACCTATACCCTAGGGAAATGGAATGTCATTATTGATGATTTGAGTAGGAAGCTTCCAACCTAGGTAGTGAAGGAATCTTTAGAACAGTGGAATTTGATGGATCTCTTTTCATAGTTACATATTGCAGTTCAGAAGGAAGGAGTTTATGTTTCTTTATCCAGTGTGAACTTGAAATCTACTCTTCTCAAGATGATTATCCGGGATCAAGATTCTGATAATGAGTTCTGTAGCATTATAGAATTCCTTAACGGTGGGAAGATAGTTCCCCAGTGGTCGTTCTCCAAATAGCGTGTTATATGCTATCAGGACCTCTTCGTTGTGATGTCAGCGACAAGAAAGGCAATGATGGGGGATTTCTATAATTATCAGTGGGTTGTACACCCAAAAACCACTAAGATGTTCTATGACATGAGGCAACAATTATGGTGTCTAGGTATGAGATGATACATTGCTGAGTTTGTCTCTCGTTACTATACATTCCAACAGGTGAAATCTGAGCACTATAAACCTTCAGTTTTGATTCAACCACTTCCAACCCCTAATTGGAAGTGGGACAAGATCTCTATGGACTTTTTGGTTGGGTTCCCTCATACCCTAAGAAATAAGAATAAAAAATGGGTTTTGATCGATAGGCTGACCAAGTTATCTCACTTTATACCCATTTGTGATATGGCCAAAGTTGAAGAGTTGGGAAACCTCTATGTGAAAGAGATTATTCGCTTTCATGGAGTTCCATCTTCTAAATTATCTGATAGGGATCCTCTATTTACTTCTCGTTAATTTAGAGGCCTCCAGGAGGCATTGTGATCTTAGGTTCGTTTGAGCACGGCCTACCATCCGTAGTCAGATGTTCAAATAGAAAGAGATATAAAGATTCTTTAGGATACGCTTAGTGCATGTGTTATCGACTTCTGTGGGGATTGGGATGATCTCTTGGGGTGGTTAAGTTATCTTATAACAATATTTACTAGTCCATTATTAGAATGAAACAATTTGGGGCCTTGTATGACTGACCTTGTAAATCTTTTTTGTGTTGCTCAAAGGTCGATGAAAGTTCTTTGGTTGGACCAAGCTTGGTGCAGGAGATGACATCAAATATTTAGTTGATTCATCAGAGGATGTTGATAGAAAAAATCTTATATAAGTCTTATATTTATCTACTTCATAGACCTTCATAGTTTTCATTTGGTGATTAGGTGTTCTTAAAGGCTTCACCCCAGTTGGGTCATTGATGGCTTGGGAAGAAAGGGAAGCTTGCACCTCACTTTGTGGGATCTTTATAGGTTTTTGAGAAGGTAGGGAATTTTTCATTCCATTTAGAACTCCGACATTAGCTGGCGTTGATACATAACATGTTCCATGTTTTATAGTTGAGAAAGTATCTATCTGATACATCTCAGGTTTGAGATGGAGTGATATTGAGATCGATCCTAATTTATCTTTGACTGAGCAACCAGTCAGGATAGTTGATTCTGAGACCAAGGTACTTAATGGGAGGACAATACCTTTAGTCCATGTGCTATGTAAGCATGGTTCTAATTCTCCTGAGATGTGGGAGAGGGAGGCACTGATGAGAGAGTAGTGGCCTCGTCTCTTTAGCATGGAAGATTCTTCATAGTCTTTCTAGGGACAGAATGTTTTTATGGTGGTGAGTTTGTAAAATAGTGTTACCTTGATTAGGTAATTTTCCACCTTCTCTAAGTCCCCATTTGGTTAAAAATACTTTTATGTGATTTTTCTAGGTTTACTAGAGACTTCAAAACAGGTACACGATGTGTACCTGAAGCACATGACATGTACTTGGTGCTAGTTACAGGTTGGAAATTGGGATATCACACGGTGAATAGGGAGATCACGTCATGAGATGGTACACGTTGTATACCTAAGATACATGTCATTTAGGAATTATTAGTGGTTTTTCAACCCAAGGTGATGGATTTTTCGGTGTACTTATCCAGCATGGCCTACACGTCGAGGCCCTTGGGTACAAGTCATGACTTGACTCGCGCCCAACTTAAGGCCACGTGTTTGGTTGTTTCACTCGGTCCTTTTCATTCTAGACTTCATGGCTCTCTACATAAATAATTTCTGGTGCATTTTTGAGAGACTCAACTCCTTCTAGATCGAACCAAATAGCTTGGGATCTCCATTCTTCATGTGGTGTGATTCCCAAGTAAGGGTTCTCCCTCATTCTTTGAGTTTATCTACTTATATACTCTTAGGATTTTGATGGATCATCTATTTATTGATGGATCTATGTCACATGGTGTTGGATCTTTCTTCTAAGTTGTGTTTCAAGGACTCCATCACCTTCGTTCTCATTGACAGGTGTCGTTGCAAGTGTCATTCTTTGGGAAAGAGGTAGGTGGTTCCATCCCATTTTTTCAAATTGATTACCATTGTATTGCTTGGTTGATTTCAATTGGTAATTTAAATTCAAATTATCAAACTTGAATTCAATTGCTTTGATAAAATCCAATTCCACTGAATTGGGAGATTTGAAATGGTTTTTCCATGGAAACGTGGAAAACCCCCAATTCAATTGAATTGAGGTGGGTTTATGGAAATTTTCTAATTTAAATTATTGAATTTAAATTGTGGATTTGATGGAAATGTTTTCAATTCAATTTTTAAATTTAATTGTGAAAAAAGGAATTGTGAAAGGGATGGAATTGGTTTTGAATGAATTTCAAACTTGTGAATGGTTTAAAATAATTTGATATAAACCCAGGGATTTTATCTTGTGAAAAGGCATGTTTTTTAATAAAACATTTTTTGATTTTAATTGGAAAAAAATTGGAATTTTTTAAAAGGAATAATGGGATTGATCTTATTTTAAGTATCCTTAAAATAGTTCACCATCATGTAAGATAGCATGCAAGCCTTAGGTAGTTAGTGAGTTATTTAGATACACTCTACGCTACGAAAATGTTCTAAAACATACTTGCGGTGAGTCACATCCTTGGTGGGTTGGTGATGAGTCTCATTTGGATAGTGTCATAGGGAAGTGTGTATACACATTTTTATGAGTTCACATAGAGAGTGTGGAACACTATAGTTGGTTAATACTATCGTACCTTTTGATTGATGACTATGTTTCTCACTTGTTTATTTATATTTGATATATAAATGTATGCCAATTTTTGTTGTAACTGCTTTACATGCCTTATGAATTTATTTAAACTATTTTATATAAATTTTTTACTTAAGCCATTACCTTATAAATATTCCATATCTTGAAAATTAAATCATTTTCTTTGAATATATTTTCCATCATTTTAAAAATTTATGTCATGTTTAGTATAAATATTCTTTTTAATTGCAAAACCTGTTTGTTTGAAAATTAAAATATTTTCATTGGATAATATATATTTGGAATCTATTATGGAATATTAGGTGGTATCCTATTGGGATTAGGATCACACCCTAATTTTTTCTTTGGGTGTTTGTAGGCTTTATTCTTCTAGGCTCGAGCAAATAGAAGGGATCTCTTGGAGGTGGTTTCAACTATTGAGCTTTGGACTTGGTGAGTTGTGTACTTAGGAACCTTGGGGATATTTTGTTATTTAGTACTTTGGGTTGTAGTACATTGGGTTTTATTCCTTGTTGCATTCTGGTACTTTTACTCCCAGTGGAGTTTTCCTATTGATATGCATATTGTCTTTTATCTTTTCTTCCGCATTCTTATGGAAAAAATCGTTCCCACTTGTATGCTGTATGATGATTGGTGCTAATCCTCGGCTCCTGGGGATCAGGAATGCCCTTCGAGTTATGTCAGGACCGGATTGGTTGTCAGGTTACTAGGGTACCCAGGCTAGTTTGTGACACGTTGGATTTGTTTTTTTAGAACAAGGCTTAAAAGGAGAGTTGATGGTTTTTAGAATATATTGGGGTTGATTTTTTTTATCTAAGTCTTTTTAATGTGGGAGATATAGGGAGGAGGTGGTCTCCTTTTTTAAGAATATTTTTTTTATTGAACAAAATTATTAATATTATTAATTATAATGATTCTAATAAGATTATTATTATTCAAATAATATTTATGTGACATTAATATAAATCCAAAACCTAATTTCCGAATTTCACATTTAATTAAAAAAACATTTAAAAGAATAGTTTTCATAAAATATTAATTTATTTTAAAAATTGATATTCATGGGTATTATAAAATTGGATAGAGTATTTTTAAATGATTTATTTTAATTTAAATATTTAAATATAATCCAAAATGTTTAAAAAACTTATAAATCATATAAAAGTAACGGTATTAGCAAAATCATTGTTTTTCACTATTCACCTAAAAATCAATTAAATTAGAAAAATATCAAAATTGTATCCTAAGAAAATTTTGAAATAATAAATTAAAAATAAATTTTATTTCATAAAATTAAAATTATAAAATTTATATATTTATCTTTTAAATTAAAAATATAAATTATAAATTAAACTAATTTTATTAAGAAATGGGGGTTTTAAACATTATGTGTTTTAATATTATTTCATATCAATATCTAATTTAATATTTGATAATATATTAGTTTGTATATAATAAAAATTTAAATGTATAATTTTTAATTTATTTTGAAAATATATACAATACTTAATAAAACAATTCTTTGAAGATAAATATTACTTTTACACTACATGTGTTTTAAAAAACAACATTAATTATGTATTTATACTCTAAAATTTAACTTTTATATAAGAAAGTCTTGTATATGATAGAAACTAGTCCTAAGAAATTTAAAAAAATTAATGGTGATTCAAGCATTACAAGGGGTTATTACATATATGAGAATGAACTTTACCACAGATGTTAGCCTCCAACATTGGGGTACAATAGTTCGGGATTTTGAAGTACCACATCATAGCCATACCCATAACTTATTTCTTTGACAGAACATCCATGACTTGATTTTCCTCCTGGTAAGCATGAGAGATATCCAAGTTGAGCTAAGTATACTTATTTAGAAATTCAAACCAATGAGTTAGGATCCCCCAAGGCAAATTCCTTATTATGGCCTTTAAATCTTGCACCGTAATTTTAGAGTCAGATTCAATCTATAATAAGTTATATTTGTGTTGGAGAGAATATTCAAATGCATATATCATCCCCCAAATCTCAGCTTTATAAGATACCCCAACTCCAATGTAGTGATTGAAGCAAACTTTGGCAAAGCCAGAATATGTTCAGAAGACACCATCATAACTCGAGGATCCTAGTATTCCAGAAGATTCCCCATAAACATTCACTTTAATCAATGGGTTGATTGGAGGTATACAGTGAATGAACCTAACCATTTTTTGTTTTCTTGGCCTACCTAACACACCCAGGAGTCAAAATATATTTAGATAATTTCGGCTATTATTCATGCTTCCATTTTATACCATATTTGATGCATAAACCTCATGATGGATGGAGAGCATACCTAACTATAGAGTGGGTTGTTTGGAATAAAATATAATGTCATTGTGGGTCCTCCAAATAGTATCAAAACTAATAGCAAATGCCACCAACAGCAGGTTTTGAACTTACACACTACAATCATCAATGCAAATCCTCTCTATGAAGACCTACAGTTGTATATTTGTATCGAAGTTCAGGCCAAATAATGAGCCAATGTAAGATTGTAACTTTTTTGCAAATTTGTATTATAAGAAAATGTGTTGTGCACTTTCTTTAATACTCATGTAGAGGAGGCATGTATAATAAATCTAAAAAATGGTCCTTTTAATTCGCTCAAGGGTGGGAAATCTATTTTTCAAGTTTCTCCAGAGAATAATGAAATGAAATGGTTTTATAAAGTGAGTGTTGAATTGAATTAATTAGGATGGTGGTTGAGTGGATCCCCCACATTCCATTTTATAAAACTCCTTAGTGCTGGAATGTATAACCCTTATTGGTTTCCAAATCATGGTATCACAGTCTATGAAAGTACAGCTTCAGATATCCAGATTAACTTTTTGTGGGATCATGCCATCATAGTTGTAAATATGGGATAAGAAATCATCAATCAACATGTTTCTATAAGTAGGTGGAAAACTCATGTTTTCCTATAGTGGATGCTCAATCTATTCAGTGGTCCAACAATTAATAATGGATCCCCTATAAACTGTCAATTTTTCATCACACATGATTGTGTGAATATAATTATTGATTGAAGACCAAATAGATGAGGCAATATAGTATTTTTATCCATTTAATAGGATCCCCTGAAACCTTCTAGCAAGGAAGTCAACAGGATCATTAGAAATCAAGTTCCATGTAAATTTTTGGATTAGACCATCATTAAAAATCCTAAGGTCTTTCGTCCCAAGGCCTCCCAATTCCACTAGTTTAATGAATTTCTTCAATGAAATAGTAATCAACTTTTTTCATGGACTGATCCAGTCTATATAAAGTTTCTAACCATGCTCTGAAGCTCCTTGATAAGACCCCTGGTCCATATATAGATTTATAAGTAGTAAACAAACTTTGATGTGATGAGAGAGTTAATAAGACACACCCTTCTTTCCTGGGTAATTCCTTTACCTTTACACTTTTCCATTTTGTTAACAATACCAGAATTATTTCCTTCTAAATATTGCCTCTTCACCTTACCCCAAAATAGAGGAACACCAAGATAAATGAAGGGAAGAGACCCCCACCTTACCCCAAGTTGTTGGTTTGTCCTATTTTTTATACCAACTAAAATTTATTCACTAAAGACCGTGAAGTTTTTTTACCAACTTATGGAATGTTCATAACCTACTTCATAATGTGTAATGAGCTCCTTCACATAAGAGATGGTCTTTTTTAGGCTTTTCCAAGCAATAAAATGCCATCAGCATAAATCAGGTGGAAGGGAGCAAAGTCATTATTCCTAGTCTTAATTTTCTTATAAATTCTAATTTGGGTGAGTTAATTAATGAATAATCTAAAGTAATACTTATAAATGGAAAACAAAATTCCCAAGAGTATATAACCTTGTCTCATACCTTTTGAGAAGTGTAAAAAACCTTTGGGCATCCCATTGATGAGAATGGACAACCTTGATGAGAAAAGTATTGTACTAATAATCTTAATAAATCTTTATGAAAAATCCATATCTTCTAATTAACTCGATGAGAAATATCCATTTTAGAGTTTCAAAGTCCTTATAATTGTAAATTTTGAGTGAAACGTTACCTTTATTTAATTTCTACCTCATTAAGTTTATACTCTCTAAATCAGTGAAGAGACAATTCTGAATACTTCTCTTAGGGAAAATCCAAATTGATTTTTGGTGGTAAAGTCTTGAACTATTTTTCCCATCCAATTCATGATGATCTTATTAATGATCTTGGTAATTGAGTTCCAAAGAGATGAAGGCCTAAATTCTTTAATATCAAGTACATTTTCCTTCTTGGGTATTAATATAATAAAGCATGAATTCATCCCATAACGCATAGAGAAGTGATTGATGAATTATATGATTTCTGGGGTAATACCATCCTGCAAGATATCCTAGTAAAACATGGAAAAAAAATTAGAAAAACCATTAGGTTCTGGTGCACTCTCCATGATGAGAGAGAATAAAGCCTCTTTAATGTCCTCTTTAAGTGGAGACTTGATAAGAGCTTGATTATGATACTCCTCAATGAAAGGATTGATATTCCCAACCATTTTTTGTGTGTGTCAGAACATCATTAGAGTAAAACCCCATGAAATGATCTACCACTACCAGGTAGATTTAATTTTCAGAAGTATATAGTTTTCCATTTATACAAATTTTTTATGCCCAACCTTGTCCCTCTTCTCCTTATGAAATCTATATAATAACTTTGTGTTCTTATTCCCATTTTTTAGCCACTGGACATTCAGATGATTTTTATCCAACCTTTCTTTAGTCATTAAGAGTCCATCCAGCCTATTATGAGCCACAATCTCTTCCCTAGATGGAGTACATTAATGTATATTCCTGGTATGACTACCTTCAAGATGTTCTTTAGCAGCTCTAATTCCATATCCAACATTGAAAACAAATTTATGCTCTAGATTTTGAGTAGTTCCATGGTGTGTTTCAATTTCCCAACTATCATTTGAAAAGTACTTCCCACAATATCAAGTTTCCAAGCATCCAAAACAAGTTCCCAGTACCCAAGAAATACAATCCACCCATTGTTAAATAGAAATGGAATAAGAGATTACCTATTCATTTGTGTATTGACATCCATAATAATCTGATTATGATCAGAATGATTTTTTGAGAGAGGTAATCTGGAAACCCCATGAGCAGTACTTTGATCATCCATCTTAACAAAGAATATATCAATATTTCTTACTTTCCTACCATTAAATTTTTATTATCTCTAGGTGAAATCAACCCCTATAACTGGGACCTCAACAAAATTAAAATGGCCAATACATGGAGATAATTCTAAAGAGGTAGTACGATGGAAATTATCTATAATTTTCTCATATGGCTTCAGGATAGTATGAAAATCTCCCAGTGCCACCCATTTTTGATTCATACCTTATTAAATAACCTTGAGTTCTCCCAATAACTCCCTTTTCCTGATATAATATGTGGAAGAATACACAAACGATAATGATATATCCCAACCAAATATGTTTAAAGAGACTAAAACACTCTAAGGTTTCTTGATGAATAAGTTTATGTGTATGGTTTCATGCCTTAGGACCCACAGATGATTTATATTGGAATCATAATAGTTTTGTGAGACAAATTTGTATCCTAGAGAATCCCACATAAATATTTTCCAATTAGAAAATTGGAGATTTAGTTAAACATTTCCAATAATAATGGTCTTATAGGCCAAAATAAAAAGTCAAATGGCTTTGGACGTTAGGGGGTTCCCTATCCCATGACAGTTCTAGTAGAGTATCTTCATTGACAATGAGTTTGACCCCTTGTTTGGGGACCTCCTTTATTTTCCATAGTCACTTTAACCTTAACTTTACTCCCTTTACTTTCATTTTTATTTCCTTTTGAGTCACTACCCATACCTTTATCCTACTTATATTTAGATGTTGGAGATTCCTCTTTATTGACCTCATTGGAGGTGATGACAACCTTCTCACTAATTGGTATGGATTCAGCTTCATCATACAAGAATACACCACTTAGGGGTGTAAATTTATTCACATATTTTCTATCCAAAGAGTTTGGATCCTAGGATACCTTCTTCTTAGAAATCCTATAGGTAGGTACCTGTAAGAATCCCCCATCCAGATCATTATTTTCAGTAGGCTGGATCGGCTGAAATTCCTTATAGCAACCCTACCTTTTCTTACATTTATATTACATCATTATAAATATAAACAACATAATATTATTACACCATGAAAATACATAGGATTAGTGTCTTGGGAAAACTAGAACTAAACATAACATTTACAACATTAATCATAAACATTTATTTAATTCCTTCTTCTCTAGCTTCTTATTGGCACTTGACTTCTCCTTAGTACATGTAGTCACCTGGAGATATACATCAAAAATGGGTGAGATAAAATCCCAATAAGAGGATAGATAAAAAAAATATATCATGATGTGAGAATAATCATAACATCATCATCAAAATCATGATTACAAATATTAATAAAAGACCTGAAATGTGGCCATGCATAAAAATGAAACATCATGTATTAGTGTTCATCTACCACCCATAGTTGTGAAAAAAGCTAGAATCATGTTCACACATAATTTCACTTTAACGAATGATATTAATAACTTTACCTAATGAATTGGAGCACTTTATAATTATGGGTGCATCCCTTACATTCAAACATTCATATTGTGCTATATAATTCTAGGCACACCCGTCACATCATAATATTTACATTATCATGCATGCCACATTAAAATATGTAAAACATGAACTTAACATAACCCATGTAAATTAATGGGTCTCAAATAATAAATAATACTTTAATAAACATTTTTCCCCAAAATAAATAGGTAATATCATTCTTGACATAGAACCCTTAACCATGTGTCAAGAGTGAAACAATATTCAAGAAGTAAAAGGGGTGTGTTTATTTGAAAGAAGAGTTCTTTCGGAAAAAATTGGTTTTTTCATAAAATAAATTAGAGAACATGTATATCCCATAAATGTTAAGATAAGGATGAATAAATTATTTTTAAGGAGAACCCATACTGAACATGGAGTGAAAGAGGGAGAACCCAAAGAAAGAAAGTTGGGTTCGAGAATTTCCTCTTACCTTGGATCTGAATGGTTTCTCCACTTTAATGTTTTGTATAACAACATTATATAAATAAATTTATAACGAAAAAAAACTTTTTTACATGAATTTGGTTTATTATGGTTTCATTAAGTTATTTTATGGGCCTTTGGATGATTTATAAAGCTTAAATTCATTGTTCAGGAATGTTCATTTTATAGTTTTCTTGAACGGTTCACTTCTATTCATGAATGGAAGTTTGTGTATAACATGAATAAACATACATAACTGATATTTCATGTTATTAATGATATTCATGGAGTTTAAATAATATTATAATGAATTATATTATATAATATGTGGATGAATCATTAGATAAGAATTTAATGATGATCATTTGGGTTAATTCGGACAGTTTTTCGACCACAACGAACTTGTTTTGTTAAATCATTTAGTAATATGTAAACAGGTTAGATCCAGAACATTAAATATGATATAATACATATAAAATAATATAGTTAAACTATAAAAATGGTTTAATAACCATATCTGAATGTGGTAAAGGGAAAAATAAAACATGTCGTTCTTAAAGGTGATAAATTAACACCTCACAAACAACGTTTTATTTTCTAAAATAAAAAAAAAGATAGGAATGGGTTGGATGATATATCATCCCATTAGTATCATAACATTCCATTATATTTGAGATACTATATTTACTAATTAATGTGGATGAATATATGTGGAGATATATTAAGAAAAGAACTTGAAATTGAAAGGAAATTAAAGGAAAAGAGAGAGGGCGCTTGCCTCTTGAATCCTCCTCTTGAGATCCCCCTTAAGGAACCTAGGCTTAGTCTCTTGATGAGACTAGAAGCTCTTGAACGTAGGGGAGGGGATAGGTAAGATGTTTGGTCTGAGTTTGGAAAAGTATTTAATCATGAGAGATGTGAGTAATTGAGGGTGTGAAGGGTGGTATTTATAGTGGAGGGGAGAGGGGTTCTCTTAATATTTTAATCATTAGTTTATTAATTTACACAAAGATAAGTAATAGTGATGATTCCATGACCAATAATAGTAAAGAGGGAATGTGAGTCCTATATTTGGGTGCTTATATCACTTGTGATGTCAGGAATATTGGATTTAAATTATAATGTATTTATATGTTAAATTAATGTATTTTACTAATCACCAAAAATTCAAGTATTTCAGAAAAATCCCAAAAATTCACCCTAACCATTTTTCAACATTTAGAATCCAAAAATGAATTAAATTTTTCAAAAACAATTTTTTAAATATTATTAATTTAATTTTTAATTAAAATCATAATTTACTTGAAAAATGAAATTTTTAAAATTAAAACTAGATTATAATGCTTTCAAAAATTTCATAAGGTCTTATAAAATTGTTTTAAAACTGAAAGACATAGAATTTTTAATTTATAAAATCATTCTTAGAAAAATACATATTATTTTATATTAATTAATTAATTATAATTAAATATTTATGACTTTAAAAAATACCAATATTTTTACTATGGTCAAATTGTCACTTATAAGATGCCTAAATTTTATTTAATCATTCAAGAGTAATGTTACTATTTTTTGGATGATTTACTATTCATACGGGTGGGTTACTATTCCCCAAAAATTAATTTTTTTCTTATCGGACTCCAAACATCTTACTGATCACAATCATGTATGTCAGATTTTCAAAATTCAAAACATAGAAGTAGAAAAATTATGTTTAATGATCACATAGTATCATGATATTTCATTGTGCTTCCTATTGTGGTTATACTAAAAGGAATAATTATAAGAAGGGAATTCCTTTGATAAAACTTTGTGTTGTTACATTCTTCCCCACTTGTGAAATTTCACCCTCAAAATTTCATTTTACATAAACAGGTGAGGGTACTTCTCCTTCATCGCCTCTTCTAATTCCCAAGTTTCTTCTACAAACTTATGGTTCCTCCCTAACACTTTGAAAAGGTGGGTTGTCTTGTTGCGTAGAACCTTATATCTCCGGTCAAGAATCTTTACAGGATTCTCCTCATAGGAGAGATCATCTTCCAGCTATACCACCTTCGAGTTCAGTACAAGTGAGGGATCTAGTATGTATTTCCTCCCGAGTGATACATGAAACACATCATGAACTTGATTCATATTCAGTAGAAGTTCAAGCTGATAGTCCATAGCTCCTATGCGGTCAAGGATCTCAAAGGGTCCAATGTACCTTGGGCATAGCTTCCCTTTGTTTCCAAACCACATAACTCTCTTCCATGGTGATATTTGAAGGAATACTTTATTTCCAACGTCAAACTCCAAGTCCTTCTGATGGTTGTCAGCAAAGATCTTTTGCCGACTCTGAAAATATTTGATGTTTTTCTAGATGACTTGAACCTTCTTGGTCATCTCTTGCATAAGATCGGGTCCAAGTAGATTTCTTTCTCCAACTTCATCCCAACAGGTTGGAGTTCTACATTACTTTCCATAAAAATATTCATATGTAGCCATATTAATACTCAAGTGGAAGCTATTGTTTTATGAGAACTCAACCAATGGGAGATGTTGATCCCATCCACCTTTGAATTCTAGAGAGTATGATCTTAGCATGTCTTCAAGTGTCTGAATAGTCATTTCAGATTGGCCATCATTTTGGGGGTGATAAGTTGTGCTAAAATTTAATTCAATACCCAAAGCATGTTGAAGACTCCTCTAGAATTTATATTTGAACCTTGGATCACGATCAGAGACAATCGATAGTGGAACACCATGTAGTCTCACAACTTCCTTAACATATATCTTTGCAATTTTTTCAGGTGAGAGGTCTTACTGAATAGATATAAAATGGTTAGTCTTGGTAAGTCAGTCAACCGCAACCCATATCACATTATTTCCCTTCTATGTCTTTGGGTGACCCGTGAAAAATTCCATAGTAACATTCGCCCATTTTCGCATGGGTATAGTCAATGGTTGCATCATCCCTTTCGACTTTGATTATTCTACTTTAACTTTCTGATATACCAAGAACCTTGATATGTATTCCACAATCTACTTCTTCATGTTATCCCACTAGAAGTGTTCTTAGAGATCTTGGTACATCATGGTGCTACCAGGATGGATAGAGAAAGTTGAGCTATGTGCATTGTCCAATATCTCATTCTTTATCCTAGGTGATGAAGGCACACAAATCCACATTCCAAACTGAATCACACCATCATCATCAATATGGACCTCTTGAATCTTCCATTCCTTTATTGCACTCACCTTCTTTTGTAACTCCAGATCATCCCTTTGTGCATCCCTAATCATCTCTTTGATTGATGGTTGTGAAATCATTTGGGAAAGGTAGGATGTATCCCCTGCCCTTATGATTTATAAATCAATCCTTTGCATGTCAAGGAAGATAGGGTCTTTCTCAATTTGTAACATGGATGGAGAATCAAGTTATTTTCTGTTTAGAGAATTAGCTACCTTGTATGTCTTTCTGAGATGATAGTGAATAGAGAAATCATAATATTTGATTATCTCTAACCATATCCTTTGACACAAGTTGAGCTCCTTTTGTGTGAATATATACTTTAGGCTCTTGTGGTCGGTGTATAAGTCACACTTCTCACCGTAAAGGTAGTGTTGCCAGATTTTCAAGGAAAAAATCACAGCTTTGAACTCTAGATCATGTGTCGTGTAGTTCTTCTCATGGATCTTCAACTTCCATGAGGCATAAGCTATCACATTATCATTTTTCATGAGTACGCAATCCAAGACTTTCTTTGAATCATCATAGTATATCACAAAAATTTCTCCACTTTTTAGTAGTGTGAGTATAGGTGAAATGATCAACCTTCTCTTTAGCTCCTTGAAGCTTCCCTCACATTCTTCCTTCTAGACATACTTTACCTATTTCCTTGTTAACTTAGTTATATGGCTTGACAATCATTAGGAATTTCTCATAAAATGTCGGTATTACCCATCTAATCCAAGAAAACTACAGATTTCTGTGACGCTTGAGGGTATGGTCCATTCCTCAATCACCTTTGTTTTTGAAGGGTCCATAGAAATTCCCTCACTTGTGATCACATGTCCCAATAATGTGACTTGATTCATCCAAAAGCCACACTTTTTGTACTTGGAATACAGCTTCTCCTTTCTCAATATCGCCAATACAAGTCTTAGATGTTCTTCATGTTCCTCCTTTATCTTGAATTATATCATAATATCATCATTAAAAACTACCAAAAATCTATCGAGGTAATGTTTAAAGACTCTATTTTTCAAATATATAAAGATTTAATTGGAATTAGTAAGTCTTAATGGCATCACTAGAAACTCATAATGCCCATACCTTGTATGGAAGGCATTATTCTGAATATTTTCCTTCTTCACCTTTATCTGATGATATCCAGAATGAAAATCTGCCTTTGAGAAGTATTGATCTCTTCTTAATTTATTGAATAATTCATAAATCCTTGGAAGAGGATACTTTTTCTTTATGGTGATATTATTGAGTTCTCGATAATCGATACACAACCACATTGTTCCATCCTTATTCTTCACAAAGAGAACCAGTGCACCCCAAGGTGATGCACTAGGGCGTATGAACCCTTTATCCAAATGATCTTGTAGATGATTCGTTAACTACTATAGTTTGATAGGATCCATCTTATAAGGACACTTTGAGATAGGAGTATCTCTGGGTATGAATTCTATTGAGAACTCTACCTCACGTTTTCGGGGAATTCTGGGTAACTCTTTAGGAAATAAATCAATGTATTCCCTCACAATGGTAATTTCTACAATGATAACACTTTCCTTTGACTCAAAAATTTAGGCGAGGTATACTTATTCATAATGAATCAACACCCAAACCATTGAAAGATTTTTCAAAGGAGATTCATGATCTCCCATTCATTTGTAGAGGAGCATGTGATGGTTTAGAATATGAAAAGATATTTATTTTTCCCAACAGTTGATATGTGCTCTATATAATGAGAGCCAATCCATTCCCATTATATCATCAAATTCCACCAAGGGAAGTATTATGAGATTCACTAGAAGAATCTTCCCACATATGCCAACAGGAGAATATTCAAACTCTTGGGTTGCAATGATTTCACCACTTGGTGTCTTTACAGATATCTCTACTTCAAGGTTTCGGGGATTCGATTCTATAGTTCTAGAAAACTTTCAAGATATAAAAGAGTGCATATAACTAGAATAAAATAATAATTTTACCATTATTGAGTGAATGGGAAGTGTACCTTGTATGAATTAATTATCTTGATCCACTTCCATAGTAGTGATGGAATAAGCCTTCTATCGTTTCTTTGTATTTGGAGGATGCTGATGCTGATTACCCTTGAGGACTCGAGGTTTAGTGAACTAGCTTGCATAGTTCCCTTTCTCCCTACAATTGTATCATTGGACCATGGATGGTGCTTCCCTTTTTTCTACTACATTCTCCTTCCTTATCATGTCTTTTCGACACTCTTGAGCATGGTGTACTTCTTTCCCACACTTGAATCATTTCTCTTCCCTTTTAGATAGTTCCCATGATGCAACTTCCCACATTTTTTGCAGGTGGGTCGTTGAGTTTTCTTCCCACATTTATCATTAGATCCTCTAGCTTAAAACTCCATCTTTCATTTCTTATAACCGTATCCATGTGACCATTATCCAAACTCCATATCCACTTTGAGGGAACACCGAACAACTTCTTCATAACTCCCAATGTCTCGAATTTCAAGAGCCTTTTGAAGGTGTGGTTTTAACCTACTAAATAATCTATCAATTTTTTTATCATTGTTGATAACAAAACCTAAAGCATACCTTGAAAGCCTTGTGAAATTCACTTTGTAAGCAATGATAGATTATCCTTCTTTTTTCTTGATCTCAATGAATTCTTTATCTATCTTTGTATGAAGAGTTCGTGGGAAATAAATATTAAGAAACATGATCTTAAAGTCTTCTCATTCTATCTCTTCAATTTCATATCTTGGCTTGGAGTTATTAATCAAATCCCACTATTGATCGGCCTCTCTATCTAGATGATAAACAGTTAGCGTCACCTTCTCCATCTCAGAACAATGTAGCATAGAAAATATCTTCTCCATGGAGTTGACCCACTATTATGCAACTAGTGGATCAGAAGATCCACTAAATGTCGGTGGTTGTTGCCATATAAAACACTTAATAGCCAGTTTCTCCCTCTTTGGTGAAGGAGAATATTCCCCATTATTCTGGTTATTGTTCATAACATGAGATAGATAGGTAATCATCATCGGGCATTTTGTAACTCCACCTCCCAAAGCATTGGGTATGTAGTTCAGGAAATCATTGCATTGGCCCTCGCATAGGTTGTTAGCCTAGTTTCTCCCAGTTCCAACCATTTTCTAAAAAACCAAAGGTTATAAGAAAACATAATTCATCGAGTCAAGAATAAATAACTTATTAATTTGTACAATTTGATCTAAAATCATAACTTATGGGATCCCAATGTAAATCTTCTTGTGTTCATATATTTACTTAGTTTAATACTAGAGGTTTTCTATAGGTTTCACTGATCCTAATTCCCAAATTAACTAAACCTCCCTCAGATACCAACTATAGAAACCCTACCTTTCTTCCATTACTATTACATCATTATAAAGATAAAAAAAACATAATAGTATTACACTGTGAGGATATATAAGTTTAGTTTATTGGGAAAACTAGGACTAAACATAACATTTACAACATCAATCATAAATATTTATTTAATTCCTTCTTCTCTAACTTCTTATTGGCACTTGACCTCTCCTTAGTACATGTAGTCACCTAAGGATATACATCAAAAAGGGTTGATCTAAAATCCCAGATAAGAACAATATAGAATGGTTTGATCATAATCATAACATAATCATCAAAATCATGAGAGGAAACATTAATAAAAGACTTCAAATGTGGCAATGCATAAAAATGAAACATCAAGTCTTAGTGGTCATCCATCACACATAGTTGTGAACAAATCTGGCATCATGTTCACACATCATTTCACTTTAAATTATGATATTAATCAATTTACCCAATGTATTGAAGCATAGTATAATTACAGGCACATTTTTCACATTCAAACATTCATATTGCACTATATAATTTTAAACACACCCATCACATCATAATATTTACATTATCATGCATGCCACATTAAAATATGTAAAACTTGAACTTAATATAATACATGGAAAGAAATGGGTTTCCAAAAATAAATCATACTTTCATAAACATTTGGTCCCCAAAATAAAGAGGGAATCTCATTCTTGACATAGAACCATTAACTATGAGTGAAGAGTGAACCAATATTCAAGAAGTAAAAGGAGTGTGTTTATTTGAAAGAAGGGTTCTTTTGGAAAACATAGGGTTTTTCGTAAAATAAATTATAGAGAATGTATATCCCAGAAAAGGTAAGATAATTATGAGTAAATTATTTTTAAGGATAACCCATACCGAACATGGAGTGAAAGAGGGAGAACCCAAAGAAAGAAAGTTGGGTTTGAGAATTTTCCCTTACCTTGTATCTAAATGCTTTCTTCACTTTAATGTCTCATATAGAAACATTATATTCATTAATTAAAAACTAAAAAACATGTTTTACATGAATATGGTTTAATATGGTTTCATTAAGTTATTTTATGGGACTTTGGATGAGTTATAAATCTTAAATTCATTGTTCAGGAATGTTCGTTTTTATAGTTTTCTTAAATGGTTCACTTCTGTTCATGAATAGAAGTTCGTGTTGAAAATGGATAAAAATACAGAACTGATATTTCATGTTATTAATGATATTAAAAAAATTTAAATGATCTTATAATGAATTATATTATATACCATGTTGATTAATCATTAGATAAGAATTTAATGTTGATCGTTTGTGTTAATTCGGACGGTTTTTCAAACACAACAAACTTCTTCTATTTAATCATTTAGTAATATGTAAAAAAGTTAGATACAGAACAATAAATATGATATAATACATTTAAAATAATCTGGTTCAACTATAAAAATGGTTTCATGACCAGATTTTATGGTGGTAAAGGAGAAAATAAAAAATGTCGTTCTTAAAGGTGATAAATTAACACTTCATGAACAACATTTTCTTTTCTAAAATAAAAAAAAAGAGGATAAGGGGGTTGGATGATATATTATCCCATTAGTCTCAAAAAATTTCATTATATGTGAGATAATTTTGTTACCATACCATGTGGATGAAGATATATGGGGATATATTAAGAAAAGAACTTGAAATTGAAAGGAAATTAAAGCAAAAGAGAGAGGGGGATTGCCTTTTGAATCCTCCTCTTGAGATCCCCCTTAAAGAACCTAGGATTGGTATTTTGATGAGACAAAAAGCTCTTGGATGTGGGGGAGGGGATAGGGAAGATATTTGTGTAGATTTTGTACAAGTCTTGAAACTTGAGAGGTGTGAGGAATTGGGGGTGTGAAGGGTGGTTTTTATAGTGGAGGGGAGAGGGGTTCTCTTAATATTTTAATCATTAGTTTATTGATTTACACCAAGATAAGAAATAGTGATGATTCATTGACCAATAATAGTAAATAGGAAATTTGAGTTAGATATTTGGGTGATTACATCACTTTTTATATCTGGAATTGTGGATTTAAATTATAATGTATATATACAGTAAATTGATGTATTTTACTATTCACCAAAAAATCAACTATTTTAGAAAAATCCCAAAAATTCCCCCTGGCCATTTTTATATGTGTAGAATCCAAAAATGAATTCCATTTTAAAAAATAATAATTTTCTAAATATTATTAATTTATTTTTTAATTAAAATCATAATTTACTTGAAAAATAGAGTTTTTAAAATTAAAACTGATTTAATAATGCTTTCAAAAATTGCATAAGGTCTAATAAAATTGTCTTAAAACTAGAAGAAATAGATTTATTAATTTATTAAAATGTTTTAGTAAAATAAATATTATTTTAAATTAATTAATTAATTATAATTATTTATTTATGACTTACAAAAATACCAATATTTTTACTCTAGTTAAACTGTCACTTATAAGATGGCTAAATTTTATTTAATCATTCAAGAGTAAGGTTACTATTGGTTTGGATGATTTAATATTAATAAGGGTCATAATACTATTCATAAGGGTAGGTTACTGTTCACCAAAAATTATGACTTTCATATCTGACTCCAAACATATTATTGATCGCATCTGTGAATGTCATATTTTCAAAATTCAAAACATAGAAGTGGAAAAATTATGTTTAATGGTCACATAGTATCATCATATGCCATTTTTCTCCCTAATTTGATTAGAATATAAGTAATAATTATAAGAAAGGAATTTAGTTGATAAAAATTTGGGTCATTACATTCCTTTTGATGACTCTTGGGTGTATTCACATATTGAGAACCATGTGAGGTTTTATTCAAAGTTGTATCCTGCTTAGTTATGTCAAGCATAGACATGAGGGGTTCATCAGAATGTGTCACCATTGGTTCATGAGATGTGGGAACCTGTGGTCATTCCTTCTCAATTTACTCCTCCTAAGAACCATGATATGTATCCAGAATGGTTGAAACATATTGCAAGCAACACATCTGAACATACCCATCAGATGTTTCTTCAATTACAGTAGTTTCATGACCTACTAAATTTGGTAATAGGGAATAATTAAGGTTATCCATAATCTTCTCATCCATGATGATTTCCTTTGGGTTCACCTACATATGGATAGTTACCTTATCTTCCTTAGATCGACATATAGAATCAGGGAAAGGTACCTTAGGGGATACTTTCCCTTCCAACTAGGTGTGCCCGTCGATAGTCATCTCTTTACCAGATAAGGATAAATTATACTTATTTTTTCCATTTCCCTTGAGTGAGGCCACTGAAAATCCAACACTCTGAGGGGTATTCTTGGTGTTCCCATCTTCGGTAAGACCATCATGTGGCACTCCAAAATTTCCCAAGGAGGTAGATTGCCCAGTTTCCTACTTTTCCATCAAGTTATCCCATATATTATCCACATTAGAAGGGCCAATAATGTCCTTTCACTTTAGGTTAAGGACTGGAATATTCTATTTCCCTTCCTCCTTCTATAGTTAGAGTTATCATGGCCCTTCATATTGTAGAAGGAACACTCCTTGACCATATTTTTTTTCTTACTTTTAAAGGATGTGTTTTTTCCATGATGAGTAATAACTCATGGTGTAAAATAATTAGTTTTATGAAATTTTTTAATAACATTACCCTTATTAATGAATAATTTAACACCTTAAGATTTTATGAAATGAATTGTTTTTAAATGAATTTATCTTCTTTGATAGCATGTGATAAATTCAACGTCGAGTCTAAATGAACTATAATATAGTATATCATTATAACCTAGCCATTATATTGGAGGTATGAATCGGAATAACAATATTTTAAAAATATGTATAAAGGTTTTAGATAAAAAAATATATATTTTTAGTAAAGTCTATATATGCTTCAAAAAATTAAGTTTTCCTCAAAATCTATTTTTTTGTGAGAAATTAAAATAATTAATTTTTTTACACTTTTAGAAAATTATTTGAAAAAATGGATTTAATTTTTTAAATAAACATTAAAAAATCATATTATAGTGACTTTTTGAGAATTTTCTGAAAATATTAATTTTCAATGAATAGTGAAAATATAGATTTTAACTAAAAACTATTTTTTGTTTAAATAATTTAAAATTTTACATTTGTTTTTGAAATAGTTTTTAAAGTAAAATTAGTCCACTTATATTATTTTTAACCCAATTAATTTCATTTTAATTAAATTTAGGTTTATTTTGGTATAAAAACTTTATATACATAAGAAAACGTTTTTTCTAGAAATCTGTTTTCCCTCACATTTTGTGAGTTTATTTAAAAAGTTATTTCATCAAATTTTAGAGATTTAATTTTATAAAATAGATTGAATATTTTTATTTATAATTTAAAAATTTATTAATGATTCCACTTTCTTTTTTGTCAATAATTAATAGTAAAAATAGTAAATATTTGTCACCTTGGTTAAGGTTAAAATGGGTTTACCAGGGATTCAAACCAAGATATAAGGAAAACATTGCCAATTAAACTTTTCTAAATACAATTTTATAGATATATTTATACATCATCACATCCAAACATTGAATATATATATCTATTTTGAATCATTTTTCATGAGAATGGATTTATTGTATTTTAATTGTTTAATAAATTCCAGGTGTGTCCTCTCCCCCACTTATAAAAGGACACCCTTAATTTCTAATATTTACACCACTATGAGACTTATATCTCAAAAAAATCATGCCCAAATATTTTCTAAACTTCCATATCCATGAATTATAGGTTTTTTATTTTTAAAAGATCATTCCAATGGTTCTTAAGAAAGGATCTAAAGGAGGACAACTGAAGGAGACGTAATCGTCTTACACAATCTCTTTGAATTAATTTCTTCTTCTACCTACTCTAAACCTATTTTATTCACCATAAAATAATAATTTAAGTATTATAAATATACTTAAATTTTATTATGATTATGGAACCACCAATATACACCCTATATTCCATCAAATGGGAAGTGAAAGTATCACATGTCTATGCATGTGGATTACCACCTCCACGTAGCGATATAATTCATTTTCCATCACCATATTTCATGGATGGTTATTGTGATTGGTTTAAAGTTTATATATTATATTTATGAAATAATTATTATTCTATAATTATAATTTCATATATAAACCTTCTTAACTTCCAATCCTTTGAAAAATGATAATGTCACTCATGCATACGTGTGGACTACTGCCTCCATGGAGCATTGTGATTCATTTTTATTTTTTACATTACATGGATAGTAATAAGGATTTATTTAATAAATATATATAATATATATGATATAATAATTATTATAAAAAATTTAATTAATATTTTAATTTCTTTCATTCCATTCTTAGAAAAGTGAAGGCAACATTCATGTGTACGTACAACTTATTATTTCAATGAATGGTGTAATTCATTTTTCTTTATATATCCATTACAGATTACTCTATATATATATATATATAATGAATAAATATCATATTTATATTATTATTAACATTTTTTAGATGATGGAAACATGAAAAAAGTACAAGGAGTGAAACTACCAAACTGAAATTCTCATGAAAAATAAAATAGTTAACACCTATAAATGATAACTTTAATAGGGAATTATTAATAAATATGTGTTAGAATATTATAATTGGATCATATAAGATATTATAAGTATGCATATGACACTGTTATAGAATTATAATAAATTTTAATTTATTATAAAAGGTGTTAAATCTTCTTTAAAGAAAGTCTAACTCAAGGTAAGGTATATATGTTACCATTTTAGTATTTATATGGATTATTTATGATCAAGTTTCCAATGATAAACTTTTATGACCAATATATCAATAATAATAGGGTTATTATTCAACAATGGTTATTTCAGAATATTACATGTTTTCCTTTCATTTTAATCTATTTAAGAACTCAAGAGACTAAAAGAATATTTTTAAGGAGAATCGACTTTATTTATCTCTTTGATCGAAGATCTTTTTTATCCCATATCCATGTTTTCTAAATAAAATTCAAGGATGTTTTTATATTATACTATGAATTTTAAGGTCTTTTTTCCCATTATTTAATTTTTAAAAGATTTTTTAAAATGAATCTTCTTTTAATTTTCCTAAAAATGTACATTTTATTTTTTACCGAAAATATGAAAGGAATCTTTGATTTAACATACATGGCATGGATGTAATTTCCTACCATCATTACTGATCAATGCATTGAATATTACATTAAAATATTCTAAGGGTCTTTTAAAATAAAATTGTTTCCATAATATATTGGAAATTTTTATATTTTAAAAAAGTTACTCCAAAAAAAGGGTATTTTCCCCAAGAAATATTGAATGTAATATTTTAAAGGAATTTTCATTTATGATAACATACTTTGATGTTACTTATGATTTTGTGGAAATAGGATCCAAGGATACCATCCTTATTCCTTCTCTAGATGGTTAATTATTATGATGATAAGATGTTTATGAAAACCATTTATTTTACATGGGTTATGCTGTGATGAAATGTTGAAATGATTATGAAACTCATTTATTATCCATGGGTTATGATATGATGAATTTTTTATGGTCTTATAGAGCATATATGTAACATTTTCTTTATGTGATGGGTCTGGTGGTAATTATATATCCCTCCAATTTATTGAGTAAATATGGATGTCTCATGAGATAATAAGGGGTAGAATTGGGAGTGAACCATGACTAAGGATATGAAAGTCTTGGGAGTGAACCCATTCCAATATGATATTCATGGAAGTGATACTTGACTATGGAAATTAGTTTTTAAGATTATTTATATACGACAAACTAATATCATATGCCAATGTTATTCATTCCTGGTTTATGTTATTTAATTCCTTTATGATTCATGTCTTTTAAAATGCCAAGATTTATGTGATGACTAGAGATTATGATCTATAGTATGTAGGGTATGGTTTTCAAATTTTATTCTCATGTTATTATACCCTTATGCTTATGTTATGTTTAAGTGATCATTGATATATTACATTTTTACCCTTACTGGTCATTAGAGCTCACATTTTCTCATGTTTCTTTTCCCCAGATTATGAAGAAAGCTTTTAAGTATGATATGTTTAGGAAGGGTTTAAGTTATAAAGAAATTTATGGGAGATTATTTAGATATCTTATGAAAAAAAATTATATATCTAATTTTCCAAAGTCACTAGACCTGTATGATTCTATCATGGATCGTAATGTTATGTATTGAATATTCATCTCATAAGATGTGATGTTTATTTATGAAATTTATGGGTTGATATAGTTGGTATAAAATAAAGGTTTAGTTACCTTTAGAAAAAAGGATGAGAAAAAAATTGTGAGAACCCTTATGATAATCATGTGTATAGGAAAAAAGAGTACAATTTTTATAGAAAAACATCATTGTCTAGATACTATAAGTAGATGTGATTTTTTTATAGATGCATTTATGGGTAATAGCCCAAAAAGAGATGGTCTAGTATATCTCAACCATAATTCATGTTCATGGTGATTATTCCCTTACGGTGTATTTAGTTTGACACTCTTGGGGGACATGCTTGGATAACTCGCATTTTATTTATGAATTATTATAAAGGATTTGAAAATATTATGACCATGAATGACCTAGGTTAAACCTATGGTGTCATAGATTTAAAATAATGTATCATGATTTATACATCCTATAAATGATATTTTAGGATTATATGGTTTCCCTTTATGATTATTGTTTCTCATGCTATTCTTTTTTGTTTTAGTTAATGGTTAAAATCTGAATGAATCATGTTAGTATTGAATTTGATTGATAATTCAATGAATATCCTCTAGATAAACCAAATTTTATGGGAAATAGAATGAAAAATCTTGGTTCTATTCATATAAAACATTATCAAACCATGAATAATGTTGAGATTCCAAATAAGAAAAGGAGGGAACAATATTCTATTGAGTCCTTCAAGAGGAAATATCCACCATCTTTTAGTGGTTCTGCTGATCCACTAGATTCTAATAAATTGATCAGTACCACTAAAAAGATATTTTCCATTATTTAGTGTTTGAAACATGAAAAAAATATTTTACATGTTTATCATTTTTAAGGAAAATTATATCAATAGTCGATTATTATAAAAAATGATGCAATATAAAGAAATTGACTACATGGAGTGGGATAAAAGATTGTTTTTCAATAAGTAATTTCCTCATATTAATTATACAAAATTTGATAAATAACTTCATGAGATAAAATAGAATTATGAATAATCTATCAATACCTATGAGGCAAATTTTACAAGACTTATGATGTATTCTTCTAGTATTATCATCGAACTTGAAATTAAGGTTAATTGATTCATCAGTGGATTAAAACCAAGTATCTGAAAAGAATTATCCATAAAGAGATTAATTAGCTATAAATAAATAATTATATTTTGATATCAAGGTGGATATAGAGATTGGGGTTACCTATAAATCTCTTTTTTTTATAAGAAAATAATATGGAATCCAAATAAAATTATAAAAAACTATGGACAAAAGAAGATAGGCTTTCTTTTATACTCAAAGTGTGGAATGAAACATGGTGGAAACTTTTATAAGGGGAATGATTAATTTTTTGAAGTCTGTAAATAATGGTCATCATTAAATATAATGTTGAAATTATGGTAAGAATAAGTTATCTAATTATAGAGAAAATTTTTCATAGAATTCACCACCCACACTAAAGTGTTTCAAATACAAGGAGTATGGGACTTATGCTAACCAATTCTCAAATATAAAGTTTAATGATGATGATCAGTGTCAGTAATAGATTAATCCTATAGATAAATGTAAATCTCATGTTATCATTATTTTTGATAAGGTATATGATAACAATGTGGTGAAAGGTAACCTTACCATCCACTCTATAACTCATAATGTCTTATTTGATTATGGATCTACCCACTCATTTAAATATGAAGAATTTTATATGGGTATAATAATACCACCTTAATGATTAGATATTTAATTATAAGTGAAAACCTCTAATGGTATGATGATCACAACTCAATTCTATGATTCTTCTCCATTTGAAGTTTGTAGGAATGTGACTCTTGAAAATCTTGTTATTCTTTAAAATCCTGTTATTCTCCCTCTAGTTAAATTTGATGTTATATTAGGAATGAATTAGATTTATTTACATAAATACCCCGAAATTTTAAAAGTATGGGATGTCACATTTAATATTCCAAAACAGCCTATAATATTATATTAGTTTGATGATAATTATTAACTTCCTATAGAAATCACATAAATTATATGGGTTTTTATTCCTATTCAAAAATGGTGTTTATCTTAGATGGTTAGGGAGAAACTAAAAATATAATATATGTCTAGTGTGTGATAATTTATTAATTTATTTCTATAAGAGTTTACTATTATTACACCAAACTATGAATTTTATTTTTCAATAGTACCCATACTTAGTTTTACACCTATTTCAAAGACTATATATAGAATGGACCGGATTGAGTTGTAAGAATTGAAGAAGAAAATCCAATAGAATCTTTAAAAGGGACTAATTCATCTAAGTGAATCACCTTGGGTTAAACATATTATTTTTTTTAAGAATAAAGATGGATCAATGATAATTTTTATTGATTATCAATAACTTAATAAGATCACTATCAATAAAAAGTATCTTCTACCCACTATTGATGACATGTTTAATCAATTATGATGAGATAAACACTTTTTCAAGATTAAACTTCACTATGGATATCATCAATTCAGGGCCAAGGAGGATATACCCAATATAAAAAAATATAAGTTATGGAAACTATGAATTTATAGTGATTACATTTGTTTTTACTAATTCCCTTACTATGTTCATTGATTTAAGGAATCAATTCTTCTGTGATTACCTCGATCAGTTTTCATTAGTCTTTATAAATTATATTCTTATATATTTAATGATAAATTGAGATCATTATTATCAATTTAGGGATTTACTAAAGACCCAGAGGAAGGATAAGTTGTATGAAAAATTTACCATGTCTGAATTTGGAAAAAAAATGTTCCATTTTTGGGTCATATAATCTTAATCAAGGTTATATTTATAGATCCATTAAAGATAGAAGTTATTGAATGTTGTCCCAGAACAACCATGGTGACTAAAATCCATAGTTTTCCTAGTATGGATGGATATTATCCATTATTTTTGGAACATTTCTCACATTTTTTCGATCCACTCACTAAGTTAATTGAAAGGGAGATATGTTCCTTTGTACATATGAATGTGAGAAAAATTTTAAGGAACTAAAGAAAAGGTTGGTTAGAGAACCTATTCATACAATAACCTATAGTGGAGAAGGATTTTTTATCTATATTTATTCATTTAAGATGTGAATGTAATGTTTTATCATGTAGAATGATATTTTTATAGCTTATGCCTCATGAAAATTAAAGGTTAATGATAAAAATTACCTAACTCATGATTTAAAGTTAGATGTGGTAATTTATGGATTAAAGATTAAAATGAATTATCTTTTCTGAGAAAGGTGTGATATACATACTAATCATAAAAATTTTAAGTATATATTCACTAAATAATATTTTAATAGGTTCCAGAGAATATGGTTGGAGTTGATTAAAGATTATGACTTCGCAATACATTACCACCCTGGGAAAGAGAACAAGGTGGTTGATGTTTTGAGTCAAAAGAATCATGCAAGCTTATCTATGATAAGGATAAAAAAAGATCTAATATTTATGAGTTTTTAAAGTATTGATCTATAAATATTAAAAGAATGGTGGAAATATTATCTTTCTCAAATGAGTGTTCAACAATCAATCGAGTTAAATATTAATGAGGTATAAAAGGACAATGTAGAATTGTAATATATTATAAGAAATTTCCCTGAGTTTGACCTTGATCATGATGGAATTGTAAGGCTTATGAAATGTGTTTGTGTACCATCAATAGCAAACAATAATAATGATTTATTAAATGATACTAATGGTTCATAATTATCTATTAATCCTAGAAATATGAATATGTATAGAGATCAGAAAGAGTATTTAGGATAGGAAAACATTAAGAAGGAAACTGAAGAGTATATATCTCTATGTTTGGTATGTAATCAAGTTAAGGCTGAGAAACATAATTTTAAGGGTATGTTACAACCATTACCCATACCATAATGGAAATGTGAAAACACCACCATGTATTTTTTCATTGGACTCTCCAAAATGTCTAAGGGATATAATGTTATTTGGGATATATTTGATCACCTTACAAAGTCACCACACTTCATCACTATTAGAGAGTATTTCTCTATTGATAATCTTAATAAATTATATATTAATGAATCTATAAGTTGGTATATATTTTCACATCCTATTATATCTGATCCGAATTTAAGGTTTACCTCAAAGTTCTAGTGAATTCTTCAGCAAGATCTTGATTTCGAGTTGTGTTTTAATACTATTTATCCTCCTTGGGAAGATGTTCAGTTTAAGAGAACCATTCACATCTTAGAACATATGTTGAGGTCTTGTTATATGGATTTCAAAGCTGGATGGGGTAAACACCTTCCTCTAGTAAAATTTTTATATAATAATAGATTTCACGTGAGCATTTAGATGGGTCGTTATAAATCACTATTTATAAAGAAATATATAACTCCAATGTTTTGGGATGAATTCAGAGAAATAAATCTATCTGTACTTGATCTAGATGAGGAAATTATGGAGAAATTTAAAGCGATCCAGAAACACATTAAGAAATTTCAGATCCAATAGAAAATTTATACTGATAATCATTAATGAAATATAGAATTTGAAGTTGGATAAAATATATTCCAATTAATTTCTCTAAGGAATAAGTTTAGGATATTTATAAATAAATTAAACTTTATCCACACATATATTATCCCCTTCTATATTATTGATTGAATAGGGATAATAGATTATCATTTGGTGTTTCCAATAAACCTCTCTCAAGTTCACTATGTGTTCCATGTATCTATCCTAAGTAATTACATACCAAATAATTCACATATACTAAACTTGGATGTCGTATCATTGAACTATGATGATTATTATGAATAATAACAAGTATAAATCTTGGATCATAGAGATAAAGGGCTATATAACAAGATTATTCACCTTGTAAAAGTTCCTTATAGGAATAAAAAAATCAAAGAGGATATATGGGAACTCAAGGATGTGATGAAATAAAGATACCATATTTTGTTTATATTATATTGATTAAATTTAAAGGGTGAAATTCATTTTAATGGGGTATAATGTAATACCCTGAGATTCTATGATATATATATTTTTTAATTTATTTAATTTGTTTGATAGCTTGCAATACATGCAACCCAAAGTCTAAATGTACCATAATATAGTATAATATTATAACCTATACATTAAATTGGTTGTATTAATATGTATAACCATGTTTTGAAAATTTTTATAATGTTTTTAGATAAAGAAAATATATTTTCAGTAAATTATTTATATGCTTCAAAAAATAAATTTTCATCAAAAATTGTTTGTATTGGTTTTTGTGATAAAATAAAATAATTAATTTTTCTAAACTTTTAGAAAAACTATTTGAAATAATGAATTTAATTTTTGAAATCAACATGTCAAAATTATCTTAGAGTGAATTTGGTATAATTTTTTGAATAGATTAATTTGTTGAGGAATATTGAAAATACATATTTTTGTCAAAAAATATCTTTTCATTTAAAGAATTTAAAAGGTTCAATTTTTTATTAAAATTGATTTAAAATTAAAATTAGTTAATTTTTATTATAAAAATTAAAATTATATTCATTATGATTAACTTTATATGGATTGTGGTATAAAAATTTTGTATACTTAATAAAATATTGTTTTCTTGAATACCATTTTTCTTCTTATTTTGTGAGTTTATTATAAATTAATTTCTAACAATTTTAGATATTGAATTTGATAAAATGGATTCCATATTTCAAATCATCGTCTCCAAAAACAAATGAGTCCACTTTTATTTTTTTGTCATAATTAATAGTAAAGATTGTAAAAATTTGGCACCACGGTTAAGGTTACAATGAGTTATTAGGGTTTAAAATAATAGATAAGGGTATATTTTCCAATTAAAATTGTCTAAATACTATTTTCTATTCATATTTATACCTCATAATATCAAGAATTATAATATATTTCCATTTTTAATCATTTGGATCAAGAATGGATTTATTTTATTTTATTATTTTAATAAAGTCCAAGTGTGTCCTCACTCCCATTTATAATAGGAGCCCCTGCTTTATCTTATTTACACCACTCTGAGCCTTTTAACTCAACAAAAACCTACCCAACTATCTTTTAAACATCTATATACTTGAATTATAGGTTTCTTTATTCATGAACGTTCATTCCAAAGATCCTTAAGAAAATATCTAAAGATGGTCAATCGAAGGAGAGGTAATCATCTTACCTGACCTCATTCAATTTATTTCTTCTTCTACCTACTCTAAATCTATTTTAGTTTTCATATAATTATTAATTAGTTATCCTAAATATACTGAAATTTTATTATGATTATTTAACTACCAATATTCACCCTTTATTCCATCAAATGGTAAGTGAAAATGTTTCTTGTTTGTACGTGTGGATTACTACCTCCACATAGTGATACAAATTATTTTCCATAACCATATTTCATAGATATTTATTATGATGGTTTTAAATTTTATATATAATATTTATAATATATTATTATTATTTAATTATAATATCATATATACCTTGTTACCTACCAATCGGTTGTAAAATGATAACGTAACTTGTGCATATGTATATACTACCACCTACAGGAAGTGAAGAGATTAGATTTTCACTTACACTTTACATGGATGGAAATAAAGATAAATTTAATGAATATATATGATATATATGATATGAAAATGATTATATAAATGTGAATTAATATTTAACTTTCATTATTTACATCCATCAAAAAGTGAAAACAACGTTCATGTGTGCGTACAGCTTACCATATACATGAATGGTGTAATTCATATATATATATATATATATATATACTTTATGGATGAATATATATATATAGTGAATATATATGATATTTATATCATGATTAAAATTCTAGAGATGATGGATCCATGATTGAAATGAATTTTTATTTTAACATACGTAACAAGAATGAAATTTCATGTTGTCCTAAATTCTCAATGCTTTGAAGATTCCCTTACAATTATCTAATAATTTTTTAAATTAAACTATTTTCCATAATATTTTGGAAATTTTTATATTTTAATTAAGTGATTCCAAAATGAAAAGTGTATTTTCCTCAAAAAATATTCCAAGTAATATTTTAAAGGTATTTTCATTTATGAAAACATCCTTTGGTGTTACTTATTCTTTACTAGGAATATAATCTAAGGATACCATCCTTGTTATTTATATATATGTTTTATGATTTTTATGATAAGATTTTTGTGAAACCTATTTATTTTCCTTGGGTTATTCTGTGATGAAATGTTGAAATTTTTATGAAAACCATTTCTTTTCCATAGTTTATGATTTAATGAATGTTTTATGATCTTATGTCACACATATATATGATTTTTATTATGTTACTGGTGGACCCATAATTATAAATTATTCTAATTCATTGGGTAAATATAGATATCACATGAGATAATAAGGACTATAATGGGAAGTGATCCTAGGTCAATAAGTGATTCTTTCCATTATGATAGTCTTGGGAAATGACCTTGACTAAGGATATGATATAATGTGGATTGAACCTAAACCATTATTATATTATTGTAATTGATCATTGACTAATAAAATTATTTTTTATTCTTATTATTATTCTATAAAATTGATTTCATATGTCAATGTTATGCTTTCATGGTTCATGTTTTCTAATTCTTTTATGATTCATGTCTTATGAACTTCCAAGATTTATTCCATGACTCAATATTATGATCTATGACATATATGGTATGGTTTTGAAATTTTATTCTCATATTATCATAACAATATTCTCATTTTATGTTTAAGTGGTCATTGATATCTCCCTTATTTACCCTTACTGAGCATCAGATCTCACCATTTCTTATATTTCATTTCCCCAAGTTATGAAGAAAGGTTTTAAGTATGATACATATAAGAAGGGTGAATTTATAAATAACATAGTGGTAGATTGTGTAGACTACTTCTTAACAAGTTGTTTATGTATCCAAGTTTCCAAAGACACTAGACCTATAAAATTATGGTGTCAATCATGGTGTTATGTATTGATTATTCTTATAATAAGATATTATATATGTATGTATGTATGAAAATTATGGTTATATATAAAAAAAATTGTTTTTATTTTGGTTTATACATTTTATAAAACATTTTCTAATCATTTTTAATCCATTTGAAAAAATATAGAAACATTCATTAAAATTATAGACATAAAATAATAATAAAAATAATTTATCTTATAACTTAGGGTGTTACAAAAAATCATTATTAATTAATTTTTTTAAATAAATTTATATATTATAAATTTAATCAAATATTTTAACATTTATTTCTTTTTTTACTAGGGAAGTAATGAAATTAAATTCAATTTTATGCTTAAAAATGCATTTTTCTAAAAATGATTTTTCCTTGAATTTATCACACTTATTTAAAATTAAATTATACAAAGTATAGAAAATTAATATTTTAAAATGGATTTAATATTTTTAATAACTATAATTAATATAATTTAATACGTTAAACTTAATTTTGTGGTCACGATGAATAGTAAAAATAATAAAATTGTGTTACTGTGATTATGCTTAAAACGTGTTTACAAAGGTGGTAAACTAAGATATGGGTGTATAATTTCCATATAAACTTGTATAATTACTATTAATTAAAGATATTTTGACCATATATTCTCTTAAAATTGAATCCATGGCCATTTTAGGAATTATACTTGAGAAATACATTAGCTATATTTAAATCTTTTAAGTAATTCCAAGTGTGTCCTCTCCCTCACTTATAAAAGGGAACATCCACTCCAACCTTATTCATGAATTTTGAGCCTTATATATCAAAAAATAACTCATTAAAATAATTACTAGAATCATTATATTTTACCTATAACCCCTTTTATTCAGTTAATACCAATCATTCAAGGCGTAAGGTGTAAGCCAGAGGAGGTCTCTTAAAGAAGAGGTATAAATATTAACCGAGAATTTTCAATTTTATTTCTTCTTCCACATTATTTAAAATTGTTTTATCTATAATAACATGATGAATAATGTCTCATCAATATAATAATATGTTATTATTATGATTTAATAACCATTTACTACCTTTTTTCATCAAATGGGAAATGAATGTTTTACTCTTGTATATGTATGGACTACCGCCTCCACATAGCGATATGATTCATTTTCCATCACTACCTTAAATAGATATTTATAATGAAGGATTTAATAAATATATATAATATTAATGATATTATTATTTTCTTGTAATGATAAAATATTATTTTTCTTTCTTTATTTATTTTTTTAGAAAATGAAAAATGAGTTCATCCAGACGTACGGACTACAGTCTCTTTGAACTATGTAATTCATTTTTATATCTATATATTTTATTGGTTGGTTATAAATATGTATATAATGAATATATATAATATTTATATCATTATTTAAAAATTATTTATTGGAAACATGATAAAAGTAAAATGACCGAGACTTCTAAACTGAAACTTTCATGAAAAACGAAATAGTAAACACCTAAAATGGTGATTTTAATAACGAATTATTAATAAATGTATGTTGAAATGTTATAAGTTTTTAATATATGATATTATAAGTATTAATATGTATATTTTATATAATTATAATAAATATAAATTTGTTATATATTTTTTACATTGATCACAACGCAAGTCATACTTGATGAAAGGGTTTTACGTTATAATATCATTTTTACCGAGATTGTTTAAGTTTAATAATATTATAATGAAATTATATGATATATAAATTTAAAACTCATAAATTTTCTTATAATATTTTTATTTTTATATAATACATTTTTTCCTTTACTTCTCCTTTCTTTTAATACTCTAGATATCAAAAAAATTAAGGAAAACCAACCTTATTTATCTCTCGGGTCGGGAATCGTTTTCCTCCATGTACATTTTTTTAAAATATTTTTCAAGATCTTTTTCACTATTCCCTAATTATTTATTAATTAAATTTTTACCAAAGTTTTATTTTCTAGAAAAATGGTTTAAAATGAATTTTCTTTTCACTTTATAAATGAGATACTTTTCACTGAATATGGGAACAAAATCATTGTTTTATTACTATTATAACATAAATGGAATTTTCCTCCCTCATGATTTCTCAATAATTTTAAGATTACTTTACATTTTTTCATATTTATTTTCAAATAAAATGTTTTTCCTTCATATTTTGGAAATATTTTACATTTTAAGATAGTGATTTGGAAATTAAAAGAGTAATTTCATTAATAAATGTTCTAGTGATATTATTAATTTAGTTTTTATATATGTTAACATCCTTTGATGTTATTTATGTTTCACTAGGGATATGATTCTATGATACTATCCTTATTAATTCCCTATATTTTTTATGGTTATAATGATAAAATATTCATGAACTCCATTTTATTTTCCATGGGTTAAGTTAGGATGGAATGATAAATGTTTCCAAGATCTTATGGCATACATATAAATTGATTTTGATTATGTAATGGGAGGGTATGTTTTTCCCAAAAATGAATTGAGTGAATATTAACATCTTATGAGATAAAGGGGTATTGGGTAGGTTATCACAATCCCAAAATAGGGTACACAGAAGGTTATCCCTCACCTAAATCAGGTATACAAGTGGTTAACCCAAACCTAATATGTGATGAATTTATTGTTAGGTTCCATTTTTATAAGATTTATATTATTATAATTATTAAAAAAAAATATTCTACTCTTTTACCGCATGGCCTTATGAAAATTTTAGGCACTCATAACTTATGTTCATTTATTCATTTAGAATTTATGTCATATAAACTTCCAAGATTTATTCCATGAATCATGGTTATAATCTATGAATAGTTGGGTGAGGTTTTCATATATTAAGCTCATATTCTCAAGCCCTTATACTTATGTTATGCCTAAATGGCCATTGATATCTCTATTTTTTACACTTACTGAGCATTTTAGGTCACCCTCTATTATGTTTCCTTTTCCCTAGGTTATAAAGAAAGGTTTTACTTTTAATTTTTCTATAAAGGGTGTCAGTTGGGAAGATCTTAGTGGTAGATGTTGTAGATCATTTATATTTCACTTGTTTATATATCTTAGTTCCAAATACACTAAACTTTTATGGTTCTGGTATACATCACAATTATATTTAATTAATATTCATCTAATGATATTTAATATTTATGTATTAACTGTTTGGTTATCCTGTATAACACCCAATGATTTTATGATCTATTTCTATTTAAATAAATTTATTTTATTTTATTGATTACTTTACATTAAATGATGAGTTTAAATGAACCATGATATACTATTTAATTATTAGTTTTAAATGTGCTAGATATAACATAGCCATTATATTATAAGGAATTAATTATATATACTAAATTATAGAAAATTATTTTTTACATGGGAATAGAATGAATTAATTGGTTATGAATTGATAAAATCTTTTGAAAGTAAAAAATAAGTGTTTATCTAAAAAACTATTTTTATACATGAATTTGATTTTATCTTAAAAAATTAAATTAATCATTATTTATGATTTATTTTCAATAAATTTATAGATTTTATAATCAATAAAATGTTTTAACATTAATATAATGGTTTTTACTACTCATGGGATGATAATAATAAATCCATTTTTATGATTAAAAATGTATTTTTCGAAAAATGTTTTTCATTATGTTTTGTGAGATTATTGTAAAATATATTTATTCCACTTATAAAAATTTAATCTCTAAATATGGATTCCATATTTCAATTATGATGTACAAATTTGGTAAATAGGTCCCTTTTACTTTTATTCATTATGAATAGTAAGCATATTAAATATATTTCACCTTAGTAAGGGTAAAATGGGTAAAATTGGGTTACAACATTGGGATATGGATTTAAAATATCTATAAAACTTGAACTTATTCTATTATATGAGTTTATTTCATCCATGATCATTAATATTTTGAAAATATGTCAACATGGTTCTATTTTACTTTAATTATCACCTTTATATTATTTTAAAAAAAATGATAAATACAAAATGTCACTCTTTTGATTTTAATTTAATTTATATGTTTTCATAGGGAAAATATAATTTATAAATGAATATAAATAGTTTTTTCAAACATATACAATTTATTTTTATTATAGTGATTTATTTTTATTTTTTTAGTGATAATATAATTACTTTAAATGCTTATTCAACACCAATACATTGTTTGTCTAGATAGTAGAAAAATCAAGGTAAATTATTTTTAAAAATAATAAAATTAATATTTTATGAAACTAATTTAATAGATAATTATAAATTATAAATTATGGTAAATTTTTATTATTATAATTAAATTAATTCCCTTATTCCTTTGAATTCAAGTTAAATGAATACTCCCAAAAAATGACTTTAATGATATTTTATATTAACTAGTATTTTAATAAATGATTTAAACATCAAAAAAATATTTAAATGGGAAAAGTGTGATGGAAAGTGGTTGAAAATTTTATCCATGTATCATTTTGTATACACTTATCATCTTAGAATTAAATTTATGATCATTAAATGCAAAAAAAAATGGTATCATTGTTAAGGTTAAAAAGGGTTAATGATGGAATTAAACCAAAAGATAAGGTTTGAAATGAAACTTAAACATGTAAAAAAATTATTGGATGATATTATTTATAACTTATCATGTAGTAAAATATAAATTATATCCATTTTGAGCCAATTGATATGATTATGATATATATTATATTTAATTATTTTAATTAATTCCAATTATGTCACTTCCCTCAATTATAAAATAACTCCTCTTATTCTCCCTTATTCACAAATTTTAATCCTCATATATTAGAAAATACTTGAACTAATACCATCATAACTTCCTTACCCACTTCTTAGATATTATTTTATTTCCAAAATACCATCCATTCAGGGCTTAAGGGGTAAGCCAAAGGAGGCTTCACAACAAAGGGGTATAACTCTTGGTAAAGTACTTTCAATTTTATTTATTACCATACCTCCTATAAATATATTTTATTAATTATAAAATATTGTATTAAGTATCTTAAATATAATAGTTTATTTTTATTATTCTGCAACAACAATTATCTACCTATTTTCTATCCTATATGAAAAGAAAACATCACTCATGCGTATGTGTGGATTACCACCTCCACAAAGCGATGCGTTTCATTTTTCATCATCAATTGAAATTAATGGTTATAATGATGGATTTAATACATATATAAGATATTAAAATATTTATATAAATTTTAATTTTTTTAAATTTTTTTATTCAATCCATCAAAAAATAGAAACATCACTTGTGCATACATACAAACTACCATCTCCATAAATTGATGTAATTACATTTCCATCACTTCTTTATATGAATAATTATAAAAGTTTATATAATGATTAAATATTATACCCATGATATTATTAATATTTGGTATATTATGGATCTATTATCAAATTATATGGACCAGGACTACCGAAGAAAAATATGCATGAAAAACAAAGTAGTTATCACCATGATATTAATAATGAATTGTTAATAAACTAGTGATAAGATGTTATATGTAAATAATATTTAGTATTATATATATTATTATGGATATGGAATATATTTATAATAAATTTATATTATTTATATAGTATTTTTAAATTAATACTCGGAAAAATGAGACTTGAGGTAAGGGTTTATGTTACAATCTCACTTCTTTATGGGATTGTCCATGTTAAATTTCCATTGAGTGTAATTTTATGAATATTAACCTTTAAACTCCATATATATTCTTATAATATATTTATTACTAGAATATTCAAGTAATAGTTCTATTTTTCTCTCTTTAATAATTAAAATTATCAGAAAAATGTTTTTAATAAAAACGAGATTTATTTCCCCTTTGATCGATAAACATTTTCTTCCATGTATATATTTTTTTTAAAATATTTTGAATAATATTTTTAATATTCTACAATTATTAACTAAATAAAATTTTCCCATGTTTTACTTTCTATAAGAAAATTTAAAAATAATCTTCTTATTATTTTTTGAACAAGGTACTTTTCACCAAAGGTGTAAAAGAAATTTTTATTTTAACATATACCACATGAATAGATTTTCCCACCATCATGACTACTCTTTTTTTAATATTAAATTAAAAAATTACATGGTTCTTTTTGAATAAAATTATTTTATTAACATTTTAGAAAAAAATTGTATTTTAAATAATCGATTTCAAAATGAAAAGGGTATTTTTCTCAAGAGATATTTCAGTGATATTTTTAAGGAATTTTTCATCTATTATAATATTATTTGATTTTACTTATGTTTCACTAAAAATATGATCCAATAATACCATCCACTTATTTTTTTGGATGGTTTATGATGAATAATTTTTAAAAATGATTATATAAAACCCATTACTTTTTTATGGGTTAACTAAGTCATGATGAAATCATTATGAAACTCATTTCTTTTACATGAGTTATATGATAATGAAATGATTAATGTTGTTATTATAATGTGTCACATTTCTAGTTTAATGTTATGTGAAGGTGGTTATGTTATATTCCTCTAATTCATGTATAAAGATGCATAACTCATGAGATAACTATGTTATGCGTGATCCTTCTTTTTTATTCACAACATTTGATTAGACCTAGTTTCATCTCCATAAGTTTATTTATGGACCTAGTTTCATGTCTGTAGTCTTATATATAGACCTAGTTCCATGTTCATATGTTTATTCATAGAATGGGTTTTATGTACCAAAGTTTATACAAGGACCTTATTTCATGTCCTTAACTTAATGAGTGAACCTATTACTATTTATACATGTCTACAATTTTATAATCTTATGTTTCTTCCACATTAATTTGTTTATGTTATTAAATCATGGATCATGATTTATTATTTATGTTTCTACACTCTTATCACTTCTAGATTTTGTTATAATAAATAATTATTTTTTGAATCATAAATTATGATCCCTTTATTGATTAGGTATGACTTTATTATGTTAGTATCATGTTTTCATACCCTTATTATCATGTATATTCATTTGTGGATATCTCATATGTTTTCCCTTAATGAGAATCTAAGATCACCATTTTTTAGGTTTTCCTTCCTCAAGTTTTGATGAAAGTTTCTATGTATTATATTTCTTGAAGGGTACTAATATGATGAAATTTGTGGGAGATGTTGAAGATCATTTATGAAATAAGATGTTTTTGTATCTATTCACCAAATAAATTAAACCTTTATGATTATATGGTTTTTATAATTGTGTTGTTTATTGTATAATAATATAAAATGATGAAATATTTATGTATGTCATTCTTAGATTCCCTCATTTGGTATAAGATAAAGGTTTAGAGTTTTTTGGAGATTAGGATTAGAAAACATTTTTGAAAGTTTTGAGGATAATTATAAGTATAGGATAACATCCTAAGGTTTTGGTAAATTATAGATAGTATTTTTTCCCTATAAAATTCATCTCTATTAGGATATTGGAAAGTGGATGAAACTATATCATCGATTCACGTAGGAGTAACAACTCTAAAATGGGAGGATTGAGTATTAACTCGATCATCACTAGTCCATGATGAGTAAGAATAAGATTTCACACCTAATTAGACACTCCTTTAGGTTATTATTTAGTTAATTTGTGATATTGTTATGAACTATTAATAGGTATTTGAATAGATGATGACTATATATGACCTAGGTTAAACCTAAAGTTTCATAGGATGATAACAATGTGTCATAATGTAGGAAACCTTATGAATGATTTTCAGGAATATATGGTTGTTCACTATGATTATTTCATCTTTATTCTTACACTATGATTTTTTTTTTAGTCAATTGATAGGAATAGAAGGAATCATGTGATCAATGAATGTGACGACCAATGCAAAAAATGTACTCATGAGAAACCAAATGGCTTGGGAAATGGGATGTAATATCTTGTGACTATGAACACTCAACATTCTCAAGATATGGGTAGTAAGGCATACCATGTTGAGATTTAAAATAAAATAAGTTGAGATATAAATGTTAGTGTATAATTTGTTATGTGACAATATGAACTATGTTTCTGTGGGTATTTTTATCCAATGGTTTCTAAAAAATGGATTAATGTGATATAAAATATATTGTCTATTCTATATTTCTCATACCATGATAAAGTTTATTTAGAATTCTATATCTTGTAAGGTAAAGAAAATCAATGGTGAAATATTATCAATAATAAAAGTAATGTAAATGAAAACAACTCTATGGAATGGGAAGAGTTTAGGAGGTTATTTCTCGATAATCACATTCCTTGAACTCTTCATACTAAAATAGAGAGGGAATTTCTAGAGTTGAAGCATAAGTATGATAAATCCATCATTACTTATGAATAAAACATCAAAATACTTTCAATGTACTCTTATATATTAATCATTGGTCGAGAAAGAAATATTTATCGATTAATTAGTGGTTTGAAACCAAATCTTAGAAATTCATTAGTTGTTAAAGGATTTAGAAGCTATTAATAGATGTTTTATGTGCACTCAAAGTTAAAATGGAAGCCATAAACCCTCATTATAATGGTTTTGGTGATAAGAAAAGGAATATGTAGTTTCATGGAAGATCTATTGGAATGTTATATATAGGGAAAAATAAGTTTTAACCACCTATATACCAAAAATGCATGAAGGGTCACTTAGGTATTTGTCTAGAAAGAATGAGAATATGATTTAACTATGGGGGACTTATCAATTGAGAAAAAGAATGTAGAAGTGATATGAAGAGTCTAGATAATGAAATTAATAGAGGGAAATCTCAACCGAATAAACCACCCACACATTAGTGATTTAGAGGAAAGAAGTTTTGAAAATATGAGAATTAATTCCCTAATCAAAGGGATAATGAGAATAATAAGCCTCAATAAACTCTGAAGATAAAGGACAAAGGGAAATCTTATTCCATCATGACTCTTAAGTGGGTTATGATAATTATAAGGTGAAAGGTACAATTGTCATCAAATATAGAATATCTAATGTTTTATTTTATTCTAGATCTACCCATATCAATGGAATTTTCTAATGGAATCGCATTACCACATCAATGATTATATGTTGAGTTAGTGGTGAAAATTTATAATGGTATGATGATGACATATAAATTCTATAGTTCCCCTCTGATTGATTTTTGTGGGGATCTAATTCCTAAAAATATTATGATTCTCCCTATAGTTGAATTTGATTTGATTTTAGTCATGGGTTTATTTATTTTTATAGATATCATATTAATTTACAAGGAAGGTAATTCACATTTCATCTTCCAAATGAACCTATGATTGTTTATTTTTGTAAGGATAAACAAAAAATTTAAATGGAAATTACATCTATCTTTTGGGTCTTAATTTATATCCATGAAGGGAATGTATCTAAAATTGTTGGGGAGAAACTAAACATTAATGATATCCCTATTGTACGGGAGTTTTCTGATGTATTTGAAAAATATTTTCCTAGTCTTCATATGAATCTTGAATTTTAGTTTTCAATAGAACTCATAACTTATTTTATTCCTATTTTAAATACTCTGTATAGAATGAACATGAATGGATTGAAGGAATTGATAAAGAAACACTAGAAGAATCTTGATAAGGTATTCAAACATCCTATTGTATCACCATGGGGTGCACCAATTATTTTGAATAAGAATAAATATGTTTTAATGCATCTTTCCATTTATTATTGGTAACTTAAAAAATCATTATTGAGAACAAGTATCCTTAACCCCGTATCAATGATTTTTTCAAGCATTTACAAGGAGCCCGATATTTTTTCAATATTTATGTTTTATCTAGATATAATCATCTAAGGTCCAAAAAGAAGGATATATCCAAGACAACTGTCCATAAGAGGTATGGTAATTGTGAATTTATACTAATTATATTTGGACTTACCAATTATCTAGCTATATTCATGGATTTAACGAATAGAGTATTTTTAGATTACCTTGTTTAGTTTGTGGTAGTCTTCATAGATGATATTATTATATATTCCAAGAGTAAGGAAGATCATGAAGAATATTGTAAGATTTTTATGGAGACCCTTAGTAAGGAGAAAATATATTCCAAATTTAACAAGTGTGAATTTTGGCTATTGAATTTATCATTAATAGGTAATATAATTTCAATAAGGGTATATCAGTGGATCCTTCAATGATGTAAGTTATTGAAAAATATTCTATACCAAAAAAACTGGTTGATACCCATAGTTTTTTGTGGTTGAAGAATAATATGATTATTTTTGAGAAAATTATCATGGTTATCAAATACACTAAAAAATTTAACCCTGAAGGGATCAATGTTCTTATAAATAGATGAATGTGAGGAGAATTTCAAGGAGTTGATGAGAATTTTGGTCCATGCACATGTGCTGACACTAACCTATTTTGGAGAAGGGTTTGTGATCTATATTGATGCATCAAAGATGGGGTGGGATTATTCCTCTTGAAGAATTATATGGTGATACCTTATGCCTATCTCTAATTAAAAATTCATGATCAAAATTACCCAACTCATGATTTGTAGTTGGAAATGGTAATTTTTCATTGAAGATATAGAGGAATTATCTATATAAATAATTTTGTGATATATATTATGACCATAAAATCTTGAATTATATATTTACATATAAATATTTGAAAATCCACTAGAGAATATGGTTAGAGTTAATCATATATTATGACTCCTAAATACATTACAACCCTGGGAAGGTGAACAAGGTGGTTAATGCTTTGATTCAGAAAGACTATTATATTTTTTCCATGATGAGAGTTAATAGAGATAAAATATTTATGGATTTAAAAAAAATAAATCCTGATATAATTAGTAAATAGTAATATTATTATCATTCTCTGATGAATGTTTAATCATCCATCCATGTGAGGATTAAAAAGACATAAAATGAAGATGTGGAATAATATAAGAAGGTGAGGAATTTTCTTGAGTTCAACTATGATTATGAAATAATGATAATGTTTTGGGACTAAGTATATATACCATAAATACTATAATTGAAGGAGGGGATGTTTGATAAAGCTCATAATTCATCTTCCTTATTCATCCCAGAAGCATGAAGATGTATAAAGACCTAAAAGTGTATTTTTGGTGGGATAACATGAAAGGGGATATTAAAGAGTATGTATCATGATTTTTGGTATGTTATAAATTTTAGGATGAGAGATATAGTCCTAAAATAATGTTAAAACCATTATCTGTAACTAAATGAAAATGGTAAAACATCACCATGGATTTTATTGTTGGAATACCCAAAAAATCAAAAGACCATAATACTACTTGGGTTGTAGTTGATTGACTTACAAAATCATCACATTTTATTTCCATTAGAGAATATTTATCTCTTCATTAGCTTTATCTTTTATACATTAAGGAATTTGTGATATTTCATTGAGTACCACTTCTCATCATATTTGATTAGGATCTAAGGTTTAGCTTGAATTTTTGTAAAATTATTCAATAGGCTCTTGATACAAAGTTGAGTTTCAATACTACATTTCATCCTCAAGAATATGATCTATTTGAGAGGATCATTAAAAATATAAAATAAATGTTATGATATTTCTCTATATATCTCAAATGTGGTTGGTATAAATACCTTACATTGATGTGATTTTCTTACAATAATAGTTATCACTCGAGTATTCATATAGTTCCATATAAAGTTATCTGTTGAAAGAATTGATGAAATCCAATGTATTGGTATGAATATATGTAGATAAAGCTGATGAGACATTCTATAGAAAATGAAATTAAATATAAGTTTATATCCATTAATCATTACATAATGGCATCTCAGATTTGATAGAAATATTGTGTTCACAATCATTGGTGAGATCTATAGTTTGAAGTTAGTGAAAAGGTATTTCTAAGAATATCTCTTTAGAAAAAGATTATGAAATTTAGAAATAATTTAAATTTTATCCCTTGATATATCAATCCCTTTTAAATTATTGATCCTATCGGGAAATTAGATTATCGCTTGGCGCTTCTTCCAAATCCCTCTCATGTTCACAATGTGTTCCATATATCTATATTGAGAAAGTACATACATGATCGTTTGAATATACTAAAATCATAGTCCATACCAATATGGAAATATCTCTATTATTAGGAACAACCGGTAGATATTATAGGCTATATAGAGAAACTGATATAAAACAAGGCCACTCACCTAGTAAAAGTTTTGTGGCAAAACCATAAATTAGAGGAATCTGTGTGGGAACCCGGGGATGTGATGAGGAAGAAGTGTCATCAATTGTTTGTATCATAGTGACTTAATTTTGAGGGATAAATTCATATAGGGGAGTACAATGTAACACTCTGATATTTTATAATATATTTCTCTTCAAATAAATTTAATTTCTTTGATATCTTTCTTTACATGCAACACCGAATTTAAACGAACCATGACATACTATTGAATTTTTATTATTTAATGTAATAGTTATCACCTAGTAATTATATTTTTTAGTATGAATAGAAATAAATAAATTATAAAAAATATTTTTTTTATAAAATTATAGAATGAAGTCAATGGTTATCAATTTAAAATTTTATTTAAAAGTAAAAAAGAAATATTCTTCTAAAAAACTATTTTTCTGCACTGAATGTGTTTTTATCTTGATAAATTAATTTAGTTATTATTAATGATTTTTTTAATTAAATTTATATATTATATATTTAATAAAATGTTTTTATATTAATCCGATGATTTTTTACTAGGAATGGGATAAGAATAAATCCATTTTTATGTTTAAAACGTGTTTTTTATAAAAATGATTTTTGTTTCTTTTTTGCACATATTGTAAAATGTATACTTTCTACTTCTATAAATTTAATATTTAAAAATGGATTTTTAATTTTTAATCATGAGGTTAAAATTTGGTAAATATAACTCTTTTAGTTTTTTTCATTATGAATTGTAACCATAGTAAATATATGTCACCATGGTAAGGGTAAAAAGGGTAAATCATGGTTAAAACTTTAGAATAAGGATTTAAAATCCCTATAAAACTTTATTTTATCATATTTTATGAGTGGAGTTTGGCCATTCTCATCCATGTTCTTAAAATATAGAAACATATTTCCATTTTTCTTTGATTAGGATCTTTACATTATTTAAAGAAAACGATAAATACAAATTATTACTCTCTTGATTTCAATTTCTATTATGTGTTCTTATAGGGATAAAAAAGAAGTTATAAATGAGTATAAAAGGTTATTTTGAACATAAATAATTTAATTTTTTATATTAATTTATTTTTAATTATTATTTATAATATGGTTACCTTAAACTCTTACACAATGACAATGCAGTGTTTGTGGAGGCAGTAGAAAAATCATAGAAAACAATTTTTCAAAAATAAAAAAATTAAAATTTTTTGGATTAATTGGGTAATTAAAAGAATTTAATAGGTAATTATAAAGTAAAAATTATTTTAAATGAATTTATATTAAAAATAAATTTTTTTATTGATATCTTTTAAATCAAATTAAATGAATATACCCAAAAATAGATTTAATGATATTTTCTGTTAACTAGTAATTTATTAAATGATTTAAAAATAAAAAAAATTAAAGAGAACAATCTTGATGTTAAATGGGAAAAATTTCATCCATGGACCATTTTTAAGCCACTTTTTACCTTACAAGTAAATTTATGATCCTTAAATGCTAAAAAATGTGTTACTATAGTAAAGGTTAAAAAGGGTTAATAAGGGGGTTAAACTAAAATATAAGTTTTAAAATGAAAAATAAAAATGTCTAAATATTATTAATTTAAATAATTTCAATATTATAATGTATTAACTTTGAAATTATTTAAATTTGGTTCCACTTCAAATGATTATGATATATATCATATTTAAATACTTTAAGTAATTCCAAGACTCGATTATAAAAGGGAACCTCCTCCTATCCATTATTTAAAAAGTTTTAGCCTTCTAGATCAGACAATAACTACCCTAATAAAATATTATATAACTTCCTTGCATCCTAAATCTTATGTTCTTACCAAAACACCATCCTTTCATGTAATAATGTGTAAGTCAAAGGAGGTTTCTCAGCGTATATGTATAACTCTTAACCGAATACATTCAATTTTATTTCTTCTTCTTCCTCCTTTAAATGTATGGTGTCCATTATAATTTTATGAATTTATTATATTAAATATAATTAATTTTTATTATTTTATGTTAACATTTATTTTCCAAATCTTTTATCCTATGTGTAAATAAAATATTTCTCGTGTGTATGTGTGGACTACCACCTCCATGAAGTGATGTGTTTCATTTTTCATCACTACATCGCATTGAAATTTATAATGAAATATTTAATGAATATATATGATATTTAGGATATTAATATATTTCTATAAAGGTGAATTATTATTGAATTTTGTTTATTTTTGTCCTTTAAAAACTGAAAACATCATTCATGTACACATATGTAATATCATCTCCATAAAGTAGTGTAATTCATTTTTTATCACTAATTTATATGAATTGTTATAAAATTATTTATAGTTATTAAATATGATACCCATGAAATTATTAAAATTATAAATATTATGGAACCATAATCAATGTATAAGTATGGGTTCTGCCGAACCAAAACATGTATGAAGAATGAAGTAGTTATCACACAAAACAGTGATTTTAATTAAGAATTGTTATTTGATAGGTGATAAAATTTTATAAGTAAATAATTATTGTAGGATATATATGATTATGGTTCTATAATATATTTATAATAAATTTATATTTATTATATATTATTTCTTAACATGTATGAAGTAATATGATATTTGAGGTAAGGGTTTATGTTACAATCTCACTTCTTTTCAGGATTTTTTGTGCTGAATTTCAATTGAGTAAAATTTTATAAATATTATCCTTTGAACTATATATATTTTATTATCCTATGTTTATTAATTTAATTTAAAATTAATAGTTACATTTTTCTCTATTTGATACTTAAAAAGATCCAGAAAATATTTTTAATAAAAATAAACATTATTTCCTCTTGGATCGATGAACTCTTTCTTCCATGTCCATATTTTCATTCAAAAAAATCAATAATTTTTTTACTATTATATAATTATTTATTAAATTCATTTTTACCCATATTTTACTTTCTTTAAAGAAATATTCTAATAATTTTATGAAATGGGTACTTCTCACCAAATGTTTGAACCAAATATTTGTTTTAATGTATACCTCATGAATGTATTTTCATATCATATTGAATACTCTATGATTTTAATATTCCTTAAAAATATTCCATTTTTATTTTTTAAATAAAATTTTTCCCTTAATAATTTTTAATTATTTGGATTTTAAATAAGTGATTTCAAAATGAAAAGGGTATTTTCCTAAAAAAATATTCAAGTAATATTTTAAATCAATTTTTCATTTATGATAACATCCTTTGATATTGATTATATTTCACTGGGGATATGGTCCAATGATAAAATAAAATTATTTTCTCTTTATGGTTTATGATGAATAATTTTTCTAGATTTTTCTAGGAAACCAGTTACTTGTTTATTGGTTAACTAAGTTAAGATGAAATATTTATTGAAATCATTTCTTTTCCATGGGTTATACAATGATGAAATGATGAATGTTTTTATGATCTTGTAGAAAATTTATGGTTTAAATTTTTATTACATTTTTACGTTTTATATTCCTCTAATGTACTGGTTAAATATGGATAACTCATGAGATAATTATGTGACACGTGAGCCTGATTTCATGTTAACATCATTATGTGTGGACCTGGTTTCATACTAATGAGATTATGTTTATACATGGTTCTATATCTATAAGCTTATAGGTGGACTTGGTTTCATGTCCATAAGTTTATTCAGGGACCTGGCTTAATTTCTATAAGATTATGTGAGGATCTTATTTAATGCATGTAACTTAATGATTGAACCTTTTACTATTTATGCATGTTTACAATGTTATAAGATTATACTTGTTCCGTATTCATTTTTTTATGTTATGAACTCATTTATCATGATTTATTATTGATGATTCCATATTATTATGATGTTTTTATTTTGTTGTGAAAATGATTTATTCCATGAATCGGGAATTATGATCCATGAATTGATTGGGTGTGTCTTTTTTATATTATTGTCATGTCGCCATAGACTTATTCTCATGTATATCATTAATTTATATCTCTAATATTTACCATTACTAACCATATGATACCATCAATTTTAATTTTTTCCTTCCTCGAGTTTTTATTAAAGGTTATAAGTATAATAATACTGATAAGGGTACTAATATGAATAACTTTGTGGGATATGTTTAAGACCCTTTATGAAATAAGATGTTTATGTATCTAGTCTCCAAATACACTAAAACTTTAAAATTCTAGGGTGTGTATAGTTGTAATATGTATTATATAATAATATAAAATGATGAAATGTTTTTTATGTTATTCTTGGGTCACCTCATCCTCAATTGGTATTAAAGAAATATTTAGATATATTTTGAAACTAGGATAATAAAACTTTAGTGATAACCCCTAGTATAAGCCTCAGTATAGGAGAACATTATAAGTTATAATGAAGAAATAATCATAGTTTTCATACTAAATACATCCATGTATTGATATAGGAAAGTTTATGTGATTATATAATAGATGAACCTAGTTATAACAACTCTATAGTGGGATGATTGGGTATTAAATAAATTGTCACCAATGCACATTGAGTGGGCTTAAGACTGAACACCTATCTAGAGACTCCTTATTGATAAGCTTGGGTTAATTCGCAATTTCATTATGAATCGTCATAAATGATTTGAATAGATTATGGCCAAGGATAACCTAGGTTAAACCTAAGGTTTCATAGATTAAAAATATGGTTTCATGATTTTGATATGAAATAAATGGGTTTTTAGGATTATATGGTTTATTAATATGATTATTGTTTCTCACACTATGATTTTTTGGTTTTATTCAATAGTTGAAACCTAAATGAAACATGTTAATGATAAATTTGATAGAAAATGAAATGATTGTCCTCATGTACAATCGAATGATATGGGATATGGAATAAAAAATCTTGTTTTTATTTGTACAAAACTTTCTCAAGTCATGAATCTTGATGATATTATAAATGAGAAAATAATGGAACAATTTTCTATTAATTCTTTCATGAGGTAACATCAACCTTGTTTTCGTGGGTCTATTGATCCACTAATTTATAAGGAATGTATTAGTTCCACTAAAATTATATTTTATATTTTCTAGTATTTGGAGCAAGAAAAATTTATTTTGGTTATTTATCATTTTTAATGTGAAGCAGATCAATGGTGAACTCTTATCAAGAACATGAGGCAATAGAAATAAATTTACTCTATGGAGTGGGATGAGTTTATAAGATTGTTTTTAAATAATTACTTTTATATTATTATTTGTATGAAAATAGAGAAATAATTCCTTAAGTTAAATCATAAATATAATGAATCCATTAGTACCTATGAGTAAAATTTTACAATATTTTTTAGGTATGTTTCTAGTATTATCATCCTACTAGAAAGTAGTATTGATTAATTCTTTAGTGTCTTAAAACCAATTATCTAAATGGATTTATCCAAAATATACTTCAGTGGTTATAAAGAAATAGTCGGATGTGTTATAAAGGTAAAAATAGAGATTGGATTCATCCATCAATATCATGGTTTTATATAAAAACAAATATAGAATTAAAGGGAAATTTTAATAATAAAAATCTTGGAGGGAAGAATATGGGTCTTACTTTATTCAAAGATCATGGAAAGAAACATAGAGGAAATTGTCTTAAGGGTACTAGTAAATGGTTTAATTGTGTAAACGAATGTTATTGGGTAATCAAATGTCAAAGTTATGGAAATAAGTTATCTAATGATTTGAATGGAGAGAAATATCCATATAATTCACCACCCACACTCCAGTGTTTTAGATTCAAGGAGTATTGGAATTATGAAAGCAAGTGCATGAATTTGAGGTTTAATGAAAATGAATGACATCAATAACCTCTTAAGACCAAAGATAAAGGGAAGTCATAATCGATCACTATTTCCAATATGGGGTATGATCATGAATTGGTTAGAGGTACACTTACTATCCACTCTAGAACTGATAATATCATATTTGATACTAGGTCTACCCACTCTTTTATATCTGAATAATTTTCTAATGGAATCACATTACCACCACAATGATTAGGTATTGAATTAGTAGTGAAAAATCATAATGGTATGATGATCTCATCTCAATTATATGATTCTTCTCTGATTGAATTTTTGGGAATATCCATCCTATAAATCTAATTATTCTCCCTCTGGTTGAATTTAATGTTATTTTGGGCATGGATTGGTTTTCTTTATATAAATCCCATATTAATTATTTATGAAGGGAGGCTTCATTTCATATTCTGAACCAACCTATGATATTCTATCAGTACAAGGATAAATATGAACTTCTAATTGAAATTACATCCATTTTATGGGTCTTGATTCCTATTAAAAGGGGTTATTTATCTTAGATTCTTATAGAGAAACTCAAAATTGAATATATGCCCATTGTATGGGAGTTTTTTATGTATTTATGGAAGAGTTACCAAGTAATCCTCTAAACTGTGAAGTTGATTTTTTAATTCAACTCATACATAGTGTAACACCTATTTTAAATAATCCATATATAATATCCCTAATTGAGTTGTAGGTGTTGAAGAAGAAACACCAAGATAATCTTGATAAGGGATTCATTTGACAAAGTACATCACCATGGGTTGAACCTATTCTTTTTATTAATAAGAAAGATGGATAAATGTGAATATTCATTTATTATCAATAACTTATCAATACCGCAATCAAGAATAATTATCCTCTTCCATAAATTAATTATTTTTTTGATTAATTATGAGAAGATCAATATTTTTTCAAGATTGATATTCAGTTTGGAATATAATCAATTGGGGGTCAAAAGTAAAGACATACACAAGATAAGATTTTGTATGAGGTATGGACACTATGAGTTTATTTTTATGAAATTTGGTCTTACTAATTCCACTACTATCTTCATGTATTTAATTAATATAGTATTTAAAGATTACTCTGATTAGTTTTTAGAAGTAATTATAGATGATATTCTTATATATTCCAAGTTCAAGAAAGAGTATGAAGATCACTTTAGAATTATACTAAATACTCTAATGAAGGAAAAGGTGTATGAAAAATTTACCAAGTGTAACTTTTTGGTGCATAAAATTTCATTTTTAGGTAATATAATCTCAAGATAGGGTATGTAAGTGGATCGATAAAATATTGAAGTTATTGAACATTATCCTAGAAAACCCACTATGACTGAGATCTATATTTTTCTTTGATTTTATAGATATTATCAAAACTTTGTTAATAATTTACCATAGATATCTAATCTACTAACCAAGTTAACTAAAAAGGGGTTCAAGTTTCTTTAGATAGATGAATGTGAGAATAATTTCAAAGAACTAAAAATAAAGTTGTTCAATGAACCTGTATTCACACTACCCTAAATTGGAGACGGGTTTTGGATTTATAGTGATACATCATATAAGAGGATGGTATGTCTTATTATGTAGAATGAAATAGTGATGTAATATGCCTCACATAAATTGAAGGTTCATGAGAATAATTACCCAACTCCTGACCTAGAGTTAACATCAGTAATATTTGCATTAAATATTTAGAGGAATTATATTTAAGGAGGAATTTGTGACATATATACTAATTATAAACATTTATCAATATTATCTAGATAATATAGTTGGAGTTGATTAATTATTGTAACTTCTTAATAAATTACCACCCAAGGAATGAAAAAAAGGTTTTTGATACTATGATTTTAATGAATCGTGCTAGATTATCCAGGATGAGGATTGTAAAAGATCCAATATTTTTAGTTTTAAAAAGTATAGACCTTGAAATATTGAAGTAATAGGAGAAATATTATCATGATCAAATGAGTATTCAACCATCTATCTATGTGAATATTAAAGAGGCGTGGAATGAGTATATAGGGCTCCAAAAAAAGGTAAGAAATATTCTTAAGCTCAACCTTGATTATGATGGAATGATAAGGTTCAAGAACTGATTAATTGTTCTATCAATATCATACTTGAATGAGTAGATATTATAATAACCTCATTACTCATCATCCTCTACTCATCCTGAAAGTTCAAATATGTATAGAGATTTGAAAGAGTATTTCGGGTGGGTTAACATGAAGAGAGATATTGTAGAGTATGTATCTCAAAACTTAGTATATCAAAAAGGAAAGTCTAAGAGATAGAAGTATAAGTATATTTTATTACCATTACCCATACTAGAATGTAAATGGGAAAACAAACCCATGGATTTCATCATCTAAGTCCCAAAAAAATCTAAATTCTATAATTTATTTGATTTATAGTCGATTTTTTTCTTAAATAAGAAAATTTCCTGTAATAAGAGAAGACTTATCTCTTGGTTTTTTTTAGGATATATATTAATGAATTTGTAAGGTTGAATGGAGTACCAAATTCTATTTTATCTAATAAGGAACTAAGTTTTAACTTAAATTTGTGGAAAATTATTCAGTATGATCTAGATACATAGTTATATTTAAGTACTACCTATCATCATCAAAAAAATGGAGAGTCTGAGTGAACCATTCAAAACATGGAGGACATGTTGAGTTCTTATTCTCAATATTTTAAAGGTGGTTTCAATAAACACCTTCCTATTATTTAATTATCTTATAATAATATCTTTCACTTGAGCATTTAGATGGTTCATTATGAATTCCACTATGTAAGTAATAGAAAAAATCTAACATTTTTGGATGAATTTGGATAATAGAAGATATTGTTACCTGACCTAGATGAATAAATGGCAGAAAAATTCAGTACATTCAGCGGCGCATCAAGACAGTTTCGAGTCGGTAGAAAAGTTATGTTGGAAATCATCGATGAGATTTGAGATTCAAAGTTAGTGAGAAGGTATTCCTATAAATTTCTCCATATAGTAAGGTTATGATATTGGGAAAGAATAGAAATATATGCCCTATTTATATTAGTCTCTTCAATATTCTTGATCGAGTAGTGATGGTAGCTTATCCCTTGGCGCTTCCACTAAACCTCTCTCAAGTTCATGATGTGTTCCAGGTATCTCTCATTAGGAAGTGCATACCTGATCCTTCACATGTATTGAAATCATTAGTTTTACTACTATATAATGATATTTCCTATGAATACAAACTATATAAATCTTGTATCATAGATATAAATTTCTAAAAAACAAGACTACTCACCTAGTTAAAGTTTTTTAGAGGAATTAGAAATTCGAAGAATCTATATAATAGCCTACGGATGTGATGAAGCATATATATACTCATTTTTTGTTACCTGAGTGATTTAATTTGGAGGGATGAATTCATTTTAGGGGGTATAATATAAATCCATAAGATTTTATATGTATTCCCTTTTAAATTAATATGAAGTATTTGATATCAAGCTTTACAGGAAACACTGATTCTAAAGAACCTATGGTATAGTATATCATTATAACCAAACCAATGTATTGGTGGGTATGAATAGGATAAAAAAATTATGAAATATATATATAAATTTTTTCCTAAATTATATTTTATTGATTAAAACATAATAAATAATCATTAAATTTTTAATAAAATTAATTAATGATTAAAATGCCTATTTTTCAGAGGAATGTATTTTTATACTTATTATGTATTTTTATATAAAAAAGTGTAATGATCACTATTTAAAAATAATTTAAATTACATATATTGATAATTCATATTAATAATCATCCATAAATTATTTATATAAATGTTAGGAATTATGATAAAATCATTAAAAGGTAAAAAATAGTTATTTTTCATAAAACTACTTTTATATGTGTAATGTGCTTTTATCATAAAAAAATTAAATAAAACATTATTTATTAACTGTTTTAATTAAATTTATAGATTATATATTCAATAAAATATTTTAGCATTAATTTTATTGTTTTTGCTAGTAAATGAATGAAAGTAAATTGTGTTTTGTGATTAAAAATACATTTTTGTAAAAATGAGTTTTCATTACATTTTGCATGCTTATTTAAAATTAAATTCAACCAATTATATAAATTAAATATTATAAAATAGATTCTATATTTTTATTCATAATCATTATTATAATTTTATAGGGTCAACTTAATTTTTTGTTCATAATGAATAGTAAAAACAATAATAATGTGTTACCATAATTAAGGTTAAAACGGGTTTACTGGGGGTAAAACTAAGAGATATAGGTATTATTTCCACATAAACGTGTCTAATTATTTTTGTTTAACGATATTTAGACCCTATTTTATCGTAAATTTGAATCCCTATGTATTTGAAATCATTATACTTAAGAAATACATTAATTATATTTAAATTATTTAAGTAATTCCAAGTGTTTCCTCTCCCTCACTTATAAAATGGCGCCTCCTCTCCACCATTATTTATAAATTTTTAGCCTTATATATCATTAAATTACTAACTAAAAACATTCACATATTACATCCCTTAATTTCATATCCCTTGTTAGTCACTTAAGACTAATCTTTCAAGGATTAAGTTGTAATTCAATAGAGGTCTCTCAATGAAGAGATATAAATATTAACTGAGCTCTTTCAATTTTATTTCTTATTAAATATTTTCTAATACTATTGTATCCAAAATAACATGATGAATATTTTATCATAAATATACTCAGATTTTATTATAATTATTTCACATCCATTTTTCCCCTCTGCTCCACCAAATGGAAAATGAAAGTATCGCTCATGCATACGTGTGGACTACCGACTCCACATTACGATATGACTCATTTTCCATCAGTAACTCACATAGATTTTTATAATGATGTATTTAATAAATATATAATATATTTATGATATAATTAATATTATTAAATTACTAAATATTATTTATCTTTCTTTCTTTATTTTCATTAGAAAATAAAAACTGTGTTCATACGTACATACAGACTACTGTCTCCATGAATGGAGTATTTCATTTTTATATATCTAAATTTTATGGATGGTTATAAATATAAATATAATAAAAATATTTTATATTTATATAATTATTAAAATTTGTTATATTATGGAACCATGATAAAATTACATGTACTAGAACTGTTGAACTGAAACATTTATGAAAAAAGAAATAGTTAAGACCTGAAAATGACAATTTCAATAAATAATTATTAATAAATTGTTTTTTAAAAGTTATAAGTGGATCACATATGATATTATAAGTATTAATATATATTTTTTATATAATTATAATAAATTTAAATTTATTATACAGGAGTTTATAGGGCTTATAAATCAATTCAGACTTGACGTAACGGTTTTACGTTATAATCTCATTTTTACCAGGATTGTGTATGCTTAATATTCGGATGATGAAATTATATGATCTATATATAAAAAATAGAATTAATTTTATTATCATCTATATATTTATATATAATATATGTTTTCTATTTTTCCCTCCCTTTAATTACTAAAGAGACAAAAAGTATGTTCTTATGGAAAACTGACCTAGTTTATCTCTCCAGTTAGGAATCTTTTTCTTCCATGTCAATATTTTCTTTAAAAAATTCATGAATGTTTTTACTATTATATAATGTTCTATGGAGATGGGGAGTTCTTCTCTGTTGAATGGAGAGGTTCTCTCTCCTAGTGATCCCCATCTACTAGAGGGTGGCGATGAAATTCTTAGACACTTCCAGCTGTTTGCAACATGTGGTGCCAAATCCTGAAAGGATGTAGTTAGATAAAACAGGGAGGATTCAAATGTTAAAGAATATCTATTTCCCAATCTAGATCGGGAACCCAGGTGCAGGAATCTCCCACACTCACGGGTTTTCAAGGTTGGGGCTTATGGTGAAGCTGATATCTCAGGCGATGATCTCGATTTTGTTTACTGGACGATAGTGGTTTCGGCGGGAGGCAACGTTCTCAGTATATGATTTAGCGGTGATGATACAGGGAGTCAATGATTTTGGATCTGGGGGCTTTCGTCTGGCTGGAGATGACTACGAGTGGCGGCGTCACATCAGATTTGGGGTGATGGGCTGGTGATTGATGCATATGTGACCGTCTTGATAGCGGCGCAGGGATCCTGCAGTCTTTTGTGATAGATCTGGGATCCCGGTAGTGGGATATTTCTCATGGGTTGGGATTCCGGCGGTTCGAAATTAGAACAGGAGGTGACAGTTCTTGGGTCCCTGGATCCGGCTGGTGTTGTGAGGGGACGTGTCGGTGGTTTCTGGAACGACCACGGATCTGCGGGGAGGCTGGCCTCACTGTTGATCACTACAGAGGTGGTGGTGAGCCGAGTCCATAGTGAAACCGGGTGGGGATGCTGCTTGAAGGGCTTGATGGATGGTCGACCAGGCAAGGATGGTGAAGGTAGGGACAACGAGATGGCGTTGGTTCAGCGTATGTGGGAGCAGTCGGCAGAGTGATGTCGGCACAGGTGCGTGGAAGGCTGGCTTGGGTGGCTGGGTGACTGCGTGGTGTGGCTTCCGGTGGGATCCCGACGGCCTTGGTTCCGGTAGCGACGATTCAGGGATGGTGTTTTCTGTTCTCTACATCAGCGATCATGTGTGTGGTGGTATCCTTCTCAGGAGCCGGTGCAAGCTGGTGGTGTTGACATGAGTCGACTGTCCTTCATGTGGGTACTGTGTTTTGGAAATGGGAGGTGACGACCTCGATTTTTGGGAGGTGACGACTGTAGCGTGCGGGGTCGCAGGGATCAGGTAAGGGAGAATGTGGTACAGGCTGTTAGGCATTGTTTTCCGGCATTATGGATTGGCTATTTAGCTTTTGTTTAGGCGATGCAGGTTGTTTAGGTGTTGTTTTGGTGGTATTGGTTGTTGTGTGGTACATGCTGTTTTGGCACTGTTTAGGTGTCGTTTTTCAGGCGATTCGTGGATGGTCATTTGTGTTTGGTGGTGAATACCACATGTATTTGGTTCTATTTGTATGTATTTTTATTTTCGTTAATAAATTTTGGGACCGATCATGCTCTGATACAGAACTTTTCTGGTATATAATGTTCTATTAAATAAATATTTAACCATGTTCTATTTTCTATAAAAAAATTAAATGGAATCTATTTTTCATTTTCAGAGTGATATACTTTTCATTGAATTGTGAACTAAATCTTTGTTTTTTACAATTACATCATTAATGAAATTTCACAATTTTGTGGCCTCTAAATGATTTGAATATTTATTTTCATGTTTCTATGGTTATTATAAATGAAAAAAAAATATTTTGTAAATTTTTACATTTTAAATAAGTAACTTCAAAATGAAACGTGTATTTTATTCAAGAAATGTTCCAGTAGTCTTTTAAAGTAATTTTTCATCTATGATAACATCTTTTGATGTTACTTATGATTCATTGGGATGTCATTATATAATTACATATTAATTATTTATATATATGGTTTATTATTATTATGAGTAAATATTTATGAAACCTATTTTATTTTCCATGGGTTGAGTTATAAGGGAAGGATAAAAGTTTTCATGATCTTATGGAATACATATGAATGGATTATGATTATATGATGGGTGGGTATGTTGTAGTACTATAATTCATAGGGAAAAGATTATTTTTTTTACATAAAAGGGTGTATATAAGGTTATCCAAATCCCAAAATATGGTACATGGGAGATTATCCCAACCCTAAAGTAGGTATATGATTTGTTATCCCAAGCTTAACATGTGATGAATGTCTTATTGGGTAGCCTTGACATAAGATTTCTATGATTATGATTATTCCACACTCAATGTCACTATTTTATGGAATGATATTATTCTAATGTCATACTCTCATGGATCGTGTTTTTTGACTCCTATATGATTTATGTCTTATGAACTTCAAAACATTATGACATGAATCATGATAATGATCTTTGAATTTTTATGTATAGTTTTAAAATGTTAAGTTCATGTTCTCATACCATTATGATCATATTATGATTAAATGATCATTGATATTTCCCTTATTTACCCTTACTGAGAATCTAATCTCAGCCTTTTTTATATTTTCATTTCCCTAAGATACGAATAAATATTCTATGTTTTATATGTCTATGAAGGGTGCTAGTTGTGAAGAGATTAGTGGAAGATGATGTACATGTTTTATGTACTAATTATTTATGTATCCAACGTTCCAAATACACTATACATTTACAGTTAGGGCATGGATCATAATTTTATGTAAGGAATATTCATCCAATAATATGTAATATTTTTGTATGAAATGATTGGTTTTCCTCACTCATATTCCACCTGTTAAAGAGAAAATTTATTGTTGATGTGAAAATTTTATCTACAAAATAATTTCATTTTTGGAAAGGGGCCTCACATCACCCCTATAATTAAAATATGGTTGGTCATAATTTAATTTTAATTCATATTGTTTTATAGATCTATTTTTACTATATGTTTTTATAGTGCAAGAAGATAGATAGATAATCATGTTATAAAGGACGAGATTAACTATTTCCAACCTACTTTAAGATTCACCATTTTTACTTTCCTACCTAATCTAAATTATGGTTGAACTTTTAATTGATATTTCACTATTGTGATATAATTTTGTGTTCTATATTTACTTATAGGATCTTAATGGATGAAACTCGGATATTCTACATGTCAAGGGAATATAGTGGCCTTAATTAATTTCTATGTAAAAAATAAACTATTATTATAGGAGTGATTAGTTAATTCTATCTAATATTTTTTGTTAAATTTATTAACACTAATTCATGATCCCTATTATTTATTTTTTCATAATTAATGTATATTTTTGTTTATGATTAGTTAAAATCAGTTTAACACTTAAGGAAAAGTGTTGGGGGGAGGTATACTATCATAATTATTTCTAATTTCAAGTTGAAATTGAACTCCAATGTTGCTTCAATATGACTGTATACTGAATATATGTTCTAGCTAATGGGTGTTATTCTTACTAAAATATAAGTTATTAAAAATCATTGTGAATCATTATTTAAATCTTGTTTTAAAACCTTAAAAGCCTTATTTGGATTATATGAGAATGTTGTAAATTTATTTTAAAACATTGTTTCCATGTTTCTATTTGATATAAAAATTCATGTTGATGTAACTATTAACATGTATTTGTATAATTAGATAATGATGTTACATACTTATGTTTGTTCCAAACAAAAAATATTTTAGAGAATTAACTCTTAACATGCATTTTACCTTGAAATTCATGCTTGGGTCCTATTAATTTTTTTGTATTATGTGGTTGGAAGAAAATTCATACTATGATTTTCACTTGTTGATGCTTTTGTGTGAAAAACATTTCATTTTCACTTTTTTAACCCTTTTCATATTATTTGAACTACTAAATTAAAAAAAAGTAATCTTAAACTGTTTTAATTGTTTCTTCCAACATGATGTTCAATATTGAGGAAAATTTTGGTTTTTAAATGCGGGTTTGGGTCTTTTATATACTATAAAATATTTAATGGGGTACAAATAAATTTTTCAATGAAATTTTTACAAATTTAATAGTTTTTAATAATTTTATTACAATTTATTGAGTATAAGTATTTCTGAAATTTTTATATTGACTTACTAATTTGAATGATTAATAATTTTTATTTCCCCATGGATTCAATATGGAAACATATTTTCAGTTTCTCTCTTGAAAAAAAAACATTTTATTAATGAAATTTTTAGAGTATGTTTTCTGTTTTTAATTGAATTTGAATTTATTGGTTGGATTTAAATTGATAAACATTACATTAAAATGGTATAATAGATGAAATTATAATCCTAGTTGATCTATGTGTGTTTAAATTGATTGATGAGTTATATTTATATTGATCAGTTAATTCTTTTTATTTCTCACTCATCTATTAAGATATGGGTTTAATTATGTTGGGTTATTATGTTATGGGTTAAACATGGGTTGAGTGTGTGTTTACCATGTATAAAAAATCATCTTTGGAATATCCTTTGATTGTAAAATTTGATGAGTTAAATTCCATTCAAAAATTTAAAATTTGTTCATCATTTTGAAAACATTCTTTTTACAAAAAAATATAAGTAGGATAGAAAAAATTACTTTATTACTTCAAAGATTCCATGGGGAACTTTCTAAAATTACTTTATTATGTGCATTTTGATTTTTAATTTTGAGATTAATAGGAATTAACTGATTGTGATGGACTGATTTCATGAGGATAAGTAATGGATTTCATGTGGGGGGATTTTTCATGGATTTATTTTGATACATGTTTACCACATATATTTTTTTAAAAAATTGGTGTTTTGGTTTTAAAAAGTTCTTTTATTTTTATTTTATTTATTATTAATCAATTTCTATTGTAAATATAATATATTAAACATTTTTTGAAAATATGATTTTTTATGCTTAATTTTTCAATGTTATTTTCATTAAATTTCAATTTTTTATAGAAAAAAAGTCCATTATTTTGCGGTGAATTTTAATTGAAATTTTATTTTAGATAATTTTGAATTAAATAGGCTTTGGAATCAATATTTTCAATATTCCATGTATTTATTTAAAATAAACTTTTAGGAGAAAATTTTAATCTTATTTTTTATATATGAAAATTCATTATTTAATATGGTTGGAAGATATTTTTCAAGTTTAATTCATCACATTTTATCAAATATTTAAGTGTTAAATTCTAATTTTTTTAGAAGGAGATATATACAAGACAAAAAATTTATATATATAAGTAAAATGTTGATGCCTAAAAGTAGAAATCCAATCAAATCCTTTAATAAATTTTCAATTTTACTAATAAAAAAGAGTAACCTCAGTGTGAAAAGAAGTTGTGTAAGTTTCTATATTTTTTCAAATCTATGATAGTGGCTAGATGCATAAAATTTAATTTTAAAGGTATAAAATTAAATTAATTTTCATCATATTCATACACTTTGTTAAATATTCCTTGCCCTCATGTAAGATTAAAATAATTCTTCAAATAAGATCTTGGATAAGGGAAGTTTATAATAAACTCATGGTGAGTATCTTGAAGTTGAACTTAGTTAAGACTCAGAGCCTTGGAAGATTTTGGAGAAGCAAACAAATATAAACTAAGATTGAATAAGTGGATTAGATCTAAGATTCAATCAAACTTCATATTTCTTCTATGAATAAAATTCAGTCTTTATGTCTATATTTCCTTCAATTCAATTAATGATTTTTTTTTCAAAACATTAATGGTTGAATAATAATTTATTTTGATAATGAACCCCCAATCACTTTATTTCACACTACTGTATAAAATTCCTTCTTGAGAAAAATTAATTTGTTGTGTTATAAAATCCTGAACCAGATTCAACTAAACTGGAGCACGGGATTGGTTTAAAACATAACCTCAAGCATATCTCCCTATATACCAGAGGATGTATACTAATAAAGAGTGTTTAATTAGGTGCATTAGGAGAATATACCCTCATTACTAGAGTAAGAAAATAAATTAAAATAAGATAAATAATAACCAAGATGATAAATATCAATTACAAACAATATCCATGTATCTCATAATAAGACCCCAAAATAGGGTAAATTCCAAAAACCAATATAGTAAAAATGCCATGTTATAATAGTGTTATGTACTAATAGAAAAACTGAAATAAAGACACTCTGAAAATCCCCAAAATAGTTCCCAACCTCAATATAGTACCCTCATCCATTTTCAATCTTGTATCCCAATCATCCATCTAATATAGGTCTTTTTCCCTTATATTGAACTAAAACCCTGAAATCTACTCAGGTACCAATGGTGGCCTGAGTAGGGTGTGAGTAAAACTCAGTTAGACACCCACAAAGGTGTCTAAATCAATATCTATTTTAATAACAGTGTATGAAAAAGATTAAAGAAATAGAGAACAAGTAAATAATGAAACATGTTTCACAATTAAACATTTTATAAATTAGCTACATGGGCCCTTTAGTTGTACCATGACCCAACCCACCAAACCTTCTTCAACCATGATAGAAGTTTGATCCATCAATTAATAGTGGTTAAACATTTTAAATATTAAAGGTCATTCATTAATCACTTCAATTTCACATACATATGTTCTCTAATCCAATTTCTCATATCATATCAAAAGGAATTAGTCTCTATATTTCTATATTGTAAACCTAGCCAAGAATAAGGAATGTCGTGTCCATCACTTCATTTCAATAATGTAGAACATCATGTCTACCTATCCTAAATCAAGTATAATTAATTCCATGTCCAACATCCTTACCCATAGGTTTGTATTTTTAGTCTACTATTCACATCTGAGATATGTCAAATGTAATGTCTATAATTTTCAACCATTTCATTATTTCAAAATTTCCAATGTCCAGCCTATGTGTCCTTTTAAACATATTAGAATATCAAGAGTGAACCTCTTCCATTCACCATTATTCACATGGTCTATTTCATTAAAAATATTTTACCCAAATCTATACTTATGTCATTTAACCATTTATTCATTTAACACTACCATTAAGGTTCTTTAAAAAAATTTGACAACACATTTCAAACCCATTTTACAATTTCCCCTTTATTTCCCTATCCATTTCATAACACCTATGATTTACAATTTATCCAGTCAAACCCTTAGGACATGTCCTCCTGTTAAAACAAAAATTGAAACCAGATTAATCATCCAAACCCTCTATATCATCATTTATAACCCATTTACCATTGTTTTTAAGTCATTTAAACACCCCATGGGTGTCCTTGATTCTAGTATCTTGATCATCAATGAACTTAACGAGATTTGTGAGTGGCCTAGCTTATCATTTAAAGGCCCAATTTACTTTTCTTAGTCAAAACACAAATACAAGTAAGAAAGAACAAAGTTACATACACATACACAAGGAAAACATCAAGAATATGGGAGAAATCTTATATACCACCTACCTTATGTTTATAGACAACCGCTCAACCAAGAATAAAAATTGATTCAAACTAAAATGTCTTCACATAATAAGATGAAGAACTACCTAGTAAAAGGTTTTATAATCTTTGGAAGCTGATAAAACAACTAGATTTGGTTCTTCCATAAAATTAGAAGGAAAAGGATTTTAAAACAACCGCTCATGTTTTAAACCTTAGGCTGATAGGGAATAAAATGGGGTGGAAATTGGTTGAATATATTATAAATATTGGGGGTAGTATTTTTTCTACTTTTAATGAGGTGCATGGTTTAGATAAATGGTTTTCCAAACAGTGTTCCAAACATGCGGCCTCCTCTATCCAAGAGAGGAATGGGTTGAATAGTTTTTTGGGGATTTCAAATGGTTTTTAAAACCATGTGGAGGTCATACTGTTCGCTCTGCCTAAGGCCACATGGTTTCTAGACTCCCCTTTCATGGTTCCAAAATCATTCACCTCCCTTATCCAGGGTGCATAGTCTTGGTGCATGGTTAGAAATAAATATTCACCAATTATGATCCATGCATTATATGGCCCCCTTTTCCCTATTTTCATGTCTTGAACCCCCAAAACACTCTTAAGACCTTCCCTACTCTTGGGAATCGTTTTATTAACAATTTACCAATTATTTTAACTAAAATTAAAATTAAATGCACATTATTATAAGGTCGAGATCTTATAACCTCCCCACATTATAAAATTTTATCCTCAAATTTCAATCCCAAGAATCACTAAGCCTCCAATGTAAAAACATCAGGTCATTGGGCCCACATATTAGCTTCCCTCTCCCAAGTTTCCTCCTGAACATGGACATGATGCCACAATACTCATACAAATGCCAATGTCTTACCCCAAAGAGTCTTCTCGCTATGATCTAGAATATGAATCGGATGCTCCTAAAAGGATACATCATCCTAATGCTCAACATCATCAACAAAAATCAGTCAGTAAGGTATGGGGTGACACAGATGAAGCTACAATACATGAAAATTTTGTGTAGATCACTATATCTCTATAGAAGATCAAGCTAATATACTATTGGTTTGATCCTCTCCATAATGTAAAACGGCCCCACAAACTTGGATTAAAACTTTCCTTATTTCCAAATCCTATTATGACCCAATCTCAATGACATCTGAAGTAATACATAGTCTCCCACCACAAAATAAAGAGTTCAATGACATTAATCAATGTATGAATTATGTCTACTCTGTGTCGTAGCCATATAATTTAAGATTAACTGAATATGCTCTGAAATATACTATAAAAGACTCAATACCAACCACTCTTATTCTCTCACATATATACAATACAATGGTGATCTACATGGCCTACCATAGAGTGCTTTTGTAATGTCTTGGACCCAAATTCCAATCAATAGTGCCCTGATCCTGATTGTCCACATGATTTCAAGCACATATTTCCAAATTTCAGAGGATTCCGAATTGTAGTGAGGGCTTAGGTGTGTCTATGGGGAGACTATTCCCTCATCACTAGAGTATACACAGCATAATATCAATATCAACAAGTATAAGAAGCATTAAACGATAACAATTTCAATACGAGAAAGATAGGAATATATAATAAATCAATAAGTGTCTCATATATAATAATGATGATGATACATGTATCTACAAAGAATTAAAAATAGGTACATGGTATTACAATACAATAAAAGTATCAAAAATACAAAAGAAACCAAAAAAGTTTCCCAGTAGCGTCGCAAGCCTTAACTTGGTTCTATGCTCAAATGTGCCCAAGAAACAATCAACAACCTGTATTAAAGAGCTTTCCCCTATCATTTCCTATAACCATATAATATGTTTGGGTCACCAAGGGAGGCCCAAAAAGGGTGTGTGATAATATCCTATTATGTATTCACTAAAGATCTATACATTTCAGTCTGTGCTATATAAGCAATGCATTATTAGTAAAACAGGTAAATAGAATTAATGTGCCCATGGAATGTATCCACTAAAAATAAGTGATACCAAATATCCTCTCAAGGCTCCCTGAAAAATAATTGTTATCTCCTAATAAGGTAGCTACAAACAATATAAATAAATAAAATGACCTCACCATACTCTCATATGTATTCAGTCCCCACATCCTTTCCATATAATGCATCCATATCAAAAATCCCATAATATTTCCATATGTCCAAGCATGTCATAAATTACATGGTTGTGTCGTATAATGAAAATAATCACAAACCCATAACCATGTCGTAATAACAAAAGTTTCATTTATTCCATGGTCATTCTATATAATGAAGTGTAGACCATGAAGTGCTGGATACAATGTGTCAAAGACCAAGACACCCCAAATGAGTCTCAAGAGAAACTTGGTGGAAACTCAATATAGGCACTTGTTAGAGTACGAGTAGAATTTTTACCAATATTTCCTACATGATTCCAATCAATCTATATCCAAGGGGTAGCAAGGCCCAAGGAATCCCACAGAATTAAGACCCAAGAATCTTCACTACTCAAGGAATCCACTACCTCATTCTAGATCTATTTAGAGTCTTCCATAGCATATAAACAATCATTCATCCATTTCACACAATTTAATAAACTAATTCCATATGAGTCTACCCAATTATATAATCAATTACATTCAATTCAATTTACCTATGATTGAGTTTCCTTAAACTAGGAAAACTCAATAACACACCCCTTGGGTGGTTCATCAAAGGTAAAAACCAAAGAAACGGCATAGTTCACCCCATGGGGGGACTTGGGTTGGGGTAAGAACCACCAACGCATCTCAAGGAACCTATGGGCATCCCTAATAGGTCCTATTTAATCTATTTCAATTTAACATTTCAATTTTGGGCCTATGTCAGAAATTTTAGCGGTGGAATAACAGCCGATTTCTCTATAAATAACCAAAAGCTAAAATAAAGGTAAATACCACCTACCAAGCTCAATAATAGAGTGATCACCCAGTATCAAGTCATGATTCAACTCGGTTTAGGAGAAATTTGAAGAACGAATGAAGAATGTTAATTTAGGTCATATAAACCTAAAACCAAATAGTGCATCCAATATCCATAAGAATGAAGAATGACTAAAAATGAATCAAGATCTTACCGGAACAGATCTAACAAGACTAACGATGAAAGAAACTGAGTCTGGATAGAGAGTTGTGATCAAAGCCTATGTTTAGGCTTCTTGGGAACCTCCTGTGCATGAGAGAGTGATGGGGGTTCTATCAAAAATTAGAGGACTCTATCTCTATTTTTAAAAACTATACTCGGAAATTTATATGGTGTGTAAATGTTTTACACTTCATGTAAATATCAGGTAATTTCTCTCCAAAACCCAACCAGACCATTACACGATTTGTATTCCCATTACATATTTTGTGATTAGATTACAGCCAATTTACATCCCATAAGACACTTCCTTTACAATAACTACCTAACTGGACCATGGCCCGGCTTAGGGTCTAAGAAAAAAGAATGTAAATAAGAGCATTAAGCCAAAAATAAAAGAATTTTTACCTAAATAAAACCCTAGGATCTTAAAATATTCCCCCCTTATAGTAATTCATCCTTGAATTTCTCTCTGAAGGGTGATCAAGATTCATTTGAGAACAAAACTGTCCACAGAGCACATACGTCCGACTCTCACTCCCAAGGCTCATCTTTTAAATGGTCATGTTTTCATAGCACCCATACTAGAGGAACTAATTGACCTCATAGAACCTCCATGCTCCTGTCAACAATATAAATCAGATGATCCTCAAAGTACGCATCTCTCTATAACTCAACCACCTCAAAATGAAAAGTGTGAGATGTGTCTAAATGATAGCGGCATAGCTGAGATACATGGAATACATCATACATGGCTCGGTACCTTTGAGAAAACTATAACTGATAGGCTAATGACCTGACTCTCTCCAGAATCTCGAACAACCTGACATATCATGGTGGAATATTACCCTATCTCTTAATACATCTATGTCCCAGCCTCGGTAAAACACATAGAAAGACCTGATCCCTGAACTTGAACTTTGGAGGTCGTTTGTAGTGATCAGCATATGATTTCTATTAAGACTATGTAGTATCTGTCCACTTCTAAATCAACTAGACTTGATCCAAAGTCTCTTGCATGACTTGAAATCCCAGTAATGTTGTCTCACCTACCTCTAACCAGCACAGGGGTGATTAGCATGGCCATCCATAAAAATCCTCATAAATTTCCATCTATATCTTTACTTGATAACTTTTATTGTAGGAGAACTCGACAAGGGGTATATGCCTCTCCCAAGAGCCCCTAAAATCCAGGATGCTTTCTCATAGTATGTCCTCTAGAACCCGTATCATATGCTATGATTTTCCATCAGTATGAGGGTGGTATGTTATGCTTAGAAGCACTTATGTACCCAAATCCCTATACAAACTCTACCATAAATACTATCTGAAATGATAGTGCACATGACCCCATGAAGTTTTATTATCTCATGGATATAAAACCTCTCAAACTCATCAATACTAATAGTCTCCTTGATCAGCCATAAATGAGAAACCTTTGTGAGCATATCAAAAAAACCACATAGAATCATTACCTTGAGGCGACCCCAGTAAACGAGTCATGAAATCCATTGTGACATCATCCCATTTCCACTCGGTAATAGGTAACTTCTGTAAAATCCCAATTGGTTACTAATTTTCTACCTTTACCTAATGACTGGTGGAAAACCTCATAAAAACTAGCTACCTCATGCTTCAAACCCAGCCACTAGTACTAACAGCGTAATTCACGGTACATCTTGGTGACTCTGGGATGCACTTCCCAAGTTGAAGCATGAAACTCCCACATCAGCTTCTCATGTATATCCATTGGAACTCAAACATGCCCATGGATATGTAGGATATCATCCACACCTATGGTCCAACTAGGAGGAGGGTCATCACCTTCTACACCCTCTCATAGGACTAGGCCTTAGGAATCTTATACCTTACTCATCCTCACATTATCCAATAGAGTAGAGGTCATAGTTAAGGATGATAGATATGTCTTCCCTTGACTGTCGTGCACCTCCAAATGCATCTCAGAGAACAAATCCATAAGCTCAGACTTGCTACTAGCCTACTGCACTGCTTATATCTGAGTAATCCTATTTGGTTTATAGGCTACTATATTACCTTTACTAGGTGTGTTAGTAAACTCAAAATAAAAATATTGTGGGTACTCCACCCACCTTCACTGCCTTATGCTGGGTAAATATGTACTTGAGAATTTTTTGGTCTAGGTACACAAAACAAATGCTCTCTTAGTAAGTAATTTCTCCAATAGCACAAAGCATAAACAGCCATATCTAACTTTATATCATGCATCGAGTAATTCCTCTCATGTAGACTCAGCTATCTAGACCCATAATCCATGAATTTATCCCCATGCATCATCATTACTATGAGTCCAATACCTAATGCATCATAATATACATTTTAGCTCTTTCCCTGCTCTGGTAGTATCAGGACCAGTGTTGATGTCAACCTTTATTTTAGCTCCTAAAAGGTTGTCTCTCAAGAATCTTATAATGAAAATTTTACACCCTTCTTAGTCAATCCCATCAATGGTGCTTCTAATCATGATAAGTCCTATATGAAATGCTTGTAGTAACCAGCTAGCCCCAAGAAACTTCGTATGTTAAAAAACTTCTTGGGATACTCCCAAAAAACTATATCTCCCACCTTCTCTATGTATACTGATACTCCTATCTCTGATATAATTAGACCCAAGAAGTGAATTTGATCCATCCAAAAGTGGCACTTTTTAATATTAGCATATAACTGATGTTCTCTCAGTGTATTCAAAATGATCTTAATATGGTTGTCATGGTTGTGTCCATTGTGAGAATACATCAAGATATCATCCACAAAACCACCAAAAAATCACCACAAAATAATCTAGGTAAGAATGGAACACTTGGTTCATTAACTCCATTAAAATTGATGGTGTTTTCATGAGACTAAATGACATAAAAGATACTTATATAGACCATACCTTCTATAAAATGTTGCATGAGGTATGTTTGTAGGTCAAAAACACACCTGGTGATATCAGAATCTCAAATAAATTTTTTGAGAACACATGAGCTCCTAAAAACTGATCAAACAGATCATATATTCATGGAAAGGGATAATGGTTCTTAATCATCATTTGGTTTGACTTTATATAATCCACTCATAGCCTAAGGGTAACATCTACCTTTTTCTAAAAAAAGAATGGAAAACCCCATGGAGAAGTACTGGGTTGAATAAACCCCTTCACCTCTAAATCCTCAAGCTTCCTATTGATCTCTTGAAACTCCATCATAGCAATCCTGTCAGGAGGAATGGATATTGGTGAAGCTCCTAACTCTAGATCGATGGATAACTCAACCTCTCTCTCAGGAGGTAAATAAGAAAATCTGTCTGGGAACACATCTCTGAACTGATCCACCACTGGAAGAAAGTCTTACTAACTCACTCTCTGATCATCCAGATTCAAAATAGTAGTTTGGGTTTTCATCCCACCCATCCCATGATGCTCTAGTCTAGCTCGGATTTTGTAGACATTCCATTCGCCCTTGTGAGTATACAATGCACCCTTTGGTGTGGTAAAATCCTCCCTATGGTGGTAAAAGTCAAATTAATCTCGATAAGATACTAGCCAGTCCATTATGAGTATGACGTCAAACCCTATTATCTCGAAAACATAAATATCTCTAATTAAGTGACACCCACCAACCTCAAGGGGTCACTCCCTGCACTGGTGTACACCCACCTTTCTAATCCCCAACAGAGTGTCTAGCATCATAACACTCTCAAAAGACAAAACAACAACCCAAGGATTTTCACCACGGGTGCATATATGAAACTATGAGATGAATCTACATCAAAAATATTAAATGCAATAGTAAAGGATATTAAGATCGTACCTCTCACCATATATGTTTTGGTACCCTACTGCTTAGGGGAAGGCTATACCTAATAAATCTAGCATGTACCATGGCCCTGTGACATAACCTCATAGCCCGGAGTAGGTCCACTCTGACGTCTTAGTGTAACTGGTTTATGGATACCCCTTCCATTACCACCAATACCTCAGACTAATCATCCAATACTACTCTATCTATTCTTGATGCGGGGATGATAAACCTACTCTTGAACCAAGTGTTAGAGTTGACCCCCTATAACTCAAAATTGGTGGGAAGGTCCTAAAAACCCATTGCACATTCCCCATCCTTCCACAATATTGGCACTCGACTGGGTCATGGTCACACTAATTTTTCATGTGGCCACACATTCTACACTAATGTAAAAACAATGAGCTACTAGTAATCATAGACTAACTAGAACTCAACTCATAGGAAGCCTCAAAACGGCACTTCCTGCCTAAATATGCTAAACCACTTGGTCAACAGACAGCACTTCTATGCTCTACACCCCCAGATTCCCTCAGTTTCCACTCTATAACCAGGGCCTCATTAACAATCTTGGTGATAGAACTCAATCTGAACACATTGACCTAAGATTTAATATCATGTTGAAGACCTTCCTCAAAGAAACTCACCCTTTATAGCTTGTTATCAAGGTACATTGGTGCAAAATGATGTAGCTTGGTAAAGTGTGTTGAGTACTCCATAACTTTCATTACACCCTACTCCAAAATAATAAACTCACTAGACAACTATACCCATAGATTATAGAGGTAAAAGTAGTCAAATAATGGGTATGGAAATAATTACAATCCATATATCGTATCTTGTTAACCCAGTTCAATACATCCCACCAGCGCTTTGCTGATCTATGAAGCATGTACATCATGAGATTTACCCACCTCTCAGGAGGCATCTCAAGATGCTCTAATATTAACAATGTCATCTTTAGCCACACCTTGGCATCCTTTGGACTACAATCACCTAAAAATGTGGGAGGATTCTACTACTAAAACACTCACTTCAACTCATCTATAGACAATGAAGGTTACAGTGATCCCTAATAAGTCTGCATAAAGTGATATAAACCCTCATGGAACTGTGCCTCAACACCTATGTCAGAAACAACAACTAGTGTCATAGCTAGAACTAAAGGAGGATCCAATGGTAGCCCATGGACCACTACCCCTAGAGTGTGATCGTCGCCACCCTCCTAGAATACTATTGGAGTTCTTCATGGTGGTATTCCTCTACAATGTCAAGCACATGCCTTAGAGAAGAAAAACATAAAATCTCATAGCTCAAAAGTGTAGGACAGCTTAAAATCCTCCTAAAACAAAGTCATAATGCATAGCCTACTCCTAAATCTAGGACTGTATAAGGAACAATCACAAAAACCACTAGAAACTCTACCTCTTGCCCACTAAAAAGTTGGGTCTAGGTCAAATATCTATTTTCTATTCCACTTCATTCTCATATAAAATTTATTTCTTCAAATGATTTAACAGATGGTTCACTATGTTTCAATCCATGAGGTCCCATAACACCTCATGAACCAAAATTTTATGGCCATATAATTCATACTATATCTCATTCAGTTTACATTAAACAAAAGTTTCAAAGGGTGAATAATTTTGTAGTTCATAAGGTCCCATACACCTTATTAATTGAAAGATGACATCACTTCTCTATCCACTACACAAAACCTATCACAATAGTAGGCACAACTATCACATCACCTATCACAATAGCATGTGTCAAGTAATGCATCCTAAATGGAATGCCATAATGCAAGGCATGTGATTTATATCAAGGTTCCTATATGATTCATGATATATAATTCCCTCATCTTATCAGTTTGAAAAAAAAGTAGATCCACAATAATATAAATAGTAACAGCACAAAATAAGTGCATCACCCAATGGTGTAATCAAATCAACTGTAATTGTCAAAATCCAGAAAAACAACAATCCAATTGAGGTAATTTACATTTTCCTTGTACACAGGTTAGCTATGATCAAGCACAACTCATTACCAAACTTCATTTCCTTCATATCAATGTCGATTATCTCTAAATAGTAAATAAAACTAGAAAATAAACCTTTGATACCACTTTGTAATGTCCCATACCTGGATGCCACTCAATAATGCCCCAATCCTGGTTGGTCACATGGCCTTAAGCGCGTCTCCAAAAATTCCAGAGGATACTAACTAGTATCAAGGGCCTAGGTGAGTTGGTTGAGAGACTATTCCCTCATCATCAGAGTATACAGTGTAATATCAATATCAACAAGTAGCGGAAGTAGTAAGCGATCATAGATTTGATACAAGAAAGAAACGAATATATAATAAAGCCATAAATTTCTCATATATAATAATTATGATGATACATGTATCTAGAATTTATCCAAAATAGGTACATGTTAGTATAGTATAATACAAGTATCAAAAAACCAAAATAAACCAAAAATTATCCCAATAGCATCACAAGCCACAACTTGGTCTTATACTCTAATTCTCCTAAGCAGCAATCAACAACCTATATTAGGGTAATTGACCCTACCATTTCTTACAACCATATAATCTATTTGGGTCCCAAAGGGAGGTACAAATAGGGTGTGAGATGACATCACAGTAGGTATTCTCCAAAGACCTATACATTTCAATTTTTGTTGTATAACCTATGTAGTGTAAGTAAAGAAGGTAAACAAAAGTAATATTCCCATGGAATATATCCACTAAAAACAAGTGATACCAAATATTATCTTAAGGATCCCTACAAAACAAAGGTCAACTCCTAACAAGTCATCTACAAAAAAATATAAATAAACAACATGGTATCATTGTACTCCCATATATATCTAGTCCCCACGACCTTTCCATATAATGAAACCATATCAAAAATCCCACAGTCTTGTCATACAACCAATAATGTCGTAAATTCCATGGTCGTTCCATATAATGACAAGAATAAAAAACCCATGGCCATGCTATAATAACCAAAGTGTCATTTATTCCACGGTTGTGTCGTATAATGAAGTGTTGACCACGAAGGGCTAGATCCAAGGTGTCAAAAACCAAGGAATCCTTAATGATTCCTAGGATCATCTCAATGGAAACTTGGTATAGGCACTGGTTGGAGTCTTAGGATCATGTGTATCAATATGTCCTACATGATTCTAAGTAAGCTGGATCCAAGGGTTAGAAAGGCTGAAGGCATCCCATTGAATCATGACCCAAGAAGCATCACTACTCAAGAAATCTAGTACCGCATTCCAGATCCAGGGAGATCCATCCATTGAATCTAAACAATTATTCATCAATTTCATATTGTTTAACAAACCAATTACATATGAATATACCCACTCATATGATAAATAACATTCAATTAAATTTAATTATAATTGATCTTCTTTAAACTAGGAAAACTCAAGAACACACCCCTTGGGTGGTTCATCAAAGTTCAAAACCAAAGAAAAGAAATGGAACACCTCATGGGTGGCCTTGGGTTGGGGAAAACCACCAACGCATCTCAATAAACCTATGGTTATCTCAAATATGTCCTATTTCATCTATTTCAATTTAACATTTCAATTTCAAGCTCGTGCTGAAAATTCAAGCAGGCGGCGTAATGGTTGATAGTTCTATAAAGCACCAAAATATGAATAAATTTTATAGATCGCCTACCTTAGCTTGGTAGTGTAGTGCTCTTCCAATATCAAGTCCTAATTTGACTTTTTTTAGGAGAAATTAGATGAATAATGAGAATTTAGGTCATATGATCCTAAAACCAAACAACCCAACTAATATACAGAAGAATGAGGAAAGGCTAAAAAAAGAATCAAGATCTTACCGGTGTAGATATAACGAGACCAATGGCCAAAGAAAAAGAGTCCGGATAGAGAGTCGGGATCAAAGCCTATGTTTAGGCTTCTTGGGAGCCTCCTATACATGAGATAGGGGGTTCTATAAAAAATTAGAGCTCCCTGAACTTATTTTTAAAAACTATACTCATATATTTACATGACATGTAAATTATTTAAACATCATGTAAAGCTCAGGGAATTTCTCCCTGGAAACTAATCAAACCATTAAATAATTTGTATTCCCATTACACATCATGTAATTGGCCTGTAGCCAATTTACAGTCCTTCTTCCCCTTACTTTCCAACAACTACCTAACTGACCCATGGCTTGGATTAGGGTCTAATCCAAATGAATGTAAACAAAAGATTTAAGTGGAAATTAAAATAATCTATACCTCAAGAAAAACCCAAGATCAGTTATCTTTGTATGGTTCCATCTGAATTTTAACCTGATAATTATTGTTATAAGTAAACTCCACAAGAATTAAGTGTTTCTCCCAAGTTTCACTGATGTCTAAGATATATTCCCTCAACATTTCCTCTAACACCTGGATAGTACATTATGATTTACCATCTATCTATGGATGAAAATATTTACTTAAAAACACATGATTACCAAGTTAATTCTACAACCCTTGTTATAAGTGCAAACTAAAATGTGGATCATGATCTAAAATGATACTATAAGGAACCCCATTCAATTTCTCTATCTCTTGAACATAGAATTCACTAAACTAATCGATGTTAAAATTCTCCCAAATTAACATGAAATGGTTTACCTTTGTCAAATGATCTACAATCATCAATATTGCATCATTCTTCCAAAGATTCCTTGAAATAACTAACACAAATTTCATCATAACATCATCTCACTTCCATTTAGAAATGGGGAATGTATGTAAAAGTCTAGTAGGTCACTGATACTCAGCCTTCACATACTAACAGGTGTAGCATCATGTCACAAAACCTATGATCTCTTTCTTTATTCTCATCCACCAATACTATCTATGAAGTAAATAGTACATTTTGTTCAAACAAGGATTTACTTCCCGCTTCAAATCATGAAACTCACATATCAAATCCTTCCATATACAAGTAGCCACAATTACATGACCATGCACATGAATAATCTCACCCACATCGATAATCCAATCAGGAGGTGTCTCCCAGCCATTAAATCAATACCTCAACACTAGGAACTATGGTTCCTCATACTTACTCTTTATCTAGTTTAGAAGAGAGGTCAAAAAAGATAAGTACATGAGTTTAATCTAATCTAGCTCCTCATAAACACCTATATGCTTCTTAGAAAATAAGGATAACATATTTTACACAGAACTAGACTCTTAAACTACTTGAGTTGGGGTCTTATGACTCAGATCATATGCAACACTATTCCCTTTTCCAAGTGTATAATATGGATCAAAGTTTAAGTACTAGATATACCTAACCCATATCTACTGCTATAGATTTAAATCCCAATAATAAAATATATACTTGAGGCTTTAATGGTCAGTGTGCACCATAAACTTCTCACCTAGGAGATAATGTTTCCAACATTTAAAGGCATGAAGAACCATGTCTAACTTGAGATCATTCATAGGATAGTTCTGTTTATGTGCCCTTAACTATCATGATTCATATTCTATGACTCGATCCCTCTTCATCAACACTACCCCAAGTCCAATCCCATACACATCACGATACATATTATATTCCTTAACTGAATTAGGTAGGTTCATAATCAACATTGTGGTCAAAATCCTCTTTACTTTATGAAAAGCATTCTCATATGATTTGGACCATTAAAACTTGAGTCCCTTCTTAGTCAAGACAGAGAGTGATGCTTCCAAGTGGGAATATTCTTTGACAAATCTATGATAACAACATGTCAATCCCAAAAATCTTTGGATATCAAAAACATTATTTGAATTCTCCCAAGAAACAACTGCTCAAACATTATCAAGGTCCACTACCACACCTTCTTCAGAGATTATGTGACCCAAGAAATATACCTTTTCATTCTAGAAATAAAACATATATTACTTGGAATATATTTGATTCTCTCTAAATATACTCAATATTATGTCATGATTTTTGGTATGGTCTTCATGAGTATGGGAGTACACTTTGATATCATCAATTAAGACAACCACATATTGATCTAGGTATGGGTGAAAAACCCAATTCATCGTGGCCATAAACATAGGAGTATCATTTATCAACCCAAATGAAAACATAAAAAACTCATACAATTCATGGATACTTATGAAGCAAGTTTGTGGTATATTAGAAGGACTCGCTATAAACTAATGATTTTCTTATCTAAAATAAATCTTGGAGAAAACACTAGCATACCTCATCTAGTCAAAAATATCATTAATATGTCTGAGTGGATACTGCTTCTTAATTATCATCTAGTTTAACCATTGGAAATCATCACATAAATGCAATGTTTTATAAGTATTATTTGAAAATAAAATCAGATAACAACAAGGTGATAAACCTAGATAGATAAACCATTTATTCTCTAACTCCTACATTTAAGTCTTGAGTTATTGATGCTTTTCGAGTTTCATTCTATAAGGTGTAATAATAATTGTCTCAGCCTCTGGTATTTTCTCCATTATAAACTCAACCTCTCTCTTAGGTGTAAGAAATTATAACTCCTCAGGAAACACATCCTGACACCAATCCACCACTAGAGGGAATACATCATGATCCACTACCTCATCATCTAGAAAAAGACTCATATCCTAGGTTGTGATCTCACCCATTTTTAGAAGAACTAGAATTGAACATCCAAGATAAATGTATCATTCCCCATGAAAAAAATAGGTTTTACCCCTAGGAGACGTGAAGGACACTATCATATGGTAAAAATCTATGTGATATTAATATGATACCAACGATTCCATTCCCAATTTCAGGTCAAAACTATACAACTCAAGAATTAAATTTCCCAAATAAAATGGTACTCACCAACCTCAAGTGTACACCCTTAAAAAGAAAGATGCCCTCTGATCACACCCCTAATGGTGTGTCGATTGACATAGCCCCATGCCTGAACTCCACCATCATGTCCAAATTGTTCAAATTTTAATTAAATATAAAATAATTTGAGAATGCTATATCAAATAAAGAACTAGAAATCATATTATATATAAGAATCATACCTCATATAGTTGATGGTCAATCCTTATTATCAGAAGGTTTTGGATGAACTGTATGTAGCAGAATTTTCTATCGACCCTAAGCTCCGATCAGAGTACCATGTGATACACTGCTTTGATGGTATGGTTGATCTTTTTTTAGAGTACATATTCCTCCACCCCAACTAGTATGGATAGTGGAATTCCAACTTCCTAACTGATACAAGGTAGAAGATTCCCTACTAGTTCTCTGAATCATCCTAATCATTTATCACCAGCCATTGGATGAGGTTTCCTATAGAACTATTGTATGTTCCCCATCCTTTCACAAGCTCGGTATCCCACTTATGTCCAAAGGAATTAACTTGAATTTGGCCCGAATTACACACACTGATAACAAACCACTTGTCCACTTCAATAAGAGGTTGATCCCCTCCCTTGGAAACTCTATCTTCCACTAACCTGGTGAAAGTTCTCATAATTGTGAATCCTACTATCAATAATGTACCACTAGATCACCCAACAGATTCCACATACCCACTGTCATAAGCCTCCTTCAGGTTCCCCTTAAAAATGAGAGTATGTTTCACTACTTCAGTAAACTTATTCTAACATAATATATTCATTAGAGACTTGATCTCATGTTTAAGACCATCCTAAAAATGTTTCACTTCAGCTGCCTCATCCCCCACCATTTATGAAAAAAATCATTTAATTTCATTGAATACACCATCATAATACATCATTTACATATTCCCCTAGGTCAAACACAAAAACTATGAATCTATCCCATGTCTTTGGGTCTCTAGGTAAAAGTGTTCTAAGAACTTATCTTAGAATTCATTCCATGTCATACCCTCGAACTACTTATCCTAGAACCAAAAATCCCACTAGTGCTTCATTGGTCCTTAGAATATATAGTCTTTTAACTTGACCTTCTTCTATGGAGGATTCTCTATGTGATTCAAAATCGTCTAGATGGACTCAATCCAAAACTCCACTACATCAGAACCACACTCACCGGTGAACATCATAGGATGATGTAGTCGAAACTCTATAGTTAGATCAAACATACTTTTCATGGCACTCTCTAGGTCTCTTTCCATAAACTACATAAAAATTAAGTTCTCACAAAACAACTCTTCCCCCTATTTATTATAACCACCAAAGGTACATTTCCAATTACTAGAGGTTCAATCTCGACAATTTCCTCATGTTAGCCTATTAGGGAACATCATCATGGTGGCATCTCTCTACAATTCAAAACACGTGGTTGAGGGAACATAACAATTTATTTCATGATTATACAAGGTAGGTGTCACAAATAGCCATAAAAATATACTCTATATAAACTATCCCAATAGATACAAACACACACTATCACTACCCCCAACCATTTCAATCTAGGTCCATAAATAACACAAGGTAAAACAAACTTTCACAATTAAAACATTACATTAGATATCATTTGAGGACCTTTAAATTTTCAAAACAGCTATAGTTTCACATTAGACATAATTTTAACAATTTCAATTAACATCCTTTAACTTGAAACAATTGAACCATCTTTATTATGAATCATTTCTTTGAATCCATGAAAGAAAAATAAAAGAAATTTCATTTCTTACAACCCAACCAAAACCTATTTTCCAATATAATCCTAACATGATTCATGTCACATAAATCCTTGAGTGCCTAAAAAATGATGAATTCATATACAACCCTCTTTACATACCATATCATGAATAAAATATAAAAAAATTATAAAATCACACCACAAGTTCATCACCCAAGGTAAAACAACATCCATTGGTAACAAGATAATATCATGAACAACTATCCCACCATAGGAAATTGTGTTTTCCCCCACACATGTGTTAGCCACTCTCATGCACAATCTCATTTACAAGTATTAACACATCCTAGTATTATTTCTACCTTTCCCAAATAGTAATGTAATATAAAATAAACCCCTCAGATACAACTTCATAACATCCTAAAATAGATGCCACTAAACTAGCACACTGAGTTAGTTAACTACATGACCTAAGAGGTGCCTCCCCATATGTTATAGGTTGTTTACTAGCAATGAGGGTCTAATAAGGTGTGTGGGGAGAATATACCCCAATTACCATAGTAATATAATAGTTCAAAAGGATAAATAAAAACTAAGATGATAAAGATCATTCACCAATAATATCCATGTATCTCATAATAAGACCTCGGAATTGGGTAAATTCCCACAAACCACTACAGTAAATATTCCATTTCATAATAGTATTTTGTGCCAAAGTAAAACCCAAAATAAATAAACTCTTACAATCCCCAAAATAGTTCCCAACCTCAATCCATTCCCCTCATCCATGCTCAATCGTATATCTGAATCATCCATGTAGCATAGGTTATTTTCCCTTATAATAACCTATAACCATGAAATCTTCTTTGTTACCAATAACGACCTGAGCAGGGTGTGAGTATAACTCATTAGGACACCACCAACTATGTATAAAACAATATTTAGTCTAATAATAGTGTATACATAATATAAAATAAATAGTAAATAAGGTTATAATGAAACATGTTTCATAATTGAAAATTATATCAATTTACTACTCGGGACCTTTAGCTATACCACTACCTAAACCATCAAACCTTCTTCAACCATGGCCAAAGTCCAATATATCAATAAAAAATGAGTTAAACATTTTAAACAATAAGTGGAATTTATTAATCACTTTAATTTCACATATCGAGGTGTACCAATCCAATTTACCGTATCACATCAAAAGGAATTAGTGTCTGGATTTCCAAGTCATCACTCTAGCCAAGAATAAAGAATTTTGTGTCCATAACTTCAAGTCAAGGATTCCAAAAAACATGTCTACCCATCTTATATCAAGTATAAGTAACATTATATCCAACATCCTTACCCATGGTTGTAGAGAATCTAGTCCACTATTTACATCATGGATATGAGGAACGTCATGTCCAGCATTCCTTATCATTTCATTATTGCACAATTTCTGGGTTCCAACATACATAGCCTTCTAAACATATCAAAATATCAATATCTCACCTATTACATCCACAATTGTTCACATGGTATATCTCATTCAACATATTTAACCAAAATCCATACATAATTCATTTAATCATTTCTTCATTTAACACAACCATTAAGGTTTTTTAAAACCATTTGAAAACATATTTCAAACTAATTTAACAATTTCCCCTTTATTTACCTATCCTTTTCATAACACCTCTAATTTTTAATTTATACAATCAATCCCTTATGACATGTCATCATGTTCAAATAATAATAGAAACCAGTTTAACCATCTAAAAATCTATTGCATTATTTACAACGCATTTACCATTTTTTAAAGGGGTTGACATGCCCCATGGGTGGCCTTGAGTCTAATATCAGGATCATCAATGGGCCCAAAAAGATCCATGAGAGGACTATCATATAATTTAAAGACCCAATTTACTTTTCTTATTCAATAACACAAATACACAACAAGGCGTCACAAAGGCACGACCAGATATATAAGGAAAACGTCAAAATTGTGGTAGAAATCATATAAACCACCTACCTTATTCCCATAACAACCACTCATCCAAGTATGGCCATTGATTCATACTGAAATGGTAGTAAACACCAATTTTAAGAACTCCCTAAAAAATTGGTTTATAATATTATGAAGAATAGAAAACAAAAAACCATGGTTCTTCTAGAAAATAGAAGGAAATGGATTCAAACACTGGACTATAGTTTTAATTCACACTAAAAGGATCTCCAAATGACTAATAATAAAGGGAGATTGATCCCTAGAATAGGGTCTATTGAGGATAAAAATTGGGTGTAAATTGTGAAAATATTGTATAATTATTGTTGTAAAATGGTCTTTTACCCAATTTTAATGAGTTGCATGATTTGGCCGCATGTTTTCCAAATCATGCACCAACTGTGTAGCCTCATATATCCAAGAGAGGTATGGGTTGCATGGTTTGTTGGGAAGCCCGTATAGTTTATCAAACCATGTAGAGGCTATGTTGTAGTATCTGTCCAAGGCCAAATAATTTCTAGACTCCCCTTTCATGGTTTAAAAACTGTGAACTTCCCTTCTCCTGGGTGTATGGTCCTGGTGCAGGGTTATTACTAATCGTGTGATAATTGTGTGTCATGAATTGGATGGCCTCCTTTTTCCTTCTTTTCATGACCTAAACCCTTGGTAAACTCCTAAGATCTTTCATACTCCCATGAATCGTTTTATTAACCACTTAAATAGGATTTTAACTAAAATTAAAATTAAATGCACCTCATCAAAATTTTAGGATATTACATATGTGGTAGTAGTTAAAATTATTAATAAAGATAATAAAAAAATATTTAATGGGTTTGTATATTGTGTTCTATTTTCCTAATAAAATTTCTATTTTAAATATTCTATATAAATCATATATCCTTTTGATTGAGTTTTTAGCAAGTCTCATTCTCAATAATATTTTTTAACATATTTATCTTCTCACTTACTCATTCTTAATTATTTTTCATTTTAAATTTATCACATCACTCTTTCAATAACAAATAATATTTTAGACATTTTCCATAGTTTAGGAATATTTAAATCCCATTATACACTTTCCTTCCTTCCCTTAGGTTTGACCATTTAGTAATATGCCAGTATATGTTTATAAATGAAATTTCGATAACAGTAATGACCTATAAAGAAATGAAATAAAAAAATAATTATGAAAGAATAAATAAATATATTTCGATAGTAATTTATGATTTGGAGAAAATTGTATAATAACTCAGTTGAATCAAAGTCATTTTTTATACAAATCGATCAGATTTTATGTTTTTTATATTAAATAAGAAAGTTAAGAAATAGTTAATTAGATAGGTGTTTCTTCTATATGTATTTGATCTTGAGATTAAGGATAAGAAAATGGATGATAAAAAAGTGTTTGATCACCTATCCTAAATTTAATACTTAAAATATATTCCCACACATCCTATAAAGGGAGTTTTTTTAGATGAAAAAATTATTCCAATCACAATAAAGGTAATACCATGGTATTCATAATTTTATAGTAATATTGAAACCTATAAAAATCTAATGGGAATGGAATGGAATGAAAAGTATAGGGTTGAAGATAATGTGAAATATTATTAGTATAAAGATCCAATTTTTTACAAATGATGGGTTAATGGAATTCTAATATGTAATTTTCTATAAGGATAGGTTTTTTCTCTAAACCAATACCCAAATTATTCAGAGATGAAATTTAATTTTCTAATAATTATGATAGCTATTAAAGGATAGTAAATATGGGAAGAAGGTAAAAGATTCCCAATCAAGAATTCTGGAAGTGTAATTATTGTTTAGAGTCTATACTTCAAGGGTTGATTACTAACATCACATGGGAATAAATATATCCTAGTGGAAATATATTATGATTTAAAATATGTTTAATCCATTTCCCTACCAGACTATTTAGTTTCTTCTATTGTTATGTTTATGAAAAAAATATCTTGTGTATATAGAGAGTTCCTCAGGTCATCATGGGAAATAATGGAGTATATTTTTATATTTATTAATTCATATTGATTATGTAGAATTATGAATAAAATCATAAAATTGTATTAGTGTATTTTCCAAAAGAAAGGGGATAAGTTGAGAGGTAAAACAATGATTTGAAAGGAATACTGAAAAAAGATAATGAGTTACATTAGGAAGAATTTCACCCACATGTAGAAGGATTCTATTTGGTCATAAATAACTACTTATAAAATTCCCATTGGAATTTCTTCATAAATAATTGTCTTCTGAAAAACATACCATTATCAAGTAGAAATTGAAGATAGGTATTTTATGGTTATAAAGACTATTCACATGTACTATATGTGTGTTTGAAGAGAGGAGGATTTTTGACCTTAATGAGTTAAAGGAAACAAGAAGAGAATCATATGATAATTCAGGGACTATGAAATAAAAATTGAAATAGTTTCATGATAGATATTTTTAAAGGAAGAATGTCAAAGAAGGAAAACTTTTCCTTCTAATCAATTTAAGATTGAATCTATTTCTAGTGAATATTAAATTTATCTGGCATGGGCCCTTCAAGGTGGTTGGATTGAATATTAATATAGGTTTAAATATTTCTAGAGAAGATAGAGAGTCAATCATTATGACTACATAAAGTCTCGAGCTATAATTTAAAGGTGGAAAGGTAGAAAATCCAATGTTTTTTAAAAGGAAAGTTAAACGGTTAAGTATTTAGGTTAATAAATAGAAAAAAAATAACTCTTTGGTGTCATACCATTTTATTTAAATTTATTTATTATTTTTTAAATAATAATAATTTTTCTTAGTGTCATACTTACACTTTATAGTATGGGTAAAAGAATGCAGATTGAAGAACATTGGAAAATTGATATCACATAAAAAGGACATTCTAAGGGGAGTTTAAATTTACCCTATCTCTTTCATTGTATAATAATGGTTATTTATATTTCAATTCCATATATATGTATATATTGAGAACTATGTTGAGACCATGTGGGGGGAATGTTATTTATGAACTATTTGAAAACACATGAGGATTCTATCCAGCAATTCTCTAGGAGATATATCATTTTTGGTATCAATAAATCTCTTATCTATGAAAATTTATATTGATTTCTAAATGGAATTCATATATGGGGTAGTAATATATCTTATACACACTATAATTCGAACTTTAATTTGGGTGGATTTTATACTTTAAGGTAATAACACAATAGGGTTCCAAAAAAATATAATTAAATAAGTCATTTAAATATAGAGTAAAATGGGTAATTAAGATCCCACTAGAAATTTATTTGATTATTAATAAAGGATGTGTGAGTTAAAAATAATGGTCATGAGAAGGATTAAAATGAAATTATAATAGTTTACTGCCCTTATCCTATATCCATTCCCTGGTTATTATAATTACTCCTAGGTGATTCTAACTATGAGGGGTGAATTAGTTATAGAATAATATAAACCAATCTATAAGTGAAAATAACATTCCATAGATTAAAATAAATTAAAAAAATATTGTATGAGACTTATTTTGAAAGGAATTTGGCTATGATGGGACTATTGAATCCAAATGAATAAGTTTTAAATTGACTTATAATATTTTAACTTAAGTTGTATCAAGGAAGTGATAAACTAGAAAGAGGATGAAAAACCTAATGGAGTGGGATTTTTGAAGGAATTTCACATTGGATAAATGATTTAACTAAAATATATTAATTTTAACTATCATTGAATTTAGAATAAATCTTGACATTATTTTGGTTATTTGGGAATCATGTTGAGTGAAATTACTTGAAGGGAAATTAGTCACTAATATGTGGGGTATGTGCATTTGTCAAATATATCATTATTATTATTATTATTATTCATTTATTTTTAGATAACATTCATCAATTTGTATAATTTTTTTAGTTTTCGAAATAATATCATTTTCATAGACATCCTTACATGGATTTTCATCCATTTAATCTAAAATGTGAATTTTTATGTTTTTAAGGAGAATTATAAACTTTAAGATGTTTTTTATTTAATTTATATATTTTGTTAGATTAAATGGGAGAAGAAGTGTGTTTTTTATGAATAAATGGGAGAATAAGTGCACTATGTAAGAGTAACTAAGAATATCTATCAGTGGTAACAAAACCTTATGTTAAAGATTGAGAGCATATTGGTTCCCTAAAAAATCCAACATTCATCATCACATGGTTTTTTTACTTATAAATGGATAATGTGTCAATTTATTAGGGCTATTCCTAGTCTAATGTAGTGTTATAGAAATATGTAAATTTCCACTAACACTAATTTTTTATCATAGAATTCATTGTATAATATCTATAGGATGTAATTTAGTATAGCAGAAAAAATGGATATGAGCCCAAGAAAATTCTCCCTAGGTTGTGATCCTGTGATTCTAGGAATTTAAAAAGTTAAGAGGTTGTGATTATTTTTTCAAGACAATATGACTTGTGTCACATTAAAATGATATTCCTGCACCAACACGAGCCCCATCACTCCCCAAGGATACCTTAATTCCCTAATAAAATTCCATGAAACAATATAGGATACACCAACACTCCAACAGCCTCATGCAAAAATTCAATATTTTATTTATGAAACAAAATAATGCTAGGAATAAATGTTGATTACTTCAATATATTTTTAGGGATCTCATTTTAATATTTACCATAATTCATTTAGTGAAGTGTCATATGTGGACCGGAAGTTATTGTTCGGTCTCAAATCACTTCAAAACTACTAAAAATACTTAATGGGTAAGGAAATAATGGAGATAAAGTATTGGGGGTCATTGATTAATAGAGATTACATGTGGAGAACATCAACAGGTTATGGGAACAAAAAGAATAATCATTCAAATCATTCTAACCAATTTAGGTAAAACTTTATCTAATGGATATATGGAACTTGATCCTAAAAAGAGATAAATAAACTCATATGGGTGAGTGGAGTAGAGATTCATTTTAGGGAATGTAAGTTTCAACCCCATGGAATGATCATGATTCTCGTTATCCATATGGAATAATCATAAAAGGTTAGAAGAAGTATAGATTTAATATCCCATGAATATAGGAGGGGATTGATCAAGGACTAAGAAATGAAATTATAGAGTTCAACATTTAGTACAAAGGGTAAAAGATACTCAAACATTGGAGGAAGATTCCAAATAGATCATTATATAAGTTTATTCTTATTTATTTGGTTTTAATTCTTTTATATTAAGTATATATTGTTAAAAAACTGGTGGGGAAGGGGTAGGTTGTAACGTCCTGACCTGGGTGCCACATGTCGGTGCCCTAAAATGGTTAGTCACATGACCTCAAGCATGCCTCCCCATGTGAAAAAGGCTACTGAATAGTATAGAGGTTATTATAAGTAAATCATGGGGAAACTACAACCACTTTTATCAGAGTAATACACTATAATAAATAAATAAATAATAACAGAAGCATATATAACCATAAACAATACCAATAAATCATAATAATCAATGTAGGGAATAAAAAATCCAACTAAGATCAAAAATTCATTTCATGCCAATATATGTGTCAAGTGTCTAAAATGAAACTCAAAAGAAAGAAAATAACATCTCCCCATTGGGTCCTGAACCACGTCTGGTTCCCTCAACCATTCTTTATCCCAACTCAACCATCTAACATGGATCCCTTTCCCTTAATCAGTCACACATCCATGAAATATATTTAGGTACCGATCAGGCAGCCTGAGTAGGGTGTGAGTATAACTTAGTATGTCACCGCCAATGGTGTCTAAAATAAATCCAATCAATAACAAGTGTATGAAATTGTATAGAGAAATAATTACAATGCATAAGTGAACATTTACCACATTATCGATTAATATTTATTAACTTCATAGACCACCTGGTTCTCGAGGATGAACATACCTCAATAACTACTCTGACCCATGTTGGGTCTGATCCATGTTATATATTCAATTCATAATTCATTTCATAAAATGGGCTTTAATTATCCATTTCTTTTCAATCCATTATTATGGCCACCTAGAACTATAGTCTAAAGCTAACATTTTGGGTATATAATTCCATGTATAGAACCTTGTTTATTAATCCAGTATATATAATATGGGTATAGAACTTCATGTATTGCAACCTAATTCTCAATCATGGATATACATCATGGGAATAGAACATCATGTCTAGCACCCCATTTCTCATTTATGAACATATATCATTAGTGTAGATCATCATGTCTAGCACCCTATTTGTCAACCATATAGATAGATCTATCATTGGCATAGATCATCATGTCTAGAACCCCTTTTTAACAACTATTCATGTATATCACTGGCATAGATCATCTTTTCTAGCACCCCATTTATTAACTATGTAGATATATCATTCCATAACACAATATCACATGTACCTCATTGTCACATGTTTTCACATTATCACATCAACCAAGATTAAACACATTAATCTTCTCATCATAATTACCCATCACAAATTCCATTAATTAATTCATAAATTAATAAATCCAAGTCCATTAATTAATTATAAAATTATTTAATATTTTCACAATATCAACAACCAATAATTAATTCACCAATTAATTATTCAAACACAAAATCCCAAAACCTTATAATTAATTCTCCAATTAATTGTCTCAATTTATAACATCTATATCCCATAATTAATTCCAAAATTAATTACTAAATTCAATCATCTCAATACCATCATAAATAATTCCAAAAAATAATTATAAAATTCACAAATCCCAAAATATCATAATTAATTCTATAATTAATTATCTCATTCAATGATCTAAAATCTCATAATTTCACAACTATCTCAATTAATTAATTTAACACATTAATTAATTCAAATAGAGATTTCAATTGCTAAAAAAATCTATAAATTATACAACTTTCATATACATAATCAAAATCACAACTATGGGATTAGAATTTTAGACCACCTACCTTGATTCGTTAATGAAGATCGCCCAACAAAAATTCCCAAAATTGAGCAGCATAATGACGTATATTTAGATCCATATCTCATACCCCTAAATCAAGATAAAGTAAATCAAGATATTTCCAAACTATATCTAGATATAGAAAAACAAAATATGAATTCCACTAAAAGAATGAGATAAGGAAGGAGGGTGAACAGAAAAACAATGGGATAGGATCCACTTATCGAGAGAGGGGAAGATTTTTTATTCAGGCTTCGAATAATGAATAAAATAGGGATTACAGCCTTGGAATCCCTCCAAGAAGCTCTAAAATCATCAAAAATCATAAGGGTCTGATTTTGGGTTGAATGGGGGAATTTTTTGGGATTCGGGTGGATTTAAAACCAATTTTTGGGAAATCAAAAATATCATGCATGGTTTTCTTAGAAAGGACACATGGTTTTCCCAAACTGTGCACCAATTGTGAGCCTATTATTTTAGAGGTGCATGGTTTCTCTATTTAGGGAATATGGTTTGAAAGACAATGTGTTATCCATGCAATTTCCCAATGTCCAGGGTTGCACAGTTTTCTTGGATGGGGTGCATAATTTTCTCTAACCATGCGCCAACTATGCACAGACCTTTTCCCTTACATTTTCATAATTTTCACCCAAAAATACCCCAAAGTACAACCCAAATTAATAGTAATAAAATAAGGACAAAATACTACCTGAATTCAATCCTGATTCAACTCTATAAAATTTCAATATCTTATAATATCCCCACCTTATAACAGTTCATCCTCGAGGTACACTCCCAATATTCTCTAAGATTCTAAGCCAAAAAGATCAGGCTACTGAGCCCACATATCTTCTTCCCTTTCCCATGTTTCCTCCTTCACATTCTCGTGTTTCCATAATACCCAAACTATCAGTATGGACTTTCCCTATAAGACTTTCTCACTAAAATCCAATACACATATCAGATTCTCCTCAAAGGACGCATTTATCTCATGGTCAACCTCATCCACATCGATCACATGAGAAGGGTTGGGGTGATACCTCCATATTTTTATACATGGAAAACATCATTCATAGAATTTTACTTCTATGGAAGATACAAAATGTATGCCACCGACCTGATTCTCTCCACAACCTCAAATGGTCCGAAAAACCTAGGCGCCAAATTTCCCTATCAATGTATCATATGATGACCCAGTCTAGGAGACACCCTAAGAAATACACTATCACCCTATATAAACTCTAGGAGACATATTCCTCTATCAACATATGAATTATTTTTACTTTGATCCATAACCATACATTTCTGAATTAGCTAAACTTTCTCTGACGTCTCCTGTATGAGACTCGGTCCCAACAACTCTGACTCACCAGCCTCTATCCAGCATAGCGGTGATTTTAATGGCCTACCATAATGATCCTTGTATGGTTTCATCTATATAGTTTCCTGATAATTTTTGTTATAGGAACACTCCACTAAATCCAAGTGTTTCTCCCAAGACCCACCAAATTTAAGGACACAAGCTCGCAACATATCTTTAAGAACCTGTATAGTATTCTATGACTACCCATATATCTATGGGTGAAAATATGTACTCAATAATACCTATATACCTAGTTATTTATGCAAGACCTTCCAGAAGTGTGAAGTGAAATAGGAGTCATGATGATAATATAGTCCATGGCACCCCGTGCAGATAGATTATCTCCCGAACATACAAATCTCCCAGTTGTTCCATTTAAAAAGTCTCTCATATAGCCAAGATATGTGCTACTTTCATCAGTTGATCTACAATAACCAAGATAGAATCATTATTCCTAGTAATCTTTGGAAGACCCACTACAAAATCCATAGTCACATCATCCCACTTCCATTCCAGAATGGGCAACGACTATAGCAAACCTCCAGGTCGTTGATGCTCTGCCTTCACCTACTGACAGGTGTAGCAGTGTTTCACAAATGTTTCTATATCATTTTTCATACTCAAAAACCAAAACTATTGTCACAGTTCATGGTAAATTTTGGTCACACTTGGATTTACCACCCACTTTTAGGCATGAAATTCCCACATTAGATCCTCTCGCAAGCTCATAGGAACAATATCCCAATTATTGACATAGATGATCTCATTCTCATCTATGCTCTAATTGGAAGGTGACTCCCACCCTTTAAGACTTTCCCTCAAGGTAAAACACTCTTGATCCTCATACTATTTGTCCCTATTCCATCTCAAAAGTGTATACTCCACTAAAACCGATACCAGATTCCTCTTCTCCTAACTCTTCTAAACCACCAGATGCATCTCAGCTACTAAATCCATCATCTTCTACTCAACACTAGACTCCTTAACTACCTGAGTCTAAGTTTTTTTACTCAAAATGTCAGCCGCAATGTTTCCTTTCCTAGGCTTATATGCTAACAAAAAATAAAATGAATACATATACTCTACCCATCTTTTCAATTAAAGATTCAAATATCATTGAGAGAAGATGTACCTTAAGCTCTTGTGATTAGTAAACATCATAAACTTCTCTCCCAACATATAGTGCCTCTAATAGTTTAAGGCATAAACCATTTCTACTAACTTGAGTTTATGCGTAGGGTAGTTCTGTTCATGAGGCCTCAACAGTGGAAACCCATACACCACAACTCAATCTCCTTACATTAACACTGCTCTATGTTCGATCCCATAAGCATGACAATACACCATAAACTCATCACCAAGCTTAGGTAGTATCAATATTGGTGTTGATGTCAAATGATTATTCAATTCCTAGAAGGCAACCTCTCATGATTCTGACCAATAGAACGTTATCCCCTTTTTTCTCAAGCTTGAAAGTGGTGCTACCAAATAGTAAAATTCATGGATGAATCTCTAATAATATCCATTTAAGACTAGAAAGATTTGAATATCAAAAACATTATTGGGATGCTCCTAAGAAAGAACTACTTGAACCTTATTTGGGTCCATTGACACACCTTCTTCTAAGATAATGTGTTCCAAGAAGTTTACCCGGTCAATAAAAAACTAACAATTAGACAGATTTGTGTATAGTAGATTCTCTCTTAGTGTACTCAAGATGATGTTAAGATATTGGGAATGATAATCATGAGTCTTGGAGTACACCAATATATCATCCACAAACACCACCAAAAACTGATCTAGGTATGGATGAAATATTATATCCATCAAGACCATAAACATGGTTAGTGTATTCGTCAACCCAAATAGGATTATGATGAACTCATATAGGCCATACCTTCTTCTGAAAGTAGTCATTGGTATATAAAAATTCTAAAATCTCAAATGAAAATACCCTAATCTCAAGTCAATATTAGAGAACATACAAACTCATCTCAACTGGTCAAAAATATTTTTAATACATGGAAGAGGATATTAGTTCTTTAAAGTTATCTGGTTTAGCTTCCAGTAATCAAAACACAAGTGCAAAATTCTGTCATCCTTCTTTGCAAACATCAAAGGTGATCTCTAATGGGACTTACTCGGATGGATAAACCCTTTATCCTACAACTTCTTCATCTGATTATTGAGATCTTGAATCTATTTCAGTTCTATTCTATATGGTGGAATATAAACTGGATCATCTCCATGCATGAGATCAATAGTGAATTCCACATCTCTCTTAGGAAGAATCCCTGAGAAATATTTTGGAAAAACATCCTGAAACTGTTCCACCATTGGTGTAAATACATCATGATTAACACCCTTTTCATCCAACAATAAACTAGAAACCTGGGCTATGAGCTCTCCTGGTTGTTGAGTAATTAGCCCTGCTTGGCTTGCCTAGATATCCCACTCTCCATGATGAATGTAGTGGTCACCCTTATTAGATGTTAACCTAACTCTCCTACGGTAACAGTCTATGTGGTCTTAATATCCGACTAGAAAATCCATGCCCATAATTTGGTTGGAGCTTGACATGTCTAGGATATAGAGATCCCATAGAAAATGATACTCCCTGACTTCGAGAGAACATCCCTTTCAATAACAGATGACTCTGGACTATACTCTCAATAGTGTATCTACAGTCATAGCTCCATTCACAAACTCCATCACCATGCTCAAAACATTAAAAAAATTACATATAGAAAGGAATGGGAGGTACTGGTATCAAATAAAGCACTATATAATGTATAATAAACAAGAATAGTACCTCTTACTGTAGATGGCCAAGCCTTGATATCCACAAGTGTAGGTTGGACTGATTTGATGGTTGCTCCCCTGGCTCGAAAGTGTGCACCTCATGCACCTAATGTTTTTCAAAATATTCCAACAGTTGCTTCTAAAAGCAATAGAGCTAAGGTGGTGATATCAACTCTGATTCCCTTTGATCTTGGTGTTACTATTTTTTTCGGTCCTTAGAATCCACAAGAGTCTCTCGAATCTCAACCTTGGTCAAGTCAGCATGTGTATTCATTCTATGATTCTATTTACAGTTTTCCCTGAGTCTCCCAGAAGTCATGCTTCCTAGCTGTGAGGCTGGTCTCTCCATCTATGTTGAGGGTTGGAGCTTGTGTATCACGGGAGATTCCCTCAGCGGAATTTGAGAAGGTGGCTTCTCATCTTCAGTGGACCCTTGTGGCTTTTTTTGGGGTGGTGAAGCCATCCCTGTAGGTTTTCAAATGTGTTGTGGACTCCAGTGGCTTTCTTGGCCATGTGTGTATCTCACTGATTCATCAAAATTCCTTCTATATGGTGCTGGAATCGGAGGAAGAATTTGTTCTCACATGGTGAAAATATCCTATATCCTTTGGGTGGTAGCGCTTCAGCTTGGTTCACTGGTATTTGGAGGCCTATAAGGGGAAGGAAATCCCTCATGTGGTGGTTTTTCTTGGCCTCCCCAGCCTCCCTCTTCCTTTTTAAAATGAATCTTTCCTCAAGGCCATTGGAGATTCTCTTGGAGGTTTTATGTGTGCGGAAAAACTCACCCTCTCTAGTAAAGATATTCTGGTTCCTAGAATGTGTGTTTAGTTGGATCTATCATAGCCAATCCCATAGAAGATTGCTTTAAAGGTTTCAAACATAGTGGATTGGGAACATCTTATAATATTCCATGTGTTTCCTAGGGTCTTATTGTATTGTTTTCTCTAGGGTCATTCAAGGAAATCATGTAGAAACCATAAGAAAGGTAGATCATGCCAGGTTCATAGGGACCTTCCTCATGGAGACTCTTCCTCTCTCCGACCAGGTTTTTCAGAGTATTTCCCTTCTCTTAAGGACATAATCATGATAGTGGTTGATCAGACACCTTAAGTTGGTTTTAGCTATCGAGCCCCAACTCCCCCTTTCTCCAGATGGTGTTTCCTCCCCCTGAAAGGACATGGTGCCTTTCATCTTAGGGGTCCCAGCACTGATGTTTGGTCTCGAGTCTCATTTGCCTAGTCCTTTTCAGATTTTTTCAGCTGGGTGGTTATGGGACAGGTTCATGGTTTTCTTTACCCCTACTTGGATCATCGGGTGATGCTAAAACCTCTGTTTGAAGATCTTCGTGATGTTTATGTGGAGCCGGTGGTTTTAGGTAGATTTCCCTTTTCTCCCTCTCCCTGTGAGGTTGTATTGAAAGTTGTCTCCAGTAGGGTCAAGGAAGGGGAAACAGTGGTAATGAGGTTAAGGTTTTGGTGAAGAAAAGTCCTACCTGTCAATATCCTCGCAGGGTGTCGAAGGGGAAGTTCATAGAGCTACCTTATCTTGAGTCGCCAATATAAATTGTTTCCCCTGCTCATAGACTAGGAGTGTAAAATTGATATCAATTGAGACTCCTTAGAGAATTATCCTCATCCCTTAGTAAGATGACCGATGATCTTGGGTCCAAATCCAATATCCCCCTTATTTAATGTTATCTATGATAATATGGAATGCCCATGGCCTGGGTGCATGGGTGAAGTCTGACCTCATAGTCTCGAAAGCTAAGAAAAACAAATCTTATATTGTTGCAGTCCTGAAGCATAAACAGAATTCATCAAAGGTCAAGGCTTTCTGTCGTAATGTTTATTTCCATGGTTCCATTCATGCAGACCTGATTGACCATCACATTTGGCTATTTTGGAATAAGGAGGTCTCTTTGGATCTGATCGAGTCTGATGACCAATTTATCACCACGAAAGTCACTAAGGGAGAGGAGTGCTTCTTTACTTTCTTTGTGTATGGCAGTTATGATGATCAAGATAGAAAACAAATGTGGAAGGGGATCAGGTCTTTTGATCTGGAGGACTACCTATGGTTTGTGTCATGGTATTTCAATATCATCCTTGACCTTGAAGAGAAAAAGGTAATAGGAGCATTTCTTCCTCAAGAAAGCTTGTGCTTTGCTCATTTTATGGCAGGAAAGGGCCTTCTTGACATGGGGTATTCTAGAGATCGGTATATGTGGTGAAACAACCATAGGGGAGGAAGGCGATGATATATTAGGCTTGATCAATGTCTAGAAAATAACAATGCAATCAATATGTTCTAGAATGCTGAGGTTAAACATCTAGTCCATGGTTTATCTGACCATTCTCTAATTATGGTTTCTTTGTTTCCAAAACCAGATTCTCAGGATCCATTCAGGTTCTATCAATAGTGGTCTTGAATTCCAGGTTATCAGTGGATTGTGAGGGAGTTTGGGATGCTCCAACTCAGGGGCATACATGGGTATCCCTTCACAACAATCTGCAGTAGTTGAAGTAGGGGATTAAGGAGTGGGCTAGGAAGCTACCTCCCTTCAACCAAAATTTGGTGGTCCTAAAATAGAGCATAAAACCCTAGAATTTAACTTGGATGAGGAGTGGAGTGACTCGGTGTTCAAATAAGTAGTGGAAAAAAATATGTGTGGGGAGGAGATGCTTCTCAAACAGGAGCAGATAGCACGGGATCTCTCCAGGGTGAGGTGGCTGAATGAGGGAGACAATAATAAAGCCTTTTTCATGCTTGTATTAGAGAAAGGAAACATTTTATCAATCCCAACATCTTACTAAAGGATGGTACCTGCATATATGATAGAGATACAATGGGGAGAATGGAACACTCATTCTTCCAGGATCTCCTCATGGGCATGAACCTAAGGATTCCCAGTGGGTATCCTAATGGAAATGTAGGTATGTGGGAGGTGATTCCTACCATAGTTTCTAATGTGGAAAATGAGGGCTTGGAGGCGATACCTAGTGAAGAAGAAATCCACTTGACCATGCAGAATATTAACCCTAAGAGTTCACCTGGACCTGACATCTTTCCAGAATTGTTTTATAGGGGGTAGGGGATGTGGTTAAGAAGGATATTATTGAAGAAGTTCAGGGCAATTTTTGAGGAGGGAACCTCCCTCGGGTTTCTAGTGCTACGACTCTAGTACTCATACCAAAGATGAATGAACTTTCTTACCTTACTCATTACAGACCAGTGAGCTTATGCAACATCCCTTACAATATCCTAGAAAGTGTTATTAACCAGAGGCTGTCCAAACATCTCCTGGGGTGGATATCAATCAAGCAGCATGGATTTGTGAAGGGACGTTTCATACAGGGAGCAATAGATATCACCTAGAAGATGGTAAGGGACATCAACATAAAGACTCATGGATATAATGTGGCAATTAAATTGGATATAAACAAGGATTATAATAGGATTGAGTAGAGTTCCTTGAATAGAGTTTTCTTGGTGATGGGGTTTTCGGCCAGGGCAGTGGATATCCTCTTCAGAAGCTTTAGATCCTCGTGGTTGGTGGTTTCATTCATGGGAAAGGCCCATGGTTTCTTCAAGGATACTATAGGTATTAAACAGTGTGACCCACTCTCTATTAGTTTATTCATCTTGGTTGAGAATACTCTCAACAAAATTATAAATTGAGGTCTATCTCAAGGAGAATTCCTTTCTTACAGGAGGAAGCAGAACATCCCTATGATATCCCACTTGATGTAAATTGATGATACTATAATCTTCACAAATTGTGGGAGTATATCTATTCAAGGAATCCAGAAAATTCTTGAGTAATATTAAAACTGGAGTGGGAAATTCATTATCAATTCCAAGAGCAGCATCTTCATCACTCACAAGACCACTTCAAGGCAGGTTTCCTCCCTGTGTAGTCACCTGGATATGCAATGAGGCTCTTTTTTGATGGAGTACTTGGGAACGCCTATTTCTTTAGGTATAATTTTAGTGTGTTGCTTTTATCACATTATTAGTAGGATAAAAAGTTGTGTTCTAAACTAGAAAACCCAATTCCTTTCATTTGGGAGTCGGTTAGCGTTGGTAAATAGAGTATTGTCTACCATTACTATTCATGTGTTGGCTTGAACCAATGTTCCACAAGGAGTGATTAACACTATAGAAAAGGTTTAGTGTAGATTTGTATGGGATTCAAATTAAGAAGGAAAGAGGCATTGGGAATTGTGGGTAAGGCTGGCGAGATCCATCAACGATGGTGGGATCAATGTAAGGAGTCTTCAGAGCACACTTCATTGCATGCATGCCAAGCTCGCGTGGGAAATTCTTGAAGAAAAAACTCTATGGGTTCATTCCATGCCTCATATATGTGGGGTTAGTGTGGAGGAAGGTCACGGCTATACTTCCCCCTTATGGTTGAAGATCTACCCTCTAGTTCAGACTCTTTAACAGAGCTCTCGGTGGATAGTTGGCATATGGGATATTCTCTTCCCGCATCGAAACTAGGATAGCTCTGTTATCACCTTCCCAGGATGCCCTGCTCCTCTAATCACAGTTAAGGAAGCATGCCAACACCCCAGATTCACCAATTCAGTTTTGTATGGGGAACAATAGGATTTTCTTGAGTCCATTGTGATTAATTCAGAACTAGATAGGTTTGTGTTCCCACCTTCTTCTTCGGGTGTTTTTACCACTAAGGTTTTTTGCAAGATGACTTACTCACAGGATCCTCAGGATAGTTGGAATGAAATGGTTTTGTTCCATAGGATTGTAGTGAAGTTAAACTTTCTTACTTGGTGAATCAGGAACCTTACAATCACTACAGATGAGAACATCAAGAAGTTACGGATAAGTCTGGCCTTAATGTTCCACTGTTTTAGAAACAGGTGGAAGGATAGCTATGAACACTTATTCTTTGAGGGGGAATGGGCTCATACAGTTTGGTCTTTTTTTGGAGACTACATAGATTTCTTCTCTCATGAGAAGAATGATGTGACCTTATTAGATAGATGGTTTCATGGCATGATGGGAGCTAATAAGGAAAGTCCGGCTCGATCTATAATTCTCAGTACTGGGTGTTGGTGCTTGTGGCAAGCTAGAAATTAGGCAAGGTTTGAAGTCTCTATTTACATAGTGATTTATATCTTTTCAAGGAATAATTTCCTTCTGATTTATATAGTTTCACTCATAAAATATTGGCGGGAGGCTCCTTCATTTAGTTTCTTGTAGGTCAGTTCATCCCCAACCCAACCTTTCCCTGACAAAATGCAGGGGAAATGGGTTTGTTGGAATCCTCCTCACACAGGCTACTAACTGAACATGGATGGATCCTACTCTTTGGGTGTGATGAGGGGAGGGGTGTGGTTCAAGGAACTATGGGGAATGTGGTGATGGAATTCACATATTCCTATGGAAATGGTACTCCCACTTGGTCGAGGCCAAAGCCATACTCACTGGGTTCATTCTCTTCATTCAAGAGAATCTGGTTGTTATTCAAGTGAAGATTGAATCCTTGATCCTTCATGATTCCTTGCATGGAAAAGGCTCTACTCCTTGGTTCATATCATATACCATTAGGAAATGTATAGTCCTTATTTGAAACAACATCCAAGTGACCCACACATGTCGTGAGAGAAATAAGGTCACGAATTACATGGATTATTTGGTAGAACAAAGCTCCAAAAACACTTGCCTCCTCTCTATTAATTTCTTGAAACCAAAGGGTGTTAATTTTATTATATGGTATTCCCTCAGTCTGCACTATTTTAGACCTCCCTAATCCTAGGGTTTCCTTGTTGTCTTCTTTCATTAAATAAAAATATAATTTGGATGGAAGTGTATGTTTCACTGCATGTAGTTGTCTTTCCCGTCTCCCCTATGATGCAGTCTAACTTCCATGAGTTGCACCACTCTGTTGATATGGGTGATCTTTTCCAAAAACATCACTTCCATTGCCTCTACTACCTTAACTAATAGAACTCTAACTTCCAGACTTATATGGTTCAGAATATCCCCTTCTCGCACCCTGGTTTTATCTAGTTCCTCTATCACTAACTGTTTGTCTTAGGTTCCAGCATAACCTCTGTAGATTTCCAATATTTCCACAAGATTTTCACTCCACTGGTGGTCAAGGACAATATTTACAATAGTGTCCTGAATTACCACACTAGTTTAAAATTACATGGGTCATATCCTAAATGACAGATCCCCATGATTGGCCACTCTAATTCCCACTACTTTGTCTAAATGTCTCATAATAATGCTTCATGATCTTGGAAGGTGTTCCACCTGATCATCTAGAATTAACCACCTGTCTTCCATTGGAATCCTTCTTCAAGTTCCCCTTCGAGATAAGAACCTGATTCATCACTTCTAAAAAGTTCTCCAGCCTAAAGATATTCACCTGAGACTTAATTTCACACTTAATTTCATCATAAAATCGGTTTGCTAGAGTAGCCTCACCTGCCGTCAATGCTGGAGAAAAACACTTAAAATCTATAAATCATCTAGCATAGTTCATCACGGGAAGGCTCCCATGAGTCAACCGCATAAACTCTACTGCCCTCTCCTACCACATAATCTCTGGGTAGAAGTTCTCTAAGAACTTCTCAAAAAATTTCTTCTATAGCATACCATTAGTCTATCCAGTTCATTCCTGAACTTCCCAAAAATACTTCATTGATCCTCATAGCATATAAGAATACAACTTGAACCTTTTCTTAGTAGGGTTCTCCAAATGGTCAAGTATCGTCTCAATGGACTCAACTCAGAACTCATCTCCCTTAGGTCCACCCTATCCAGTAAAATTATGAGGTTGTTGTAACTGAAACTCTCTTTCTAGATCATATATTATATTTAAAACTCTCCCTAGGTTTCTTCCCATGAATTTTATGAAGTGGGTGAAGTTTTTATCAGAACTTATCCCCTACTTCCTCACATGGCACTATCGGTTCCTTAGGTTTCACTACTGGTAAAACATCTCCATCCACATCCTCCTTTCAACCCCTCAGTTGGCATCATCATGGAGTAATAAATCTACAATTCCAAACACACGTCTTAGGACTCATAACACAACTTTATCACATTTATATAATAGGAATAATCATAACAATTCCTTTCCCCAAGCCTTTCCACATGGTCAAAACTATGGCGCTATCATTACCCTTAACCATCAAACACCTAGGTCCTAGTTAACAAGGGTAAACATGTCTCGTATTCAATTTTCTAATTTAGACAACCAATTAATTACATTATTAGTTCATTTTACCACTTCCAATTTTATATTAGGAACCATTTTCAATTCAATTCTACAAGCTAGGAAAACAGTTCAAGTTCAACACCTTACCCAAAACCCATTTTCTCGTGCTTGCCTAAAATGATGCATGTCACAAAATAATAATAAGTTCCTAGAATGATTTATACAAACTCAAATCTTCTGACATTCAAGGCCATGATTCAATTCTCATCAAATCTAAAAAACAAAAAATCATATCACACCACAATTGCATCACCCAAGGTGAAAAAATATTTAACTGTAATAACAAACAGAAATAGAAACAATCCCACCCTGAGTACATGGGTTTCCCCCCATAAATGGGTTTGCAAATCCCATGCATGAGCTCATAACCAAGCACTGACTCTTCCTAGTCTCTTACCTACCTTTCTCAAATAGTAAGACAAAATAATAAGAAAATAAAAATATAGCTATAATACCATTTGTAACGTCCTGACCCGGGTTTCATACATCGGTTCCCCGAACCGGTCAGTCACATGACCTCAATCACACCTCCCCATACACCAAAGGCTATTGACTAGAATCAAGGTTCAGATAAGTCAATCATAAAGATTTTATACCCTCTTTTATTAGAGTAATACTCCAGTGGAATGAAATAAATAACAGCAGAAGAATATATAACCAGAAACAATACCAATAACTCGTAATAATCAATGCACGGAATACAATATCCAACTAAGATCATAAAGACATCTAACGCAGACCATGTCCTGTGGTTCCCAATATATGTGTCAAGTGTATAAAAAGTAACTCAAAAGAAATACACTAAAACTCCCAAGAGGGTCCCGAACCATGTCCAGTTCCATCAACCATGATATATCCTGACTCAGTCATCTAACACAAGGCACTTTCCCTTAACATGTCCTGCATCCATGAAATCGATTCAGGTACCGATTAGGAAGCCCGAGTATGGTGTGAGTACAACTGATTGGGCCACCACTAATGGTGTCTAAAAAATATATATTCAATAACAAGTGTATGCAGTTGTATAGATAAATAATTACAATGCATAAGTAAATAGTTATCACATTATCAATTAATCTTTATTAAATACATAAACCACCAGGTTATCAAGGATGCCCATACCTCAATACCTACTCCAGCCTGTGTCGGGTTTGATCCGTGTTACATATTCAATTCACAATTCATTTCAGCAAATGGGATTTCATTGTCCATTTCTTTTCAGTTCAATTATTATGAACACCTAGAACCATAGTCCAAAGCCAATGTTTTGGGTATGGAACACCATGTATATCACCCCATTTAATAATACTTCATATATACCATGGGCATAGAATTTCATGTCTAGCACCCTAATTCTCAATCATGCATATACATCATGGGAATAGAACGTCATGTATAGAACCCCATTTCTCATTTATGTGCATATCTCATTACTATAGATCATCATGTCTAGCACCCCATTTTTCAACCAAATAGATAGATCTATCATTGGCGTAGATTGTTATGTCTAGCACCCCTTTTTAACAATTATGCATGTATATCACTAGTTTAGATCATCATGTCTAGCAACCCATTTATCAACTATGAAGATATATCATTCCTTAACACAACCTCACATGTACCTCATTATCACATGTTTTCACATTGTCACGTCAACTAAGATTAAACACATTAATCTTCTAATCATAATTACCCATCACAACTTCCATTAATTAATTCATAAATTAATCAATACAAGTCAATTAATTAATTCAAAAATTAATTAATCTTTTCACTATATTAATAACCAATAATTATTTCATCAATTAACTATTCAAACACACAATACCAAAACCTCATAATTAATTCTCTAATTAATTATTTCAATTTATAATATACATATCTCTTAATTAATTCTATAATTAATTACTCAATTCAATCATCTCAAAACCCATATAATTAATTCCCATAGTTAATTTTTAAATTCACAAATCCAAAAATCTCATAATTAATTCTCCAATTAATTATCTCATTCAATTATCCAAAATCTAACAATTTCACAACTATCTTAATTAATTAATTTACCACATTAATTAAATAAAATAGAGATTTAAATTTCTAAACAACTATAGAAATTCTACAACTTTTATATATATAATCAAAATCACAGCTATGGGATTTGAATTTTAGACCACCTGCCTCAATTTTTTGATGAAGATCACCCAATAAAAATCCCCAAAATTGAGCAGCATAATGACGTAGATTTAGATCCATATCTCAGAAACTAAATCAAGATGAAAGAAATAAATATCCTTCCCAAATAGATCTAGATCCATAATCTTAGATCTAGATTCACCAAATCTAGATCTAGATATAGTAAAACAGAAGATATCTTCCACAAAAAGAATAAGAGAAAGAAGGAGGATGAATGAAAAAAGAAACGTGATAGGATCCACTTATTAGGAGAGGATAAGATATTCGATTCAAGATTTGAATCATGAATAACAGAGGTCAAGTGGCATTAGAATCCCTCTGGGAAGATCTGAAATCATCCAATATTGTAAGGGTCTAATTTTAAATTGAATGTGGGAAGTTTCAGGGGTTTAGGTGGATTTAAAACCAATTTTTGGGCAATTAAAAATACCATGCACAGTTTCCTCGACAGGGGTGCATGATTTGACTTAACCATGTAACAATCATGTGCCTATTGTTTTAGGGGTGCACGGTTTCTATTTTTAGGGTGTATTTTTAAAAAAACTATGAGTTATTCATGTGATTCCCCAATTTCTAGGGTTGTGTGGTTTTTTGGAATGGGGTGCATGGTTTTCTCTAACTGTGTGCCAACCATGCACAGCCCCTTTTCCTTCCACTTTCTTAATTTTCACCCAAACGCACCCTAAAGTACAACCCAAATGAATAGTACTCAAATAAGTAAAAAATAGTAGCTGAATTCAAGCCCGATTAGACTATATAAAAGGTTGGGATCTTACATAGGTGTAGTTATGGATTATTCTTAATTACTTGAATGAATAAAATTTATCATATCTTATACTTTTATACATAATATTTTACATCCTGGTTGACTAGTGGATGAACATAGTTGAGAGGGTGATCATATGAGATTTTAAATCTAATCATGTACACTTGATATATGGACTTAGTCATTTGAATCATGAGAGTGTCAAAAAAGGTTAAGGTGCATACTAATTAAAAACATAAATATCTTAATGGTAATTGTGTAAATAGTACATAAAACATTATAGGGGCCTATGATTGCATAAATAAATAGAAGTATGACCTGAGAGAGAACATGGAAAGAAAGATTGAGTTTTCTAGTAAAGAACTAATTAATTTATATATGATCCACATGAAGAATCAAAACCAACCCCAACACCCCATTATTATCTCATGTTATTATTAAAACCTTTAATACATTACTTTTATGATCATCATCTCATAAACCATGTTTTCTTACTTGTATCCATTTAATGTTATATATTATATCATTTATACTACATAAAGACAACAACACTTATCTTTACAAGTCCACACCAGTAGACATAATTAGTGAATTGAACTTTTTTCCCTTGTGGGTAAAATGTAGGGGGACTCCAGTGAATGTTTTTTAGGATACTATGGAATTATAGGGGGTTGTATATTTATAGTGAATAGTTAATCATGGATCACATATCATCCAACTATCATTAAAAATTCTAGTATAAAAATACATGGAGTTCAAATCCTTTCATAAATCAATATAACATAGAATATCATATCATGAACATTATATAAAATATCTAAAACGATATGAAACATGCCCAATACTATTTTCAAATCAAATATATCTTTTATCATGTCCAATTTTATTTTTATCAATTAAAATTAGGTTGTTCTATAAACTCAAAACTCTATTCCCAGTACCAAATACAAGGTACAACCTACTTAGAACCATTTAAATTATAGGAAAACGGTCTTCAACCATGTCATAATAATAAAATTCAAAAATGTACACTAATAATATAAAACATCATTCCCAAGACTAATCCAAATTCTACCCTATACTTTCATGGGTTCACAACATTAATGGAAATTCAAAGGAACCTAACAAGTTTTACTAGGACATAATATATTATGGATACCCCTCATAGTTTTAATTCCAAAGTTCCATTTCACTTTACATTATGCACATAAAGAGTGGTGACCATAGAAATTAATTATATCATACATCGTAATACTCATGGCCCTAAAAATTCATATCCCGCAATAAAAGAAATAATAAATATAGTTTGGGTTTCTTTTGGATAATACACACACACACACACCGATAATAATTGATACATCACACATCACATGAAGACTCATATAAATTGATACAAAATATTAGGGACCACTTACCTCATAGTTAGAAGAGTCTCATTTTAAAGTATCAATAGATTAGTCAAACCCATTCAATATAAATTATATAACCAAAAAAATTACCCAAAATTATGGATTTGAAATGAGAAATGTAATAGAAATGAGAGAAACTGATAAATAAGGGTTAAATAGAATTTTCCTTTCCCTTGGAAATCGATTGGAAACAATGGCACAAGATTCAGTCATGAGAAGAGAAAGATAGAGAAAAAACATGAGGGAGTCTCATATAAGGAAGTATGTCTAGTTTTCTTTCCTATGTAGGATAAGGAAAAAGATTTCAATAAATAAATCAAACCCTAAAATTATGAAATTGCCTCTACTCTATTAAAATGAGGGTTTTATATTCCCATTTGAACACTAGGGGGTACCTAGGTTCTAGTGAACCCACACTCGACCCATAGTGATAGTGGTTATATCCCATTACCTTTCCAATAGATGTATGGTGGCCTCTCACCAAAAATTACGATGGTAGTTATACAATTAGGATTAATTTTACTAGTAGATCCATTTTCTTAAAATAGGATCATGATTCACCACAAATCCCTTTAACATCCACAACTAGTTAAAATACACTTGTTTTTTCCAAAAATAAATTAAATTCATACCATTTTATATATGGTTCATTAAAAATTCATCTCTATCCTAATCTAATAATGGATACAATAATCTTAACCACACACCTAACCTAGATAAAATCCTTTTCTACAAAATTTTATCACTCTAATCTAAAAAATATTTAGTTATTTTTAAAATTATTTATTCAATATTAATTCAATCTATAATAACCAGAAACATGTCAAAGAGATAACCAATTCTCCACCAATATATTTTCCTTTAAATTCAATAATTACCAATGCATAGTGACGCTAATTGATTTCGATCCATTAAAAAGATGTCACATACATAGATAAATCTATTAAAAATGAAATCTACTATGATAGGCATACAATTTTAAATTTTATTAATTTTTTCCCAATCATATCCCTCTCAGAGTTGTACTAGAGAATCTAAAAATTACAAATATATAAATACTTTACTATTATACCCTAAATCTATTTGCTACACTAAGAATCACTATACATATACATCAGTATAGTTCTTTTATGAGAACTGACATACTCCATCCCATGTATAATATCTTAATTCCACATTAGTCATTTATTGAATATATTATAATATACCATGCATTGTATATCAATATCCAAATCGAGTTATCATAAAAAAACTAGACATATTATTCATAGACTGACATGTAAAACCCATTTATATCCAAACATTATTGTGAAACCTATACCATCCTAGTAAGGTTTTTTCAACAGATCATATTATTTGTTCTCTAGATTCCACCTATGATAAGAGTGGTATTGTAAAATAATTGATTGTTTATATCCCACCCTGAATATTTCCTTATTCAAGTACTAACTAATTTGGTCTACATCATAAATTAATAATATTTATTCATGATTCAAGATCTTAATATCCTAACCAACCCATTTTATAAGCAGTTCACTAGTTTACAATATCTTAGTGCTTTATGTTATCCTTACTCAAGGTCAGAGGCACCCTGTCATCATAAAGCATGGGTATTAGTAGAAATTATTTACATATTATAAATAGGAAAAAATTAACCCATAGTCTAGTACCATAAATTCATTTTAAAAATCATGTGTTTAAAGCATACATAAAAAATCATTAATCTCTAGGCATAATAATGACACCCGTGTTAGGGTTGTTGTGAACCTCAAATAACTTCCTTATAAAACTTTTGTACATGACTTATATTTATAAAAACATGAATATTATTTGTTTCTATATGATATAGATCTCATTCATGTTCCATAATTCCACACTAAATGTACATAAAATGACACTTTCCTTTGGTTTGAAGCAGTTTGTAACCACTTCATTGGCTATCACAATTCCTAATATTCACAATGATCATTATCATATGACCAATTTTGGTTAACTATAAATCTACCTACTACATCCTAAAGAGGTAAATAAACCTGAGCCTCAAACTTCGATGTTTATTTGATGACCTCATGGTAGGTCTTAAGTAAAAATTATACTACACATAATTTTAACATATCATGTCTGGATTTGGCCCCCATATATTCTATCTGATGATATAATCATAGGATAGAGAGGTTTTACCTTGGTAGAGATTGTACATGTGATCAAAGCCAAAAATATCATGATTTCATAGGAGGAAAAGGCAGTGGGATCATTAGACACCATGAAATGTTCTCGATGTGCTGAAAATATAAGAAGAGTTATTAGCATGATGCTAAGGTGATTGAAGATGGATCTTTTTCATCAATGAAAGATGTTTTGTTCAAAATGTCATCAAAAAGTGTAATACCGTGAATCTTTTTGTGAATTATAATTTGATTGTGCAATGATATGATTCCATAAAGTAATCAATTATTGCATGGGTTATCATACCAAGGGGTTTTAAGCCTTGTGTGTTTGAAGAGTTATTGAGGAGAATATTTATGTTGTGGGGTTTCTAAAATTATAAGATGACCTCAACAGGATGTTGTTTCTTTAATATCATATTCCCTTTTGAAGATCTAAATAGGATATCTTGGTTCTTTGGCTCAATCCTATTGAATCTTGGTACACTCCTCATTTAGGAATTGGATCCATCTTTTTACTACTTTTAATATCGAAACACTCTTTCCTAGGTATGGGTCCACAAATTTAGAATTAGTTGGTTTTATTGGAATCCTATGATTCTAAGGGATATTTATTTATCTATTGGATTCCACATAAAATGGATAGGGATGATGGAAATAATATTTTGGCATTATGAAAGTATTTTAATCCAAGTTGATTTATCATCACTCTTGGTTCATCAAATTATTTCATCTATTGCTGATAACAACCTTAATTTAAGGGTTGCGTATGAAAAAAAATGCCTAATTTTTGTGGTCATTACAAAACTGCTGGACATTATAATAATTATTTTCAAAGGAATAGAAATTATATATACTCTTTTTGAAATTCATGTGTCCATAAATAAGTTGAATGTAGGAAGAAATTATAGTTGAAAATAAAGAAAGGAAAATATGTTATTGAAACTGATGTCCCAATTGGACAGAAATTGATCTCGAATTTAAATAGGACTGATGGGAGACTTGATATTATCCCCTCTAATGATTACTCTTCATATCCCTTAGAATTTTATGTTTTAGATGATCTTTTGGTCCCTAATTATGTCCCTAGAAGCTCAAGGAATCAATTGGAAGCTGATAAAAAAGACATGTCTTGTTTTTATAATGGGGATGTTCTAAAAGACTAGTTGGAATGTCTTTATACTATTGTTTAGGATAATCTGGTGACATACACCCAAAATCCGGTGCACAATTGGAATACATAAGTGAATTTAATTCCAATAATGATGTGTTGGATAAAGGGAATTAGATTGATTGTAATGAGATGGAAGAAAAATTTTATTGCTCTTGTGCCACCAAGGGTAATAATCAAATCCTAGATATCAGACTTTATTACTCTATGAAACTAAAGAAATAAAAGCCACACAAGTATTATTCAAATATCAAGAATACATTAGTTACAAGATCCTCTAAATAAGGATCTAGTTTTTTCAAAATATTTTTAAATAATAAAATGCTGAAAATTTTGAAAGGATCATTTCTCCTTGAGGTTGAGATCAATGATGACTTTTGTAAATGGATTAATGGGAAAGATGATAAAACTATCAAGAAATATGATGATGGTTTTATTATTTTTGATACATATCTTGATACCTAGAATATAATGGTCTGAAATATTGAGAATTATTTTAAAAGTAATTAGAATTTGTACTTTAAGACCCTTATTTGGGACTAACTTTCCACTTCATTTTTTTTCTAGGGTTTTTACTTCTATGAATGGATTATTGATGAAAATACTTACCTCTTTTGTAGGATGACTTGTGTTTTCCTATGATTATTCTTGCAGTAGCTTATTTTTTTGTAGGAAACATGATATGTTGGGGTGCTGTCACCATGCCAATGATCTGATGATTCTTCTTGCATGTTGTATAAGGAGTGGATACACAGTGTGACACTCTATAGATTCACTACTACAAATCATGGTTCAAAGTATAAATAAATTAAAATTTAGTATAGATGGTTGTAGAAAACATTCATTGTTATACTTTATGTCAGGGTGGGATTTCAACATAGATGCAACCTACTCTAGGTAATGATAGTAATTATAGTCTTGATTGCGTAGTTATTCTGTTTATGTATTCGGATGTTTGGAAATGTAATCTTTTACCTTGTACTCTTTTTTTAATAAACATTATTGGGAACATGGATTTGGTTTTCAAAATCCATAGTTCACACTTTCTCGATAACATATTATTAATACCATTCTCAAAATATATCGAATAATTAGAAATATACTCTACCACCAACCACCCAAGGTACTAGTGATTTATTAACTCCCAAAACATCTCACTCTATAAATTCTCTATAAAACTAATCTCATAAAATAGATAGTAGAAATATATCCAGGATGGTCTCCCACAATTTTTCCCTTATATTAAATTCTTCCACCATTCATGCACCTCACCCTCAAATATAGAAACTCCAAATTACATAGGAAATTCACAATGAGTATCAATTTGTTTTATAGAAAACTGGATATTCTCAATCTATTTTTCAACTTCTTATTATCCAAATCGAACTCTAGATATTATTTTGGGAAACTCCTAGAATTCATGGATACATTTATATACAACTGATTATCTATTATTATTTCCATTATCAAAATACTTAAAGACTCTTAACATGATTTCCATGAATGATACAACTAATGACGTGATAACCTTGTTGAAGGTCCACCAAAAAACATTAAAAATTTATAAAGTTTTATAAATAAAACATGGGAGCTAACCCCAAGGAATATTCTCTCATGGAGGAATTTTTGAATCATTCACTATATTCTCTTAGTTTTTTTATATTTAAAATATTAATATTTTTTGTGATTATTAATATTTTATAAGAAAATAAAATTTATGTGGAGTGGTAAAAATTATAACAAGTAAATATAAATAAAATATAAAATAAATAAGAAAAGTAGAAATTCAAGGAAAATTAAAATAAAAAACCTAATTATAAGGTGTTTTGCTGGAAAATGAATTTATCATTATTTTGAATTGATTATTGTACTTTTAATCATACTAACTCAATCAAATGAGTGACTTATCACATAACCTGAACTACTACATCCTTAAATTTTCAACCAATCAATAATGATATTACTCATAATGTGAAATGGCCTCTTAATATAAGTGTTGCAAAGATCCCCTAGTGTCTCAGTGGAACATCATGATACATCAGCACTCAAAATCTACTCTTCTGAGATAAACTTATAATAAAGGGATTCAAAGGATAAGGATAAAGTTGAAGTATAAGTTAACACATGGGGATAGTTGAGAGATATTATTTAACTCAAACATAAAACTATATACATGGGTTTTTGTGAAAAAGTAAAAAATTTAAATGATGAAAAACTCAAAATCAATCCCCAACTTCCCTTCCATGAAGTAGATTCTCTAGATAAACCTCCATTAATGGAGTTAGGAGATCATGACCATAGGAGGGAAGAATATGCATACTTCTAAGGGGATGATATGAAATTCATGAACAAAAATGAAAAAAAATATGAGAGATTGATAATTTACATTATTAAATGATAAAATTAAAATAGAATAAATAAGAAAAGTAACCCTACACTAATTGGCTAGGGATGACCACATGGAACTAAACCCTCATTCTTCTCTCCCTCAATCCACTCTCCCTACTTAAATATCTCTCTATCTATCTTTCTCTCTCAATTGAGGGTCAAACATTGAAGCCTTAAAATAGTGCTCCCATCCCATTTTATAATTTTCAATCGCAAGATTAATTTCCTCAAATGCATGGGATGAAAACTCATAACATGAGCTATTAAATAGGAATAACTATATGTTTCATACTTCTGGGTTTTTATTTTAAATTTTAGTATCAACCAATATATTCCTCCTATATTTATAATGGCCTCAACATTTTTTTAGGAACATGAAAATGGATTTTTATCCTATATGATCAAGGGGATAATCTCTTTGAATATTATAAAATGGACTTCACATAGAAATAAAGATGATACCATGAACATTATTTGTCTTATAGGTTATTCCTTGAACCTTATCATTGATTAATGTACACTATTTATTGGTTTCAAATGAGTAATTCATACCCATGGGTTATAGAGAATAACATGAAAATTGGATCCCTCTTAGATTTAATCATACACAAGTCTCGTCTTGGTCGAGTTATTCTAAAATGAGCATATTCTCCATTAATTTCACCTTATAAAACCTATATATAATTATATTTTACCTTAAATGAGAATCTTGGTTGGATATTTATTCCTATACTAGATTCAAAACATATAAGTTAATCATACATAGGTGATGGGTGCAATTGTTTATTTATACATAGCCTTAAAAAACTTATGTTTCATCTGATGTGATACTAGAATGAGAAAATTATTTTTAAGTAATTATTACACTTTGATAGTTAATACTATGTGAGAGTAATTTAATCAGACATCAAATAGGAATTTAATGACTTATTATTACATAAGAATTACCTGATGATTTAATCTAAATTAAATTTATATTTGAGATTTTAATTTTACCCAGCATCTAGCCAAATCATGTTTAATCATACATGAGGTACTCTATGTGTCCAGTTTAATATCATGTGAAGGACTGCATTAATCTTGTTCAATCCCATTGTGCCTCAATTAATCTCTTAAATTGTGTAATCTACCCCCATATAATCCTATATGAAATTCCCTAAACATTATTTTAATCTCACATGAGGAAGCACCACCACTTCTTCAGTTAATATCATGCAGCCATTTCATTTTCCATATTATTATTATATAATTGGTAGAAAATGAGTTTAATCTCACATAAGGGGACCATATGGCCTTCAAATAAAATAAAAAAATACTTGAGATAATTAATGGATGATATAAATTAAGATAAATAAAAATTAACAATAAAATTCAAATTTAGACCATTTAAAATTTTATGCCATTTATTATAAAATAAATAGATATATGAACCATGATCTTCAAAATAATTAATTTTTTGTTCCATAAAAACATGAATAATAACTATATTTTATAAAATTTAATTTATCATTCATATAAAATTGGTTACCAACCATTTAATATGTCACAATCATCTTTAGTTTAGGATTTATATATAATTTTTTCTCTTTTATCATACTATTAGAGAAAGATCAAAAATTATATGAACTTCTCATAATATTTAATCTGAATTAAATATTTTATTTTAACATTTCATGTAAAAAATATTAATACTTAAATAATTTATGGGATAATCATTTTATAAGCCTAAATATATTGGGATACCACATCATTTTTTAAGAAAATTGAGTTAAATATCTCATCCTACAATGATATAGTATTTAATTTAGGAGTAAGAATGAATTGTTTTACAAGATTTAAACCCACTAAGGAAATTATAGTTTGACTTATACCACATCACTATTAGGTTCACATGATTGGTTTATTTTAAATATTTATTATATTCAATTCTACCTCCCCACTCTTTACTCTCTAACATCATTACATCTAAGAAAAAAATTGGTATAAAATCATTTTCTTTTTTGTTTTATACTTTTTTATAACCTTATACTAGATTTAATAGTATAAGGGAGATATAATTTCATATAGTATTTTAAGGATCAATTACCAGATTAATTCTATAGAGTTTTCATTTCTTTGATGGGGATGACTATGGTTATTGGTAGGCTATGATGGAGGCCAACCCTAATCAATTCATCATTAAACATTGGTCCTTAATAGTAAATCCATATAAATTTCTTGAGATGGTTATGAATCCCAAGGGATTGGGTTGTATTTTTTGACAAGAGGTGTTGGATTTTTTGATAAGAGGATTTTAGACAAGAAAATTTAATACTTGTAGGATTTTTAATAATGTGTGTGATTTCATAATCCTTAGATTTTTTGGTACGGAATCTTGATGTTTTTTGTGTTGGACCCATTTTCCATACAAATAAAATGGTTTATGAATGAAATAAATAAGTGAAAAGGTATTCTAAGAGGATACACATGGTCAAGAGAAGGTCCAAATAAGGTTAAATGCATCATAGAGAAGGTAGAGTAAGACAATGCCATATCTCAAGTCATGGTGAGTTTAAGTTGTCCAACATAGGAAAGAACACACCTTTTTCAATGTACATGGTGAAGGTAAAGGGGGATCTAGGTACAAATACTACCATATAATAGGACATGTTGAAGAGTTGAATTCCCAAAATAGAAAATTGGAAAGGGACCATGTTGTAGTGTTCTCCATGGTGAAGTTCTAGTGCACCTATTCAAAAAATCCATAGTAGAATGATCATTCCCATGGTAATAAAATTTATGGGTGAAAAGTATAGTTACAAGCTAAAATAGATAGAATCAAGAGACCATGACCATTGTAACGTCCCACTCCCCACCGATTGTCTTGGTAAGAGGTAGTGGGTGTTACTATTCTTAGGTGACATCCCCCAGACACCAAAGACTAGAAATAAATGTCAAGGGCCTCATACAAATTTGGGGAATGATTTTACATTTTAAAAAGAAACAAGAAAACCACAATAAAATAACACAACAAAGTGATATATAATGAATTAATACTAAAATAAAACTTTAAAGAAACTAAATCAAAACACTACTATATCAGAGTATAAAGTGGAGAAAAGGTGACATAACTAAAGGAAAAAATGAAAAAACCCAAAGACACCAAACAACAACTCCCAAACTACTCTAAGCACAAAATCCACATGCCCATTCCAAGATATCAAGATGTATTAATAAATAACTAGGATACCTTGACTTTACATAGGTATCGATAGATGAAAATTGCAAATGCACAATAGTTCCCAAGCAGAGGGTGAGTCTAAACTCAATAATTTTTCCCTAATTACTTCCCAACCCATACCACTATGAAAGAACATCTAATCACATTTATATAAAATAGTTTAAAAATAATTTAAAGTATTTTATAAAAAATCCAAAATATTTTTTTCAAACCAAAACAGTTTTTATATAAAGAAATCAAACAATAAAAGAAGCCTTTAAAACCATTTCTCAAATCCCATTTGGCATAAACATTATACACATCCACACATGGATGCCTAGGTGACATCTTCATACTCATGAACACTCTCTCACTAATATACCAATTCGTCACAAGTTATCCAATACTAGGTTCCCCAATGGAATACACCCCTTCCATGTGGTCATGTATAATGAAAATGAACTCACGCCAACCAAATATTCCAAATACCATGACAAACCAACCATTACAATCCATGTCAATAAAAAATTTCTTTTATTGAAAACATTTCCACAAACTTTTTCCAATGTATCAAAACTAACCATAATTTTAAAATCATTATTTTAAAATCATGAGCCAAAATCACTTTCAACAAAACTATCCAATTTCCAAAATTTCCTAGAAAAAATCATTAAAAAGGTTTCCATAAAATCACACAAGGGTTTCACAAAAATTTCATGAAATTCGATAAATTTTAAACCAAGCCTTCAAGTTCAAATTAAGTGCAATTGAGAGAAAATCCACCTACCTCTCAAAATTTGGTGAAAACGAAGAACGGAACAATGTCTTCAATAACCCGAATTAGATATTCTAAATACAACTATAGATCTTGTTCCCTATAATAAAAACAATAATATATCATCATGATTAAAATCTCACAACATAGATATATCCCCCAAAGCATTATATCTATGATTCTAAGAGAGGAAAGAAAAAGAGATCTAATAAAAATGATGAAGAAAGAGTACTTACTAGTGAATCTAGATCTCCAACAGACTTTGGATCTCCTAGATCTTTCTCCTAGAACAAAGGAAATTTTCTATAAATCATTAAGATTAAGATGAATATTTGTTATGGAAGTATTAATGGAAAATGATTGATTAAGGAGATAGACTGAGTTACATCCATAATTTTTGGATCATATAATTAATAGTGCATAGTTAGTCAAAATGTACGCTAACCATGCATGGGATTCTATGTCACGACCCATTCCCCAGGGCCCATTCCATGAATACCTCAAGCCCTCCTTCCATAGGTCGGAGGATGGAAACTAGAACTGGAAAGGTATATCCCTAAAACTAGGAAGGCATTGCCTTTAAACCTGTAAACTCACAAAAACCAAGCACATAGCAAGAAACAAGCACAATGTAAACTATATAGTAAACAGGGTGTGTACAGTAAGTAAAGGGGCTAGAATACAAGCCCAACTGGAAAGTACAAGTAAAAATGGAAACAGCTCCTGTAAACACCCACCAAGGATCCTACCTGAAGGGTAGGTACAACTCTCGTACGGTCATCTCTGTGGTACGTCTCGTCTAATAGTCCACCTCTGAGCAGCCTCCAATCCTAAAACCCTCAGCCTCAATCAATGTTGTCTATAATCTGCATAAGACACAGCAAGGTGCGGGCGTAGCCCATGCAGGGGTGAGTATAACAATACTTAGTAGGGACCTCGAGACCCACAAAGGTCTCCCACAATCCGCAAGGGGTAAACCTCAAAGTAAAACCTCAAACTCAAATCATGAATCAATAGTCATCAACACTACTTAGGTATATTACCATACATATACCTAAGTTATCAATATATAATCATCTCATGCTTGAGGGAAGAATACCACAAAGGTAACACCACGAAGGTAGAAGTACTATACAGGTAAGACCATGAAGATAGAAGTACCACACAGGTAACACCATGAAGGTAAGTACCAAAAAGTTAACACCACACAAAATAATACCATGAAGGTATCACCACACAGAAGTGTACCACAAAGATAAAGACTCATCTCACACCAAGAATAACTTAAATATGAAAGTATGGATGATTAGATAAATTACTAGATCATCTTACTTCATCGAGAAGCTTTGTTATTGACCCACACAAGATTGAATATGACCCACACAGGATTTGGAGATGACCCACACAGGATCGAAGATGGATCACACAGGATCTAGAGATGACCCACACAGGATCGAAGATGACCCACACAGGATCTAGAGATGACCCACACAGGATCTGGAGATGAACCACACAAGATCAAAGATGAACCACATAGAATCTGGAGAAGACCCACATAGGATCTGGAGACTCCTCAAGTACAGCCAACCATAGGGTTCCCGCACTAAGCACACTTGATTCTGGGATGTTCCGCTCCTCAAGTCATAGGTCTACAATTCAACTAGCATGAATTCCCACGAAGAAGTATCCCAATGGTCTGTCATGTCATAAGGGGCCCAATGCGATAGACGGCGCGTCAATCAAACGCGTGGTCTGTAAGTTATTAACCTTTTAGTTTTGAGGGCCTGGTTGGATTCTGGTTCGACCCAACCCATCCATACTCCAACTTTATCCAAAACTCAAGTGGGTTATACCAAAATTACCAGCTCGATCCAAGGATCTTGGCGCCATATAAGGTTCGTTAAATGGATGCTCAGTTCTCAAGATATGGCCAAAAATGTGTATCTGGGTCCAGATGGGCTCGGGTCCGGTCCGACCCAGTCGAACCCACCCGGGTCCGGCCCGAATGGGCTGGGCCGCGGTGAGGCTAGCCCACTGGGTATGACCCGTCCTGCACTGGGCATGGCCTGCTGGGGTGGCCCACTAAGGGGTGGCTCGGCTCGGTGCGGCCTGCTCGGTGCGGCCCGCTCGGCTGGGTGCGGTCCGCCCGGCTGGGTGCGATCCACTATGGTGGGGGCCTCCCTAGTCGCACCGGGAGGAGCCACCCACCCGGATTCCTGAACGGTCCATCGAACTATTCGGCCTGCTGCCACGCAGGACCTGCTAGAGCGGGTCCTGCTCAGTGCGTCACGGCTGGCCGGATTCTCGGCCGGTCCTCCTTCCAGAGGCGCGACAACGCCGCTGTCCACCTACGATCGGTTGGGTGTTGGCTGCCTTCCGGTCTCCGCCGTGGCTAAACAGTCACGGTCTTTATCTCCAGTGCCACAGAAATGCGCCATCACTTTTCCATGCGGCCGGTCGGTGTGTTTTCCACCACCCTACTCCACCACAACTGACGGGTCATGGCCTCCTCTTCTCACAGCACGGACGTGCGCCGCCCTCCTTCCACGCGGTCGGCCGGGTGTCGGCCACCACCTTCTTCCACGATCCATCGCAGCTTCATTCCAAACCCAAAAATTAGGACATCTGCATATTCATGATCCTTAGGTTGAGATCTCTGCATCCATATGTCACACTCGATGAAACTTTTTGTTTTTAGCATGCTTAATTATTTGGCATCGAAGAACGCACAAAGAACGAATAGAAAAGGTTATGGTAAAAGTGTGGATCGATGATCGTGTTTGTTTGGCTATCGTTGTTGAGAATCAATTATATGAAGAATAAACAAAATATATTTAATCATAATTCAAATTAAACCCCCTACCTCGTTTTCATGTTAGAGGTGGCGTGAGGAAGAGGATGTAGTTGATGAAGAGGACGTCGGCGCCCTTCGCTCCCACGACACGTTTCCGATCCAGGATGGGGTGTCGTCCTCATTCTTGATCTAGAGAAAGTTCTTTGTTGGAGGATGTTCTTTGTTGGAGGATTCTTCAGAAAATTCCTCTTATCCCTTTCACTAATGGAAAAACAACCCTCAATTCCATCAAGAAGAGTTAATAAAATAAATCTTAATTAACAAGTTCTTTCATTAATTTAGTTTTAATAAACCCTATTAATTAAAGAGAGTTGTGGTTACATAATTTGTGTAACCAGGAATTTAATGCCCAACCTTAAATGCTCGACCACCCTTGTGTGGTCCCCACCTCTATAATTTAAAAAGGAGGTTTCAAAAAAATGTTATTTATTTTATTTTTCTTCTCCCACGAAAAACTAAAAAACTAACTTCCACACTCAACCTACTGCAGTCGAGGTGAAGGTATCCTTAAGTGAATATTGGCGCTGCGGGTTCAACGGTGTTCTCGGATTTCAATTCCGAGCACCAGTTCAAAAGTGGAAAAATGTCGCTTGCGTGTTTACTGAACGTACCTAAAAAAGTTCAGAAATTCATTCTGGGTACACCAGGACTCGGAATCACACATCGTCAATTTTTGCGAACTCGTAATATTTCCATATAATTAAAAAAATTACATGGAAAAAATATAGGTCTTTACATTCTCCCCACCTCAAGGATTTGTGTCCCTGAAATCCACAACACAAACTAGGGAAACAAGTGGGGGTACTAAGCACGAATCTAAGCCTCCTGCTCCCAAGTTCTCTCCTGGAGGTACCCATGAAAACAACGCACGTGCACCAGAGGTATCGATCACCCACAAAGGCATCTATCTTTTTGATCCTCAATCTCTAATGGAACCTACGAAAACGTCACCCCATCATTGATGTCTAGTTCACCCCAGTAAATGATGTGTGCAGGATCATGCATGTACCTTCTCAGCTGAGATACGTGGAAAACATTGTATATCTGATGCAGCTGAGGGGGAAGAGCTAAGAGTTATGCCACCTCACAAACTCTGCTGAGGACCTGAAAGGGTATGATAAACCTTAGAAATAACTTTTCACCCTATCCAAATCTCCACAAACCTCATCGAGGTGATACCCATAGAAAGACATGGTCGCCATCCTCGAACTCCAGGGGTCTCCATCTCCTATCATCATAAGACTTATGCCTGCTCTGTGCAGTCTTCGTCTACTCCTAGATAATTTTCACCTTCTCTATGGTATCCTATACCATCTCTGGTCCCAATAGTACTGACTCCCCTGGGTCAGTCCAAAACAGAGGTGATCTGCAAGGTCAACCGTACAACACCTCGAATGGTGCCATACTAATAATGGAGTGATAACTGTTGTTATATGAGAACTCCACCAAGGTAAAGTTATCCTCCCAACTACGGCTAAAATAAAGGATTCAATCACGCAACATGTCCTCAAGGTTCTGAAAGGTCCGCTCTGTCTCACCATCCATCTGAGGATGGAAGGTGGTGCTCAACCAAAGTTGTGTCCTGAACGCCTCCTACAACCCCTTCCATAGCTAGGAAGTAAAATGTGCATCACAATCGGAGACAATAGTATATGGGACCCCATGAAGCCACACAATCTCCTACACGTAGAGGTCTCCCAAGCCCTCTATTGAACCATGCTCCCTGATAGGTATGAAGTGGGATGACTTGGTGAGTTGGTCAACGATCACCTAGATAGAATCATGTCCTCTGGACGTGTTTGGAAATCCTGTCACAAAGTCCATGTAAATATCATCTCACTTCCACTCTGGCACCTCTAGTGGCTAAACTAATCTCGTTGGAACCTTATGCTCTGCCTTCACTTGCTGATAAGTGAGGCACCATGAGACAAAATCTACTACTGATTTCTTCATTCCTAGCCACTAGTGCTGACGCCGAAGGTCCTGGTACATCTTCGCCACTTATGGATGTACCACTAGAGGGGACATGTGAAACTCCCTCAACACTTCCTCTCATAGAACCACTGGTACCATAGTACATCCTCTGAAGAAGATGACATGATCCCCACCTTCATAAAATCCATCAGGTGTTTGTCCTATGGATATCTGATCACGTCGAGCCTCACAGTCAGTGTCCCCAAGCTGCGCTTCCCTGACTCGCTGAAGGAGTGGGGGAGTGACTGTCAGAGACTGAAGATAAGATGCTCCATCTCGATCCACATAGGATATCTTCAAAGTGGCTAACTACTCTATCACCTCACTCAGAAACTGTATACCAGATCTTCTGTTGAGTGCACCTGCTACTACGTTCCCCTTCCCAGGAGTATCGAGTATCTCAAAGTCGTAGTCCTGGAGGAACTCAAGCCAACGTTGTTTTCTCAGGTTCAGGTCCTTCTGAGAGAAGATATACCTGAGACTCTTGTGATCATAGTAGACTATAAAATTTTCACTCATCAAGTAATGTCTTCACATCTTCAAGGCGAAGACCACTACTACGAAATCCAGGTCATGGGAAGCGTAGTTCTTCTCGTGTTGTCTCAGTTTTTGAGAACCATGTGCGATCACTACTCACTCCTGCATCAAGACACATCCAAGCCTGGTCCCTAATTTGTCGCAGTAGACTACGTACCCAACGCCCTCCTCCGGTGGCCTCAAGATGGGGGCACCCATCAGTCTTTGCCTCAGCTCATGGAAACTTTGATGGCATCTCTTCGACCACATGAAGGGTCTCCCCTTCTTTGTCAATGTTGATAAGGGTTTCATAACTCTGGAAAAGTCAGACACAGACCTCTAATAGTAACCGTCCAAACCCAGGAAACTATGCACCTCCGTCACACTCCTAGGTGGCTTCCAAGTAAGCACAGCCTCAATCTTCACTGGATCCACTACAACTCCAGCCTCTGAGATGACGTGTCCCAAGAAGTGAACCTCTCGGATCCAGAACTGGCACTTCGAGAGCTTACTATAAAGTTGGTTCTCTGAGAGTGTATCTAGAACTATCTGTAGATGATAGGAATGATCCTTCTATATAGATGAGTATATCAAGATATCATTGATGAAGACTACCACAAAGCAATCGAGGTATGGCTGGAAGATCCTGTTCATGAGTCCCATGAACACTGTTGGGGCGTTGGTCACACCAAATGGCATAACCAAGAACTCATAATGGCCATACCAACATCTAAAGTTCGTCTTTTTCACATCCTCATCTTGTACCCTGATCTGGTGATAGCTTGATCTAAGGTATATATTCAGAAACCATCATGCTCCCTTAAGCTGACCAAAGAGATCGTCAATTCTCGGTAGTGGGTACTTATTCTTCATGGTCACCTGGTTCTGGCGCCGATAGTCCACACAGAGTCTCAAACTCCCATAAACCTTCTTGGCAAACAAAATCGAGGCTGCCTAAGGAGAAACACTGGGCCTAATGAACCCCTTGTTCTGTAAGTACTCCAGCTGTACTCGCAACTCTCGTAGTTCTGTGGGAGCCATCCGATATTCTGGTGTAGATATCAGTACCGTCATGGGATACAAGTCTATGTAAAAGTCCACATCTCTTTGAGGAGGTAGACCCAGAACATCATTAGGGAAAACATCAGTGTACTGATCCACCACTACAGGATAGCTCAGACTCTCAATATCAACCGCTTCGAGGGTAAGGCTATCCAACAAATGTGTGATTGGTTGCACCCTCCACCGGGTAAGTTCATCCTATGCTGAAAAGGTTCCCTTCTCACCGGTGAAGTAAAACCTGGTCCCTTCCATACGGACACACCGCAATTTTCACCTAATACAGTCGATCTGAGCATGGACTATAGATAACCAGTCCATACCCAAGATGGCGTTGTAAGGCCTCGAAACCGCTACTAGAAGATCCCAAGTGAAGATCTCGCCTCGTAGAGTAATCTCACACTACCAGCACCAGTGTTTAATCATTGAATCCTCTCACGTAGAAGTATCTAGCCATAAGGATCGAGCCAACAGCTCCATCGGAATCTCTGAGCTCCGAATGAGGGTCGTGGAAATAAAATAGTGACTGGAACCTGTGTCTATAAGAATTGTAGCTAGGGTGGAGTAGACAGAGATTGTGCCTCTAATCATCTCTGGAGCGTCGTGGTCTTAGGCCTCTACTACCTGAAGCTGAGCTAATCCCTTTTCCACTTGCTACCTATGGTTGGGGTGGACCACCTGGTGGTGGTGGCAGTAGAACCTCGAATCATTGCCCACTACCTGATGTATTTCTAGCTCCTCTGCCACGTTTGCCTTCTACCTGTGGACCTCATCAATCGAATCTTTGCCTCTGCCTAGGTGGTCCATCAACTATTTGTTGGACGTACTTACGGCGGGTTGGGCAGTCGCGAGCCATGTGACCCTACCCGCCGCACGAGTAACATTGTCTACTCCTTGCCTGTCCTGCTCTGTCTCGAGAGCCCCACACAATTGACCATGTATCCTGCGGTCGTCCACCTATAGGTCTGGTCCTCTTGGATCTCAGTGTCATATGTATACTACCAGCTGCATATGACTCTGCTACGTGATGTCCGGCGGTGGGTCTCGCTACCTGTGACTGCTCATCAAGGAAACTCTCCACTAAGAGTGATCTCTCTAACACTCATTCCTACATTGGTATGCCGAGGGAAATCATTGAATCTCTAATATTCCATTTGATCCCCTACTCAACGTTCCGGGCCCGGAAGAAAGGTTCTTGTACCATGTTAGTGGAGTAGTGTGAGAGGTCAGTGAACCTCGCTGAATACTGAGCCTCAGTCATGCTACCTTTCTAAAAGTGGAGAATCTCTTGTATACGCACTAAGAGTAAGGTCACTGGGACGAACTCTATCCTAAAAATTCTCTCTAAGTCCTCCTATATTAGAGTGAACTCTTCATGAACCTGGAGCATCAAGCTCCACCATCTTACCACTTATTCCTAAAGAATACTGGCAGTAAGAATCCCCATGAGATCAGCTGGTGTCCCTACTAGTTGAAAAAAGCTAACCACAGCCTCCAGCTAGTCCTCAGCCGCCTGTGGATCAGTCTCTCCCCAGAACCTAGTGTCCACTGGCACTGAAACTCATGAAACATGCTCAAGTGGAATGCACCCTCTATTTTTGGGGCTGGTGGCATCGACTGCCCAATGGGTAGTGGTGCTGCTGGTACACCACCCGATTGTACAAATACCGTAAGGGGGCCCTACACTGAAGCCTCATCACCCAGTGGACTATCATCACATACTCTACCTGGAACCCTATATGGCTATCTGTGTGGAGGAATATAGAAAGAAATAGCTGATCCATGGTTAATAAGTTATACCTGGTGAGTTGACTCAAAGAGATCACAGAGAAAACTTTTCAAAAACACACACGCGGTCAGTGTTTTTGTGAACTGAGTTAGAAATCAGAAGTCAGGGTCCTGGTGTATGGATATGTCAGCCGCTGCACCAACACTAGATTTCCCAAACTGATAACCACACTCATAACACTTAACACTATAGATGATTAAAATATCAGAGCCCAATTTCTTTGGTAGAACCTTCCTCTGATACCAATTTTCCACAACCCATCCCCCGGGGCCCATGTCGTGACTACCTCAATCCTGCCTTCCATAGGCCAGGGGCTGGTGACTAGCACCGGAATGTCATATCCCTAAAACTGGGAAGGCATTGCCTTTAAACCTGTAAACTCACATAAACCAAGCACATACCAAGACACAAGTAAAAAAGTGAACTATATAGTAAACAGGGTGTGTACAGAAAGTAGATGGGCCAGAATACAAGCCCAACTAGAAAGTACAAGTAAAAATGGAAATATTTCCTGTGAACACCCACCAAGGATCCTACCTGAAGGGTAGGTACAGCTCTCGTACTATCGTCTCTACGGTACATCTCATCTAATATTCCACCTCCGAGCATCCTCCAATCCTCGAACCCTCATCCTCGATCAATGTTGTCCATTTTCTGTACAAGACACGGCAAGGTGTGGGCGTAGCCCGTGCAGGGGTGAGTATAACAATACTCAGTAGGGACCCCAAGACCACCAAAGGTCTCTCAGAATCCACAAAGGATAAACCTCAAAGCAAGACCTCATACTCAAATCATGAAGCAATAGTCATCAAAACTACTTAGGTATGTGACCCTACATATACCTAAGTTATCAATATATAATCATCTCACATGTGAGGGAAGAATACCATAAAGGTAACACCACGAAGGTAGAAGTACCACATAGGTAACACCACAAAGATAGAAGTACCACATAGGTAACACCACAAAGGTAAGTACCACAAAGGTAACACCACACAAAAGAATACCACGAAGGTATCACCACACAGAAGTGTACCGCAAAGGTAAAGACTCAGCTCACACCAGGCATAACTTAAATACGAAAGTATGAATGATTAGATGAATTGCTATATCATATTACTTCATTGAGAAGCTTTGATATTGACCCACACAGGATCAAATAGGACCCACACAGGATCTGAAGATGACCCACACAGAATCGAAGATGACCCACACAGGATCTGGAGATGACCCACACAGGATCTGGAGATGACGCACACAGGATCGAAGATAACCCACATAGGGTCTAGAGATAACCCACACAGGATCGAAGATGACCCACACTGGATCTGGAGATGACCCACACAGGATCTGGAGATGAACCACACAAGATCGAAGACGTCTCACATAGGATCTAGAGATGACCCACACAGGATCTGGAGACTCCTCAAGTACAGCCAGCCACAGGGTTTCCACCTTAAGCACGCTTGATTCCAAGAGGTTCTGGTCCTCAAGTCATAGTTAGATACTTTAACTTCCATGAATTCCCACAAAAAATTATCCCAAAGGTTCATCACGTCATAAGGGGCCCAACGTGACAAATGGCACGTCAATCGGACGCACAGTCTGTAAGTTATTAACCTTTAATTTCGAGGGCCTGGTTGGATTCAGGTTCAATCCATCCCGGTTGTACTCCAACTTTATCCAAAACTCAAGTGGAGTAAATCAAAATTACCGGATCTATCGAATGATTCTGGATCCGCAGACGGTTCGTCAAACAGACACATGGTTCTCAAGATATGGCCAAAAAGGCGTATCTGGGTCCAGAAGGGCCGGGGTCCGGCCTGGATGGGATGAACCGCGGCGAGCCCGGCACGATGGGCCGTAGAGGTCCCGGTCCACTAAGTAACAGTATGGACCGGCCCGCGAAGGGGCAGCCCGGCCCGCTGGGCGGGATCCGGCCCACGCTGGGCACAACCCACTAGGGCGCAGCCCGGCTGGGTGTAGCCCGGCTGGGTGTGGCCCGCTCTGCTGGGTGCGGTCCGCCTCGCTGGGTGTGGTTCACCCAGCTGGGAGATGTCTGCTATGGTGGGGCCCGCACTAGTTGCACTGGGGGGGAGGCACCCTCCCGGATTCCCGAATGGTCCATCGGACCGTTCGGCCTTCTGGCATGTGGAACCTACTGGAGTGGGTCCTGCTCGGTGAGTCACGGTCGGACGAATTCCTGGTCGGTCCTCTTTCCAGTGGCATGACGACGTCGCTGTCAACTTGTGGTCGGACGGGTGTCAACTGCCCTTCATTCTTTTCCATGGCCAAGCATCCACAGTCTCTAGCTTCGGCAGCGTAGACATGCATCGTCGCTTCACCACGCAGTCAGTTGCCACCCTGCTCCACTGCGGCCGACAGGCTACGACCTCCTCTTCTAGTGGAGTGGACGTGTGTCACCCTCCTTCCACACGGTCGGCCGGGTGCCGACCGCCTCCTTCTTCTGCGATCCATCGCAGCTGCGTTCCAAGCCTGAAAATTATGATGTTCGCATATTCACGATCCTCAGGTTGAGATCTCTGCATCCATATGTATCACTCAACGAAACTTTGTGTTTTCTTCACGTCTAATTGTTTGGCATCAAAGAACGCACGAAGAATGCACGAAGAACGAATAGAAAAGTTTATGGTAAAAGTGTGGATAGATGGTCATGCTTCTTTGTCCATCGTCATTGAGAATCAAGTATATAAAGAATCAACAAAATATATTTAATCATACTTTAAATTAAACCCCCTTCCTTATTTTCTTGTTGAAGGTGGTGTGAGGAAGAGGATGAAGTCAGTGAAGGGGATGCTAGCGCCCATTGCTCCCGCAACATGCTTCCAATCTGGGCTCGGGCGTCTTCCTCATTCTTGATCTGGAGAAAGTTCTTTGTTGGAGGACATTCTTCATTGGAGGATTCTCCAGCAAAGGCCTCCTCTCCCATTCTCCAACAGAAAAACAACCCTCAATTCCCTCAAGAAGAGTTAATAAAATAACTCTTAATTAACAAGTTGTTTCATTAATTTAGTTTTAATAAACCCTATTAATTAAAGATAGTTTTGGTTACATAATTTTTGTAACCATACATTTAATGCCCAACCTTAAATGCCTGACCACCCTCATCTGGTCCCCACCTCCACAATTTAAAAAGGAGGTTTCAAAAATAAAAATAAAATGTTATTTATTTTATTTTTCTTCTCCCACAAAAAAACTGAAAAACTAACTTCCACCCTCGACCTACTATGGTTGAGGTGAAGGTCTCCTTAACTGAATATCAACGTTGAGAGTTCAACGGTGTCCTCATATTTCAATTCCGAGCATCGGTTCAAAAGTTACAAAATGCTGCTTGTGAGTTTACTGAATGTACCTAAAAAAGGGTTCAGAAATTCATTTTAGGCACACCAGGCGTCAGAATCATGTGCCGTCAATTTCTACGAACTCGTAATATTTCCATATAATTAAAAAAAACATGGAAAAAATTTGGGTCTTTACATTCTACCTCAAGAAACCCCTCGCACAGTTGCTTCATATGGTTAGAAAAACCATTCACTAACCATGCATTATTAACTATCCCAAATCATAGTAGGATAACATGGTTTCTACTAAGAATCCACATGTCTTGGCCAAATCATGTCCCAAATGTGCGTCTAGCTAGTGACCTCTATTTTTATTTTCACAGTTTCCAATAGGTGTTTCACATTTTCTACTAACTGTTCTCGAACTATGAACCTCTAGAAAAGCCTCCAAAACATGAAAAAACCCCCATTTTAACCTCCTAAAACTTAAAACAATCATTATATATAGTTAAAATATATGAATAAATGGTTAAGTACCTAAAATTGGGGGTTCTACATTCTCCCCATCATTGGTATTTATATCCCCATAAATTTGAAAACTCGAGTTGTCATGGAAGATTTCCATCCACTACTCCAACATTTCCTTTTCATTCTCCCACATTTCCTCATGAATCCAATTATGTTGTCATAAAACCTACACTATACTAATGCTTTTACCACACAATACTTTCTCCTACATATCCAAAATATGTACTAACATGTGAACTAATGAAACATCGAGCTCTAGGTCAATATGATCCCATCAAATCACACGGTCAGGATTAGGTTGAAGCTTCTTAAATTGAGATACATGAAATACATTATGCACTGAATTGAACCTTGGTAAAAAAAACCCAACTGATATTTCACCTCACTGACTTGTTCAAGTATCTCAAAAGGGCCTATGTATCGAGGAGATAACTTTACTTGATTACTAAGTTGATGGTACCCAAGCCTTGGAGAGATTATAAATAACACATGATAACTCGCCTAAAATGAAAATGGTCATCAATGTTGATCTACATATGATTTGTAACGACTTTGAGTCATCTCTATCTTCTTTCTGATCAACTGAATCTTTTATATTGTCTCTTGCATAAGGATTAGTCCAGCTAGTGAACTCTCACTTATTTCCACCCAAAAAAGTAGAGAACAATAAGGATGACCATAAAATTATTTAAAAGGATATATAAGTATTGAATCATGATAACTACTTTTGTAAGATAACTCCACTAATGGCATGTTCTCCTCCCATGAGATACCAAAATCCATCACATAAAACCTAATCATATCGTCCAACATTTGAATTGTTCTTTCAGATTCTCCATCCATTTGAGGATGATATGTTTTTCTCATAGTCAATTAAGTCCTAAGGTATTTCTATAATGATTTTCAAAAATGAGATGTGAACTTGTGGTCTATGTCATATACAATTGTGACCGAAACACCATGTCACTTTACAACTTCTCAAATATAGATTTTGGACAATTCCTCCACTATATAAGATTCACAAAAAGAGATGAAATTAGTAGACTTAGTGATTCTATCCATAATTACCCATATAGAATCATGTTTTTTAACCATCCTTGGGAGACTTGTCATAAAAATCCATGGATATCAACTCCCATTTCCAAACAGGAATTGGTAAAGACTTCAACGTGTCTGCTGGTCATTGGTGTTCCATATTTACCTGTTGATGGGTGATCCATCTCGAAACATACTCTTCCATATCCCTTTTCATGAAAACCCACCATAATTGTGTTTTCATTTCTCTATAAATATTTTTAATGTCTAGATGAATAGCCCATTTTGAATGGTGATAAGCATTGAGAATTTGTCCTTGACATGCCAAAGGTATGATGATATGATCTCTAAACTATAAAATTGAACTCTCATACTGCTTTCATCCCTCAACAGTCACCCCACTATTGATTTTTTAACTCATAAAAAGACATTCATGATTAGATATTAGAGAATCTTTCACCTACTGAACCAAATCAAGAAAAAATAAAATTGGTAAGAAAACTGAAAAATTACCCTATTCAGTACAATCTAGGTGCAATTCTACTATAACTGACATCAGTTACCAATGATCTGAAGATTCCTTTTCCAGCTGATTATATAACTTCCTACTTAATGCATCTACCACCAAATTTCCTTTACACGATGTATTAACCAAGTCTAAGCTGAACATTTTTAAGTATTTCATACATATTCTTTCCCTTAAATTCAAATATCTTTTAGAAAATGTGTTTCAATCTCTTATGGTCCATAAACACCATGAATTTATCACCAAAAAGATAATGATGTCGTGTCTTCAAAGCATGGACTATGATAGATAATACCAAATAACGTGTTGGGTTTTTTCTTATCATGCAACCATAACTATCATGATCCATAAGAAACAACATGATCTCCAAACATTAGAACATATCCCAATCCTGGTCCTAAAGCATCACAATAAAACATATAGACATGTCATGGTTCTGGTAATATCAAGATCGGTTTCGATGTAAGGTGAATTTTTATCTCTTGAAAAGGCTTCTAAAATTCATCATTCCATTATAATAGAAAACTTTTCCTTGCCAAATCTATCATTGGTGAATCTAGTCATGAAAATTCATGAACAAAACATCAGTAATAACCATCTGGGCCAAAGAAACTGTGTATCTCAATGACATTCTTTGGTGGTTTCTAAGAGATAAAAGATTCTATATTTTCCATATCTACAGATTATTTTTTTAATGTCATAGAGAACAAAATGTACCTCTTGTATCTAGAAATCAAACTTTTATAACTTAGAATATAGAATATTCTCCCACAAGATACCCAAAACTATATCTAAGTGTTTCTCATGTTCCTCTTGTGTTCTGGAATACACTAGTATATCATTCACAAATACCACTATAAAGGAATCTAGATACATTTAAAATATCTTATTCATAAAGGCCATAAAGATGGATAGATCATTCGTAAGATTAAAAGGCATAACAACAAACTCATAATGTCCATATCTTATTATGGAAGCAATCTTTAGAATATCCTCTTTTTGAACCTATAGTTGGTGATATCCTAAACACAAAACAATTTTAGAGAAACATTGGGCCTCCCTCAATTGATCAAAAAGATCATTAATGCATGGAAGATGATATTGATTATTTATCATAACTTTGTTAATTTTATGATAATATAAATAAATTCTAAGAGTTTCATCTACCTTTATCACAAAAAGAACTAGTGATTCCAATGGAAACAAGCTCGGTTAGATGAACCCTTTATTTTCCAACTCTTCCAACCGGTCCTTAAATTCCCTCAATTCTATCAAGGTCATCTGATTACATTGAAGGGAAATAGGAATAGTCTACAGTAAGAGATCAATCATAAACTCTACTTATATTTTGGGTGGAAAACCCAAGAAATTTTTGGGAAAAAATCAAGAAACTAATCCACAAAGGTTGTAAAATCTTTATTTCGGATCACATCTACTGATTCCAAAGAAAATATTGTCAATTGGTAAGAGAATGTTCCAACTACTATTACTAAGGGTTTTTTTCTGATTGTATCCACTTCCCAATATCCTTTAAAGATATTTCTAACACCATCAGAATATTTGAAACTCACCTCTTGTAAAGACCCGTAAATTTCAAGGAATTTTTTTTCTTAATTTTCTTTGGAATTTTACAAGAGCGCAGCTTCTAACGGCACCTGATTCCGAGGCCCGGTGTGCCCGGAATCATTTTCTGAAGTTTGGCTCGGGTACGTTCAGTGAACGAACGTGCGGGTTTTTTCTAACTTTTGAACCGGTGCCCGGAATCGAATTCTGAGGGCTCCGATGAAATCACAGCGCCGGTATTCGCTTAGAAACGCCTCTTCCGGAGTTGCGTTTGCTCGGGTGTGGTTTTTAATTTTCGGGCTTAAAGTTAAGAAATAAAATAATTTTGCGACAACTTTATTTTATTTCGCTTAAGCCACTTGGAAGCCACTTGAAGCCACTTAAAGGCAGCTTGAACTGAGTTGAACTGGATAGGATGCTATCCAGAAATATCCTACCCCTTGGTAGGATATTTGTGAGGTGGGGCCCGCACGAGCCCCTCCGTTTCTTTCCGCTAAGAAACGCACCCGTGAAAACCCGTCTTAATGAAATTCAACTGACGCATTTCTTAAAATCTTAACAGACCATTTAATTGGGCTGTTTCTTTCATGAATTAAATGGGTTGTTTCTTTCGTGAATTAAATGGCCTGTTTCTTTCGTTGAATTAATTCAACGAATTAATTCAATCGTTTCTTACCCCCCCTTTCGTGTGTTGGCATAATAATAAAATAAGACCAACCTATCTTTTTTTTTGGAGGATTTTTCGTTGAGACAGAATCCTTGTATCTTCTTCCTCCTTCACGAAGAACGCGAAGAACGCGAAGAACGCCGAACCCGGAAATCGACGACGCGGCGCCGTGATCCGCGACGCCGACAACGTTCTTCTGCGACGTCTCTTCCTCTGCGACGGGTCTTCGATCGACTGCTTGAGTTCGTCGACTCAACGCCGTGTTCCGCGACGACGCGACGCCTTCCCGCGACGACGCGACGATCCCCCCTCTTCCGCGACAAACAATTACGTGAAGAACGCTCATGCGCGACGACTCCGAGGTAGGGATTTTATAATTTTGGAATACCCCTCTTTATATTCCCGTGAACGTTCTTTAAAAATTAAAGAACCGGTTTCAAATGAACAATTTTATTTTATTAAAATTTTCGGTTCATGCGTTGAACAATTTCTCCCATTGCTTTTATCTAACACGGAGGGTGCGGGTCAAACGAACACGTCCCGGCAACCCTCCGCCGTTCTTCGTGTTTTTCGGATTTGGAGGGCGATGGAAAAATATGATGCAAGGGCAATTTGATGATCCCACAGTAAAGAACGGAACCCGGGAGGAACAACGGCGCAGACGGGAAGGAAAACGGGCCACCGGAGCGACTCCGGCGGCCCGCGGAAGCCGGTGGTGGCGCGGGTCGCCGGCGCGGCGGCGCCGGCGGCCGGAGGCGGCGGCGCCCCGCGGGTGTCCAGCGCGGCACCCCGCGGGTGCCGCGGGTGTCCAGCGCGACACCCCGCGGGTGTCCAGGGCGACACCCCGTGGGTGCCGCGGGGTTGTCACGCGGCGCGTCCGGCTGTCTGGCCGACACCCCGCGGGTGCCGCGGGGGTGTCACGCGGGGCGGCAGCTTTCCCCCGCGACGGCCGCTCGGCCGCTCGGCCGAGCCGAGCCGGACCGGCCCTGGCCAGGCCGGGCCGGGCCAACCGGGTCGGACCCGACCCGGTTCGGGCCAACCAGGGGGGGTCGGGCCGGGTCGGCCCGGGCCCGGACCCCCCGTCTTCAGACGACTTTCGTTCAAACGCCCGTAACTTGAGCTACGGGCCTCCAAACGACACACCGTCAGTGGCAACGCAATCCTTGGAGAGAGTCGGTCGTTTCGGTTTATCGCACTCAAAGTTTCAGAATACTTTGGGTTCGGCCGAGTTGGTTCATACACGAAACCAACCGGGCCCTTGGAACGGAAAAGCTGATAACTTTCAGACAGGACGTCCGTTTGACGAACCGTCAGTGGCGTTGACGATCACGTTGAGAAACGGTCCCTATGAGTATACCCTATGAGAGCTCGGGGTATAGTTGAGATACGGCTGGGTTTGGTTCGCTCACGAAACCAACCGGGCCCCTGGGACGAAAAGGCTAATAACTCACAGATCGGGCGTCCGATCGACGCGCCGTCTGTTGCGTTGAGACCCCTGTGACGAGGTGGTCCTTTGAGATACTTCTTCATGGGACCTTGAGATACTTGGAGTATCAACTTGCAGCTCGTGGAGCGGACCCTCCCAGAGTCGAGCGTGCGGAGTACGGAGACCATGTAGCCAACTGAGACCTGACGACTACTTGACCGACTCGACTTGGAGTGAGTCGACTAGCCCAGTGGACGGAGCACTACTTTGTTTGGGTGCAGACCCATGGTGGACGGAGCACTACCTGTGTGATAGTGCAGACCCACGGTACTCGTCTGGAGAGTACCTCAGCAGGCTACTAGGGGGTGTGCACTACTGTGTTTGGGTGACATACCTCAGCGGGAAGCACTACTGTGTTTGGGTGGCTGGCCCGCGGTACTCGATAGGAGGAGTACCTCAGCAGTCTTAGGTTAGTGAGCAGTACCTTGGAGTCGTGACAGGACCACTGTACACTCTATAGACGGAGCTCTTCAATAGTTACGGTTTCGATAATGAAAATCCTGGTTTGAGTTGAGAATTTTGACCTTTGTGTTTCCTCATGATTGAGATGGGTTACTTGATAACTTAGGTATATGTATGGGCATATACCTGGGTAGTGGTTATCCGTTGATCTCATGATCCTTGTGTTTCCTCATGATTGAGATGGGTTACTTGATAACTTAGGTATATGTATGGGCATATACCTAAGTAGAGGATGTCTGTTGAGATCTTCTTTGTGGTTATCCTTGTTGGATTTAGGGAGACCTTGAGGGTCTCGGGGTCCCTACTGAGTATCGTTATACTCACCCCTGCACGGGCTATGCCCGCACCTCGTTGTGTTGGTTGCAGACGACAGGCAGTGCTGACGGAGGCCGAGTGTTCGAGGACTGGACGGTACCCGGAGGTGGACTACACGACAAGTCAGTGTCCGGAGGTGGACTTCACGGCGAGACGACACTCGGAGGAGGTTGACGGATGAGAGCACTGTGGAGGCTATCTGTACCCACCCTTCAGGTAGGATTCGTGGTGGACGATCCAGGAGCTGCGCCATCTGTACCTACCCTTCAGGTAGATCCGAGGAGGACGACCCAGGAGCCGCTTCCGTCCCTCCAGCTGTTGTCTTTTTCTGTTGTACTTTGTTCAGTTGTAGTTGTACTTTCTTTTGGGTTTGTATTCTGGCCCATTTACTTTTCAGAACTTCTTTTTGTACTTAGTGTTTTACTTCCTCTTGTACTCTGTGGTGTTTTGTTACTTTTATAAAGGCAAAGCCTTCCCAGTTATCGGGATTTACGCCTTTGGTTCTAGTCGCCAGCCCCTGGCCTATGGAAGGCGGGCTTGGGGTAGTCACGGCACGGGCCCCGAGGACGGGTCGTGACAAATTGGTATCAGAGGTGGTCGGTTCTACCGCAGACTCTGATCTTTCTTTCTGTGAAGCAATAGTGTTAAGGGTACCGAGTGTGGTTTTCAGTTCAGGGAGTCCAGTGTTGGTGCGGGCGGCCGACGTATCCATACACTAGGACCCTGACAACTGATTTCCGACTTTGTGCACGAAAACACTGATTGCGTGTGTGTTTTCAAAGGTTTCCCCCCTTAAAATAGCTCAAACCAGGTCAGCTCACCAGGTATAATCGTTTGACCGTGTTACGTTGTTTCTTTCAGGATGCCTTTTCTCGGACGACCAGTTAGAACCCAGAGGGATGTGCGTGTTGACAGCCTGTCGAGTGACGAGGCTTCGGTACAGGGCCCTCTTGCAGTTGAGGCACCAGCGGTACTACCATACGTTGGGCCACCGATGCCACCAGCCCCAGCAGTAGGCGATGCCCGCTACTTGAGCGCACTGCATGAGTTCCAGTGCCAGAGGCCACCCAGGTTCGGGGGAGAGACGGACCCGCAGGCGGCTGAGTATTGGCTGGAGGCTGTGGTGGGAGTCTTCAGGCTAGTGGGGACGCCATCAGACTTCATGGTGACCTTTGCTGCCAACCTTCTTCAGGCAGCAGCAGGCAGGTGGTGGAGCCACTTGTTCCAGTTTTGCGATGGGATGGCTTTCACATGGGAAGACTTCGAGACCTTCTTCAGGGTGGAGTTTGTGCCAGTAGCTCTACACCCCGAGCGTGTTCAGGAGCTGCTGCCTTTGCCGCGTGTTTTTCGATCAGAAGTCGAGTCATCTGTGGGCAGTAGACAGATGATGCAGAGGTCCAGGAAGACCAGAACAGCAGTTGGGCGATCTCGGGTTTTAGGACCGGTGGTGCGGGGCACCCGGGGTGGGGTCAGAGCCAGGCGTGCCAGAAGCAGACTGTGTTACTCGTGCGGTGGAAAGGGGCACCTGGCACATGACTGTCCGACTCCTCGTACAGTTGATCCATAGGCTTTTGAGGAGCCACCGAGGCAGAGACAGCGACGAATGCTTGAGCAACAGTAGAGCAGTGGACAAGGAAGTAAAGCTCCTGGAGCAGGTGGACAGGAGCGGAACTAGTGGATACGTCTCTTGTACTTCTAGTTCCATGTTGATGTTGTTTTTTGTGTCTTTGTACCATGATCTGCAATAAAATAAAGACACTTATCTTGTGATGTTTGCTTTCCTGTACTCTTTTGTGATGTTACTATGTGGTCCTGGTTAAGACTGTTGACTTGACCCTCACTTTCGAAATTCCTACTGGAGGAGACCCAGTGACCTCACACTGATGCCGACAGTGTGACTCGACCCTTGGAGGCGAGAGTGACAGTTGGATCTCTTAGTAGTTACGTCGAGGCCTTACGACGTCATCCATGGCATGAATGCATCCTTCATGCCAGGATTGACTGTATTAGGCAATGGGCGTGGTTCATCTAGAGAGGGGATGAGACCGGGTTTCTCTTTTCGGCAAAGGAGAAATTTTAGCAGCTCTTCCAGATTGTATGCAAAGGAGGTGAAGTTCATCCAGGAGCGGATGAAGACTGCACAGTGCAGTAAGAAACAGGAAACCAGTGCCAGTCTTAGAGACTCGGGCGTGTTAAATGTTTCAAGAAGAGGAAGCTTAAAGGAGAGATGAGTCTACAAAGCAGCAGACGTGGAGGCACAGCTAGGTGAGCAGCATGAGGTGGTGTACATCCTAACATGGTACAACCACCCGCCTTAGTTATTCCCGCCAGGCTCAGGGAGCTGGAGGGCGGTGGAAGAATGCGGCTGCATGCGGTCAAGAAGTGTGACCCAATGGCTCTAGAAATGATTCATGGGACAGTCTGTGTCCACTACTAGTTGTTGTAGTAACATACGTTGATATGAATCATTCCTCACTTTCACAAATCTTGTTCTAGACCTAGAGTTTCCGGTAAGCCGTGGACTTGACCCTCACGTCTGGAGATACCTTGAGAGGAGACTTGATAATCACACTTACACCGACGGTGTGGTCAGACCCTCGAGGCGAGATTTCTGGTTGGAATATCTCGTGGCAGCAGTCGTTTTGAGTTTCAGTTCCAGCAAGAATTGGAGACCTCTGGAGTACGAGGATGACGATCACGTCCTTATACGGGTCTCACCTCGACGAGGGTTACGGAGATGTGGCCAAGGCGGCAAGTTATCTCCGAGGTTCAACGGACCTTTCTAGGTCCTCAGCTGGGTAGGCGGGATGGTTTAGCACTTGGTCCATCCACCTCAGTTGCACTAGGTGCACGACGTTTCCACGTATCTCAGCGGAGGAGATACGTGCACGACCCGACACAAATCTTTGACCATAGGGAGCTGGTCTTTGGTGATGAGGTGACTTTTACGGAGTTTCCTGTGGGGATCGAGGATCGACAAGAGCGGATCCTAGGAGGATGGTCGATTCCTCTTGTGCACTTTCTTCGGCAGCTCGGGGACTCCAGGAGAGCACTTGGGAGTGGAAGGCTTAGATGCGTGCTCAGTACCGCCTTTGTTTCCCTAAGTTTGTGTAGGAGCTTTATGGGGACGTAAAGCCCTGTGGTGGGAGTAATGTAAAGACCAGTAAATTTCAAGGAAATTTTTTTCTTAATTTTCTTTGGAATTTTACAAGAGCACAGCTTCTGACGGCACCTAATTCCGAGGCCCAGTGTGCCCGAAATCATTTTCTGAAGTTTGGCTCGGGTGCGTTCAGTGAACGAACGTGCGGGTTTTTCTAACTTTTGAACCGGTGCCCGGAATCGAATTTTGAGGGCTCCGATGAAATCGCAGCGCCGGTATTCGCTTAGAAACGCCTCTTCCGGAGTTGCATTTGCTCGGGTGTGGTTTTTAATTTTCGGGCTTAAAGTTAAGAAATAAAATAATTTTGCGACAACTTTATTTTATTTCGCTTAAGCCACTTGGAAGCCACTTGAAGCCACTTAAAGGCGGATTGAACTGAGTTGAACTGGATAGGATGCTATCCAGAAATATCCTACCCCTTGGTAGGATATTTGTGAGGTGGGGCCCGCACGAGCCCCGCCGTTTCTTTCCGCAAAGAAACGCACCCCTGAAAACCCGTCTTAATGAAAGTCAACTGACGCGTTTCTTAAAATCTTAACAGACCATTTAATTGGGTTGTTTCTTTCGTGAATTAAATGGGTTGTTTCTTTCATGAATTAAATGGCCTGTTTCTTTCGTTGAATTAATTCAACGAATTAATTCAATCGTTTCTTACCCCCCCTTTCGTGTGTTGGCATAATAATAAAATAAGACCAACCTATCTTTTTTTTTGGAGGATTTCTCGTTGAGACAGAATCCTTGTATCTTCTTCCTCCTTCGCGAAGAACGCGAAGAACGCGAAGAACGCGAAGAACGCCGAACCCGGAAATCGACGACGCGACACCGTGATCCGCGACGCCGACAACGTTCTTCTGCGACGTCTCTTCCTCCGCGATGGGTCTTCGATCGGCTGCTTGAGTTCGCCGACTCAACGCCGTGTTCCGCGACGACGCGACGCCTTCCCGCGATGACGCGACGATCCCCCCTCTTCCGCGACAAACAATTCCGCGAAGAACGCTCACGCGCGACGACTCCGAGGTAGGGATTTTATAATTTTGGAATACCCCTCTTTATATTCCTGTGAACGTTCTTTAAAAATTAAAGAACCGGTTTCAAATGAACAATTTTATTTTATTAAAATTTTCGGTTCATGCGTTGAACAATTTCTCCCATTGCTTTTATCTAACGCGGAGGGTGCGGGTCAAACGAACACGGCCCGGCAACCCTCCGCTGTTCTTCGTGTTTTGCGGATTTGGAGGGCGACGGCAAAATATGATGCAAGGGCAATTTGATGATCCCGCAGTAAAGAACGGAACCCGGGAGGAACAACGGCGCAGACGGGAAGGAAAACGGGCCACCGGAGTGACTCCGGCGGCCGGAGGCGGCGGCACCCCGCGGGTGTCCAACGCGGAACCCCGCGGGTGCCGCGAGTGTCCAGCGCGACACCCCGCGGGTGCCGCGGGGTTGTCACGCGGCACCCCGCGGGTGTCCAGCGTGGCACCCCACGGGTGTCCAGCGCGGCACCCCGCGGGTGCCGCGGGGTTGTCACGCGGCACCCCGCGGGTGTCCAGCGCAGCACCCCGCAGGTGCCGCGGGTGTCCAGCGTGACACCCCGCGGGTGCCGCGGGGTTGTCACGCGGCGCGTCCGGCTGTCTGGCCGACACCCCGCGGGTTCCGCGAGGGTGTCACGCGGGGCGGCGGCTTTCCCCCGCGACGGCCGCTCGGCCGCTCGGCCGAGCCGAGCCGGACCGGCCCTGGCCAGGCCGGGCCGGGCCAACCGAGTCGTACCCGACCCGGTTCGGGCCAACCAGGGGGGGTCAGGCTGGGTTGGCCCGGGCCCGGACCCCCCGTCTTCGGACAGCTTTCGTTCAAACTCCCGTAACTTGAGCTACGGGCCTCCAAACGACTCGCCGTCATCGGCAACGCAATCCTTGGAGCGAGTCGGTCGTTTCGGTTTATCGCACTCAAAGTTTCGGAATACTTTGGGTTCGGCCGGGTTGGTTCGTACACGAAACCAACCGGGCCCTTGGAACGGAAAAGCTGATAACTTTCAGACAGGGCGTCCGTTTGACGAACCGTCAGCGGCGTTGACGATCACGTTGAGAAACGGTCCCTATGAGTATACCCTATGAGAGCTCGGGGTACAGTTGAGATACGGCTGGGTTTGGTTCGCTCACGAAACCAACCAGGCCCCTGGGACGAAAAGGCTAATAACTCACAGACCGGGCGTTCGATCGACGCGCCGTCTGTTGCGTTGAGACCCCTGTGACGAGGTGGTCCTTTGAGATACTTCTTCGTGGGACCTTGAGATACTTGGAGTATCGACTTGCAGCTCGTGGAGCGGACCCTCCCAGAGTCGAGCGTGTGGAGTACGGAGACCGTGTAGCCGACTGAGACCTGACGACTGCTTGACCGAGTCGACTTGGAGTGAGTCGACTAGCCCAGTGGACGGAGCACTACTTTGTTTGGGTGCAGACCCATGGAGGACGGAGCACTACCTGTGTGATAGTGCAGACCCGCGGTACTCGTCCGGAGAGTACCTCAGCAGGCTACTAGGGGGTGTGCACTACTGTGTTTGGGTGACATACCTCGGCGGGAAGCACTACTGTGTTTGGGTGGCTGGCCCGCGGTACTCGACAGGAGGAGTACCTCAGCAGTCTTAGGTTAGTGAGATGTACCTCGGAGTCATGACAGGACCACTATACACTCTAGAGACGGAGCTCTTCAGTAGTTACGGTTTCGATAATGAAAATCCTGGTTTGAGCTGAGACTTTTGACCTTTGTGTTTCCTCATGATTGAGATGGGTTACTTGATAACTTAGGTATATGTATGGGCATATACCTGGGTAGTGGTTATCTGTTGATCTCATGATCCTTGTGTTTCCTCATGATTGAGATGGGTTACTTGATAACTTAGGTATATGTATGGACATATACCTAAGTAGAGGTTATCTGTTGAGATCTTCTTTGTGGTTATCCTTGTTGGATTTAGTGAGACCTTGAGGGTCTCGGGGTCCCTACTGAGTATCGTTATACTCACCCCTGCATGGGCTATGCCCGCACCTCATTGTGTTGGTTGTAGACGACAGGCAGTGCTGACGAAGGCCGAGTGTTCGAGGACTGGACGGTACCCGGAGGTGGACTACACGACAAGTCAGTGTCCGGAGGTGGACTTCATGGCGAGACGACACTCGGAGGAGGTTGACGGACGAGAGCACTGTGGAGGCTATCTGTACCCACCCTTCAGGTAGGATTCGTGGTGGATGATCCAGGAGCTGCACCATCTGTACCTACCCTTCAGGTAGATCCGAGGAGGACGACCCAGGAGCCGCTTCCGTCCCTCCAGCTATTGTCTTTTTCTGTTGTAATTTGTTCAGTTGTAGTTGTACTTTCTTTTGGGTTTTTATTCTGGCCCATTTACTTTTCAGAACTTCTTTTTGTACTTAGTGTTTTACTTCCACTTGTACTCTGTGGTGTTTTGTTACTTTTATAAAGGCAATGCCTTCCCAGTTATCGGGATTTACGCCTTTGGTGCTAGTCGCCATCCCCTGGCCTATGGAAGGCGGGCTTGGGGTAGTCACGGCACGGGCCCCGAGGACGGGTCGTGACACCTTTCATGCATAACAATCGATATGTGACTCAAAGTTCTTCATCAAATCCATTCCCAAAATCAAGTCATAGATATCCATCTCTATCATATAGAAACCTCATACCAAATTTTTCCCATTGATTTTTATCAAATACTTAGTACATTTCAAGGATAAACACTCTCTTTTTCCCAAAGGGGTTTGGAGTTCCAAAATAGAAGGCATCATCTCAACATGTAAACCCCTTAAATCAATGATATGAGAAGGAATAAATGAATAGGAAACACTTGTATCAAATAAATCTTGCATAAAGGTATAATTAAAAATAATCATACCTCTCACCATCAAAGGTCCAGATTGATCGACCATGATCACTTTCTCAGATCCAAATAATTAATTACTCACTGTAGTTTAATCTTTTTTACCCTATTGAGATTTCACTAGTTGAGGAGTCATGGTATTACTAGAATCATCATGTATTTCTCAGTTATGTTTATGATAAATATTATATTGTACTCATCCCATCGAAGTATATGATTCCTGAGGAGCATGATATGTGTCCCTAGCACCTGAAGTTGGATCACTATGAAAATAGTGTTAAATGTGTCCCATATGGTTTCAATTGTGACATAATCTATGTGGTGTCATACAATATCGCTTCATCTACTCAAAATAACCAAACTGAAGACATCCTGGATTAATATTAGGTCAAGGAGATAAGTTAACTGATCCCATAGTCAGATTTTGAGATATACCACCCCCTTGAGAATATGTGTCCCTCCTTTTCTTTTTCTCATCATTGAAGTTTCCACTAGTTCTCATAGGAATAAACATGCTTCCTCCAACCATGTTCACCAAGATGTCTCTTTCTTCCACCTTCACTCTATTAACCATATTTGTATAATATGTTATATAAAGAATGGAAATCTTTGATTGAATTTCTAGTTTCAACCTAGATTCAATAATGTGTTCCTTCAAGGATTCACTTTTAGTAAATTCCCATCAAAAGTGAAAAAAATTCATAAATTTACCTTCATACTCTGTTATTGATATATTCTTCTGCTTCAAGATAAAAAGTCCATTTTTAAAGAAATTATTAATGTGTAAGGATAGAATTTTTTGTTGAAAAATTCTTAAAAATCCTCCCATGAAATACCTTGGTCCCATTTATCTGGAACTACTAAATCCCACCACTAGAATGCTATATCCTCCAGTATATACATTTACAACTTCACTTTTATCTCAACTGGTATTCTAAGGAAATTGAAGATTCAATTCATCCTATTTAGCTACACTTATTCTTTTTTTGGCTCTGAATCAACCTAAAATATGGGTGTATTGTAATTTTGGAATTGAACTGAATGATCCACTTGTCTTGGTTCATCCCTTCTATTACCTCTATCCATGGATTAAAAGGCATATACAATACTCTGAACCAGCTATTGGTTAACCTACAACTTAGGTGAAACCATATTCTCGGTAGCCTCTTCTGGTTAGTTTCTAAGGCACCTACCTGGGGCCATTAGCTATAACCAAAAGATAACTCAATTTAGTATCTCTCTCTAGCAACTAAAGTCTTAGCAATTTAAAATTTACCACATCACACATATCACAACAAGGATTTCAAAAATTCAATAATTTTTTATTTCAAACCATTTTTTTAAATTCAACCATACTTTTTGTAAATTAAACCATTTTTAACTATTTTCAAAAATTAATGATTTTTCACAGAATAATGAATAATTACTCAAGATGAATTATGAACTCTAAATTAGAATTTATTACTACCAATGCATTTCATGAAATTATCATCATTTAAACTATTGATGATGTGGTGACAACTCCTAAAGTATCTCAAAACACTCATATACTCAAACTCCATGGTAACTTAAAGTTTAGTATAAATAGGTTAGTTATGCCTTTTTATACTCTAAATTTCAAGTTATGAAGATCTTACTCCTTTCTACCATCCCAATATACAAACTTAAACTTTTCTCATATCAAGGACTGAAAAATCTGATACCATTTTTAACATCCCACCCCTCACCCATTGTCTTGGGAAGAGGTTGTGGGTGTTACTAGCCTTAGGTGACATCTCCAAGACACTAAAGGCTAGAAATAAATTCCAAGGGACCCATAAACATTTAGGGGAAAATTTTCCATTGGAAAAAGAAATAACCAAACCACAATACAATAAACCAACAAAGTGATATATGATACATGAGTACTAAAATAATACTCAAATAAAACTAAATCAAACCAAAACCATATCAGAGTACAAAGTGGAAAGAAAGTGACATAACTTAAGGAACCAAAATATAATAAAACCAAAATACACCAAAAAGCATCACCCAAACTACTCCAAGATCCAAATCCACATGCCCATCCCACGGTATCAAGATGCATCACTAAAGAACTGGGATACCTATCCTTTACCTATATCTCAATAGATGGCATCTGCAAATGCACAACAATACCTAGGTAGGGGGTAAGTATAAACTCACTATGTTTTCCATGATGAATTCCAAACACATGCCACTATGATAGAAAATGTTATCATATTTATATAAAACAGTTTACAAACAATTTAAAGAAATTTATAACAAATCCAAAACATTTTTCAAAAAAACAGTTTCCATAGGAAGATATCAAACAATAAAAGAAGCCTTTAAAACCATTTATCAAATCCCATTTGGAATACCCATTACACATATCCACACATCCACACATTCATTCCTAGGTGATATTTACATACTCATGATATGTCTCTCATTGATCTACCAAGTCATCATGAGGTAACCAATACCAAGTTCCCCAATAGAACATGCCCCTTCCACAGGGTCACATCTAATTCAAATGAACTCACGCCTACTAAATATGTCAAATACCATGCCAACCCAACTATGAAAATACATGTCAATAAAACATTTCTTTTATTGAAAATATTTCCATAAAAATTTTCCCATGTATCAAAACCAACCATAATTTCAAAATCATCATTTTAAAATCATGAACCAAAATCACTTTCCACAAAACCATCCAATTTCCAAAATTTACAAGAAAACATCACTAAAAATGTTTCCCTAAAATAAAACACGGGTTTAATAAAAATTTAAAATAATTAAATCAATTTGAAACCAAGACTTTAAGTTCTAATCAAATGGAATATGGAGAGAATCCGCCTACCTCTCAAACTTGGTGAAAACAAAGAACGGAACAACAACTTCAACAACCCAGCTTAGATCTTCTAAATACAAACTTAGATCTTTTTTAATTCAATAAAAACAATAATATATCATCATGATTTAAATCACACACCATATATTTATCCCCAACATATTATATCTATGGTTCCAAGAGAGGGAAGAAAAAGAGATCAAATAAAAATGATAAAGAACGAGAACTTACTAGTGAATCTAGATCTCCAACAGACTTTAGATTTCCTAGAAATTGCTCTTAGATAAAATGGAATTGCCTCTAAACTATGGGAGGAAGATGAATTCTTGTTATGGAATTATTAGGTAAAAATGAGTGATTATGGAGGTAAACTCGGTTAGATCCACAGTTTTCATATCTGAATATTAATAGTGCATGGTTATGGAACACGGTTAGTCAAACTGTGTGTTAATTGTACATGAGATACAACCTCAAGAAATCCATTGCATGGTTGTATCACATGGTTATACAAACCTTGAACCAACCATGAATTATCCACTATCACAAATGATAGTATGATTACATGGTTTCTCATGGGAATCTTCACGGTTTGTCCAAACTGTGCACTTGCCCAGTGACCTCTATTTTTCTTTTCACGGTTTCCTAGAGGTGTTTCACAGTTTCTACTAACTATGATAAAATCGTGAACCTTTATAAAATTATCTAAAAGATTAATAAACCCCTCTAAACCTCCTGAAACATAACACAATCCATATATATACTTAAAATAAATGAATAAATGGTCTAGTACCTAAAACCATGGGTGCTACACCCATGGTGGTTGGTGTTTTGGAGGAAAATAGATAAAAAAAATTCCCATGGTGTAGTGAATAAGTTATGGTGGAATCGTTATTCTATATCAAATATGAGTATTTAAAAAAGGATCAATACAGGAATTACCACACCATTTCACTTGGTGTAGTAATATTTTATTCTTCCTATATAACATGGGGAAGAATACTACAACATGTGAAAATTCATGGTGATATGTTATTTTCAAACATAAGGTTTTAATAAGGAGTAAAAATGGATTAAAATAACATGTTCAAGGTTTATAAAAGGAAATGGTAGTTGAAGTTCAAAATACCACATCATGGTGATCAAACCCAATTCATAATGTTGGGAGTTTTATCTACTGGCATGTTAAATGTGGATATGATGATTCAAACAATTCATGGTTTGTGTGTTTAATGTTTTATAATCATGTGCCTCAGGTTTTAGGAATTAATTATAACCAAAGTGAAAATATATTTGTAGCTTTTGTGTTGGTGAAATAATTTGGAATTAATTTATGTTGTAAGGTGTTATGACAGAACACGAGAGAAGTTATGGTGGACTGTTATTAGAGGAAATCATTGAAGGAGTTTTGAGCATTTTGAATGTCCCAATCATTCCCTAAAGACTGAATATTTATTATCCCATGATCTCTCTTATTATATAGGTTATCAGAATTTTATGAAGTAAATATTTTAGGAGAGGATCTATACATGTATTTTCATATCCTAAAAATAGATAAAGAGAATATTTTGCATCATATGATCCATATATAGAAAAATAAGAAGAAGGTATTATAGGAGAGGGTATGTAATGTGTTTGGAAACCATTATATAATTTCCCAAAGAAATAGAAGGATTTATTCAAGAGGATATCACATCAAGTTTTTGAAGATTAGTGAGTGGACTTAAAAAACACTCATCGATACTCATTGTATCATCTACAACAAATGATGTGTTTGATGGGACCTAAATGTCCATAAACTATGTATAAATACTAACTCAAAGCACTAAGAAAAGGAGGAGTAATATGGTAGTGATCCAACAATATTAGTGAGCCAAGGTCAGGGTAGTGATCCTTGGGTGATGGTGAGTTGACCCAAAACTTTGTATGGAAATGAGCACAGTCAAGCAGTGACCTTGGCTAAACCACAACATTATTCAATAAGTATAGTGGATTTTGGTTCATGGAACAACACTGATGCATTCTTCTTGTATATATCCAAGTGATAGTGAACCAAGTAAATATTTTGTGTCCTATTTACTTTCTACATGCACAAAAAAAGTGATTCAAGCAACCTAAATGAATATATAGTAATAAGGATAGGTCAACTGAAGAGGTAATTGAATCATGTTAATAAAAAGACAAAACATTATGACCCTTTTGGTTAATAGGTCAATATACTAAGAGTTAAGTGATCTATTTAAGTTAATGTTTTTAAAAAAATTAATAGGCATACCCTGATTCACCCACTAGGTTATATCCCACATTAACACCCTAGTGATGTCTAACAAGTGATATTTAAGGGAAGGTTATTTTTATTGAAAAAATTTTATCTGATTTGATTCAATTTTTTGTTGAAGTTGGAGTGGCATCATAGTTTTATAATCTTGGTTATCATGGAAAAGGCCAAGACTTCCCAAAAGAAGCATAAATATTATAGAACAACATATTTAGGAACTATCTATGGAAGGGGAAATATATTTTGGAATGAGACTTGTATCCCATAGATTAAAGGTATGAATGTGATAAATAATGAGTTTATTTTCTCATTTAATTATTCTTAAGGAATGGATGAGTAACCCTATATACCAAGTGATTTTAGGACTACCAATGATGAGGAGATCCCAAGGAAGATAGGAAGGGAAGAACGGAATTTATCTGAAGAATTGGACCATTAATTAAAGGAAGAATGTTTTAGAATTTAATATAAATAAAAGTCTCTAGGTATTAAGATTCGAGTTATTTAAATTAAAGTAGAAAAATTAGAGTCTTAAACAAAAGGATTTCTAAAATTACAACTGACCTCAAGTATAAGAATTATTCTAAAATAGAAGAGTTGAAGATGATATCCAAAAAGGTAAAAAATCTAAAATAAGATTTAAAAGAAAATATTCTAAACTCAAAAGAGGTTAAGAAACTCAAATAGAAATAATATCTATCATTTGGAATAAGAATAAGACTCATCCAAGAACTGGTTAGATTACGAGGGTAATCCTAAACTCAATAATGATTTGAATTTATTGTTTAGTCAACTTTTAGTAGGTGATGATGTAATAAAGAAGAAGTATTCCATATAATAAGAGAAACATTAAAATATTATCATTCCACAAATACCATATTCCATTGGTAAAGTGGGTTTTTTATACGATGGAACACCACCAAGGCATGATAAGAAGATAGAAATGAATCTTCCCAAGAAAAATGAAAGTTGTGAAGGTGCTAGAAATATACTTAAAATGAACCCACAAGAGGTAAAAACAACTGTATGAGGACTCAATAAACTCATGGTAACATGTGTTAATTTTGTGGGATGTATAGAAACACTTTTAATTTTTGTGTTGAGGGATGGGAATATATCAAATACTATGAAACTAGTGAAAATTTTGAAATATTGGTTCAAAAATAAAGAAAATGAGGTGTGGGTCTTATCCTAATAATTATCGTTAATCTAACAGTGTTTTAATTAGATGTTTCATAGGATATTTAGTAGTTATTAAAGGAAAATATCAACACATGTTCATTGAAAGACATTTTCATTTTAGAAATAGATTTCAAAGACTATATAAAGAAGACTCCATTTCTAAATAAGAAAGTATAAAAATATATCCCTAAACCTTATTCATCTTGTAGAGATAATAAAATGGTTTGGAAGAAAGAGAATAGATCACTTTATGGTGAAACTAAGAAGGCCCATTAAAAAGAGACATCCCAAAGAAAGGTAAGCATTGATAAATTTGATAATTCTTTAAGGGATAGTCAAGGTATAAATAAGGTGTGAAGAAAGAAAAATTATCCTATTATGAAAGAATAATACATTATTGGTGAAGATATTTAGGGAGTTTTGAAATAAAACAAACCCAAAAAATATGATAGGTTATTAGAATCCATAAAATAAAGTTTAAATCTAAATATGGACTCCAAAATGAAGGAAAAAAGATAAATGGTGGTCTATAGTGACTCATCATCAAACTCAACTTGAGTAAGATTGAGGTAATCCCCCCCCCTTCAATTTTCTTTATTATTACTAATTTTGTGTGAAGAGGTGAATAATTAAGGGTTATATATGATCCATGGGGTGATTATGTTAGAAAAGTACATGTGTTGATTATGACAACCCCGCTTTTTATTACACAATTAAACATAATTTATTACATAAACTTCATTTGATACCACTTAGAAGATAAATAGGTCTAGTGTATTTGGGGATTAGTATCATTACATAACAACTTAAAACATTAAAAACAACATCTTTATTGAAGACTTCCTTTACATGACCACTACATTCCCTCGTACTTAGCATTGCATGGGATAACCTGAGGACATGCATAAGAAAAGGGTGAGATATAAATCCCAATAATGGAATAAACATGGAGTAACATGAGGAATACAATACATTTTAGAAAATAGGAATATCATTAGATCACAATAGAAGCATAAACATAAAGGCATGATAAATCATGATAATATTAACATTGAAATGTGGCAACAACACTTAACATGGAATCAGCATGAGCCAAGGATCATTACACATGGAGCATGAGTAAATACTCATTGCACATGAATCAGGAGTAAAACCTCATTGAACTTTAATTAGCATGAGTAAACACCCATTTCACATGATGTATCATGATATTATACTTTACCCAATTCATTGGAGCACTATAAGGGCACACCCTTCTTAAACATTTCATTTCATGCATAAGTGTGCCACATGGATCATATAACATGGATTCATAATACATAATAATTTATTCCACGATAAAGGAATGTGGAATTCATAGATGTAACTTTATAATAAATAAGTAAATGTGCATAAATTTGAATACCCTTGATAGAGAAATGGGCATGGTATTCACTACACAATGACATTGGCTTAGAAAATCAGTGCAATTTCGGCAGCGTAACGGCGTGATGTAAGAATTCATAAAAATGGTTAATGAGAGAGAAAGGGGGGTCTCATAATATATACATGAAATGGATAGTAAGGGGGTAATATAGATACATGTCCCAATAATTGTAATGGAATTTAGATTCATGATACAAAAGAATTGCATGAATATAAAAGAGGAGAGAGAAATTTCATTCCAAATTTCGGCATAGTAATGGGTGTACATGGGAGGCATTTAATTAGAGAGAAAGGTGTATCCCATCATTCAAAAATAAAGAGTACAGTATGGTGGAGGTTCAAAACCATACCCCAACATTTATAATTTAAATTAAAAGGGCATAATAATTTAAAGAATATTGGACAAAAATGAGAAAGGAAGAAAAAAACCCTTACTTGGATGTGTGATTCCAAATTCTTGAGAGAGGCTTGAGAGAGGATTATTGGGAGCTTGGGGAACCTTGGGAGGATTATAGAGAGAGTAGGTCAGAGGTTTGATGAACTCCAAGGTCTTTGAGTGAGGAGGAAGTGGGATCTTGGGTGGTTTTATATAGGAAAGGTGAGGGAATTCTTTATTATTTAGGTTTGGGACACCTCACATTAAACTAATCCAAACCACAACCCAGACCATGGTTTTTGCCCATGGTTTTTGGAAAAGGGAAGTGGAAAACAATATTTTATAAGTCCAAAGTCCTAAATTTTTAAAATAATGGGGTTGCTTCTGTGGAGGTGAGTCACACTCCCAAGGAAAACAATTTAAAAAGACAAGATGATTAATAAGTCTTGAAGGGTCTATTAATGCTTTGTAAAATAAGTCAAACAAACCAAAAATAACATTATTTTAATGTTAAAACATATATTGTCCGAACATAAGGCTTATAGTATTTTATTAAATCACTATTGGGTTATTATGATGTCATAAAACACGGTATATATTTAAACGGTATTTATTTTTTACCCAAAAATTTGACTATCTCATAAAATTATGAAAAATTAACCATTGGATAATTTCGATATCCTAATTCTAGAAATAATATTTATTTTATCTAAATAATTTTCTAAATATGATAATTTTCACTTTTAAAATAAAAACTGACATTTATCGAAAATTCACGGGTTTTGACAAAAATGGCTTTCAAACCTTAATAAAAATTATAATTGTGTTCATAAAATTATACAATCATTTATATTTAATAAAAATTAATTTAATAATAATAATAATATTTTATTAAAATATTACTTAATTTCAAAATCCATTAATTCATCAAAATAGATTTCTTAGTTGAACATTAACTAAACATACTATTTGTGCTTTAAAAACTATTTACAAGGTAATAATAATAAAATGAAAGTATATTCATTATTATATACAAAAATAATGTACATAACCATAGTGATAAGGTCTTGTTACATAACCCCTTATAACACTCACATAAGACCGAAGAGTAAGGTGTGTGATGGTGACAAACTCTTGGGGTGGCTCGGATAACATTGTTCGGGTGGTAATCTCTATCAACTTCCATTTCTCTCATAGGCGGTACTGCTTGAGCTTAACATATTCAAGATTGGTTTGGGTTTGGTCAAGATTGAATCCCAATGACACCACCTCTTTTCCAAGCTCTAAGAAATGGGCTTTGTATAGGGCATGTCTACTGGATGAGGCCATCGCTTCCTTTGTCTTAGTAAATTTGATTTGTTAAAGCCTTATATTTATACTAGTCATGTGATCACTGTTCAATGTCTATATTAGCAACGGTCACAATTCTTAACATAAAACCAAAGAAGTTGACATTTTATATAAACATTTTACATAAAGATACATTTAATTAGATCAATATGGATTTCCATTAATGAAAGTTTGGGTCGTTACAATCTTCCCCCCTTAAAAAAATTTTCCCTCAAAATTTTCTTTTACCACACTAAAATAGATGTGGTAACTCTGCTTCATCATTTCCTCCGATTCCCATATCGTTTCTTCAAACTTGTGGTTTTTCCACAACACCTTGACGAGGGGAATTGTCTTATTTTGTAGAACTTTTTCTCTACGATCTAAGATCTTCACTGGTTGATCCTCATAAGAAATATCATCCTCTAACTGTACCACCTCTGAAAAGAGTACATGTGAAGGATCTGGTATGTACTTTCTTAAGAGGGATACATGAAATACATCATGTACTTTGGCCATAGTAGGTGTAAGTGCTAGTCAATAGGCCATATCCCCAACATGATCAAGAATCTTGAAGGGTCCAATGTTCCTTGGACTTAACTTCCCTTTCTTTCCAAACCCCATGACCTTATTCCACAGAGATTTGTGTAGAAATGACATGTCTCCAACTTTAAACTCAAGGTCTCATCGACGATTGTCTGCATAACTCTTTTGTCGACTCTGGGATACCTTGATATGTTGCTGAAATGTTTTCACCTTCTCCAACATTTCTTCAACCATTTCTAGTCCAAGAAGATTACACTCACCGACCTCATCCCAACACGCCGGTGTTCTACACCTTTTCCCATAAAGGGATTTATATGGTGCCATTTGGATGCTCAAGTGGAAACTGTTATTATTATAGAACTCAACCAAAGGAAGATGTTGATCCCATCCTATTTTAAATTCCATTGAGCATGCTCTCAACATTTCTTCAAGTGTTTGGATAGTCCACTCGGATTATCCATCAGTTTGAGGATGATAGGTCATACTGAAATTCAGTTCAGTATTTAGAGAATGTTGAAGACTCTTCCAAAACTTAGAGGTGAATCTTGGATCTCAATCAGCCACAATAGATTGTGGTACTCCATGTAGCCATACCACTTCCCTGATATATATATGTTCCCGTTGATCCAATGATAAATCCTCCCAAATAGCAATGAAGTGTGCATACTTTGTAAGATGATCCATAACAACCCAGATTACATTGTTGCCTTTGTATGTCTTCGAAAGTCCAGTGACAAAGTCCATGGTGATGTTCTCCCATTTCCATTCTGGTATGGCCAATGGTTGCATCATCCCCTTAGACTTCTGCCTCTTTACCTTCACTTGCTGACACACCAGGAACTTTGATGTATATTCAGCAATCTCCTTCTTCATATTATCCCACCAATAATGCTCTCAGATATCTCGATACATCTTTGTGTTTCCTGGGTGAATAGAGAAATTTGAACTATGTGAATCATCCAAAAGTTCCTTCTTTATCTCCAGACTTTATGGAACACATAGTCTTTTCCCAAATCTCACAATTCCATCTTCATTAACATTAAACTTCGAGGATTTCCATTTTCCGATAGCTTCCACTTTTTTCTGAATTCCCACATCATCTTTTTTAGCATCTTTTAACCTTTCCAAAAGTGATGGTTAAGCAATCATTTGTGAAAGGATTAATGATGTTCCCTTTTTTATGATTCCCATGTCCATCTTTATCAAATATAAGAATATTGGATCCTTTTCAATTATCATTAATGATAGAATTGTTGGGTCCTTTCTACTTAGGGAATTTGCCACCTTGTTCACTTTCCCAGGGTGGTAATGGATTGAGTAGTCATAGTCTTTGATCAGATCTAACCATCTTCATTGGTGAATTTTCAACTCTTTCTGTGTGAATATATACTTGAGGCTTTTTTGGTCCATATATATTTCACACTTCTCCCCAAAGAGATAATGCAGCAAAATTTTCAAAGCGAAGATCACTGCAACCAACTCGAGGTCATGTGTTGGATAGTTCTGTTCATGAACTTTCAATTTCCTTGAAGCATAGGAAATGACTTTTTCATTTTGCATCAACACACATCTCAGGCCCTTCTTCAAATCATCACTGAATACCCCAAGACTTTCTCCACTTGTGGGTAAAGTGAGCACGGTCACAGTGATAAGCCTCCTTTTCAACTCCTTGAATATTTATTCACATTCATCACTCCAAGAAAACTTTACTCCCTTCCAAGTTATCTTGGTAAGAGGGTTGGGAAATCATGAGAAATTTCTCACAAATCGTCGATAATATCCAGCTAACCCCAAGAAGCTATGGATATCCATTACTGATGTTGGCCTTGGCCACCCCTCAATTGTATCTGTTTTGGAGGGATCCATAGATATCTCATTGCTTGTGATGATATGGACCAATAATGATACCTCCTTCAACCAGAACTCACACTTGATTTCCTTTTCATAGAGATTCTCCTTCCGCAAGGTCTCTAGTACAGTTCTTAGATTCTCCTTGTGATCCTCCTTGGTTTTGGAGTATATCAGAATATCATCTATAAAGACTACCACAAATTTATTGAGGTAATCTCTAAATACTCTATTCATTAAGTCCATGAAGATTGTTGGAGAATTAGTGAGTCTGAAAGGCATTACTATGAATTCATATTGCCCGTATCTTGTACGAAAAGTAGTCTTGGGGATATCTTCCTTCTTCACCCTTACTTGATAATATCCTGACCTAAAATCCACCTTGGAGAAGTATTGTGCTCCATGCAGCTGATCGAACAATTCATCAATTCGTGGGAGAGGATGCTTGTTCTTTATCGGGATTTTGTTGAGCTCACGATAATCGATGCAAAGGTGCATTGACTCATCCTTCTTCTTGATGAAGAGGACTGGTGCACCCCATAGTGAAGCACTTGGGTGTATAAAACCTGTATCTAGATTCTTTATTAGTTCCACAACATCCATTCTATACGGCTTCTTGGATATCAGAAACACCCAGGGTATAAGTTCAATTGAGAATTCAACATCTCTTATAGGAGGAAAACTAGGCAATTACTCAGGAAATACTTCAGTGAATTCCCTCACAATAGGCATGTCTTCTAGGATGGTTTCCTCCTTAGACTCAATCATCTGAGCCAGATATGTGTGCTCATAGGGTAGTAATATCAATGATTGAGATAATGGAGCTAAAGAAGATTCATCTTCCTCCTTGCACTTGTAAATAATCGGGGGTTGATTCTCCATATGGAGAGTGATTTCCCTCTCACAGTAATTTATGTTGTCTCTATATAAGGAAAGACAATTCATGCCAAAAATTGCATCAAATTCCACCAAAGGGAGTATGATGAGGTTCACTGGGAATTTTAATCCATAGATTATGACAGGGGAGGAGTTATATTCATGGGATGAAATGATTTCCCCATTTGTCGTACTCACCAATATCTTCACTTCCATGATTTTTAGTGGTGTTGGGATTGTTCTACTGAACTTTTCATATATAAAAGAATGTGTATAACCTGAATCAAAAAGTATGTTCTCTATTCTTGAATGAATAACTAGCGTACCTATCACCACTTCGTTTTTGGGGTTAACTTCGGCAGTAGTGATGGAAAAAGCTTTCCCTTTCTGCCTTGGAGGTTGTTGGTTGCCTCCAAAAATCCTTGGATTAGGGAATTGATTTGCAAGATGCTCTAGTTCTTTTCAGTTGTAGCAATGAACAATGCGTTGAGGTTTGAACGGAGTGTTCCTATCCTTTGTCGTAGCATCGGGTCTTTCTTACTGATAGTTAACAGCTAGGTGCCCTTCTCTTCCATACCAAAAGCATTTCCTCATCCCCTTCAGGCAATTTCCAGGGTTCTTCTTTCCACACCTTTGGCAAGTGGGGTGATGGATCTTCTTAGCACTGTTGGATTTATCCATCGGACTACCAACATTGAATTCCACCTTACACTTATTATCCCCATGATACCCCTAAGATTCTCTGATCTCCATTTTGACCTTGAGGACACATCAGACAGCTTTCTCATAGCTGTCGAAGTTGCGGATTTCCATCACTTTCCGCAGTCTATGTTCCATCCCACCAAAGAAGCAGTCAACCTTGCATTCGGGGGTAATGAAAAAGCCGAAAGCGTATCGTGCAAGCCTTGTAAAGTTTTACTCGTATAATCCAACATATTATTCATCTTTTTGCTTGAGGTTAAGGAAGTCCCTTTCCATCTTAATTCGAAGGGTGCGTAGAAAATATTTATTGAAAAACATCTTTCGAAAATCCTTCCATTCCAACGCCTCGATCTCCTCCACAGGATTCGTATTTTTAATCAATGTCCACCATTGATCAGCTTCACCCTCTATATGATAAGCAGATAGGAGAACCTTTTCTTGTTCAGAATATTGAAGGATGGAGAAGATCTTTTCAATGGAGTTGATACATTGTTCAGCGATTGAGGGATTAGATGATCCATTAAAAGTAGGAGGCCTTTGTCTCATGAAGCTCTCGATAGAAACTTGTTCTTTCTTAGGTGGGGTTGAAAGTTCCTCTTGACCCATGTTTTTATTCAAATCTTGAGTTAGCTGAGAGAGAAGTGTGACAAATTTCATGATTCCCGCTCCCATCAGATCGGGAATCTCATTAGTACGGTCGTCACACAGATCTTCACATCGATTGTTAGCCTGAGTCCTCCTATTACCGGTCATTGGATGGAATAAAAGGAAAGTTAGGGGTAACCCATAAAGGGTAATACAAGTACAAAACTTATGACTTATAAATAACTTTTATTTCCTTAACATATGAATATATTGGCTTCAGTCTATGTTATCTATGATCTACTTTCTAACCTATATTCTTAGGGAATTTTTTTGTCCCTTAATAATGGTTCATACTAAGCTTGTGAATTTACCAAATCATATCCCCCAGGAGTGTCGTAACCAAGAGTGCAGCAAGGCTCGTTGTCGTGCACCAGTTCTCGTTTGAGTCTAGCTCAAAGTGATGTTTTCAGGTTTTACCCCTAGGATACATATGTTTCAGAGCCGCCTCTTCCTACTCGTATCCAGACAGGGATGTATTTTCTTGATAAACCACTTACTCAATACTCACCAAAACGTAAGGATGTTTTTATTATACATAGTCTTGTCTCTAAGGATTTAATAGGTTTTTCTAACCCTAATCCCAAAAATAACTAAACCTATCCTCTGATACCAACTATGACAACCCTGCTTTTTATTACACAATTAAACATAATTTATTACATAAATTTCATTTGAAACAATTTTCAAGATCGAGAGGTCTAGTGTCTTTGGGACTTAGGATCATTAAATAACAACTTAAAATATGAAAAACAACATATTTATTGAAAAATTCCTTTACATGACCACTACATTCCCTCGTACTTAGCATTTCATGGGATAACCTGAGGACAAGCATAAGAAAAGGGTGAGTTATAAATCCCAGTAAGGGAATAAACATGGAGTAACATGAGGAATAAAATACACGTTAGACAATAATAATATCATTAGAGCACAATATAATCATAAACATAAAGGCATGATAAATCATGATAATCATAACATGAAAATGTGGCAACAACACTTAACATGGAATTAGCATGAGCCCAGGATCATTGCACAGGAAGCATGAGTAAATCCTCATTGCACATGAAGCATGAGTAAAACCTCGTTGCACTTTAATTAGCATGAGTAAACTCCCATTGCACATGATGTATCATGATACTATACTTTACCCAATGCATTGGAGCTCTATAAGAGCACGCCCTTCTTAAACACTTCATTTCATGCATAAGTGCGCCACATGGATCATATAACATGGATTCATAAAACATAATAATTTATTCCACAATAAAAGAATGTGAAATTAATATATGGAAATTTATAATCAATAAGTAAATGTTCATAAAGTTGAATACCCTTTATAGATAAATGGGCATGGTATTCACTACACAATGACATTGGCTTAGAAAATCGGTGCAATTTCGGCAGCGTAATGGCGTGCCGTAAGAATTCATAAAAATGGTTGATGAGAGATAAATGGGTTTACAATAATATGTACATGAAATGGAAATTAAGGTGGGTCATATAGATACATATCCCAGAAATTGTAATGGAATTTAGAGTCATGATACAAAATAATTGCTTGAATGTAAAATAGGAGAGAGAAATTTCTTTCAGAATTCTGGCATAGTAACAGGTGTACATGGGAGGCATTTAATGCGAGAGAAAGGTGTCTCCAATAATTCAAAAATAAATAGGGAAGTATGGTGGAGGTGTAAAACCATACCTCAACATTTATAATTGAAATTAAAAGGGAATAACAATTTAAAAAATATTGGACAAAAATGAGAAAGGAAGAAAAAACCCTTACTTGGATGTGTGCTTCCAAAGGCTTGAGAGAGCCTTGAGATAGGATTCTTGGGAGCTTGGGGAACCTTGGGAGGATTCTAGAGAGAGTATGGAAGATGTTGGACGAACTCCAAAGGCTTTTATTGAGGATAAAGTGGGAGCTTGGGTGGGTTTATATAGGAAAGGTGAGGGAATTCTTTAATATTTAGGTTTGTGACACCTCACATTAAACTAATCCAAACCACAAACCAGCCCATGGTTTTTGCCCATGGTTTTTGGAAAAGGTAATTGGAAAAAAATATTTTATAAGTCCAAAGTCCTAAATTCTTAAAATAATGGGGTTGCTTGTGTGAAGGTGAGTCACACTTCTAAGGAAAACAATTTAAAAAGACAATACGTTTAATAAGTCTTGAAGGGTCCATTAATTCTTTGTAAAATAAGTCAAAAAAATCAAAAATCACATTATTTTAATGTTAAAAAATATATTGTCCGAACATAAGGCTTATAGTATTTTATTACATCACTATTGGGTCATTATGATGTCATAAACAGAGTATATATTTAAACGGTATTTAATTTTTACCCAAAAATTTGACTATCTCAGAAAATTATGAAAAATTCACTGTTGGATAATTTCGATATCCTGATTCCAGAAATAATATTTATTTTATCTAAATAATTTTAAAAATATGTTAATTTTCACTTTTAAAATAAAAACCAACATTTATTGAAAATTCACGGGTTTTGACAAAAATTGCTTTCAAACCTTAATAAAAATTACAATTGCATTCATAAAATTATACGATAATTTATATTTAATAAAAATTAATTTATTAATAATAATAATAATTTATTAAAATATTATTTAATTTCAAAATCCATTAATTCATCAAAATATATTTCTTAGTTGAACATTAACTAAAAATACTATTTGTGCTTTAAAAACTATTTACAAGGTAACAATAATAAAATGAAATTATATTTATTATTATATACAAAAATAATGTACATAACCATAGTGATAAGTTCTTGTTACATAACCCTTTATAACACCCGCATAAGACCAAAGAGTAAGGTGTGTGATGGTGACAGACTCTTGGGGTGGCTCGGATAACATTGCTCGGGTGGTAATCTCTATCAACTTCTATTTATCTCATAGGCAGTCCTGCTTGAGCTTAACATATTCAAGCTCGGTTTGGGCTTGGTCATGAGAAAATGCCAATGACACCACCTCCTTTCCAAGCTCTGACAAATGGACTTCGTATGGAGCACATCTACTAGATGAGGTCATCTCTTCCTTTGTCTGAGTAAATTGGATTCGTTAAAGCCTTATATTTATATTAATCATGTGATCACTGTTCAACGACTATATTAGAAACAGTCATAATTCTTAACATAAAACCAAATAAGTTGACATTTTATATAAACATTTTACATAAATAGATATTTAATTAGATCAAGAGGTATTTCCACTAATGAAAGTTTGGGTCGTTACATTTATAACTAAAAAGCAGATTCTATATAGCCACAAATTCAAGTGTCTTCAAGCCACATGAATTAGATCAAATGGGAAACAGCAGTATCCATAGTAATAAAATTCCAATATTTTTTATTTAATAAATGGTTTGGTTTTTAGTATCATCTTATATTTTTTAATATTTCCAAAATCTTCTAGGTTGGTAGATTTTTTCCCACAAGTGGTATCCTCAAATATATCTATAAAAATTGGTGTATTGAACTAATAACTCAAGGGTAGTTGTGATAAACATTAAAGGATATTAAGACTTACCATAAAATTTTTAAACCTATAAATAATTGAAATTCATGGAGTACAAGTGTTATCATTTGTTAAAATTTAACCTCTCTTTTAACAAGTGGTTTCAATTAATTCATCAAATGTTATGATCCACACAGAAATTTATTTAATGTTATCTACTATTGGTTTTGCATAATGTGTGTTGGAGATCACGGGTTGTGTTTCAAGTAATAAAAAAGGAAATTTTGTTATTTATTTTTCATTGGTATTCATGAGTGATATAGAAAACCATATTATTATTTATAAAATATATTATTTTGTACCTCAATCTCAGGCTCAATGAACATAGAGCATTTATTGAAATCACATGTTCCAAGTGGTAAATTCATCTAATAAATCTCTATAAAAAAGTAAAAAACTATAAAGATTTTATTATATAAGTTTTCTAGTGTTGTTCATTCCAACCAAAAATTGTGTTCAAAGGATTGGCTAATCAACATGTGAATGATGCTAAAGGATGAAGGGGTTTTGAAATAATGGGAGATTATAAGAGATAAGGAAGTCCTCCCTATCCTCATAGGGGATTTGAATCCTATGAGGAATCCCTATTGGAAGATTAAGTCTAAGGTGGATCTAATCATTCTTATAGTTTCTTATCATATGTTAATAGGTATAAAATTTAGAAAAAATAAGTAGATTACATCAACTAAAGATGGGTAGTTTGAAATTCCAAGTAAAACCCCCACATTTTAAGGAAGAATTTGATCCCTTTGAATTTCATTTCCAAGAAGGGAGATCTAATGTGAAATAGAATCTTTTCAATAAAATCCTAAGTGGGAGATTTTTAGGAATCCCAAAGTATTGAGTTGGATTTGTTGATAATAGTTATATTTTATGACAAGAGGATTGTTTATAAGAATAATTAATGATTGTATGATTGTTAATAATGGTCTTGATTTATTGATGTTTATAATTGTTGAAAAGTAATATTAAAGGTTTTTTGGACTCCTTTTACACATAAATATAATGGAATCTAGAAGAAATACAAAGATGAAAATGTATTACACAATGAGCCTATATTGTCAAGGTAAATTCCAAATATGGTTGAGGTCATCCTGGATAAGGTATAGGTGGACCATGCCTTAGATCAAGGCATGGTGTGTTGAAGTTATAAAACATAGGTAGGACCACTCCCTAGTAGTGGTCATGGTGAATGTGAAGGAGTTTCTAGGTGCATCCATTCCCATTTCATTTGTAATGTTGAAGAGGAGAATTCCTAAAATGGGAAATTGAAAAGGGACCACACTATAGTGGACCCCATGGTAGAGTTCCAATACACCTATCCAAAATGGACACAAAACAATGACCACACCCATGGTAAGATAGTTCATGGTTGAAAATTTGAAATACATGCCAAAATAGATGGAATAAATAGACCACCCCCATGGTGTTTGGAATTTTGGAGGAAAATGGGAAAAAGTTTTATGCCAAGGTATAGTGAAGAAATTATGATGATGCCTATAAGGGCCCCAACTTTTCATACGTAAATACTATATCTTATTATCATAATATCATTATGATCCACGCCAAAATGGTAAACATTTAGTGTATTTAAAAACTTGGATACATAAACAACTGGTACATAAAATATCTACATCATCTCTCACTATGGTCTTCACAAATAACACCCTTCATAAACATACCATACTTAAAATCTTTATTTATAACTTGGGGAAAGAAAACATAATAAAGGGTGATATCAAGTACTCAGTAATGGTGATCATAGTAGATATCAAACAATGATCATAAGTGAGCATAATATTAGATTAAGAGTATGAGAACATTATCAAAACTTGCAATAATCATACCCAAGCAGTCAAGGATATTTAATAACAAATCATGGTGTAATGTTTTCTTCAATAAAAATACATAATACATAAGAGTTTGGAATCATAAATAATCAATCATGATCCATAATAACATATTATAAGACATAAGACATAAGTTTTTGACATTCACAAAAGCACTGAAAACAACTTCCTTAGTCAAGGTTGACTCCCAATACTATCATTTTTAAAGAATTAATATAATGGAAATGTCTAATTGTTTATTTACAACATTATCATACAAGTAAATTCTATAAAGTTACCTCTATCATATCTTAGTATATTATTAGATGTATTCTCTCTTAGTAGTTTCTCAACTCTTTCATAAATACTCGATGCATTAGGGGGCTATAACGGACCCACCAATCCTTGGTTTAGAACATAACCAGATGTCCTTGATTTATAACATAACCACCCATCCTTGGTTAATAATAGAACCACCTATCACATAATAACAGTTCATTCACATGTATTCCATGAGATCATGGAAACATTTATCATTAAATCAAAGCTTAATTGATGGAAAATAAAATGGGTTTCATAAATATTTCATCATCATAATCATAAACTAACCAAAAAAAGAATCAATATGGTAACATTGGATCATATCCCCATTAAAGAATAAGAAGAATCAAATTATGTTTTTATAGATGAAAATTCATTTAAAAGGTTAATAAAAACATTTATTGATGAAAATACCCTTTTCATTTTCAAATCACCTATCTAAAATAAATAAAAATCAAAAATATTTTAATCAGGTAAAAATTTTAAGGAAGATTCAAATCAAAGTGAATACATGATGGGGGGAAATCTGTTCATGCGGTGTGCATAAAATAATTATTCCTTTCATGTTTTTTATAAATGTCAAAAATACCACATTTGGAAAATTAAAAGAAGATTCCTTTTAAAAAATTATAGAAATTAAAACTTGGGTAAAAATGAATTTAATAAATATTTTTATAATATTAAAAAAATTATTGAAAACATTTTAAGGAATATATGGATATGGAAGAAAATATGCTTGACCTAAGAGAGAAATAAAGTTGTTTTTTCTTAAAAACATTACTTTGGTATCGTGAGTACTTGAAGATAGAAAATGAAAGGAAAACATGTAATATCAAAAAAAATATAGGATAATAAAATAAATAATATTTGGGAGAGATATATAATATAATTTCATCATCATAAAATTTAAGAATAAACAATCTTAGTAAAAAAGAGATTATAACATAAAACCCATACCACTTTAGTAACCTTATAATTAAAACAAATTGAATAAAATAATTTGAATTTTAACTTTTTATACCATTAATTATTATTTATTAATGTTATAACATGTAAAATGATCATTATATGCACCTTATAAACATAAATAGGTGCATAACATCAAACATGTCTTAATAAAAAAAATTGAGATGAAGAACCTTTACCTTATCTCCAACGTGATTCGTAAGCACTATATACTCCAATATAGTAAATTTATATTTATTATAATCCAATAAAATAATCATAATCATAATAATAATATCATATATTATCTTTTTATATCATTTATACTCCTGTTTATTAACAATTCTCTGTTAAAGTCATCATTTCAGGTGGTAACTGCTTTATTTTTTATGTATGTTTTGGTTTGGAAATTATGATCCTTGAAATTTGATCAAGGTTTATTGATATATATAATGTAAATAATGATATAAATATAATATTTATTCATTATAAACATATTTATATCCCTTATTATAATTTGATGATGAAAAAATAATTACACCACTTAGTAGAGACAATAATCTATACATACACACGGGTGATGTTTCCACTTTTCAATGAATATAATGATAGAAATGTAAATGATAATTCAACTTTATATAATATTTATTATATAATAAATATATTATATTTTAATTTAATATATCCTTATTACCATCCAAGTAAAGTGGAAATGAAAAATGAATCATATGAATTCGTGGAGGAGGTAGTCCACACATACACACGAGCAACATTATCATTTTCCAATAGATTTTATGGTAAGAATTTAGATAATATATTATAATTAAATAATAAATATTATGTAATAAATATTATATATAAACATTAAATCCATAATAATATTCAAAAATGAAATTTGGTGGTGGAAAATTAATTGTATCGATATGTGGAGGCGGTAGTCCACACATACAGAAGAGTGATACTTTAATCTCTCATTTGATAGATAAGAGGTGGTAAATTGTTGTTAAATAATAATAATAACATATAATTATATTTATTATAATATATTGATATTTTTTTATGGATAGGACATTTTTATAGAAGTTATAGGAATAAATAAAATTTAAAGAGCTTGGTTAAGATTTATACCTCTTCTTTGAGAGACCACTTTTGTCTCATATCTTAAGCCTTGAAGGATTAGTCTTAGTAGAATAAAATAATATCTAGGATGAATAGAAGAAATCTATGAATATTTTTTATAAATTATTAATTGATATATAAATATCAAGTTGTGGGAATAATGGAAGATAAGAGGTGCCCTTCTATATGTGAGGGGAGAGATAAGCATGGAAGTTCTTAAAAGATTTCAATAATATAAGATCACTTTCATATGAAAGTGGATAAAAATATCCAAGTATTAGAATTTAGCCTAATATAATTATTAAATAACTTCATTTAATAAAAATTATACATGTTTTGGTGGCATTCCTACCCTTATCACTTGGTTTAACCCCCCCCCCCTGATAAACTCGTTTTAACCTTAACTGTGGTAACAAAATTTTACTATCTTTCCTATTCATTATGACCAAAAATTAAGTTAAACTTATTAAATTATATTAATTATTATGATTAAAAAAATTTAATCCATTTTACCATATTCAATTTCAATAAGTGATAGAATTTAATTTTAAATAAGCACGTAAAATGCAATGAAAATTTGTTTTAGATAAATGCATTTTTAAGCTTAAAACATAAATTACTTCCATTTATTGACTTTTAAAAACCATTAAATGAATTTTAAAATAATAAATTTAATATATAATGTATAAATTTAATTAAAACCATTAATAAAAATAGATTAATTTAATTTATAAAGATAAAAATACATTTCACATATAAAAACAATTTTTAGAAAAAATATGTTTTTAAGACCAAAAATAAATTTATTCCAAAATCAAGTACAATTATGATTAATTTGAAATTAATTATATTATTTTCAATTAAATAATACTTAGGTAACTTTATTATCAAATTATAATTTTACTTGAAAATAAATGGAAGTTTTACAAAAAATGGTATTTTTCACTATTCACTAAAAAATAAATATTTTTTGAAAAATTATAAAAATTCACCTTAAGATAATACTAAAATGATAATTTAAAAAATAAAATTAATTTCCTAAAATAAAATTTCTAAAAATTCTATAAATTAATTATAATTTTTTGTATGTAAAATGAAATAAAAAACCTTTTTTAAGAAAACGTCTTTTTGAGGCATTAAATGTCTTTACTAAAAATTTAATACTTATCTATTATGAATTAATAAATACATTTTTTATTAAATCAAAACATTATAAATAATTTTCATCATGTAATTATTCATATTCATACCACCAATTTAATGGTTAGGTTATAATATATCACGGTTCATTTTAATCATGATGTTGCGACTCAAATAAGTTATCAAACGCTTACAATTTATTTAACGAAAAACATATCCTAAAATATTGGGTGTTACATTATCCCCTCAAAATAAATTTCATCCTCTAAATTTTTATCTCGGTAATCAAGGTTTCAATATTTTAAAATACCTTTTTTGAAAACCTATATCATACAAAGGGATAATAAAACTTCTTTTGAAATGAGGAAGTGGGAAACATAAAGGTCGTATGAAATAACACATAGTTAGGATCCTAGATAAGTATAACATTAATGGGAAGTTAAAATATGGACATAGAGGAGAAAGATAATGTCCAAATAATAAAAGAAAGTGATAGAGAAGATATTCATGAGAAATACAATGACTACAAAACCATAAATCGATATGAGATAAAGAAGACCATAAATTCATCATAAATGAATGTAATATAATAACATTTTTATTTTAAGATCATTTTCATATAGTCGAGGTATTGTTTTACTATAAAGATAGAGAACATGAGAAAATATACATACTTAATTTCTTTCTATTCCAAAATCACAATTTTATCTTTTAATTGTGCTTTGATCAATTTTCACTTTTATCTCATCTCTTACTCCAAGAAATGAATATTCAAAATTACTTTGACATTCAAGGATAAATAAAATTAACATTTAACAGATCGTACGATCAATAAAATAATAACAATTCATTCCTTCTGTCTCAATAAATTTACCGAAACCAAAATATTTATCACAAGTTATCTAATATGGATAAATCTTCATATGATTAAATAATACAATAATATATAAAACATAAAAAGTAACACCCAAAGTTCAACATAAACCATTCCATAAATATTTAACCTTAAAATCCTCCAAAATAAGTATGACTAAATTTAAAACCCCAGAAAAATAGAAAAAGGGTCACTAAAATTCCAAAATCAACTTAACTTAAATCCCTTAAACAACATAAAGTAGCTTTTGATGTCACATACCAAACATGTGAACACCTTGATCATATATTATCCTAAAATAGGGTAATAACTTCAATCACCATAAGAACATAATGAAAAAAATATGCTTCCAAAAAAATTAACTATATCCTTCTTCATCATACAGAAACACAAACTATAAAATATATTCCATAAGTCCAAAATGTAATAAACTTCATCATAAATCAATTTTTCATAATTCCAAGGTCATAAATATTATCCAGTTTAATTTATCAAAATAAATCATTTATTTATCCCAATTAAACATTATTATCTCAATATCAGGTGTATATTAATGGTTATCATTCCCTCAATAATGTATTCTCTAAAAATATCACCTTACCCCTAAATCAATTTTCTAGGTTGTCAGTGTCATTCAACGTATTATTGAAAATCATTAAATAAAAACTAATATAGAACAATAATTAGATTTTTCATGATTCTTATAACCAGAATATCACTGATAAAACACTTCTACAAAATAATTATCAAATTCCAAAACATAAACACTTTAATCATTCCACTTAATTCATAAACTAGTAACCAGGATTCATCATCTTATTACTTAATACTTCCTTCCTGTGATATAAAATATGAATCATGTATTAAGATTCATCAAACTTAAATTAATCATGATACTTACTTTAAACATAAGAAATACTATTAAAATAATTCATACCATTCATATGGAATTTGTAGTCTCTTCATCATCAACAGTAAAAAACATTTTTGTATAACCTTGTTAATACCCTTCTCAAGATTCCCCCTATAACATCAATTTTCATAATCCCAATATATTACACATTTAAAACATTCAACCATAGATGATACCTTATGGAAACCATTATTACCATCCATATCATTAACTAAACTTTTCATTTTTTTTTCTTATTAATTCCTTTCTCTATGTCATTATTTTCCGAACATAAAAAATCACTTTTTTTCCCTGAGAGATTTAATTGGGTGCTTCTTCCCATATTATTGGAATGTAGTAAGTTGAAACTTCTTTCATATATAGTCTTCATGAAACTTAATTTTTCTATTATTTGGTTCGTTTTGAAACTCACCTATTTTTTGGATGATAATGATATATTGAGATATATTCTTAGGCATAATCATAATCTTCCACATTCCATCTCCCATTTCATTTAATTTTTCATAAGGATAATTAATTCATTGTCCATAACATTTATTGTTAACATTATTCCTCATAATTTTATCAATTAACTAAAACCAATAAGAATAGTTTTATTAATAATAATCACATTGAGTGATCATGTAATCATGAAAAAAAATTATAGGATGTCAAAATAATGAAAATTTATTTTCAATATATAACACATGGGTTTAACCTAGGTAATATATATTCATAATCTATTAAAATCATTTATAATGGTTTGTAAAGAATATGTGAATTAACCTAAACATATCCCCTGGGAGTGTATAGCCAGGTGTGTAGTCTTAGGACCACTCATCATTCACTTGTGATGATTGAGTTAATACCCAATATGCCCCATTCAGGGTTTTTACCCCTCAGTTAATTTGTTCCATAGCTTCATCCACTTATTAGTATCCAAACATGGATATATTTTCTATGAAAACCACATTTATTTTTTTACCATAACATTAGAGGTTCTCCTATACTTAGGCTTATCCTAAGGGATCTCACAAAATTTTCTCATCCTAGTTTCCAAAAATAACTAAACCTTGCTATGATACCAAATATATCAACCACTACTTTACATATATAAATACTACATATTATTATTAGAATATTCATTACATATCATTACAATCCATGAAAGAACCATAAAGTTTTAGTGTCTTTCAAAACATAGAAACATAAACAGCCGGTACATAAAATATATATATCATCTCCCACTATGTTCATCATAGATAGAACCCTTCATAACCATACCAACCTTAAAATATTTCATTACAACCTTTGGAAAGGAAACATAAGAATGGGGGGTCTCAAATTCTCAATAAGGGTAAGCATAGGAGATATCAATCAATGATCATAAGTGAGGATAATATAAGAATAAGGGAATGAAAACATGATCAAAACATAAAATAATCATACCCAAATAGTTAAAGATATTTAATCAGAAATCATGATGTAGCATCTCACCCCTCCTCATTGGCTTGAGTCAAGGTGGAATTGCTACTTGGACTTAGGAGACATCCCCAAGATTTCAAAGGCTGGAAATAAATTCCAAGGTATTCAATACAATTGGGGTATTATTTTTCCTATGAAAATAAAACAACCACAACCAAACATTCCATGAATAAAACTACTATATTATTCATGGTAACAATATAAAACCACTCAAATAATACCACTGATTACAAACCCAAACTACAATAGAGTACCATAGTAGAAGACTATTAACATCAAAGTAAACAACAGAAGACAAAACCAAAAAACTCAAAGACTCCAATACATAACTTCATAGCCACCAAAATTCTCCATTCTCTAACTCCAAAATAAATACCAAGTATCACAATGCACCACTAAAGAAATGTGATACCTTTCCTTTACTAGTATTCTAATAAACCAGATCTACAAAATCTTCAAAGTTCCAAAGAAGGGTGAGTAATGAAACTTAGTTGGATTTCCCCAAATGAATTCCCAACTCATTCCAATAGGATAAAACATGTTTGCATATTTACATAAAACATTTTATATAAAACACTTTAAAAAATTAACAGTTATATCAAAATATAAAACAATTTCCATAATAAAATAGTTTCAAAGGAAGACAACCAAATTACTCTTTGAACCATTTCACATTCACTTTTTAAATTAATAATTACATTTCAGAACTCCATAAACACACAACCACACAACCACACAAACTTATTGTTACCATTTATGGTGAAACTTCACATCTATAATTTTTCCCTTTGATGGTTGTACTTCATGACTAATATCCATTTCATTCAACTCATGCTTAACCATTTAATCCAACCATGAAAACAAAATACTTTATCAAAAAAATCCAATAAAACAATAATTTTATTGAAAACGCTTTTTCATGCATCAAAACCAAACTTAAATTTTAAAATTATCATTTGAAAATCCAATTACCACTTTCACTTCCCACCAAAACACCCATTTTTTACAATTCCACAAACCATCTTAAAAGAGGGTTCCCATAAAAAATTGCAAAAAAAATCACAGTAAATTTCAAGAAAAATAATCAATTGGAAATTAGGCCTTCCAGTTCTAACAATAGGAGTTGAGAGTGAAGCTGCCTACCATTGAAAATATGAAAAAAATGAAGAACGACCCGAATTCTTCAACAAAATGGGGTTGAATCTCCAAAAATCCACCTTATATATCTTTTCCTAACATCACACTGCCATATATCATCATGATTGTCATAAACCATCATAGATGTATCCCTAACAGACTAGATCTGGTATTTTAAGAGAGGGAAGGAAAATAGATCTAAGAAAAACTACCACAAACAAAGACTTACCAAGGGAATCGGGCTTCAAAGCCCTAAGAAAAGCCTTTAGATTCCTTATAGTTTAAAGGGGAGAGACTCTATAGCCTTTGGGAGGAATAAAATTTTAATTAGGGTTAAAATGGAGGAAAAACAAGGTGATTAGGGGTAAATATAAGTGAGATCCACTTTTTTAGTATTTCACTTTTAAAATGTGTATGGTAAGTAGAATAGTTAGGAAAATTGTGCACTAGCTTCTGCCTTAAGAATCACCTTACACAATTGGCCCACATGGTTAGTCAAAATGTGCACCAACCATGAAAAATTACTCTATCCCAAATTACATAGTTTCTCCTAGGTGGTTTCCTAGTTTGGCCAAACCATGCGCCTTACCATACGCCTTCCCACTATCCATTGACTCACTATGCACGGTTTTCTGTTGGAGTTGCATGATTTCCACTAACCATGCTCAAATTGTTCACCTTTAGAAAATCCACAAAAACATTAAAAAATTCCTCCAAAATCTCCCAAACTTCACCCAAAAACTTTACATACCTAAAAATAATAATGGTTTACTTACCTAAAAATGAGGGGGCGATATTCTCCCCACTATTGGCATTTCCATCCTCAAAAATTAGAAACACACTAGTGTCTAGAAAGAGTTTGGTCCATTTCTCAACCTTTTCCTTCTCCCATTCCTGAGTCTATTTTTGAATTTGACCATGTTTCCAAAGAAATTTTACTAAACCGATGCTTTTATCATGCAATAATTTCTCTTTTCTGTCAAAAATCTGCACTAGCACATAAACTAATAAATCATTCATATCTAGGTTAATTTGATCCCATAAAATCACATAGTCAGGATCAGGATGATACTTTTTCAACTGAGATACAGGAAATAAATTATGCATTTCACTAAACCGTGATGGTAAATCCAACCTATATTCAACCTCTCCGACATTTTTAAGTATCTACAAATGGAAAATATATCTAGGAGATAACTTTACATCCCAAAATGATGATGCCCAAGCCTTGGAGAGATCCTCAAGAACACATGATCATTCACCTTGAACAACAATGGTCATCGGTGATGGTTTGCATATGATTTATAAGGAATCAGAGTTGTCTCCAGCATTTTTTTGATCAAATGAATCTTATATGTTGTCTCTTGGACAAGGATCATCCCAATCGGTAAAGTCTCACATGTTTCCACCCAATAAAGTGGAAAATGACAGGGATTCCCATATAATTATTTAAAAGGATCCATATATATCGAGTCCCGATAACTGTTCTTATATGATAAGTCCATTAATGGTATTTTCTCTTCCCATGATCCACCAAAATCCATTACACAATACCATAAAATTTTCTCCAACATTTGTATCATCCTTTTGTATTTCCCATCTATCTAGGGATGATACACCATACTCACAGTCAACTGAGTGCCAAGAGATTTTTGTAAGTATTTCTAGAAACGATACATAAACCTAGGATATCTATTTGAAAATATAAAAATTGGTATGCCATGACTCCTTACCACTTCTCATAAATAGATTTTTGACAAGACCTTCATCATAGGTGATTCACGAATAGGTATTAAATGAGCCAAATTTGTGAGTCGATCCACTATCACTCATATGGAATTATATTTCTGAACTTCCCTTGGGATACCTATTAAAAAATACATGGCTATATGCTTCCATTTCTAAATAGGAATATGTAAAGACCTATAACATACCTACTGGTCGTTGATTCTCTGCCTTAACCAACTAATAAGTTAAGCATATTAAAACAAAATCAACCACCTTTTTTCATATCGACCCACCAAAAGTATGATTTTAATGCCTTATACATCTTCTTTATTCCAGGATGAACATCCCATATCAAATGGTGGTAATCATGGAGAAGTTTTTCTTGACAAGCCATATACATCTTCTACTAAGTCCAAGTAGAAATTCCACCTTGACTCATGCCAATGAGGAGGGGTGAGATGTTACATCATGATTTCTAATTAAATATCTTTAACTATTTGGGTATGATTATTTTATGTTTTGATCATGTTCTCAATCCCTTATTATTATCTTATTATAAATTAGGATTATTGATTGATATCTTTTATTCTTACCCTTATTGAGAATTTGAGCTCCCCCATTCTTACTGGTGTTGCCCATAGAGACGTGCTCGACCAAATGAACACTTTTCTTTTCAGATCATCCAACTACAATTTCATTTACCTTAAATCTATTAGTTTTATTTTATAAGATATAAGTGAGATATTTTCAATCCTTGGGAAGAGAATAATCATAAAATCCACTTCTCTTATGGGTGGAAACCCTGAGAAACATTTAGGAAAAATATTTGGAAATTGATCAAGAAATTTTGGAAAACTTTTGTTCTTGATCTCTTCCATTAATGACAAAATCAACACTTCTAGTTGGTATGAGATCATTCTAACTAATAGTTCCAAAAATCCCATTGCACATGCCTTTTAATTTCGGTCTCCACAAAATATATGCTCAACAATGTCCTCGATTATAAAATTGACCCGTCAGGTATAACAGTCAATGTGATCCTTGAACATAATCAACCAATCCATACTGAGGATTATGTCATAGAAATACATTTAAATCATATAGAAATCCCATATTAACTCAAATCCATCTAAAGTTGTGGAACATGATCTACACATAAAGGCTTGACATTCTCTTTGACCAAAAAGAGTTTGAAGTTTCAAAATAGAAGGCATCATATCAACACTCAAACGCATCAAATCAATAGCACATGAAGCAATAAAAAAATGGATACACCCATATCAAAAAAACTATTACATAAGGGTAGAATTAAATAGAATTGTCCTCTCCCCATCGATGGTCTAGATTTATCATCCACAATATCTTTCTCAACTTCCTAAAATTTATTAATCGTTGCACTTTGTTTCTTATTTCCCTATTGAGATTTATTTTACTAAGGATTCATGGTATTCCTAGAATATCCGTGGATAGATCTATTTTTATGATGAGGGGTATTTTTCCCACATCTCATCTAAGCATATAATGTTTTTGAAACCTGAGAAGGTTCTCGACCACCCAACCTTAGAGCACTCTAACAATAGCACTGAAGATGCCCCATTTAATTGAAATTGTGTAATTATCTAGGTTTTTCTATAAAATATCACTTAATGTGGTCTAAAGAACCACATTGGAAACATGTTGTCTTTCCCTTAAAGTTTGGAGGATGATTCAGTAATCCAACCATCTAGTTCTAAGCCATTACACTACCTTAGAAATAGGTGTCCCTCTTCTGCTTGTTCCCAGAATTAGAGTTCCCACTTTTTTCCAAAGGTATCAACATGCTCCCTCCACTCGTAGATCCTAATATGTCTTGTTCAGACTCCATTGCTCAATTGACCATCTCTGTATAATTTCTTATAAAAAGCATGAAAATCTTGGATTAAATTTCCGGCCTCGGTCTCGATTCGATGATGTGTGCCTTCAAGGACACACTTGAAACTACTTCGAGTGAAAAGAGGACTAAATTCATAAATTTAGTCGCATACTCCTTCATTTTGAGGATCTCCAGCTTCAAGATGAAAAATTATGTCTTTCTAGAAATCCTAAAATTATGAGGATATAATTTCCTATGGAAGAATTATTCAAAATACTCCTACACAAAGCTTTTGAATAATTTATCATGAACTACTAAATCCTACCATTATCATGTAATATTCTCAATCATATATGTCACCAACTTGAATTTTAATTCTACTGGTGTTCTAAGGAAATAGAATAATTGATTCACCCTATTCATCCACGCCTATTCCTTCTTTGGTTCTGAATCACTTCGAAAGATGGTTGGATTCTTCTTCTAGAATCGGACGAAATGATCCCATTGTCTTGGTTTATCCCTCTTTTTCCCTATTTCCATAGCCTAAAAAGATTGAACTATACTCTAAACCAGGTGTTTGTTCACCTATAGATTAGGTGCAACCACATTCTTAGAAACTTCTTCTGGTTGGTTTCTTCTATGCTTACAGGGTGTCATTTTCAATAAACATAACAAAAGCTATAAGTCTCACTCTTTAGAAACTAAAGGCTTAACAATTTCAAATTCTACCACATCACAATGATCACAAAAATTCTTTCCAAAAATATACACATTCCTTTTTATACCCATTTTTTAAAATTCCAGTATGATTTTGAAAATAAAACCATTTTCAAAATACTACAACCATGCCCTTTTTCAAAATCTCACCTTTGAAATCAATGTCAAAAAATTTCAAAAATCAACACATTTTTATCAAATCATAAATCATTACACAAAATGAAATATGTACTCTTAGTGGGAATTTATTTCTAAAATTCATGTCATTCTCATCTCATTGGATAAACCCATAATAATGAGATTACAATCCTATAAGGGTATCCAAAACACTTATGTACTCACCTCCCTAGTAACTTGAATTTCAGTATAAAAAGGTTATCTATATCTTTTTATGCTCTACTTTTCAAGTCTCGAAAATCCTACTTTATACCATCCCCACTTAAGGAATAGATTAGAATGAATCTAAAATCCAAGGCTGACATAATTGATAACCAAGTATCGAACAAATGGATATAACTTATAAGTCAAGTACTGAGAAAGTTGATACCACTTTTCAAAATGAAATATTGGCCAGCCATGACTAGTACCATTTGTAACATCTCATCCCTCCCCATTGGATTGAGTCAAGGTGGAATTTATACTTGGAATTTTTTGACATCCCCAAGATGTTTAAGGCTGGAAATAAATTCCAAGGTCTTCAATATAATTGGTGGATGATTTTCCCTTTGAAAATAAAATAACCACAACCAAATATTCCATAAATAAAACAACTATATGATGAATGATAATAATGTAAAACAACTAAAAGTAATACCATTAATATCAAACCAAAACTAAAAAAGAGTACCATAGTAGAAGACTACTAACATCAAAGTACACAACAGAAGAAAATGCCAAAAAACTCAAAGACTCCAATACATAACTACATAACTCCCAAAATTCTCCATGATCTAACTCCACAATACTACCCAAGTATCATGAAGCACTATTAGAAAATGTGATACCTTTACTTTACCTGTATCACGATAAACTAGATCTGAAAAAGTACCAAAGTTCCAAATCATGGGTGAGTAATGAAACTCAGTAGGCTTTCCCCAAATGACTTCCCTAATCACGCCACCAGGATAGAACATGTTAGAAAATTTATATAAAATGGTTTATATGAAATAATTTAAAACATTTTTAACAGTTTATATCCAAATATAAAACAATTTACATAACAAAATAGTTTCCATGGAAAACAACCAATCAACTATTTCAAAATTTTCATGTTGCCTTTTTGAATTACCCATTCCATTTCAAAAATCCACACACACACAACCACACAACCATGAAATCTTAGTCTTACCATTGAAGGTAGAACTTCACATCCATACTCTATCCCTTTTATGGTGGTACTTTAGGACCAATATTCATCCCATTCAATTTATGCTTAAACATTTAATCCAACTATGCCAACAAAAATCCTTGTCAAACCATTTCAATAAAACTATCCATTTATTGAAAACACTTTTCCTTGCACTAAAAGAACATCTATTTTAAAATCAGGTTACCACTTTCACTTTCCACCAAAATACCCAATTTTCACAATTCCAAAAACCGTCACCAAAGTGGGTTTTAACCAAACATTGCACAATAATTTCACAATCAATTTAAAATCAAGCCTCCCAATTCTAATAATAGGAGTCGAGAGTGAATCCACCTACCTTAGAAACTGTTACGAAAATAAAAATTGACATGAATTCATCAACAAAACTGAGTTGAATCACCAAAAACCAACTTTATATCTCTTTACTTAATATCACAGATCTATATCTCATCATGATTGTCATCAACCATCATAGATCTATCCCTAATGGACTATATCTAGGATTTTGAGAGAGGTAAGGAAAGTATATTTAATAAAAAATACCGCAAAATAAGAATTTATGAGGTAATTGGGCTTCAATTCACCAAGAAAAACCTTTGGATTCCTTCCGCTTTAAAGCGGAGAGACTCCATATCCTTTGGGAGGAATAAAAATCAAATCTGGGTTAAAATGGAGAAAAATGATGTGATTAGGGGTAAATTTGAGTGAGATCCACTTTTTTAGGATCTCACTTTTAAACCATACATGATTAGTCACACGGTTAGGAAAACTATGTGTTAATCATGTGTCATCCCCTACCTCAAGGAGTACATTGCATAGTTGTCCCACACGGTTAGTCAAATTGTGCACCAACCATAAAAAAAGCCCTATATCCCAAATTACATCGTTTCTCCTAGGTGGAAGCATAGTTTTTTCAAGACATGAACCTAATTGTGTTCCTTACCACTATCCTCAGACTCACTGTGAACAGTTTCCTATAGGATTTACACAGTTTCTAATACCCATCCTCAAACCATTCACCTTTATAAAATCTCCAAAATCATTCCAAAAGTTATCCAAACTCTCCTAAATTTCACCCAAACACCTTACATACTTAAAAATCATAAAGAAAGAGTTACTTAACTAAATTTGGGGGTATTTCACATGGAATAAGGTTTTTTCAATCAAATGAAATAATACATAAGAGTTTGGAATCATCAATAACTAATCAGGATCCATGAGAACATATCATAAGGATAAGACATAAGTTTTCAGATTTCACATAAGCATAGAAAATAACTTCCTTAGCCATGGTTCGCACCCAATACTATAATTATAGATAAAGTACCATAATTGAAATGCTTAACAGGTCATTTATGAAATTCTATTAGGAGTAACTTTCATTCAATTAACTTCATCTTCTCTTAGGAGTTCATTAAACCTATCATCTCTTAGAAGTTTCTCAACTCCATCATCATTAAGCAACACATTTGGAGGGATATAATGGACCTAATTGTCCTTGGTTTATAACATAATCACCTATACTTGGTTTAAAACATAACCACCCATTATTGGTTTATAACATAACCACCCATCACATATCATAATACATTCATATATATTCCACAAGATCATGGAAATATTTATCATTACATTAAATCATAACTCAAGTAAAAGAAAAGGAGTTTAATAAATGTTTCATTATCATAATAATAAACCATTTATATAAATAATAAAGATGGTAAAATTGGATTATGTCACCAATAAATCAGAATAAACATCAAAGGATGTTGTTATAGATGAAAATTCCTTTAAAAGATCATTGAAAACATTTCTTGAGGAAAATACCCATTCCATTTTGAAATCAATTATTAAAAATACAAAAATGTAATAAATATTGGGAAAAATGTTTCATTGAAAATAACCATGGAAATTTGTTAAAGAATATTAAAATATAAGAGACAAAATGGCGGTTGGAAAATATTTTCATGCAGTGTACATAAAAACAAATATTCATTTCACATTTTTGATAAAAAGTAAAAAGTACCTCATTTGGAAAATGAAAATAATGTTTATTTTAAAAATTTAAAAAAAATTCAAACATGGGTAAAAATGACTTTAATAAATATTTTAATAATATTAAAATCATTATTAAAAACATTTTAAGTAAAATATGGATAAATATTCATATGATGATATAATACAATAATCTATAAAACATAAAAAGTAACAACCAATGTTCAACATAAACCATTCCATAAATATTTAACCTTAAAATCCACAAAAATAAGTCTGACTAAATTCAAAACCCCAGAAAAATAGAAAAAGGGTCACTAAAATTCCAAAATCAACTTAACTTATATCCCTTAAACAATATAAAGTAGATTTTGATGTCACATACCAAACATGTGAACACCTTGATCATATATTATCCTAAAATAGGGTAATAATTTCAATCACCATAAAAACTTAATGAAAACAAATATGCTTCCAAAAAAATTAACTTTATCCTTCTTCGTCATACAAAAACACAAACTATAAAATATATTCCATAAATCCAAAATGTAATAAACTTCATCATAAATCAATTTTTCATCAAATCACTAATCAATTCCAATGTCATAAATATTATCCAGTTTAATTTATCAAAATTAATCATTTATTTATCCCAATTAAACATTATTATCTCAATATCAGGTGTATATTAAGGGTTATCATTCCCTCAATAATTTATTCTCTAAAAATATCACCTTACCCCTAAATCACTTTTCTAGGTTATTAGTGTCATTCAACATATTATTGAAAATCATTAAATAAAAACTAATATAGAATAATACTTAGATTTTTTTGGGATTCTTATAACCAGAATATCATTGATAAAACACTTCTAAAACATAATTATCAAATCCCAATACATAAAGAATTTAATAATTCCACTTCATTCATAAACCATTAATCAGGATTCATCATCTTATTACTTAATACTTCCTTCATATGATATAAAATATGAATCCTGTCTTATGATTCATCAAACTCAAATTAATCATGATACTTACTTTAAACATGAGAAATACTATTAAAATAATTCATACCATTCATATTTCATTCGTAGTCTCTTCATCATCAACAGTAAAAAAAACATTTTGTTATAACCTTGTTAATACCCTTCTCTAGATTCCCCCTATAGCATCAATTTTCATAATTCAAATATATTAAACATTTAAAAAATTCAAGCATAGATGATACCTTATAGAAACAATTATTCCCATCCATAGCATTAACTAAACTTTTCATTTTTTTCCTTATCAATTCTTTTCTCTATGTCTTTATTTTCTAAACATAAAACATCATCGTGTTCCCCTGAGAGATTTACTTGGGTGCTTCTTCCCATGTTCTTGGAATGTAGTAAATTGAAACTTCTTTCATACATAGTCTTCATGAAACTAAATTTTTCTATTATTTGTTTCATATGTAAACTCACCTATGTTTTGGATGATAATGATATATTGAGATATATTCTTAGGCATAATAATAATCTTCCACATTCCATCTCCCATTTCATTTCATTTCTCGTAAGGATAATTACTTCATTGTCCATCAAATTTAGTGTTAACGTGATTCCTCTTAGTTTTATCCATTAAATAAAACCAACAAGCATAGTTTTATTAAAAATAATCATATTGAGTAATCATGTAATTAGGAAAAAAATTATAGGATGTATAAATAATGAAATTTTCTTTTCAATATATAACACATGGGTTTAACCTAGGTCATCCATAATCATAATTTATTCAAATAATTTATAATGGTTCGAAAAGAATATGTGAATTAATCCAAACATATCCTCTGGGAGTGTATATCTGGGTGTGTAGTCTTAGGACCACTCATCATTCACTAGTAATGATTGAGTTAATACCCAATATGCCCCATTCTTGGTTTTTACCCCTCAGTTAATTTTTTCCATAGCTTCATCCACTTATTAGTATCCAAACATGGATATATTTTCTATGAAAACCACACTTATTTCTTTACCATAACATTGGAGGTTCTCCTATACTTAGGCTTATCCTAAGAGATCTTGAAAAATTTTCTCATCCAAGTTTCCAAAAATAACTAAACCTTGCTATGATACCAAATATATCAACCAAAACTTTTCATATATAGATACTACATATTATTATTAGAATATTCATTACATATCATTATAATCTATGAAAGAACCATAAAGTTTTAGTGTCTTTAAAAACCTGGAAACATAAACAGTCGTAACATGAAATATTTTATATCATCTCCCACTATGTTCATCACAACTAAAACCCTTTATAATCATACCAACCTTAAAATATTTCATTACAACCTTGGGAAAGGAAACATAAGAATGGGGGATCTCAAATTCTCAATAAGGTTAAGCATAGAAGATATCAATAAATGATCATAAGTGAGAATAAGATAAGAATAAGAAAATGAGAACATGATCAAAACATAAAATAATCATACCCAAATAGTTAAAGATCTTTAATCAGAAATCATGATGTAACATCTTACCCTTCCTCATTGGCTTGAGTCAAGGTGGAATTGCTACTTGGACTTAAGAGACATCCCCAAGATGCCAAAGGCTAGAAATAAATTCCAAGGTATTCAATACAACTGGGGTATTATTTTTCCTTTGAAAATAAAATAACCACAACCAAAAATTCCATAAATAAACTATTATATGATTCATGGTAACAATATAAAATAACTCAAATTAATACCACTAATTACAAACCCAAACTACAATAGAGTACCAGAGTATAAGACTACTAACATCAAAGTAAAAAATATAAGACAAAACCAAAAAACTCAAAGACTCCAATACATAACTCCATAGCCCCCAACATGCTCCATTATATAACTCCAAAATAAATCCCTAGTATCAAAATGCACCACTAAAGAAATGTGATACCTTTCCTTTTCCATTATTCTAATAAATCAGATCTGCAAAAGCACTAAAGTTCCAAAGAAGGGTGAGTAATAAAACTTAGTAGGATTTACCCAAATGAATTCCCAACTCATGCTAATAGGATAAAACATGATAGAATATTTAAATAAAACAATTTATATAAAACAATTTAAAAAATAACAGTTATATCAAAATATAAAACAATTTCCATAATAAAATAGTTTCCAAGGAAAACAACCAAATTAATCTTTAAAACTTTTCAAATTCCCTTTTAAATTAATCATTCCATTTCACAACTCCATAAACACACAACCACACAAACTTGGTGTTACGATTGATGGTGGAACTTCACATCCATAATTTTTCCCTTTGATGGTTGTACTTCATGACCAATATCCATCTCATTCAACTCATGCTTAACCATTTAATCAAACCATGAAAAAAAAACTTTATCAAAACATTCCAATAAAACAATAATTTTATTGAAAACACTTTTCCATGCATTAAAATAAAACTTAAATTTTAAAATTATCATTTGAAAATCCTATTACCACTTTCACTTCCCACCAAAACACCCAATTTTTACAATTCCACAAACCATTATCAAGGAGAGTTCCCATCAAAAAATTCACAATAAATTCACAATAAATTTCATGAAAAATAATCAATTTGAAATTAGGACTTCCAGTTCTAATAATAGGAGTTTAGAGTGAAGCAACCTACCATGGAAAATATAAAAAACGAAGAATGGCCTGAATTCTTCAACAAAACCAGGTTGAATCTCCAAAAATACACCTTATATATCTTTAACTAACATCACACTGCCATATATCATCATGATTGTCATCAAACATCATAGATGTATCCCTAACAGACTAGATCTGGTATTTTAAGAGAGGGAAGGAAAGTATATATAAGAAAAACTACCACAAACAAAGACTTACCAAGGGAATTGGGCATCAAAGTGCTAAGAAAAGCATTTGGATCACTTCTAGATCAAAGGGGAGAGACTCTATAGCCTTTGGTAGGAATAAAATTTTAATTAGGGTTGAAATAGAGGAAAAACATGGTGATTAGGGGTAAATATAAGTGAGATCCACTTTTTTTGTATCTCGCTTTTAAAACGTACATGGTTAGTAGAACAATTAGGCAAACTATGCACCAGCCTATGCCTTAAGAAGCACCTCACACAATTGGCCCACATGGTTAGTCAAAATGTGCACTAACCATGAAAATTACCTCTATCCCAAATTACACAATTTCTCCTAGGTGGATACATAGTTTGGCCAAACCATGCGCCTAACTATATACCTTCCCACTATCCATTGACTCACTATGCATAGTTTTCTATTGGAGTTGCGTGATTTCCACTAACCATGCTCAAATTATTCACCTTTATAAAATCCCCAAAAACATTACAAAATTCTTCCAAAATCTCCCAAACTTCACCCAAAAACCTTACATACTTAAAAATAATAATGGGTTACTTACCTATAAATGATGGGGCTACATTTTCCCCACCATTGTCCTTTAAATCCTAAAAAAGTAGAAAAAAACTGATGTCCAGAAAGAGTTTGGGTCATTTCTCAACCATTCCCTTCTCCCATTCCCAAGTCTCTTTTTGAATTTTACCATGTTTCCAAAAAAAACTTGTACTAGACCGATGCTTTTCCCATGAAATAATTTCTCTTTCCTATCCACAATCTACACTAGCACATAAACTAATAAATCATTCATATCTAGGTTAATTTGATCCCATAAAATCACATAGTCAGGATCAGGCTGATACTTTTTCAACTGAGATACATAAAACAAATTATGCATTGCACTGAACTGTGGTAGTAAATCCAACCTATATTCCACCTCTCCAACCTGTTTAAGTATCTCCAAATGGCCAATGTATCTAGGAGATAACTTTACATCCCAAAATGGATATTCCCAAGCCTTGAAGAGATCCTCAAGAACACACTATCATTCACCTTGAATGAAAATGGTCATCAGTGATGGTATGCATGTGATTTATAATGACTCTATGTTGTCTCTAGCCTTTTTTTGATCAATTGAATCTTATCTGTTGTCTCTTGGACAAGGCTCATTCCAATCAGTAAAGTCACACATGTTTCCACCTAATAAAGTGTAAAATGACAAGGATTCCCATACAATTATTTTAAAGGATCCATATATATAGAGGCTTAATAACTATTCTTATATAATAACTCCATTAATGGGATTTTCTCTTCCCATGAGCTACCAAAATCCATTACACAAGCCCACAAAATGTTTTCCAACATTTGTTTCATCCTTTTGTATTTCCCATCTGTCTATGGATGATACATCGTACTAATAGTCAACTGAGTTCCAAGAGATTTTTGTAAGGATTTCTAGAAATGAGACATAAACCTTGGATCTCTGTTTGAAAATATCAAAATGGGTATGCCATGACTCTTTACCACTTCTCATATATAGATTTTTGACAAGCCCTTCATCGTATGTGATTCATGAATAGGGATTAAATGAGCCGAATTTGTGAGTCGATCCACTATCACTCATATGGAATTATATTCATAAACTATCCTTGGGATACCTATTAAAAATCCATGTCTATATGCTCCTATTTCCAAATAGGATTAGGTAAATACCTTTAACATACCTACTGGTCGTTGATTCTCTCCCATAACCTGCTAACAAGTTAAGCATATTGAAACAAAATCAATCACCTTTATTTTCATATCAACCCACCAAAACTGTGATTTTAATGACTTATACATCTTCTTTATTCTAGGATGAACATCCCATCTCAAATGGTGGTAATCATGGTGAATTTGTTCCTAACAAGCCATAGGTACGACCATCCGATTTCAAAACCACAAAATTGAACTCCCATGCAGCCTCCTTCCCTTAATGTTCTCCCCACCATTGAGTTTTCATCTCATTAAAACACATTTTTAATTCGATGTATGTGCCTCTTTAACTTCCACAACTAAATTGAGAAAAAATGAAACTAGAAATAAAACCACAACATCACCTTAGTCTTCACATTCCAAGTGCATGTCATATATGACCGATATCAACTGGAACTGATCTGAAGTCTATTTTTTCAAATGACCATATGAATTTATTCTTAATGAATCTTCCATCGAATTAACATTACCTGGTGTATATATTAATTCAAATTCAAACATTTGAGATACTTCATCCATCTTCTTTGTCTCAGATTAAAATACCTTTGTGAGAAAATATGTTTCAAGATCTTATGATCTATAAACACTGTAAATTTCTCACCAAAGAGGTAATGATGCCAAGTCATCAAAGCATGGACTATGTCATCTAACTCAAAATCATGTGTTTGGTAGTTATTCTCATTCAACTTTAACTGCCTCAATCCATAAGCAACAACATGATATCCTTACATAAGAACACATCCAAACCTAGATCTTGAAGCATCACACTACACCATGTACCCTTGTCATGATTCCAGTAAAATCAAGATTAGTGCAGATATAAGTAGAACCTTTATCTCTTGAAAATATCTCTGATATTCCTTGTTCCATTGAAATGGAAAAAAAATCATGTCAAGGTTGTCATAGGTGAATCTAGTCATGATAAATCATGAACAAAATGTTGGTAATAACTAGCTATACCAAGGAAACTACATATCTCGAAGACATTCTTTGGTGGTTTCCAAGAGATAATAGACTCTATATTTTCTAGATCCATAAAAACATCACTTTTAGATATTACATGGCCAAGGAAACATATCTATTATATCCAAAAATCACATTTTGATATTTTGGAATACATATGATGATATTTCAAGATTCCCAACACTGTCGCCAAATATTTCTCATGCTCAACCCTTGTCTATGAATACACCAATATTTCATCCACAAAAACCACCACAAAAGAATCAAGATATCTATGAAATATCCAATTCATCAATTCTATAAAAACTTTTTGTGAATTCGTAAGACGGAAAGGAATACCCACATACTTATAGTGGCCATATCTACTCATGAAAGTTGTATTTGGAATATATTCCTTCCGAACCCATAATTAGTGATATCCTGGCCTCAATTAAATTTTAGAGAACCACTAAACTCTCCTAAATTGATCAAACATATCATTAATTCATGAAATTGTATACATGTTATTTATCGTAACTTTTTTAAGCTTACGATAATTAACACACAAGTGAAGAGTTCCAAATTCCTATTTAACAAACAAGACTAGTGTTTCCCACAGAGACGTGCTTAGCCAAATGAACCCCTTTATTTTCAGATCATCCAACTACACTTTCAATTCCATTAACTCTATTGGTTCCATTATATAATATAGAAGTGAGATAGTTTTATTCCCTAGGAAGAGAATAATCTTAAACTCCACTTATCTTAGGGGTGGAAACCCTGAGAAAGTTTTAGGAAAAACATCTGGAAATTGATCAACAAATTTTGGAAAACTTTTATTCTTTATCTCTTCCATTGATGACAAAATAAACACTTATAGTTGGTATGAGATCATTATAACTACTAGTTCCAAAAATCACATTGCATATGCCTTCTCATTTTGGTCTCCTCAAAATATATGCTCAACTGTGTCCTTGATTATAAAATTGACCCATCGGGTATAATAGTCGATGTGATCCTTGAACATAATAAACCAATCCATACTAAGTATTATGTCATATAAATAAATTTAAATTATATACAAATCCCATATTAACTCATATCCATCAACATTTATGGAACATGATATACACATAAAGGCTCGATATTCTCTTTGACCAAAAAGAGTTTTAAGTTTCAAAACAGAACACATCATATCAACACTCAAACGCATCAAATCAATAGCACATGAAGCAATAAAAAAATGGGATACACCCATATCAAACAAGGATTATATAAGGGTATAATTAAATATAATTGTACCTCTCTCCATCGATGGTCTAGATTTATCATCAACAATAGTTGTCCCAACTTCATAAAATTTATTAATCACTGCACTTTGTTTCTTATTTCCCTATTGAGATTTCTCTTACTAAGGATTCATGGTATTCCTAGAATAGACATGGATAGCTTTATTTTTATGATGAGAGGTATTTTTTCCCTTATCCCATCTAAGCATATAATGTTTTCAAAACCTAAGAAGTGTCAAGACCACCTGACCTTGGAGCACTGTGACAATAGCACTGAAGATGCCCCATCTGATTGAAATTGTGGAATTCTCTAGGTTTTTCCATAAAATATCACTTAATGTGGTATAAAGAACCACATTAGAAACATTGTGAATTTCTCTTAGACTTTGGAGTAAGATTCTCCAATCCAACCATCTGGTTTTAAGCCATTACACTACTTTAGAAATAGGTGTCCCTCTTCCACTTGTTCCCAGCATTAGAGTTCCCACTTTTTCTATAGGTATCAACATGATCCCTCCACTCGTATATCCTTATATGTCTCGTTCAGACACCATCACTCGATTGACCATCTCTGTATAATTTTTGTACAAAGCATGGAAATCTTTGATTAAATTTCCAGCCTCTGCCTCGATTCAATGATGTGTGCCATTAAGGACACACTTGAAACTACTTCAAGTGAAAAGAGGACTAAATTCATAAATTTAGTCACATACTCTTTCATTGTGAGGCTCTCTGGCTTCAAGATGAAAAATTATGTCTTTCTAAAAATCCTAAAATTATGAGGATAGAATTGTTTGTGGAATAATTCTTCAAAATCCTCCTACATAAAGCTTTGGTATAATTTATCATGAAATACTAAATCCCACCATTATTATGCAGTATCCTCTATCATATATGTCTCCAACTTGACTTTTATCTCTACTAGTGTGCCAAGTAAATTGAAGAATTGATTTATCCTATTCATCCACACCTTTACCTTCTCTGGTTCTGAATCACTTCGAAAGACGGTTGGATTCTGCTTCTGGAAAAGAACGAAATGATCCCCTTGCCTCGATTTATCCCTATTTTTTCCTATTTCCACAGCCTGAAAAGATTGAACTATACTCTAAATCTGGTGTTGGTTCACCTGTGTATTAGGTGCAACCACATTCTTAGCAACTTCTTCTGGTTGGTTTCTTTTATGCCTATCAGATGTCATTTTCTATAAACATAACAAATGCTATAAGTCTCTCTCTTTAGAAACTAAAGGCTTAACAATTTCAAATTCTACCACATCATAATGACCACAAAAATGCTTTCCAAAAATTCACACATTCCTTTTTCTACCCATTTTTTAAAATTCCACCATGATTTTGAAAATAAAACCATTTTCAAAATACTACAACCATGCCCTTTTTCAAAATCTCACCTTTTAAATCAATGTCAACTTTTTTCAAAAATCAAAACATTTTTTCCAAATCATAAATCATTACACAAAATGAAATATGTACTCTTAGTGGGAATTCATTTCTAATATGCATGTCATGCTCATCTCATTGAATAAACCCATAACAGTGAGAATACAATCCTATAAGGGTATCCAAAACACTTATGTACTCACCTCCCTAGTAACTTGAATTTCATTATAAAAAGGTTAGCTATATATTTTTATGTTCTACTTTTCAAGTCCTGAAAATCATACTTTCTAATATCCCCACTCAAGGAATAGATTATAATGAATCTAAAATTCAAGGCTAATATAATTGATAACCAAGTATCAAACAAATGGATACAACTTACAAGTCAAGGACTGAGCAAGTTGATACCACTTGTCAAAATGAAAGATTAGTCAGACATGACTGATACCATTTGTAACATCTCATCCCTCCACATTGTATTGAGTTATGCGGAATTTCTACTTGGCATTAGGTGACATCCCCAAGATGTTTAAGGCTGGAAATAAATTCCAAGGGCTTCAATACAATTGGTGTATTATTTTCCCTTTGAAAATAAAATAACCACAACAAAACATTGAATAAATAAAACCACTATATGATGCATGATAATAATTTAAAACAACTAAAAGTAATACCATTGATATCAAACCAAAACTACAAAAGAGTAACATAGTAGAATACTACTAACATAAAAGTACACAACAGAATAAAATACCAAAAAACTCAAAGACTCAAAGACATAACTTCATAACTCCCAATATTCTCCATGATATAACTCCACAGTACTACCCAAGTATCATGAAGCACTACTAGAAAATGTGATACCTTTCCTTTACCTGTATCATAATAAAATAGATCTGAAAAGGTACCAAAGTTCCAAATCATGGGTGAGTAAGGAAACTCGGTAGGCTTTCCCCAAATGACTTCCCTAATCACGCCACCAGGTTAGAAATGTTAGAAAATTTATATAAAATACTTTATATAAAATACTTTTAAAACATTTTTAACAGTTTATATCGAAATATAAAACAATTTACATAACAAAATAGTTTCCATGGAAAACAACCAATGAACTATTTAAACATTTTCGTGTTACCTTTTTGAATTACCCATTCCATTTCACAAATCCACACACACATAACCACACAACCATGCTATCTTGGTGTTACCATTAAAGGTGGAACTTCACATCCATACTCTATCCCTTTGATGGTGGTACTTTATGACCAATATTCATCCCATTGAATTCATTCTTAAACATTTAATCCAACATTTCCAACAAAAATCTTTGTCAACCCATTTCAATAAAACTATGCATTTATTGAAAACACTTTTCTATGCATTAAAACAAAAAATCCATTTTAAAATCATGTTACCACTTTTACTTTCCACCAAAATACCCAATTTTCACAATTCCACAAACCGTCAACAAAGTGGGTTTTCATAAAACATTACACTATAATTTCACAATCAATTTCAATAAAAAAATCAATTTGAAATCAAGCCTCCCAATTCTAATAATAGGAGTCGAGATCAAATCCACCTACCTCAGAAACTATTGAGAAAAGGAAGAATGACATGAATTCATTAACAAAATTGAGTTGAATCACCAAAAACCAACTTTATATCTCTTTCCTTAATATCACAGATCTATATCTCATCATGATTGCTATCAACCATCATAGATTTATCCCTAATGGACTAAATCTAGGATTTTGAGAGAGGTAAGGAAAGTACATTTAATAAAAAATGCCACAAAAGAAGAATTCCCAAGGGAATTGGGCTTTAATTCACCAAGAAAAACCTTTGGACTCCATTCGCTTCAAAGGGGAGAGACTCTACTTCCTTTGGGAGGAATAAAAATCAAATCTGGGTTAAAATGGATAAAAAATGATGTGATTTGGGGTAAATCTGAGTGAGATCCACTTTTTTAGGATATCACTTTTAAACCATGCACGATTAGTCACACGGTTAGGAAAACCGTGTGCTAACCATGTGCCAACCCCTACCTCAAGGAGTACCTTGGATTGTTGGCCCACACGGTTCGTCAAATTGTGTGCCAACCATAAAAAATCCATTTATCCCAAATTTCATCATTTCTCTTAGGTGGAAACACAGTTTGGCCAAGTCATGCGCCTAACAGTATTCCTTACCACTATCCCCTGACTCACTGTGAACGGTTTCCTATAGGAGTTACATAGTTTCCACTACCCATCCTCAAACCACTCACCTTTATAAAATCCCCAAAAGAATTCCAAAAGTTCTCCAAACTCTCCTAAATTTCACCCAAACACCTTACACACTTAAAAATCATAAAGAAAGGGTTACTTACCTAAATTCGGGGTTATTTCATATGGAATAAGGTTTTTTCCATAAAATTAAATAATACATAAGAGTGTGGAATCATCAATAACCAATCATGATCCATGAGAACATATCATAAGCATAAGACATAAGTTTTCAGATTTCACATAATCATAGAAAATAACTTCCTTAGCCATGATTCACACCCAAAACTATAATTATGGAAAAATTACCATAATTAAAATGCTTAAATGGTCATTTATGAAATTCTATTTGAATTAAATTTCATTTAATTAACTTCATATTCTCTTAGGAGTTCATTAAACCTATCATCTCTTAGGAGTTTCTCAACTCCATCATCATTAACCAATGCATTTGGAGGGATATAATGGACCTAATGGTCCTTGGTTTATAACATAATCACATATACTTGGTTCAAAACATAACCACCCATACTTGGTTTTTAATAAAACCACCCATCACAAATCATAATCCATTCATATGTATTCCACAAGATTATGAAAATATTTATCATTACATTAAATCTTAACTCAAGTAAAAGAAAAGGAGTTTTATAAATGTTTCATTATCATAATAATAAACCATTTAGATAAAGAATAAAGATGGTAACATTGGATTATATACCCAATAAATCATAATAAACATCAAAGTATGTTGTTATAGATGAAAACTAATTTAAAAGATCATCGAAAACATTTCTTGAGTAAAATACCTATTTCATTTTGAAATCAATTATTAAAAATATAAAAATTTCAAAAATATTGTGAAAAAATTTTCATTGAAAATAACCATAGAAATTTGTTAAGGAATATTCAAATATAAGAGACAAAATTATGGTTGGAAATTATGTTCATGCAGTGTACATAAAAACAAAGATTCCTTTCACATTTTCAATAAAAAGTAAAAAGTACCTCATTTTGGAAAATGAAAAGAAGATTTCTTTTAAAAATTTAAAAAAAATCAAACATGGGTAAAAATGAATTTAATAAATATTTTGATAATACTAAAAACATTATTAAAAAAATTTAAGTAAAATATGGACATGGATGAAAAGGTTCCCGATTGAAGGGAAATAAATTTAGTTTTTCTCTAAAACATTATTTTGCTCTCTTGAATACTTAAAGAGAGGAAAATTAAATTAAATAGATAACATCTATAAATAACAAGAGACTAATAAAATAAATAATATTTTAGATTGATAGTTCATATAATTTCATTATTTTAAAATTTAAGCATAAACAATCCTGGTAAAAAATAGATTGTAACATAAAACTCTTACCACTTTGGTAACATTCAATTCAAAACCCCTTGGTTGAAATAATTTTAATTTTAATTTTATATACCATTAATTTTGATTTGTAAATGGTATAAAATGTTAAAGTATCATTATATAAACCTCATCAACATAAATCAGTGCATAACATCAAACATGAATGAAACAAAATTGAGGTGAAGAACCCTTACCTTATCTCTTACTTGATTCATAAGTGATATAACCACTTATATAGTGAATATATATTTATTATATCACTATAAATAGTATTATTAATAATTATAATATCATATATGATCCTATTATATCATTTCAATAACTTTTTATTAATTATTATCTATTAAATTCATTATTAAGAGTGGTAACTGCTTTATTTTTCATGTATGTTTTGGTTTGGTAGTTATGGTCCTTCCACTTTTATTCTATTTCACTGACCCAGGAGTCACTAAAATAGTACCTCAATCTAATGGGTCACATGGTCTCAATATAACCTCCTCATATGCTAAAGGTTACCAACTAGCAGTGAGGTTCCAAGGTGGTTTAGTGGGGATATTATACCCTCATATCTGAGTAGCACAGTGGTAAATAATGAATAAATTGAAATAGAGGAAGCATGATATAACAGATAGTATAGTGGAAACAGATACCATAAATAAGCACAGTGGAATAGGGAACATCCAAGTAGTAATAATAATCAAAATCCATGGGCTGAGTCATATAAAAAATGATGTCATGGAATACTGATATACAAAATGGGGGACACAGGGGATACCGGGAACAACCCTATAAAAATGATATACAAAAATAAAAAAAAATATAAAAATATATATACACTAGAATCATGATCATATTCTTGGTCCTCTTCTCCCATACTCAATGTTATAAGTAAAACAAATCAAGCATCCATAACCGGGTGCTTGCCCTTATCCACACCTGTAGACATGAAGTCTACTCGAGTATCAATGGAAGATCAAGTAGGGTATGATATAAACTCAGTAGGCCACCACCAAATATTTCTAGAGTAATACAGTCAATGTGTATAGAATATCATTGTGTAGGTATAAGTAATAATAAATAATGTTGGAAAATAAATACTAGTCGGCTTAGGTTTCGGTAAAACACCTAGCAGACTTCACCTTCTTTGACATGGGCCATAATGAGTCTGATCATTTTACCATATATATAAGTAATCATATATATATATACATGTATATACACTCTATTTATAAGGAAATTTAGAAGCATATGCATAGATATTAGATGATGGATAGACCTAGGGCACAACTTAGGTGTCAATAACTAGTCTAACAAGTTATGGGCTCTAGCAAGGGTACTAGACCAAAATCTCATATGAACGTGATACACCATGCTTGTCACTCGAGATAGTGGAGTTAGTCATCATACCCAACACCCAATATAAGGTAATTTGGAACATCATGACTATCATCTAAATGAAAGTAAACGGTGTGAGATTCCATGCCCATCACCCAACATAAGGGAGCATGAAGCTCCATGCTCAATAGAACCCTTAACCATTGTTCACTAACCATTATCTATGCTCTAATAATAATAATCATAAGGGATTACCTCTAAATCATTTATAATCATAGATCCCAAACATACCATGGGTGTCACATTTCATATAAATCATACATATAAATACAACAAGTGGTGTGGCCTTTCCACCCACTTCCATTTAATTGAATCAAACAATTTAATTTTTTTAATAAAGGACAATATATTTCAAAGTCAACCCACCACTTGAAAGGTATTCTTGCTCAATAAACATTTACATAAAATATGCATTTAATTTAGTACACCCAAAAAAGGTGTCAATTAGTGAGGTAACATCCTCTAACCATTCAATAAGGAACTAATGGGAGTATCATAGCATGGTTCATTTAATTTAGAATAGGAATGATATTTGAGGAAACCTGTAGAAATTTATGGAATTTAGCACAATGGTAAATCTATACAAACACATAAACTTTTAGGTAAATTTTTATACCACCTACCTTAGGCTTTTAGCACTCTCCTCATATAGTGTTGTCCTTTGAATTGATCTAGAACAAGAGAAATCATAAGAATGGGCCAATGCCCTGAAAATAGGTAATGTGATATCTCACCAAAATAGTATAAGATATGGGAAGATAAACTGAAATAGTAATTAAGATGATTGATGATATTACTATTTAAGATCCAACTCACCCAATGGAAATGAGAATGAATATTGGATGGAGAAATTATCAAGAATCCTATCTTGGATTGAGGGAGGAGCTTCACATGAGGGGAGGTGGATTTCCATTAGAGGAGAAATGAGGGAGGAGGAAGAAATAAGGGTGAAAATATTTTAGGGGAAAATTGTAAATTCTACTTCGTTTAATGGGTTTCAAGTTTTGTTTGCATGGTTGTCCAAACCATGCACCAATCGTACACCCAGCACTACCCAAGAACCCCCCTCGTATGGGCTAGGTGGATAGATTGTATAACCATGTGCAAGCTATGTGAAATACTTATGTTAAAAATTCTGCAGCATCGGCATGGTCATGTGGCCCGGCTCACATGATTAGGGTAAAATGTGTATCCTCCTTCTTTGCATTGGGTGCCCTGCACGGTTGAGCACACAATTAGCACTAACCTTGTTCTTACCATGTGGCTCAATATGTCTCTCCAATTTTCAAAAATTCGGGCTCTGAATAAGCCCCAGACTCTTATGAGGCCATCTTGTGGCCATCGGGAACCCTCACTAGGATAAAACAAAAAAAAATTAAACTAGAAAAATAAATATTCTTACCTTCTTTAAAATCTCAGTCATTACAACCTACCCTCCTTGTAGAAACTCATCCCTAAGTTGGCCTTCTAAGGGTAAAAAGGGATCATCTGAGAAAATTTCCAGCTACTGGGCACATACTTTAGCAACCCATTCTTAAGTATCATCTTGTACTTAGTCTTTATTCCATAACATCCATACTAAAGGAATAAAGCTATCTCAAAGATCCTTCATGCTCCAATCCATAATATACACTAGGTACTCCTAAGAAGAGTCATCCACATCTAACACAACCTCCTCAGGTTGAAAACATGAATTGGGTCTGGATAATACCGATGAAGCTAAGACATGTGAAAATTGTCATGCATAGACTAGTATCACTGAGGAAGTGTTATCCTATAAACCACTGGTCTAATTCACTCCAAAACCTCAAAGGGTCCAATGAATTAAAGAGAAATAATAACCTACCTATGAATCTATCGATGGCCCAAACTGGGTGAAACTCACAAGAAAACATGGTCCCCAACCTCAAACTCAAGATTTCATCGATGTTGATTGGCATAAGACTGCTTCTTGGAATGAGATATCAACAATATCTTTCTAATTAGCTGGACCTACTCTAAAGTCTCCAGAATAAGACGTGGTCAAAGCAATGTTACCCCGTACCTTTAACCAACACATAGCTGATCAGCATAGACTACCATATAAGTCTTCATAAGGATTCATTTGGATTGTATCCTAAAATTTATTATTATAATCAAACTAAACTAGGGTTATATGTTTCTCCTAAGAACCCCTAAAATCAAGGACATATGCACAGAGCTTATCCTCTAACCCATGAATCATATTCTCTCTTTGTCCATCGGTATGAGGGTGATAGTCCATGCATAGAAGAACCTATGTACCTAAGAACTTCTAAAACCCTATACATAACTGATTCATGAGGCAATCATACCTGTTAGAAATAATAGAATGTGGATCTCCATGAGGGCATATGATCTCCCAAACGTATAGCCTTTCTAGATCATCCACTTAAAAGGTCTATCAAATAGGTAATAATTGATCGACCTTCATCAAATGGTCAACAATGACCCAAAATATATCATTTCCTCGAACTGATCTAGGAAAATCTAACATGAAATCCATGGAGACATCATCCCATTTTAACTCAGGAATGGATGACAGATTTAAAATTCCTTCAGATTTATGATGCTCCTCCTTCACCTGCTGATAGGTGGAACACCTAGTGATAAATTCATCTATCTCCCATTTCATACTAGACTACCAATATTAGTGAGATAATTCTTGATACATCTTGGTGACACAGGGATTCACTACCCATAATGAGGCATGAAAATCATGTATCAACTCCTATCATATTTCTACTGGAACCCAGACACACCCATGTATGTGTAGAGTCTCATCCTCATCCATGGTCCAACTAGAATATGAATCACCATCTAAAATAATTTCCCTTAGGACTAATCCCTTGGGATCAGAAATTTTACTAATCTTAACCCATTCCAAAAGGATAGAATTAGATGTTAAATCTATGAGGATTGTGTGATTGTGATCCTCCTGAACCTCAATATGCCTGAATGGTCTGAAGGCCTTGAATTTTTATTTATTTTTTGTATAATCCCATTTTTAATTGGGTTGATAGAGAACCCTTGCATGACCCATAATCCTAGTGGCACAAGTCCTAGTACATGACCTAAAGTCCCAGAGGCACAATACCCATTACATGACCCAAAGGCCCAACCAAAATACACAAGAACAACCCCTCCCCAGCATATGCATCATTGAAGGAACCTATCTAACTACCTTGCATTATGGATTATCTATAATTTCCCAATGCATAGCTACATAGTGCCTGGTATTGATGGATATTGTCATACCCTATTATACTTCTAATCTGGTTAACTCAACTATAGTGGTTGTTATTTACTCTAAATCCTATTTCGGGGCCTTCTATTTGTAGTATTATTGGGATACTACATGGTATATGGTGTCCCAAAGACCCTGTGGACTGTATTCCCAAATCAATGGCCCAAAGGCCCAAATGAATGAATAGTTCTGGCTGCTACAGTACCACTACATTATCTACTACAGTATTGTTACAGTAACTTGAAATCTTCCTCTACTAAAATTTGATCCTGAAACTCAATATACATCTCTAAAAACAATTCCATGAAGTTCCACTCACCATTGGCCTCCTAAAATTCCTATTTCTGAGTCTTCCAACTCAGAGAAATTGATACTACATTTCCTTTTCCAAGTGTATAGGCAAGCTTGAAATCAAAGGATTATAGGTATTCAACCCATCGGTGATACCTAAGATTCAAATAATAATGTGTAAAGTTATACTTTAGGATTTTGTGATCAGTGAATACCACAAAATTCTCCCTAAGAAAATAATGCCTCCAAGAATATATATCATGAACAATAGTAGCTAACTCAAGATTGTGTTTTGGGTCATTCTACTTGTGAGGCCTCAACTGATGAAACCTATACACTATTACTCACTCATCCTGCATTAAAACTTCTCCCAATCTAATATTTGATACATTATAATAAACCATGTACCTTCTTTCTATCTCTAGAAGAATCAAAATTATCACTGAAGTCAACCTGACTTTCAACTCTTGAAAGGATTTCACACAAGCTTCTGGAAATATGAATTTCACACCCTTTTTAGTAAATCCTATAGGAGGATTTTCTAGGGATGATAAATTATAGATGAATCATATGTAATACCTAGTTATCCCTAAGAAACTCTTTATATCATATATTTTCTTTGGCTACTTCTAGGAAACAATATCTCTCGTTTCCTCTGGGTCTACTGAAACACCTGAATCAAAGATTATTTGACCCAAGAAGTGGACTTTATCGATCCAAAAGTGTAATTTTTTTAATATTTGTGTAAATATATTTATATCTTAGTTTATTTATCATGATCTCAAGATATTTGGAATGGTTATTTCGAGAGTGAGAATACACTAAGATTTCATCCACAAATACTACCACAAATGAATCCAGATATGAGTGGAAAACCCGATTCATTAAGGCCATAAAAATAACTTATGTGTTTTTGAGACCTAATGGAATTACCAGGTACTCATAAAGACTATAACTACTATATAAATTTTGAAAACATCCTTAATCCTTGTATTTTATCAAAGAGGTCATCTATTTGAGGTAGTGGATACTGATTCTTAATGGTGAGTTGGTTAAGTCGTCACTAATCCACACAAAGTCTAGGGGTATCATCTGACTTCTTAGAAAAAAGGAATGGTGGAAGCCAAGGTCAAGTGTTGGGTTGTATAAAAACCTTAGCCTTAAATTATTATAACTACTTCTTAAGATCTATAAGCTTTGTTGTTTTCATCCTATAAGGAGTAATGGACATCGATGCTACTCTTAACACTAGTCAATGATGAATTCTACCTATCTCACTATAGGTATCCTAGAAAATTCATCAAGGAATACATCCCTAAAACGATCCACCATAAAAGTGTAAATAGTAGGTTGTAACCCCTATTCATCCAAGAAAAGACTAGCGATCTGGGATGTCACTATGCCCAGCTCCTGATGCTTAGGTCTAGCTAGAGATACATGGAAATCCCATTCTCCCTTGTGTACATTTCTACCTCCCTATGTTGATATAAACACCACCCTTCAATGATAATAGTCAATATGGGCTTGATAGGGAACAAACCATCCTATCCCAAGAATTACATAAAACTATGTAATGTCAAGGATGAAAAAGATTCCATATGAAAATATATCTGCTTATCTCAAGGGGACAATCCTTACATCAATGAACACTCTATGATCGAATACCCAACAGGGTATCGACTATCATTGTAACATCCTAGGTAAATAAAGAACATGAAATTTTCATATTTATTAATATTTTTGAATTAAATATTAATTATACTTTAAATGGGATGCTATGTTTGATGGTGTACCCGATACGCAACAATGGGTTTCTTTGAAATCTTGCGTTGCACACTAATAATATAATATTATTATTTTAAATGGTAGTTAATGCCTAGAAGTTGTATTGGCAGGAATGAACATAAATAACTAAAATATGATTATACATGTTTTTTAAATGTGTTTAAATTTATCCCATAAAATTTAGAGTCTTAAAATAAGAAAAGAATTTGATTTTAAGCATAAATACTCTAATATTCACTAAAAGGTCGATTTACTACCTTTTGATGGTGAACCCTCATTAAATATAGTTTTGGTCACTTTAATACATTTTATTTGACCAAATAAAATTATTATTTAGAATTCGGACACCAAAATTTACTTTGGGTAATTTTTTGGTATTTTTCTGATAAAATTCTTTTTTTTAATGAATAGTGAAAAATACTGTATTTTAATTCAAATCTTCTTTTTAATCTAATTTATTTATATGGTTAGATTATATTTTTAATTAGTTTTAAAGCGTAATTAGATTATATTTTTACCATTTAATCCAATGTTGATCATTGAAATTAATTTCACTTTGAAATTGGACATAAACAAGTGTCAATCTTTTGATAGATATTATTTCTTAAAAACACGTTTTTTATTTTGACAGCGGGAATCAATTTTAAATTAATTTCTGCCACTTCTGTGATTTTAATTTGAAAAAATTGATTCCATATTTGGAATCAGGAGGTCTAAATTGTGTAAATAGGTAACTTTAATTTTTAGAATTATGAATATTTACTTCAGTAAATATTTTATTTACCATGGTTAAAGGGTAAATCTGGTAAATATGGGTAAACAAATATTACTATAATAATATAAAATTACCCTAATAGGTGTCCTAATCCTATTGGTTGATACACATCCAACCATTATCATCCTTGGTTCGATTTTGGTACCCCATGGGGCCACTTGGGAGTGATAATGACACTTTATTTTAATTAACTTAAAGTAAAGGCAAAAATGACATAAACAAATATCTTTTTTTAAATTAATTTTTACATGGGGTTATATAAATAATTTTTCGACTATAAATACTCATTGTAAATATAAAACTATTTTCTACATCATGGTATTTTTTTATAATTTTTAGACATCAAATAAATTAAATTATTTATGTCACAATAATGATACAGTATTTACCTCATTAATAAATGATTTAAATAAATAAGATTATAAATATTAAAACAATATCCCAAACCTATACAATTCTTATTGGATGATTTTATTTCAACCATTAGTCATCTTATATTTGCATTTAATTAGTTTTGGACCTTTAGAAACCGAATATCATTATATAATAAAGTAATATTTTCACACTTTCCTAAAGAGCACCTCCTCCACCTTATAAAAAGCCCTCACATCTAACTCATTCCTCACACCTTTGAAGCCCCTTGGATCATCCAAAATCTACCAAATAAGCTCTCAATATCCCTATATTCCTCCTAGAATCCTTACCTTAGGAAGAAAAAACTTCAAGAAGTCCTTTTGGTTCAAACCAAAGGAATTTACCCGAATTAAAGGTAATGGTTTCTCTTAAATTATTTTCTTTTATTTTACTCCTTCAACCACTAAAATCTTTTTATTCCTTTATTTTATAACAACACCAGTATCCTAAATATAATATGATGTTTTTATTAGATGTATTCAAACTACACTTACACACACCTCCATCTAATGGGTGAAGAACATATTGTTTCTATGGATGGAAAATTAACGCCTCACGAAGTGATGATTGTTCAATTATATCCTACCGCCTCTCATGGTGGCCATTAATATGTCACTATATTTATATATGATATATATTATATTTATTTTTTATTTATTCTTCTGTATTTTTTCATTTATAGCATACCTTTATGGTTTCCATTATGGGTAAACGTGATAATTTCATTTGAGGAAGTGTGGACTACCGCCCCCTCAAAGTGATATGACTCGTTAATGCCATATGTGGGATATATAAAGGATGGAGTTAATGATATTATATATGATATTATACTATAATTATAATATACCTATGTATCATTATGTTTTAATTCCATTAAAATATGAAATAGAAATGAAAGTAGCGTTTATGCGTACGTACGGCTTACCGTCTCCATGAACGGTGCATTTCATTTCTCACCTCTAAATGTTATGTAATATTATAAATACATATATATACTGGATATATATGATATATATGATATCTAAATCAAGAATATTGTTCTGGAGATAATTGACTATTGACCACAAGGACAACTTGTACTTATAAGAAGTCCATTTTTGACTCAAGTACCAAATATTGACCAAGTGGCCATTATTAACTTAAATGATTGCATAATGTTTATAACATGGTAATAAGTGATATAAAAAGAATAATAAACTTTAATAAGGTTCTTAATCAAGTATAAATTAACTTTAGTTTATTATTCATGAATAATAAGGAACAAACAAGTCAAGTCGAACACGAGGTAAGGGGTTTCTTATCTCACTTTTAATTCCGTGAGATTTCCATTGTTCGCCACTAATGTATTGCACACGGTGTTGGGTACTGGGATGGCGCAGCAGAAGCTGGTGGGCCAGGAATTTAAAAAAAAATTCATCACCAGAGTGACATAACCCTGACAACTCCGGTGATCTTGTCCCGGTTTGGTATGAGGATCTCTCAAGGTTTAAACAGAGCACAAAAATAAACTGAACATGTACCTAGTTCAGAATTAACGTGTGCAAGTCCACCGCAGGACGCCGGTGATCATTTCTCAAAGACTCTGACGTCGAATCCCTCTATATCGTCCACACATGCCTCTTGAATTTTCTCGCATTCTATTCATCAAGATCTGAGTGCTAGCGCGGATCTTCGACACTCACTTCAGCGCAGCAACGATCACCGTAAGGGAAGAAGCTTCAATCCGAGATGGATGAACTTGAAGATCTTCCTTCACTTGAGAGACTCTCTCTCTAGATTCCAGAAGGAGATAGAAGCTCTAAATATTAACACATGAATATTTTTTATGGGAGAGCCTCTCTCTCACTTATATAGGGAGTGTTTAAAACACGCAGTATGGATTCTCGGCCCCCATGTAATAGACGTCTGGTATATAAGTGTTATAAATAATTATTTATGACAAATAAAATTATGCCATAAATAATATTTATAATTTATCACTTACTTGTAATATATAAATATATTACATGATAAATTTGAGTCTTTAACTCGACTCACACCTCCTGTTAATATTAAAACGAACCTAGGATATTAAAATCCATTCGAATAATATTAATACTTGTATTTACTATATAACTTGTAAATAAATGTTATAAATAAATTCAACTAATTATTCTAAACTTAAATAATTAATGAATTTATTTATTCTTTGGTGATCTATAGAACTTAGATAGTGCTCGGACCCTTTGGCGGGGACCACAAAGTTCTATATTCCTATTCACAGAATAGGGAAGATTCTCAAGGCGCTATTGTGTGTGACCCTATAGGACCTTACCTCAATAACAGTGAATAATATCTACTAAACTAGAGTGGGGAGTCTAGAAACCCATCAAGGCCTGTATATAGGTAAGGAAAAGTCAAAGCAACAACAGCCTTCCTACGAACACGGTCCGTGTAATATAATCTCTTTGTCATCGATATCTCAATAAAGAAAAATGCATACTAGTTTCATCATTCTTTATTTGCCTTATTTTTTTTGTTTATTTGTCGGGATGATCTTACCTTACACTACCATGGCCATGTATTTAATGAAGGTGCAACCATACTAATCAACCAGGCCTGAGATATCTCTTCCTGAACTCAGAAGCAATAAATCCTTTCTCGATCATTCAATCAATGACATGTCATTAATGATGTACCCAATACAAACTACCTCGCCACGACTTTGTCACCATGGTTTTCACCTTACATCAAATTTATGTAATAATATGACATCCATTGACAATGATCTCAATTCTAAAGACCATTACACATGTCCATAGATAGGAATGACCAATGACACCTAAAACATGTGGTGTTCCTATTATGTGGGTCTGTCCTCATGATCTCAACTACTAGATATCATCAAGTGAGAACTTCATGAGAAGAATTCTCAATGCTTATGAGCCCCCAGCACCTTATGGTCATACATCATCCGTGTCCTTTCAGAATGTTGTAACTAGACCATAGGACATTACTTTAAGATTATTATCATGGCATCTCAGGGTTCTCATTATAGCTTGGGTATAACCCTTTGGTGCGACAGGTAATCTAAGGACATTGCCATAAAAAAAGTGGATGCAGAAGTATCTACACTATTATGGCAAGATAAACACGTGTATTATAACAAACTAAATATATGTAGCGGTAATCAAAGTACAAAACAAGTTGGTTCTAGGGAAACCACTTTCAACATGTGGTGTATTGTGTACTGTCATTTGATATATATTGTCATGATTCACTTTATATTCATGATATTCTATGATTCAATTGGTGTTTATTAACTTTTGGTCATACGACTTGATTGATTACAACGTGGTAAGGGGTTTTCATCTCACTTTTAATTCCCATGAGATTCATGCTATATTTTCCACTATTTCTTTTTGTGTGGTGGATGTACTAACCATGATTGTATTATTTATGTAATACACTTTAATTTATGAGTATCTACATCTTTATTAAATTATCCTTCTTTCACGGGGTGTATGTTTTGTAAGTTACGAAATCGGTAAGGGAACCTTTTCACCCTCCTCTTTTTAAAATACTTCTTTTTGTTATGTATTTTAATTTACATATTCTTATGTTGGGATATGTTCTTATATATCCTTATTGTTATAAATTTTATTTCCATGTGATGAGATAACCTTTTTTCTCTCATCAACTCATTTTTTGAATTTTAAAGTGATGCTATTAGGCTGTCGAATTTCTGTAAGAGAACTTTTTAACCCGATTTCTATTACTTGGGTTAATATTATAATTCTTAATTATTTCATGCTATGATTATGTGTGGAATCATTGTTTATTTATTTATGTTTTAATTTACACTCCCCTTTGTGTGAATATAATTTTTGTACACATAATAACTCCATTGATAAATTCTCAAGTCATCGATATGAACTTGATAAGAGTAATTTTAACTCAATTTCCATTCATTGAGTTAAACATCCAAGTCATTAGTATTGTATTAAAAAGAACATGTGTGAATGTCCTATAATTTATTTACACTAAATAACCAATCATATTGAGTGTATTTATATTTTTCACACATTAATATGTAATTTATTTATCCTTAATCTAAGGATACCGTTTTTATAAGTAATTTTGTCTCAATTTACATTCCATTGAGACTTCATTGTTGTTATGCACCAATTCACTATAATATGGTGTATATACTGTCCTTTGGAATATCATATCTTGAATCCCTTTATTCTCATGATATTATAAAGTTTGGATTAAATGTTATTCCTCAATTATTTGTATTCAAGTGTCTCTCATTTTGTTAAAAACTCTTTAACTAAAATATCGTTTTAAATGTTTTAAATGTTTTAAATATATATTCTTCTAAATATTTCTCATTAATGTCCATGTTTTCAAAATGGTTTTTAGGATTTTTTATTTATATGTAAATTAATTTTTTCAAATGATAATTCATTTAAAAGCTTCAAAGTGGTATGAGACACTTTGATTTAAAAATCTCTTTATTAAATGTTTTAAATGGTTTTGAAAATGATTTGATAAAGCACTGTTTATTTCAATATCTTGATTTGATATATTATGATTGGAATGTGGAAATGTTATATTTCCTTTATGATTATGTTATGTGTTATGAATATGTTATGGTTATTGGGAATTATTTATATATATGGGTGGTTTCGTGATAAACCTAGGGTGGGTGAGCCCGAGATAGATCTCCAATGCATTGGGTAACGTGTCAGAGATAAACATGAATGTTTCTCCTAAGAGATTTAGGGAATATATTGTGATGGATATTCCAAATGTGACCCCCTCTATAGTTGTGATAGCTACAATGTAATTATGATATGGATACCTCAAGTTACCTTTATGATTTATGATTACTATGTGTTATTCATAAATATTATGATTTCAGAAGTTATGTTATGATTTAAATTTATGGTTTCATTGATTTGTATTTATTGATGGGTTAATGTTTCCTTTCCTTATTTTATAAACCTTACTGAGATTTTTATGCTCATCCCAAGTTTTTGAAATGTTTTTCACAGGTTATAAGGAAGGTTAAGAGAAAGGAAGTATTCAAGAAGATTTATATCAAGAAAATAACTCTTGTTTTATTTAAGGAGTTTTATTATTGTGAAAAATCAGTTATATTAGAAGTGTCTACTTTGTAATATTCAAGTTGATATGTAATAGTTATGGCCTAATTCTCTAAAACTCTAAACCTAAAAAGATCCTCAATGTGAATTCTTGACATAATTCAAGATTATGTAATGTTTAAGTTAGGGTCCATATAATCATGATGCCATAGAAGTACTCTATATCAAGGCCTAGAATATATAGAATTGCCTTAAATATAAAAGAGTTTGATTCACATATGCCAAATAAAGTAGACACTAAAGTAGAGGATATTAGAATAGTACCTAGAACAGTATAAGGTTCAGTGATCTACTCCTTCATCGTGGGTTTCACAACATGTAATCAGCCCATTCTGTGGCCTTGAGTCACAACTTGACTAGACTAAGAAGGCCCACTTTTCTGGCACTATAAGTCCTAAGTCTGGATCCATCTTCCCCTACCACCTCCTTGGCTTAAGTGGCCTATGGTATTCTAGCTGCCTACCTGGAAATATACTAATGGTCCCACTCTAGAGTGTGGAGTAGGTGTAAACACTCTCTCATTAAGTACTACTGGAAAAGTCCTGCAAAAGCTTTGGATATGCACCATCCTACCACAGGCTCTGCAGTCACCAGTATCTTCCATACACTAGGGTTTTGTGTGTGCTAGCTTCCCAAACTGGTGAAATATAAGGAATCTATTAGTATGAGTTTCCTGACTACTACTACCCCTACAAGAAACCTCAAAGCACCATTTCTTTTCACTAGAAGAACTGCTTGTAGGTCTGGGTGTTGAACCACCCTAGCTCACACCATCATATTCCGTCAAATTCCACTCATTAATGAGGGCCTGGTTGACTATCTCAAAAATAGTGGTCAACTGGAAGACATTAACCTCTAATCAGATGATATATACCAAACCATCCTCAAACTACCTCACAGTCATGAGATCATCACCAGTTAGAGTTGATATGAATCATTGTAGAGTAAAACAAGTAGAATATTCCATTAGAGACATAGCTCCCTAATAAAAGTTCATGAACTCTCTAGATTGGTTATCTCTCAATGTCTATAGAAACAATTAATCATACAATACCATATATAAATCCCTCTATATCATATCCCATTATTGGTAGGTCTTGGGAATGAAATCCCACCATCGCTTGGCATAACTACATAGCATATAAGCAGTGAGATTGACCCTTCTCTTTGGAGACATATTTAGATGCTAGAATATAAAAATCATGTCTTTCATCCATGAATCAGTATCCTGAGGTCTTCCATCCCCCAAAAAAGTGGGTGGATGATACTTTTGGAACTCCTAAGTAAACTCTAACATATCCGAGGAAGGTTGAGAAACTCTTTTCATATTTTGTATCATACGAATAAAACCCTATCAAAACTAGGTTTCAATTCTCATGTCATGAATATAAGTTTGTGCCTCTAGTAGCACTACTAGAGGTAATATCGGTGTCTTCGGGCCCACCTCCTTCGATATATGTTCGTCACCACCTTCCTGGTGTACAACTCAAGTTTTTCATGGTGGAATGATTATATAATGCCAAATTCATGCCTTAGAAAATAATTTATCAATTAAAAGTTCATAGATACACAATAGTATAGGTATACATCCTTCCTATAGAAACAGTCACACCTCTCTTCCTGATCCAAAATCCAAGTCTAGGTAGTAAAAGAAGAGCATAACAGACTATAAGAACCATAAGAGACACCCCTAACTACCCACTACTAAGGTCAGGTTTGGGTATAGGTATCATATCATGCAGTGTAGGTTCTGATATATGGAGTGTCAATCATAAGGTATAGAGGAAAACACCCTTTAATTTTCAATTGGAATCCCCATTTAGTAGTAACCATTACATTTTAAAAGTTCTAATTTCATTTTAGTTCATACTCTTTTATATATATTTATATATAACACAGTCTAGTTAGATGAATCTCCATTCCCAATTTATGAAGGTCATACCTATTATAAATTATAATTGGAACGTCATTTAACTAGAACCTAACCTTTACATATGGTATCGATATGTTATAGGTCATATTAAATTAATTTATTACATGAATCACCATTTAGGATTTATATAAGTACTTTTTTCATAAATTACCTTTGGAATTCAAGTAATACAATCAAATAACATTGTTTCAGTCCATAGAACCAGTAGTTCTAGAACCCATAACATGGCATAATTTTCCAATTAAGTATTCCTCATGAATCTGTGTTGGAAAAAATCATTTATATTGATGTAGGAACTTTAATTAATCCAATTATGTTATCCTTTAAAGAATCATTAGAACAATTCCATATATAATAATCTAGGAAATAACTATATACAGTAATAATTGCATACATAAAGTAAATGTGGCATGAAAAAATGCATGGTATATAAGTCCTAAAGTTCCTTTGATGATGCATGAGATGATAAATACTTATCATACCAGGCCCAGGTAGGGTGTGAGATAAACTCAGTAGGCCACCACCAATGGTGTCTAGAATAATCAAGTCAGTGTGTATTTCATAGTAGTATACAGGTATAAGTAACAATAAATAATTTTTTAAAATAAATACTAGTCGACTCAGGTTCCAGTAGGACACCTAGTAAACTTCACCTACTTTGGCATAGGATGGAATGAGTCTGATATATTTACCATATATATATATAATTAATAATATATATATATATATATATATGTATATATGTATGTATACATGTATATACACTCTATATGTAAGGAAATTTAGAGGCATGTACATGGATACTAGGTGCTAGATCGACTCGGGGCATAACTCAAGTGTCCATAACTATTTTAATGAGTTATAGGCTCTAGAAAGGGTACTAAACCTAAATCTCATATGAATGAGAGACATCATGCTTGTCACTCAAGATAGTTTGGTGAGTCTTCATTCCCAACACCTGATGCAAGGGAACATGGAACGCCATACCCATCATCCAAATGAAAGTAAAAGGTGTGAGATTTCATTCCCATTACCCAATATAAGGGATAATAAAATTCCATTATTAATAAAACCCTTAACCATTGTTCACTAAAAATTATCTATGTTCTAATAATAATAATAATCATGAAGGATTACCTCTAAATAATTTATAATCATATAGCCCAAACTAACCATGGGTTTCACATTTCATATAAATCATACATATAAATACAAAAACATGGAATGGCCTTTACATCCACTTCCATTTAATTGAATTAAACTATTTAATTTATTAATCAAGGAAAATCCATTTCAAAATCAACCCACCACTTAGATAGTGTTCTTGTTCAGTCAACATTTACATAAAAGATTCATTTAATTTATCACACCCAAAAAGGGTGAAAATCAATGAGGTGACATCCTCAAAACATTCAATAAGGCACTAATGGGAGTATCATAGCATGAATTATTAAATTTAAAATAGGAATGATATTTGAGGAAACACGTGGAAATGTTTAAAATGTGGCATAGTGTAGAAGCTATAAAAAACCTAAACTTTTAGGGAAAATTGCTAGACCACCTACCTTAGGCCCGTAGCACTCTCCTCATTTAGTGTCGGTCTTTGAATCAAGCAAGAATGATAGAAATATGAAGAATTAAAAAATTCCCAAAAAATCATACATATGATATTGCACAAAAAATATCACAAGATAAGTGAAGATAAATTATTATAGTAATCAATATGATTAAGTATTTTACCATTGTAGATCCAATGCACTTGACGATGATGAAAACAGAGATCAGACGGATAAGTTATCTAGAATCCTAGCTTGGCTAAAGGTGGGGTATTCACATGAGAGGAGGAGGATTTCCATTGGAGGAGAAATGAGGGAGGAATTAATAAGGTTTAAAAACATTGTATGGGAAAAATGGCAAATTCCCATTCATTTAAGGGGTTGCCCTGCTTTTCCGCATGGTTGGCCAAACTGTGCACCAACCATGCACTCAATACTACCCAAGAAACCCCTTGCACGGGCTAGGTGAATATTTTGTATAACCATGCACAAGATGGGAAAAATACCTCTATTAAAAATACTATAGCATCTATATGGGTGTGTGGCCTATACTTCATAGTTAGGCCAAAAAGTGTAGCCCCTTGCGGTTCATTGAGTGCCCCGCACAGTTGAGTCGCAAAATTAGAACTAATCATGTGCAAATCATGCAGCTCAGTATGTCTATCCAATTCTTAGAGCTCTGTTCTCTGAATAATCCCTGAACACTCTCAATACCTTCTTATGACCATAGGGAACCCTCACTAAGATGAAACAAATAATTTAAACTTGAAAAAAAATGATCCATACCTTCATAAAAATCCATGTCATTAAATTTATCATGGTTTATTCAGATAAAAAATATCAATCATGATATAGATATCATATATATTCACTATATACATATTTATAATCCTTCATATAAAGAAGTGATGGAAAATGAATTACATCACTTCATGAAGATGGTAATATATATGTACACACGAGTGATGTTTCCACTTTTTAGTGGATAGACCGAAATAAAAGTAAATAAAAATTAAAATTTCCAGAATCATTATTATATAATAAATATATTATATATTAATTAAATATATCCTTATTACCATCCAATTAAAGATCAAATGAAATAGAAATTGCATCACTTCGTGGAGGTGATAGTCCATAAGTATGCACGAGTGACTATCATTTTCCAATGGATGGTGTGTTAAGAAGGTAGATAAGATATTATAATTATAGTAGAATAATCATGTTATAAATATCATATATAAATATTAAATTTATCATAATATCCAATAATGAAATATGGTGGTGTAAAATGAATCGTATTGCATCATGGAGGTGGTAATCCACACGTATGAATGAGTGATACATCCATATCCTATTTGATTGAGAAGAGGTAGTAAATGGTTATGAAATCATCATAATAAAATTTCAGTGTATTTATGATACATAATTAATAATTTTTTATGCATATAATATGTTTACATAATTTGGAAGATGAAATAAAATTGAAAGATCTTGGTTAAGATGTATACCTCTTCTTTAAGAGACCTCCTTTAGAATACACATTAATCATTGAAGGATTTGCCTTATGAGAAGAATAAAAGACCTAGGATTAAGTGAAGTAATATAATAAGGATTTTTAGTAGGCCTTTTCTTATCTAAAAGACCCATGTTGTGTTAATAATGGAGGAGAATATGTTCCTTGTATAAGTGAGGGGAGGGACACACATAGAATTTCTTAAAATATTTTAGTAATATAACATCACTTTCATGTGAATGTGCATCCAAATGGATAAGGATTAAAAGTTAGGTTAATATAAGGTTTAAATATATTCATCAAAAAATTATACAAGTTTGGGTGGTAATCCTACCCTTATCACTTGGTTTAACCTCCCCGGTAAACCCATTTTAAGCTTAATCATGGTAACAAAATTTTAATGTTTTTACTATTAATTATAAACAAAAATTAAGTTTAAAATGTTAAATTATATAAATTATGATGATACCAAAAAATAAATTAATTTTACTATATTAAATTTCTATAAGTTGTAGAATTTAATTTTAAATAATCCTGCAAAACGTAATGAAAACAGGTTTTAGAAAAATGCATTTTTAAGTGTAAAACTTAATTTACTTCCATTCCATGCCTTGTAAAAACCATAAAATTAATGTTACAATATTATATTGAATATATAATCTATAAATTTAATTAAAATGATTAATAAAAAGTGATTAATTTAATTTATTGAGATAAAAACACATATCTCTCATAAAAAATAGTTTTTATAAAAATGTGTTTTTAAGCCCAAAAATAAACTTAAACCAAAATAAAGTATAGTGAATATTAATATATAATTAATTATATTTTTTATAATTAAATTATAGTTATGTTACTTTAATATCAAATTCAAAACATAATGGGTCTTTTACTTGAAAATAAATGGAAATTTTACAAAAATGAGTACTTTTCACTATTCATTGAAAAATAATTATTTTTAGAAAAATCCTAAAAATTCACCCTAAGTTAATTTTGAAATGATGGTTTAAAAAATTATATTAATTTACTAAAATATAATATCTAAAAAATGTGTAAAATAATTATAATTTCCATGCATAAATTGCAATAAAAAACTTTTTTGAAGAAAACATATTTTTAATGCCTAAAATGACTACTTAAAATTGAGTACTTATCTATTATGAAATGTTAAATACATTTAAATTACATAAAACCTTTATAAATATTTTTTATAATGTTTTTATTATTATTAATACCAATAATTTAATGGCTAGGTTATAATATATCACGGATCGTTTTAAGCTCAGTATTGCGTGTCAAGACTGTTATCAAACACATACAATTTATTTAAAGAAAAATATATCCTAAAATATTATGTTTTTACAACGTCATTATTCTATATAAAATATTTTTAGTTTAAAATGTTCAACATAGGCAGTTTCATTCCACTGCACTTAGCATGGTGAAAGTTTGGTCTTCCTATCTAACATGGGGAAGAAGACTACAACATGTGGAAAGTTGTGGTGATATATTTTGATCAAATTTTTGGTTTTTATAAGAAGTAGTAAACACTAATTTAAAGTCATGTTTTAATGGTTTTCAAAGGGAATCTTGACCAAAGTTATAAATACAATGTTATAGTGATCAAACACAATCCCTGGTGTTAGGTTTTTTGGCTACAGGCATAATAATGTGGAGATTATGATTCAAGAAATGCATAAGCTATATTTTTAATGTTTCATAATCACATTCCTTATGTTTTAGGACTTGATTTAATCCAAATTCAAAGGATTTTTTTAGTATTTTAGTTGGTGGGTTAATTTGGAATTAATTCACACTACAGGGAGTTAAGGCTATTTACCATGAGAGAAATAATGATGGATTGCTATTGGATGATATCATGGAAGGAGTTTTGGTCATTTTAAATTTCTAAATAATACACTAAAAACTAGTAATTTATAGTCCCATGATCTATATTATTATAATGGTGATTTATATTTGTTGAAATCAAGATTTGAGGAGATTTTTTGTGCATATATTTCCATATCTTGTAAATATAATAATAGAAGAGTCTGTATATGATCTATTTTCAGAAGAAGATAAAGAAGAATAAGAAGAAGAAGAAGAAGAAGAAGAATGTATTCTAAGATAGGGGTTAAAAGGTGTTTGGTAACCATTGAATATTTTTTCAAAGAGGTGGAGGAATTTTTATAAACGATATCACAACATGTTTGTGAAGAGCAGCAAGTTGAATTCAACATCACTCATCCATACCTTGTGAATCATCTATAACAAATGATTTTGATGAAGAGACCTAAATATACATAAACTATGTGGAAATACTACCCCAGAGTAGTGAGAAAAGGTGTAGGAATATATCAATTATCTAATTATGGTAGTGATCCAAATTGAGGGAATTGATCATTGGGTGATAGTGAGTCAACCCAAAACATTATAAGGAAGCTATCCTAAGGAAGGAGTGACCTATCCCAAACTCTACCATTGTTTAATGAGGATGGTGGATTTTAGAGCATAGAACAATGTTTCTACATGCTCCTAGAATGTAGTCTAGTGAGGGTGAATCAAGTAAATACTTTGTGTCCTATTTACTTTCTACATGTACACCAAAAGTGGTTCAATAAACCTAAATGAATATATGGAAATAAGGGAAGGTCAAGTAAAGAGGTAATTAAATCGTGTTAGTAAAAAGATAAAAACTTGTGACCCTTAAGGTTAAGAGGTCAACATACTAATAGGGTAGTGAGATATTTAAGGTAAATTTTTTAAATTGTTTTTGACAACTATACCTAGATTCACCCCCCACACCCACTTATGGTATATCTCAACAAAATACAAAGTGGGATATTGTTAGGAATACCAAAGGATTTAGTTTGATTTGTTAACAAGAGGTTTTTTATTTTTTGACAATAGGATTATTGACAATAAGATTTTATTCATATAGGATTTTTAACAATGGCCTTGATTTATTTATGTTTAGATTTTTTAACAATGTGTCTTGAATATTGTTGTATTAGACTAAGTGTACACAAAAACATAATAGTATACAGAGGTGTTCCATAAGTGAAAAGGTATTATATAAATATCTTACAAGGTTAAGAGAAAGTTCAAATAAGGTTGAAGTTATCCTGGATAAGTTATAGGTTGGTCATGAATTAGCTCGAGGCATGGATTATTGAAGTTGTACAATATGGGAAAGACCACACCCTGGTCAGTGGGTGTGGTGAAGGTGAAGTAGTTTTCAGGTGAAACTATGCCCATATAATAGAAAATGTTTAAGAAGAAAATGCACAAAATAAGAAACTAGAAAGGGACCATTCCATAGTGGTCCCCTTGGTGTAGATCAAGTGAACCTATCCAAAACGACCATAGAAGAATGGCCATTACCATGGTAAGAAAGGTCGTGGTCAATAGGTGGAGTTTCAAAACAAAATAGCTAGAATCAAGAGACCATGCCCATAGTGTTTGGTTCTTTGGATAAATATGACCAAAAGTTTTGTTCCACGGTGTAGTGAATGAATCATGGTGATGTAGTTATTATATATCAAAGATTTTCAGTTAAAAAGGGCCAACACAGGTAGCACCATACTGTTTCACTTGGCTTGATGAAAGTTTGGTCTTCCTGATTAACATGGGAATGAACACTATATCATGTGAAAATACATGGTGATATGTTTTTTTCAAACATCGGGTTTTCATAAGAAAGAAGAAACACTTTTTATAAGTTGTGGTTCATAAAATTTTAAAGGTCTTGGTGGATAAAGTTATGAAGACAACATTATGGTGATAAAACCCAAGTTTTAGTGTTGGAAGTTTCAGCTATAGGTGCACTAAATGTGGAGATGATGATTCAGGATATGTATGAGCTATGTGATTAATGTTTCATAATCATGCGCCTAGTGTTTTGGGCCTTGATTCAAGCCAAATTTAATATAGATTTAAAGAATTTGTGTTAGTGAATTAATTTGGAATTAATTAATGTTGTAAGGAGTTATGGTAGTTAACCAAGAAAAAAATTATGGTGGACTACTATTAGAGGAAATCATGGAAGGGGATTTGGGAATTTTTAATACCCCAATCATGTTCTAAAAATTATACATTTATTATCCTATGATCTCTCTTATTGTAAGGGTGGTTGAAATTTTCTAAATGATAGATTTGAGGAGAGACTCTATTCACATATTTCCATATCCTAAAAACAGAACAAGAGGAGAGTATTCCTTATATATTCCATCTATAGAAGAATAATTATAAGGTGTTCCAAGTGAGGGATGTAAGGTGTTTTGAAACTATTGAATACATTTCTAAATAAAGAGAAGAAGTTGTTCTAGAGGAGATCACAATAAGTCTATGAAGAACAGTGAGTGGACTTCAATGGTACTCATCCATACCTAGTGCATCATCTTCAACAAATGATATTGATGGTTGGACTTACATGTCCATGAGTTATGTGGAAATACTACCCTATAGAAGTGAGAAAAAGAGAAGGAAAATGGAAATTATCCAACAATATAATTCATCCAAAGTGAGGGTAGTGAGCATTGGGTGACAGTTAGTTAAACCAAAACATTATAGGGTAGTGAACTTTGGGTGACAGTTAGTTAACCCAAAACATTATAGGGTAGTGATCCCAAGAAAAGATAAACCAAGTTATAACCCCAAAATTGTTCTATGAGGATAGGGGATTTTGGTGTATCGAATAATGTTGATGCATGCTCCTTGGATGTATCCCAAGGAGGGTGGACCAATTAAATACTTTTTTTTCAATGTACTTTTTGTATACAGACCAAAATCGGATCTAGATATCTAAATGAAAATTTTATAATAAGGAAAATTTGAGTGAATATTTAAATGAATAAAGTTAATAAAAATAGAAAAAAAATGAACCTTCAGGTTATGAGGTAAAGATCCTAATAGGTTAGTGAATTATTTAAGGTAAATTGGTTAAATTATTTATAGGCATACCTTGATTCACCCCCCCCCCCCCTCTTAGGGTAAATTTCACATTAATCCCCTAGTGATATATAATAAAGAATACCTTGATTTTGTAACTATTAAGGATTTAGCTATGTATGTTCTAAATTATAAGTTCAGGAATATTTTTATTATGCTAGTTACTGAAATGTTTTTAGTCATGTTTCTGGTTGTAAGTATTTTCACTATATTTAGATAATTTTTTCAGTTACGCGTTATAGTATAGATAAGTTGAAAAGAACTAATATTGGCATGTTCTAAGATGATTACTCGGATATCAAAATGGGATAAAATTCAACTATCAATCAAATATTCCATCATTTTACAAGAATTGTGAATATAATGAGTGCACTTTATGAAACATTGGAAAACACTGACATGGTTGAAAGAGTTCTCATATCACTTTCAATGAATTATTATGACAATAATATATAATTAAATAAAAAAATAACTTTATCGAGTATATAATTTATTAATTGATCGGTTTCATTTTATAGTATGAATTGGAGTATATAAACGTAGTTAAAGAAGAGACAACTAACAAGAAAGTTGTAGCATTGAAATCAATAAATGTTGTTTCATCAAACTCTTCTAATTATGAGGTATATAGAATTGAATAAGATTAAGAACATCAAATTTTTAAAAGAGTCTACAAGGATATAATGTGAATTAAATTATTCAACGGATAATTTAAAAGTGACTATTGAAGAGATAATTACAAAGGCAATAAGAAAGGTAGTACTAATTATAAATTCAATACTTTATATATCCACTGTTATGAGTAACGAAATAAAGGGAACATAAAAAATCAATATCTAAAGTTAATAATAAAATAAATGAAAAAAAATATTAAGTAGAAATAGAAAATATCCTTATATGCAAGATTAATATGCACTTTATTAAATTAAAGAATTTGAAATAGGGTAAGACTCTTCTAATTTATGCTTTATAGAAAATATGAATAAGTTTAGTGATTATAATTATGATTCTAACAATGATTATAATATTGAATATGGTTTTTATAAAACATTTATTTATGAGTTAAATGAAAAGATTGAAAATTCTCAAAGTGATATTATTATAATTTTTTAGTTCTATAAGGAATGTGTAGGAAGTAATAAAAAATTGAGAAAAATAAGGTTCTTTTTATAGAGAATAATAAGATAAATAACATTGATTTTATTATGAATGGAATGGTATGTTATAATTTGGAGGATATTTAAAAATTTAATGAAAATATTAAAAAGGAGACTAGATGTTTTAAGGAAATCTTGGAATCTCTTTATCAAGTAAAATAGAGTTATGACATGATGATGTTAATGAGAAAGATGACCCGAAAAAAAATTGGTGTTGGATAAAATAGGAAACTAACTCAAATATATGTGAACATATTTTAAAAAGTATGAAAGTTAGTATCTCTATTTATATATGTTTTAGATACAATATGTAAGTTCACTATGCTAGTGAACTCTACCTTATACATCCATAATCATTGGGACATAGTAAATCATATATCTCTATATCTTTATATTGTAGGATTCTAGTTAATACTTATCTACAAACTATATGGGTATTGAATAATAGTTTAACTTTTCCTATTAGACCCAAATTTTTGTGGGTAACTATACACAATTTGATTGATTTTTTAGGAACGGTTCCTTGTAAGTCTCAAAAAATATGTATGGTACATGGATAATGGATACTCTATACATATGACTAGATACCCATCAAAATTTATTTCATACAACACATGTGATAGATATGTTTTCACTATTAGAGATAATTTTAAATCCAAGGTAATAGGATTTTGTGTGGTTGGTGTATAAAATTATACTATTATTAGGAAATCTCTTTATTCTAATGGATTAAATCATAACATGATTATAATATCACATTTATGTGATGATGGCATTATTTCTAAATTTTATATTAATAAATTTCTTGTTATTATATGCTAATCATAAGGATTTTTTTTTTTTTGACCTTATTGAGCTGATAATGAAACATGTAATGTGTTTAAATAATTTATAGATAAATAGTATTCTATTTCATAATAGTCTCATGCAATTAAACATAAATTTTCTTCAAAATATTTCAAAGTGTAAAAGAGTACTGAGATTAAAAGAACATAATGAGGAGAAGTATTATGCTTTTGATCAATTCATAAAGGGAAATCATCACAAGGATTCATCTAGTAATATAAAATAAGTGAAAACCATCATACCACTCAATTTGGTTCATAAGGATTTTTTTGACTTATTAAGACTATTATCCCTTGGGGAAAGAATTTTTCATTTGTTTTTGTGAACAATTATAGCATCTTTACTTGGGTATATTTTTTGTCTCACAAGAGTTAAACATAACTTAATTTTATACTTATATAAATATAATTCAAAATGATAAAATATATATGATTATAAGTATTATAAGTGATCAAGGTGGTGAATTTTAAAACCTAGATTTTGATAAATTTAGTTAAAATAATAGTTATTATCCTAACATTTGAGCTCCAATGACTCCATAAAAAATGGGGTAGTGGAGTGGAATAATATAAAATATCAATAAATATAAAGGATTCTGATAATTGAGTATTGGTTAAATATATTTTTTTGGAATAATCTATTAATATAGCATGTTAATTTTCAAATTGAATTCTTATCAGAACTATTCTCAAGAATAATCCCTATGAGTTATGGAAAGGAAAGAAACTGAAGGTTTTTTATTTCATAGTTTTCAAATGAAAAGTCTTTATACTCAACATTATGGATTTTTTTTATAAATTCAATGCCAAAATAAAAGAGACATTTTTATAGGATATTCTATTCTAAGTAAATCTCATAGAGTTTATAATAAAAGGACATTGGTTAATTATGAATCTGTTCATATCAAATTTGATTAAAAATGAGTCAAAAGAGAATTATACTAAAGATGATCATATTGAAGAAGAATTTAGAGAGTTTAATTTTATATATCCTCTATATTTAGATAAATATAATCATGTATAAGATGCACCTATTTAGGGGGATAATGAAGTAGATTAAATTAAGATTTTCAAAAAACTTCAAGATCACCATGTTGATTTGGGAACTACAAATAGAAAATTAGTAAGGAATTTTTGGGAACTTTCAACATTAATTTCACAGTTTCTTCCAACTATTATCACAAAATAATTAAAAAATATTGGTTATATCCATAAAATAGGATCTTAGTATGTTTTTAATAAAATATTATGGGAATTGGTTGATGCACCCAAATATTAGTAAGTGATTAGAAATAGTTTTTTTATGAATAACCCCGATGAATTAGGTAAGATTGTGAGGAACATATCTAGGATTGTTCCTCAAGATTATAATTAATAGTAATTCAATGACTATGGTGAGATTATTGCTTCTTTTTTAATATATGAATCCATTCAGTTTTCATTAGTTTATACTATTCATTAATGTTTGAAGCTAAATCAAATTGATGAGAAAAGTATATTTCTTAATAGATTAATATAATAGAATTTCTATGTAATATAGCCACCATTGTTTGAGTATGATAAGAAGATATATCATGTGTTTAATCTTATTAAACCTCTTTATGGATTAAGTCAAACACATCTAGCTTAGTATGAGAGGTTGAAATAGTTTTTTTTAAGGGGTGAATTTGTTAAAGATAAAATTGATCCTATATTATTTATTAAAAGGTATTCCAAGGATATTTTTATTATTTAGATTTATATATAGGATATTATATTTGGATCATACAATAAAATTATATGTAAAGAATTTTCATATTTGATTACTGTCAAATTTGATATGAGACTCATGGGAGGAATCGGGTTCTTTTTAGGATTTAAAATTTATCAATGAGATAATGGAATTTTTATGAATAAAAGAAAGTATTCCATGGAATTGGTGAAGTAGTTCAGGCATGATTATTGTAAAATAATGAATACTCCTATGAGTGTGTCATGTAAAATGGATAAATATTTTGGTGGGAAAATTTTTTATCATAAAACATTCAGAGGCAAGATTAGATGTCTATTATATTTAACATCTAGTAGAAAAGATTTGTTATGAACTATTTTCATGTGTGAAAGTTCTCAAGATAACCCTAAGAAAAGTAAATTGATTGAAGTAAATGGAATTATTATGTATGTAAAAGACACTATTAACTTTGGATTATTATTTCTAGGAAATAAATATTTTGATTTACAAAGTTATTAATATTCAGACTTTGGAGGCTGTAATATTTATAGGAAGGGAAAAAATTTCATGTGTAATTTTATAGGTAAAATTTTTCTTTCATGGATTTCAAAGAAATAAAATTCAGTAGAGTTATCTATGGATGAATTTGAGTATCTTGCATTATTAATTTTTTGTGCACAAAAATTCTAGATTAGGCATAATTTTTCTTATTTTGATATTCATTTTGAAAGGATACCAATTATGTGTGATAGTTCATAAGCCATATCCATTTCAAAGAACCCTCTTCAGTATTAAAAAAATAAATCATATTAAAGTGAGGTATCATATTAGTATATATCTTGTGAAGAAACGATATATCATTTTAGAGTTTTTTATACTAAATAACAACTGCTCAATATATATACAAATCCATTATATGATTTAATGTTTCAATAGAATTGTTTTATACAAGAGGAGTTTACAGAATATATCTTTCAAAGTCAAATCATTTCATGAATTGTAATCTTGGATTAAGGGGGAGATTTAACTATTTTTAATATTTGTTTAATTTTTACTTATTAAGATTTCTTGTTTATTTCCTTTATTATTATTTATTAAATTTATTGTTTAACATTTATGGATATTTTAATTTTTTTATTACATTCCCATATTTCTTTTTTAATAGGTTTCATTCAATATTACCTTATCTTTCTAGTATTTAAAAAAGTAGGAGAGATATTCATTTTTTATAATTATCAAAAAGGGGGAGTGTGTTGACTGACTTATTGTCATTATGATTTATATTTTTTAATAATTACATATTCCAAAAAGGGTAAGAATTCTTAGTGTCTCCTTTCCACTTTCATTTATATGTATTTATAATTACAAATTCCATTCCAAATTATTTTATTTTTTTAATTACTTTTCCTCTCACTTGATTTGTTATTTTCTCATTATTTATTATTATTCATTGTTATTATTTTTTGTTATTATTATTGAATTATTATTCTAGTTTTATCATATTTTTTCATGAATAAATTTTGTTAAGTACATCAAACTAACATATTAAGATAAGTACACTTACATATTGATGTATTACCATTATGTATGAATTTTCAACCATTATATATTACATATACATATTAAATTATTAATATAACATTTTTGAAGACCCTTACGCATGATGGAAGAGATGGAAATTTTTCAGAAGTAGTGACTCTTACATACTAAACTTTTACTCTTACACATTATAGTCAGTTTGAAATTTAGTAATTTAATGACCCTTATTTATTAATATATAAATATTAAATATTAATGACTCTTATATATTGAGGATGATGTAAACTGATAGACCTTTACATATAAATAATAAACTCTTATGTATCAACGTTTTATATTTACACATATTTATATTCCAATTTTTTCTCTTATGTATTATCATAACTATTAGAATATTTTATTTACATATTATATTGATAATGAATTGTCAAACAATTTGTATGATCAACAATATATTGTTTTCTATTGTAAATAATTTAGATGATTAAAACAATATTCATATTTAGAACAAACCAAGAGTGATTTTTTTATAGATTAAAATGAATATTATTAGTGCTAAAATTTTGGAGGTGATTCAAACATGATTTTTAGGAAACATGGAAGCTCTAGAGGTTTTTAAGATCTTAAAGGAAGGTTATCCAACTTTGAAGAAGTTCTTTATTCAAAGGTATGATTTTTTGGAATTTGACTTGGTATTTGAGACTGATATTTCATGAAATAAATTCTCCAATGATTATGATTAATTGAAGATGAAGATTGTTGGAAGATATATCAATAAATAGTGATTGTGAAAAAACCCAAAATAGAGAGCTTGGAAACATTATGATCACGATCACTACATTCTTTCTATTATAATTATTTTGAAATCTTCATCATGTTTGGATCAATTATCAAGTGTAATCAATCTAATACATATGTTCAAGAATTATTTTTCTAAGTATTTTTTGGTTATTTTTCATTGTATTTTCTTTACCTATTTCACTATGGCGTAATTTTAATTATTTTATTCTTTTCCTCACAAAATAAATTTATGTATTGTTTATACCTACATAAAAGGTAGATGTCTGTAATTGGTTTTTCCTCCATAGTAAAATGTGGGTTGTGTGTTTATTGTGTTTCCACTATGAAAGGTAGGTTGTAAATATGTTGGGACCCCCTTGAAAAGCTAGGTTGATTTAGTGTTTAACATACCTATAGAGGATTAGAGGGATGTGAGGAGTGGATATAGGATCTTTTTTATCCTAACTACTATAAAAATCACTTTTTTCTTATTTACTTTTAGTATTTTGACTTTAATTTTAATTTTGGTCAATTAGCCACCCCTCTTGACTCTCATACATCTTTTATTTTTTGAAAACATGATAATTTAGGAAAGGAAACCCACACGCCTATGATTTACACACCTATAATCTCTCATAAGGATTATTTTATTTTGATCCATACACTACCACAAAAATAGTTTTTCCTGGCGGAAACCTTTATCAGCACTGATAAAGGGGGGTACCTTTATCAGCGCTAAAAAAGTGCTGATAAAAGTACCCCTTTATCAACGCTTTTTTAGTGCTGATAAAGGTACCCCCTTTATCAGCACTTTTTTTAGTGCTGATAAAGGGACCCCATTTATCAATGCTTTTTTTAGTAGCGCTGATAAAGGGTCAACATCAAAAAAATTAATTAAAAATAATATATAAATATATAAATATATAAATATAGTTATATTGATATAAATATAATATATAATTTTTAAATATATTTTAGATAAGTATAAATATACATTTACACTTAATATACTTAATATATAAGATATTTAGTGAAAATGGATTATAAAAAAAATAAAAAATATTTTTAATTAATAATTTTCAAATTATTATGGATTAATAGTCATTTAATAACAATTTGAAGACGAAAAAATTAAAAAAAATTAAAAAAAGATCCAAAATATGTTGAAAACCCAACTCAAACTTCAAACGGCCATAACTTTTGATCTGGGTGTCCATTTGAGCTCTACCACATATCAAATCGAAGCCCGCGACGAGAGATACACTCTTTTGATTTGGGGGATCCCTAGTAAAGGTTTTTTAGAGGCCAAAATAGGCTCAGAGGGCCTCTAAAACTGAGTTTTTAGTCGGGGTACCCCGATTTTTTAACATGTTGTGGATTTTTAGCCTCGTTTAAGGGGGCATTATTGGATTTTTTTGGTGGGGACTGAATTTATTCCAAAGTATTACATTTATATTGATATTATTGCTTTGAAATTTTATCATTTTTTATAATTCACTGCTATTTATAATCAAATATATGACAATATATACATATTTTTTATATATTCACACATTAAAATTTAATTTTTTAAATAAATAATTAAACATATTTACATATAAAATATATTTATCAATATATAAGCTTTATCTAAAGAAAAATTAATATTCATTTTATTTAAAACACACATATATGAATATTTATATACCTATATAATGTGTGTGTGTGTGTATTTGTATGCGTTTGTATTAACAAACTGATATATATTATCTATATATTCTAACATATGTATATGCATATTAATATATAATATGTGTAAATATATATAAATATGTATAATTATACTGACAAATACACATATATAATATGTGTGTGTGTGTGTTGTATGTATGTATGTATGTATGTATTTATTTATTTATTTTAAACACACAAAAAAACATATTTTATAAATGTATTTAAAATTGATCTTATAAATATATATTAACATACGAATAAATATACAAATAAAATATATATATATATTAATATATGAATAAAAATATATATTAATATCATTGTAATTATATATATTAATATAACTATATATATATATTAATATCACTATAAATATATATATTAATATAATTATATATATATTAATATAACTATATATTACTATATGAATAAATATAACTAAATATGTATATATAAATAAATAGATATGTCATTAACTGGAGAACAAATTAGTATGGCAGAGTGGTAAAGGCTTTAGGTACGCAAGGGGGAGGTCTCGAGATCAAATCTTGGTGGAGGTAAGGGCGCGCGCATGGGGGTGGATTTGGGGGTTAGCGCTAATAAAGGGGGTGGGTGTAGCACTGATATAGGGTGGAGGGGGTGTGTGTGGGCGCTGGAGGGGATGTAAAGCACTGTTAAAAATGGGGCTCAAGTGCTATAAAAGCCCCCCCCCCCCCCCCCGATTGGCAGGATTTTTTAAAAAAATTAATTTTTTTAAATTTTTTTACTTTTATCAGCGCTAAAAAAAGCACTGATAAATGACCCTTTTATCAGCGCTTCATTTTAGCGCTGAAAAAAGTGGTCTTTATCAGCGCTTTTTGGAGCGCTGATAAAGGGGACCCCCCCCCCTTATCTTCGCTAGCTTTAACAGCGCTTTTCTAGTACTGTTAAAGGCCATTTTTAGCACTGATAAAAGGGGTATTTGTAGTAGTGATACACACTCAAGGTAATATATATTCCAGGACTAATACCTAGATGGATATCCCTAACACATAAAAATCATGATATTATCATTATACTATGGATTATGATCATCATAAAAAAATGGTAGAGCACCCTACTAAAACATTTTCACCCATGACACACCACTCTGGGTCATATCTCAAACCAAAGTGTCCATCCTTATGGTTCAAACCATATTAGGATATCCCCATACCAATGGAATTCACTCTTGGGTTATTTTAGTCATAAACATGTGCCAATAAAATTAATTTTTCTATCAAGTGATGAGTATCACAAACATAATGATAATTGGGTTAAATTTCTAACAATAAATTATTCCACAAAAAATAAAATTAGTAAATGATGACATATTAATTAACCAAAAACTATTTTAAAATTAAATTTTGAAAAAAAACTGAAATTATTTTAGGAAAAAATTTTAAAATACATTTTTATAGTTACAATTAGTCAAGAACATATCATTTGAACCAACATACCTGAAGTTCCAAATGATCAAATAACAACTGAGAAGTGGGGGTTGAATCACTTGTTTACTTTTTATAAATTTCAATATTTTTAGAAACTTAACCCCTATGTAACCTATTAAATTTCATTTACTTACCATCCTTTAGTAAATACTCATGCATTAAAAAGAAGGAAATTAAGTAAAGTACACAAGATTTATAAGGTTCATCATCGGTGTGAGAACCTACATCCTTTCTATATCTACTTATGTGGGTCTATAGAAATTTACTATTAAGAAGAAGTGAATACAAAAAATTACAACTCCCATTAGACACCTTCTATATCTTTATGGGAATGATTATAATAACTCTAGTCAATTTAAAAGAAATATTATTGAAAAATTAATCCAAAACAAAAGAATAAAGACTTTGTTCAAAAATATCAACAAATGATATATTCAGAATCCTCAATCTGATGTGGTTGGTTCCAATTCTCTCTGTTCGATGAGGCTGGGTCTGATGGGCTCAGTACGATGAACTCATTCTCAATTTACATTTCTCAAACTCTACTCAAATGTTCAGTCTGATCTTCCTCAGTCTGATCAACTCAATACAATGTTTCTTAGTCTGGTAAACAAAACAACAGATGTCTGGCCTTCTAATGAGATCTCTATTCAGAAAGTAACTCTGAATCAAATTTTGAATCAACCTTTGCAGCACTCCACCTTTTCCGCATGTGAAAAAGATTGAAAAGTATTAATGTACTAGACTTATATTTATGGGAACCCCAGAATGGAAAAGTTGGTAAGCATGAAAGCTTTATCCAATCTCTCAAGTTCAAAAACTTTAAGATCTATTCATATTTGAATTTCAAGTTTGACCACTTAAAATCTTAACAAATATTTTGTAATATTCTTGAGTCTTCTCTATAATCATCCTTATAATAATTCCTAAAATTTATTAATCCTGATGAAACCTCCTCAACTCATTATGATGAAACTTTATCATCTCATTCTGATTGAAATTCTTAAATAAAATGCATATGATGTATCGGTATCTACCCTCGGTTCTATAGATCTTCCTCATCTCAGTCTGATTGACTTTCTTCATCACGAAAAAAATTTCATTATGATGGAAAACTCGTTATAATGTTCTTCATCTGATGATAGATCTATTCACAAACTTTGAAATTCTTAAAAATTCATCATCTTTACACATTCGGACTTTTGAAAACTTTTGTGTTCAGTACTTCTAGATCCGATCTTTTGTGTCTGGGTTTCTAGAACTGATAAAAACTATTTAGAGACCTTAAAAAACCTCCATTCTTAAAAATATTTTATCATGTGGGTTTATCATGATTTATGAGAACTCCCTAACCAAAAAATAATCTTCTAATTTAATGTTATAAAGTTAAATAACTTTATAAATCTTAACATCACTGTCTTCATACAACCTCTTTAGAAACATTCTGATTTTATAACTCAAAAAATATTTCTCTCTCTGATTATGGTAAATGAAAACTTCCAAAAATCTATAATTTATACCTCTAATTCTTTTGGATCTGATGATTTGTATATTTGATTTATCATTCTGACTAAAAACTAGCATTTGTGACTTCTCACATTTCTTCACACTAATGAATTCATAATTCTTCAAACACAAACTCCTATTTGTATCATGACTCTCTCATGATGTTGAGAGCTTTTGAGATCGTCATAGAATCATATGACCCATGTTAGAAAGTTTAATAACTCTCTAACTCCTAATATCAATGTATTCTTTTACTCTCTTCAACATCATTCTGACTTCCTCACTCTACAACTTATAACTTTCTAACCAATGTCAAATATGATGAATCTTGAACTTCATACCAATGGATCTAAGTCTGATGTTGCATCTGATCAAAAACTCTACGGAACTTCTAGCTTCCATATTATTTACACCTTCTTCTTCTTGTACAACTCCATATGAAAACCTATGTATAGATACCTATGTCTAAAAAAACAACTTTCTTAAAGATAAAAAACTTTTCTCCCCCTTTGTATTTGGGTTCAGACATTTCAACAACTTTTACCTATTTTTTTAAAACTTACTTTTACAAAATATTAGTTGTTAACAAATACAAAAAAAATTTAAAAACAAAACATAAAAAAGGTTCTTCAATATCCCCATTTTTATTTTTTAAAAACACTCATTAATAACTTTTTCAACTCTGAAGAATTTTTTTTTTTTTTTGCAACTCACCTTTTGTAAACAGCTCAAGCTTTTCAACTTTTATCAAAACATAGCATTTTATAAAAGAAACTATCCTAACACCACACTACTAGATAAAGTAATTTTTTGAATGAATTCCATAAACTACTACAAAACTAGTTTTATATAGTGTTAGGGATTTAATAGAACTGGCTAAAATCACTATTAAAGACCCCCTTTGTCAGTGCAAAAAAAAACCTTGTTAAGGGGGTCTTTAACAATGCTTTTTTAGCACTGTTAAAGGGGATCTTTAACAGCACTAAAAACACTGATAAATCCCCCCCCCCCATCAGTGCTATTAAAAAATTACTGATAAAGGGTGACCTATATCAATGCTAGTAAAAAAGTACTGATAAAGGGAGGCCTTTATTAGTGCTTGTAAAAAAAGCACTGATAAAGGGGGTCTTTGTCAGCGCTTTTTTAGAAGCACTGATAAAGACCCCCTTTTATCATCCCTTTTTTACTAGAACTAATAAATGGTATATTTTAAAAAAATCATTAATAATAATTTATTAATATATAAATATATTTATATTGATATAAATATATTATATATTTTTTCAAATATGTTTTAGATAAGGATAAATAAGAATTTAAATGTAATATATATGATATTTAGTGAAAATGGATTATAAAATAATTAAAAATTTATTTTTAATTAATACTTTACTAATTATTATCATGTAATAGTCATTTATTAACAATTTTAAGATAAAAAAATCAAAAAATTAATAAAAGATCTAAAATAAGTTGAAAACATAACTTGAACTTTAAACGGACATAACTATTGATCTGGGTGTTAGTTTAGGCTCTACCATATATTAAATTTAATCATGTGATGAGCTCTATGCTATGTTAATTGGGGGAACCCTGGTCATTATTTTTTTTTGAGGTCAAAAGAGGCCTAGAAGGCCTCCAAAACTGATTTTTTAGTCGGGGTATCTCAATTTTTTAACATTCGATGGAATTTCAACCTCTTTTAAGGGGGTATTATTGTCTTTTTTCAGTGGGGACTGAATTTATTTCTAGTGATTACATTTATATTGATATTATGGTTTTTAATTTTTATCAATTTTTACAATGTGCTATTATTTATAATCAAATATATAATAATATATACATATTTTTTATATATTCACACACACACACACACACACACAAAAATATTTTATATATGTATTTAAATATATATATATATATAAATATATATATAAACATATATATAAATATATAGATTAAAAAATGTAATGAAATATATATAAATATATAGATATATCATAAAATAGAAGACAAAAAAACATAGGGGAATGGAAAATATGATGGGATATGAGCAGGAGGTCTTGGGTTCAAAACTAGCTAGAGGCAAGGGTGCACGCAGAAGGGTGGAATTATCTAAAGTGCTTATAAAGGGGTGGGAATCACTGATAAAAGGTGGGGTGGGAAGAGGTTTGAATAAAAAAAATTATCCCCCTTTATTAGTGGGGCCTTTATTGGTGCTTTTTTATCACTATTAAAGGACCCCTTTATCAGTACGAAAAATTAACTGATAAAGGGCCCCTTTATCAGTACTTTTTTCGATTATTATTAAATCCAACACTTTAACATCACTCGCGTTATTAGTGCTTCTAAAGAACTAATAAAACCCTTTTACTAATGCTGTTAAAGGCCATATTTGTAGTAGTGATCACTCTGACAAGAAAATTTTATGTCCATGAAAAGATAAACTCCCCTTCACTTTTATCTTTTCCTCTCACTTTTATTTTTCTCTCCCCCATTTTATGATGACCACATATTCATATTCATTAAATAAAGATAAGTAAAAACTTCTTAAAAAGTAAAAAAGTTGTTACTTTCTCTTCCCATTTTTCAACATAATCCAAATCATGGTGGGGGTGATCTTTATGAGATTTAGGAAGTCATTGGATGAGGTTGAACTTGAAGTTTCAAGATCAACTCAACAAAAACTTATTTTGACATTTCCTTTGTGAAGATATTAGAAATTTGATACTTGTTGAGATATATTCTAGAAAAATATCTCTAACAGTAACTTTCTCTTTTATAAATTGAAACTTTATCAATGTGTTTTGATCTTGAATGTTGGACATGATTTTTAGAAATATCAATTTCACTCTAATTATCACAAAGAAACTTCAATGGTTTAGAAACTTTTACTTTCAAATATTTCAGCTGAACTTTCATCCAAAACATATGAGTATAAGCCTGAGTAACCTCAACATATTCTAATTCTGATGTGCTCAAATTTACTAAAAAAAATTTCTTATTATTCCAAATTACACAACATTCACCCAAGAAAAATGTTCCTCTTGAGGTTGATTTTCTATCACTACAATATCCAGCCTAATCAGCAATAGTATAACCATGAAACTTCATTTCACAATTTTTTTTGTATAACAACCAATGTAAAGTTTCTCCTTTAACATATCTCATAATTCTATTTGTTGCCAACATATGTGATTTTTTTGGATTACTTTTATACATAACACACAAAGTTACAACATAAAAAAATTCAGTCTTCAAGGCTATAAGGTAAATTAGGACTCTTATCATCTTCTAAAAGTCTTTATGATTCACACTTTTACAAAACTCATCTTTACTCAACTTCATCCCCACTGATATAGGAGTATAAATTTCTTTGGATTTTTCCATGCCAAAATTGTGTAACAATTCCCCAACATAATTTTCTTAAGATATAAAATTGTATTTTTCCTTTTGTTGAACAGGTAAACCAAGGAAGAATGTTAATTATCCTAACATTAACATATACAAGTTCCTTTTTGTTTCTTCATAAAATGTTTTACAAACATCTTCTATATCCTTATTAAAAATTATATCATTCACATAAACAATTAAAATTAGAGTTTCAGAGTCAACATCTTTCACATATAAGTTACTATCAACTTTTATTTATAAAAAATCAATATTCTCAATCAATTTCAAGCTTAGAATATCATGCACATGGATTTTTTTTCAGACCATAAAAATATTTATTCAATATATAAACATTGTTTTTATCCTCATCAAGTATAACCCCACAAGGTTATTCAATGTAAAATTCTTCTTTAGTTTTTCCATTGTGAAATAATGACTTTACATCCATCTGATATACTTTTTAATAATGGTGAGTATCCACTACTAGAAGCATTCGAGTAGTTTCTAAAATTGAAATGGTGAAAAAGGTTTCATCAAAATCCACACTTTCAATATGTGCATATCCTTTACAAACAAGTCTTGCTTTGTTTTTGGAAACTTCTCTATGTTCATTCAACTTTTTTCTATAAAACCACTTTATTTCAATAACATTTTTACCTTTTGGATGTGGAAAAAGTTCTCATGTTTCATTTTTCTCAATTTGACCCCATTCTTCATTTTTACTATTCGGTACTATAGCAACCGTAACTATTCACCTGATTTGCACCTTCGGGCCACCGGTTTCGGCCTATGGGTCTCCAAGGCCTTCGGGTCATCAAAGGCCTTTGGGCCATAGGGCCTTCGGGTCACGTAGACCATGGAGTAGCCCAGTTCACACAGAACAGGCCCCAGAAGAGGATCAGAGAAATAGGAGTAGCAGCCACCAGATGCAAAGCTAACCGGATTGGAAGAATGAGAGGGTATGGCAGCCTCCATTGGGACCAGGCACCGTGCAGCTTTGTATGGGGAAATTCTAGCCGATCAGCAACGTAAGGTGGGGAGCTAAGGATATCAATGATTCAAGAAGCTGGGGAGGGGTAGTTCTAGTGGGATGGGCCTATGGGTCATGTAATGGGCATGGTATTCCTCTGGGCCTTCAGGTCATGTATTGTGGGTCATGTCAGGCCTTGTGCCTTGGGCCTACGGGTCATGTATGGGTTCCCCTTAAACCCTTAAAAGCGGGATTATCTATAATAAAATAAAAAAGAAGGCCTTCGGGCCATTCGAGTAATAAATTTCACATTATATGAGTCAGCCAACTTTTTAAATGTTTGTTCCAACATTTTTAACTTTTTCCATTGGGTGAATAACCCATAGAATATCCTTCCTCAGATTTCTCATCAAAATTTCCCATATTCATATTTTTTATTTTAAGTAAACATGGAATTCCAAAAAAATTTAAGTACTTTGATGAAGGTTTTTTGTTATACCATATTTCATAAGAATTAATTTTGGATTCTATTCTCAATAAACATCTAGTATGAATATGTACAATAGTACTAACAGCTTCTCTCTATTAATACTTTCAAGGTTTGTATTCAGCTAACATACTTCTTCCCATTTCCACCAAACTTCTATTCTTTCTTTCTACTAATCCATTTTTTTAGTGTAGGGAGAACTATATTGAGGTTTATACCATGCTTTCTCAGATAAGTTTCAAAAGTATTTCTTGTGAATTAGGTACCATTATATGTTCTCATATTCTTTATATAAACCCCTATTTATTTCTCAACTTCTTTTCTAAAAAATCAGAACATTTCCACATCCTTTGACTTGTGTTTCATAAATATAATGTTTTTTATTCTAGTTAAATCATCAATAAAAGTGATAAAGGACAAATAATATTTTGTTTATTGATGTGTCATTGGCTCACATAAATCTAAATTAATATGTTCAAATGTTCTGGTAGACCAAATATCAACTTTCTTATGACTTTTATTAGTCATCTTCCCTTCCAGACAAGTTACAAAAACATCTTATTCTCTTCTTTTCAATTATGTAAAATTTCATACAACATAAACTTTATATATTTTCCTCATAATTTTCTTCCCAATGTGTCTAAGTATCCGATACTATAACTTATTCTCATCTTCAGCACTTAGATAACATGAGTTGTTAAGTTCTTTAGTCTGAAAGATATTCCCACTAGTTCTTTCTCCTTTTGTAATAACTTTTCCCTCTTTCACACTTTTGATAACACAAGAATATTTTTTGAAGATCACTTATTTTCCATCATTACAAAGTTTACTCACACTAAGTACGTTATGTTTTAGTCCATCAACAAATAAAACTTCCTTAGATTTCAACTTTTAGGCTTTAATTTCATCCATTTTTATTCCTATGATTTTTAAAGAATTATCATTCCTAAATATAACAACACTTTCATCATTATTTTAAACATGTCTCAATATTTTCAAATCACCTTTCATGTGTGATGAACAACCACTATCAAGTATCCATGGTTTGTTCTTTTTACTTTCTTTCAAAGCTATCTCAATAAAAAAATCTCTTTCCTCAAATTTTTTCTTTATAGCATCCTTTTATTTTCTGACATGAGAAAATTATTTTTGAAGGAGCGTCATACATGTTTCGGCATGGTGACCAGCCTGATCACATCTTCCAAAAACTTCTTCAAGACATTCAAATTTATTTTTTGTTGGAAAGTTTCCCACATATTGATAATTTTATTTTCTAACTTCATGTGTGTTAGAAAAGTTACTCAATATTCATTCACTGTTTCTTTCTTTTTTTCAATCCCTCTTATTATAAGAGATAAGTAATGCCAACAATTATAAGACCCATTCCCATAGATTTCACAACACCAATAAAAGAAATAAAATATTGATTTTCTATTTAAGTGAGATATTTCTCTGTAGAAACTTTTTTAAGGTTGAAATTTTATTTTGATTCTAACATACTTTGGGCATGGACCATCTTTCCTTTTGAGTGAGTTTTTAACTTTTGTAGATGTGATAGGTTTATCACATCCTTTTTTCACAAAAAATTTCCTATAACTTTTCTTATCACTAGAAATGTTAGAAAAAACATATAAAAAAATATTTTTGGAGGGTGAGGGTTTCACCAGATTCTTGATGTGAGCTTTCTCAACAACTTTAGAAGTCTTAACTTTTACTTTTAAATCTTTGTTTAAGTTTTCATTTATCTTCCTCAAGGTACTTTCTAACTCAATAAGTTTTGATTGAAACTTTTTAACTTCTTATTACTTAGCTACTTGCTTCTTACTAAGATCTTAAATCATCTTTCCATGTTTAGCAATTCTAATTTTGTAACTTAAGATCTCCTAAATATATTCTTCTTCCTGCTTGATGACATCTTTTATTCCTTCAACAAATTCCTCACAATCTTTCTTAATTACTCTTATTTATTTTTTAAGGTTTTTTTTCAAGACATGAAACAAGTTATGTTCGGATTTTATACGCTTTATATGATTCTTCACCGCCTTCTTCACTATCTGAGGAATCTTTTGTTTTCTCAATTTTTTTAATAATGGTTTTCAATTTTTCTGAACATCCATTTTTCAAATAATTGTTGAAAGTTGAGTCTAATTCATTTTTCTTACTTATCATACTCCTTTTTGTCTCTATTGAACTTCTTCTTGTATTTTTTGAATGAAATTTCTTCCTTGTAAATTTTGTTAGACTTATTCCATCGAGGTTTTTCATCAGAATCATCTTGTTATTATCCAAATTTATTTTTGGGACAATTCATAGAAAATTTTCTGATTCCACCACACTCAAAACATTTGAGATTAAGTTTACCTCCATACTTTCCTCTTCCTCTTCAATAGTTCTTAAATATAAGAGACGTTATTTTTTATTCAATTCATCATCCTCTTTATTTTCTAAGTCATAAGGATCAACTTTTTCAACATCTTGTATTTTCATTTTCCTCATAGATTTAAAAGATATTTCATATTTCATATTCTTTTTGAACATTGGTTCTTTTCTAATTTCATAATAAACAAGAAATTTATGTAATACATCAAGAGATAAATCATACTTATCTTCTAAAGAGGAAATTTTAGAATCAAACATGTCTAGAAAGTTCCTCATAAGTTTCTTCATGATTGTAGAATTTTCTAGGAAATATCCAAATCCTATGATTTTTCAAACAATTTCATTTACTCTGGTAAAGTATTCATTAATATTTTATTCATCTCTCATTCTTATGTCTTCATACTTATTAAGCTAGATTTGTAGCTTTTATTCCTTAACATTAGTATTCCCTTCAAAAATACTTTTTATCTTTTCTCACATACTCTTTGAAGTTTTGAGACCTATCACATTTAAATAAATATTTTTTGATAAGGATATAAGGCTAGAATTTCTATCTTTTCCATAAACATTGATATTTATCTTTTCAGAAAAATTAATTAAGGCACCATTCTCAATAGGTGGAAACCCAATTGCAGCGCCATTGACAACTTCCAGGCTAAGAGATAGGATATAAGTAATTATCCTATTTTTCTATCTATAATATTTTTTTCCATAAAACATAGGAATTAATATACTATTTATAGAATTAGTATCATCCATGATAAGGATTAAACAAGGGAACCTTCCCTCTAATACCAATTTAAGTTCCAAAGAATTGAATAATAGCTGAGTAGGGGGGGTTCAATCGGTTTACTTTTTATAATTTTTAAGATTTTTAGAAACATAACTATTGTAACCTATTAAAGTTCATTTAATTATCATATTTTAGTAAATACTCATGAATGAAAAATTAGAAAATCAAGTAAAGCACATAAGATTTATAAGGTCCATCCATAGTTTGAGAACCTATATCCTTTCCATAGATACTCCCATGGGTCTATGGAAATTCACTATTAAGAATAAGTGAATACAATATGTTCCAAATCCCATTATAACCCTTCTGTCTCTTGATAGGAATGATTATATTGACTCTTATTAGTTTATAAAGTTTGATTATAAAACATTTTATCCAAAACATAATAATAAAGACTTTGTTCAAAATGATCAACAAATTCTCTATCTGGAATCCTCAATTATATGTGGCTAGGTCTGATTCTCTCAGTATAATGAGGCGGGGTCTAATGAACTCAATATGATGAACTCATTCTCAATATTCATTTCTCAAAATCTGAGCAACTGATTAGTCTAATCTTCCTTAGTCTAATCTTCCACAATCTGATCGACTCAATATGATATTTTTTAGTTTAGTGAAAAAACAAAAGATTTCCAACCTTCTAATGAGATCTCTATCTAAAAAGAACATTGAATTAAATTCCAACTCAACCTTTATAGTTCTCTGCCTTCTCTACATGTGAAAAAGATTTCAAAGTATGAATTTATTGTTCTTATATTTATAGGCACCCTGAAATGTAAAAGGTAGAAAAATTTAAAACATTCCCCTCTCTCTCAAATTAAAAAAAACTCCAAGATCTACGCATATTTGAATTTCAATTTTGACCACTTAAACTATTCAAAAATATTCTATAATCTTCTTGATTCTTCTCTATAATTATCCTTATTGAAATTTATAACCTTTATTTATCCTGATAGAACCTCCTCATATCATTAGAATAAAACTTCTTAACTCATTTTTATTGACTTTTTTATAGAAACTGCATCTAATGTATCATTGTCTTCCCATAGTTCAATAGATCTTCCTCAGTCCATTATGATTGACATTCTTCATTACAAAACATTTCTCATTATGATGGAAAATACATTATGATTTTTTCATCCAATTATAACTCCACTCAGAAACATTGAAATTTTTCAAACTTCTTTATCTTTGAACATTAAGATTTATGACCACTTCTTTGTTTGGTACTTCTGGATCTGATCTTCTAGGTCTGAATTTATAGAACCGATGCAAAATATTCAAATAACTTTAAAAACCTCCATTATTCAAAAGATTTTATATTGATAATTTTTCATGAATTATGATAACTCTATGACCAAAAAATCATCATCTGATTTAAGGTTAGATAGTTTAATATCTTTCTAACTCTTGAATTCACTGTCTTCATACAACCTCTTCAACAATATTCTGAATTTTTAACTCAGCAACTTCATTATTTCTCTAATTATAGTAAAGGAAAACTTCCAACAATCAATAATTTTTTCATTTGATTATTTTGGATCTGATGATCTATATATTTGATTTATCGATCTGACTAAAAACCAGAATCATTGAATTCTCAAGTTTATTTACACTAATGAATTCATAACTCTTAAAACACAAACTCCTTTTTGTATCATGACTGTCACATGATGTTGAGAACTTTTGAGATCAACATAGAATCATTTGACTCAAGTTATAAAGTTTAAGAACTTTATAACTCCTAATATCATTGTATTTTTTACTCTCTTCAACGTCATTTTGACTTCCTCACTGTGCAACTTCTGACTTTCTAACCAACATCAAGTCCAATGAATCTTGAACTTCATACTGATAGATCTGATACTGATGGTATATTCAATCAAAAACTATACAGAACATCCATATTCCATATTCCTTACACATTCTATGTCTATTACTATTCATTCTGAAAACCTATGTCCAGATACCTGTGTTTGAAAAAAAACTTTCTTAAAGATAAAAAATTTTCTCCCCCGTTGTGTTTGGGTTCGAACGTTTCCAAAACTTTCACCTGATTTTTAAAAACATTCATTTACAATAGATTAATTGTCAACAAATAAAAAAAAATTGTTAAAAAAAATCAAAAAGGTTCTTTAATAACTAGTATGATGATTTTATACTCACTTTTTTCCATTATAGGCTAGGAGGAAAAAATTAAACCATAACTAAGAACATCTTATTTTATAAAATAACAAAACAAAAATACTCAAAATATATGAACATCATCTCACTATTGTATTAACTATGACATTGATCATATCATTATTGTTTATACCCAAGGTTTGTGTCCATTATAAATTTAAACCAACATCTCTCGTTCTACTGTATCTCGATTAAGTGAAATACATAAAACAAGTTTTCAATACCATTTTTTGTAGCACCCCTAGTTTCAAGTAAGTAACCCTTTATTTATGATTTTTAAGTATGTAAAGTTTTTGGGTAAAGTTTTTAAGAGTTTGAATAAATTTTGGAACTTTTTGGGGATTTTATAATGGGGAATGGTTTGAGCATGGTTAGTGGAAACTATGAAATTCCAACAAGAAATCATGAAAAGTGAGATAGGGGCTTCTGGTCCGGTGCACGGATTCTCGAAACCATGGGGCCACCTAGGAGTAATAGTGAAAAGTGAAATAGAGGGGAAAATATGGTTGGAACATTGTTTTTATAACCGTTTGAGCCAACTATGTAGGGTGTGTTTAGAGGTAGATACTGGAACATAGTTGGAACATGATTTGACTAACTGTATGACCCAACCATGCACGGTTAAAAGTTAGATCCTCAAAAAGTGGATCTAACATGGTTTTACCCCAAATCCCCTCTTTTTCCTTCCATTTTGACCCTAAATCTTATTTTATTCCTTGCAAAGGCTATGGAAACTCTCCCCCTCAATCTAGAAGCGATCTAGTGGCAAATCTTAGTGAATTGAAGCCGGATTCCCTTAATAAGTCTTCATTTTAGGTGGTCTTCCTTAGATATACTTTTCTTAACTCTCTTAGATTCATATATATAATATCTTAGGGATATATCTATTATTTTTTACGCCAATAATGATGATATTTAGCTATTTTTATGATAGTAAAAGAGATCTAAGTATGGTTTTTGAAGATTCAGCCTAGTTTTGTTGAATAATTCATGTTGTTCTTAATTTTCTCCATAATTCCCAAGGTATGTGGATTCACTCTCGAATCCTCTTGTTCGAACTTGAAGGATTAGTTTCAAATTTTTTTAATTTCATGAAATTGATTATGTATTTTATTTGAAAATCTTGGTAGAAACCTTCTTTAGTGATGGTTTATGGGTTTGTGGAAATTGGTTGTTGTGCAAAGTGCTTTGTTATGAATTTTAAAATGTAAAATTTTTTTATTTATGGAAAAATGTTTTATGGAAAGGTTTTCAATAAAAATGTTGTTTTATTGAAATTTATTGAAATTTTTGTTTTTTCAAGGTTTTGGTATACATGGGTTGGTGTGAGTTCATGCTTTCGACGTGACCCTAAATAAGGGGTGTGTACCATTGGGGTATAAAGGGACGTGACCATAAATAAGGGGCATGTGTAATTTGGGAACAAGGATATTGTCCACTTTGTGACAACTTGGTGGATGGATGAGAAACTGCTCATGAGTATATAACTTTCATTGGAGCATGCATGTGTGGGTGGGTGTGTGAATCAAGGATTGGGTATGCCAAAAAAGAATGTGAAATGTTTTAAAGAGTTATTTGGTTATTTTACTTGGAAGTTATTTTGGTATAGAATTTGTTTTATATTTTGATATAAACTATTAAAATGTTTTAAAGTGTTTTATGTAAAAAAATTATATAAATGTGCTAACTTATTCTATCCTAGTGGAGTGAGTAGGGAAGTCATTTGGGGAAAGCCTATTGAGTTTCATTACTCACCCCTACTTTTTCACTTCGGTGATTTTGTAGATATTTTTTACTAAAACACAGGTAAAGGGAAAATATCACATTTATTTAGTAGTACTTCATGACACTTGGGAATGGATGGTGGAGTCAGATCTTGGAGCTTGTTGGGAGTTGCAGATTTTATGTCTTTAGAGTCTTCAAGTTTTGTTGGTTTAGTCTTCCACTTTGTATTTAATGTTGATATTGGTTTCTGCTTGGTACTCTGATATAGTTGGTTTTATTTGTTACACATTGAGTTGTATTACATCATTATCATGCATCGTATAGTGTTTTTAGTTATGGTATGGTTGGTTATGGTTTCTTTATTTAAAAATGGAAAATCATCCCCCAAGTTTTTATGAATCCAATGGCATTTATTGTCAGCATTTAGCATCTTGGGTGGGGTGCTTAAGGTCAAGTAGTAAGTATACCTTGACTAAAGACAATTAGGAGGGGTGGGATTTTATAAATGGCATCATCTTGTTTAGTCTTTGACTTGGAAGTGGTATCAGTCTTGGTCAGTCCAAATCTTTTGGGACAAATGGTATGTATTGTTGGTCTTGGAGTTGAAATTCATTCTGGTTAGTCCTAGAGTTGGGATGGTAGAAAGGCATAGGATTGTTGAAACTTGAAATTTATAGCATAAAAATATGTTGCTAACCTATGTATATTGAACTTTAAGTTTCCAATTATTTGGGTACATGAGTGTTTTGGAGACACTTATAGGATTTTTAATCTCATTTTCATGGGTTTATCCTATGAGAAGAGCATGGCATGCATTATAAAAATGACTTTCCACTAAGAGTACATATTTCATTTTGAGTAATTATTTATCATTTGGTGAAAAAAGGTTAATTTTTTAAAATTATTGGAAAATGTTTTCAAATGTGAGATTTTGAAAATGGCATTATATTGGTATTTTGAAAATGGTTTGATTTTTAAAAGCATGATAGAATTTTCAAAATTTGGTTGAAAATGTAGAGTGTTGATTTTTGGAAAACACTATTTTGATAATTGTGATGTGGTAAAATTTCAAATTGTTAAGCCTTAAATTTCTAGAGAGTGATACATATGGTGTCTATTGTGTTTATATAAATGGAACTTGGTAGGCATAGAAGAACAAATTGGAGGAAGTTATTGAGAATGTGGTTGCACCTGAGCCACAGGTGAACCAACATCTGGTTTAGAGTATAGTACAAGATTTTTAGGCTATGGATAGAGGGAAAAACATGTATGAAATAAGGAAATTTGATCATTCCATCCAGTTACATAAGTAAAATCCACCCATCTTTCGGGGTGATTTGGATCCAGAAAAAGAAGAGGTGTGGATGATTAAGATGAATCAAATCTTCAATTTCCTTGGAACACTAGCAGAGTTGGAAGTTAAGTTGGAAGTGTATATACTGGAGGATATTTCATGCTAGTGGATGGATTTAGCAGTTTAGGCCAAATTAGATCAAGGCCTTTAATGGGAGGATTTTTAATAATTTTTTCAATAAACAATTTTATCCTCATACATTAAGGATTACAAGAATCACAGAGTCTTTCATCTTAAAGAAGGATAACCTCTCAATGACAGAGTATGTGGATAAATTTATTAATTTAGTCTACTTTTCACCCAAATTTGTTGCTAATGAATCCTTAAAGGCACACATTTTTGAATTGGGGCTGAGTAAGGAGATTCACTCAAAGATTATCATTCTTTGTATAACAGATTATACAGAGACAGTCAATAGGGTGATGGTGGAAGAATGGGAAATCTTAGGATCTATGAGTGGGGGAATCATATTGATACCTATGGGAAATGGTGGGAACTCTAGTGTTGGGAGAAAGTGAGAGAGGGACACTTATTTCTAAGGTAGTGTGATGATTCAAAATCAGACAGCTGGATCAGTGAATATTCCTCTAAGTCCCAAGATCAAACTTGGATGTTTTCAATGTGGATCGTTCGACCACATGAAGTGAGAATGTACAACACTACTAAGAGAATGCCATAATTGAAATAAGATGGGGAATATTTAGTGTTATTGTCATGATGCTCCAAGGTCAGTTTTTCTGGACATTTCTCATGTTTTTTAGACATCGTATAATTCGAAAGGACGAGGGAAGAAAAATAACTCTCATCAGCAAAATCAATCTTTCCATGGTGATTCTTATAATACCATGACTCCTTAGTAAGGGAAATAGAGAATAGAGTGCAGCGAGTAATCAATTTTATGGAGATGAGGAAGTTATTGTGGATGAGCAGTCTAGAACATTAGTGGTGAGAGGTGAAATTATTTTGAATTATACTCTTATGCAAGCTTTGTTTTATATTATTGGATCCCATTTTTTTATTTATTATCATGTTGTTGATTTTCTGGGTTTAAATTTTGATATGTTGTCTTCTATTTTGAAACTTCAGAGCCCTCTTGGTCAAAGAGAATGTTGAGCCTTTGTGTGTAAAGAAAGTTTTATAAACGTTGATGAAGTTAAGTTGATATGGTATTTCTCTATGCTTAAAATGGATCTTTATTACATAATACAAGGTATAGATTGGTTGACTATGTTCAAAGCTCAAATTGATTTTTATACCCAAAGGGTTGGTTTTATAGCTCATAATGGTGTCAAGCATCTCCTTATAGGAGGTCAGAATGTAAAGGTAGGTGCAACAGGCTTGTTGGAACCATTAGTTAGAAAGATATAATACTATTTGGTGGTATTTACTTTGGCATTGAGGGAAGAGAATGAGAATAGAATTTTTCTAGTAGTGGTTGATCAGTTTCAGGATGACTTTATTAATAATTTCTTAGGGTTTCCATCCACAAGAGAAGTTGATTTTATGATTGATCTATTTCTAGGGACCATTCCTACTTCCCTTATATATTATTGTATGGAACCAACAGATTTAAGGAAATTAAAAGTGCAGTTGGAAGAGATGGAAAGCAAAGGGTTCATTCAGACGAGCACGTCTCTATGGGAAGCACTGGTCTTGTTTTTCAAGAAGGTGGATGGAAATATTTGTTTGTGTGTGTATTATCATAAACTTAACCAAGTTAAGATAAAGAATTGGTATCCACTTCCACACATTTATGATCTATTTGATCAATTTAGGGTATCTCAGTGGTTCTCTAAGATTGACTTTTATTTATGATATCGCTAATTGCGGGTTCGAAAGGATGATATTCCAAAAACATCTTTTAGTAGTAGATATGGAAATTATGAGTATGTGGTTATGTATTTTAGTATTATGAGTGTACCATCAGTCTTTATGGAATTTATGAATTAGATATTTCATAGATATCTGGATTCTTTTGTGGTGGTGTTCGTGGATGACATATTGGTGTATTCAAGGAAAAGGTATGAGTATGAGCAACACTTGGCAACAGTGTTAGGAATATTGAGGGATCAATAGTTGTATGAGAAACTTTCAAAGTGTGATTTTTGGATATAATAAGTACATTTATTTGTCCATGTAATCTCTGAAAAAGTTGTCTCTATGGATCGAGAAAGGATATAGGTTTTTATCTCTTAGAAACTTCTACAGAATGCCTTTAAGATATAAAGTTTACTTGGTCTAAATGGTTATTACCAATGTTTTATTAATGATTTATTATGACTCGATTCACCAATGAAAACTTTGACAAGGAAAAATGTTTCATTCAATTGAGAAAGGAATTTCAATTCTTTTCAAGAGCTTAAAGTTCACCTTACATTATCATGGATATTTATTTTTCCAGAATCTGCACAAGGGTATGTGGTGTATTGTGATGCTTCGGGATCTGGGTTGGGATGTGTTCTCTTGTAGGTAGATCATGTTGTTGCTTATAGATCAAGGTATTTATGGTTTCATGAGAATAACTACCCAACACATGATTTGGATTTAGTTATTTTATCCCATTATTTGAAGACTTGGCATCATTACCTATTTGGTGATAAATTTACAGTTTTTACAGATCATAAGAGCTTGAAACATATTTTATCATAAAGGGATTTGAATATAAGAAAAAGAATAAGGATGGAGTATCTACAAATGTTTGACTTTGACTTGATTTATACACTGGGTAAGAGAAATTTTGTGGTAGATTCATTAAGTATAAAGTCATATGGTTAGTTATAAAAAAAGATTTAGATCAGTGGTAGTTGATGTCATTGATAGCTGACATGCACTTGGAATGTGAAGGTCGAGGTGATGTTATGGTTCTATTTCCAGTTTTGTTTGTTCCTAATTTAGTTAAAATATTTAAAAAGTTATATACATCCAATTTATAATGTGTTTCTATGATATCAAAACTCAATAGTGTGTATACCATTAAGGGATGGAAGTTGGATGGGAGTTCAGTTTTTTGGTTTCAAAATCGGATGGTCGTACCTTTGTTTTATCAAGAAAAACTTCTTCATGCTTACCACCATTCAATATGGGATTTCCATCCTAGAATATAGAAAATGTATAAGGTGTTAAAGGCATAGTTTTGGTGGATGGTCATAAAAAAGTAAGTTATTTGAGTTTTTTTCAATATGATTATCCTATCAACAAGTTAAGGAAAACATCATTGATCAGCTGGTATATTGCAGTATTTACCTATTCCTATTTAGAAATGGGAGAAAATAGCCATGTATTTTGTAACAGGTCTCCCAAGAAAGGTTTGAAAACATGATTCTATATGGGTGATAGTGGATCATCTCACAAAGTTATCCCATTTCATCTCTATTCATGAATCTCATATGGTGGAGGACTTGTCCAAAATCTATATTCGAGAAGTGGTAAAGAGGAATGGTGTACTAGTTTTTATAGTATCATACAGAGACCTGAGGTTTACATCTCATTTCTATAAATCCTTTTAGAAATCCCTTAGGACTCAGTTGAAAATGAGTATGGCGTATTATCCTTAGATGGATGGTCAATATAAAATGATGATACAAACATTGGGTGACATGTTGCGGGCTTATGTGATGAATTTTGGTGGCTCGTGGAAAGAGAACATATTGTTAGTGAAGTTATCATATAAAAACAGTTATCAGGCCTTGATGAATATGGATTCTTTTGAAGAATTGTATGGGTGTACTTATCATTCTCTATTTTATTGGGTGGAAACATGTGGCACTTCACTGGTTGGGTCAAGCCTTGTCCTAGAGACAACGGAGAAGATTCATTTGATTAGAAAAAAGGATGTAGAGGGATCAGATTCATCATAAATCATATGTAGATCATTTTAAACACTCATTTTCATTCGAGGTGAGTGGTCATGTGTTCTTGAGAATCTATCCAAGTATTGTGAATCGTCATTTTGGAAACATGGTAAGTTATCTCCTTAGTACATAGGCTCTTTTAAGATACTTTAATAGGTTGGTGAGATGGAATATCAGTTGGATTTTTCCCCACGGTTCAATGTAGTGCAGAATGTGTTTCATGTATCTCAATTGAAGAAGTATTGGTATGATCCTGACCATGTGATTCAATGGGATCATGATAACCTAGAGCCAGATGATTTGTTGGTTCATATGCAAGTGTGGATTGTGGATAGGTAAGAGAAAGTCTTGAGTGGTAAAAACATTGGTATAGTGTAGTTTTTGTGGAAACAAGGTCATATTCAGGAATAAACTTAGGAACGGGAGAAAGAAATGGTAGATCAATGGCCCGAACTCTTTCAGAAAAGCAGTGGTTTTCTACTTTTTGAGAATGGAAAGGCCAATGGTAGGGAGAATTTATCACCTCCAATTTCAAGTAAGTAACCCTTTCTTTATGATTTTTAAGTATGTAAAGTGTTTGGGTAAAGTTTATAAGGGTTTGGATAACTTTTGGTAAGTTTTGGGGTCTTTTCTAATGGTAAACAGGTTGAGCATGGTTAGTATAAACTGTGAAACTCCTATGGGAATCCATGCAAATTTAGACAAGGGATTTTGGTCAAGTGTACGGTTAGGTGAACGGTTTTTTTTTGAACTGTGTGGCCACCTACGAGTAACCATGTAAAGTAAAATAGATGGAAAAACAAGGTTGGAACATGGTTTGTTTAACCATGTGAGCTAACTATGCAGGGTGTGTTTAGAGGAAGAGGTTGGCAGAGAGTTTGACTAATTGTGTGACCCAACCATGCATGGTTAAAAGTTAGATCCTAAAAAAAGTGGATCTAACTATTTTTTACCCAAAATCCCCTCATTTTTCCATTATTTGGACCCTAACTTAGATTTTATTCCTCCAAAAGACTATAGAGACTCTCCCCCTCAATCTAGAAGTGATTTGGTGGAAAATCTTAGCATGTTGAAGCCTGATTCCCTTGGTTAGTCTTCATTTTAGGTTTTTTTCCTTAGATATACTTTTATTCCCTCTTTTAGATTCATAAATCTAGTATTTTGGGGATATATCTATGATTTTTTATTCTAATCATGATGATATTTGGTTGTGTTGATGTTAGGAAAATAGATCTAAGGTGGGTTTTTGAATATTTAACCAGGTTTTGTTGAATAATTCGTGTCGTTCTTCATTTTCTCTATGATTCTCGAGGTAGGTGGATTCACTCTCGACTCATCTTGTTATAACATGAAGTATTAGTTTCAAATTATTTGAATTATATGAAATTTATTGTGTATTTGATGTGAAAAACTTGGTAGAAACCTTCTTTAGTGATGGTTTGTGGATTTGTGGAAATTATTTATTGTGAAAAGTTCTTTGTTACGAATTTTAAAATGATGATTTTAAAATGTGGATTTGTTTGATTTATGGAAAAAGGTTTTGTGTAAAGGTTTTCAATAAAAATTACATTTTATTGAAATTTATTAAAATGGTTGTTTTTGGAATGGTTTTGTTATACATAGGTTGGTTTGAGTTCATTATTTAGACGTGACCATGAATAAGGGGTGTGTACCATTAGGGTATAAAGGGATGTGACCCTGGATAAGGGGTGTATGTCATTGGGGAACAAGGAGATTTACCAATTTGTGATGACTTTTTGTATGGACTAGAAACTTATCATGAGTATGTAATTGTGATTAGGGAATGTATGTGTGGGTGTGTGGGTGTGAATCGCAGATTGGGTATGCCAAAAAGGAATGTGAAATGGTTTAAAGAGTTGTTTGGCTATTTTCCTTGGGAACTATTTTAGTATGGAAATTATTTTTTATTTTTATATAAACTATTAAAACGTTTTAAAGTGTTTTATATAAATTGTTTTATATAAATGTGATAACTTGTTCTATCCTAATGGAGTGAGTAGGGAAGTCATTTAGGGAAAGCCTACTTGTAATGACCCAAACTTTTATTAATGAAAATTCCTCTTGATTTGATTAAATGTATTATTATGTAAAATGGTTATATAACATATAAAATTATTTGGATTTATGTTTTTGGATTTCAAAACACCATTAAGAATTGTGACTTTTTCTAATATAGCTGTTGAATAGTGATCACATGATTAGTATAAATATAGGGCTTTAACAAATCCAATTTACTCAGACAAAGGAAGTGATGGCCTCATCTAGTAGAATTTCCCCTTACGAAGCCCATTTGTTGGAGCTTGTAAAGGAGGTGGCATCATTGGTATTTTCTCTTGACCAAGCCAAAGATGAGCTTCAACACGTTAAGCTTTAATAGAACCGCATATGGGAGAAGTGGAAGTTGATAGAGATTACCACCCGAGTGATGTTATCTAAGCCACCCCAAGAGTCTGTCACCATCTCACACCTTACCCTTCAGTCATATGAGGGTGTTATAAAGTTTTATGTAACAATACCCTAGAACTATGATTATGTGAATTATTTTTTTATAGAACAAATAATATACATTCATTTTATTATTGTTACTTTGTAAATAGTTTTTAAAGCACAAATAGTATTTTTAGTTAATATTAAATTAAGAAATCTATTTTTATGAATTAATGGATTTTTAAATTAAATAATATTTTAATAAAATATTATTATTAAATCACTTTTTATTAAATATAAATTATCATATAATTTTTATGAATAAAATTGTAATTTTTATTAAGGTTTGAAAGTTGTTTTTGTCAAAACCCATGAATTTTTTATAAATGTTGGTTTTTATTTTAAAAGTAAAAATTCACATATTTAGAAAATAATTTAGATAAAATGAATATTATTTTTGGAATCAGAATTTTTAAATTATCCAATGGTGAATTTTTCATTATTTTCTGAGACAGTCGAATTTTTGGGTAAAAATTAAATACCGTTTAATTTTATAATGTATTTTATGCCATCATAATGACCCAATAGTGATGTAATAAAATACTATAAATGAGTTTTTCGGAAAATATATGTTTTAAAATTGAAATAATGTGATTTTAGGTTTATTTTATTTATTTTACAAATTCTTAGTGGACCCTCCAAGACTTATAAAACATTTTAACTTTTAAAATTGATTTCCATGAAAGTGTGACTCACCTCCACATAAGCAAGCCTAATATTTTAATAAGTTAGTTCATTGATATTATAAAATAATTTTTTCCACCCCCATTTGGAAAAAACCATGGGAAAAAACCATGGTATGGTTTGTGATTTTTATTAGTTTAATGTGTAGGGTCCAAAACCTAAATAATAAAGAATTCCCTCCCTTTTCCTATATAAACCCACCCAAGCTCCCACTTCCTCTTCACTCAAAGTTTTTGGAGCTCGACCAACCCATTCCCTACTATCTATATAATCCTCTAAAGGTTCCCAAAACTCCCAATAATCCTCTCTCAAGCTTCTCCCAAGCCTTTGGGATCACACTTCCAAGTAAGGGATTTCTTCCTTTCTTATTTTTTTCCAAATTTCATTAAGTTTTTATACCCTTTTAATTTTAATTAAAAATATTGGGGTATGATTTAGAACCTCCCCCATACTAACCTATTTATGTTTTAATGATGATATTCCCCTTTCCCTCTCATCAATTCCTCCCAAGTACACCAGTTACCATGCCGAAATTCCATAAGAGATTTCTCTCTCCTCATTTACATTCAAGAAATTCTTTTATATTATGAATCTAAATTCCATTACATATGTTGGGATGTGTTTCTATATTAACCCCTTACTTTCCATTTTGTGTACATATGATGATGTACCACTTCTTCCCTCATCAACCATTTTTATGAATTATTATGTCACGTCGTTATGCTGCCAAAATTGCACCGCGATTTTCCAAGTCAAAGTCATTGTTTAGTGAATACCATGCCCATTTCTCTATCAAGGGTATTCACCTTTATGAACATTTAATTATTGATTATAGAGTTTCATATATTAATTATGCATTCCTTTATCATGTAATAAATTATTATGTTTAATGAATCCATGTTATATGATCTATGTGGCACACCTATGCATGAAATGAAATGATTAAGAAGGGTGCGCCCTAATAGCACTCCAATGAATTGTGTAAAGTTTAGTATCATGATAATTCAAGTGAAATGAGGTTTTACTCATTATAATTCAAGTTAAATGAGGTTTTACTCATGATCCATGTGCAATGATCCTTGTCTCATTCTAATATCATATTAAATGTTGTTGCCACATTTCCATGTTATGATAATCATGATATATCATGACTTAATGTTCATATTTCTCTTATGATCCTTTGATATTATTATTTAATAACATGTATTTTATTCTTAATTTTATGCCTTTTTTACTCCCTTACTGATATTTATAGCTCACCCTTTTCACATTTATGCCCTCAGGTTATCTCATGCAATGTTAAGTATAAGGGAATGTTGTGATCATGTAAAGGAAGTTTTCAATAAAGATGTTGTGTTTTATGTTCTAAGTTGTTATGTAATGTTACTAATTTCCCAAGAAACTAGGCATATCTATCATTAGAGTTGTCTTAAGTGCAATTTTATGTAATAAATCATGTTTAAGTGTGTAATAAAGATCAGGGCTATTATAGTTGGTATCATATGATAGGTTTAGTTATTTTTTGGATTAGGGTTAGAAAACCCTAGTGAATCCTTAGAGATAAGAATAAGTATAATTAAAACATCCCTAAATTTTGGTGATAATTGATTAAGTGGTTTATCAATAAAATACATCCTTGTCTGGATACGAGTAGGTGGAGGCGGCTCTAACACAAATGTACCTAGGAGTGAAAACTACGACAAGGAGTTTTGGGCTTGACCCGGGGTATCCTGGTACATGACAACGAGCCTTGCTGCACTCTTGGTTACGACACTCCTGGGGGATATGATTTGGTAAATTCAAAATCTTAGTATGAACTATTGTTAATGGAATTAAAAAAATTCCCCTATGAATATATGTTGGGAAGTAGATCATGGATAACATATATCAAAGCCTATAAATTCATAAGTTATTGAAATAAAAGTAATTTATAAGTCATCCATTTTTATTTTTGGATTACCCTTTATGAGTTACCCCTAACATTCCTTTTATTCCATACAATGGCCAGTAATAGTAGGACTCAGGCTAACAATCAATGCGAAGATCAATGTGATAACTGTTCTAATGAGATGCCCAAACTTATGGGAGCAGGAATCGTGAACTTTGTCATAATAATCTCTCATCTAACTCAAGTTTTGAATAGAAACATGGGTCAAGAGGAACGTTCAACCCCCCCCCCCCCAAGAAAGAACAATTTGTAATCAAGAGATTCATTATACAAAGGACTCCTACTTTTAATGGATCATCTGATCCCTCAATTGTTGAACAATGGATCAACTCCATTGAAAAGATCTTCTTCATCCTTCAATGTTATGAACAAGAGAAGGTTCTTATATATTCTTATCATATGGAGGGTGAAGTTGATCAATGGTGGACATTGATCAAAAATAAAAATCTTGAGGAAGATATCAAGGTGTTGGAATGGAAGGATTTTCAGAAAAAAAAATTAAATAAATAATGGATCATCTGATCCCTTAATTGTTGAACAATGGATCAACTCCATTGAAAAGATCTTCTCCATCCTTCAATGTTATGAACAAGAGAAGGTTCTTCTAGATGCTTATCATATGGAGGGTTAAGTTGATCAATGGTGGACATTGATCAAAAATAAAAATCTTGAGGAAGATATCAAGTTGTTGGAAAGGAAGGATTTTCAGAAAAAAAAAATCAATAAATATTTTTCACGCACCCTATGACTTAATATGGAAAGGGAATTCCTTTCCATCAAGAAAAAAAATAACGAATCCGTTGGAGCGTACGAGGAAAAATTCACAAGGCTTGCACGATATGCCTCTATATTTGTCATTACCTCCAAATTCAAGGTTGATCACTTCATTGGTTGGCGAAAACCTAGCCTATGGAAAGCCCTAGCAATCTGTGACTTTGAGAGCTATGAGGAAATTGTTCGATGTGCCCTCAAAGTCGAAATAGAGATTGAAGAATCTTAGGGGTATCATAGGTATAAGAAGCGTAAGGTGGAATTTAATTATGGAAGTCTGATGGATAAACCCAACGGTGCTAAGAAAATCCATCACCCCACTTTCCAAAGGTGCAGAAAGAAGCACCTTGAAAATTTCCTGAAGGGGGAGAGGAAATGCTTTAGGTGTGGAAGAAAAGGGCACCTGGCTATTAACTGCCGAAAAGAGAAACCCATGGCTCGATAGATAAAAAAATAATCCATTCGACCCTCAACACGTTTTTCATTGCTTCAACTATAAAGAAATGGGGCAATTTTCAAATCAGTTCCCTAAGCCAAGGGTTTTCGGAGAAAACCAATAACCTCCAAGGCAGCAAGGGTGAGCTTTTTCTATCACTACTGATGAAGTGAACCCTGACAACGAATTGGTGACAGGTATGCTAGTTATTCATTCAATAATAGCGAATGTACTTTTTGATTCTGGATCTACGCATTCTTTTATATCCCAAAGGTTTAGTATAACAATCCTAACACCACCAAAAATCATGGAAGTAAAGATATCGATGAATACGATAAATGGGGCAATAATTCCATCCCATGAATATAACTCCTCCTCTATCATAGTTTGTGGATTGAAATTCCTGGTGAACCTTTTCATACTCCCTCTGGTGGAATTTGATGCAATTCTTGGAATGGATTGGTTTTCCTTATATAGATCCAACATAAATTTCCATGAGAAGGAAATCACTCTCCATGTGGCGAATAGACCCCTGATTCTGTACAAGTGCAAGGAGGAGGATGAATATTATTTAGCACCATAATCTCAAGAATGGATATTACTACCCTATGAGCACACATATCTTTCTTAGATGATTGAGTCTAAGGAAGCAACCATCCTGAAGACATGCCTATGGTGAGGGAATTCACTGAAGTGTTTCTCGAGGAATTGTCTGGTATTCCTCCTATAAGAGATGTTTAATTCTCAATTAATATTATACCTGGTTCATTTACAATATCCAAGACTCTGTATAGAATGTCTATTGTGGAGCTTGAGAAGCTGAAGAAACAACTATAGGAGAATCTGGATAAAGGGTTCATATGCCCAAGTGTTTCACCATGGGGTGCTCCAGTCCTCTTCATCAAGAAGAAGGATGGGTCAATGCACCTTTGCATTGATTATCGTGAGCTCAACTATCACATACATAGCTTATTTTAAATATATTTTTATTTTTATTTCCATTAATGCTTTGTTTTGGGGGGTTTCCAAAGTTTTTATGGAAAATAGGTGAGTTTTCATGAATTGGGCCAAACCGTGAGCCCAATTCCAGATTTAAAAATAAATATTGTTTCTCTTATAACTTATTCAATTTTTAATATTTTTCACTCATTCCAACTCCTAAATTTCCTAACCTGATATATTAACACCAAAATTAAAATTTGGAGCCTTTGGAAATCCATAACCAAGGTGTATATGGGTTTTTATTTAAGGGATTGGGCATGCCCGAAAGCCCAATTCCAGTTTTAAAAATAAATTTTGATTAATTAATAACTTATTAATTTTCAAGGTTTTTTCGGTAATTCCAAGCCCCAAACACGCCCCTTGAACCCAGACATGCGTCCAATATCCTCCCACACTCTTTTCATCTCATTTGAATCACGGTTTAGGTCGAAAATGCTAAAGAACTCAAATTTCGGGAAGATTTATAAAGGTAATTTGTTTCCTTCATAACTCCTTCGATTATTACTCTTTTTCCCCCATTCAAATTCCTAAATGATCCACCTATTCTTTTTGGAACCTCCCTTGAAGGTTTGAGTATTTTTGAAATCAGATACTAGTATTTTGGGGGGAGATTTCTACAAGATATTTTAAGTAAGTTGTTCTCCTCCTTTCTTCTTTCAATTTGTTTAGGGTTACATCCAATTTACTTAGGGTTTCTTCCATTATCATTGAGTTTACTTATGTCCAGGAAGTAGGGTTTAAAAATTAAGGTTTTATCTTGTGTTTTATGGTCTGAAATTCTGGTTTTAGGTCTGGTTTACCTTCCTTGAGGTGCGGCGGTGGTGCGTTTGAGTTTTCGCACAAAGGATTCAAGGGTTTCCTTGGTTTTGGTAGGTGATTCCATTGTGTATGAAATCTTTGTGAATTGGATACTGTTTTTATGGTATTTTCATGCTTATTCAATTTTATTATTTCTGAAAAATATAGTTTTAGTGGTGTTTGTATTTAAAATGAATCCTAAAGGCCAATTTCATGTGAAATTGGAGGTTTTTCATAGAAATGTTTTATTAGTTTAATTGGGGCTACCCTAAAAGTAACTAGTTGATTTTATTTAACTATAATAGGGATAAAAATACTGTTTTTAATGATTTTACCTTGTGTTTGTTACTGAAAAATCTGGTTTTAATGGTGTTTGTGAACCACATGAAATTCTAAGAGTTGTGTTGTGTAAAAATGGAGACTTTGCAATGATGTCGTTTCTTGAACCATATGGGGTTGCCCTAAAAATGATTTTGTGTTTTCACTAAAATGTAGTAGGATTCCCTTTATGTTTTGGAAGCTTAAATATGTGCACATAGTATGCAAGTGAGGTCTATAAGGAGTTTTGTGTCCGAAACACTACGAGATTTTGAGGAATTGTTTTATGAAAAATCTAAGTGTTTTGTTGCGTGTTTTAAGTGGTATAAAATGTGATAGCTACTTTATTGGTTGAATTTTACCAGTAATGGTGTTTTATATGAAAATTTATTTATGATGCATGATGGAATTGATTGAGCACAAAAGGGGAAGCCCAGGGTACCTAGGTGGGGCGGATTTGTACTAGTACGGCTAGTGGACTGGATGGGTTTTGTCCCTGTTTCACTTAGCATTTGGATAAAGACAACTCTAACTAAACTATGTGGATGATTATTGGGGACCACTAGGTTATGGGTGTTTTCCCTACTAGTGGCTCATGCACGAGAAAGGATTTTTCTATGGTTACTTTACACCGAGGTACGAGGTACATAGGGCCCAAGACAACCTAGTGCCTAGGGGTGTTCCCAATGTTGTTGCTCATTGGATTTGTAGTATCTACCCATGTCTTAGGGTGTGTTTGGAAGTAAATTACAGTATCTAACATTTCTATTTTAATGTTTTAATATTATGAAAATTTTGGATTGAAAACTATTTTCAATTAGAGGTTTCATTTCTTGAAATGTTAACACTACTTTTCCTTGCGTTTGAAAACTGCTTGCTTTTTCACATTGTATTTCTTACTCTTTGGAATCATTGGGTGGTATCCTACTGGGCTTAGGCTCACACCCTACTTACACCCCTTGGGTGTAAGTAGACTTGGTTATGTTTGATTCAGGTAAAGGAAAGGCTAAGGGTGATGGCGGTTCATGGTGTTAGTTCCCATTCTTGGTGTGGAGTTGTGGAGATAGCTTGGGGGCGATGATCCCTAGTCGTGTGGAGTCCTTGGGGATGTCTTAATGATATAATTATTTTTATTTGGACCACTTTTATTATCTTTAAACCAATGTACTCAGTTCTGGTTTTTACTTAAGTCTTGTTTGACTCAAAAAATTCAGATTTATATTATGGATTTTTTTTTTATGTTTTATGCTTTCATACTCGGGTAAATCGTTCCCAAACCTAAATTAATGATACTCGGGCACTTGTGATAGCCCATGGGGATAGGGAATGCCCTTCGGGTCATGTCACAGGCTGGGTTTGGTGCCGGTTTTGGCGGTGACCATATTTGGTTCGTGACAAAATGGTATCAGAGGTGGTTCGCTCCTTGGGTCATGTTATTTGGGGAAGAGTCAGCATAGTCTGGAGCTAGGATTTTTGGGACTTGAAATTTCAGTCATGGGTAGTGTGCCTGGCCATCACACCTCGTGAAGGGATTCAAGTCACCATGGGAAGTATGGATTTATCTGAGTCCTTTGGTTTTCTTGGTTTAATGATGACTATAGGAAATGAAAAGAGAGTTGGGAGAATAATCTCAGTGAGCTCGCAGGGCCTGGCAAGCCATGTGGAGCCATGGATATTTCCCTAGAATACTCTCTGTGACGGCGAAGTGATTGGAATATGGCTGCCAACCATATTTCCAAGTCACCCACCGAAACTAGTTTCCTCTTGCATTGTTTTGTGCTTTAGTTTTGAAATCTTAGCACTTTGGTTTTAAGGTGACTTGGTTTTAAGAAGCGTAAAGTTTTTATGAAATGATTTTCAAATAAAGAGGGAATGGTTTGGTTTATGAAATGGCAGAACTGAATTTTCAGAATTGTTTTGAAATGTAAAATGGTGTGCTTACACCTCTTTGAAAGTAGGAACTATATTGAATTTGGTTTTGAAAAGCGTTTCCAATAGAGTTGTCTAAACAATTAGAGTGTGTTTTAATGGGATGATATGTTTCGAAATTGATGTGAATAACTTGAAAGTGAGTTCTTTTCTAAATGGTTGTGTCCTTATGAAATGTTTTGTAAGATGTGAATTGGTATTTCGATCTCATTGTTAGCAGTTTTGAGAAAAAGGTTGGGTTGGTTGACCATTTTGTTTTTGAAAAGTGGAAGGAAGTTTTGTTTTACCCTTTGGTATTTCCATGAGTGACCACATGAATGGAGTTATATGGGATGATGGATGGTTGATGGCACGACTGGATGAGTGCTGGGATGGATATGAGGAGGGTACCCGGTGTGGCACAAAAACATGCATGTGTGAGGCCCATGGGGTACCATTGGTGGATACGCTTACTGCTAAACCGTTTGTTTTCAAAGAATTGGTTTTAAAGAAAAACATGATGTCTTAATGAATAGTTTGGTATGGTTTGTATTATGGGTTTTTTAAAATTTTGATGTTGTGGGAGGTTTTGAGTTCAAGAACCCCTTCTGTTTGAACTGTGTTTTGGGTTTGTGTTTGGTCGGTAAGCTGTGTTGTAGGGACGGTTAGTGGTCTCTTTTGAAAAAAAATTGGGATTCCTTTATGGTGGTTCCCTTAATGTGTTTGGATCTGGTTTGTGGCATGTTTTTACCAATGGACCAGCTTGGTTGGGTCCTTGGGTTCTCTCATTGGATAAGGTACGCCCCCATTAAGGGTTAATGCACAACTGAAGTGCAACCCGTTTTGTTTCGCCATTGGAAAATCCTCCAGTTGATCAATATAAAGAATATTTTATCAAACATTTTTTTTATTGAGTCTACACCCATTCATTTCGATGATTTGTGGATCCTCTTGTAGTGGGATAGTGCTTGTGGAAGGTTGAAAGAGACCTTAGTTTCTTAAGTTTCCTGATTCATCAAAGGTGGGAGTGTTCTTTCGTTGTTAGTACGGATGAGTGTCTTGATGGTGTCTAAGAGGGCCTCTGGGTTCTTTATAGTTTCTTTGAAGAAAGAGTTATTATTAAACCACCAATTTTGAGATTTAGTTCATGATATGATATTGTGTCCACTTTTTAGACTTATCTGTTGTTTAGGGACTTTGAATATGGTCCCGTTCCATGTATTGTTTCTATCAATCGCCAGGGTCATGTTCGGTGACGCATTGTGATGTTGTGTGCTCTTTTGACCATAAAGGTGAAGGTCACACAATCCTCTAAGGTTCTATGTTATGTTGGGATTGTGTCTCCCTTGGGAAAAACATCAAATCCTTTATCTTAGAGGAAGGTGTTTATACGTGTCTTTCCCTTCTATTGTTTCTCACCCAAAGAAACAAGGTGCGATGTGTGTGCATCTTCTGATCCCTTGTTTTAATGAAATGTCTGGTTTTGGTAAAGTGGGTTATGGAGTGTGTTATGTCTTGATAAACCCATAGGGGTATGCATTGTAGTTGTTTGTGGCACCGAAAGAAGAAGTTCCACATAGGGGTTTCAACAGCCTAACTGCGTGGCCGAAGATGCTTCAATATTTTGAGCTCTAGCCATAGGTCCCGGAGAGAAGCTGGCGCGTAGTCAGGGGAAACACCAGTGTCGTTTAAACACTTGTACAAAGTCCTATCCTCAGTATGAAATATAGGAACATTTTAAACCTATGGTTTCATCATATTTCTTCTATTGTTCTCATTCGGTGGAAATAGGTGGAGGGTCTTATACCCATGTCATCACACAATGTTATTCCCTCCCCCTTTGGTTTCCATTGAGTCTTTAGAGAATGGTTGGAAATTTGGATAGACAAGTTGAGCACACGGTTTTCACATGGTTAGTTCTAACCATGAACAAAAAAATAACCATGTAGATATAAGGATCCACATAGTATCGCATAGTTTTCCAAACTGTGCAGACTAACCGTGCGACCGTCCCAACTCCATAATTTTGGGATCTTTTCGTGTCGGCCCACGCCGGTCAGTTAAGATGGTTGGTTCTTGTGGTGGGAAGACCCACTGTGGGTATCATGTATATTATTTTTTAAATTTCTAATTTATATATACCCCTTGTACTAGGGAGTCTGTTTGGGCCTCCCCCTATTAGTGTCTTGATTCTGTCTCGGGAAAAAAAAATTAAGTTGTCTCTTACGGTGGGTAGCCCATTTGTGTCTCTTCATACGAGTAACTCATATTTTCCCTTGGTTTTTTATGGGAAGTAGGTATTATCATTTGGAGATATCTAACTACCTACATCTTTCTTTGGTAAAAATTGATATTGGAGAGTGACCAATGGTTTAGTTATAGTAGGGCAAGTGTAACCTTGTTCGATGTTGTTGTTTATTTGGGTAAATTGATTGAGTGTTGTTCAGATTGTGTTAGAGGGGTTTTCATTAGGGATAAACCCTGAATGTGCTTGATTCTTTCAGGAAAGTGTTGTAAGTCAGGTTTGTGAGATTATTCCTTCCTTCATTGATCACTGGAGGTTTTATGGCCTTTGGGGGAGAAACCTGGCAAGAGAGTACCTCTTGGTTTCTCAGTTGGGTTTGGTTGTTGCTTTGGCCTTACTGTGACTTTCCGGGGCGGAAAGTTTTCATGGTGGGGAGAATTCTCACATACATAGCTTATTTTAAATGTATTTTTATTTTAATTTCCATTAATGTTTTGTTTTGGGGGGTTTCCAAAGTTTTTATGGAAAATAGGTGAGTTTTCATGAATTGGGCCAAACCGTGAGCCCAATTCTAGATTTAAAAATAAATTTTGTTTCTCTTATAACTTATTCAATTTTTAATATTTTTCACTCATTCTAACTCCTAAATGTCCTACCCTGATATATTAACACCACAATTAAAATTTGGATCCTTTGGAAATCCATAACCAAGGTGTATATGGGTTTTTATTTAAGGGATTGGGCCTGCCCGAAAGCCCAATTCCAGTTTTAAAAATAAATTTTGATTAATTAATAACTTATTCATTTTTAAGGTTTTTTCGGTGATTCCAAGCCCCAAACACGCCCCTTGAACCCAGTCGCGCTTCCAATATCCTCCCACACTCTTTTCAGCTCATTTTCATCGCGGTTTAGGTCGAAACTTCTGAAGAACTCAAATTTCGTGCAGATTTATAAAGGTAATTTGTTTCCTTCATAACTCCTTCGATTCTTACTCTTTTTCCCCCATTCAAATTCCTAAATGATCTAAATATTCTTTTTGTAACCTCCCTTGAAGGTTTGAGTATTTTTGAAATCATCTACTAGTATTTTGGGGGGAGATTTCTAAAATATATTTTAAGTAAGTTGTTCTTATCCTTTCTTCTTTCAATTTGTTTAGGGTTACATCCAATTTACTTAGGGTTTCTTCCATTATCATTGAGTTTCCTTATATCCAGGAAGTAGGGTTTAAAAATTAAGGTTTTATCTTGTGTTTTATGGTCTGAAATTCTGGTTTTAGGTCTGGTTTACCTTCCTTGAGGTGCGGCGGTGGTGCGTTTGAGTTTTCGCACAAAGGATTCAAGGGTTTCCTTGGTTTTGGTAGGTGATTCCATTGTGTATGAAATCTTTGTGAATTGGATACTGTTTTTATGGTATTTTCATGCTTATTCAATTTTATTATTTCTGAAAAATATAGTTTTAGTGGTGTTTGTATTTAAAATGAATCCTAAAGGCCAATTTCATGTGAAATTGGAGGTTTTTCATAGAAATGTTTTATTAGTTTAATTGGGGCTACCCTAAAATTAACTAGTTGATTTTATTGAACTATAATAGGGATAAAAATACTGTTTTTAATGATTGTACCTTGTGTTTGTTACTGAAAAATCTGGTTTTAATGGTGTTTGTGAACCACATGAAATTCTAAGAATTGTGTTGTGTAAAAATGGAGACTATGCAATGATGTCGTTTCTTGAACCATATGAGGTTGCCCTAAAAATGATTTTGTGTTTTCACTGAAATGTAGTAGGATTCCATTTATGTTTTGGAAGCTTAAATATGTGCACATAGTATGAAAGTGAGGTCTATAAGGAGTTTTGTGTCTGAAACACTACGAGATTTTGAGGAATTGTTTTATGAAAAATCTAAGTGTTTTGTTGCATGTTTTAAGTGGTATAAAATGTGATAGCTACTGTATTGGTTGAGTTTTACCAGTAATGGTGTTCTATATGAAAATTTATTTATGATTCATGCTGGAATTGATTGAGCAAAAAAGGGGAAGCCCAGGGTACCTAGGTGGGGCGGATTTGTACTAGTACGGCTAGTGGACCGGATGGGTTTTGTCCCTGTTTCACTTAGCATTTGGATAACGACAACTCTAACTAAACTATGTGGATGATTATTGGGTACCACTAGGTTATGGGTGTGTTCCCTACTAGTGTCTCGTGCACGAGAAAGGATTTTTCTATGGTTACTTTACACCGAGGTACGAGGTACATAGGGCCCAAGACAACCTAGTGCCTAGGGGTGTTCCCAATGTTGTTGCTCATTGGATTTGTAGTATCTACCCATGTCTTAGGGTGTGTTTGGAAGTAAATTACAGTATCTAAAATTTCTATTTTAATTTGTTAATATTCTGAAAATTTTGGATTGAAAACTATTTTCAATTAGAGGTTTCATTTCTTGAAATTTTAACACTACTTTTCCTTGCGTTTGAAAACTGCTTGCTTTTTCACATTGTATTTCTTACTCTTTGGAATCATTGAGTGGTATCCTACTGGGCTTAGTCTCACACCCTACTTACACCCCTTGGGTGTAAGTAGACTTGGTTATGTTTGATTCAGTTAAAGGAAAGGCTAAGGGTGATGGCGGTTCATGGTGTTAGTTCTCATTCTTGGTGCGGAGTTGTGGAGATAGCTTGGGGGCGATGATCCCTAGTCGTGTGGAGTCTTTGGGGCTGTCTTAATGCTATAATTATTTTTATTTGGACCACTTTTATTATCTTTAAACCAATGTACTCAGTTCTGGTTTTTACTTAAGTCTTGTTTGACTCAAAAATTTCAGATTTATATTATGGATTTTTTTTAATGTTTTATGCTTTCATACTCGGGTAAATCGTTCCCAAAACTAAATTAATGATACCCGGGCACTTGTGCCAGCCCGTGGGGATAGGGAACGCCCTTCGGGTCATGTCACAGGCTGGGTTTGGTGCCGGTTTTGGCAGTGACCAGATTCGGTTCGTGACATCAACAAAATCATGATAAAGAACAATTATCCTCTACCACTAATTTATGACTTATTCAATCAGCTATGTGGAGCACAATACTTCTCCAAGGTGGATTTGTGGTCTGGATATTACCAAGTAAGGGTGAAGAAGTAGGATATCCCCAAGATTGCTTTTCATACAAGATACGGGCACTATGAATTCATAGTAATGCCTTTTGGACTCACTAATTCTCTATAAATCTTCATGGAATTGATTAATAGAATCTTTAGATATTACCTTGACAAATTTGCGGTAGTATTTATAGATGGTATTCTAATATACTCTAAAACAAAGGAGGGTTGTGAGGGGTATCTAAGCACTATACTAGAGACCTTGTGAAAGGAGAATCTCTATTAAAAGTAAAAAAAGTGTGAGTTATGGTTGAAGGAGGTCTCATTCTTGGGCCATATCATCACAAGCAATAGGATATATGTGGATCCCTCCAAGATATCTTTAATAGAGGTATGGTCGAGGCCAACATCGGTAATGGATATATATAGCTTCCTGGGGTTAGCTGGATATTATCTCCGATTTGTGAGAAATTTCTCACGATTTTCAAACCCTCTTACCAAAATAACTCAAAAGGGCGTCAAGTTTTCTTGGAGTGATAAATGTGAAGAATGATTTAAGGAGTTTAAAAGGAGGCTTATCACTGTGCATGTGCTCACATTACCCACAAGTGGAGAAATTTTTGTGGTATTTAGTGATGCTTTGAAGAAGGTCATGGGTTGTGTGTTGATGTAAAATGAAAAATTCATTGCCTATGCTTCAAGGAAATTGAAAGTTCATGATCAGAACTATCCAACACATGATATGGAGTTGGATGTAGTGATCTTCACTTTAAAAATTTGGTGGAATTTCTACTTTGAGAAGAAGTGTGAAATATACACGGATCAAAAAATCCTTAAGTATATATTCACATAGAAAGAGTTGAATATGCACCAATGAAGATGGTTAGAGCTGATCAAAGACTATGATTGCTCAATCCATTACCACCCTAGGAAAGCAAAAAAGGTGGCGGATGATCTAAGTAGAAAGGACCTAGCAATTTTATCATTAATGAGAATTTAAAAGGATCTAATCTTCTTAGATTTGATGAAGATGGGCATGGAAATCATAAATAATGGAACATCGTCAATCCTTTCACAAATGATTGTTCAACCGTCTCTTTTAGAAAGGTTAAAGGATGCTCAAAAGGATGATGTGGAAATTCAGAAGAAAGTGGAAACTATACGAAAAGGGAAATCCTCAGAGTTCAATGTCAATGAAGAAGGAATTGTGAGATTTAGGACAAGACTATATGTTCTATCAAATCCAAAGTTAAAGAAAGAACTTTTGTATGATGCACATAGTTCAAATTTATCCATTCACCCAGGAAACACAAAGATGTATCAAGATCTCTGAGAGCATTATTGGTGGGATGACATGAAGAAGGAGATCACTAAGTATACATCAAAGTGTCTAGTATGTCAGCAAGTGAAGGCTGAGAGGCATAAATCTAAGGGGGTGATATAACCATTACCCATACCAGCATAGAAATGGGATAACATCACCATGTACTTTGTCACTGGAATTCCAAATACATCCAAAGGAAACAATGCTATCTGGATCATTGTGGATCGTCTTACAAAGACTGCACACTTCATTTCAATTCAGGATGATTTCTCATTGGAATAACTGGCATGGATATACATCAGAGATGTGGTAAGGTTTCATAGAGTACCACTATCGATTGTATCTGATCAAGATCCAAGATTCACCTCTAAGTTCTAGAAGAGTCTCCCACACACTCTGAATACTTATCTGAACTTCAGTACATCTTATCATCTTCAAACTGATGGCCAATCTTAGTGGATTATCTAGACACTAGAGGATATGTTGAGAGCATGCTCAATGAACGTCAAAGGAGGATGAAATCAACATCTTCCTCTAGTTGAGTTCTCTTACAACAACAGTTTCCACTTAAGCGTCCAAATGGATCCTTATGAAGCCCTGCATGGGAAGAGGTGCAGAACACCAACATGTTGGGATGAAGTTGGAGAGAGAAAACTCCTAGTTATAGAAATGGTCAAAGAAATGGTAGAGAAGGTTAAGACCATCCAGCAGTACATTAAATCCACTCAGAGACAACAAAAGAGTTATGCTGATAATCGTCGATGAGACCTTGAGTTTGATGTCAGAGACATGGTATTCCTCTGCATATCACCGTGGAAGAGAGTTATGAGATTTGGTAAAAAGGGAAAGCTTAGTCCAAGGTACATTGGCCCTTTTGAGATCCTTGATTGCATTAGAGCAGTGGCCTATCGACTAGCACTACCAACAAACCTATCTCAATTACATGATGTATTCCATGTATCACTCTTGAAGAAGTACATACCTGACCCATCGCATGTACTTAATCTAGAGGTGGTACCATTGGAGAATGACCTATCCTATGAAGAGAAGCCGAGGAAGATCTTAGATCATAGGGAAAAGTTCTATGAAATAAGACAATGCCCCTCATCAAGGTGTTGTGGTGAAACCAAAAGTTTGAAAAGGCAATGTGGGAATCAAAGGAAGTGATGAAGAAAAGTTACCCACATCTGTTTTAGTGTGGGAAAAGGAAATTTTGAGGGTGAAATTTCTTAAGGGGGGAGATTTTAACGACCCAAACTTTTATTAATGAAAATTCTTCTTGATCTAATTAAATGTATTATTATATAAAATTCATTATATAACATATGAACTTCCTTGGTTTTATGTTTTTGGATTTGAAAATACCATTAATAATTGTGACTATTGCTAATATAACTATTGAATAGTGATCACATGATTAGTATAAATATAGAGCTTTAACAAATCCAATTTACTCAAACAAAGGAAGTGATGGCCTCATCCAGTAGAATTTCCCCGTACGAAGCCTATTTGTCAGATCTCGAAAAGGAGGTGGAATAATTGGGATTCACTCTTGACCAAGCCCAAGATGAGATTCAACATGTTAAGCTCTAACAGAACCACATATAGGAGAAGTGGAAGTTGATAGAGATTATCACCCGAGCGATGTTATCTGAGCCACCCCAAGATTTTTTCACCATCGCACACTTTACCCTTCAATCATATGAGTGTGTTATAAGGGGTTATGTAACAATACCCTAGCACTATTATTATGTGTATTATTTTTTCATAGAATAAATAATATACATTCATTTTATTATTATTACTTTTTAAATAGTTTTTAAAGCATAGATAGTATTTTTAGTTAATATTAAATTAAGAAATATACTTTGATGAATTAATAGATTTTTTAATTAAATAAAATTTTAATAAAATTTTATTATTAAATTACTTTTTATTAAATATAAATGATTGTATAATTTTTATGAATACAATTTTAATTTTTATTAAGTTTTGAAAGTTATTTTTGTCAAACCCCATGAATTTTTTATAAATGTCATTTTTTATTTTAAAAGTAAAAATTCAAATATTTAGAAAATTATTTAGATAAAATGAATATTATTTTTGGAATCAGGATGTCTAAATTATCCAATGGTGAATTTCTCATAATTTTCTGAGACAGTCAAATTTTTGGATAAAAATTAAATACCATTTAATTTTATAATGTGTTTTATGACATCATAATGAAACAATAGTGGTGTAATAAAATAATATAAATGAGATGTTCAGAAAATATATGTTTTACCATTAAAATAATTTTATTTTAGGTTTATTTGATTTATTTTACAAAGCCTTAGTGGACCCTCTAAGACTTATAAAACATTTTAACTTTTTAAATTGATTTCCTTGAAAGTGTGACTCACCTCCACATAAGAAATCCTAATATTTTAATAATTTAGGCCATTGGCCTTATAAAATAATTTTTTCTACTCCCCTTTTTTAAAAACTATGGTAAAAAACTATGGGATGGTTTGTGGTTTTGATTAGTTTAATGTGTAGGGTCCAAAACCTAAAGCCTCTCCCAAGGTACCCCAAACTCCCAATAAGCCTCTCTCAAGCCTCTCCCATGCCTTTAGGATCACACTTCCAAGTAAGGTATTTCTTCCTTTATCATTTTTTTCCAAATTTCATTAAGTTTTTATACCCTTTTAATTTCAATTAAAAATGTTTGGGTGTGATTTTTCACCTCCCCTATACTACACTTTTTATTTTTGAATTATTATAGACCCCATTATCTCTCATCAATTCCTCCCAAGTACACTCGTTACCATGTCAAAATTCTATAGGATTTCTCTCTCCTAATTTACATTCAAGCAATTATTTTGTATTATGAATCTAAATTACATTACATAAGTTGGGACATGTTTCTATATGACCCCCTTACTGTACAATTCATGTAAATATTATGAGGCACCCCTTCCTCCCTCATCAACCATTTTTATGAATTCTTATCTCATGTTGTTATGCTGCCGAAATTACACCATGATTTTCCAAGTCAAAATCATTATGTAGTGAATACCATTCCCATTTCTCTATCAAGTTTATTCACCTTTATGCACATTTACTTATTGATTTTAGAGTTTCATGTATGAATTACACATTCCTTTATCATGGAATAAATGATTATTTTTAATGAATCCATGTTATATGATCCATGTATCACACCTATGTATGAAATGAAATGACTAAGAAGGGTGCGTCCTGATAGCACTTCAACGCATTGGGTAAAGTTTAGCATCATGATATGTCAATTGAAATGAGGGTTTACTCATGCTAATTCAAGTTAAATGAGGTTTTACTCATGCTCCATGTGCAATGAGACTTGGCTCATGTTCATATCATGTTAAATGTTGTTTCCACATTTCCATGTTATGATAATCATGTTTTATCATGCCTTTATGTTCATGTTTCTATTATTATCATTTGATATTATTATTTCCTAAAATTTATTGTATTCTTCATGTTATTCCTTGTTTACTCCCTTAATGGGATTTATATCTCACCCTTTTCACATGTATGTCCTCAGGTTATCCCATGCAATGCCAAGTACGAGGGAATGTTGTGGTCATGTAAAGGAAGTTTTCAATAAAGATGTTGTGTTTTATGTTCTAAGTTGTTATGTAATGTTCCTAATTTCCCAAGACACTAGACCTCTCAATCCTCAAAGTTTTCTTAAGTGAATGTTTATGTAATAAATCATGTTTAAGTTTGTAATAAATAGTAGGGTTGTTATACTACTGAGTTTCATTACTCACCCCTACTTTGGAAATTTGGTGATTTTGTAAATATTTTTTACCAGGACACAGGTAAAGGGAAAGTATCACATTTATTTAGTGGTGCTTCGTGATACTTGGGAATAGATGGTGGACTCAGATCTTGGAGCTTTTTGGGAGTTTTAGAGTTGGTGTATTTAGAGTCTTTGAGCTTTGTTGGTTTAGTCTTCCTCTTTGTAGTTGATGTTGATCTTAGTTTCATCTTGATACTCTAATATAGTTGGTTTGATTTGTTACACATTCAGTTGTCTTACATTGTTATCATGCATTATATAGTATTTTTATTATGGTATGTTTGGTTATGGTTGCTTTATTTAAAAAGGGAAAATTTTCCCCTAAATGTTTATGAAGACCTTGACATTTATTGTCAAACTTTAGTATCATAGGGATGTATCTTAAGTCCATGTAGCATTTCCACATCGACTCAAGCCAATAAAGAGGGGTGGGATGCTTTAATTTTGATATGTTACATTCTAGGATACTAATCAGCAAAATTATATGGGTTCATATATCACTAAAGGCCTGCCTCTCTATATATGAGAGGTCAATAATTAATAGTGATGGTTATAAATATATTGTGGGTAGGATATAACCTCTATTCCATAAAATTATAAAAATATAAATAATAATAACATATATAAAAATATGAACATAAAAAAATATGGATTTATAGCAGAATACATACCTTAAAAATAACAACCACCCAGTTATAAGAAAATGAAACAATGAGATAATGTTAAATTTAAATATAAGAAGGATATATATTGAAGGCCTGATCATATATATAACATATACAAATGAAAAAACAAAAAATGTGTCACTAATATTGATATTACATCAGTTAAGGGAGGGGGATAAAAAATGAAAACCTACTTAATTTCTCATGGGGAGGCTCAAAACCAAGACCTCCTAAATACCACCACAAGTCAAAAGGAGGAACTAATATAAAATACATTAGTATTGACTTAATGTTATATCCTCATCCCCATGAATCTACTCAGAATTTTTAGCTATATTGGGCCTTGTTCCTTGACATGTATACCAAAGCTAGGGTATGCACATTAACTATGGTGTACATGAAATCTATTTTTACATAATTAATCAAGACCCCACTAATGGGGTCAAAAATATAATCTATTATATATGTGAATATAAGATCAAAAATAATGGAAGAAAGTAACACATATTAATCATTGCACATATTTCCCCATGTTGCACTAACCATCACACAACGAAGCTTGACTCTACCTTCTTCAAGTAGTGTTGGTGATATGGATTGGTTATATCATAGATACATAAGATACGATAGAGAATCCATGTTTCTAATCAAAATATTAATTGAGGTAATGACACAAAACTATTGGCCAATATTGGTTTACATGATTTTGAGTTGCAATACCAATTTACGACACCATGGAATATATAAAAGGAGATGGGTTAACAATGTATATGCTCACGTATTCATAATATTCTTTGAAAATATCCTTAATATTGCATAAAAGGAAAAATTAAAGGACTCATTCTTGCACTGTAGCTAGTTTTGAAGTTGAATTCATAATCATTAGAGGTTAATGTGCCCCATCTATGAAATGGTATCTCATTTATTGGCTGAAAACATATTTCCCCATCCTTAAAATTATGTGTAAAACATGGGATAGAAACACACCAATCCTTGGAAGTAGTATCTCAACTAATGGTTGAAAACTTGTCCCATCTTTGAAGTATTATATCTAAAATAGTCTAGAAACTTTCCTTGAAGTATTAAAACTATCATAGGAAGAAACCATTCCCTATCTTAGAAGTACTATATCAATCAAAGGAAAAATGCACATTACCTCCTAGAATTAGATCTATCAGGGTTATTGGTAGTATAAAAATATCAATCCTCATGTAGTTTTAGACTACCAAGACTTACATCACCATAAAATATTCCTTGAGTTATCAGTACAATAATTAATGAAAGGACAATAAGAGTAATAAACATAATCATGGGGCATCACCCTTCCAAAAACTATCCCTCATCTAAAACCCACCACACTGAATGTATATTTTAATCTAAACCCTTTATATGAATATAAACCTTTAAATACTCATCTCAAAACTCATAATATTTAGTTTCCAGATTCCATTGGCCCTGAATAAAAAACATATCACTTTTGTTCCCCCAGCTCATGGTATACACCAAACATATGGAAGCCACCCTAACCTCATACCCCAAGTAGGTTATTCCTCATAATCACTGAGACTGCCATATGTATCCATCGCTGAGAATTTTCCATCAACCAATTCACCACAATTAGTAAAATAAAGAAATTAAATATCATTTGTATTCATTCCACACTTGATCCTCCTTTGAAAAATTACATTCTAATGGATATCTATAAATTTACCCATGGAAGAAGATAACCTAAGTACATATGAGGCATCTCAAATCATTTTATTAGTATCTCATACTAAACATGTACATTTCTCCATTTGATAACTAATTTTAATATAGGCCTCTCAAATTGACCTAATTCAATAACTTTTAGTAGTCTCACCACCCCTGGTGAAGGATTAAACATATTTATAATAGACTCTACAATGACACCCAAGTCTTAACACATCAAAAGAATCTTAAAAAGATTCCCTATTTTAATCCTAGAAATTTTTTTCATTTTGACATAATCTAATGGATCTACTAACAGTATGTCACACTATGTATAGTACATCCATCAAAGTTTTAGTGAGACTTGGTTTCACTCTCTTGAATACTCAATCCTTGTTAGCCAAAACTCTATCCTATTGTATCTAATTACTCAAGTTTGTAATTATAATACAAAATAATATGCATATAAAATGAGAGGAAATTTTAGGTATCACCTACCTGGTAGTTATAAGAGTTTTGTTATCTATTATCTTGGTTTGATTTGTCTGCTTTCTCCTGAAATCAAAGAAATCCACAAGAATAAAAAAATTTGGGGAATTTTGGTGGATAAATTTTTGAAAGTGATTGGACCATAGAATAAGATGAGACAAAATCATAGAATTTCTATATAGAGGCCACCACCATAGATTATCCTTAACCACCCAAGAATTAGAGAGTATGGTGGCTTGGAAGTAGGGTCATGAGAGGGTGAGTCGTCTTGTAGGGAATATAGATTGAGAAAATGAGTGGGGTTGGGGTAGTGTAATGTTTTTATTAATAATTAAATTTCATAAAATTAAATAAAACTATTTTTATTAGCCATCAAGTACCCAATGAATAGCCACCAGCTTCTTGATGGAAATCCTAAGGCCTTCCACAACCCTCTGAAAAGATCAACGAGTACTGGGTACACTTCTTATAGGTACTTGATGGTATCTAATACATTTATCAGCAATATTATCACTAAAACTAGATACCCAATATATATCCATTAGGTTCCAATTGGGATTCTTATATACCCAAAGGGTACCTTGTAGGATTGCACCATGTACCCAGTATACTTCCACTTGTTACCGGGTATACCTCTTACCACTCAAATATTTATAATTCCTTTGATATCTTCAAACTCTAATAAAAATATTCCCAATTAAAAACTATATCATTAAAAATTCAATCTAAATATATAAACTGAAAACTTCCCTTACACTAGTTTCACTAAAATATTTTGGTTCCTCCAACTCAACCAACACATGAAGGTGCATGTGATTATTGTGTTAATTATTAAAGGGAGATAAAGAGTTTTGTAAATTAGTTGAAATAAGACAATATATTAAGGGAAATTTCTTATATATTGTTCTTTTAGAATTATTAGGGAATATAATAGGGAGTTAGTTACATTAAAAAGTTAAAATATTGGTAAAAGGTTTTATCAAATAGTATTAAGATATGAGGAGTTGATTATTGAAAGATAAAAGGTTCACCTAACAACCAAAATCATGAAAATTGGTTAAGGGGTGTTGAATTAAATATTATTTTAAGATTATTGCGGTGAAATAGAAAATATTTTTGAAATTTTATATATTATTTTCAAATTTATTTCATCACTCTTATTTCATATGAAGATATTGGCTTACCTCAACTTCAAGATTATTATTCCAACTTCATAAATATTTAAATTATTTTTTATTATTTTTTATTTAAATTTATATGAAATAAAATTATTCATTTCCAAAAAACTAGGGGGAATATTGTTCCTGACAATTTAGTTTGTATTTATGCTTATATTTTTTAGAAAACTATTGAATAAAGTATACATTGCGGTATTTAAAAAATTATATGAGAATATAAATTATTATTGGAGGAAGTTCTAAGTAATTAGTTCCATGATGATATAAAGTCTACATTGTATTCTATGGTATAATATTGATGTTTATAGTATTTTATAGAGTATAAGTCAAAATACATTTAAAATAAAATTTATACTAAAGAGTGGTGATTTAAACCATCATGGTTTAATCACTTATTATATAATAATTAATTAGAATTATATTAGGGATATAAATCTTTTACATTCTATTAATGTGAAGGGTTTTTTTATAATGATTCAAACCATGTCATGGATAATAAAAATGAAATAATTGTGTTATGGGTGATAATGATGACATAAAAATATATTCATCTCATTCCATTTTTGAGAAAGTTGGAGAAGTGATCCTAGTATAAATAACATGTGAAATAAAATTAATTATGATTTTAAATGATTATAGGGGTAGTATGAGAAAAAATATACATAAAAATAATTTGGGTTGAAATAAATATAACAAATGTGTAAAATGAGATGTTGAATCAAACATCAGTGTGAAAAAGATGGTTTAATAATTATAATTTTTAATTGATATTGTGATTTTTTTTAGAATATATTTTATATAAGGTAGTTTTCTAATAAAAATATGTGAATTTTTTGATCCCTATAGAGAGACTCCATAAAATATATTACATAAATATATGATTAGTGATCCATGTGAGATAAAAAGTGAGTCAATCGTCTACCTTGTATTATCATCTATCTTATAGGTTAACTAAGTAAATGATTTTTTATTGAATTATATTTACTTTACTTGTATAAAAAAATTTAGTTTAATAGATAAATGTATTACTAATCATGTGTAAAAGATTCCCTATGGTAATTATTTTCAATATAAATTAAATTTTTATGATAATATTCACAATATATTTATTTATCGTATTCCCTATAGGACTAATTATAAATCCATATATAAATGGTGTTTTCAGATATAGTTTTTATTTTTAGTTCAATACAATATTGTTTATGGGAAACTATTTTTGAAAGTGATCCTTTAGTGTAATCCAAACACTTAAATATTTTGAAAATGAATGTGATTATATAAATTTTTGTGTAAGAGTAGTTATCTCTTAATACAATTTTCATTAGCATTTATATTATAGGTTAACTAAGTAATCCTTGTGTTATTATGTCTTTGTATCATTTTTAGACCCACTAAATTTCATATATTAAATATTTCAATCTTAATATGTTAGGGACAATATCCAAAATAAGTAATGATTAGAATATAAAGGGATAAAATATTTAAGTAGTTCATAGTACTTATTTATTTATCCTCCATCAAGGACATGGAATGAATTAATAAACATTGTTTTTACTGATAAACTATTTGAAATACTAAATTTTCAGTCTTGAATAAACTGTTTTTTTTAGTGTTTTTTTAAAGACTATGAATCTATTAAATCAAAAATGAATTATTGTTTTTTATTATAAAATTAACAACTATGAAATATAATAATGATGGATACTTTTATATATGTATTGATTAATGTTTATTTTTTTAACAAGGGGTATAAATATTATTGATCAACATGGATAAATGATCTTATAGAAATTTAAGAAAGATATGGATGTTGAGTCTATGATAGAGAATCCTCTGGGATGATCTTAACATAATTTTATAAACTTCAAATCCTCAAAAATATTTGTGATGAAAATTTTCAAAATTATATGAGTCAGAATTAAATATAAGAGTCCAAATATCAAGTGATTTTGAACAAATTTAATGATATAATGATGTCATGTATTATATATTTCAGTGGAATAATAAATATATAAATTGGGGTAAATAAGGAAACTAATATAAAATTTAATTTTATTGACAATAAATTAGAAAATATGATGAATATAAATGAAAAAATCATTTTATCTGGTAATAGCTCTATAACATGTAGTTGATCATGAGCACTAAATAAAAAACAAGTGATAATTTAGTATAAAATTAATCCACTAGTAATGGAATCTATTAACAACTTTAGAATAAACATTTTTATATTTCAATTTTATTTGAGTATCGACTCTGAATTAAGTAAGAATTAATAAAAGGGAATTAGATATCAAGTATATCAAACCATTGTACTCATATATAATAAATAATTTATTAAACTCCCTTTTATAAAACTATTTCATTAATGAAATCATATATTGTAGTTAGGGAATTTCATAAACATTAAACTAACTCATGAAATATATGCCACCACACATATAATATAAGATACATTTATTATAAGTAATCCTTGAACATTTTAAGGTTTATTTCTTCATAAATACACTATTAAATGATGTATAAGATGAATAAATTGATAGTGAATGAAAAAATAGAGGAAATATATTACTTATGATATCACGTGTCGCTATTATATCACCTACTGAGATAACCCATATCAAGGACAATGATATAAACCACATAATTTAATTTTATATTGGGGTTTATTTGCAAAAAACATTCAACATATCATATATACTAAATAATTCTAGATATTTTATGCTTTTTATAAATGATTATTGGATCATATCCAAAACATTTTTAAATAAACTCTCATACACTCTCTTGTTTTTTACAAACACGTGATAAAAAATAAATACTCTCTCTGTTAACTTATTGGTGACCCTGTGACTCTTTAAAACATTGGAAATGATTATAAAATCCATATTCAAAATTATATTCAATGACTTCCCTTTAGAAAAGTGCAAAATAATCTCAAGTTATAATGGGATCGGGTATGATCACCATTGAACTCGTGTATCTCTATAAAAAACATAGCTATCAAATGTATCTCCACATATCAAATGCATAATCATATAATTAATTTTTTTTCTAAGACATCATGTACAACCTTGAGTCATGGAAAATACTTATATCGTATAGACTAACATATGTATTCTTGATTCATGTAAAGTAGATTGACCAATCGATATGAGTACGTCACTTTTCATTTATCTATATAGATGAAAACACTACAAGTCACTCAATTAGGCATGTTTATACATTTCCTAGATATAATTTAATATATGGATTAGATATCATAATTATCTTATAATATTAAAAATAATATATTTTTTAAGAACAAACCAACACATTATCAATAACATGCCCAACAACCAATTATTATCTCAGCCTTAGGATGATGTAAGAATGGTAGCAAAGCTTAAAGGTTTACATTAAGGGTGATTTATTTTCCTCATTCAATGTTCATTAATATAAAGAATACACTCATATGTTTATTAAAAAATATATAATACATTTAATGTGATATTATTTATAAGGCCTTACCATATAAAAACTCACACATGTTTCACATGAATGGACTATGTTTCCCCTATATAACCTCTAACTGATTATAATCTTAACATTTTGTCACAACCTATTATATTACATAATAAACATTAACTAGGGAAAACATATTAGTTTTTTCTCTAAGGGTTTAGTTTTTATTCTACTCTCATGTAATAAATGTAGCCTACATAGATGAATGAAATGTGACCATTTACATTAATAATAAAATAATTATATATTTTATAAACCCAGGTTTTATATCACATGAACAAGATTTGGGATTATGAAAAAAACACTTGATTTTATCCTTGAGATATTCAATATAGAAGGATTTTACATTCTCATCATGTTTTTTTGTATTAATAGTTTTTTCAATGGATCCACTATGTTATCCTATAATTCCACTAAAAAATATTTATGTATTTCCTTTAATGATTTATCTTATGTTATGTTATTTTTAAAGGATGTGTTTGGTCCTTTGGTAAGACTATTATTCCTTAAATTATGTAATATTTTTTCACAAAACTACTATATCATTCCTTATATTCTAGGAACTGCCTTTAAACCCCATTTTTTGGAGTTCTTTGTGCTAAAACTATTTAGAAATTCACTAATATATGTTTTGTGGATAAGATTAAAAAACCATGTATTTTCTATCTATATATCATCATACCTAGAATGTGGTCTAATTAACCCATGTATTCTATTGAGGGAAATCTTGTCAACATGGACTTTACAAACATCAATGTAGAGATACCATTTCCACTTAGTAGTATGTTATCTATATAAAATATCAAAATTATAATAGTTATCCAACTACTATGTTTATATATATTATATTTATCTCAATTTTTTATCAAAATAAATACTATGATTGATTTTTAAAAATAATATTAAAACATTGAGATGCTTTTATCAATCAATAAATTGACTATTAAAACATATATGACTTAGAAAAACCTTTTGGATACTCAAAACCTTTAAATAGTATCACATACACATACCATCCATCCAAGTTAATTTTTTATTAAGACCCACTTTTATGGAAAAAAGTGGGAAACCAGCAAGACAACAGCACATCAAGCAAAAAAGTAGAAAACATAACTATATGAGACCAACTTGAAAATATTGGACGCGACTTCCCTGAATAATTTCCAGGACAGGTCGCTTACCTCTTTCCCCGGCTCGTCGCTGATGATCACTTAAAAATGAGAGGCTAACTTGTCCCAAACTTGTAAGAACTTATCCACTGTAATCTTCCTTTCATTGAAGCCTCTGGTCAAAATTAAGTGTTGTTTATCGATCCAAGCGGCATGCTCCTTACTTACACCCACTTGAACTAGTCTGCCATTCATCCTTTCTGCATCCTCCTCCGAGGCCTGAATGAGGAGAACCCCCTCCACCATCTCTTCCTCAGAGGACATGAGGAGGTCCCATGAGTTTTCTACAACTGCAGAATCCTCCCCTACAACTGTCGAAGGCTCTACCTTCCTGATCACCAAAGGATCCACAAACCCAGTTTCCTGCTCAAGCATTTCTTCATTAGAGTGCATGAGAATCTCCTCGATGATGTCTGATTCAATGTCCTCCTTAGTCTTTGAAATGTTAGCAGAAACTTCCAAACTCTTTTGAGGGAATTTGCCTTTACTATAAGACCTTGTAACAGGAGGACTAGGTAAGGTTGAGTAATCATTTTGTCTCCTCAGCCTTCAATTGTGATGGATAAGGCCATCTGAATCCATAAGGGTGTTCTTCCCTTTCTTTGAAGAGGACTGAATGTACTCTTCCGCAATTTCTACTTACATGGGCTCTAGGGACCATAGTTCTAAGTCAGACTCATTATCTTTTGCTATAACATCTGACCTGCCTTATAGAGGATGGATCTCTACATGTCCATCCTCCTCGAGAGTCACTTCTTCAAAAGGAGGAGGATCATCGACACTCAACACCGCAAATCGGTTCTGAGAGCCACTGGAAAATCCGGCTAAACCTATGAAAACAGAAGAGGGAGGATTGAATCCCTCACCAAGGACTTGTTCTGTCGACACTGGCATCTTAATAGGGCATGGGCTGTAAACTGTACTCACACCAACCCCCTGATCAGCAAGATCCCCCAGACAACCGGAAGGAATGTCCTTACCTGATCCCGGGGTCATAACCTCTTGGGGAGAATTGCAAATGGATCTCACAGCCTCTGTATATGTGGGAGGGTTTCTTGGGCCCAGCATTACCCCCTCAACCTCCCCTGAACCGCCTAGAACCAACCTTTGAGAAGGGTTAATACCTAAATCCCGCTTCATATGACCAAAAACATCCACAACCCTCGGCTCTGAAAACCTCGGTCACGTTTCCTGCTGGGAGGTAGTAGGAAATCTCACCTCCCTAATACCCCGATTGTCCACTGTAGAAGAAATACAAGAAAAACTAGGTATCAAGTTTTTGGGACCATCCTTCACAGCGACCCGCAAAGACTGATCCTCTCCCAAAGCACGCCGGCATCTACCAGAATCATGACCAAGATGCTTGCAAAACGAACAGAAAGGAACCCACTATTCATATCACACCTTCTGGTACCAACGTAATTCCCCTTCAACCTCGATGCAGATGAAATCCATTAGGTTATTGGATACATAGACTTCAATGAAAATCCTCGGGGAAATTGGATGACACGTAACACAAGTACAAAGATCCGATCAGAGAAAACGCCCCACCATATTTTCGATCAAACGAAGAACCTACGGATTTTGAAAAGGCAAAGGGAGACCAGGAAGGGAAATCCAAATTTTCGTAACGGGGGAGTCACGCTGCAGATGAAAATCAAACAACCACTGAAAGAGAGAAAAATGGAAACCTAGAAGGAAACATAGAGCATGAGCCAAGGTAGAGATGAGATCTTCTTCATTCGCGAACTGGATCAAAATATGCCTCGAATACAGAAGCCCTACAATCACGCGATCCTGCAGCTTCCAAGAAGAGGACACATATCTGTCGAAGGCTTCCATGGAGGGGCGACACTTCCCGAAGCAAGAAACCAAATAAAGATCTAGCATCGCCGAAGCTCTGGTGAACTCCAAGGAAGAAAGCGGTACCGATAGAACTCCATGCTTGAGCAATTGGACCTTAGGGAAGACTTAGGTTGGGGGAAAGCTGGGGAGGGTAGTCGGTTCAGTGAAAGGGAAAAATGAGGGAGCATGGAGAGTCGACGAGGGAAGGGGAGGACTCTCCCCCCCCCCCCCCGGGCCAGGAACATACACATACCTAAATTGATTTTTATTTTAAAGATAAGTTTGATCATCCATGAGATATATTTCATAATAAAAATAAGTTGTTATGGAATGAAAATTACTATTGTAAATTATCATATCTCTTAGTGAAAAGGTTTATTCATATTTAACAACATGAATATTTTTATAACCTTTTTAAACCAAGAGTGCATTATAAATTCACACTATGTCATACATGTAAATATTATTTTAGAATCATCTATATATGATTAATTGATCATAACCCTTTAGGTGGTGAAGTCTATTTATAAACTTAATTCATGTACAAGGTTTCTATTTCAACTATAATAGCCCATAAACATTTCTAAAAATTAGAATCATCAATGATTTTTGATAATTGGTTGGTTTATCTTATATAAAATCAACCTAGTAATAAATTCCCATAAGTAATCAATATCTCTTAGACTCTTGATGAACCTTACAGGATGTATAAAAATCATTTCATATTTGAGAAAGTTTATATTCCAAAATATCTTTTGGTACTGACTCATATTTCACCTCTGAAACAATTATTATTTATTAGTATTATACATTAATAAGTTAAAATTTCCTCTAAACTATTCATTGAGTAATATGATCCACCTAAAAAACATTCAATTATGAGCCACAGTTACTTTTTGATTAGTAAGATGATAGAAATAATATCATTTAGCTTCCTTATGGTGACTAAAAATAATCACTTTTCAAATACTATAATTAGTGGTATCTAAAAAATTATTCATTATATAATGGTCAAAACCCATAATTATCAGGAAAGAAAAGTTAGGAATTTCCTTATTGACAAATTATATAGTGTCTTTGTAGTTTACATATATAGAATATACTTAAGTAAAAAAATAATTTTTGTTAATAGAATAACCATATAAAGATAAATAATTTCCATATTAACTCATCATAGATTGTACCATGTTTAACAAGGTATGATTATATCTTTTATATGCATTATTCCACTATGATGTAAAATAAGGAGTGAGTTGTGAAATATTTCAACATTTTATTAGATGATCAAAACATTCATGACTTATGTATTGATTTTATATATATATATATATATATAAACCAAATTATCTTAATATTTTTTTCTATTTGATTATATACTTAAATGTTTAACACCTTGATCATTTGAATGGATTTAAGATTTTTCTTCATAAGAAACAAAAAACCTTATGAATTTAAGTCATTTATAATGGGTATAATATACTTAAAACTACAAATTTATTATATAATTATTGTTTCATATACATCATTTTATGTTATACACAATTTTATGTTATATTATACAACATTTCCATAAAAAATCATTGGAAATATTTCTAAATATAAAAGATTCTAAAGTATAAAATTTCTTATAATTGAATGATTTTTATAATCTATTCTATGGAGACTTTGTATATGTCTCCCATTATATTTCAAATATAATTCCCTTGTTTAGGTTTTCTTTAATAATAACAAAATTGAGTTTTTATGAACCTTAGGCACACCTATCCAAAAGAAAAAGACAAAAATTTAGCAGTGAGTGTCTAATCCATTGAATCAAGTGACTATTCAATATATTTCATAACCATAAAATATATTAAATAGATAAAACAAAATTGAAAAAAAATCAATGTATATAGTTTGATTTTTTAAGGAACATCCAACCATATTTAATAGCATACACATGCTATAATAGAATTAAACTTAAGAAACAACATATATTAGTTATACAATAGTGATTTCCCATAGTGTGTCAATCATATACATGCATGGATGTAAATATAAATAAAATAAAATTAGGAAACACTATTACTATTCATGTCCTCATCCTCACCACAAAACCAGCATCCATTCCTACTAAGACACTCTAACTCAAATCCCTATCATCATGAACTTTTATTAACTGGAATATCTGAAAAGGGGTTGCACATCCACCGTGGTTTACATACAGGGTTTTAATATGAAACTTGATATTTCACTACCAATGAAGATTTTAAAATATGAAATAATGAATATATGTGAGTGAATGTACAAATAAATAGGCATTGCATAACATACAACATGAAAAGAAAAAAAGTCAATATATTGTGTAACTAGGTGAACCTACCTGCATCGACCAATGTAATTGCATCATACACATCATAAAAATTTTATACTATTCACCCCAATCTCCATACCAGTCCAAATAACCATATTTTATCACCCTAATCATACTAAAAAAATTCCCTAATATGCAGGACTATCCAAACATCCATGGATTTTCAAAAGAGCATATATATCCATGTCAATCCAATATATCCAACCATTGGGAATAAACCACCTCTTAGAGTACCATGATAATGTACCTAAAGTCCCCTATCATCCACATTTATGAGGAATAAACACCATTGATACATATTATACCATTTATTAACAGTTCAATGGTCCTCCATTATATGGGAGTCTGTCATTCTTAATTTCCAATAGCTCAAATGAATTATATTTTTATGATAGAATTAATTTGTTCACTCAAGTATTTAACATTTCCATTTAATTATAAGAATCCTATAATCATTCTAAGTATTTTTAGGAATTTCATGAATAATTATAATCAAATATAACCCATATCACTTCTCCCTTCATGAAATATTTTTTCATAATCATGAAGTCCCTCACTATGCTCATTCTAAATGGCAGTCCTTATTATGTAATACCTATTATAGATAATTCATTATCCTAGATCAGCATCTCATGAGTGACTACCTATCAATCAACTATATCCAATATAAGGTTACTCAAAAAAATTCCATTACATATTGATCGATTCTCCACACTTATCCAAAGTATTTTTTATCCAAATCATGAGGTTTTTCAAACCTTTATATACAAAATCCAACTAGCATAAAAACATTCTTTCTTATAAATGTCTATCCATTCACCTATGTACCCACCATGAATCACATGGATTTATAACCTTAAGACACTACCAAATACATCAAAATCCATATATAAGACCTAACTCCACATTAACATTTTTATTTACTTTCAAAACCACAAACATTATATTGTAGTTACACTTGTCATATCTAAAAGGAAACCACCAAGTATATTTTTGAATGACTTATCTTATATTTCCACATCCTATACACCTCATACATCATAATAAATCTCTATTACATTCATATATGGAAATAAACAACTAAATTTTCTCATTCTTATGTTGTGTGTAATCATCTACCAAATTTAAAATTTCATATCAATTTACCCTTACCAGCCTATATAAAAATTATAAGCTACCTTTCTCATACTTACTTAATGTCATTAAGTCTCCCATGAAATTTAGAACATGAACGTTTATATCTTAAGCATAATTAACCATGTTTTGGATCCCACTTATCCTAAAAGTTATACCCTAGACACCTATAATAATGCACTGACTATGTTTTTATTCCAATAAACACCTAAGGCACTCCATATTCCTTGATTAATCATATTTATGGTTTTTAATACATAGTGAATCCCATGTCGATACTAGCCCCTACATCAAACCAAAAAGGCATGTATTATTCAATAATTTAGGCCTACCCTTCTTGTGTTAGTCCATACTCAAGATATTCAATTTCTATATAGAATCATACCCAAATCATAGAATTCCCTTCCCACCTATCATAGGGTTGTTATCATACCATATGTAGATACACACTATAATCATTAATTGGTAATATCTAAAAACATATCCCTGTAGTGTTCGGTAAATTATCATTTACCCATTAATTTATTATAGAATATATTAAATAATTTATTAATTACTATTAATTAACCAAATCATGTTTCTAAAAAAATCAGGAATAATTTTTCCAAAAAACTGTTTTTTTATTCTAATCACTCACTTTCAAAAACAAGTAATGTGATCCTTCATATCAAATAATATGCATACATACATTCCCTTTTTCACCATTATACAAGAGTATAAAAAACACATAGATATAATACTTTAATAAAAAATAACCCAGTAGTAATATCGAAGTCAAAGAAATCATATCTCATAACCATAAAAATGTGTACTTCCATAATGGATGTGATGTCCAGATGCACACACTACTTATATCTTGAGTTATGATAATACTATATCCATTTTCCATACCTAAATAAATAATTTTAATAAAACATAGTATTAATATACGATTTGTAATTCCCTTGGCTAGATATAAATGAAAAATAACTGATCTTGGTCATCATTAATCTCATGTGCGCCTCCTTGGATGATAGAAGATATCATCTAATATAAGGGGGATAATCTATACAATGGGGATGATATTCCCCCTATATCAGAAATATATAATAAATTAAATAGAATATCATAGTGCATTGATGTATTATAAAGTGGATATGAAACCATATCAAATAACATACACGTGAGATAACATAATGAAAATCATACTAAAACATACATCAATAATACAAAAAAAATATTACCTTAAGAGGGTCAATCCTATAATTAGAAATATATAAAAATAAAAAATATAAATTTAGGAAACACCATCACCCACACCCTCATCATATTTTCCTCATAATAAACTTTTATTCCTTCAATCTTATTTTATATCAAATAATTATCATCAATCTCTTTTCCTAACCTAAAATTCAATATTAGAGTTTTAAATCCAATTTGGTGTACACATTTTTTGGGAGTATAAATCTTATCTAACCACTAATAATGATCCACATAAAATATTACACCATTTATAAGTGTGACTGTATGTATAAAGAAATAAACAACTCATTACAGATAGCATGAAATCACACAAGTTAAGTTATCGTGTTCTAAATTGGCCGCCATAATGCTTGACCCTACCTGCATCAACTGTGCAGGGGAATCATACACATCATTCCAATATTATACTATGTACTTTCCTTTTTCTCTAAACCATTCCATTTAATCATATATTAAAATCCAAATTGAATAAACGAGGGGACCTAGCCTATAGGATGGTCCAATAATGCATAGGTTAAAAATAGTGCACAAGTATTAATATAAAAACTCTAATAATGATAAGATAAATCATTTTCATTTATTAATAATACTAATTAATTATATTTTATATATTTATATTCATTATAATAATATTAGGTAATTTTCAGTAAAAATGAAAAAAAAAAGATTTATTTCTAAACAAATTGGGTTTTCAAGAATTATATGGTTTTATTTAAAAGATTTATTTTAAAATTATATAATTTTAATTTGAAAAAATGAACTTAATTTTTGAATTCATCAAGTCAAAATTACCATAAGATTATTTCTTGAGAATTTTCTGAAATGTTTTTTTTCAATATATAGTGAAAAGTATTGATTTTTATTGAAAACTGTTATTTCATTTCAAGAATTTATAAATTTAAATTTTGATTTAAAATTTTTTAAATAAAAATTAAATTATTAATAATTAAATAATGGTATTTTTAATGAATTTTATACATGAATTTGGTATAAAAATATTTTTATACTTAAAAATACATTTTTCTGAAAAATTGTTTTTAATCGCGTTTTTCGGGTTTAAATTTAAAATTATATTATGACACTTATGCGAATTGAAGTTTATAAAATGGATTATATATTTTAAATAATCATAATTAATATTATTTTATAAGTTCTATTTAATTTTTTTCATAATTAATTTTAAAAATAGTAAAAAAATTACCAAGGATATGGTTAAAAGAAGTTTACCGGGGGTTAAAATTAAGTAGTAAAAATTAAAATGAACTCTGAACTTTTATAAATTAAATTTAATTGAAATATTTTGTCCCCATAACATACAATATTCATAAATTTTCCATTTTTTATCCATTTTAATTGAGTAAGACGTTAATATATTTTATTTTATTTTAAAATTTCAAGTATGTCCTCTCCCCTACTTATAAAAGAACACCCCCTCTCCTATCATATCCACACTTAAAAATCCTTTTGGTTTCTCAAATACCTAATAAAATCCATTATTTAAATACTTACCCACTTCCTAGATTCTATATTTTGATTCTAAAACTTTCATAGTAATGTTTTACTTATAAACATAAAGAGGTTGTCCAAAGAATAGGTATAGGTCTTAATCGAGTGTTTTCATATTATTTATTCTTTTAACACCTTAAAATATTATTAAAACATGATGAAATAATAACAATAATATCTTAAATATAATAACATGTTGTTATGTTAATGTAATAACATATATCTTTTTTCCACTTCCATCAAATGGGAAATAAAACCATTGTTCATGTGTATGGTGGACTATCGCCTTGTGAATCGATGTAATTCGTTTTCCATCACTGAATATCAAGGATGGTTATAATAAAGTATTTAATGAATATATATAATATTCATTACATATTTATCATTATATAAAGTTAATATATCGTCTTTTTTATTACCTTCCCATCGATTGAAAAATGATAACGACGTTCGTGTTTATATGTGGATTATCACCTCCACAAAGTGATGTGATTCATTTTTCATGATCAAATCACATGGATAATATATATAAGTGTATTTAAATAAATAATATTATATTTATGATGTAATCATAATCCTGTAAATTTAAAATTATATTTACCTTCTTTCCCTCATACTCTTTGAAAAATGAAAATGTTACTCATTTGTACGTACAGCCTACCGTCTCCATGATTATAACGTAATTAATTTTTCATAAAAATAATTCATGGTTTTTAAGTATAATTAATGTATAAAAATGATAATTATATCATGATTATTATTTTTTATATTATGGAATAATTACCTCTTTTACCATGGTTAAATTACCAAAGTGATTTTGGATATATGAGATGAATATCGTCAAAACACCTGACATGAACTTAATTGGTTAAGTAATTATATATAACATGGTAATAAATAAAATAAAAGGAATAATAAACTTTAAAGGTTTCTTAAGAAATAAAAAAATTAAAATAATTTTATTATTAAGGAAGATAAAGAGTGTACGTGATGAGTTGGACTCAAGGTAAGTGACTTTTTGACTTAAAAACCTTGTTTTAAATGTTTTCAAGATTTTTTTATAAACATTTACCTTACATATAGATATTTTTAAAATTAATTTATGGATATATTTATATGTACATAAATTAATTATAAATGAAAATTTATGTATCTTTTTACTTTCTTTCAAAGGTTATTAAAAGGAATCGTTTTACATATTTTATATGGGACATTTTAATTAAAAATAAAAAGGAAAGTTATATTTAAATGTATATGACATCAATAGTTATTATCAACACTATAAAAATTATATATTGTTTGGATTACTTTAAAATATTTCATGTTTTATTTAAATAAAACCCTTATTTCTCTTGGTTTTGGGTATTTTCAAAAAGTGTTTTAAATGGAATGGATATTTCGATATCTGGATTTATTTTTCTTATAGGTGAAAAGAATATTTTTATGAAATATTTTAGGTTTTATGATTATGTTATGGTTCTTGGACATTATTTATGATGATGGTTGAGCCCAATATAGCTCATAATGATGGGTGATCCTGATATAGCTGATGATAACGAGTGATCCCATTATAACTCTATAATGAATTAGGTAAAGGGGTGGAGTTAACCAATTAGGTTTATCCTAAGAGATTATTGGAATTTACTAGGTATTTTATTCCATTTGTTAGAGTGATTTTAAGAGATATATGAAAATGATGTCGCAAGTTACCTACATGATTTATTTGTGCTTACTATGGGTTTTCATGGAAATATGATGATTTTACATGGTAAGTTAATGAGCTTAAGTTTAAAGGGAATTTTATGCTACTTATTAAGGGTGAAATGTATAAATTTCTCAGGATTTTTTCATGATTGAAAATAAACCTTTATGAGTTTTATTAATATTTCTTATGAAATTTTTTATGAAAATATTTGGGAAGATAGATTGATTTTTTGGGTAAGATAATGTTTATTTTAAGCCTAAAGTTTATTTTGAATTCAGGGGATAATAGGTTTCTTTATTTCTTTTTATATGTCCCTTAATGTGATTTTTGTTCTCATCAAATGTTTTCAAATTATTTCTATAGGGTTTTATGGATGAGTAGGGAAAAGGATGAGTTCAAGATGAAAATTGTGAGATATTTCATGATAAGAAAACTTATTTTATTTTAAAAGTTTTGTATTGTTTAAAAATGGATACTGAGTGGTAATTTCCACTTTGTGATTTAATATTTATTTATGTAATTATGATGAAATATTTATCCAAAATTATGAACCTAAAATATATTCAGGAATGAAATGAAATGAATTCTTGTCTAAGGAATAAATTCTACATATTATTTAAGTCTAGGTCCTTATATTTGGTATTATAGGAATGGTTTTGATAATTTTAGAGGTTAGTATAATGAAATTAAATACCCTTAAGTGATTCTAATTTATGGTTATCATGATATATAATTTTAAGATTACCATGTTTATTCATCTAAACTATGTCTATTTAGAATGGTTTTCCGTAGAGGAAATAGGGAAGCTATTGTAGGAAAATACCAAGAGGACAATATCCTTCCAAATCGACAACCTAGAATGGATGGAATTGGAACTGAGCAGTTTTTTGCTATGATGGATTAGTTTTCATAGGTTATAAATGATGTTGGTATCCATTCTAGATATAAATCATATCTACTATAGAGGAACATGTTGGTAGTGTAACATTTTATAAGATATAACCCTCCATCATTCAGTGGATCTTCTGACTCAGTGATAGCTAATGGAAAGATTAAAGCTCTGGAAAATATATTTTAAGTCATGGGTTATTTGGATCATCAAAAGCTAAGTCTTTTTGTTTATAGTTTTAAAGGTGAATCTTATCAATAGTGGTCAATGGTCAATAATACTAGAGAAAGAGAAGAGATTGACATCAAGGAATGGGATACATTTAAGAATCCTTTACTTGAGAAGTATTTTCCTAAGGTTATTTAACATAGGATTGAAAAACAATTCTTATAATTGAGGTAGAATAATAAAAATTCAATGGTTGTGTATAAAAAATATTCAACCAATTTTCATGGCATGAAACAAATTTTATTCAATATCTTGATAGTAAAATTAATTAGTTTTACTTGGGATTAAAACCAAGATATCGAAGAGATTTATACTCTCATGAATTTTAAAGTTATGAGAAACTTTTTAAATATGATGAGAAGGTAGAAATGAAGTTTTCTTATGATTATTTATTCCATGAAATCAAGTAAAAAAATAGATCTAGTTGGAAAACAATGGGAAGAATCCATAGAATAAATCTAAAGGTAATAAAATCAAATATTTAGTTTGTGATAGGTGCGGTAAAAAGTACCCCAGAGAATGTATTATAAAATATGGGAAGTGATTTTGATGTGGTATGTTTTGGAATATGTATTTTGATTGTAAAGAAAAAGATATAGGTAAGGTTAAGAAAAATTCTTATAAGCTGGTAGTAAGTTTTTAAAATGTAATAAGATGGGTCATTATGTGGATACATGTCTGAAGAAGAGCGCAAATGATGGGAACCAGCAAGACTATACACGGAATGGTGTGGGGAAGTCCTTTGTAGCTAATTTGTTAGATGTTGGGCCACCAATTGAAGTGGTAATAGGTATATAACTTATTTATTTAGATTATGTTGATGTCTTTTCTAAATCATGGTCTACACATTCTTTCATTTCTAAGAAATTTACTGGTAAAATGAAAATTTCATCTCATGAAATGAAGTCAGAACTTTTGGTAAAAACACCTAGGGGTGGTATTAAGGAAACAAGAATTTACAAAAATATTCTTCTTATTATATGTGGAAAATTTTTCCTTGAAAACCTTGTTGACTTTCCCATTATATAATTTGATATTATTCTAGGTACGGATTCACTTTTTTTTATCATACTAAGATATATTGCAGATCCAAAGAAGTTATTTTAGAAAATTATTTTCTATTTGTATATAAGAATCAATTAATACCTTTGATAAAATATCAAGAATCTGATAAACTATTGAGATATGGAAAATAAAGTTATATTGCTCGTGTTGCTGAAATAATGGAACTATTCATATTAATGATTTCCCAATAGAAAAATAATATATGGATTTTTTTCTTGATGAGTTACCTAGTATTATACTTAATTGGTAATTTGAGTTTATTGTTGACTTAGTTTTTAATTATAATACAATTTCAAAACCCTCTTATTGAATGAATCAAGTATAACTTCTATAATTGAAAAATCAGTTGCAGGAGTTGATAAAGGTTTCATTCATCCTGGCACTTCACCATGGGGTGATCCCATTTTATTTGTTAGAAATAAAGATAGTTCCCTGAGGTATTTCTTAGATTATAGATCATTTAATGACATTACTATTGATAATAAGTATTTTGTTCCCTGTATCAATGACTTATTTGATCAGATTTAGGAATATCAACATTTTTCGAAGGTTGATCTCGGGTCTAGGTACCATCAACTAAAGGTAAAAGAGGATGAAATCCATAAGATAACATTTCATAATAGGTATGGGCATTATGAGTTTTTGGTTATTATCTTTGTGTTAGATAATTCTCCAACTGTATTCATGGATCTTATGAATAGTTTTTCCATGAATATTTGAAAAAAAATAGTTTGTTTTCATTAATAATATTCTGGTTTATTCTAAAAGAAATGAGGTTCATGAAAAACATCTAAGGATTTTTCTAAAAACCCTTAAAGAAAATAATTTATATAGAAAATTTAGTAAATTTTATTTTTTTTATAGAAAATTTCATTCCTTGGACATATCGTAAATAAAGATGACACAATAGTTGATCTCGCTAAAACTAAAGTGGTTGATGAATGGAAAAGACCTAAAAATATGGGTGATATTCATAGTTTTCTTGGATTGGAAAACTATTATTGGTGGTTTTTTAAAAACATTTCATGGTTATATATCCCACTAACTAAGTTAACATGAAATGTAGTTAGGGTAATTTCAATAAAAGAATGTGTTGAATGTTTCTAGGAATCGAAAAAAAGATTTGTGAATTCTCTAGTTTTGGCCTTTCCATCCAGAAGTGGTGACTTTTTTATCTATAGTAATGCTTTATTAAACAGACTAGGTTGTGTTTTAATGTAGATTTATTGGGTAATTTCTTATTCTTCACGTTAATTAAAACCTCATGAGAAAAATTATCCTAAATATGACCTTGAACCGGCGGCTGTAGTGTTTTTTTAATTTAGTGACATCATTTATATAGATTAAAGTCTGAAATATATACTAATCATAAAATCATGAAATATATATTCACTCAATATGTGTTGAGAATGAGATAAAGGATATGGGTGTAATTGATAAAGGATTGTGACTGCATAATTATTTACTATCCAAGTAAAGAAAACAGAGTTGTTGATGATTTGAGTCAGAAAGATAATGTTATATTAACTATGTTATGTCTGGAACATGATCCTTTAGTTAAAAAATTGATGAATGTTGGCTTATAAATTGTTCATGCGGTAACTCCATCTATTATATTTTAGGTTTTGGTATAATCATCTTTTTCAAATATTATTAAGCAAGCTTAGAATGAAGATAGTGTTTGACATGAAAAGGTATAAATGATTAAGAAAGGTAAGTTTCTAGAATTTAATATTGAAAAAGAAGGTGTTTTGAGATTTATAAAAAGGTTATGTCACAACCCCCTCCCTCTAAAGATACCCCTCCTGGGCTGGTAGATAAGAAAGAGAGATAATGACCCCCTGAGTCCCACCTCTAGTAGGCCTCGGGTTGACAACTAGCACCAAGGGTATATAGGTCACACAACATGGAAGGAATTACCCTTTTTTAAAACAATATCAAGAGATATGATGGATCATCCATAAAACAACTCCAAGACATATAAAAATAAATCCAAAAACCATCCCATATGCATGCATAAAATAGAACTAGTACATGTACAGTAAAACCCCAAAGTAAAGTACCCAAAAGCAAGCTAAAGTAGCGACTCAGCAACTGTCCCAAAGCCCGAGCTAGTAACACCTAACATGGTCAATTTAATCCTCTTGTAAACCTGAAAGAAGTTTTATATATATAGGGTGATCATATAGTTATACTCAGTAGAAAAAACCTAAGTCTCTCATGCACACGTGAAAGGAAGCATATTAATGCCTTTGTGAGAAAACAACATAACCAAACAGCACCTAATAAGGTATACTAACCATCACATCCTCACCAAGGCACACTCACCAAGTAACACAAGTAAAGTAAAGTAATATAGTAAGCAAATCAATGATAGGGTACCCCGCACCACTTTCCACTGATTATCCACTCTTGTCTAATGAAAAACATCCTCACACTCCCACCTCTTCTGAAATTACCACATCACAACCCACCCGAACACACCTGGGCCTCACAAACTATATCACATCCAACCTACAAACACTCAGGCGTCACAAACTGCACCACATCCTGCCCACAAACACTTGGGCTTTAAAAATCACATCACATCCCACCCGCAGACACCTAGGCCACAAACCACACCGCATCCCACCCGCAGACACCTGGGCCTCACAAACTATATCTCATCCTGAATATACCTGGGAAAGAATAACACATCTCATCCTAAAAACACATGGTAAATCACAACACATCTCATCCCAAAAATACCTAGGAAAACATAACTGGCCCGCACACACCTAGGACTTGCAAACCACAACATGACTGAAGAATCTTGGGCTATCACTCCTTAGAAGAGGGAGCAGGGAAGAGTGGGTGATCATCTATCCATCCTCCTACTAGGATATTGGTAAAGACACCCTCCCCCATGATGATGGGGTTGTTCGGCATGTATTTCTCAACTAGGGTGGGGTGCAGATAGAAATCACAATGAAAATGCAAGTATATACATATATGATACAAAACACTGAAGCCCAACCTATGGGTTCTCAACAAACAACCAGCTCACAACACTACCAACTTTTCCACTACCTCTAAATTCACAACACCACACATCAATCCAAAACCTATTTCAATTTCCAACCAACTTAATTAACCATTATCAATCATTATTCATAGCTCATTTATTCATTCTGTTAACCAAACCAACCCAATCCAGTTCCAAACTTTATTAACCAGTTATTTATTCATTTATTCCACTACTATTTAGGAAAATACCAAGCACAACACATGACAAGCAACATATCACTACACATCCTGATTACCACCCTACTTCACAACACTTCTCATCTATTCCACAATCAATAAATCTCTCAACCTAATATTCCATTACATGGTCAGGTTGATGTATAATATACAAATCCATCCATGTCACCACCCAAACCAACCCACAACACACACTCGTACTTCGCAGACATACCATAACACAAACCAGAGTGTATCCACACATCACAACATATCCACTTCACATTCCATCTATCCTGCACACACAACCGTAGCAATCCCACACAACACATCATGCCACATACCTAAGTATAACACAATTCCGGATTTAACATGGAATCCTGTATTTAGTTTCACTTGTTAATTTAGGGGATATCAAGAAAATTGGGTAATCTCGGGGAATCTATGTATTAGCCAAGTGTATTTTATTTAAAAATTTCCACATACAAGTATTAAATAGGAATCAACCAACAAGAAACTTGTTTAGTGCACAACCAAGGACCACCAATGACCACAATTTTCAACAAGGTGTTTAGCCCGTATAGTTCACAACATCACAATAAAATTAGATCCCTCCCGTATGTTGCACAAATAAATAGAAATTAAGGAAACCCCTACCTAGAAGAGGTGTCAATTTTCTTCACACGGAAATGGATTGTGCAACGGTCCTCTAATTTCCTCTCCCATGAGGTCTGCATCCACCTGAGGATGCAACGGCACCATCACACCGATCAAAAACTGAAGGAGAACTCATTATAAGTAAGGAAGAATGTCCACCATCGCATGGCAAGAAGAGTGGGAGGAAAAGAGAGACTAACCAAAGAGAAATCGTTGAAACAGAGGAAGAACATACCTCAGATCGAAGACGGATTTCTACGGATTGATGATGGAAGCTCGATGATCGAAGGGATTTCCAAAACACTGAGGAAGGGACTGTCAGGTCACCTGGGATGAGAGATACTATTACAGCTGTAGGGTTTGTGAAAACCCAAGAAACTAGAATGTTTTAAAACATTACAGCATCAGGGGATTACACAACGTGTAATCCCCTTTCACATCATGTAATCCCTCAAGGTCGGTTTCCACTGAAAACCCCATCACATTTCAATTTATTTTTATTTTTTAGACCCTGAATCATTTAATTCCATGAACCAACTTGGACAAGACATGAAACTGATATTCATGCCATGAAATCTACTTACATGATGTGTAATCCCTACAACAGCTTTTTTGCACCTCTAACTTCTACAAAAACTTCTGAAACCTCCCAAAACTCAAAAAGTAATGAACTGGGGAGGATATGGACCATTACATCAAATACCTCTCAAATGATTCTCACCCTCAAGAATCCAAAACCAAGCCCATAAGAAAGAGGGATATAAAAAACCACCTCATGAGATACCTCTCAAGGATATTATTATTCTTGAAACACTACTAATAACCAAACACATTAACATTCAATGATTAACCACCCTATGTTGTTCGAAAACTAGAGTGGAAACCCCCACATCCAAGAATACAACCTATGACATCAGAAATAGGATCTTATCATATCAAATCAAACAACTACAAAACACACCATTCAATTACAACAACCACACTATCTAAACATCTAAATTAGATAATTTCATCCTCCATGTCAAGTTACTATTCACTTTAGGCGGCACTGACTCGCCCGCACGGGTTTAATCGCATTGTAATTAATGTGTCCTGATCAGGATTCAGGTCCTCCCCTTTCCACACATTAGGAATTTATCACATGATGCATCGCACATAACACTAACAAGGGAAAACAACTCATTTCATATAAAATAAGGTTCAAGCATTACATCATAAAACAAAACTGAACAAGGAAAACTCAAAACAACTTCGGGTACTAGGAATGAATTTGTGTCTCTTGCTCACAAGTACTCTCCTCCTGGCCACCATGACTCCATAACACATGAACCAAAGGAATGGTTCATCCACGCAGCATCTTCTCTTGAAGATCCTAGATCTCCACTAACTACTCTACAAATGTCACGTCATCCTCGATATGAAACTCTTCCCAGTTAATGACATGGGAGTCATCGTGCAGATACCAATAGAGCTATGAGACGTGGAAGATGTTGTGGATCCTCTCCAACTATGGTGTCAACACTAAACGATACGCCACCTCTCCAACTCGCTCTAACACATCAAAGGGTCCAATGAACTTGGGAGAAAGCTTACTCCCTCTACAAAATATTTTTTGCCCACATTGAGGGGAAACCTTCAAGAACACATGGTCCCCAGCCTCGAACTCCAAGGGCCTCCTCCTATGATCAGTATACAACTTCTGTTGGTCCTGTACTACTTTCATCTTCTCATGGACAAGCTAAACATTCCCTGTCGTGCTTTGCACCACATCCTAACCAAGAACAATTGTCTCCCCAACCTCCATCCAAAACAATGTATAATGAAATGATCTTCCATAAAATGCCTCAAATAGAACCATGTCGATGGAAGATTGATAGTTATTATTGTAATAGAACTCTACCAAAGGTAGGCATCATTCCCAAGATTCTCTAAATTCCAAGATGCATGCTCACAACATATCATCCAACATCTGGATACTCTGCTCTATCTTCCCATATGTATGAGGGTGGAAAGCAATTCTAAGGCATAATTGGGTGCCAAAAGCATGTTTCAATACCCTTTAGAATCGTGAGGTAAACTACGGATCCTGATCTAAGACAATGGCCCTCGAAACTCCATGAAATTGCACCACCTCATCCATGTACCTCTTAGCCAAATCATCCACTACTCCCGACTCTTTAATCGCTAATAAGTTGTCTGATTTCGTAAATCAATCCACTATCACCTAGATAGAATTATATCCTCCCTAATCCCTAGGTAACCTATGATGAAATCCATTTATATGTCATCCCACTTCCACTCAGGGACATCTAAGGGATACAAAAAACCACCGGGAACACGGTGCTCAGCCTTCACCTGCTGAAAAACTAAGAACCTTACCACAAACTCTACTACTACCCATTTCATCTTAGGCCACAAAAATTGCATCCTCAATCCATGGTAAATCTTATAAAATCCTGGGTGTACTGCTAATTGTGAGCTATGAAACTCACAAAAGACCCCATCATGCACCGATATCGAAAAAAACAACTTGTCATGGAACAACCTCTGATTTAAACCATCCTCTGACCAACCCTATGAAGCATCACCATGGAAAACATGATCGTGCAACACCTATACCTCTGAGTCTCCCCATTGAGACTCCTCCACCTGATGTATCAGAGAAGACTGAATTGTCATCTGAAATAAACAACCTCACCACCTTCCACTCTTACATCTAAGTGAAAAGATTCCAACTCCTATATCGCCTTCCAAGTATCCGTAGACTCCCAAACAACCTCCTTCTGTGAATTCCTGCTCAAAGAATCATCCATGACATTTCCCTTTCCTATGGTGTAGGATATCTCAAAATCATAGTCCTGAAGAAACTTCATCCACCTTCATTGTTGCAAGTTTAGATCTTACTAGGAAAAGATATACCCCAAGCTCTTGTGATCTATAAATACCACAAAGCACTCCCTAATGAGGTAATGTATCCACAACTTCAGCATGAACACAACTGCTATCAAATACCGATCGTGGGTGGAATATTTACATTCATGGGGATGTAACTTCCTAGACCCATAATAGATTATTGTGCATTACTACATCAAGACGCATCCTAAGCCCATACAGGAAGCATAAAACACCTCAAACGTCACCCCTTCTTCTAAAAACTAGAGCACTAACCAACTTCCCCTTCAGATAGTAAAATGTTTCTTAACACTTCTCACTCCATAAAAAATCATGGTCCTTCTTAGTCAGAGTTGTCAATGGAACTAAAACTCGAGAGAAATCAGGTACAAACCTCCTATAATATCCTATGAGAACAAGAAAACTACAAACTTTCACCACATTCTTAGGTGCTTCCCAAGAAACAACTTCTCCAACCTTTGACGTGTCCACTACCACACCCTACTATGGCACCACATGATTGAGTAAATGAACCTCTTGTGTCTAGAACTTACACTTGGAAAAATTTACATAGAGCCGGTGGCATCGAAGAACCTGAAAGATAGTCCAAAGATGCTCGGCATGTTCCTCCTCTAACTTCGAGTAGATCAAGATGTCATTGATGAACATAGTGATGAACCGGTCCAAGAAATAATGAAAAACAGAGTTCATAATCCCCATGAACATGTTTGGTGCGTTCGTAATATCGAACAACATGACTAAGAACTCGAAGTTCTCATACCTGCATCTGAAAGTAGTCTCCGGGATATCTCCCTCCTTCACCTTAAATTGGTGATATCCAGACCATAAAATGATCTTAGAAAACCAAATTGCCACTATAAGTTGGTTAAAAAGATCGTCTATCCTTGGAAGAGGGTAATAATTCTTGACTGTCACCTAATTCAACCGTTGGTAGTCTATGAACAACCTCATACCATTATCTGCCTTCTTTACAAACAACATTATAGCACCCCACGATGACACACTGGGCCAGATATATCCCTTCTTCATCAGATCATCTATCTAAATCCTCAACTCCCACAACTAAAAAGGTGTCATTTGATAGGGATCCATAAAAATTGGAGAATCATCGAGCTGTAATTCTATCCCAAACTCAACATTACGTCGAGGGGGTAGCATCACAACCTACTTGGGGAAAACATCCAAGAACTCCCCAATGACTCTGGGAACCTCTACCATTTCATTGTCTACTGATTCTACTAACAGCTCATCCAAAAAAGAGAGAAGGGGCTCCACACTCTGATTTCCCACCTGGCAAGCCCTCTTGTCAATGAAAACCATATGCTGACCATCCACATATGAAAATACAACTCTCCTCCAGAAGAAATTGATAACAGCATGCACGAGATATAACCAGTCGATGCCGAGAATAACAGCATATGATTTCATCTGTAACAAGAAGAGATACCCATAGGACTGATGTGGCTCCATCATCAGTCTATACCCCTAGCACACATCAAACAAGTTGTTCTGGCCTCCGATGGGTGTACTCAGCACCAGGGGAATGGAAAGACTCTCTACATCTAGTCTCAGAGCATGGTTTAGAGTGGGTAAAATAAAGGAGTGAGAAGCTCTAGGATCAAACAAATCACAAACTTAAGTACTAAACAAATTGATTATACCTCTGACGATCTTAGGCCTTGTTGGAACTACTGCCTCCACTGCATGCAACTGGCCAAGCCCAACTCCTCTGCCCCTCTGCTGACGACCGCCTCTATGCACTACAAAAAAAATAGGGTGATTAGAGGGGGGTTTTATAGGGGGTTATGCAGAACCCCCTCTAAATTCATTTTCTATATAATTAGAGGTGGTTATGTACAACCCCCTCTAATCATCAAATTTAGAGGGGGTTATGAACCCCCTCTAAATTCACTTTCTGGATAAATTAGTGTGGGATATTTGTAACCCTCACAAATCATCAAATTTAGAGGGGGTTAAGAACCCCCTCTAAATTTTTTAACATTATTTTTTTAATATCTGGTGGGATTTTACAGGGGTTTTTCAACATCCTCTCATTTAAGAAAATATAGGGGGTTCATATCCGCTGTTAATTAATAAGATTAGTGGTGGCTCACAACCCCCTATAATGTCTTTAAATTAGAGGGGGTTGAAAACCCCCTTTAATTTCTTAAATTAGATGGGGTTCAAAACCCCCCTTTAATGTCTTTAAATTAGAGAGGGTTCAAAAACCCCTCTAATATCATTAAATTAGAGGGGGTTCAAAACCCCCTATAATGTCTTTAAATTAGAGGGGTTTGTAAACCCCCACTATTTTTTTAAAATCAACTTCCATAATATATATATATATATATATATAATAAAACACAATATAGAAATGTATTTAAATACATTATATATATGAATATCATATAGAATATTTATATGATTGTATTTAATTGTATTTATATGTATACTTAAATATAATTTTATAATTTTATGTACATTAGTATATATTTATTTGTATAAGTTGTATTTTATATAATATTAATTATATATAATATAAAATCAAAAACATATTATATAAATATATACATAAATATAATTTATTTAAAAAATTTATCATATAAAAACCCAATCTTGTAGTTTTTATAATTTATAATATAATAATAATAAATATATTTTTAATTAATATTTTTATGCTTTAATATTATATATAATCAATATTATATGATATACAACTTATACAAATAAATATATATCAATGTACATAATATTATACAATTATATTTAGTGAAATTCTACTACAAATAAAGTGACATTTACCAACAGAAAATTACTGACAGATAATATATCTGCTGGTAAAAATGATTAATTTCAACAGATATTCAATTTTGTTGATATTAACTATAGGTACCAACAATTAATTTTACCAACAGATATATCTGTTTATATTATTAGTTCAATACCAACAAATATTTTCCTAACATTTAAATTTGTTGCCTTATAATGATAATACCAACAATTGATTTACTGATAAATCTATTCTTATTAGTTATTGTTATCAACACATATTTTACCATTAAAAAATTATTACCAATAAATTATTCAATAATGTCAAATATTTTACCAAAAATTGAATATATATTTATATATATATTACCCATTATAAGCATATCATTGTGATAATAAAAATTTATAATTAATTAAAATATCCATAATTTTGTAATTAATTAAAATATCCATAATCCTTATAGAATATAATTTTTTATATAAATTCTTTACTCTTTTCTTTATATATATATATATATATGATCTTATATAGCTTGGTTAGTTATCTATTTATACTATATATATATATATGAAAAAAAGAAAAAAACCCTAATATGCCTCCCCGGTGTTCCCTTCCATTCCTTGTCGTTCCCCGCAAGCCCCTCCCTGAACCCAACCTATCTGTTCCCCATCAGCATTCCTCGCAGTCAGTGTTCCTCACGGCCAACGTTCCTCACAGCCAACGTTCCTCGCGAACCTCCCTGTTCCCTGCCTTCATCGCACGTTCCTCCTCGATGAATATCGCCTCCCTGTTCCCTACCGACGTCACCCTTAGACTTCATCACATGGATCACCTCGATGAATACCCCCTCCCTGTTCTTGGACGACATCGTGCTGACCTCCTCGGTGAATACCCCCTCCCTGTTCTCGGCTGACGTCGTGCAGACCTCCTTGATGAATACTGCCTCCCTGTTCTCGGCCGACATCCTCACACAAAATCCCCTTATGGGGGGAAGGGTGAAATAGAGGTGAAATTAATCACCATTGGTCAACAGGCTCTGTGGTAGTGATGAAGGTTAGACCAATCCCTAGTAAATGGGTCTTGATCTGTTATTTATTCTGCTTCGTTAGTTCTTGAGTTTTTTACCTGCTTTATTTTCTTGATGTTTATTATATGAAATGACTGATCATATTCACTTTCTCCTCAATTTGGGTTTATTGTGGGATCTTTGTTCAGTGAGAATTTGTCCTATGAATACTTTGTGTGGTTCTGTCAGGATTATATTTTTCCTTCACACTGCTTGTACTTTTATTCTTTCATAGTTAATGCTGTAACGATCTTACCACATGCACATAGACAATTTTCCAAAGAACCTAAATCCTTTTGTCTATTTACTACTTTATATGTTTTGTTTACTTTGAATTATGGAAATCTTGTTTTCAAAACTATAATAACACATACATGGAAGAAAATATCAACAATAGACTTCCATTCCCTCTTAAATGTTTCCTTCTCTTATTAGAAGGTGGCGTGGGAGCTTCATTCTGGTTCCCTCTTTTTCATGAGATTGTTCTCTTTTCTCATCTTTACATACTTGATTATGCATGTGGAAGAGGGTAAGGGATGGGTTTGGATGGTAAGTGTTGTTTGTAATCCATCTCTTTCTCTATTTTTTTTGGAACCCGTCTCTTAAATCTATGGTTATATACATTGAATTCAGTAAGAAATTGACTGTTTACATCAATAATATGTTAATAATTTCTTGCTGAGACAACTTCTGTTAGCTAATTTTGGATGCTTGGGGTATTTTCCTTTATTTTTTGAATCACCATTTTGACAACCCATCCAGAAGGGATAGAAGGAAAACAAAATGTTATGGTTATTAAGGTATTCTTTGTTTGATTGATTAATATGTTTATTTATGTTGGCATTTTTTAGGATCTAATGCCTAGGTACTATTATTTTTCCTAGAATTTGTAATTTTTCAGTCTACTCTTTTTCCTGCACATAATTTTTTTACTTTTAGCTTTTGCATTCATTGTTTCTATTGACTATTCTAGGGAGTGAAAGATATGCATTGTGATTCAATCCCTTACTTTGGAATTTTAGGAGGCTTAGTTTGCTAAGTTCCATTGTGTTAAAAGTTATTTGGACTTTATATTATAGCTAAATATTTCGGCATTGCTTGAAATTTTGAACAGATTTGTTGAAATTTTATCTATTTTCTATTTTATATACCATTTTTTATGATCTATTTAGATCTATTTGCATTGCAGTGGTGGAAAGCCTATGATTCTTTCAACAGTTAGAAGCCTTTGATTAGTTACTAGGAGTTAAAAATCAATTAAACATTATGAATATTTTTATAAATTTTTGTATGATTTTCTTAACCAATCATGAAAGTAAGTCATTCTTATTTTTCAAGGTTTGCATTGCTTGGAATTTTCAGAGTAAATTTTTTGCGCTTTCTATGAAGAATAAGGTTTATATTACACTGGATGATACTTACTGAAATATGTTTATATCACTTCTGATAGAAGTTTTAAAAAAAAATAAGTGATGTCTATTTTACCTTTATATTTAAACACTTATATTTGTGTCAGTTTTTTTTAATAAGCAATCTCGAAACATTTTTATAAAATCTGCTATCGTAAGTGATAAATTGTATAAACACTTTTTTTAAAAGTATCATTAAATTCAGTAAACCTTTTTCATACTTTTTTTATCAATTTTTCTTCACAAATGATAACCATTATATACTTTATTCTATAGCTAGATATGGATAATGGGGTATGGAATGCATATAGTGAGCTACAATAATGTTTAAAGGGCCTATTGTAGATGGATCAAAGATAATTGAGCATGCCATGATGTTTTTAGGATTTCATTTAGGCCTTCATGTTTATATTCTATAAATGAATTATAAACCTCTAATTTTATCTTTTATATTTTGATTGATGTCCTATATGGTCTAATACATGTGACATGCCATCCCAACCAGGAGTCAAGTGATCTAGTTACCACAATCCCATTAGCCCAATAGTTTCTATTAGCTACTCAATTTCCCCTCATTTCCATCACTTTTTTCTATTAGATATTGAAATCAAGAATAGAGGGAAAATAATATTTTAGTAAGAATTTTTGGACATAAAAAAGCAATTATATTGTATTTAAGTTGGCTTAGACTCTTTTTGAGGTTCCATATATTGGGAATTTCTTATATCTTTTATATTTCAACTATTAAGAGATATTAGAGTAGGACCTGCTTTTATGGGTTTGAGTTGAAGCAATAACATGTCTTCTCTCACAAGGCATAAAAATCATATATTTTTTTGAGCAGAACTATTTGATTTATAAAGAATTGAAGGTTTAGAAGTTTCCTCCCCTCCTTTTATCAGTAATACATGACACTCTTAATGTATTATGCATGCTCATGTAAATCATCTTAAAACATGAAAATCACTATGGATACTTGGAATTATCTATTTTTTACTTTAGATGTGTTCCCTTCACTCTCTCCTGATACCCCTTTTTTGTTGAATTGAAGTTTTGAACATGTATTTAGGGTCTTTTTGAAAACATTAATGAATCAAAAATCATTTAATGTTTTGTTTCTGGTTATGTTTTGATTCCTTAGGTTGTATAGAAACTATCTTCTATTTCTAACCATGTTGAATATCTCAATTTTTTTCTATTCTAAAACCCATTTTCTGTTTACTATTATAAAAAAAATTATGATTATTTTAATACTTTCTTTATGAAGCCCTCATTTCTTTATTGTTGTAGATGATTCTTTGTGTCAAGAAATTTCTCATTGGTTCTGGAAATGACAAGTATAAATCTGTTGTGTCAATTCAAATGTTTTAGAATCGCATTCCCATGTTTTTTATCCTAGATTTAGATAAATAAATATGTAAAGATTATTATTTCTATTTATATGAGAATTATGAAAGCATTTGTTACTTATATTTTCCACTATTTTGTGATTTGTTCATTGGTGTCATTATGATCATTTGGAATTCCTATAATTTAGGAATATATTTCTAAATTAGTTCACCTTTATTGGTTTTTATTTCTCATGAACTTGGTAAATTTCTATGTTTTGGAATTGTATTATCATGTTTTTTACCATGATTTTAGGTGAATCAATCCATACAAATTCTTATTTATGTTTCTATGAGAATTATACAAGCATTCCTTACTTGAATTTTCCACTGGTTTATGATTTGGTCACTATTACAATCACTTTGAATTCCAATAATTTAAAAACCCATTTTTTAATTAGTTTATGTTTATAGGTTTAGAGTCATAGAATCTTTACTTCCATTGTGAAAGGATGATAAACCTTTTTACCCTACACACCATGTGTTCAAAGAGAAATCTAGAAGTTTAGGCATCACCTTCAACCCTCTAACCATGTTGAATATCTCAAAAAAATTATTCTAAAACTCATTTTCTATTTACTATTATAAATAAATTATGTTATGATTCTTTTAATCTCAACTTGTTGTTGCCCTCATTTTTTTTATTGTTGTAGATGATTCTTTTTGTCAAGAACATGCTTATTGGTTCTGGAAAAGACATGTGTAAATCTTCTGTGTAAATTACAATGTTTTAGAATATTATTCTCATTTTTTAATTCTAGATTTAGATAAATCAAGCTGTAAATATTCTTATTTCTATTTATATGATAATTATTTAAGCATTTGTTACTTGTATTTTCCATTATTTTGTGATTTGTTCACTGGTGTCATTATAATCATTTGGAATTCTTGGAATTTAGGAATCTATTTCCAAATTAGTTCACCTTTATTGGTTTATATTTCTTATGAACTTGGTAAATTCCTATGTTTTGAAATTGTATTCTCATGTTTTTGACCCTGATTTTAGGTGAATTAGTTTGTGTAGATTCTTATTTATGTTTATATGAGAATTATGCAAGTATTCCTTGAATTTTCCACTGGTTTGTGATTTGGTCAACAATGTTACATTCATTTGGAATTCCTAGAATTTAGGAATCCATTTTGGAATTAGTTTATTTTTATTGGTTTAGATTCATAGAATCTTTACTTATTCCAATATTATCAGTTCATCAAAAATATTAACCATAAATGCATTATGATGTTCAGTAGCTTCCATCCCACTCTTCAAAGATGCACGATATTCCATTTTACCCTACACATCAGGTATTAAAAGAGAAAGATAGAAGTTTGTTCATCATCTTCACCCCTATAGATGTGAGATTCATTATTAAAGGCTTCCAAGAGATGGACATGATGCATTAAAATTTTGAGAAAAAGGTGAGTTTTGTGTTTTAATCTTAGTTGTTATGAGCTTACACTTGTTTGGTTTCTTTTTTCACTGAACATCATGCATTGGATCTACCTAATTTACTAAGTACCAATTTGTGGGAGTTCTATCCTTTTCTAAGTCCTTGAGTGTCGATAGGGGTGATGAAAAATGCTCATTGTGATTTTTTTTATTTTTCCATTTACTTTTATTTTGGTTTCAATTCATGAAAATATTTTTTGCTTATTTTTGGGTATGCTTTTTGGTTTTTCATGATGTAGATATTGAGGCTAAAGGGTGTGGAATAGCAACGACTTAAGGTTTCTTGCTGTTGTTGGAGCTAACTCGATTTGTTTCTTGCTGGTATCGAAGTTAGATCATTTTTTGGTATGCTCTTTGGTTGTGTGTGGTGGAGATCATGGAGCTAAAAGATGTGGTGTTGCAGCTGATTGAGGTTTCTTACTGGTGCTGGAGTTGGCTTGCTGGTTCCGGGGCACGGATGGATCGCTGGTGCGGTTGCGCTAAAGTTTGTGGTATAGCTGGAGGTGACTCGCTGGTCCTGAGGCATGGATGAGTCACTGGTGCTAGAGCTGGCTCACTGGTACTAGGTCATGGGTGGGTCTCGAACATGGATGAGTCACTGGTAATTGGGGGGTGAGGATCTTGTTCGGGGTTGGATCCTACATTTTTGTATTGATTAATTTTGTATTCAATCTCATTATTAATATAATTATTTTTTATTTCTAAGTTTTAACATTCATGTAAATCGTCTTTGGTTTAATAATTAAAATAGATGAATTATAAATGATAAATTAATAAATATAATATAAAATATTACTAGCGATAAAAATTTATAATTTTTATTCAAATGTAATTTATAAATAGATATTATATACTGGAAATATTATTACCAACAGAAAAATTTGTCATAAGAATATGTTGCTAAACACTTTAACCAATATATATATTATCTGTTGGTATTATTATAATTGTAACAGAATTATTTTATATATCGCAAAAACATTTAGCGATGGAGTTTTTACCAACAGTTTAGTGACAGGGACATATGTGTTGGTAAAATGTTTTACCAACAGAAAATATGTTTTTACCAACAGATAAGTCCCTGTTGGAAAAAGATAAATATTTTGTAGTGTACATATATATTATTGTACATAATATTATACAATTATATTTATTGAAATATATATATATTAATGTGCATAATAATAAATATATGTATTGAAATACATTATATAAATTTTTGTATAAATTTTATTTCACATAACATTATATAAATATTTGTATAAATTTTATTTCATATATAATATTTGTATAAATTGAATTTCATTTAATATTAATTATATATAATATAAATATTTGTATAAATTGTATTTCATATATATGTATTTAATATGATATTAATTATATAAAATATTATACAATTTATACAACTAAATATATATTAATAATGTGTATAGTAATAAATATATGTATTGAAATGCATTATATAAATATATTTTTAGATACATTTTATAAATATATTTAGTAAATACTTATATATATATATATATATATTATTTAAATAAACATGTATATAATATATAAATATGTATTTAAGTATATAAATAATTTATATAAATATATACTATAAATTTATTTAGTATAATATATGAATGATATAAATCATAAAATAAATGTATCATATTTTTAAAAATGATAGATAAATTTTATAGTTTAAAAAATAAGTGTAATAGAAATAATAATAATTAATAATATTATTGTTATCATACACACACACATATAACTATATAAAAATAATTAAATACATATATATTATAATTGTATTATATCTACATGCAATTATTTGATTTTTAAAATGTAAAAAATCTAGGAAAATATGATGGAAAATACAGAAAAATGATATGGTTCAAATTACAAAGATGGAAAAAGGAAGTACACACATTGTGCATTGATTATATAAATATTATATAAATACACAAACACACAAACATATAAATGTATTTATAAATATATTCATTTAAATTATATATATACTTAAATATATCTATATATATGTAAATATAATTATGTATATATATTATATAAATAAACATGTATATAATATATAAATATGTATTTAAGTATCAAATAATTTAAATGAATATATTTATAAATATATAAATATATGGGTATATACATATAAATATATAGTTTATATAAATGTATATATAGATTTTATGTTTAAATGTATTAAAATATATGATATAAATAATATTTATTAAAATAATGAATCAAATATATATAAATAGAGTCATGAGTAAATATACATAAAAAATAAAATTTTGTAGTGGTAAAATTAGATGTTGTGCGGTCAGTCAGTGCGTGGTTTGAATCCCTATAGTGTCTAATTTTTATATAAATGACAGGAGATATGGGGAGTAGTGGGTGTGTGAAACAGAAACAGAGGGGGTTGGGGATATTGTGGAGAACTGGAGAGGGGGAGATAGGGTGTGGAAATGGGAGGATTTTAATATGGGAATTGGAGGGGGGGGACAGGACAGGGTGACATGAGAGATGGGGGTGTGGGGTTGACAGGGTGTGGCTGGATGGGGAGACATGGGGAGACGAGGGCATGGGGTTGACAGGGTGTGGCGGGACAGGGTGACACGGGAGATAGGGGGCATGACATGGGAGATGAGGTGGCACGGGGAGACAGAGGGGCGCGGGGTTGACTGGGTGTGGTTGGATGGGGAGACACGAGATATACAATTTTAAAAAACATAGATAAGATTTAGGGGTAGTTGTGAAAATCGCCCCTAAAGTAACAACATTAGGGGCAGTTTAAATGGACCCTATAAACCCTGAACTAGAATCATTAGGGCGGTTTAAACCACCCCTATAAACCCTGAATTAGTTGTGGTTTCATACAAACTATCACTATCACTGAATTTAAGTCAACATTAGAGGTGGTTTAAACCCCCTATCATGTAACCACCACTAAAGTCACCATGATTTTACCATCAGTTCCTCAAAACTGCCCCTACTAAGAGTAGGTGGCCACATTAGCAGCAGTTCACCACAACGGCCACCAATGCCTTTAGAAGGGGTTATAACCCGTTCTAATGTCAAAAATAACCCCCTCTAAACTCATAGTTTTTTAGTAGTGATGACCATGCCCAAGTTGAGGTACCTAAGTAATATCCTGAGGTCATCCCCTACCCGCTCCATCTCCCCTCAGTGGATCATGAGCCTGTTGTCCCTATTTTTGAAATGACCTAGCTGGAAACTGTTGTTGAGGATGGCACTAAACCCATCCACCTCCACCATACTGAGCTCAAACTATCGTTGGGCACTAATTCTGAAGATGACTGTGAACTCCAAAAAATAAACACTTTGGTCCCAAGTTCAAAGGAAATACATGAGGACCATATGGTAGAAAAGGAAGTTGTTGAGGTCAACTCCCTACTGATCAAAACCTCAAAGGTTCAGGTGCCTGAGACATGCCACTGGTAACCCTACCTCTTGAAGAACCCTGATAGATCCCCTCTCACAGTAAACCTCCTTGTGAGTTCATCTGCTTAATCACCTCTACCTTTTTATGGACCTCCAGATACATTGGAAACATAAAGGGAGTAACAACATACTGGATCGAAGTACAGAGTGCCTCCTCAAGAAGTATCACATGAGACTCCTCATCTAGAAAGAGATCTGGGGGAAATGAAGGAGATACTTAAACTTGATCCCCAAATTTCGTACTGACATAATCCCCTGCTGAAGGGAGTGTAGCTCCTTCCTCTTCTTAGCCTTCATGGTCAATGATAGGAATCCCGCTCAGAACTCCTTCTCAAATTCAACCCATTAAACATCCACTTCTTTCCTCTACCCTAGATAAAGCGTCCACTACTTATGCATAGCTCCTCACATCTAACTCACTGCCAAAGGAACCCAGTACTTCATTGGGGCTTAGATAAAACTGAAGGTGATATCAAGCTCCTCGAGCCAGCTCTCTGTCTCCATGTTCGAAACACTACCCTCATACTTTCCCAAATCTTATCACTATAAATTACACAACATCCTTTTCCACTGGTCATCCTCCTCAATTGAATCAACCCTTCATCGATCAACCAGATCAACATGTTGTACCTCTACTACCTGAGCCACACATGGACGACGACCGGGATCCATATATTAAAAGGCAAACAAATATTTCCTAAGCCTGAGTAGTATGTAATTTAAGATTCATTTTAAATTTTTTAATTCATTTCTTTCATTTTTAACCATTTTAACCTTCCCAAAGTGTCCCAATTCAAACAAGAACACAAGTCATTATTATGCATGTACCTTTCCTAGGGTCTCTACCATGAAAATGGTATAGACCTACTTGGTCATTTGGTGGGATTAGAGTCCTTGAATTTAATCACTGGGGGGGGCTTAAAATCTTGTGTCCTAGCCGGTCTTCCCTGGCCTATGTCACACACCAAGATCATCAGACATTGTTTCCCTACCAACCCATACAATCCTCACTATACCTAACTCCAAACTCCATATTATCTCTCTACCATCACCTATGATACCATTCTTTCATGACCCACTCCCTCTAAATATACCCCTCTTATGTAGGTAGTGAAGAAATGGAGATGATAACCCCCGAGTCTCGCCTCTAGTAGGCCCTGGGTTGGCAACTAGCACTAAGGGTATACAGGTCACACAATATGGAAGGAATTACCCTTTTTTTTAAACAAGATCAAGAGATATGATGGATCATCAACAAAAAAAATCCAAGACATATATAAAATAAATCCAAAAACTATCCCATATATGTGAATAAAATAGAACTAGAACAGGTACATTAAAACTCCAAAGTAAAGTACCCAAAGGCAGGCTAAAGCAGTGACTTAGAAATTGTCCCAAAGCCTAAGCTAGTAATTCCCAGCATAGTTAACATAATCCTCCTGGAAACCTGAAAGAAGTTTTATATACGTAGGGTGAGAATACAGGTATACTCAGTAGGAAAAACCTAAGTCTCTTGTGCACACGTGAAAGGAATCATATTAATGCCCCTGTGAGAAAACAACAAAACCAAACACCTAACAAGGTATACTGGACATCCCATCCTCACCAAGTAATGCTCACCATGTAATGAAAGTCAAGTAAAGTAATATAGTAAGCACATCGATGATAGGGTAACCCACACCAATTCCCACTAATTAGCCACTCTTACCTAACGGAAAACATCCTCATGCTCCCACATCTTCTAAAAGTACCATATCACAACCCACCCACACACACCTGGGCCTTACAAACCACATCACATCTCACCTGTAGACACCTGGGCCTCACAAACTGTACCACATCTAGCCCATAAACACCTAGGACTCACAAACCACATCACATCCTGCCCACTGGCACCTAGTCCACAAACCAAACCACCTCTTTCCCAATAGACACTTGGTCCTCACAAACCATATCTCATCCTAAATACACCTGAGACACATATCATCCCAAAAACACTTGGGAAAGAACAACACATATCATCCTGAAAACACCTAAGAAAACACAACCTACCCACACACACCTCAGCCTCACAAACCGCAACCTGCCTAAAGAATCTTAGGTTATTACCATCTGGAAGAGGGAGCAGGGAAGAGTGGGTGGCCAACCATCCATCCTCCCATCAGGATATTGGGAAATACACCCTCCCTCATGATGATGGGGGTGTTCAACACGTAGTTATTAACTAGGGTGGGGTGCATATAGAAATCACAAGGGAAATACAGTTATATAAATATATGATACCAAACATTCAAGACCAACCTATGGGTTCTCAAAAAAAAACTAGCTCACAACACTAACAAATTTTTTGCTACCTCTAAATGCACAACACTAAACATCAATCCACAACCTCTTTTCAATTTACAACCAACTTAATTAAACATTAACATTCTTTATTTACAAATAATTTATTTATTATAATAACCAAACCAACCCAAGATAGTTCCAAACTTTATTAACCAATTATTTATTCATTTATTCCACTACTATCTGGGTAACTACCAAGCACATCACACAATAAGAAACACAACAACACATCATCGCACATCCCGATCGTAGCCCTAATACACAACACTTCCCATCTGTTCCACAATCAATCAATCTCTCAACCTAAGATTCCATTACATGGTCAGGTTGATTTATCACCTACAAATTCATCCATGTCACCACCCAAACCAACCCACAACACACACCCATGCTTCATAGACATACCATAGCACAAGCTTGAGCGTATCCACACATCACAGCATAGCCACTTCACATTACATATATCCCATACACACAACCATATTTATCCCACACAAAACATCACCCCACATACCTAAGCATAGCAAAATTTCAGGTTTAACTAGACATCCCTTATTTAGTTTCACTAGTTAATCCAGAAGCTATCATATAAGTTGGGTAATCCTGGGGAATCCATTTATTATCCAAGTGTACGTGATTTACAATTTTCCATATACAGGTGTTCAATAGAAATCAACCAACATGAAAAAAATTTAGTACACAACCAAGTAACACCAACAGCCATGAATTTCAGTGGGGAATTTAGCTCATATAGTTTATAATATCATAATAACATCAAGGCCATAAAACATGTGAATTGGGTACCTTTACCCCCTTTCAATTCATTTACCTAGTTTTTATCTCTGATTAGTGTGGGGTGACTATGATCTGTTGGAAAAAAAAATTATATCCCTCCCACATGATTCAAAAATAAGGAGAAACTAAAGAAAACCCTACCTCGAAGAGGTGTCAATGTTCTTCATGCAGAAACTGATTGTGTAACGGTCCTCCGATTTCCTCTCCCGTGAGGTCTGCATCCACCCGAGGATGTAGCGGCACCACCACATTGATCAACGACTAAAGGGGAACTCATTAGAAGCAAGTAATAATGTCTAACATCACATTTCAAGAAGAGCATAATGAAAAGAGAGACCAACCCAAGAGAAATTGTTGAAACGGAGGAAGAACGCACCACAGATCAAAGACGGGTCACTACGAATTGACGATGGAAGCTCGATGATCGATTATCATCGAAGGGGTTTGAAAAATGCCAAGGAGGGGACCAATGGGTATCTTAGGATGATAGAGGCTACTGCATCTATAGAGTTTGTGAAAAATCGAGTGGTTGGAATATTTTAAAACATTACATCATTAGGGGATTACATGACATGTAATCCCCTTTCACGTCATGTAATACCGTGGGGTCGGTTTCCACTAAAAAACTCATCACCTTTTGATTTATTTTTATTTTTCAAACCCTGAATCATTTCACACCATAAACCAACTTTTACAATCCATGAAACCAAGATTCATGTCGTTAAATATACTTACACAGTGTTTAATCCCTACAACAGCTTTGTTGCGCCACTAACTCCTACAAAAATCCCCAGAACCTCCCCTGAACATCCCCAATACCCAAAACTAGAAAAGTAACATACCAGGGGTAACACAAACCATTACAGGTTATGTGTTTCATATGACCCCCAATTGAATAAAGAGATATTGGTTGAGTGGCATAGCTCTCCATTTTGGATTCATCTCGGCAACTCAAAAATTTATAAAGACCATTGGGGACATTTTGGGTGGGAAGGAATGTATAAAGATTTTGTTGATTTTACTATGTAATGCTTGACTTTTAAATAGGTTAGATCCAAATAAAATTTACCAAAAGGGATGATTCAGCATTTTCCAGTGCTATAATAGAAATTGGAGAATATATTTATGGATTTCATGGTTGAATTACCAAATACATCTTGAGGTAATAATGTGATATAGTTTATTGTTGATTGATTAACTAAATCTATGTGTTTTATTCCCATTTGAGATAATATGTCTTTGGACCAATATTATCAAATTTATGTTAAAGATATAATTATATTACATGGAGTCTCTCTCTCTATTATATATAATAATGATCACCAATTTGTCTCTAATTTTTTGAAAAGTCTTCAGAAGTCATTGGGTACTGAATTAAAGTTTAGTACATCCTTTCATCCTCAATCCAATGGATATTCAGAGAACATGATTTAGACTTTAGAGGATAGGATTTAAGATTTTTCAATGGATCATCATGGAATTTTGGGATCGCCATTAGACTTTGGTTAAGTTTTATTATAATAATAGTTTTTATTATAGTATACAGATTGAACCTTTTGAGGCATTATATGGAAATTAGTGTCAGACTATAGCTTGTAGGGATAAATTCATGAAAATAATGTTGTTTGTAATATAATTTTTAGAATAAATAGTTTATAAGGTGATGATGATTTAACAACATATGAGGATGTCTTAGATTAGGTAGAAAATTAATGTAGATAACCGAAGAAAATATTTTTTTTAAGGTATGCAATAATGTTTTTCTTAAAGTATCTTCATGGAAAAGTGTTTTGTGTTTTGGTAAAAATGGAAAGTTAAGTCCATGGTTCATTAGACCATATAAAATCATTGAGAAATTTGGATTAAATTCCTATCAAGTGAATCTGCCTCTAAATTTATCTTGATTACATGTTGTATTTCATGTTTCATTGTTAAGAAAACATGTGTTGAATGCATCTCATGTTTTGATCCCTAAAGTAGTTAAGTTGGAATAAAATCTTTCTTATGGGGAAAATATAGAACATATTCTTGACCGAAAATGTCATTTATTTTAGACTAAATTGATTTACTAGGTTAAGGTTTTTCGTAAAACCCATATGATTGAATAAGTAATGTGGAAATTATAAAATTCTATGAAGGAAAAATATATCCACTTCTTTAAGTAGTGGATAAAATTTCGAGGATAAAATCCTAAAAGGGGGAAGTCTATAAAAACCCAGGTAATGTTAAGATAAATAATTTTCATGAATTTTTAATATTCATTATATAGTTATATTCATTATAAGAATATTAGATAATTTTTTAGTAAAAAGGAAAAAGATTTATTTCGAACCAAATTTGGTTTTGATGCATTATATGGATTTATTTAAATTATTTATTTTCAATAATCAAATTTGAATTTGAAAAAAATAAATTTATTTTTTAATTCATCTTTTTAAAATTATATTAGTATGAATTTTTTATAATTTTCTAAAAAAAATTGATTTCTCAATGAATAGTAAAAAATGTTGTTTTTTATTGAAAATTGTCTTTTCATTTTAAGAATTTACAAAGTTGCATTTTGTTTTAAAATGTTTTCAAATAAATATTAGTTTAATTATAATATTAATAATCTAATTGTGGTATTTTTGATTAATTTTCTATGAAAATATTTTTATACTTAAAAAGGTATTTTTCTAAAAAATCATTTTTCGTCGTGTTTCTCTGGTTTAATTTAAAATTAAATTCTGCCGAATCTATGAATTGAAGTTGGTAAAATTCATTCTATATTTTTATTTATTATAATTAATATTATTTAATAATTTCAACTTAATTTTTTTTCATAATTAAGAGTAAAAACAATAAAAAATTGTTTCTACTAATAAGGCTAAAATGGGTTTACCGGGGGTTAAACTTAAGTTATAAGAGTTAAAATGTACTAGAAACTTTTCTAAATTCTATTATATAGACATATTTCAACCCTATAATATATAATATTCTAAAATAGTCTATTTGGGATCCATTTTTCTTGAGTAATACATTAATATATTTTATTCTTTTTAAAAAACCAAGTTTGTCTTCTCCCCCACTTATAAAAGACACCCCCTCTCCTCTCATATCCACACTTCAAGAGTGTTTTAGTTCAGCCAAACCCTACCCAAATAACTTCCATAAATCTCTAACCATTTATTATATTCTATGTTTTGATCATAAAACCAACCTATGAAGGCTTTAGATTTAAACCTAAGAGGTTGTCCGAATAAGAGGTTTAGTTCTTAACTGAGCATTATCATTTTATTTCTTCTAATAACTTCTTAAAATATTCATCTAACATTATGAAATAGTAAAAATATTATATTAAATATACTGATATGTTTTTATGTTAACAAAATAACCTATATCTTTCTCCCTCTCCATTAAATGGGAAATGAGACCATCGTTCGTGTGTGCAGCGGATTACCACCTCGCGAACCGATGTAATTAGTTTTCCATCATCTCTAATAAAGGATATTTATAATGATATATTTAATATACATATATAATATTAATGAAATATTTATCATTCTATAAAGATAATATATCATCTTATTTATTACCTTGTCATTCATTGAAAAATGATAGTGTGGTTCATGTGTATGTGTAGATTACCAACTTCACGAAGCGATGTGATTCATTTTTCATGAACATATAACATAGATACTATATAAAAGTGTATTTAAATAAATAATATAATAATTATTTAAATATGAAATTATATTTACCTTCTTTCCCTCATGCTCTTTGAAAAATGAAAATGTTGCTCATGCGTTTGTACAACTTACCGTCTCCATGATTGTAATGTAATTCATTTTTCATAATCACCTTTCATGGTTGGTTTTAAAAGTATTATTAATATATAAAATTATAATTATTTTATGATTATTATTTTTAAAATTATGGACTAATTACCTCTTTGACCATAGTTAACTTACTAAAGTGATTTTGGACATATGAGTTGAATAGCGTTAAAACATATAATGTAAACTTAATTGATTAAGTAATTGTATATAACATGGTTATATATAAAATAAAAGTAATAATTAGTTTTAAAAAAGGTTCTTAAGAAAGTAAATAATTAATATAATTTTATTATTTAGTAATATAAAGAACATACGTGATGATTCATACTCGTGGTAAAGGACACTTTACCTTAAAAACCTCATTTTAAATATTTTCAAGATTTCTTTTCTAAATATTTTTCTTCCATGTTCATATTCTTAAAATTATTCCATGGTTTTATTTATATAGGAATAAATTAATTATAAATGAAATTTTATATCACTTTTTACTTACTTTTAAAGGTTTTCAAAAGGAATCTTTTTACGTATTTTATATGGAATGTTTTGATGAAAAGAAAAAAAGGAATGTTCTATTTAAACATATACAGCATAAACAGTTATTCCTACCACCACAACTATTATTTAATTTTTGTATTCCATTATAAGATTTCATTTTATATTTAAATAAAACCCATATTTCCCATTTTACTAGGTATTTTCATAAAGGGTTTTAAATGGAATGGATATTTCAAGATCCAAAAATGATTTTCTTATGAGTGAAAAGAAAAAATTTATGCAATCTTTCATGCAGTATGATTATGTTATGGTTATTTAACATTATTTATTATGATGGTTGAGCTTGATATAAATCATGATTATGGTTGAGACCGATATATCTCAAGATTATGGTTGAACCCAATATATCTTTCCAATACATTGGGTAAAGGGATAGAGTTAACCAGATAGGTTTCTCCTAAGATATCACTGGCATTTACCGGGTAGGTTATTCCATTTGTAAGAGTGATTGTAATAGTGATATAAAAATGATTTCCTAAGTTAAATAAATTATTTATCTATGCTTGCTAGGGATTTTCATGGAAATCTTATGATTTCACAAGTTAAGTTAATAAGCTTAAGTTTAAAGGTAAGTTTATGTTACTTATTAAGGGTTAAATGTATAACTTTTCATGATTCTTTCATGATTGCAATGAAAAATTTATGTGTTTTATTTTTCCTTTAAGATTTATTATGAATTTTTTTATGAAAATATTTGAGTAGATAAGTTGATTTCTTAGGTAATAATTTTTTATTTTGATCCCAAAGTTTATTTTGAAAAAGGAAATTTTTTAAGAGTATTCATGGACTAACGAGTTTATTTATTTCTTTGTATATGTACCTTACTGGTCTTTTTGTGATAATCTCTTGTTTTCAAATGTTATTTATAGGGTTTTAAGGATGAGTATGTATAAGTATGAGGTCGAGATGAAAATTTTGAAGATATTTCATGAAAAAGAAAACTTATTTTATTTTAAAAGTTTTTTATTGTGAGAAAATTGATATTGAGTGGTAGTGTCCACTTTGTGATGTAATATTTTTTTATGTAAGGATGGTGAACTATTTATCTAAAACTCTAAACTCAAAAGATCTCTAGGAATGAAATGAAATGAATAATTTTCTAAATAATAAATTTTATATATTTTTTAAGGTCATGCCCTTATAATCCATCCTAGACCAACCAAGCCATAAGTTAGCAATAGAACCTCAGTCTCCATTACTATACATAAAATACAATCCCTGTGAGTAAAAAAAACCCATAGTTCCACAAGAATTTCCCTAGGGTCTCTTAGTATCAAAATTAACCAAGAATAAAACACATTGTGTGTGACTTGGGGTTTTCCCTTAACCCTTATAATCTTATTCCACTTGGTAATAAAACATCCCATGGGTTAAATGATACCCCGGTCAATTTTCATGCACCAAACACCCCTTATTAGAAGAAGAATAAAATACATGGGCATCATAGAACACAAACATATCCCTTATATATGCACTGATGAATCTATCATGTCTCACAACCCACATCATAATCAATCTAGCTCTCTACTAGTCATTAATATATCCCATCAATCTCTTTATCACATCCATCCATGGAATGATTTCCCTATCTAGGAATAGATCATCACACTTCATCATCATAAATAAGGTAAAAACTTAGCCTATAGTTTTTAACCCATCATTTACACACCTCATCCAATAATAATATCTCAGATAAATAATTAATTAACCTAACCAACCCTTAATTGTCCATCACATCAGGTCACCAAGGATCCCCTAGGTATCTCAATCCATCTATTAAACCACAAAAAATATGATTCTCAAGCCCATGGGATTTATTATATTTCCATCTACACAATATGAACCTTGGATCCCCTCATCAGGTATCAACCATGTGGTCCACTTTTAATGTACCACTCTAACTAGCCACATCACAAACTAGTTCCACCCTTGGACTATGCCCCTAATTCACAACTACTCTATTTATGCCTCTCAACTTCAAACTTTTATTGTACTTGAAATGAACCCCATGGAAAATATCAGGCTCCTCAAACTACATTTATCCTTTCACTCCAATCAAACCATTAGATAAACCATCATTATCCCATAAATGAGATATTCTATTATTAAATTTCCTATCACATAGTTTCATAAGACTATCCTTGGTTGTTTTTAGATTATCTAATACTAAAACATCCATTAGTATTTCATCAACTAACATAACCCAAAGATTATAAGGTGAGGAAATTGTTATTTGATCCTAAAAACATTTCCCTAGGCATAAAATAATTATTCCATTCTTAATATACATTACCTATTCTATATCATGATCCAAAACCCCTTTTTATCCCTGTATCATTCCCCTTTACTCGATTTCCACACTTACATATCATGTTGTAGACAAAAACCCACATAAATCAAGGATTAATAATTTAAAGACAAGCAATATATTTCAAAGGATGAAACCCATCATTTTATGATCATCTAAATGAATCTAAGATAGTATCGATCATTCTTGAGCAGAAAATCCTCAATATCAATCAATAATATTCAATTAATTGTTTATAAATTTTTTAAATTGATTAATGGATTAAATTCAAAATTTATACAATCAAATAAATTGACTAATTGGAATGAATATGTCAAAATTTTGATGATAGGTATGCATATTTTCCATTATGGGATCTTAGTAGTCCTATGAGAAAAATCCCAATGATCTATAATTCAATCGATCTGTAATTTAAAATAAAAAAATTGATGACAAACCAAAGTAAACTCATTGATCAATTTACCCTTATCAAACCAATGAGTATCAGCAAAAAACCACCTTTACCAAGCCACTTTTGGGTTCTTCAAGCTAAATACCCATCATCATTGTCATATTTAACATTGATCCAGTGAATTCTGACATAACTTCTTAATTGGAATAATCCAAAGTCATGGGAAATTAGAATAAATTTAAAGGGAAGAATTAAAAGAATAAGTTGTACTTCAACAAGTGATTCAATATCATTCAAACCATTTAGATTATTATAGAAGAAGAAGAGGGAAAGATAGAAATGATTGATAGATCTCCTAGCATGTATGGATCCCTGGAAGAAGAAGGTCATAAGGGGTATTAAATAAACCCATGGAAATGACTAGAAGGATCCTCCAAGATCCCAGTTTAATTATAAAGGGTTATGCACATATTACATACCCACGAGTCTCCTGGTGAGCTATCACTAGTGGGATTTTATTTATCCCACCAAGTCTTGGCCACTTACACAACCCTATATATTCCTATCTTGGTATATTATACAAGTAATTACACCACCAAAATATTATTTTAAATGTACAAAACATGTCCTTATCCCCCTTTATCTATCTTAAATTTAAAAAATCAAACTAGTCTACATTCAGATAGACCATGACCTAGCCTTTTTTCTAGTTTTGTCGGTATCCCATGGTATAGATCTCTTCATCTAAGACAATAGTAAAAAAATGGTATTTGAATTATTAAACTTGACCTTAATATTTAGAATTTTATATGAATAATAATATATATTTATTATATATAAACCATTAACTATAATTCTTATTCCATAAATAATTTCATTTATTTATGTGGAAAAAACATTGTTCTTAATATTTAAAAAAAACTTCCCTTTTCCAAATAATAAATATAAAACTAATATCTATTTAGAACATTAACTTATTAAAATTTTTATAATTACAAAACTGAAAAACTAGGAAGATATAGACCATAAATTCCTAGTTCCAGTGAATAAAATATTTATCTATTTCCAAGACATGGAGCTACTTGTCCCTTAGTCAATTCTCATCAATTTTTCATGTATATGGCATCAACACAAATGTGTAACACATAACAAGTATATAATATTGTATCATCCCTAGATTGATATACCAAAATAATATCAAATAAGGGTAACCATAATCCATTGTTTCACCACCTCATACACAAAAGGATTCCAATTAGTAGTGATGGTCAAATCCATACAAAGTGTAAACTATACTATCTATATTATAATAATTAAAAATCAATCAAAATAACCATTATGACATAAAACTGAGTATGATATAGAATTTCAATAGAAAACCAACCATATCAAATAATATAATACATGAAATATCAAAGGTAAAACCATGTTAATACATTCAATAAAAATATATATAATTGATTCCCCTCTATAATTCGGTCATATAAATGGAGTGGTATCCAAATAAAAAAAATATTTATAAATGAATCATTGTCTTTAACTAGGTTATTAGCCTCACCTTAGAATTGAGTCCCCTCCCAACCAGACTACTCCTACTCAAATCCTTTTTTATCAGGCTGTCTCCCTAACTTATAGCTCAAACATTGGGATTTCATGTCCATCATGGTGCATCTGTAAGGTGTGAGTATGAAAATATATAGGCCACCACCAACTGGGCCCATAAAATATATAACAATTTATAAAAGTGAGTTCATGTAGGGAATCATATGCAATATATAATATTCATAATATACATGAATTTCAAGTCATCGTGATATAATGAAACCCCCATGATGATTAACCTAATTTACTTTATCTAGTGCTGGTAAGAGCTTAGTTATAATAGAATATAACTCCATGATGGTACCATGATCGTAAAGCCAATTAACTACGCAAGATGTTAACATTAAAATCATAGAGGAGTCATAAAATATCAAATTCATTGGGAATAATCTTCATTGTGGTGATATAGTACTCCTGCTAAACCTTGGAATCTATATCAATTGGAAGATAATTCAAATAATAAAGAGGGTGTGCAATAAAAAAAATATCTTATAAAGAATGACACAGTGGTGTGCCATGATAATTTCCTATAAGACTCCTAAAATTTTAATTGATTGAGAAAAATCCACATCATGGGTGGCTGAAGACTGACCCTGGACCCCAAATATTCATGGATACTTGGGAAAGAAACACTAGATGAGCATCATATAAACTTAATCAGTCCCTGAAATCTAAAAACCGTTTAAAAAAGTTAAAAAAACTCATGCATCACATCACCCATTCCTATCACTATTCTTAACACCAACAAGATTCTAGAATCTCACAACCTAATATACCATACCTAGAAATGAGTTAGTCAAAAATTCATATCATACATGTAATCATTTATCCCACCTTACATATCACTATTTATATAGTTACAGCTCATCACACTCTAAGGTTCACTCAACATGTTCACTATAACCCTTCATTCCACACCTAATATCTTAATTTGTGCTAAATAATATAATAAATAGACCCATTTTAACTTATTTTGGTCATCTATTTTATTTACTCATAGCCCCATTAAATTCTCAATTAATCCCAATAATCAATGCTAAGGTGGATTGTAAGCACTTAGGCCTAACATCCCATTATTCTAGCACTAATCCTATTAGTAAACTACTATATATGTGAAAAATATATGGTCCACTCAAAGTGGTGTACTCTTCTTGATCAGTTCACACACCGAAATTACCCTTAGAATATACCATTATTCCATATGTAGCCTCCCCAAGCCTCTCACAATACATCCAATTCCTCTCTAGTGAATTCCTCTTAAGGTGATTCATAAGGTTGTCAGAACATGACTCGTTTATCATCTAAACCAAAATCATATAAGTTAAACCAATCAAAAAACTATTAATCACATCTTCTACTCCTAATGAAACCCCTTATCAATATTATATGTCACAAACCAACCCGGGTATACCCTGAACCGGTCACCTAAGTTGATCTAAGACAAGGCCTGAGAGGCGTTCCCGGTCCTCTTGGAATGGAAACTAGTATTGGGCATCATCAGAGTAACCAAGGGAAGGATTTGGCCCAAAACCAAGATGGAACCTACACCAAAGTATAAAAACAAGCAAGAACTATATGTGTGAGTATTAAAACTTAGTAGGCATTCCCAAACAAATCTATTCTCAATGCACTTCCTTTAAATAAAGAAACATTAATTTCAAGTTTGAAATAAAATATATAAAAGTAATATTTTCCTCATATCACCACTTTAAAATCAAAACATGGTCTATTGCCCTTTTTCCACTTCAAAACAACATTCCTTTACGAGGGGAAACCATTTTCATTTTAAACAATAATAATGAAATTTCATTTAAAAAGAGATTCATGGAGTGCAAAACATTTCCCAAAACAATTCCCATGAGCCTTTGAAAATCATCACATCACTTTTCATAAAGAAGTACACTACATGAGAGCTTCCGTAATAATCATAATAAGGGAAATGGAAATTATCACACATAGTAACTAACCAAAAATGCATCTCAATCATCCACTATAGACAACTAAGTGTCAATAGACATGATAGAACCAAGGAGCTCGTGAAATAATCTAGAACGTGATATGTCACGAACCAACCTGGGCCAACCCTGAACTGGTCACCTGATTTGATCCATGACAAGGCCTGAGAGGCGTTACCGATCCTCTCGGGCTAGCGACAAGCATCCGGAAATCAACAAAAAGAAAGTGGGAACAATTTCACCCAATGAAAATAAATAAAGCAGTGGAAAAAGGTAGAACAACACACAACAAATAAACAACATGAAAAATGAAAGAATGATCAACAACAACGCACTAACCTGACCACAACCAAAACTCCTCGCAGCCCCAAGAGTCGCTCACCAAACCACATCCAACTCTCACCCATGGAAAACAAGATCGAGTCAAACCTACGACAGAAACTAAAAACAAGAAAATGTTATAGGCATGAGTATTAAAACTCAGTAGGTAGGCCCGACTAATTCTATTCCCAATTCACATACCATTAAATAAAGAATTCACTAATTTCAAGTTTGAGCTACAATTTATAGAAATAGGTTTTCATAAATATTTTACTTTAAAACAAACCATAAACCATTTCCCTTATTTATTTTCAAAACTAAGTTCTTTTCATTAGTGCTAATATTATTTTAAAAAGGGAAAGTGATTTTTACATTTTTTAGATTTGTACAAAGAGAACAAAACACTTTCATTTGAGAACCATTTTTAGAAAACTAGTCAAAACCAGCTCACCGTTTTTCAAGAAAACATCACACAAAAAGGAAAAATGGTAAGTACACAACAAGGGAAATATAGATACACATACAAGTAAAACATTCATCGCTGCTAGCAACAGAGATCCAAAAAGACATGGGTATAACCTAGGAGCTCATGAACAATCCATAAAGTATTATACGTATGACTCATCCTAAAGGCATGCCTACTCTCGATGACATCATAATTCCCAAACGCTCGATGTTGCCCTACCTGGGCTAACCAAGGGGACCAATCCCCTAGCATAGCGAAGTCTGTACTAAGGGCCACTAGCCAATGAGTAATCTAAATTAGTGCAGCAATCATTCTTAAAAGATTCACTTATTATGCCAAGTTTCCATGTCAACATGTGTAATAAAAAGGGGTGAGTCAATAATGTCAATCAAGTAACCAGTCACGATGCACAAACATCACACACAAGAATCTCACACAATCGATGAACACAACAAGATCACCCTTGAGTCACCCCAAAGAAGGTTTTTCAAAATAATTTATTTTATTAAAGTGATAAATGGGCCATATGAAACTTTTAAAAGAAACACCATTTCTAAAGTGAAACCAAAACATTTGCTCATGAGTCAGAAGAAAACATTTACCATCAAACCATAACCACACTTGAAAATCTATAAATTATGTTCAAAGTCCAAATGGGAATTCTTTTACTATTGTGCATCAATTCACCAAGAAAATATTTCTAGTGTCGTGTATAAAATAAACAGCTTTGTCTACATCAAGTAATTATTCCAAAAATAATTATCTAATAATATTTCTTATTTATTGAAAATTAATGTAATATCAAGCAATTAATAAATTCTAAATTTAAATGCGAGTGTGGTGGGGGACCTACCTCAACTCGCAAACCAATCATAACAACGTGACATTCCTCACATGGGTGTGCAAGCACGCGCAAGCTGACAATCACAGGACCATGGAAAAACCTTTCCAACACACTACAACCACAAAGATAACTAAAATACATAAACACGGACTTAAAACAATCCAAACGAACAAACAACGCAAAAGAAACCACCTATACATGTTTTCAAAACACAACACACACCATTTACATTATTTACAAAACCACTTTAAACTTCACAATGTGTTTACAAAAACCACACCACATCATAAAAATTCACTAATCATTTCAAATATCCACCAGGTCATTTCAAGAAAACACTTAGAGTGAACAACCAAAAAACACACGATACATTGAAATCTACGTTTAAAACCATGCGTGCCTCAACACATTTTCAAAACTAGACTCGCAACATCCATATTATTTAATAAATAGTTTAAAAGTTTATAAATCTAATTTGAGAAGTATACCACAACTTTACACACATGAAACCAACACAAAACCCCTTAAAATATTTTTTATAAACAAATTCACACCCAACACATTTCTAAAATGCACTTCTCAACCCATGTATATTTTAATAAACCAACTACGTGATTTAATAAAACACTATTTTATGACACAATGTGGACTCCATAACATATAAACATTCCATAAAATCAAATAAGCGAAGCAATTCATCAATTGATAAAAAAACTCTGTACCAAATAAATAATTTAATTAATATACTAATTTAATTAAACATGAAAATTAATTCATCAATTAATAATCAAACATAGAACCACCTACCTCGAACGTTCACAGATCTCCTGAAAATGGTGCGAGACCTCGTTTGAACTACAACTGCACTTACGGGAAGCCAAAACCAACATACAAAACAAGATCGGACACACAAAAATTATGATTTAACCCCAAACAATAAACCCCAACATTGGAGAACACCAAAACAACAAAATCTTACCCCAAAAGGGGGGGTAACTGTCACCAAAATGGGAGTGCGTCGGCAAAACGAGGGAAAAAGAAGGGTTGTGGTCGGCTGTCCGAAGGAAATGAAGGCCACCGCAGCGAGATGAGGCCGAATGGACAGGGGAATGGCCAGTGGGGGCTCTTCACAGCCTGATAAAAGGGAAAGGGGGCAGTCGTATAGGAGGAGGTCGTGAGTCTAGGGTAGTGAACTCTGAACAGGGGCGTCGGGGGGGGGGGGGTTGCAGGTCGGTCAGATAGGATGGGGTTTGCGGGGCTTCTGCTAGAATAAGGGAAGGGGGTGGCCAGGCGGTCGGGCGGGACAGAGGGCGCGCTCCTGGTTCACTATGATGCTAGAAAAGGGAGACGATGTAAGGGAGTGTGACGTGGGTGCAGGTGCTGCACAGAAAAAATGGAACAAGGAAAAGGGGAGGGGTGCAGCGGCCTGCGTAGAGAGGGAGGTGGGCCGAGGGTGGCAGGGGAGCGGTGGTCTAGTGAGTTCAGCAGGAGGCGCAGCGGGCTGATGAGGAGAGGGAGGGAGGGACGGCGTGCGGAGGGAGTGAGAGCAGGCAGAGGGGAGGCGCGATGGTGGGACAGGCAAATCCGGCTAGGAAAGGAGATCCGGTGAGGGCAGACGCTGCATGGGATGCCAGCTGGGAGAAGAGGGGTCGTGCGAGGAATAAGGAAAGGTGTACTACGGGAGAGAGAAAATAGGGGTGGTAGCATTGCATGGACCAAGGGAAAGAGAGATAAAAAAACAGGGAGGCTACTAGGGTTAGAGAAAAAAAATCAAATTAAAACAAAAAAATGATAATAATAAACAACAACAACAATAATAATAATAATAATAACTTTAATCTATAATAATAATAATAATAATTTTAATTTATAATAATAATAATAATAATTTTAATTTTAATTTATAATAATAATAATGCCTTATTAATAATAACACTAATAAGAATAAAAAAATATATTATAAACCATAAAATTTTTAAATCACACAATAAATTAAAAAAAATACCCATTTTAAATTTTTGAAGGCAGGCACACGGTGTCGTTTCCTAGACAAAGTTGCACGAGGTTTCCAAAACGCGCTCCACCCGTGTGCCCAGTGACGTTAACTCAAAAACATGTGTTTTTTGACGAAACTTAGAAATCTTGTTTGGGATTTAACCCGAACCTCGACAAAAAATTTAAAAACCAAAGAAAATAATAAAATAAATTAATTAGATAGGTCGGGGCGTGAAAATTCTCCCCACCATAAAGATTTTCACCCCCAGAAAGCCACATCAAGCCCTAAACCCAAATATGAAACTCCTTAAGTTTCACTCACCCCAAAAAGTTTAAACACCTCCAGTTGATCGATCCAAACAGACATCAAAATCCCATAACACACAACTCATCCTTAAAACACAATCACCTTAACTATCACCAAGAAGAACCCAAACCATCAATTTCAACCAAGGAATGAATGAACTTAAACCACCTATGACACTTATTCCCATATTCTTAGTCCAACGAAACAATTGGGTGTACTTCCAATCTCAATGTTTACTCAAGAGGGAGAACTTAGGATTAGGTGGTTCCGCACGAGACCACCTGCCACCAAACGATACATGAAAAGAAACTCTGATACTGACATGGGGAGGACCTAACAGACTCCCCACCATAAGGATTGGACTAACACTAAATTACTTCTAGTGTAACTTTGCGAGATCCATTGTGGGTCTCCCCACCATAAGAACTGACGATATTAACCAAACTTGAAAACTTTCCGCATGGACCAAAAAAACCCACCACAAGGGGGGAATAAGGGAAGGGATCAACTGATAGAACATCAAAACTACCGTCGTCACCCCATCAACAATGTCACACCCTTAGAGGAACACTAACCATGCCACATTAAGAACAAAGATTAAACCAAGACCCTTTTTCACCACTGGGGTTCTCCTGACTACGTTCCAACTTCACTCTGGGACCTATGGCTGGAGCACTGATGATTAAAACATCTCCTGCCTCATATATAGGCTTCAAAAATTCCCAAAAATAACACACGAACCAATATTTTAACCAAGTACACTTCCATTCAAACAAAGGTTTCAAAGAGGTTTGATAGAAACCATTCTTACAACTAAAGGAAAAGAAACACCATAAAATGCTACAGGTGATGACTACTACATCCAAGAGACACTACAAAGAGAAAAGCTCAAACTAATCCCCAAACATCACCCTACTCCTGCTAACGGGATGAGGTGACCTTAGAAGAGCCAGTTCTGGCTTCAGCGCGCTTCTTGGAAGCACCTCAGCAAAATCGTTGCAAGTGACTCAAAAGTCCACATGTGTGGCAGGGTCTCGGAGCACTCGGGCATGTCAGTCACTTGTAACCCTACCTACCACACTGGTGACAGATCATGGAATTGCTCTGTGAAGAAGATGACTGAAGGTCTGAAGGCCTCTTGATTCCTCTATTAGAACCACCATCATCAGGTCACTTCTCATTCTTCCTATCACCATCCTCTGCACTACTTCATAAGGCTGGGGGAGGATTCGCCATCTCATGTCCTCCTACTAACTCAACTTCGGCCAAAAAAGCTTGCCCCGCAACATCTGAGAAGGTGGTTAGGTTAAGCTCTACCACTTCCAACTGCAATTCAGGTCGGAGTCCAGACTCAAATTGTTGAGCCTTCCCGGGATCATTTGTAAAAAATCATTGGTCATATGGAACTAGGTCCAAGAAATGTCGATAGAATTATAGTACCGATTAAACGTGCTTCTAAACACAACACAACTCTATCCTCTTACTAAGCTTTGTCAACTCAGAGAAATATTGTTAGATAAATGAAGACTTGAATAATTCCCATGTGAGATCTGCTTGGGGTGTGCTTCGAGACATAGACTTCCACCATTTCCAGGTTCGACCTTCAAGCATAAAGGTGACCAGCTTCACCTTCAATGGATCTAAAACCCAATGAAACTGAAGTTCCTCTCAATCTTCCGCAACCAATCCTCTACCTCAAGAGGCTTTGCTTGTCCATAAAAGAGAGGAGGATTCAATTTCCGAAACTCAAGGATGTAATCTATGGGCTAATCAACTGGAGTATTTGCTAAGGGTGCACCACCCAAAGCTGCACCTTGGGCATTCATCAAACCATCGTGGGGGTAAACACTAAAGAACAAGGAAACAAAGAACTTAATCAAAACATTATCATTTCCATTTTAAATTCAACTTTTCACAATTTCCAAAATAAAACTATACAAAAAAAATCTTAGAATTAAAGAAGACCCAAACGATTCACTAGGGGAAACTAGTGTTGATGGGTGACTCAGACATATGGTTGGTGACCATACACCAATCACACCACCATCTCAAAGAGCACTCTAAGGTAATGTCCCTAGATCCACATGGCTTTCTAGATCATGTGAGCTCACAGAGGTCACTTTCCCAGCTCCCATTTCATTTCCCAATTCCAAACAAACCATAAGAATCAAGGACATTGACAAACCCGAACATCCCATGGTAACCCAAGGTTCAGAACGATCAAGGGTTCATGATGTCCTTCTCATCTGTATGCCTTGAGTCATAACAATTCTACTCCTTCTACCATGACAACCCTAAATAATGATGGGCGCTCTGAAAAAATAAGGTTCGCTCAAGATCTGACCTACTCTGATACCATTTTGTCACGAACCAACCTGGGTCGACCCTGAACCGGTCACCCGAGCTGATTCATGGCAAGGCCCGAGAGGAGTTCCCGATCCTCTCGGGCTGGCGACAAGTGCCAGGGAATCAACAGAAAGAAAGTGGGAATGATTTCTCCCAATGAAAATAAATAAATCCATAAAAAAAGGTAGAATAACACATGACAAATAAACAATATGAAAAATGAAAGGACGATCAACAACAATGCACTAACCTGACCACGACCAAAAATCCTCACGACCCCGAGAGTTGGTTGTGGTTTGGTGAGAGACTCTCGGGGTCTCGAGGAGTTTTGGTCATGGTTAGGTTAGTGCATTGTTGTTGATTTTTCTTTCTTTTTTTGTGTTGTTTATTTGTTATGTGTTGTTCTACCTTTTTCGCTGCTTTATTTATTTTCATTTGGAGAAATCATTCCCACTTTCTTTTTGTTGATGCCCTGGTGCTTGTAACTAGCCCAGGAAGATCGAGAATGCCTCTCAGGCCTTGTTGTAGATCGGCTCGGGTGACCGGTTCAGGGTCGACCTGGTTTGGTTTGTGACATGATATACATCTTAACTCATCCTGGAAAGCATGCCTCACTCGATGACACAAAATTTCTCCCACACACTCAATCTCACCCTATCTAGTCTGACCAAGGGGAACAATCCCATAGCAGTAAAACAAAACACAATATCCAATTCCCTATTATAGGCCACTATCCAGAGTGAAATCCTAACTAGTGAAATGATAATTCTCAAAAAAATCACTAGGTATGTCAGGTTCCCATGTCAAGAGTATAATGGGGGTGAGCCAACCAATGCCAACTGAGCATTTAATCACATACACATATATAATATATAAATAATTCACACCACGGGTATCACCCTGAGTCACCCCAAGTATCAATCTCTTTCCTTACAACTTATAGATCTCAAAGGATTCCATATTGAGGATCTCCCATTCTGCTCAAAGTAAATGGGTCATGAGGAGTCTGTAGTGAGGACATCCCAACCATTCAACATAATAGATCGTGATAATTCCATAAATAGGAAATATCATCCATTAAATATAAATAAGGTAAGAAGATTATCCAAGGAGGGTTTTCATAATAATCATTTCCACTACTTTCACAAAAGTTCCAAACGATCCTCAAGCACCCTTTTTCTGTAACACCCCAAGATTTCATAGTACGTTATTTCTTCAATGTAATTCAATAACTTGCACTACACACAACACTGAGTTCAAGCGCACCATAACTTACCAAACTAGCCATTCAAAAGTGGTTATGAATAGTATTAACTGAAATTTGAATTTTATATAATCCTTATAATTTTAGAATCCATATTATGAGTTTCTTAGACATAATATAAGAACAAATTCATTTTTTCAGATAAAAGAAGTATTTTTTTTAAATGCAATTTTACTGCCTTTTAATGGAGAACCCTTTTTAAATCCAATATTTGAAACTTTTATATATTAAATTTGACAAAATAAACTTCTTATTTAGAATCGAGACATAAAAATTTATTTTTGATAAATTTTTGGTGTTTTTCTGATAACTTTCATATTTGGGTGAATAGTGAAAAATACTAAATTTTAACTGAAAACAACTTTGTTAATCAAAATAATTTATAGTGTTCAAATATACATATGAATGGTTTGGAAGAATAATTAGATTATATTTTTACCATTTAATCCAATTTTGGTCATTGGAAGTAATTTCACTTTGAAATTAGATATAAACAAGTGTCAATCTTTTAGTAGTTATTATTTCTTAAAAATACGCTTTTTGGTTTTGACAACGGTAATTAATTTTAAATTAATAAATTCAATTTATATTTTTTGAATTTGGTAAAATATACTTAATTTTTTAATTCTTAATATCAAAATTATCTTAGGGTGAATTTTTGGTATGTTTCTGAAAACTTTCAATTTTTGATGAATAGTGTAAAACACTGCGTTATTGGTTAAAACCGACTTTTCGTTTAAATAATTATTTATTTTATTTAAATTTATTTTAGGTAAAAATAGATACATAATACCTATATATGTTTAATTTAATCCATTTGAGTCATTTTTTAATAATATTAGATATATAAAATTTTATTGAACTTTTCACCGTCTTTTACCAACCTCCTAGGAGAATTTGCAAATTCGCATAAAACTTAATTTTACCACTTCTGTGAGTGGAATTTCAAAAATCCAAGAGACACGGTTGATATCAGTAAGAAAAATATGGTTCAATAAGATGAAAATAATTTTTTGTGAATAGTAACTTTTTACTTTTATTTACCACGGTTAAAAGTAAATAGGGTAATTAAGGGTAACAATGATATTATTCTTACCCTAACACATCTCCGAATTCTATTGGATAAGTGTAATTCGACCAAAAAAAACCTTAGAAATAAAATATGATCCTTTAGGTCCACTTGGATTAGATTAGGAAATTTATTATTATTTTATTTAAAGAAGAGTTAAAAGAGCTAAAATCAAAGTTTAATAACTAAACCATTTTTAATATAGGGTTAAACACAATATAAATTTGACTATAAATATTCATTGGAAATATAAAAATATTTCCTACATCATGGTATTTTATTTATAATTTTTATACATTAAATAATTAAATTTATTTATGACACAATGATGATTCAGTAATTACCTTATTAATGAAAGAATCAAATAAATGGTATTATAAATATTAAAATAACTATAATTTCAAAGTTTTTATGACATCCACGAATTTTATAGGTGAATATGACATGTTAGTATTGATTCAATGTATCTTTTTCGAATCAATAAAGTTGTGATGACTTTCACATAAACCAAATACCAAATAGTGTCAAAATTGACATAAATTAATTTTTAAAATAAATACTATATTGTTGGTTGATATAATATTAATAAAAATATAAGGTTGTCCAAAGGGATTAAATAATATTATATATTTCATTATTTAACAACTTTAGGTTCTTTTATAAGTTTAGAGTAAGTTTATTAACCATATAGTATAAGAATATAAGAAGACACAGTAAAAGTTAAACTATTTAACCAAGAGTTAAATCTAAAAGATAAGGTTAAAATGGTAACCTAATATTTTCTAAAACCTATTGGTTGAGATTATTTAGACCCATAACCACCTTATACTCGAAATAAATCATTTTTGATCCATTATAAACCGAAAATTATTTTATTATAAAATAATATTTCAATCTTTTCCTAAGGTGCCCCCCGCCCCTCTTATAAAAGGGCACTTTCCATTCTCTCAAATTCACACCTCCAAATCCATTTGGCTCGGCCTAACCCTACCCAAATATCCTCCCAAATATCCTCCCTTAATTCTAGAGGCCTTATTTTGATAATAAATCCAACCTAAGGACCCCTTTTGATCAAATCAAAAGGAAGAACCCGAAGAAGAGGTAATGATTTCACCACCCTCTTTCAAGTTCTTTTCCTCTTCCACTTACTCTTTCTTTGTTATTACCATACCAAAATAATAAATCTAGTACCTTATATATATTTCGATGTTATTATAAATATTTCACAACCATATTCATTATTTTATCCATCCTATGAATGATAATGTCACCATGTTTGCATGCGTACGGCTTACCGTCTCCACGCCGTGGTGTAATTTGTTATTCAACACTATGTTATTTGGATGGATATAATGATGAATAATATGTATATAAATAATGAAAAATCATGATAATGTCTCTGTAAAATTAATATACCATCCAATTCCACACCTTTAAGGAAATGATATTGTCGCTCGTGCGTACGTACGGATTACCGTCTCCACAATACGATGAGATTCATTTCCACGTTCACCATTCATCGACGATTATAAAAATATATATTACTAATAAGTATGTAATATATGACATAATAGTTCTACTAGATATATATATATATATATGTACTTACATATATCTTATTCACTTCTGTTCAATACGATATGAAAACAGAAACAGCGTTTATGCTTATCTATGGCCTACAGTCTCCATAAACGGTGTTTTCCATTTCATATATCTATATATTATAAATATTTATATTCTAAATATGTATGATATATAAATCAAGGTTTATATTCTATAAGTATTTTAATTGTGATCTAAATGATACGATCAAGAATAACAAGTTAAAATATGTATGATAAAAAAGTGATTATTACCCGAAATGTTAATTTAACATGAAAATCATTATTAAATGGGTAGTATAAAGTCATAAATGAATCATGTATGATATAATAAATATTAATATGGTTCTATTATAATCTAATAACATACAATTTTCATTATACAGGAGGTTAAATTTACCCTCGACCAAAGGGAAGTGTGAGGTAAGGGGTTTTCATCTCACTCCATATTCCCATGAGATTCATGCTATATTGTCACTATTTCCTTTTGTGTGGTGTATGTACTGGACATAATTGTATTATTTGTGTAATACACTTTAATTTATGTGTATTTACATCTTCATTTTATGATACTTCTTTCATGGGGTGTATGTTTCATAAGTTACCAAATTGGTAAGGGTTAATTCCTCAATCTCATTATTATTCGAGATTGTTTATGTGTAAGTTTTTACTGGGAAAAATTTATTATCCATGTCCATGTTTCATAAAATAATTTTAAAAGGGATTATTTAGGGTACTCTTTTACTAAAACATCATTTTAAATGTTTTAAAGATTTATTCTTCTAAACCTTTCTCATTAATGTTCATGATTTTAAAATTGTTTTAAGGATTTATTTATATAGACATGAATGTTTTAAAATATTAATTCCTTTCAAAAGTTTCAAAGTGGTATGGGATACTTTGATTCAAAAATACCTTTTAAATGGACACCTTTATAAATTGTGATAATTTCAAATGATTTCATGAAAAAGGTTTATTTCTCTCAAAACATTTTACTGATCATTTTCATCTATGTCAACATCCTTTAATGGATTTTAAACTTGTTTGAAGTTGATTTATTGTGATACAAATCTTCCATATTGTATTTAATGTTTTGTGATATGTTTGACTATAGATGTGTTATTTTTATACCATTCATGGTTTATGGATAAATTATTGACATTTCATATGTTAGTTTTAATATGAATGTTTATGTTGTATTTCAACCTTTTCTTATGATGAATGTATTAGACTAGTATATTCTGGGTTGGGGACCAGTCCATCTGGGTTGGGGTTCGGTTATAGCAGACCCTCCAGGTTAGAGTCCGGTTACAGAGGCTCTCCGGGTTGGAGTCTGGTTATAGAGGCTCTCCGGGTTGGAGTCCAGTTACAAAGGCTCTCCGAGTTGGAGTCCGGTTACAGAGGCTCTCTGAGTTGGGGTCCAGTTACAGTTATCCCCTAGGTCCTGGCATGGGGCCTTGACACAGAAATTAAAGTTCGGTACTATACATTCCCTCATTATGAAATTAGTTATTACATGTGATTATTCAACTAGTAGAATATCCATGTGCATGTTTATATGGTAATGTTTGATTTATTTTTGCCATATTATGTTCAAGTTTATGTTTGAAAGGATGTTGTTTTTATTACACATCTTGTGTTAAAAGTTTATAGCTTCTGCTAAATTATTTACCCTTATTGGGCATCTGAGATCACCCCTTTCTTATGTTTTATTTTCCCAGGATATAAAGAAGTTTGTTATGAGTGACTTTCATGCATAATCTAGGAGGCTTGGACATTTCTAATGGAATAAATTACTGTTGTTTTTATTTTCAAGTTGTAATATTTAACTTCATGTTTGTAATCTATTTTCCAAGATTACTAAATTGATTAGTCCTTAGAGACTTTATTCCTTGTAATCATTCCAATGTATTAAAATAATGCACCGACTCTGGGTTACTAGGGTTGGAGCGTTACATTTTCAAAGAACCAAAACCACCTTTCCCAAAAAGATGCAAACACACCATTTTTCATTTCATAATAATTTAGAAAATTACTTTTAAATATTCACACCACATCTGAAATATCAAAACCACTTCCTTTAAAATTTCAAACGGACCACACATCATCATTACATACCTTTCCATTTTCAAGATCCAAATGCACGCCACTTTCAAAACCCAAAACCAATTCGAAATCCATTTGGTAAATCCAAACCACCATTTAGGGTGTTAAGAAAAATTTTCCAAGTCAATTCATGCTTTAAAATCTACAAATCACTTGAAAAATCCAACCATACATTTTATCAAACACTTGGTGTGAATCACATAAAAAAACAATGTCATATACTTCAAAACAATTATGAAAACAACTTCATTTCACATCAAAAAATTATTATAAAGATCACACATCACTATTTAACATATGAAGAAGGTGCAAAAATCATGAAACCAATAAATCTTAAATTTAAAGGGAAAGTGTAAAGGTAAACCTACCTAAAACTCACAATGCTTCAACAATGAACACCCAAAACAACCTCTCCAAGGTTCCAAGAGTCAATAACAACCAAGAGGAATCCTAAAAAGGAACCCCCCTCCCAACATAAACCAAGGGAAACATGAACCCTAGATCCACATGATGGGATAGGAGGAGAGGTAAAGATAATAAGGGGGATCTCCCTTAGGGTCTCATGAACCATGAGTAGGGAGAAATGGGTGTTTTGTGGTTAAAATCACGAGAGGGTATAGTAGTAATTTCACAATTTTTAAGATCTGGGCACCATGTGTGGTTAGGCCGTATGGTTTACCAAACCGTGTACCAACTATGCACCCCTTACTAGACACACCTGGGCACTCATATGGTTTGGCCTCATGGTTTGACAAATCATGCACTAACCGTGTGAAATGGTTCTACCAAGATATAGAGCCTCCCTACATGCTTTATGCACGATTTTACAAATCGTGCACTAGCCATGCACCATGCCTTAAATACCAACCCTTAAGCTACATGGTTACCTAGGTTGGGCAGCACATTTTCCCCTTACCATGCACCAACCGTGTGCCACCTACTGTTAATCCCAAAAAACCTCACTTTTCACCAAAAACACCCGAATAAACTAAGAAATAAACATGGGACCAAGAATAAACAAAGATTCATATCAAAATTTAAAACTCGTCACATCCAGAACTTGAGAGAATAACTAAGATCCAAAATAGGAACTGAAACAAAGGATGAAACCCAAAAATCTGGGTGTGATAATTCTCCCAACCATTAATGCTTTCTGTCCCCCATAAAATCCACAACATTTTCCATTTGATCAATTAAAGATAAAGGATTCCTACAACCACATGATTCAACCTCTTAAATCAAGAACACATCAACCACCACCAAACAAAACTCATACCTCTTACTTGAAACAAACTAACCACTTCTTGAGAAATGACATAAAACTCAACTACAACCTGCACGACCTATCCACAAACGAAATCATTGGGTGTGATCCAAAATCCCAATGTTTCCCCCAAATAGAGAGGAACTCAAAATTAGATAACTTTAAATAAAACCACACATAGCCAAGATAGCACTCGAAACCAAATTGGATTATCAACATGGGATGTCAAAATGGACTCCCCACCATTAGAAATCAACTAACACCATCCAAATCTAGAAGAAACCACAATAAAAACTATGGTGGGCCTCCCTACCATTTTAAAATTTCAACTGGTTTCCCAAACAACAACACCCGTCATGTGCCACTTGGAAATCTCAACACCAACCAAAAACCCCACCACAAGAAGCCCTAATGAGATAAACTCTGAACCACGCAACTGTAACATCCCGGATTCGGGTTCCACTCAACGGGTTACCTGAACCCGGTGGGTCACATGACCTCAATCGCATTTCCCCAAACGCCAGAGGCTGCCGACTAGCAGTGAGGGCCTAGGTCTGATAGTGGGGAAACTATTCCCTCATTTTTCAAAGTGTAGCATAGCAGAAATAGATATAAACATACAAAAGAGGAAGTAGTAAACAATACCCAACTGAAATGGATAATAGTACAGAAGTAAAATATCACACCATTCATATATATATATATATGATGATGCATTATGTCTCTAAGTCTAGGAAAGCATCCAAAACAGGATATACTGCAATCTAGAACAATCCAATATAAAGTACAAGTACAACGAAGGAAAACAAAACAGTGTAGCAAGAACTCAGCCACATCGCGAGCCTAAGCTTGGTCCCATGATCTCCCACTCCTCTACAACAATAAAGTACCTTTATAGGGACTCTTTCCCTTATCAACACCTGTAGAAATATAATCTGTTTGGGCCCAAGACATGACCCAAATAGGGTGTGAGAAATAAATCCCAGTAGGCAGCCACCAAAGTCCCTTGCCCAACTGTCAGTGAATTTCTGCAACAGCAGTGTTCAGTAATGGAAAAGCAGTAAACTAGAAAGTACTCAAAAGCAGCTACTCCAACCAATTCCATTTCCATTTAATTTTCATTTAACAATTCAAGGTAGTTGAATTATAATTTCCTAAGACTCAGCCTCAGCCGAAAATCTCCTATACAGTGCCGCAGTAAAACTACAACAAGCTATCTAACAAGTACTGGGTATAACAATACCAAGACTATGCTTTATCTTGGCAGGTATAACACAATAAAACACCACAGTGAATAATCAAGTAAACAGTGTCCTCAGACGTAAGAACCATTTCCCTCGGGCTAAACAGAACCTTGCCCTTAGGCCTTTCCCTCAGGCGAAACATATACAAAACCCTTAGGTGATTGCCCTCAGGCAGAACAAATATTGACCTCAGGCGTATGAGGTAATGCCCTCAGGCACAGAAGCAACTTCCCACAGGCATAAGAAAAGTTGCCCTTAGGCTAAATGAAACACTTTACCTTAGGCATGAGAAACACTACCCTCGGGATAAACAAGAAACCAGGCCAATCCCAACACATAAGCAAGAAATTATATACATTTTCTCTCAAGAAAACTAAAAGCATGCTAAATCACGGCATACCCTCGGGTAACCTGGCCAAACAGCTAAACAAGGAAACACACCCACGGGGTGGCCCTGAATCCAAGCAATGATCCCAAATAGTAGTTGTACATATTATTAAATTACCTATACAATTCTAGGAATTTAATTAATCAAGGCATCATCCATATGACACCCCAATCATGGGCGCGTAGCACAATGGTACACAAAAATGACATGATAGTCAGAATTAAACATCAGACCACCTACCTCGATCTCCACAGATCAATCTATGCGAACGACGCCTTCAGAAACGTCCAAGAACAACATAGATCTGGGAAAAATGATAACCCATTCAAACCAAAATAACTTCCCCTCAGGAAATAATTGGTAATAATGGCTCAAGGAGAATGAAATTCTTACCTGCATGGTTCAACCAAGATCGACGGCGGAAGAAATGGATTCCCGGAGTGCGATTGGGAGCTCCTCCAAGATCCGACCTCTCCTCCTGAGCTCCAAATGTGTCCATTGTCTCTTCTCCTGAATGAGGAGGCTACTGCCCATTTTAAGCGGAAAAAACAAACTACACGGCATGTACTCTTAAGTACATGGCATGTAATTTTCATCATTTAATTATTCCTCTGACTACATGCCTTGTGTACTATTCCCACACGGCCAAAGTACACAACGTGTGGAAAAGTAAACTGTGTGTACCCACAAAATTTGGGATTTTTCCCCATTTTCCTTATTTTCTAAAAAACATTTAAGGAAAAAAGAAAAGAACAAACTCGTACCTCAAGAATAAGAACTAGGTTCTTATAAACTTCCCCCCTTAAAGAAATTCGACCATGAATAGCCCTTCTAAGGGTGGTGAAGATAAATCTGAAAACAACTCTGGTCACTGAGCACGTACGTGGGTCTCCCGCTCCCATGTTTCGTCCTGCACTTGGCCATACTACCATAGCACCCGTATGAGAGGAACTGACCAGCCTCGGAGAACCTTCATGCTCCTATCAACAATACGAATCGGATGCTCCTCAAAGTACGCATCGGCCTGAAACTCAACCTCCTTGGGCTGAAAGACGTAAGATGGGTGTGAGTGATAATAGTGCAGCTAAGATACATGGAAGACGTTGTGCATGGCCCAGTACATTTGTGGTAACTGAAACTGATAGGCAACCATCCCGACACTCTCCAGAATCTCAAACAGCCTCACATACCTCGGTGAAAGTTTACCCTGTCTCCGGATCTGCCTGTGTCCCAACCTCAGTGAAACACGCAAGAAAACCTGATCCCTGAATATGAACTCCAAGGGTCGTCTGCGGTGATCAGCATAAGATTTATGACGAGACTGTGCAGTATCCATCCACTTCTGAATCAACTGGACCTGCTCTAAAGTCTCCTGCACGAGACGTGGTCCCAGTAAAGCTGCCTCACCTGCCTCTAACCAGCACAAAGGTGATCAGCATGGCCTACCATATAAAGCCTCGTAAGGTTCCATCTTAATAGTTGCCTGAAAAATATTATTGTAGGAAAACTCAACCAGGGGTATGTGCCTCTCCCAAGAGCCCCCAAAGTCCAGGACGCATGCATGCAACATGTCTTCTAACACCTGTATCGTACGCTATGACTGGCCATCGGTCTGAGGGTGGTAATTTTTGCTCAGAATCACATGTGTACCTAGTGCCCTCTGAAAGCTCTACCAGAAATGAGACGTAAAATGGGCGTCCCTATCTGAAATAATAGAACGAGGGACCCCATGAAGGCGTACTACCTCTCAGATATAAAACTTTCCAAGCTTTTCTACACCGAAGGTCTCCTTGATCGGCAAAAAGTGAGCTACCTTCGTAAGTCTATCCACAATAACCCACACGACATCACTACCTTGAGGTGACCTCGGAAACCCTGTCACGAAGTCCATCATGACATCATCCCATTTTCACTCTGGAATGGGTAACTATTGTAATATTCTAGATAGACTTTGATGCTCTGCCTTCACCTACTGACATGTGGAACATCTCGCAACAAAACTAGCTACCTCTTGTTTCATACCCGGCCACCAATACTGACGTCTCAAGTCACGGTACATTTTGTTAACTCCTGGATGCATTGCCCAAGCTGAAGCATGAAAATCCCACATCAACTCCTCACGTATATCCCCTGAAACCCACACTCTTCCATGGATACGCAACACCTCATCATCGCCTATCGTCCAACTGGGAGGAGGGTCCTCACTTGACATCGACTCCCGTATAACTAGGCCTTCAGAATCTGATAGTTGTCTCATCCTCACTCTATCTAGGAGGGTAGAAGTCACAGCTAAGAAAGAAAGATAGGCTCGCCCCTGACTATCGTGCACCTCCAAATGCATCTCAGAGAACAAAGCCATGAGCTGCTACTCACCACTGGCCTCCTGCACTGCCTATATCTAAGTCCTCCTACTCAGTGCATCAGCAACTATGTTACCCTTATCAGGTGTATAGGCAAGCTCAAATTCGAAGGACTAAAGGTATTCAACCCACCTTCGTTGTGTCAAGTTCAAGTCACACTGGGTAAAGATATATTTCAGACTTTTGTGGTCCGTAAACACAACAAAATCGCTCTCCCAAGAGATAATGTCTCCAACAGCGTAACGCAAGAACAACTGCATCCAACTCGAGATCATGCATTGGGTAATTCCTCTCATGTGCCCTCAACTACCGAGACCCGTACGCAAATACTCGATCGCCCTGCATCAACATTGCTCCCAGCCCAATACCTAATGCATCACAGTAAACTATATAGTTATTCCCTTACTCTGGAAGTATCAGGACTGGTGATGATGTCAACCTTCCCTTCAGCTCCTGAAAGGCTCTCTTGCAAGCTTCTGACCAAACGAACTTCACACCCTTCTTAGTAAAACCCTTCAACGGCACTTCTAAGCGGGAGAAGTCCTGTATAAAGTGTTTGTAGTAACTATCTAGCCCCAAGAAACTCCATATCTCAAACACGTTCTTAGGATTTTCCCAGGAAACTATTGCTCTCACTTTCTCTAGGTCTACTGCAACTCCTGCCTCTGAGATAATATGACCTAGGAAGTGTATATAGTCCATCCAAAAGTGGAACTTTGAGAGATTAACATATATCTGATTCTCTCTCAGTGTACTCAGTATGATCTTAATATGGGTATCATGGTTGTGTCAAGTGTGAGATTACACTAAGATATAGTCCATGAAGACTACCACAAAAGAATCCAGATATGGTTGGAACACACGATTCATCAAATCCATGAAAACTGTTGGCGTATTTGTGAGTCCGAACAACATAACCAAGTACTCGTCTAGACCATATCTGCTCCGAAAAGTTGTAAGCGGTATGTCTGATGGTCTAACACATAACTGATGATATCTGAATCTCAAGTAAATCTTTGAGAACACTCATTCTCCTCGAAGTTGATCAAAAAGATCATCAATCCTAGGTAAGGGATATTGGTTCTTAACCGTCAACTGGTTCAGTTTTCGACAATCCACACAAAGTCTGAGGGTACCGTCTACCATCTTAGAAAACAGGACAGGCAAACCCCATGGAGAAGTAATGGGTCAGATGAAACCTTTTGCCTGCAACTCCTCCAACTGCCTCTTGAGCTCCTACAACTCTGGTGTAGTTATCCTATAAGGAGGAATGGAAACTGATGGTGCTTTTGGAACTAGATCAATAGAGAAATCCAACTCTCTCTCTAGAGGAAGACCTGAAAAGTCATCCGGGAAGACATCCCTGAAACGATCAACCACTGGAGGGAAATCCTTCTAAAAAGTTCCCTGGTCATCCAGATATAAGCTCACAATCTGGGATATTACACCACCTCGCCCACGATGCTCGGGTCTAGCTCGGCTCTCCTGGACATCCCATTCGCCCTTGTATAGAAACTCTTCGTCCTCTGGTGACGTAAAACTCACCCTACGACGATAGAAATCCAAAAAGGCGTGAAAGGGTAACAACCAGTCTATCCTAAGAATGATGTCATAGCTCGTCATCTCTAAGACATAGAGGTCCCATAGAAAGTGACACCCACCAACCTCTAGGGGGAACTCCCTGCACTGACATACACTAGTCGTTCTAGTCCCCAACGGAGTTTCTAGCGTCATAATATCAGAAGAAGAAGAAACACAGAGCCCAAGGCTCTCCACAATGGGCATAGATATAAAGCTATGTGTAGAACCAATATCAAAAAGTACTAAAGACAAGACAAAAGCAGCTAGAATAGTACCTCTGACAGTGGAAGGTCCGAGATCCTGCTCCTGTTGGGTCTGTTACACTGCATATGTTTGCCCAGTACCGCGGCCCTACGACACAGCCTGACTACCCTGAGCTGACCTGCCCTGATATCTCTGAGATCCTAGTGTCTAGATACCATGACCACGACCACCACCTCCTGAACATCACGACGTATCCCAATTCCCTGACTGGTAAGAATCTGCTGGTCCTGCTCCTGCATGCGTAGTCTGCACAAAACCCCTCTCACTATCCACTGGTGGAAAATCCATGCAAAAGCGCTATAGATGACCCATCTTTCCGCAAGCTCGGCACTCCACTAGGTCACGTGGACACTAAGGTCTCTTGTTCCCCTCTTTACCGCACTGTTAAAACATCACTGGGCCACCTGAAGAAATCTTCTGGCTAGTACTGCCACCATGAGAGAAATCTATCTGTCTCTTCCTCTTACTGGTTGAAATAGTACCAGAAACTGGTGCCGAACCACCCTATCCTGCACCACTAGCTTCCCGCAAGTTCTGCTCAGTAATCAGTTTCTGGTTCACAATAGTGTGCACTATAGGCAACCTGAAAACATTCACCAGTGCTCGGATGTCATATCGAATCACATCCTCAAAGCGTTGAGACCTCAACGCCTCATCTCCCACCAGAACAGGTGTGAAGCGTTGTAACTCAGTGAAGTGGGCATAATAATCCATCACTGACATAGTGCCCTGCTGCAGATTCATGAACTCTCGAGCTCGATTTTCCCTCAGTGTCTCCAGGAATAAAAATTCATAAAAGACTGCCTAAAAATTTTCCCACGCCATGTCTCTGTGATGCTCGGTCTGGGTGGTAACATCCCACCATCTCTTGGTGGAATCACGCAGCATGTATGTAGTGATCTTGACCCTCCTCCATGGAGGTGTCTCCAGATGCTCGAAGATAGTCTTCATAGAACCCAGTCAAGACTCCGTAGCCTGTGGTCCACCATCCCCTGAAAATATAGGTGGATGCTGCTGCTGGAATATACATGTAAGCTCTGCCATAGATGTGGCAACCGGCGGTGCTCCCTGGAAGGTATGCATAAACCGCATAAAGGCTTCATGGAACTGTACCTCTATGCCTGTGTCCGGTATAATGGTTGGCGACGCATCTGGCTCTGCTGGAGGATCCATCGGTAGCCCATGGCCTACCATCTCTGGAGTATACTCATTGCTGCTCTCCTGTCAAACAAATCGAGGTCGTCTCTGCGGCATGACTCTACATGGTCAAACACATGACTTAGATTAAGATTATCAAGGACTAAAAACAAGAAGTATGAGAGGGAACAAGGAAAAGAAAACATTCAAGTTTTACAAACAAGACTACATGGTGTGTATAATAACTACACGACATGTTCCCTCAAGTCTTTCACATAGGCATGTACTTCTTCCAAAACTGGTCATGTAACACCCCAAACACACGGCGTTTTGTCCACACACATGGCGTGTACTTTAATTTTATTCCCCTGCCCGAATCATTCTACACGGCTTAGCCACACAGATCTCATTTAAACAAGACTACACAGCGTGTACAACATCTACATGGCGTGTACTGGACAATCTTCACTGACCCGTGTTGTCCGTTACATAGCCGGGTACAAATCTCAGACTACACGGCGTGTTCCAGATAGACACGGAGTGTACGACTTAATTTCAAACTGCCCGTGTTGTTAGTGACATGGCCAGCTACTTGGCTGACACTACATGGTGTGTTACATCCACACACGGCGTGTACACCACCCTGTTTTCCCAACCATACGGCCAAGTACACACGGCCTCTCATCGGTGAAGACTATATGGAATGTCCCTCAGGTACACGGTGTGTTTAAGAAGTGGTAACACCAACCTGTGTTTGTTAGTTACACGGTCGGATCCCCAGTTCAAACTACACAGCATGTTCGTTATTGACACGGTGTGTATAAACTCAGATTTATCCGCCCGTGTTGTTAGTTACACGGCAGAAACAGGTTCAACACAACACGGCGTGTATAATAACAACATGGAGTGAGCCTTCAAAGTTTCACTATCCCATGTTTCTACCTACATGATCCATGACACTGGTAGAAAATACATGGTGTGTACATACGGTGCACGGAGTGTACTTAAAAAAAATTCTTCCCGAATAGAAGAGTAAACGGAGTGTATTCATAATTACACGACATTTATTCTGGGTTTTTCTGGATAGTAAGTCTCAGAAACTACTCCGGAGCCCAGAAAAACACTGAAACCAACACCTAAGTGCCAAATTTCGATCTGTGAGGGCCCATACTTTCCGCTAATCAAAGCTTGGCATCTTTTACATGTTATAAACAAAGTAAACAGTCAATGATATACCAAATTCCGATCAATGAGGGGCCATACTCTTCAAGAACCAAATTTTGGCGTTCATTCTCCAAAACCTCAAACAACAAGACCTTATCAAATAGCATGTATTTTTATCCAGGAAACTATTACAACATCATGCATTTACTAGCACAACATCCATCACAACAACATGCAATTTCTAATACACCTACATGGTATGGAAATTATGCATGGAATGTGATTATAACATGTGCCTAAATGATTCATGTGATGGCATACCCTCATCTCATCAGGTTGAAACTAAATAGAACCCAAGTATAAAAATATAAATAGAACACCACAAGTGCTTCACCCAACAGTGAAAATCAAATCAACTGTAAAGTGAAAAATCAGTAAAATTGCAACACGAGATAAATTGGCTTTTCCCTGTACACTGGTTAGCTACTCTCGGGGCATAGATTATTACCAAATACCAATTTCGTCCTATCCCTAACTATAGGCTCCAAATAGTAAGTCAAATAAAAGAACGCCTTTAATACCACTTTGTAACGTCCCGGATCCGAGTGTCACTCAACGGGTGCCCCGAACCCGGTGGATCACATGACCTCAAGCTTATTTCCCCAAATGCCAGAGGCTACTGACTAGCAGCGAGGGCCTAGGTCTGATAGTAAGGAAACTATTCCCTCATTTATCAAAGTGTAGTGTAGTGGAAATAGATATAAACATACAAAAGCAGAAGCAGTAAACAATACCCAACTGAAATGGATAATAGTACAGAAGTAAAATATCACAACAATCATATATATATGATGATGCATTATGTCTCTAAGTCTAGGAAAGCATCCAAAATAAGATATACTGCAATATATAACAATCCAATACAAAGTACAAGTATAGAAAAGGAAAACAAAATAGTGCAGCAGGAAATCAGCCGCATCGTGAGCCTAAGATCTGTCCCATGCTTTCCCACTCCTCTACAACAATAAAGTACCTATATAGGGACTCTTTCCATTATCAACACCCACAGCAATATAATCTGTTTGGGTCCAAGACATGACCCAAATAGGGTGTGAGAAATAAATCCCAATAGGCAACCACCAAAGGCTTGTGCCCAACTGTCAGTGAATTTGTGCAACATCAGTAAGCAGTAATGGAAAAGCAGCAAACTAGGAAGTACTCAAAAGAATCTACTCCTACCAATTCCATTTCCATTTAATTTTCATTTAATAATTCAAGGTAGTTGAATTATAAGTTCCCGAGACTCAGCCTTAGCCGAAAATCTCCTATACAGTGTTGCAGCAAAACTACAACAAGCTATCTAACAAGTACAAGGTTTAACAATACCAAGACTATGCTTTAGCTTGGCAGGTATAACACAAGAAAACACCACAATGAATAATCAAGTAAACAGTGTCCTCAGGCGTAAGAACTGTTGCCCTCAGGCTAAACAGAACCTTGACCTCAGGCCTTGCCCTCAGGCAAAACAGATACGAAACCCTCATGTGATTGCCCTAAGGCGTACGATATAATTCCCTCAGGCATGGAAGCAACTTCCCATAGGCATAAGAAAATTTTCCCTCAGGCTAAACTAAACACTTGTCCTCAGGCATGAGAAACACTACTCTCAGGCTAAACAAGCAACCGGGCCAAGCCCAACACATAAAAAAGCAATTATATACATTTTCTCTCAAGAAAACTCAAAGCATACTAAATCACAGCATACCCTCGGGTAACCTATCCAAAGGTATAATCAAGGGAACTCACCCAAGGGGAGTCCCTAGATCCAAGCAATGATCCCAAACAGTAGTTTTACATATTATTAAATTACCTACGCAATTCTAGGTATTTAATTAATCAAGTCCCCAGCCATACGACACCCCAATCATGGGTTCGTAGCACAATGGTACACAAAAACGACATGATAGTTGGAATTAAACATCAGACCACCTACCTCGATCTCCACTGATCGATATATGCGAATGACGCCTTCCGAAACGTTCGAGAACAATGTAGATCTAGGAAAAACGATAACCCATTAAAACCTAAATAACTTCCCCTCGGGAAAGAATTGGTAATAACGGCACAAGGAGAAGGAAGGTCTTACCAGCATGGTTTAACCAAGATCGATGGCGGAAGAAACGGGTTCCCGGAGTGCGATTGGGAGCTCCTCCAAGCTCTGGCCTCTCCTCTCGAGCTCCAAACGTGTCCACTGCCTCCTCTGCCGAATGAGAAGGTTGATGCCCGTTTTAAGCGAAAAAAACAAACTACACGGAGTGTACACTCAAGTACACGACGTGTACTTTTAATCATTTAATTGCTCCTCTGGTGGCTACTTTTTACCGCCACATTTTTCCTCTGTCGACATGAGTACACAGTGTGTATTTCTCACTACATGGCATGTATTGTCACTCCGCTGGCGGCTACTCCCACCACCTTACTGTTCACATGACGACTGATTACACGGCATGTATATAATAAGTACATGGTGTGTAGTTAGTTTTTACACCCTTTATCACCGACAGGCCTACACACCCTGTGTACTCTTCCCACACAGCCAAAGTACACGGCGTGTGGAAAATTACATGGCGTATACCCACAAAATTTGGGATTTTTTCCCCATTTTCCTTATTTTCTTAAAAAAACTTAAGGAAGAAAGAAAATAAGAAACTCATACCTCAAGAATAAGAACCAGGTTCTTACAAACAAACCTAGAACCAACTTACAAGGACTAACTGCACAAGGACCACCAATTCATAGATTCGCATCTGAAAGGGAACCACCACTGAAGTTTCAAGAAAATGAGAACACTATTCCTTCTTATAAAAAAAGTATAACCTTCAACCCATAAGGATTGTAATGAGGAAATAAGGTCTTTACACCCTTTCCACAAAACGTGACCTTAAAGGTGAAGAATATACAACAGGAAAACTTAAACTCCCATCATTCTAGCCCTAAAGACATAAGTTAGACCAAGGCCCCTCACACCCTTGATTCCTGACTACGCACAATCTTTACTTTGGGTCATATTGCTGGAGCTCTGATGTTTTAAGCATCGACTGCTCATAGTCAGGAGCTGAAAATCCCTGATTAGAACTCCTTCTTTCCATTGAAAGGGATTCATAAGATACACACATATCATTTTTCACCTTAAACAAGGAACAATAGGAACAATATGCTCACGGAACACACCTCCATATAAAATTAATAGATTACAAAATATCTAGAAGAAAAACACAAAATCCACTTTTACAATTTAAAGAAGACTACAACACCAAAAAACACCAGCATACACAACCATTACAACAAAAGAAGCACACATAGAAGGGACTTTAATCCAAGCCTAGAATGGTGTCCTACTCTTGAAAACTGGCTCCACGTCGCTTCCTGACAACACCCCGACAAAACCATTGTAAGTAGACTAGGAATCCATAGGTACAACAGGTCTTCGAAGAACTCATACATGACGAATTCTTATAATTTGTCTTGTTGTGCTGATGACACACTATGATCATGTGCTTAGAAGAAGATGACGAAAGGTCAAGAGTCCTTTTAATACCATGGATAGCACCATCAGCTTCAGGATGATTCTCCATATTCTTAATAGAATTACCTTCTCCACTTATAAAGATTGGAGGAAGATTCGAATGCCTCAAGAACTCCCACTAACACAGCTTCAACATGAATAGATTTCCCCACAATGTCAAAAAAATAAGTTAAACCAAACTTTGACACCTTTGATTGCATATCAAGATGAAGTCTACTCTCAAAACATTTAGCCTTCAGGGAATCATCTACAAACAAATCTAGAATATAAGGAACTAGGTCTACAAAATGAAAAAATAACTGCAACATTGATCCATCACCTTGTTGTAGATAGCACATCTCTATCACCTTTCTCACCTTCACTGCCTCAGAGAAATATTGATGAATTAATGAAGCCTTGAAGAACTCCCAAGTAAGATCTTCCTTAGGCTTGGTTTGAGATATTGAATTCCACCACTTCCAAGTTTATCTTTAGAGAATAAAGGTAAAAACTTTACCTTTAATGATTCAGGTAACTCAAGGAGACTAAAAATCCTTTCGATTCTCTGCATCCACTCTTCTTATTTGAGATGATCTGCTTGACCATAAAAGAGAGGAGGTTTTAACTTTCAAAACTCAAAAAGGAAACCCTTGGGTTGATCAACTGTAAGGTCCACTAACAGTAAACCACCCATATCCACACCTGAAATATCCATCAAATCTTTATGGGGGCAGACATTAGAAAATAAGAAAACCAAGGGCTCAATCAAAACCAACTCACCAAAAAGTATTCTCAAGATCAAATACCACATAAACATCATTCCCAAATCATAGGGAAACAAGCCACAAAATCATTGGTTTTCAAAACATCAAAATTTTTATCTTAAAAATATTTTTGAAAGAAGACAAATTTGGTGGGTTTCACAATCACCAATAGTATCCCTTAGAGCCTCACTCACATGCACACTTCTATGCCAACCTAGGCTCCCATACACTCATGCTAATCCATGCAATCATATTCCCATGCCATCAACCATACACATCCCCACACATATCTATGAATGTGATCACTCATGGGAATACCAAAGGTCAAACAAAACATTTCCACTTATCAAAATAAAACATCCAACCCATGTTTTCACATTCTCAACCCACTTCCCATTTCAAAATTCACAAACTCTTTTAAAATATCATTAACCACTAATTGAAAACCATTTTCAAATTCCAAAATCCAATCCTTTTTATCCTACTCAAAATAATATTCCATGGATTCCATCCAAAAATACAATTCATCCCATTCAAAACATTTTCTACAGCTCAACAAATCCCATTACATCAAAGTCATTTGATTAAAAACCTGCTTTTTCTCATTTAAAAAAATCAAAAACCCTATTTAAATTAAATTTTTGATTTCCAAGAAATAAATTTAAATAACTCTATATTTTGATTATAAAAATCCAATCTTGTTGAACCATTTCCATTTTACCCCAAGATCATTTTATAAAAATACATTTTCTAAAGCTTTTCTTCAAAGATGATTCTAAGGACTCTTCTTATATCTTCCCAGAAAAAAACCATTACCACTTTAAATACAATTTTTACAATTCCAAAACAAGAGTTTTTAAAACAATTTTCAAAATCAAAGGAGTCCTAAAACAACTCACAAGGGAAAACTAGTGTCGATGGGTGACTTAGCCATACAACTGGCGGCTATATGTTAATCATGCCACCATCATAGAGAGTCTTCTAGGACCATGTCATCAGCTCCACGTGACTTTCCAGGGCCTGTGAGTTCACTGAGACCATTATCCCAACTCTATTTTCATTTCCCAAACACAAAACAACCAATAAGAACTAGATAAACCAAAAGAAACCTGACTTCCCATGGAAACTCAAGGTTCAGTCTAGAAAGTGTTGGCCAGACACTCCCCTAAACCTACACCACAAGTTTTGACAATCCTAATCCATCTACCTTTACATCACAAATAATAAAGGGTGCTCTAAAATCTTGGTCCTTTAAAGAACCAACCTCCTTTGATACCATTTTGTTATGAACTAACATGGGTTGACCCCGAACTAATCACTTGAGTTGATCCAGGAAAAGGCCCGAGAGGCATTATTGATCCTCCTAGGCTAATAAATAGTGTCAGGCATCATCAGAGTAACCAAGGGAATGATTTATCCCAAAATAAAAAAAAAATCGAACGTCATAAATAAACAGATTAGCCTAATATGTAAATAACCAAATTGAAAATAATTTAAACAAAGCTGAAAATACAACAACTGAACATCAAAAAACAATATGGACCTGATGGCCACAATGTCTCCATGTGACCCTATGGTTCACTCTCCAAAACCAAAACCAACCATCACCCACAATGATCTAAACCAAGTAGGAACCTACACCAAAAGCTAAAAACAAGAAAGAACTATAGGCATGAGTATTAAAACTCGGTAGGTGTGCCCAAAAAATCTATTCACAGTGCACTTTCTTTAAATAAATAAACACCAACTTCAAGTTTGAAATACAATATATAAAAGTATGCTTTTCCATATATCTCCACTTTAAAATCAAAAAATGGTCTTTTTCCCTTTTTCTACTTTAAAATCGCATTCCTTTCTAAGGGGAGACCATTTGTATTTTAAAGAAGAATAATAAAATTTCATTTGAAAAGAGAGCCATGGAATGCAAAACATTTCCCAAAATAATTTTCATAAGCCTTTGAAAATCATAACATCACTTTTAATAAAGAAGTACACTATAGAAGTACTGTAGTAATAATCATAACAAGGGATATGGAAATAAGCACATAGAGTAACTGACCAACAATGTATCTCAATCATCCTCTATAGAAAATGAAGTGCTGATAGACATGGGAGAACCTAGGATCCTGTGAAATAATCCAAAACATATTATACATCTTAACTCATCCTAGAAATCATGACTCACTCGATGACATCAAATTTTCCCCACACGCTCGATCGCACCCTATCTGGTATAACTGAGTGGAATTATCCCATAAAAATAAAACAAAACACAATATCAAATTCCATGTTATGAGCCACTAGCCAGAGTGAAATCCTTACTAGTGTAGCAATCATTCTTAGGAAATTCTCTAGCTATGTCAGGTTCTCATGTAGAGAGTATAAAGGGGGTGATCCAACCAATGCCAACAGAGCATCCAATCACATGCACATATATCATATATAAATAATTCACACCACAAGCATCACCCCGAGTCATACTAAAGATCAATCTCTTACCTTACAACTTATAGATCACAAAGGAGTCTGCACTGAGGATCACCCATTCTGATCAAAGTAAATGGGTCACAAGGAGTCCACAACAAGGATGTCCCACTCATTCAACATAATGAATCATGATTATTCCACAGTGAGGACATCTCATCCATTAAATATAAATAAGGCAAGAAGATTATTCAAGGAGGGTTTTCATAATAATCATTTCTTCTACTTTCAAAAAAGTGCCAAACAGGCCTCACACATCCTTTTTCAAAGAACCAAAACCACCTTTCCTAAAAAGATGAAAACACACAATTTTTCATTTCATAATCATTTAGAAAATTCCCTTTAAATACTCACACAATATGTGAAATATCAAAACCAAATTCATTAAAATTTCAAATGGGACACACATCATCATTACATACCCTTCCATTTTCAAGATCAAAATGAACACCACTTTCAAAACCCAATACCAATTTGAAATCCATTTGGTAAATCCAAACCACCATTTAGGGTGTCACAAAACATTTTCCAATTCAAACCATGCTTTAAAAGACAAAAATCAATTACAAAATCTAACCATACATTTCATCAAACACTTGGCATGCATCACATAACAAAACAATTCCAAATACTTCAAAACAATTATGAAAACCACTTCATTTCACATCAAACAATTATTCCAAAGATCACGCATCACTATTTAACAAATGAAGAAGGTGTGAAAAGAAATAAACCAATGAATCTTAAATTTAAAGGGAACATGCAAAGGGAAACCTACCTCAAACTCACGGTGATTCAACAATGCATGCCCAAAACAACCTCTCCAAGGTTCCAAAAGTCAAGAAGAACCAAGAGGAATCCTAAAAAGGTAAAAACCCCACTATAAACCAAGGGAAACATTAACCCTGGATCCACATGATGGGAGAGAAGGAGAGGCAAGGATAATAAAGGAGGATATCCCTTAGGGATGTATGAACCTAGAGGGGATAAATGGGTGTTTTTGGGTTAAAATAACAGGAGGTTAGAATAGGAATCTCATAATTTTTAAGATTTGGGTATTGCGTATAGTTAGGCCATAGAGTCTACCAAATTGTGCGCCAACCGTGTGCCCCTTACTGGACACACCTGGGCACTCGCACGGTTTGACCGCATGGTTTGACAAACCTTACACCAACTATACAAAATTGTTATTCCAAGATACAAAGCCTCACCACATGCTTTTTGTGTGATTTGACAAACCGTACACAAGTCATGCCTCATTCCTCAAACACCAACCCTTCAGTCGTACGGTTACCTGGGCTGAGCCACATAGTTTCCCCTAACTGTGCACCACCTGATTCCAAGCCCAAAAACCTCACTTTTCACCAAAAAATCCCAGATGAACTAAGTAATAAACATGGAACCAAGAATAAACAAAGAATCACCTTAAAATTTAAAACCTGTCACACCCAGAACTCAATAGAAGAATTGCGATCCAAAAGATGAACGAGAACAAAGGATGAAACCCAAAAATCCAAGAATGATTTTATAAGGGACCATCCTAGTTACCTCATGTTAACCTCACCTAAAGACACCTATTAGAATTCCTTTACTCACGACTCACTCAAGTATCAAAAGGTGATATGATCATCGGGCGATTCTAAGATCATTCCATTAAAAATAGAGTGCTTTCTCAAGTCCTAATAGGTTTAAACTCTTTATTATACTTTCCCACATAAACTCAATTCCCATCCGACTACCTAACAAGAATCCCCATGATCACATACAATAGTGACATGCAAGAAACAATTTGTAAGGATTTATAATTTAAGAACAACCTTCCTTTCTAGAGGAGTCGATCCATTGAGTTGAATTCATCAAATTCTATCCAATCCTGTATCGATCACCCTTAAGAATATGTGTACACATATCAATCTACAATACTCAATTAATTAATTATAATCTTCTATAATTAATTTCTCATACTTAATTCAAAAATTAATAATCCTTACAAATTCACACAATCGTTCCTATTAATCAAAATATTAATCTAAAAATTCTAACAACCCATAGAAAGATGGTTTTATTCATATAAGATATATCATTATTCTTCATAATTTAATTGATCATATATTTTAAATGGAGATTTATAAAATATATATAGGAACTTACTGGTGTCTTACTATGGCCCAAACAGTGATAAAAAGTATACATAAATCCTCTCCAAGCCTCCTCTAACCACCACACACAAAATCCAAATCTTGTTAGTTTGATTTCACTAAATTTATGTGAAATATTATGTAAATACCTAAGTAGAACCTCCCAAAATCAATAGTGGTATGGATAAAAAAAGGAAGAGAATAAAGGAATAGATTACCTAAAATCATAATAAAAAATTCCTCCAAATTATTCTCATTCAAGAGGAATTAAGAGAGGGAACCAAGGATGAGTATCCTATCAAATGTCCCTCCCTATAAGCCCCTAGATATTTTGACTAGGGGGGAAACCATGAAAATATGGCCATGCCCTTCCAATTTAAAAAATTCCCATGGAACCACTAGAAGTTTTATTTCCCTCAATGGACTCCTATTTTGACCACCAGGGTCTTGATTTCTTGCTATAAGGATTTCAGTATTAAGGGAGTGATGCAATACTATTATCTAATATACTAGAACTCTAATAGACTTTCGCTGGGGTTCTGGTGGCCTATTTCTACCACCTACCATACCTATCCACTTACACAATATTCAATAATCCCCTTCGAGTATTTTATTTATACCTATCATTCTAACTCTAAAACTCTCATTTCATCCTCAATTCGATTTTTAATTATCTTTGAAACCTCTATTTGAACATCCCAAACATGTAAATAGACTATGTCCCCCTACCCAAATTCTTAGCATTTAAATTTACCAGATCCTGATCCATTGAGATTCAAACCTCCTCAAATTCCTTGAAATTTAATGAGGTGGGTTTTTATAAATTCCCCCCAAAACAACTTATTTTCTCCGAGAATAATCAACATTCATCTCCCATGATCTATTTGATTTAGTAGAGTTTGATGTGGTCTCTCACAATAGAGCCCTTACTAGAAATGGTTAGGCCAACGGAGCACCCAAACCATGAGAGTTTCATTTTCTCTAGCGGTCTTCACTCAAATCCATTCAACGCCCATATCATTCCTTGAAAGATAGGATATACACCAATTCTACCTTTCCATCATCGACCTTGCATGAATTATTCCCATTGATACCACTACACAGGATTCTCCAAAATCTCCATAGACACGGATATCATGGTGATAAGTGTCTCTATATCCTATGGGAATTACTTTTCCCTAATGACGTGTTTAGAAATAAAAAATCAATAATTATGAACTCAAACATTCACTGCTAGTTATATATATAAGGAAACCTCACCATGCATACTTATCATAGCCAAATCATAGTCTTCTACTTGAGGTGAGATCTACTGAATAAAATCCCAACTTCTTAATTCTATCATCACATTCCATTGATAAGGACTAATATTTCCTATACTTGAGTTGTTTTTAGACCATTCATTGAACCTCACCCTAGTCACTAAATGCACTAATTGTAATGGTTCTAGAATTTTATTTTTTGGAATATTGTTAAATTAAAAAGGATATTTGGTAAATTTTCACCTGAATGGGTAAGCCTGTAATTCAATATATCAAAAAAACTCAAAAAAATATAATTATGGTTATTTTTTTGGAATATGGTATTTATCCTAGGGTGAGTGTTTCACGTTTATTAGAGGATTTCTGATTTACAACGTAATCAATAAATTAAACAGGTAATTGATTAAAATCCTTGAAACATGTTTTTCAATTTTTTAAAAGAAATGATTATTTACCATGTAATTAAATTCTTAAAAAAAATTACCACGCCATTAATTGTGAAATGCATCGTTAGCCTTTGTGTGTGTGTTTGGTGAGTTTCATAAGTCATTGATTTTTTGTGGACTTTATCAATTTAAATAAAATTATTAATAAATTAAATAATATTCAAGTGATAAGGTTCATTAAATTTCTCAAAAACCATATCTTATAATTGAATTCCATTAGTGTCACGATGATCAGAATCTAGTGTTTTATTATAAACTAAATTATATTATTTTTTTCTTTGGGCCCAAGTCACCTTTGTTCTAAGGGTTTGGTTTCATCCTTAAATTGCTAATAGAAACTCTCTATTCATATTTGAACATGTTGTTCAAGGATTGAAAAATTATAGTATGGACACAATATTCCCCCCAATGTAGGTGTACCAAGGTAGGTGTACCTAAAATTCTCTTTAAAATTCAATACACGCTCCTAATATTTGTTCATTGTAAATGACTAGTTTAAATTGTTGACCCGGAACACAATCTATTCCTATAATTTAAAAAAAAATAAACATGGATTTTTTATAAAAAATGTATTCATTCCAAACATCATATGTGGACCTAAGCATGGTCCCTGTTAATTCCACAACCACAATGATATCACAGTGGTTCACTTTTATGAGTACAACATGATGATCATGGCCTGACCAAGATAAAATAGTGTTTTAAAAAACAATGGTTAAGTAAAGGGTTGATGAGGATGTAGGGCTGGTAGATATATAAGGGTTGGTAGAGTGTTTTATGGTTAGAGAGAATAGATCAGGGCTTTAAGAAATGGATGGAGGTGGTTCGAGCGATGAAGTAGAAATTTTCATTATTTCTAATCTGTTTTTAATTGTTAACTAGTACTCACCCGTGCGTACGCACGACATATTGAATTAATGGTTTTTTTCAAAAGGTAATGCTATTTGTAAAATTTAACCACTAATAGTAATGTTTAATAATTTTTAATCAAAAAGTATTGGAACATAAAAATGGAATAGGATTGAATATATTGTGGTAACACCAACAAAATACTTGAAAAAAGAAAAGATATATAAAAAGTAAGATCTAATTTTTTTGAGAGATTGAAAATCATTTTCAAATGCATTCAAGTCATGCTTGTTGGCCATAATGGGTCAGTACCTATGATCCACTTCAATACATGCCATCATAGGTTCAGCCAACTGAAAATTCAAACAATCTCCATAGAAAGAGTAATGCATTTATTGTAATTCGAACTGAAAGAAAAATATATTCTAGGAGTGATTGTAATAAAAAATGTGTATTGGGGAAAGGATTAATTTGAATACATAATGACAAAAATCAATCTTTAGTTGCATCAAAATTTATGAAGTTGATGTTTGTAGAATTTTTTCAACTAAATGAAGTTGAAAAGTCTTCCAAGAACAAAGTGTTGTTATACTAAGTCTTCAAGATTCATCATCATCCATCAAATGCAATCTGCAGATGAAAAATAATTATATAGATTAATAAATAATAATGAATATTTTAAAATGAAAATACAATCTAATAATGAAACAAAACATTGTATAAGTAATAAAAATGATTGTTCTGGAATTGAACAGTATAAAAAAATAGGATTGCAATACATTGTGACCAATTACATCACTAGACAGTATAACGAACTATTAAAAATTCAAACATTACAAAGGTGGAATGTTTGTAAAGTATACAAACATGAAATGAAAATGAAAACAGGTTGAAAAAATGGTGTTTTGTATAGTATACAAAAAAAATTCAATGTAAAAATAATAAGTAGAAAACCAAAAATATAAATGTCACCCAGTTAGATCATATTTGTCATATGTAGTCATACACAATTAGTAAAGGAGAAAATTTTGATTCAGCATTAGCCAACAGTTTTGTTTGTATATTCACCTTAAGTTAATGATATACTTTAATGTTGATGGGAAAACAAAATATGATGTGATAATGATAAGGGGCATTGACAAAGTCATGAAAACGTGGAGCATTAATGAAATAATTCATTGAAAATTTTAAAATCATTTTCAGAATGAATTCAAAATAGAAAACATAAATAGTATAAGATTTATTTCATAATAGATTCAAATAGATTTTAATTAAATCATACATTTCAAAAAAAATCATAATAGAGAATATAACATTTGAGAAGAAAATATTAGAAATGAGAAATGTGGAGATGATTAATTTTAATAAATAATGAAAAAAACTCAGTAATTGCAACATAATTTATGATTTTTATATTTTTATAAGTTTCTCAAAAAGATGAAGTTGTACAGTTCCAATCAGAATGTGTTCTTGTAATAAATCTTCATCTTGAAAATCTTCCTTCAACTACATTCTACAGATAGAATTACATTTAAAAAGATGAATAAATAGTAAGGAATATTGAAATCTGAAAATAAAATCTAAAAATGGCACATAATATAGTAGTATTAAAATTGGCAGTTTTGGTATTGTACATTAATCCAAACATAGTATAGTAATTTTTTGTGACTTATTTCATCATTGTGGCCTTCCACAGTCTAATTTGTCACTTCAAGCTCAGAAAATGTTTGTAGTTGAATATCATGGATATTGTGTGTAATCTTTCTAATTAACGTTGTGTTATTATGTCACTGATATTTTCCTATATTATGAAAAAAATTGTAAACTGCAGATAGATAATAATGTTAACCTATCAAAAAGGTTTTTAAAAAATGTAATTATCAGTCAATGTTTCCATGCAATAACTTCCTCAAGGCATGTCTTTAGTGTTCCACTTCTGTTCTCGTTAGAAATAGAAATATCAAAGGACCAACCTTTTGAATGATATCAATTTATGAATATGTTATCAGATTCATTTATGTTTGTTTAAAATTTTCCCCAGATTTGTTATACTTGATAAAGTTAGTCCCCACCATTAATTGTAGTCAAAATATACTAATAAAACATACAAAAATAGATTCGTTGTGATGTCAAATTATTCCTAATGTCTAAGTAGAATTCAAAATGGGTAAAACAATCCAGGAATGAAATTTGTTGTATGTTGAATACCATATGACATGTGTTATTCATGAATATATTAGATGTATTGCTTGTTTTATGACAAATGTCTACTACTGTGGAACGGGTTGAGCATTATATGTTAGTTGAATCTGCGTTTCTATACCAGGAATTTATAGCTTAAAAAACTAATAGTACTATATCATATCCATAGACATAGAATTATAATTATAATTTTTCAATTCAAAAGTTTCATTAGAAATATCATTCCATTAAGAGCATACTTTTGTACCTAAGTAGATGAAATATTCATGGTTGAATTTATAGAAACCTCAGTAGTACTATGTTGAAAAAATCCACAGCTTTTATACTCCTACAAAATATGGATAAAAAATATATTAAAATGTTAGTTATTTATATATGTGATTCAAGAATTTTATAACTATAGTACCTGGTTATGATTGAATGTGTTGTCATAATTTTTTATATCAATTTCAGTATTTGGGACGAAGAGTACAGTATAATTGTTTTTTCCAGATGATTGATGACAGTTCCTAAAATGTCAGTTTATATATGCTGAATAGAATATCACACCTGTTATTCCTGAATTTATCATATGTACAATTAGGTTTATTAGAAATGCCTTCTAATGTGGAATGGGTTGAGCATTCTATATTAGTTGAATATGTGTTTTGTACCAGGAATTTATGGCTGAAACAGAAAAACTAATAGTACTATACTATATGCTGAATTATAGTTATAATTTTTCAATTCAAAAGTTGCATTAAAAATATAAGTTCATTATGAGCATACTTATGAACCTGGGTAGATGAAAGTTGCAAGGTTGATTTTACAGAAACAACATCAGTAGTATCATGTCAACAATATCCACTGATTTTATGCTCCTACAATATATGGATAAAAAAATATTAAAATGTTAGTTATTTATATCTATGATTCAAGAATTTGAAAACTATAATATGTGGTTATGTTCGAATGTGTTGTCATTATTAATGAAATCAATTTTAGTATCTAAGACTGATTTATAACCATTTTTTCTTGATTGACGATGAAAATTCTGAATGTTTAAATCTTCTATTTCAATAGATAATAGAACCCTTTTCAACCTGAATGTATTTTACTTTGGAGGGAATCAATTTCATCATTATCCTATATATAAAATGAATAAAAAAATTTCTTTGTTTCAAGTGGGATTATATTGACATAATGCAAACCATTATATATCCATACCTATTTCAAAGCATATGTCATTTGTGCACCTATTTTTATAAATCAAATAACTTTCTTATCAAAGAGAACATATGAATTTGAGTCTTTGTGATCACTCGCCATCAGTTATACTCTATATCCATTCGATTCAAAAATTATGTTGAAAATAGTGTATATCAAGTAATAAATTCCAACAACAAATTAAAAGGTAAATTTGCATGAGTCATGGAAAAGAAGAAATGGAAACCAATATAGTAGAGAATACATGAGATAAAATGCAATTGTGACACCAAATATTATGAGGACATACCTATACATTCAGTGGATGCCACCAAATCTTCAATATTTGAGTCATAAGACGTATCTGGAAAAAAATAGATCTAATTATTGTAGTGAAAAATTTAATAATTTTTAGTTGAATATGAGTAAAAATTGTAGCATTCATAAATAATAGTCAAATTAATCAAACTCAAAGAAATACCCCAAAATGTAATGACATCATCAAATGAAATCAACAAACATAATGGTTGGAAAACCGAATTGAATGGATGATGTAATTGATAATTTGGAATTTTAGATGTATTGTAATAGAAGAAGAAAACTTCATAAGAAAAGATAAATACTAAATATGAGTATTATTATTAATAACAATCATGATACCATAAGAACAAAAAATCGATTGACATATTGTTGAGAGAAAAAAGATGACAATAATAGTATGAATACAGTAGGTAATCAATAGAGAAAGAACAATAAAAATGGAAACTAAAATTGGGCAGTGAGGAATGAAAATAGATAAATAGATTGTTGAATTGAAAATAAATGATTAATACAGAATATGCAGTGAGTTTCCTAACAGAATTAATAGTTGGTTTAATTAGTGCATTACAGGATGAAAACAGATGCAGTAACCATAGTTTTTTAGACCTATAATTGTTCCCTTAAAAGTCCACCCATCAATCTCTATATTTGTAACTCCCCCTGCATTTCCCTCGTATCATTCGTGGTTCCTGAACATTATAGATGATCTGAACACTATACAAGGAACATAAATGAACAGAGAGAGCAGCATATCAAATAGGAAATACTGCAATAACCTCAATTTCTGGTTTTAGTTTCTCTTGAGGTGGCTTGGGTGATATGCATTCCATTGAAAAAACATCCATAATATCGACGTGCCTGGAGAGGGATGAAGAGTTTCAATTAATATGAAATGGGAAAATGAAAACCGGGAACCAAAACAGAATTTTTATTCCAATGAATAACCAAAATAATTATTTTATACAATGTATTTATAACTGGCTGGGTCCTTTATTGAAACAAACTTGTAGTTTTGATCCCAGTAGTCAATTTTCCATAAATGATCAATGAAACCACTTTCATCAAAGTACAATAATCAATGTTATTTCAGAGTTACAAATGAAAAAATTCCCTTCAAAACAATCAAACAAAAGTTGTGAATACAAATTCAAATTCAACTCAATACAACAGTTGGAACTTCCATACCTGTAAAGATACCAACAGTCACTGAATATATCCACCTAAGAAAAATCTGACAAGGAAAAAATAAACCACTCCTATAAAAAAATAACCCATCATGAATAAAGTATAAATCGAATAGTATTCAAATGTATGCCATCTTATTGGTATAAGTAAATAATAAACTAAAGTGTGATCAAATTCAAAAAAAGAATATGATAACTATATTAAAATAGAATAAAATGAGCTACTGATACCTCAAAATGAGAAATCAATTTTCGTCACTTTCATCAATAAGCCTTCAAAATCGCTGGACAACTGGTACCTAAAAATGGAAAATCATTTATGCTCAGAACAACTACCACATGCATATAGAAATGGACTCCAAAATAGTGGAAAATAATGTTTGGGACTTTTTTAGACCTGTAAAATGTTATTTTTTGATTCAGAAGAACATCATGTTGACCCCAAATCTTCATACCAAAAAAAAATTTCCTCACACCAGAATCCCAAATATCACCTGCATGACCATTAAAATACATATTTTCTTATAGATCATATAATATTTATCATTTACAGTTTCATAATAGCAACAATGAATTTGCTATGTTGATAATTGCCTTTCCTTCAAGGATGTGAGGAATTTCATCACCTGGAAGCAGTAGTTTTTCACATTAATTCCTTGTTTCGAAATAGGTGGGTGGCATTTCCTCTATTCAAAATAACAACATCATGAGTCTCCCTGCTAAAAAGAAGTAATATATTCATTGATATACCAATAAAGAAAATGAAGTTATATGTTGTTGCTCATATAACCAATATACATATTTCTGCAACAGCATCACCAACATCACCAGTTTCCCTAATCAGATATATGTTGCTGCTCAGATATATGTTGCAGGTAAACAAAAGAAAAAGAAGATATATGTTGCTGCATATAAAAGTGAGTGGTCTTTCCTTGTTTCAATATATTCATTCATATATTCACAAGTTTCTTCTGTTCATTTTCCTTGTATGTGAATATATATGTTGTTGATCATGCCATCCCCAGGATTCATGTTGACAGAATAATCATCTTTCAAAGGCTACATGTTTATAAAGTCATCAAAATTCAAGGAAATGTAGATATCATACCTCAAATAATATGTACCATGACATGAATATTTAATTTCCTGATGTACATCATCATATGGTCCTAGAATATGGCACCATGAGTTTGGAATACGCTACCTAGACCTGGTGGTGTGATTGTTATGAAACATTACCTAGATATACCTCAAATGGTCTGCAAACTACAATTTTCTCTTTCTAATAAAGAAATGAGTGAGAATTAGAAATGATAAGATTAGTACATGAATGTATTTATTCTCAATATTGCCTCTTCTAGGTTAATACCCATTGATGCTTTGATCATTTTTTAGATGAGGTATCCTTTTTCTTGTCTAGTATACTTTGTCAAGTCAATTTCTCAGTTAAATTGTACAATAGAGGGAAAAAATTAGTGATTGTAAGATAACCAAAAAGCACAGTATTCCTGCTTAAAAAGGTTGACTTGTTCCATTTTGAAATGGGACCTCCAGCACTAAAAAATGCACATGCCAATCATGAAATTAAAGAAATGATTTATAGGCTTAGACATTTAAATAAAAAATCAAAAACTTGTGAATTAAACACATTCAATCTTCATATCAAATTTTTAATGACATGAGGAAAATGGGTAGAAGTTATTTTATAACACATAAAATCTTCTGATAAATTATTTTTGTTTGTAAATTAAACCAATCCCAAATTCGATTCTTAAAAAGAACCAGATTAATAGTGGAGCAATCAGATCAAAGATTAAGCATTAACATTAATTAACAGATTTAATTTCAAAAATTATCGGAAGATCTCCCTTTTGGAATCCATGAAATATCAAAATGAAATAAGAATAAATCACTGAGGGATAAATTCAGTGTTATGAAGACAATACCTCTCTGTTGAATTCCATCTATTACATCCCTTGTGACTATGTTACGAATTGAAGTTTCAACACTAGGAAGGGAAGAATGAATATTTTTGATCTCCAGCACAGATTTCTTCATTTATGTAGAACCCATTTAGAAGTTAGTGAATGAATCGTAATTTACAAAACAAAATCATATAATGATTAATAGATATCTGAAAACCTGTTTGTATTTTTTGCCTTATAGTCTCCACTCCTATCAATTTATGGTGAAATGTTTAGCAAAAAAGTCCTATAAAATCATAAAGAAGTTAGTAATATTAACATGATATGTTATATTTAGAAAATACTAACATGTACATTAGGGAATAACAGTACAATGAAATTAACAAAAAAACCATGTAAAGATTAATAAGCATCTAATAGCCTTTTTATAGTTGTTTCCTTAGTAGTCTCCATTGAATCTCTGGTCAATTATTTCTCACAATTTCAGCGATAAAGTCCGGTAAAATCATAAAAAAGTCAACAATGTTAAAGTGAAATGGTAAATTTTGAAACTAATGACAAGTACTGTAACAGTACAATGAAATTAACAATTTACAAAGATGCAGTTAAAACATAATTGATTCTGAAACATCAATACAGGGAAGTGATTATAGAATTATTACATGGTATTGGAATCATGATTTTCACGATCATGTTCATATCACATGGGGCCATCCATCAGTTTTTATCACTGCATCTATTCCGCTTGAATGAGAAGGGCTTAAAAGAATAGATATACCTGAAATAATAATAAATGCAGTCATTCTAACATTAAGGCCATGTGTATTAAAAGTATATTATTGAATGGGAGTCACAAACCTACATGATCAAACTTATAATAGTTATCAATAGACGCACTTCAAGCAATGCGAATCACAAACACATAAATATTGATAACTGACCAATTTCTTCCTCTTTCTATCATAATCTCAGGAAAGTAATATGAAAATATAAAATACAAGTCTGGATATGCCTCTCTCTTTTTCTCCAAAATCTCAAAAACTATTTTACAGATAAAGGATATTTTTTCAAGGGTATGATAATGTGGTTTTCATAATGAAAGCAAAAAAATAGTCAACATTGTTAATTGAAATTACCATCAGTGACTGTAGGTGAAAATGACATTTGTTCTCCTCTTTTCATGCTTCCTGTAGGTGTTAGAGGTTAGTTTCATTAATATTTTCAAGACATCTTGATCCTGTAAAAGTGAAAATATGGTGCCTATTAATAGTTGTGGAATGAAAAATAATAGAACTGTTTATGGTGAACAAAATAGAAATAACACAACCTGTATGTCGTTAATGTTTGAGTAGTCTTCTTTGAATCCTACCTCTCTACATATATATGGTGCTTTCATGGTTGTATTTTTTATATTTTTATTTAACTTTCATATAAATCAACATAATAAAGATATACAGTAATGAGATCAGAGTACATATAATATATCTTTGAAACCCAAATAATATGTCTACCATGCATGTAATTTCTGAAAAATATGACACCAATGAAATATATATTAAATGGATACAAATGATACTGGTAATATGAAATATGAATTGAATAAGTTATACTTACCTGAAAATGCAGCAGACTTTGATGCGATGAGGAAATAAATATAATTCCTGCTGAGAATCATAGTTGAAACCAAGCATATTAGGGGTAGGGTTAAATGGGGAACCGTGATAGGAGATGTATAGTATTACTGCTTCAGAAAATCGTGTTTAACTACAATTAAATCAAATAGGATAGTATAGAGAATAGTTCGACGACATAAAGAAAACATACCTGTAGTGGAGGTATCGATTTGTACTCTCTCAGAATTAGGTATCATTGATGAAAAGGGGTTCACGAAGAAGTTGGTCGGTGTCGTCCATCGCGGTGGATGGAAAAGCAGAAAATGCAACGATATCGGGTAGAGGAAATGTGAAATAGTCAGTTAGTAATTTAAATGGAAAGGAGTAAACAACCGATATAGGACATCATATGTCGAAATCAACAACCTACCGACAGTATGAATAAAATACTAAGGATACAAACATGGGCTGAAGGAGAGAAATCGAGAGGGATAAGAGAATGAACTTTACTACAGTCATCTAAGAAAACTAAAAATCAAATGGTTAAATGGGTCACCATAATAGGAAATGTATAGTATTAGTGATTCATTAAATCATATTTAAATGCAATTAAATCAAAGAGGACAGTAGGATGAATACATCGATGATATAAAGAAAACATACCTGATTTGGAGGTCTCAATTTGTACTGTCCGAATTAGGTATAGTATATGGAGGAAAGGTAGTAGGCCAAAGACGAAGAAGGGATCATAAGTGAATCTAGAGATACTAAAATATACTCGAAACCCTAGAAAATCGATAGGGTAAGCGCGGGAAGGATAGGGAATATGTTGATGGAGCATTGTACAAAAGGAGGATTCAAGATCCGCTTTGAAAACCAAAACCTTGACATTGGATTATACCTAGGGTTACTCGCTATGTACTGTAGAGAATGAGGACCATAGGTGGAGCGAAGGACCCGGATGTGCAAGAGCTGATGGAGGAGTCGTCGGTTGTGGAGAAGGTGCAAGTGGAGGAGCTGTAGTCAGAGGATTCGAAGACGGAGTCACGGCTAGAGAGGAGATTCGAGACTGCGATGAGGCTGTCAATGTCAGAAATGGTATGCGCAAGGAGATTTCGAGATTAGAGGTGTGATAAAACCCTAATCACGGGAGGAGAAGGAGGGTTCGGTGGAGAGGTGAAAGCCAACTTGCGGGCGGAGTGGAAAAATGTTTGGAGGTGGGACGTGATGGTTTGGTGGTAAAATTGCAATAGAATTAGTGAAATGGGGGACGTGGAGGCTTGAGGAGACGACACATAATCTAGGAAGAACCCAGCTTTAGTATATATAGTGGATATCCCATCAAATTCCACAATATTTGAGCATTTACCACGTTTTTGTTTTTAGGTTTGATTTTGACATTATAAACATGACCTAGTATCTATATTTTATTGTTTCAATCCACATTCTATAAAAAAATCCATTGAAATACCATAATTAAGTACATTTGACTATGCAAGTAGAAGAGGAGAGGTGTCAATCTACGTAAGAGTATGTCCCTTTGTTTTAGAGGCATTTAACCATTCCTGTATGAGTAAATTTGGAAATGTATGAGTCATTTATGAATAAATACATAAGTGTAAAATGAAGTTGTGAAAGAGTAACATGGTTATGCAGAAGCTATGTAGGAATAAACTACAAATTTCAATAACTATTTATGATTAACTAGAACCTGTACAGGATTAAATGAAAATTACGTCAAATTAAATCAAACTTCCAATTGGCTATGTAAGATTTTATAGATTTTCATGCAACAAATTTCTCAAGCAATGTAAGATTTTATCCCACCATGCAGGATCCGGACAACAATCTCAGCTAGGTCACTTTTGACCTAAGCGGTGGCGACTACAGCACCGGACCCTCCCCCACGAGGGTGAGGTATCCCCTACGTCCCTCTGGCTGACTCATCCATGTTCCTTCTCACCTTTATCGAACCCTGATTTTCTCCCTCCCATTCCCAGCATCACAATCGTCCCATATGTTCCCTCGCTTTACCCCAGGCTGTTGTAGCTTTCGCTTTCGACTCTAGAGTTCAGAGATGCCACGAACCTATTGAATTTAACCCCGGTACCCCATTTCGGACACCGTCAATCCCTGTTTGATTCATTTGATATATTTATTTTTTTCATCATGGGGATTACAGGAATGCTTGATCGTTGGCCTGATGCACCCCCGCCACATCCTGATCTTTTTTGCATTCGAGGAAGATGTAATTTGTGCCTGGTCCAGAGCTCAGAGAGCCTTCAACGGATTCTGTTTCTCCCTGCCTAGGTGTTTCTATGATTTTTATATGAAGCGAAGCTCCACAACTACTGCCTAATGGGTATGTTTTCCCATTATTCTCCTACCATTTCAAAACCTGTCGATTATTAGAATGTTAGGGAACTTAGTGGGATGATACATGTACTCAAATATTATAACCATATCAATCACCCCTCCAGTTTTCCCTTACATATATGTGGAAGTATATGTTTCAAAACCACAAATAGATTTGGTCTGGATTGAGGTTGGTGAAGAGTTTCAATGAAAACAGCCAAACCTCTATGAGTCCTGGGTTGAATTATGTGACTCATGTAATCGCTTGGGCCACTCGTTGTCAGTCTATCACTATGGTAATTCTGGATTCAATGCTACTAGTCCCATGGATCAACTGGATAGATCTAAAATTATAGGTAATAGGGTCGGTCTAATTCCTGCTGTTTTGATGCCTCCATCTTATGATAGCCTGAGGGAACTTACCCAGGTAGGTTCCAGGGCTCCACCAATGGAGGGGGAGAGCATTCTGGGGACCTTGAACCTGAAAGTAGAAGATTTAATTCACACTACCCATTCCAAAGTGGTATACTTGGATGAGTTTGAATACTCTCAAGAGGAAGTCATTGATAGAATTATTACATCAAGGTTCATAGTGGAGTCAAGAAACAAATGATAGCTCACGAACCATCCCGGGTACTCTACTAACCTGATAATTGAGTTGGTCCTGACATGGATCGAAGGGAATTCTTGATCCCCATGGTTGGACGACTAGCACCAGGCATCATACAACATGCAAGTGGGAACAAATTTGCCACAAAACATCACGGAATAAAAAGAAACAAGACAATATGCATAACAAATGAGAGTAAAGTAGCAGGATACGAAAGGGCATAAAAGCCAAAAGTACTACAACTCAAGTAATAAAATGGGAAAGACAACCCCAAGGTCTCTAAGGACACAACTTACCAAGACCACAGTCCAGCAGCTGGATCCACCTCCAAGAGATCCCTTCCCTTTGCTCGAACCTGAAAGAAGAAAGTATACAAATACTCGAAGATAAAAGTAGGGTATGAGCCTAAGCCCAGTAGGATACCACCGAAGATTCCACAACAGATGCCAACAATTGATTAACCAAAGGAAATGCTTTCAATTTTCAAGGTAAACATGTTTGACATTTCAAAAGCATATTTAAACAAAATATGCTATACATTTTCAAATGATGGAAAATACTTTTAAAGCATAGACTTTACAATAGATGAAATATTTCTAAAATAATGACTTAAGTAAAACATTTATATAAAATAGTTTATATAAATTCATCAGCCATGTAAAGAAGTTCAAACAACATTGACATACATTTATATCTCAAATATAAATAAACAAGCGATCAACATGGTCATCTGTCAAAAGGTACGATAGTATTAACCAACTATAGAATTATGCACTCTCTAAGTGGGCACGACAAAATGAGTATACTCATGTCCCCCTGACACTAGTCAGAGGCGACTTGTCACCCTCTCATCGAGGATGTGACCCGCTTCAGGTTTGTTTTAGAACGTTGTTATAGCATAGAGTGTATTCAAATAAATCACCAACTACCTAAGGTTTGCATGTTCTCTTACATGATGGACAATTTATTTTAAGACTGCTTAAAATAGAATAAATCTCATTCTTCCATTTCAAAAATTCCAATTTCTTTCCATTTAAAACCAAAACATGTTTTATTCAAAAACATGCCTCTTTCACAAGATAAAACCATTGGGTTTCTATTAAATCATTTTAAGCCATCTTCATGAGTTTGAAATCCATTCAAAATAAATTTCATCCATTTCATATTTAATTTTCACAATTAAATTCCACAATTTAATTGAAAACATTTCCTTCAAATCCACAATTTAAATTCAACAATTTAAATTATCAAATTTCCCTAAATCTACCCCAATTCAATGGAATTGTGGGGTTTTCAAATTTTTGTGCCAAAACCATTTCAAATCTCTCAATTCAGTGGAATTGGGTTTTATCAAAGCAATTGAAAACATGTTGAATTAATTTAATTTAAATCAACAGTTGAAATAAATCAAGTAGTACAATGGTAATCAATTTGGCCAAATCAGGACAGAACCACCTACCTCTTCCCCGAAGAACGACACTCGCAACGACACCCGTCAATGAGAACGAAGGTGAAGGAGATCTTGAAACCCAACCTAGAAGTAAGATCTGAAACCAAAGGTCATGGATCTATCAATCTCAAGGCGATCCATCGAAAACCCAATAGGAGAGGGAGAGAGAAACTTGAAGAACGAGGGAGAATGCTTATCCGGGAATCACACCGCAAGAAAAACAATGGTCCAAAGCCGATCAAATCGATCCAGGAGGGGCACCTCAAAAAAACACCTAGAGAGAGTTCTGGTTCGAGAGCCAAGAGGTCTGGAAAGAATAGACTGAGTAAAATTTCCAAACGTGTGACTTAAAGCTAGGCGCGGGCTGGGTCACGACGTGTAGTCAATGATGGATAAGTTACGCAGAAGAACCCGTCGCCTCAGATTAAAAATTGAAATTTTCACCCTACACGACGTGTACCCACCATTCACGACACGTACAAGCTCACAGCGTGACCTCCCCCTTCACGACTTGCATCCAACAACCAGTACATGACGTGTACCTCAGGTACACGACATGTACCTGTTCTGCAACCTGCAGTAAACCCAGAAAAACACCTCTAAAAACCTTAAACCTAATGGGAAACTTAAAGAAAGAGAAAAACTTACCCGATCAAGGTAACGGGATGTTACAACCTCCCCACCATAAAAACTTTCTGCCCCCAGAAAGCCTATGAAGAAGCTTCCATGCCAAAGAGATGAGACCAATGATCTCTCATCAGTGCCTCATGTTCCCACGTCTCGTGATTATCAGAGCCATGCTGCCATAGCACACAAACCAAAGGTATCATTCTTCCACGAAGTACATTGGTCTTAGAATCAATTATCCTGACTGGTCGCTTAGTCAAAGATAAATTAGGCTCGATCTCAAGATCACTCCAACTCAAAACGTGAGATGAATCAGATAAATACTTTCTCAGCTGAGATAAATGGAACTCATTATGTATCAATGTCAGCTGTGGTGGAAGTTCCAAATGGTACACAACCTTCCCCATCTGCTCAACAACCTCAAAAGGTCCCACAAAGTGATGAGCAAACTTCCCTTGTCTCCCAAGCCGTCGATGGCCCAACCGGGGTGAAACCTTCAAGAACAACCGATCATCAATTGAAAACTCCAAAGTTCTACGATGTCGATCAACATAAGACTTATATCAGCTTTGTGCTGTCAACATCCTCTAATGAATCAGCTAAATCTTAGCCAAGGAACTCTCACCAATCTCCGACCAACACAATAGAGATTTACAAGGCCGACCATACAAGGCCTTGAAAGGTAACATTCTGATCGCAGACTAGTAACTATTGTAAGAAAACTCAACCAGCCTTAAGTGATTATCCTAAGCCTCATCGAAGTCGAGAACACAGACGTGAAGCATATCCTCTAGAATTTGTATAGCTCTTTCTGTCTAGCCATTCGTCTGCGGATGGTAGGTCCTGCTCAAACAGACCTGAGATCCCTATGCCTCCTGAAGGCCTCTCCAAAAGTGAGAAGTAAACCGAGGATCCCTATTAGAGACTATAACATATAGAACTCCGTGCAAACGAACAATCTCTTTCACGTAGATATTTCCCAACTCCTCAACTTTGGCCGTATCTCGAACGAGTATAAAGTGTGCCGACTTGGTCAGCCTGTTGATCACAACCCATATTGCGTTCTTCTTTCTCAGGGTATGCGGCAACCCAACCACAAAGTCCATAGAGATCTCATCCCACATCCAAGTAGGGACTGGAAGTGGCTGAAGTAAACCCGGAGGTTTTTGGTGCTCGACTTTCATTTGTTGGCGTGTATAGCAACGAGAGACAAAATCAGCAATGTCCCGCCTCATACCCAGCCACCAGAATTGGCACCTCATGTCATAGAACATCTTAGTGGTTCCTGGGTGTACAACTCACTGGGAGTTATGACAATCTCCCATCACCGCCTTCCTTGCCGCTAATGGCACAACGAAGCGATTACAATAGCATAAAACACCCTCTTTGGAGAACGACCACTGAGCAACTGTCTCCCCACCATAAAGAGTCTCTAATGCTACATAACTCATCATCAAGCTCTTGATCTTGAAGAATCATCTCGAGAAGAGTAGATGTCAAATGAACACTAACCAAGGAAACCTGATCCCCTACCTCCTGAACTCCAATATGCAAATGTGCAAAGAGAGCCATAAAATTCCACTCTTCTGAGGATTCTTTCACTGCCTTGGTTGGAAGTTTCCTACTGAATGCATCTGCAACGACATTTCCTTTCCCTGGGGTATAAGCAATGTCAAAGTTGAAAGACTGTAGATATTCCACCCAATGTCTCTACCGAAGATTCAAATCTTTTTTAGAAAAGATTTAACTCAGGTTTTTGCGGTTTGAATACACCGCAAACCTTTCACCAAAAAGGTAATGCCGCAAACTGTTAAGCGCGTGCATCACTGCTGCAAGTTTCCGGTCATGGGTAGGATAATTCTTCTCCTGTGGTTTAAGCTGACGAGATCCATAAGATACTATATGATCACCCTGCATAAGAACGCAACCTAAGCCTGAATCTGATGCATCACAAAAGACCACATAGCCCTACCCGGCTTTTGGAAGAGTCAACACCAGCGCAGTCGTCAACAGACATTTTAGCGCAACAAAAGAACTCTGACATTTATCATCCTACGCAAACTTCACCTCCTTCCGAGTCAGAGCAATCATCAGAGAATCCAGCTTTGAGAAGTCTTTCACAAACCTTAGGTAATATCTGGTGAAGAGATTTCGTGGTTGCTCCCAAGTCATAACAACCTTCACCTTCTTAGGATCAATTGATACAACCTCTTAAGACACCAGGTGTCCCAGGAATTTCACTTCCTGAATCCAAAAATCACACTTTGAAAGCTTGGCATAAAGGCGGTGATTTCTCAAAAGACTCAAAACTGTTCTCAGATGTTGCACATGATCGTCCTCAAACTTGGAGTAGATAAGAATATCATCCACAAAGACTACTACAAAAGTATCCAGATACTCGTGGAATATCTTGTTCATTAAGGCCATGAAAACTACAGAAGCATTGGTCAGACCAAAGAGCATAACAAGGTACTCATAGTGGCCATACCTGCTCCGAAAGGTGGTTTTCTGAATGTCAGAATCTTTTATCCTCAACTGATGGTAACCCGATCCAAGGTCGATCTTCAAAAACCACTTTTCCTCTTTCAGCTGATCAAACAGATCCTCAATCTTTGGCAATGAATATTTGTTCTTTATAGTAACTTGATTGATCTTTTAATAATCGCCACATAGGCGAAGAGATTTATCAGCCTTCTTAATGAAGAGAACTGACGCTGCCGAAGGTGACACACTTGGATGAATAAATCCTTTCTCAAGAAGATCGTCCAACTGAGACTTCATCTCTTTCAGTTCAGCTGGTGCCATTCGGTAAGAGGGAATAAAGACTGGTTGAGTTCTGGGTATTAAGTCAATATAAAACTCAACCTCTCTTACAGGTGATAGACCAGAGATATCCGTAGGAAAAACGTCTGGAAACTCGATGACGACTGATGTAAGATCACCATCCATTGAATCTCGCTCCAGATCAAAAGAAAAAACTGATATCACTTTCCTCAACTCTGGATAAGAAGGTCTGGCTCTGCTCTACCTTGAGTCTCATTCTCCTTGAAAGACAAGAGGCACACCACTGGGTGTAGTAAAGTAAACTCGTCGAAGATAACAATCAATTCGGGCTTTGTTGGATATGAGCCAGTCCATCCTGAATATGACATCAAGAGATTTCGTATCAAGAACCAGGAAACTCCAAGCCAGCTGAGCATCTAATGGAGACAAGACACAAGCAGGACTACAGAGACCCTTCTTTCTCTTCATACCAAGGGGTGTAGTAATATCCATTATACAAGAAAATTGCACCATAGAAAGATTAAGCAGATTTACAATACGATATGAAATAAAAGAGTGAGATGCACTGGTATCAAAATGAGAAGTCACTAATGACGAAGCAATGGTAATGGTACCTCTCACAGTTGCGGGATTCATGTTTTCTTCCTCTGGAGACTCTTCCACTGCGTGAAGAAGCTTCATTCCGGATGCCTTTGGCTGGAACCTTTTTGAACAAGAAACATTTGATTGCCCCACAGTTTTTAAAGGAGATGATGATCCTGTCCCACTACGCTAAGTAGAGAAGTGATGGCAAAACCTTTGTAAGTGTCTTGAACGTCCGCAGGAACTGTAGTCCTTAGGTGCCTAAGTGCAAACCATCCAAGAATGTCCTGGCTTGCCACACTGATAAGAGACCAAAGAACTTCCTTCTTGAGCTATAGGAGGTATGGAATGACTCTGGTGTCAAGAATTGCCACGAGAATTATCACGCTTCCGTTTTCCTTTGAAGGCACCAACGCTGCCACTGGGAGAAAAAGGAACCCCCGTCAACCCTGAGGTCCATCTCAACCATCATCGCCCTATCCAGCACATCAATATAAGTGGGTAGCTTCAGCAAGAAGACCTGAGAACGAATATCTGATCGAAGTCCCAACTTGAACCGTTGAGCTTTCATCCAATCATTAAATACAATCTCAGGAACAAACTGCACCAGCTCAGCAAAGCGATTTGAATACTCAATCACGGTTTTGTCGGCCTGCTCAAGCTTGAAAAATTCTACAGCCTTAGCCAACACCATTGACTCTGTATAGAATTGGTTGGTGAAAATAACTTTGAAGTCTTTCCACTCTAAGCCCTCATGTTTCCCTGTCATCACCATCGTGTCCCACCATCTCCTGCTCGGTCCCTCCAGCACAAAGGTGACACACTTCACCTTGATCACTTCCAGTGTCTCCAAGAACTCAAAAAAAAGTTATATCTTGTCCAACCATTCATCAACATGTTGAGGTTCAGTAGAGCCCTTGAAGACTGGTGGCTTATGGCGAAGGAACTCTTGAGAACAATTCCGAAGAACATCCCCTGGGGATCCGCAACTGGAGGCTGAGCGGAAACTGGAGGTAGTGTCTTTCCTAGAGCCTGGACAGTGCGCACAATCACCTGAACTAGATTTGGATCAACAACAGGATTTTCTTGTTGAGGTTCAACAACAACCTCTCCCTATATCTGATTCACACGTCTTCTCAGACCTGTGATGCTTCACAACATCAGCAGATAAAAGGAAGACATTAGATTAACTCTCAAACTGAGTAACAAGAGAAATTATTCTCTATGTAAGGATCAACAAGATTTGGATTTCTCTCTATCCAAATCTTAATAGGGAAAATATTAGAACAAATCCACAAGACATCTTTCCCTAACCACCCCTGGTGACTTAAGGTTCATTGCAGTGATCAATCGCAACTAACTTCTAAGTCCCTAAAAGACTTCAAAAATGCATACTAGCATCAAGACAAGATGATAAACAACCTCATTTGATACCACTTTATCACGAACCAGCCCGGGTACTCTGGTAACCTGATAACTGAGCCGGCCCTAACATGGCCCGAAAGGCGTTCCCGATCCCCACAGGTTGACGACTAGCACAAGACATCATACAACATGCAAGTGGGAACAAATTTTCCACAAAACATCACGGAAGCAAAAGAAACAAGTCAATATGTATAACAAAGGAAGCTCCACTAGGAGTAAAGTACCAGAATAAAAAAGGGAATAAAAGCCCAAAGTACTACAACTCAAGTACTAAAATGGGAAAGTTAGCCACAAAGTCCTTAATGACACAACTCAACAAGACCACGGTTCAACAGCTGGATCCACCTCTAAGAGATCTCTCCCTTTGCTCGAACCTGAAAGAAGAAAGTTTACAAACACTCGAAGGCAAAAGTAGGGTGTGAGCCTAAGCCCAGTAGGATACCATCAATGATTCCATAACAGATGAAAACAATTGATTAACCAAAATAAATGCTTTCAATTTTCAAGGTAAACAGGTTTGGCGTTTCAAAATCACATTTAAGCAAAACATTTTATACATTTTCAAATGATGGAAAATACTTTTAAATCACAGGCTTTACTTTACAAGACATGAAATATTTCTAACACAATATCTTAAGTAAAACATTTATATAAAACGGTTTATATAAATTTAATAGGCATGTAAACCAGTTTAAACAACATTGACATAAATTTATATCTCAAATATAAATAAACAAGTGAGCAACATGGTCATCGGTCAAAAGGTACGATAGTATTAACCAGCTATAGGATTCCGCACTCTCTAAGTGGATACAGCAAAATGAGCATACTCACGTCCCCATGACATTGGCCAGAGGCGACTCATCACCCTCCCATCGAGGATGTGACCTACTGCAGGTTTGTTTTAGAACGTTGTCATAGCATAGAGTGTATCCAAATAACTCACCAACTACCTAAGGCTTGCATGTGCTCTTACATGATGGACAATTTATTTTAAGACTGCTTAAAATAGAATAAATCCCATTCTTCCATTTCAAAAATGCCAATTTCTTTTCATTTAAAATCAAAACAGGTTTTATTAAAAAAAACATGCCTCTTTCACAAGATAAAACCACTGGGTTTCTATCAAATCATTTTAAGCCATTTTCATGAGTTTGAAATCCATTCAAAACCAATTCCATCCTTTTCACAATTAAATTCAACAATTTAATTGAAAACATTTCCATCAAATCCACAATTTAAATTCAATAATTTAAATCAACAAATTTCCATAAACCTACCCCAATTCAATGGAATTGGGTTTTTTTAAAATTTTCATGCCAAAACCATTTCATATTTTCCAATTCACTGGAATTGAGTTTTATCAAAGCAATTGAAAGCAAGTTGAAGCAATTGAATTTAAATCAGAAGTTGAAATAAATCAAGCAGTACAATGGTAATCAATTTGGCCATATCAAGATGGAACCGCCTACCTCTTTCCCGAAGAACGACACTCGCAACGACACCCATCAATGAGAATGAATGTGAGGGATATCTTGAAACCTAACCTAAAAGCAAGATCCGACACTAAAGGGCATGGATCTATCAATACTAAGGCGGTCCATCGGAAACCTAAGAGGAGAGGAAGAGATAAATTTGAAGAACGAGGGAGAGCGCTTATCTGGGAATCTCACCGCAAGTGAAATGAAAGTTCAAAGACGATTGGATCGATCCAGAAGGAGGGACGCCTCTAAAAAATGCCTAGTGAGAGTTCTGGTTTGAGAGCCAAGAGGTCTAGAAAGAATAGACCGAGTGAAACTACCTAACATGTGACTTAAATCTGGGCGCGGGCCAGGTCACGACGTGTACCCAAGGGTCACGATGTGTAGTCCACACTGGATTAGTTACACCGAAAAATCCATCACCTCGGATTAAAAACCAACATTTTCACCCTACATGACGTGTACCCACCATTCACGACGTGTACAAGTTCAGAGCGTGACCTCCCCCTTCACGACTTGCATCCAACAACCATTACATGATGTGTATCTATTCTACAACCTGCAATAAACCCAGAAAACACGTCTAAAAACCTCAAACCAAAGAGGAAACTTAAAGAAAAGGAAAAACCTACTCGATGAAGGTAATGAGATGTTACAACAATTCATATACTCTAAAACAACACCTGAGGAATGCGACACAACCATATGCTTTTGTGGTGGTTGGTGCTTCTATTAGTGGTAAAGACTCTCATGTCCAATCTCTTAGTAAGGGATAGAAGAACATGATCATGGGGTTGGTTTCCCAGTGCAATGGAAATCTTAATCAAGCTACTTTTCACCGTGATATGTCTGGAGGACATTGGTTGCAGGAGGTTCAAGAGGTGAGGGAAATACAACGGTTTCACTCTAGAGATAGGATTCTTCCTACTTATGATTTCGTAGTTGATGGACATAGGAAGAATCTACCTGCTACGGAGGGAAGGGCCTTTTCTCCATCTTTGAGACTTGTAATAGATTTATGGAAGTTAATGAAGTGATCCCAGATATAGAAGAAGAGGGATAACAACTCGTGGACTCTAAGAGGAAGTGTTAACTCCTTGAAGATATATTTTCATACCATGGGAAATATGATAAGGAAACATTAGCAGTAGAATCAGTTATTTCCACTAATTTGGGCAAGGGTTTTAAGGATCAAAACTCATCATGGAACAAGAAAATAAAATACATATAAATCCTAAGGGTTTTGATCCTTTGAATGATGGAGTTGTGGAAGTTGAGGGACCTTAAGGCTTTTCCTTTCCCTCCCATTTATCTGAAAGGATGAAATATTATTAGTTTGGAAAATCATGGAGAGATGAATGCAAAGAAGCAAAGGTAAAGAATAGCCTCTTCAATTTATCAGTGAAGGATAGTCTTAAAGTGGACACACATATGGAGATTTTCCCCCTGGGCCTCACTATGGAGCTAGACGCCTTGGTGGACTTACAAGTTGAAGGCATTTATATGAAAATAGATCCTAATGTTTTTTCTTAAGACAACTACCATGCAATTTTAGATTTCATGTCCACCATTGTTGAAACCAACCTCTAGTCTATCCCCATCTCGACATAAGGGACCTATCATGGAAGTATCGACATCCCTCTCCTGACCTGTGATATGAGGTTTCTTGACATTCAATGTGGTTTTTGTTAGAGTCTGAATCCCACATCAGACTTATGGTCCGATGTGGTTTTATTATTCATTATAAAATAACTTCAAGGCCTCCTTTAGAGAGTACCTCGGGGATTCAGGTCATACCTCTTTTTTATCATTCTATATGGTATCAGAGGGAAACTAATCTCGAGTCCCTCCTCCCGTTTTTTTTTTCAACGGCCTCTAGGGTTTCTCCCTGTTGGGGGGGAGGCCTCCATGGCCAGCGAGCCATAGGTATCTCCCCCCCCCCCTGTCGGTTATCCCTCCCTCCCAGTAGATCAAGCTCCCAACGGCTCCCATCCGGCGGAATCCTCTCGCGGAGCTTATCCCCGACGGTGCTCCTCCCGCAGCGTCCCTCCCCGCGGCGCACTCCCTTCCCGGCTCTCCAGTGGACCTCCCGCCCGCAGGACCTCTCCTTCATGTGGCTCTCCTGCGACTCTGACCCACCTCCCATTGCGACTCCAGCTCCGCCTCTCTCCCGTCGATGCTCCCTCACGGCGCCTCCTTCCCCGACGTCCCCTCCCCGCTGCGCGCGATAGCCCCACCCTAGGTCGCGCCTCCCGCCGCGTCTCTTGATCCCGATGGGATCCAACTGCGACTCTTAGCTCGTTCTCCCGCCCAGCTTCCCCAATCTCGCCAGCCACACATTCCCTGTGGTGATTCCCGACCCCTGAACCCTGTGTGATGCCTAACAGCCCTCCACCTCCCTTCCTTGTGTATCGGATCCTCCCATCCAGTGCGCCTCCTTCCGGCTGACCAACCCCTATTGGTCTGCCTCCAGTCAACTGCCATCCTCCATATTCGTGGCCCTCTCTTGTGGCTCGTGACACCACCAACGGCCTCGTCTCCTGCTACGCGTGCGCCTCCTCTAGACAGCTCCCATCCGCCCTGGCTGCTCCTCTGCCAGGCAGACCCACCTCCCATCGCAGACACCTCTTGCGGAATCCCCGCCTCCCGTCGTCGGCATCTCCCGAAGACTCTCGACAGCCGCCTCCCTGTCCACTGGAACACCCTCTCGGTTCCTCCACTATGGCACAACACTTAGACCACCTAGGATTCGGGCTCTTTGGCGCTGTTAGATCCTGCAACGACTCTGCAGAATCACCGCCTCCCGTCGTCGGCCCCACAAGTGCGACTTTCCTGGTGCTAGTGTGGCTTTCCCGGCGTCTAATCGACCAGCCCCACTAGTGTGGCATTCCTGGCGCTCTGTCATCCGGCCCAGTCTATGTGGTTCCTCTGCTGCGCCTACGACAACTTCATCCATCCAACATCCTGAGGGGGAGATGCAATCTTGAGGGGGAGCTATGATCATCGCTTGTTTCTTTTTATTCCATCTTGTTTTGTAATCAAGCTGGGTATGTCCAACTTGAGAGGGACTGTTTGCAGCATTTCTTGTTTTCTTTGTATCGTTGTTGCTTTGGTCTCTTTTCTTTATGTGTCCAAGCTAGGTACACCTAGCTTTAGGGGGGGAGTTGGAGTATGCATCCCACATTGGACTTGTGGTCTGATGTGGTTTTATTATTCACTATAAAATAACCTCAAGGCCTCCTTTAGAGAGTACCTTGGGGATTTGGGTCATACCTCTTTTTATCATTCTAAGGTTTTCTTAGCTTGTTTATTTATAATAGGTTCCCACTTAATCACAATGTTTTTTTTAAAATATAAAAATAAGTATTCCTTATAGCATTTTCTTCACTCCTAGAATGTGGTATTGGAAAACCACGGTCATCTCCTAATGAGTCACTTAAAAGTGCAATATCCTCTTAATTTTGTCACATAATATTATAATTTAAATTGAATTTCTAAAAACTGCAAAAAAAATGAGACAATAGGATTGAATTGAAAAACATATGGGAAAACAAAAGAAAATGAAAATGCATGGATTCATAAAATACAAACACAAACACAAACACAAACACATATGAAAGGAATCTAATATTAGGATTCACCAAATGATTTATTCACTACCTTTCAAAAATCAATATTCCTCTAATTATGATCTCATGATCCGCTAGATGCAAGAGTATCCTTTCTTCTCCTATTGTTTTAACATGTGTTATAACTAAAAACCTCTTTTTCCACACATGCCACTGTCTCTTAGGTTTAGGAGAGAAAAACACTTCAATCTAGTATCAATCCTTCACATAACCCATATTAGTTACCAACTTTATCCCAAACCCATTTCAGGCACCAGTTCCACCATATACTTGAGAAAAGGGAGTGAAAATTGGTTTTTCCTAGGAAGAAAGAAAATTAGGGAAAACCAAGATGAAGGGAGATGTCACCAACCCCAACCTCAGCCTCCCTCAAGTTCCTAAAAATTTGAAATGAAAATATATTAGAAATTAATAGCATAAATTACTTGGGATAATAGTTGTGTTTCTCTTCAAAATAAACCCTCACATTAGACTCTCATTACCATAAGAGGCGAAGATCAAAATCAAGAGGAAGAATAAATAATTAACATAAATTAAAACAGAATGAGAATGTCATAGAAAATGATAACAAAGAAAAATATTTACAACCTAAATAAATCCCTCTGAGGGTAACTTAGTTCCCCTTAGATAAACATTGATGAGATGCTCGAGGGTTTCTCTTCTTAGCTGGACAGGTTCCACATGGATATCTACTTGATTCTTCTCTTGGTTTTTTATTCCTCTGCTATAACTATATTCCCACTTTAGCTGGATTAAGGCATGTGGCAATCATGCATGCATGGTCATATGAAGAATAATATTCAATTATGTTCGTTTGGATGAATTTGGAAATACACAAATAACATTTTCATTTTCCTTTACCTGTTCAAAATGGCCAGATAATGATCCTAAGGGAATAAGGAACTAGGAGAAGAATTGAGAAGTTATACATGTAGAATCATACCATGGAGAGAAACCCTTCAGTGTCTCGAGTATGTTTATTTAAGGGGAGCTGAGTCACTATGATCTGGGTTCCACTCCAAGTGATTTGTTTAGCTTTTAGTTTTTTTTCATTTTTTAATCTAATATTACATTCTCGTTCATTCTTAATTGAAGTGCAGTGTTTCTTCTTCCTCTCTACTCTGATCTCCTACCCGTATGGTAATGAGAGGGAAACATTAGGATCTATTCATAAGAGGAAGTCGAGTGTTCTCATGAGTCTTCTTTTCTATTAATTTATTATTAATTTTATTTTCAAAATTTTGGGAACTCGAGGGAGGCTGAGGTTGGGGTTAACACCTTTCATCTCAGATTTCCCTCCTTTTCTTCCTATGAAAACCCCATTTTCTCTCCCTTTTCTCGAGTATATGGTAGGATCGATGCTCAAGTGAGGATTGGGATGTGTTTGCTAACCTAGAAGGGTTATGTCAAGGATTCACACTCGGTCAAGGTGCTTCCCTCTATTGATTCTAGGAGACAGTGGCTTGTGGTATACTAAATATTTTTCTAATTATACAATGTGTTCACACAATAGAAGCAACAAGGATGCTTTTGCATTTGGTAGAGCTTGAACATAGAATTATAATAGGAATAGTGATTTTTGAAAGACAACGAAGGAAACATTAGGTGAATCCTGGGAGTATATTCCTTTCACCTGTATTTGTGTCTACATTTTTCGTCATCACGCATTTAGTTTTTCTTTCATTTTATCATGAATTTCTCATTTCATACCTCATATATATATATTTTAGTTTAGTAATTCATTCTAAATTATAATAATAACTGAAAAAGTGAAGAACATATTGTGCTTGAAGTGGATCTAATTGGGAGAAGACTTCATTCTCACTAATACCACATTCTAGTAGTAGAAGAAACATTGTTGATAAGGAGTTTATGACAAACTCCTTTCACCATTGAGCATTTGGATATGGCAGTGATAAGGATATGAAGGCCCCATGGATCAGATGTGGTAGAAATGAGTTTCAAGGGGATGTGGTGGTTGAGATCTGAGAGGATCTGGTGTTTAGGTTGTGGTTTGTTATCAAGGAAAGGTTGTCAGAGGTAGTTACATGGTGGAGGTCATCGGGTGTGAGATAGGTGGCGGCATGCTCGGACTAGTACAACATAAAAGGGGGAAACGAAAGCCCCAAAAGTTGGGCAAGATGTGTGGAAAAAGCCACCCACCTATCTGATCGATATATTTATATATATAATTTTATATATTATGTTTAACAAATAATATATATGTGTGTGTGTGTCTGTCATAATAATAAAAATGATACTATATTATTATTATCAATGTTATTATTATTGTTGTTGTTGTTTAATATAATTATATACATGAGGAAAATATGAATTTCATATGTAAACATGATGTGCCCGCACGCGTCGTTTAATTCACACGGGCTGCGGTTAGATTAGATTTGATTGTTTCCCAAACTTCACTTGATATTGAGACATAGTATAGCAATAGTCCGGGGTCGATCCCACGGGGAATCAGGCTGGCAATGGAAACCTTTTGCTTGGAACCCTTTGGGGAGAAGTCCTCACGAGTTTGGTTCAGTTTGGGAAAACTGTTGATAAAGTCTTAAGGTTTGAAATCAGAGATGAAGACGAGATCAGGGTCAATTTCATGGTTTCAGGTAAAAGGTAATCTCTATTTTAACTTTATATGGTCTTAAGATCTAGGTTGTGAAGCAACCGGAGATCGCTAGTTGACTATGGTCAAACCAACTAGTTCTACCTAGGAGGCGATTATTCCTTGGTCTGGAAGTAACCACAACCTAAGCGCATTATGCTTAGTTTCTAGGGCAGGAACTTCCATGGAATATTGGTCATAACCTATTCTACTCCAACTAGGATAGGGTCCTTCATTCAAATGTCTCATGGTCAGGGATGTTCGAATGAATTGGACAGACAATTGTTATTTATCCTGATTACTAATCCTTAAGATTACTAAGTTGAGAATTAGAGATTCATTAAATTCAGACACTCCTACTCTCGACCCTTACCCTAGGTGGTTTAGCCACTCATGCTAAAATTGATTATGGATAGATAACGAATTGAAATCATGCTTAACATGTTAAGAAAGATTGAGATTAAAGAATTTTCAAACATGTAACTATTTAGATTAACCAACTATCAAGCATTCAATTAAGAATGAGTAATTTAAATCTTAAATCAAACACAATTCAATCATCTACTCACTTGAAATAGGGACAATAATGAGCGCAACAAGGGTTCATTGATGATAGGTGCTCGAAACAACGCACGTACGGAGAAAAAAAATCAGTGGTGCAAAAAGGAATGAAGAACGGTGTCGAAATCAATCCACAATACTTATATTAAAGTGAAACAATGAAAAGACTTGAAAGAATTCGAGTTTAGGGAGAGGCAGTAGAAGGGAACGAGAGAAGAATGAAAGAAAACAAGTTCTCTCCACCTAAATCCAGTGTGCTTCTTCTGTATGTATAGACAAAATATTACATGACGTGTAATAGGAATTCACGCTGTGTAATGTTGATCCGCGGTTTTCTCTGTGGATTTTGAATCTATGCATATCTCGCACAAATCTCGTCTGAGATTTGGAATCTTCACCCCTTCCATGACGTGTAACGGGATGTCACGTCATGAAACTCCCTTCGACTGGAGGGAAAAATGATTTGAATGCTTCACGTCGTGGATTGGTGATTCACTCCGTGTAAGGAAGGTTCACGTTGTGTGATAAGGATTCACGTCATGTAACTTTCCACGACTTTGAAACTCTTCACGACTTGGATTCACGGTTTGCAACATATGGTGAAATGATATTAAACATCATGTAATGAGGTTTCACAATGTGTAATAGACAATTTTTCTCATTTTCTGCATTTTTGTCCTTTGAACCTTGAAAGCCTATTCCCTGCAATAATCAACACATACCAGGTGAATTATCGAGTAAATCATTGAAAATCCTTAATCAAATGACACAAAAATGTATATATGATTTCATCTTATCAAATTCTCCCATACTAACAATTGCTTGTTCTCAAGAAAAAATATCTCAACAGAGATTTGAAAAACATAAGCAATTTTTAAAATCATGAAACATTCATTATATCTAGGAAAATAAAACTAAGTGTAGTTAGAAAAAGTCTTTCTCCAGAATCATCCCTGCATAGAAAATCAGTCATGCCTCATAGCTTAGTTCCTTAAACAAATTCTTAATCCTTTAATCACAATTTCTTAACTATTCTTTGAATTTTATACCCATTTGCAATTTACTCACAATGAATTTTCTCTCTATCACTCAGGGTGAAATGAAATCGGAGTTATGATCATACCCTAAGTACATGCTCCTAACTATAGGCTTGCATTGGTTCCCTTATCTCCACTTCATAAATACAAATACAAAATCAATCATGAGGGCTTCATCAATTAGGTTCTAACGACTCTGAGGCTATGGGCAGGTAGGTAAACAGTGAAAAACAAGCTCAAAAAGGAGGGTAGACTTTGGAGTATAATGCATGGATGTCGTGATAAGTGTAATAAAATGTCTCCTCCATAGTTAATAAAGTCAACACTCCTGAGAGCTCAAGTTGGATCCATGTACATATATCAAGTGAGTACAGAAAGGGTATCCTATTCATTTCTATTTCTTTTGCATTTGTATTTTTCAAAAGTCATGTTAACACATCCAACCCCTAACCACATATGATCATTCAGGGGATTCATCGGTTTGGAAATGGTGATTTTTGACATTCTTAGTACATAATCCAAATCTTTTTTCTATTATTTTGTATTTTTCGAAGGAATATGATAGATGTAAAATACTACAATGTACACATGGATCATAATCAATTGGTCTGATGAGCAACACAATACATCTCCGCAGTAGAATCATCCCTTGATGGCTAAAAATATTTCTCCACACTTGTTCAAATTAAAATCATGCACTGTACAAAGAGTAGGGTATGAAGAGATAACCAACTTGAAATAACTGCATCCTATAAGGTCATTCATGACAACTATGGACTTAATAAAGGAAAGATGTAAATTGGGTCTCAGTAAAAAGTAGCTTAACAAAGATTGGCTCAATCATTTTAAAATTTTATTTGTTCATTCATAGCCTTAATAATATTTCAATACAAGTTTTGATAGGTTTACTTGTTCGAGGTCACTCAAAAAATATGCTTAGAAAAGAATATGTAGCATTTACTGTTCGGTACTGTAGAAGCCGGAACTATTCACCCGATTTGGGCCTTCGGGCCACCGGTTTGGGCCTACAGGTCTCCAGGGCCTTAGGGTCATCAAATTCCTTCGGTCCATAGGGCCTTCGGGTCACATAGACCATGGAGTAGCCCAGTTCACATAGAACATGCCCTAGAAGAGGATCAGAGCAACAGGAGTAGCAGCCACCAGATGTAGAGCTAACCATATTGGAAGAATGAGAGGATATGAAAGCCGCCATCGGGACCAGGCACCATGCAGATTTGTACGGGGCGATGCTAGCTGATCAGCAATGCAAGGTGGGGACCTAGGTGATCAATGACACAGAAAGCTGGGGAGGGGCAGTTCAAGTGGGCTAGGCCTACGGGTCATGTATTGGGCATAGTATGCCTCTGGGCCTTCAGGTCATGTATTGCAGGTTTGTTGGGCCTTGTGCCTTGGGCCTACGGGTCATGTATAGGTTCTCCTTCAAGCCTTAAAAGGGGTATTATCCATAATAAAATAAAAAATAATGCCTTCGGGCAATTCGGTATAAAACCAAGTAATAAGTCAATTAACAGTAATTTCAAAAATATTGAATTTTATTTAAATTACTAAGCTCAACAATCATTCTAAAAATTTAAAAAGGGACAAAACATGGATTCTTAACAATGACCAACTTAACTTTTTCTTTTATTTAAATGGGTATAATGATTTTCAGGTTTAAATCATACTTTCAAAATGAAAAATGTCTCCAAAAAAATTGAGAATAGACAATCATTCAAAAACATCTTAATTGAAACTCAACAAAGACTCCCCTATACTTAAAATGAGACGGTGTCCACACTGTCCGTGGTAATATTGTGGGAGGGTTATGGCAAATAAAGCTCAGATAAATGAAAATGATAATTGAATAATTAAAGACTGAGGGAATCGAGAGCTCCCTCTAGAAGTGGCATTCCATGAGGGAAATTTTGAAATGAAAATATATAATAAATTAATATCATAAATTACTTGGGATAACAGTTGTGTTCCTATTTGAAATAAATCCTCACATTAGACTCTCATTACCATAAGAGTTGAAGATCAAAATCAAGATTAAGAATAAATAATTAATATAAATTAAAACAGAATGAGAATGTCATCAAAAATGATAACAAAGAAAAATATTTACAACCTAAATAAATCCCTCTGAGGGTAACTTAGTTCCCCTTAGACAAACATTGATGAGATGCTCGAGGGTTTCTCTCCTTAGCTGGATGGGTTCCGCATGGATAACTTCTCAATTCTTTTCTTGATTTTTTATTCCCCCCTTATAACTATATGCCCCCTTTAGCTGGATGAAGGCATGTGTTAGTCATGCATGCGTAGAATCATAAATTGGGAAATACACAAACAACATTTTCATTCTTCTTTACTCAGTCAAAATAGCTAGATAGTGATCCTAAGGGAATAATGAACTAGGAGAAGAATTGAGAAGCTATCCATGTAGAATCATACCATGGAGAGAAACCCTCGAGTGTCTCAAGCATGTTTATTTAAGGGGAGCTAAGTCACTATGATCTAGGTTCCACTCCAAGTTATTTTTTTTTAGTCTAATATTACATTCTCATTCATTCTTAATTGAAGTGTAGTGTTTTTTTTTCCTCTTGACAGTGATCTCCTACCCGTATGGTAATGAAAGGGTAACATGAGGATTTATTCATAAGAGTAAGTCGAGTGTTCTCTTTAGTTTTCTTTTCTATTCATTTATTGTTAATTTTATTTTCAAAATTTTGGGAACTCTAGGTAGGCTGAGGTTGGGGTTGGTGATAACACCTTTCATCCCGGATTTTCCTCTTCTTCCTTGGTATGAAAACCCCATTTTCTCTCCCTTTGGTAGGATCGGTGCTCAAGTTAGGATTGGGATGTGTTTTCTAACCTACAAGGGTTATGTCAAGGATTCACACTCGGTCAAAGTGTTTCTCTCCACTGATTCTAGGAGACAATGGCTTGTGCTATACTAAATATTTCTGATTATACAATGTGTTCACACAATAGGAGCAAGCTTTTGCATCTGGTAGAGCTTGATCATAGAATTAGAATAGGAATATGGATTTTTAAAAGATAGTGAAGGAAGCATTAAGTGAATCCTGGGAGTATATTCCTTTCACCAGTATCTGTGTTTACATTTTACTTCATCATGCATTTAGTTTTTCTTTCATTTTATCATGAATTTCTCATTTCATACCTCATATATATATATTTAAGTTTAGTAATTCATTTTAAATTATAATAATAACTGAAAAAGTCAAGAACATATTGTGCTTGAAGTGGATCTCATTGGGAGAAGACTTGGTTCTCACTAATACCACATTGTAGTAATAGAAGAAACATTATTGATAAGGAGTTTATGACAAACTCCTTTCATCATCGAGCATTTGAATATGGCAGTGATAAGGACATGAAGGACCCATGGTTTAGATGTGGTAGAAACGAGCTTCAAGGGACGTGGTGGTTGAGATTCGAGAGGATCAGGTGTTTATGTTGTGGTTTGTTATTGAGGAAAGGTTGTCAGAGGTAGTTACATGGTAGAGGTCATCGGGTGTGAGATAAATGGTGGAATTCTCGGACTAGTACAACCTAAAAGGGGGAAATGAAAGCCCCAAAAGGTGGGCAAGATGTGTGGAAAAATAAGGGAGAAATATAAGAGAAAATGATATATGTAAATTGTTATAGTAAAAGAGTGAAGATCAAATCCCCACGGTACCTATCTAAGGGAGGTCTTGAGGTTATTTTATAATAAATAATAAAGACCACATCAGACCACAAGTTCGATGTAGGACGCAGACTCCAACACTCCCCCTCAAACTAGGTGCACCTAGATTGAACCCATAAAGAAAAAACCAAAGCAAAGAAAATAAAAAACACTGCAAACACTCCCCCTCAAGCTGGACATACCCAACTTGATTTTACAAAATAAGACAAAACAAAGAAAAGATAAACCACCATGACTTCTGCTACCCCCCTCAAGACGTTGATGGATGATGATGCTGAAAAAGATTAGTTGCCAAGCTGCACAAGCGGTGCCAATCGATGGAGCGTTGGGAAAGCCGCACAGGCGGGCCAGTCGTCAGAGGCGCCGAGAATGCCGCACTGGTGTTGCTGGACAAGGGAGGCATGGGAAAGCCGCACAGGCAGGCTGATCATCAGAGGCATCAGGAGTACCACATTGGGAGGGAGGCCGAAGAAGATTGAGGAGGTGGATGGAACTGACGGTGAGGGCTGCCTCGTAGAGGAGCAGTGGACTCCTCGGTGCAGAGAGGGTCGCAGCAACGAGATCCAGCACTGCAGGATCTGTCGTGCAGGAAGGAAGTGAGGAGGTGGCACATAGATCTGGTCGGAGTGGGGAGGCTGCTCAGACGCAGGAGCGAGGAGGTAGGATCTAGCTTTGGTGAACCCGGTCAGGCCGACGGTCGGAGCTTATGGTGGCCTGGACTCCCAGATCTAGTCAGGATTTAGTCGCACATGAGGGAGTACGAGCGGCGCAACACGAATGAGCGGCGGCGTCAGGCTTGTTGTGATCCTCGTCGGTTGATGGTGATGAACTCGATGGCGAGGTGCAGCGGCACAGGGCGGAAGGGTTTGTGCAGGGAGGGAGTGGCTGCCTGGAGTCGTCATGCGCAGGGAGCGACCTATGATAGGTTCGTCACGTGAGGGGTCATTGCACAGGGGTGCACGGGATGGATGTGCAATGGGAGATGCCACCAGAGAGGGGTCAATCTGGCTGGAGAGATCGGGGGATCGGACTGTTGCGCAGGGAGATGCCGTTGTCGGTGAGGACGACGTGCGAAGGGGAGTGGCGATCCTGGAGAAGCGCGATGCGGCTGATGACGGGGCCATTCGGGGATCTCAAGCGGCACGACGTGGACAGGAGCTGTTGTCGAGCGCATCGGGGGGGAGGCGGGGCTGAGAAACCACACAGGGAGGCCCGTGAGGGATGTGCAGGGGCACCCGGAAGATGGCAGGGGGCGGCACTGATGGTGGCCAAAGGGTCACCACCCCCCACCTGGGAGGAATTACTGGAAACCCTAGATGAGAAAAACAGAGGGAGGGAGAGCTCGGGTTAGCGAACACCCTCTGATACCATGTTATAGTAAAAGAGTGAAGACCCAATCCCTACCTCTCTAAGGAAGTCCTTGAGGTTATTTTGTAATGAACAATAATGACCACATGTCCGATGTGGGATGCAGACTCCAACATAAATATATATATATATATATATCTTAATATATTAAATAATTCAGGACCCACACATGGTAGAAAAATCCACCCACCTATCTGATCAATATATATATAATTTTATATATCATATTCTTTAACAAATAATATGTATATATGTGTGTGTCATATAATAATAAAAATGATACTATATTATTATTATCAATGTTATTATTATTATTGTTGTTGTTGTTGTTGTTTAATATAATTATATACACGAGGAAAATATGAATTTTATATGTAAACAACAACAATAATAATAACATTATTATTATTATTATATATGTATATATATATAATTTATGAAAAATACATTATTTTGAAACGATGATTAAATTTGGAACATGAATAGATGAAATTGATCATTTTTCCTCATAGACCGCAGTGTTGATAATTTTGAGGGAAATTATGTTTATTTTAGGGGTGTTTTGAGCGGTTTCGTAGCACCCTTAGGTTCTGGTACCTTACCCTTCTTTTCTGTACTTTGAGATTATATAATACATGGGTTGAGTTTGGGAGTTTCCGAGATGATTTGGAATGTTTTGGGAGTGTTTTTGGAGGAACGCGGTTTGAGCACAGTTAGCAGAAACTGTGCAACATCTTCAGGAAACCGTGAAACTTTTTTTGGGAGTCACTGGATAGGTGCACAGTTTGGCCAAACCATGTGAGTGCCCAGGGAAACCATGTAAAGTAAAATAGGGGAAAAACATGGTTGGCGCATGATTTGTCTAATTGTGTGATATGAATACATGTGCTGGAAAGTAGGGGAGATGCTGCTAGACAATAGGGGTGGTTGGTTATGGAGGGGAATCTTCCAAGAGGAGTTTGAGTGGGCCAGCTTTGGTTGTTATGGGTTTGTTAGCTGGATGGACAGCTAGGGAATTTCTGGGGGAATATGATTGGAATCCTCTAACTGATTCTTGGTGGGGAACAGTTTGTTATTTCCTGGGGGGATTATGCTGGTGACCCACAGGTGGTTATAAGGGGGCTATAAATAAGAGGTTTGGAGAGAGTAGAAGGGGGGGATTGTGTGTGATATGGTCTGGGGCTTGGGACAGGTTGGGGACTGCCTCACCTGTAGTGTTTTTCTACTGTAATTTCATGCTTTATTCATTCTATTTTCCCTCCATTTTCTATCCTTAATACATTAAAGTGACTCTATTGGTGTTCTGTTCCTGTCAAATTGGTATGATCTGCCATTGATCCCTACTGCTGGAGCACCGCTCATTTCTCCTCTACCATTCCCACCTCTGCATCCATTACTGCCATTTTTTTCATTCCTTCCTCCATTATCAATAGCGACGCATCCATTGTTGTCCATCCTCTTTCTTTTCCTTCTAGGATAGGATTTCCCTGGTGCAAAATCACTACATCACTCCCGCAAAAGGAGACCACTTCCGGAACGTTGCTGGATTCTCTCGCTGCGGAGGCGAGCAACGACCTATGCTGGGAATGGAGGCACAACTGGACAGTTTTGAATAACGAGTGGAAATCCTGGAAATCGCTCTCCCAAACCTAGAATCGACATTGGCAGCAACCCGCACAGAGCAAGCTGATTTCCAGAAATTTGCAGTGTCTGAATTGGTGGACCTCCGCCACCTCATCAATTCTATGGCTCGCTGCCCAGAGCGCGCCCCATTTCTCATTGAGTACCACTCGTCCTCTTCTTCAACTCCATCTGCCTTCCCCGCTTCCCTTTCCGCTGCTGCGGGAACTTCCACTTGGGAGGCTGCAACTACAGGTATACTCGTTCCATCAGTGGCCACAACACCACCAAGGATAGAATCGCGGGAATCACAGCCCAGTTTTGGGGGGATCACAGGTGCAGAGTCTCTGGAAGAAACCACGTCTAGGACACCTGGTACGCCTGCGAAGATGTTCCTGGCGCGTGACAGTCCAAAAAGGTATGTTGAACCTCTTCTGAAAACTTCTGGATTTCACCCACTTCCTATGGACACGGAACACCCTACCGCATACCGGGTCACTTCTCCCCTTCTGCCTAATGTTGTTGCGCGTGCTGCTGGATGAAGCTCATCTCTAATTTCTCCCACCATGGAACTGCATTTTTTGGTGCATGGGCACCGATGCAAGCCCTCCAGCCTTTCAACTGGTGTATTTCTCTGTAGTTCCTCTATCTATACTTGATGCTGCTTTAGCGCCAAACCAGGCACAACATGGGGCATTTGTGCTGGCAACTTGCCCCCACCACGACGGTTCCATGATACCTAGGGGGTTGCACTATCCGGAAACCATGATATGACATGACAACGAACTGACAATAATAGACATCAAGCAAGCTGGGAGGAGCCTATATGGCATATTTCTTGGCATACACAGCATGGGGCACTTGTGCTGGCAACCAGTCCCTACCACGACAATTCCATGATACCTAGGGGGCCGCACCATCCAGAAACTATGATGTGGCGCGACGAAAAACTACCAACAATTGATGTTAAGCAACCCGGGAGGAGCATTTGGCAGATTGTTTGGCATGAAAACAAAGGCACACCTTCTCACCATTTGCGGTTTCATGGAGCAAGGCTGGTTTGGGAAATTTCTTGGCATGTTGGGCCCGTCACACTTGGGGATACATCCACCACCTTGAGGACAAGGTGGTTTTTCGAGATGGTGGCAGTGATAGGAATGCAGGTTTATAGCAGGGAGTCCCCAAGGGCAGTTAGCCCAGGTGGTTATCCAAGGATCTGGAGGGACCCACAGGCTGGTGGCTGAGGAAAACCAGCTTGTGGTCCCCAGCATTTTATTTAAGTGGAGTCTGTTAGAATGGTGGTGGTTCCAGCTGTTTGTTGTGAGATTTTTGAGTTTCTTAGCTAGCTGTATTTGATTCCCTAGAATATCCTATAAATAGTACCGGTATTAGTGTGTTGGGGGGGGGAGTACTGGGTATTTCGGTCAGGGGGCTTGGACTAGGTGGGGCTTCGGCTTACCTAGGTGAATTCTACTGTTGTAAGTGTCTTATATACTGTTGTACCCTTCTTTTCTTCCTCTGGAAATATTAAAGTGTCATTTTCAGTTTCTGTTTCTATCACATTTTGTGTGGGATCTACATCTTAATGTTGTGAACTGATGATGACTGGGTTTACACCTATTTTAGTTCCACAAAATATTGATCATAAGGACGATGAGGTCTTCCTCCGGGAACCCCATTACTAGGGACTTTCACTCGCTGCCTTACTAAGGATTATGCTCACAAGTGGAGTCTTATATTTCATATGTTTTTGAGAAACGATACGACATGTATTGTTTGGTGCTACCCATGTACAGTAAGCCTGATACTAGGTGGAGGATCTTCAACTAGATGAAATTTTAATAGATTTCATCCTGGTGTGTACATCTATGTCTAGGATACTTGTAACATCACATTATGTTTTCAGGTATTTTTGATGTTTCTAAGTACCTTCATTTTGGAGTAAAGGCTTGGGAAGCGTTTGGGTGAATTTTTGAGGAAAGATAAAGGTCAGTGAGTTGTGCACGGTTTGCGCATGGTTTGAAAAACTGTGCGACCAAACCACGCCAACCTTGAAACCTAGACAGTAGCTTCCTCACGGACGGCGAACGGTTTGTCTAACCGTGCGGCCAAACCATGCGAGAAGTATGGCCGAGGTAGTAGCTCACGCATGATTAGCGCATAGTTTTTTAAACCGTGCGGCCGCTTAAATGAGATCCTTAAATTGTGGATCTCGCTCGGTTTTGCCTCTAAGTACCTCGTTTTTCCTCCTAAGCGGCCCTAACTCGGGATTTGTCTTCTCCTAAGGTCATAGAAGGTTCTCCCATTGTTCCAGAGGCGATCCAAAGGATCCTCTTGGTGAATCGAAGTCGTATTCTTGAGGTATGTGATCGTTCTTCATCGTTCTTAATCAGTTTCTTAGATCTACTTATATATACTTCCCTTCTTCTCTCGGTTTCTTAGATCTACACCCGTTATGGGTAGATCTAAGTGTGTGGTACCAAATTTGATGAGAGTTGGTCTTGATCTTTCTAGGAGAAGAGATATAAGGTGGGTTCTTAAATAAGAAACCTGGTTTTCTTGAGCGTTCTCGATCGTTGTGGTTTTGGTCAAAATCTTCAAGGTAGGTGGTTCCGTCCCGACTTGCCAAATTGATTATCATTGTATTTTCTTAATTTATTTCAATTGCTGATTTAAATCCAATTTCTCAAAAAAAAATCAATTAAATTGATAAAAACTCAATTCCATTGAATTGAGATATTTGAAATGGTTTTGGCATAGAAATTTGGGAAAACCCCAATTCCATTGAATTGGGTGTGTTTATGGGAATTGCCCGATTTAAATTGTTTAATTTAAATTGTGGATTTGATGGAAATGATTTCAATTAGATTGTTGAATTTAATTGTGGAAATGAATTGTGTAATTATGGAATTGGTTTTGAATGGATTTCAAACTTATGAAAATGGATTAAAATGATTTGATAGAAACCCATTGGTTTTATCTTGTGGAAAGGCATGTTTTGAATAAAACCTATTTTGGTTTTAAATGAAATGGAATTGGTAATTTTGAAATTGAGGAATGGTATTGATCATATTTTAAGCATTCTTAAAATAGTTCACCCATCATGTAAGAGCGCATGAAATCCTTAGGTAGTTAGTGAGTTATTTGGATACACTCTACGCTATGATAACGTTCTAAAACATACTTGCGGTGGGTCACAACCCTGATGGGTTTGTGACGATTCTCCTTTGGCCAGTGTTATAGGGATGTGTGTATACACATTTTTCTGATTTCACATAGAGAGTGCGGAATCCTATAATTGGTTAATACTATCATACCTTTTTGGTAGATGACCATGTTGCTCACTTGTTTTTTTATATTTGAGATATAAATGTATGCCAATGCTTATGAACTACTTTACATGCCTGCTGAATTTATGTAAACTGTTTTATATAAATGTTTTACTTAAGCCATTGTTTTTATAAATATTCCATCATTTGTAAAGCCTTTTCTTAAAATATTTATTTCCATCCTTTGAAAATATATAGCATATTTTGTTAGAATATGTTTTTGAATTGCCAAACCTATTTATTTGAAAGTTGAAATCTTTTATTTGGATAATTCATATTCAGAATCTGTTACAGAATCTTTGGTGGTATCCTACTGGGCTTAGGCTCACACCCTACTTTTGCCTTCGGGTGTTTGTAGACTTCCTTCTTCCAAGTTTGAGCGAAGGGAAGGAATCTCTTGGAGGTGGATCCAGTTGTTGATCTTCTCTTGGTGAGTTGTGTCCTTACGGACCTTGGGGATGTTTTTCCCATTTTTAGTACTTGGGTTGTATTACTTTGGGCTTTTATGCCAAGTTTTATTCTGGTACATCACTCCCAGTGGAGTTTCTTTTTTTGTTATGCATAATGTCTTGTTTCTTTTGCTTATGCATTTTTTTGGAAAAATTGTTCCCACTTGTGTGTTGTACGATGCCAGGTGCTAGTCGCCGACCCGTGGGGATTGGGAATGCCCTTCAGGCTATGTCAGGGCTGGATCAGTTATCGGGTTACCAGGGTACCTGGGCTGGTTCGTGACAATACTTTTTTTCTGGATGGGATTATTTCACACTTGATTAGTAGGTGATGAACAATTATAATTATGCCCAAGGGATGAGTAACTTCTCCTAGAGATAGAGGTAATATTGTTTCTATCATGGTTGGTTCATTTTTTTAAATGGATAGATGGATTTAAACATGTGAGTTGTGATGTGTTCCTTGGCATGTATAGATCATACCTTATGATGTGCTATTTTTGAAAGCTCACGTGGTGTTTAGGATCATCTGTTATTGGGTCATCGATGCAAGAAAGTCTCTAAATAATCTATGGTGGTGACTAAGCTTCTTTAATTTCTTCAAGCTATCATGATATATGGTCCAGATTGAGATCATTTTTCTGTAGGCATTAATTGGCATTTTCATTGCACTTTTATGAATGTGATGAAAATTAATGTGTGGGGATGATGATTTTGTTGGGATTTGTTAAGATCCTCTCTAAGGAGGATTTCGTGTTTATTTATAATGAATAATAAATATGACATGATACCTAAGTCCGATGTGGGACACACATCAACTTAACCTCTAACACTCCCTCTCAAGTTAGGTGTACCTAGATTGGATACATAAGAAAACAAAAAATAAATAGCAGTGACACTCACCCTCAAGTTGGACATGCCCGGTTTGGAATACAAATCCAAAAAACAAACAAATAACATAAAAACAAAACAATAAACATGCTCGAGAGCGGTGATGAAGAATCTCGACGGTGATCCGAGTAGCCCAATGGTAATTCGAACAGTGATGAATAAGTATGACGTTGATCTGGGCGACTTGATGGTGATCTGAACAATGGTGAAGAAGCCCTTTGGTAATGCTGAGACAACATCCTCGTGTACCTGCCTTTTTTTGTTGAGGTTGTGTATACCTGGGTGAAGTGGTGCTAGGAGAGGGCACAACAGGGGCATGCCTGGACTGGAAGTTCGCATAGTGGAGGCTACGAACCTGAAAAGGGGGAGCGGTGATCGGCCAAACAGGAGCGACGTCCACCTATCGCTGGAACAGGAGGCAGAGTTGGAGGCGGAGATGCGCCACCACTTCGATGACATAATCCCATCCTGCCACCCCAAGCCGCACCACAACGTTTACTCGCACCACTACATCGACACCCTCGCCACCGTTGCAGACGACCGTCCAATCCCAGAGCACCTTCAATTTCACCGCCTTGAAACCGAAGAACACAAACTCATGTACACCGCCATCCGTAGTCGGATCTCCCTGCCCTCAGATCATTGGCTGTTGCAGGGGGTGTCGTTCGTGGAAGGGTCGCCGCGTAGGTGGGGCGACGCAAAGAAGGGGGTTGCAAGGCTATGCCACACCCCCTTCCAAGGGTTGTCCCACTCCATAGAAAACTCATTTCATGGATTGGCTCGAAGGCCCAATGACCTGATGACAAATCATTCGACGACGATATAGAGATGGGGGACAAGTGGTGGCGACAGTTGGGAGGGCTCACCGTGGCCTCTGGTAGAGTTCCCGCGTTCACCTTTGAGAGGCTACATATAGCTGTTGTCCATTTCAGTGCAGGTCTTTGGGGAGAAAGCCTGCATAGTGGATGGCCACCTTAGGTGCAATGATGGGGGCCGAATTCCTTGATGGTGGAGGCGGGTTGTTGCCGAGGGATTATTGTGACGGTACGACTACATAACAAAGATAATTGAAGTTGGGTATTAGGGCCTACAGAAGTCAAAAAATGTACTTGGGCCTATGGACCAAATATTCGAGCTTTAATGCCCCTAGGCTTGCATGGTCATGTAATGAGATCCATCTGCCTAGAAAAACAAGTGAAATTTAATTAAAATATGAATATATCAAAAAAATACTAAAATAATGAATAAGAGTTATTAATTATATAAATTTAAAAAAATTAAAAATGAATACTTAAAAATGAAAACAAATACTTATATTAATTATGAAAATTACGATTGTATTAAAAACATTAAATGTTAATCAATAGATATGTATAAATAAATTTTAAAAATGGATATGCGATCATGATAAGGTTAGATAAAGTTTAAACCCATCTGACAACTGTGATCAAAATAAAATCCAAAAGACGACTGAGATCCTAGTGAAATCGTGATAAGATTGGTGTAAAGATAAAATATATCCAACGATTCATTTCAAAATAAAATCCATTCAATGGTTGGGATGGATGTGCATTTGAGAAGGTTGGACGGGGAATAAATCCATCCAGCGATTGCGATCAATATGAAATCAATCCAACGATGTATTTTTTATACTCTGAATGTTAAAAAAGAGTGAAATTTAATTAAAATATGAATTGATCAAAAAAATATTAAGAGAATGAATAAGAGTTATTAATTATATAAATTTAAAAAAATTAAAAATGAATACTTAAATGAAAATGAATACATATATTCATTATGAAAATTACAACTGTATTAAAAACATTAAATGTTAATCAATAAATATGTATAAATAAATATTAAAAATGGACATGAGATCATGATAAAGTTAGATAAATTTAAAACCAATCAGACGACTGCGATCAAAATGAAATTCATTGGATGGATAAGATCGTAGTAAAATCATGATAAGATTGAAATAAAAATAAAATTCATTCAACGGTTCATATCAAAGTCAAATCTATCTGATGGTTAGGATGAAGGCATAATCATGATAAGGTTGGATGATGATGAAATATATCCAATGATTGAGATCAATATGAAATCCATCCAATGATCGGGATGAATATGCGATCATGATAAGGTTAGATAATGTTAAAATTAATTCAACGACTGTGATCAAAATGAAATCCAATAGATGACTGAGATTGTATTGAAATCATAATAAGGTTGATACAAAGATAATATTCATCCGACCATTCATATCAAAATGAAATACATCCAACGGTTGGGATGAAGGTGCATTCATGATAAGGTTGGATGAGAACGAAATCCACCCAACGATTAAGATCAATATAAAATCTATCTAACGGTCTATTTTTTATATTTTGGATATGCCTTATATATTATACTCCTTATAAATAACTATTAGTTTCATTTAACCCAAATGCGCACTCCCTTCATTTCACCAATACCTTCCTAAAACTATTTTGTTTTAGAAATAGATGGTTTCTCAGTCTTCTAGGTACCACGTTGGTGAAGATGTACTCTTATGCGAGTTGTACATGGGGACTTTCCAAGATCCTATTATTGGTGTTTATCATTCATCTGATTGTTTTTGGTCTCACATCGAAAATGCATACAAAAAAGGTAAGAACGAGGGCTGAGATCTTTGAAACAAAAGATCATTGCAGTGTTGGATACAAGCTATCAAGAAGGCTGTGAAAAACTAAATGGATGCACCAGACAAGTTGAAAATATGAATCGTAGTGGTGCATCATAACAAGATATTGTGAGTAATTTATTATTTTTCTCTTTTATGTTTATATATGCAAATACATAGCATTAATATTCAATTTTTTTCATCTAGATCGAGCAAAAATCTTATTCATGAAAGATACCACAAACAAGAATGATTTAGGTTTGATCATGTATGGAGTACAGTCAAAATTTTTGAAAATTTTAGACGGTACAAGTACTTCAAGGTAAATATCTCGAAAGCAGAATTATGTATAATCAGACTCAAACAATACAACTCCCAAGTCTTACCCACCTGAATCTCCTGGGTTATCATTTTCACTGAACATAATTGATAACGATGTTGATGGCTCTTATTATGCACAACCCATTGGAGTGAAGAAAACTATATTAAAAAGGAAAATGATGAAAAATCTCAAGCTGTCATTGAAACTTTGAAAGAATAAAATCAGTGGCTTTTAGAGATGTTGGAGAAGTGAAGGAAACACCAAATGGAAATTGAAGAAGATAGAACGACTTTCAAATAGTTTAGAGGAAAATAAAATTTTGTCATAAGATTCGAATAAAATCAGTTATCCAAATGTTCGTGATTTTATTTAAGTTGAACAAGAACGAATTAAACAGAAAAGAGGACAATTTCACAACCACCAGAGCCACCTTTTCAATCACTTTCAACATCATTTTTTTTGAATATTTTAACATATGGGTAAGCGATGCTTATTTACCAGATTATTATATTGTTATTTACCACCTTTATTTTTTTTATGACAGTTGATCACTGTTGTAATGTTGAATTTTTATTATCTATTGCGTTCTATGTGTTACGTTCTGATTATTTCATATCATTATGTTATTTTGTTTAATCTTGTATTTGTTCGTGTAAACATGCATGATTGTATTTTGTATGTTTTTGCAAAAATATACTTATTATAAATGCACACATATATATTAATAGGTTCAATTTTAATTTATACTTTTTTTATAAACCAGTATCATAATGTATTTCAATTTTTAGATTCTTTAATTATTATATATTATTAATTTAAATTAACCTAAATGCAATATATAATTTGTTATATTATATATGTATTTTGCACTAATTATATGATTATTATTATATAAATTTCATTATGTATATATATAAATAACCAATTAAATAAAATAATTACAAATAAATAATTTATTTATTTCATTAAAAATAGCAAAAAAATAAGCTAGATAATAATATTTTTCATATATTATAAAGAACTTTAATAATATTGTTGAAAAAAATTAATAATTGAATAATCAAATATAAAAATTAATTAAATATAATGATTAAAATATGTAGTATACAAATATAATGATTAAAATAAATATAAACTATTTATTATAAAGTTCAAATGAGTGGAAAGTAATTAAAAAAAGGGATAGCGCCATATTTGGCGCTCCACTATGGCTGCGCCATCTCCCCCCTTTTTTTTTACTTTTCACTCATTTTAACTTTATAATAAAGTTTATATCTATTTTAATCATTATATTTGTATACTACATATTCTAATTATTATATTTAATTAATTTTTATATTTTATTATTCAATTATTATTTTTAACAATATTATTAATGTTTTTTTTAAATATGAAAAATATTATTATTATTCATATTATTTTAATTCTAATTTTTAATCAAATAAATAAATTATTTTTTCGTAATTATTTTATTCAATTGGTTATTTATGTATATACATAATGAAATTCATATAATAATAATCATATAATTAGTGCAAAATACATATATAATATAATAAATTATATATTGCATTTAGGTTAATTTAAATTAATAATATATAGTAATTAAATAAACTAAAAATTGAAATACATTATGGTATTCTTTTATAAAAAAAGTATAAATTAAAATTGAACCTATTAATATATATATATATATATAATAAATATATTTTTGCAAAAACAGGACAAAATATAAACATGCATGTTAATACAAAGATAAAATGAAATAACATAATGATATTCAATAATCGGAATGTAACATGCTGAATACAATAGATAACACAAATTCGACATTACAACAATAGTGCTCAACTGCCATACAAAAAAATAACAAAAAGGTAGAAAAAAACAATATAATAATTTGGTAAATCAGCATCGTTTCCCCCGATGTTAAAATATTAAAAAAATGATGTTGAAGGTGATTGCAAAGGCGACTCGGTGATTGGTGAAATTGTTCCTCTCTTCTGTATAATTCATGCTTATTCAGCTTGAATAAAAGCACAGACATTCGGATCACTGATTTTATTTAAATATCGTGACAACGTTTTATTTTCCTCTTTAAACTCTTTGAAAGTCAATTCTCTTTTCTTCAATTTCCATTTGTTATAACCATGACTTTTCAAACATCACTAAAAGCCAGTGATTTTCTTCTTTCAATATTTCAATGATAGATTGAGATTTTTCATAATTTATCCTTTTTAATTTAGCTTTATTCACTCCAATGGGTCGTGCAGAGTAAGAGTCACCAACATCGTCATCAATTATGTTCAACAAAAATGATAAGGCAAGAGATTCAGGTGGATAAGACTCAGGAGTTGGATTGTCTGACTCTGATGATACATAGTTCTGTTTTCGAGATATTTGTATTGCAGTACTTGCACCGTCTTTGAATTTTTCAAAAAATTTGACTGTGCTCTATACATGATCAAACCTAAATCCCTTTTTGCTCGTGGGATCTTGCATGCATAAGATTTTTGCTCGATCTAGGTGAAAAAAATCAATGTTAATGCTATGTATTCACATATATAAATAGAGAAGAGAAAAATAATAAATTACTCACAATATATTGTTCTGAAGCACCACTGAGATTCATATTTTCAACTTGTCTGATACATCCATTTAATTTCATCACAGCCTTCTCGATAGCTTGTATTTGGCACTCACTACTACAAACACGGCCTTTATCAGCGCTAAAAATGGCCTTTATCAGCGCTCGAAAAGCGCTCATAAAGCCAGCGTAGATAAAGGGGGGGTCCCCTTTATCAGCGCTTCGAAAAGCGCTGATATAGGACCCCTTTATCAGCGCTGATAAAGGGGTCCTATGTCAGCACTTCCTTTATCAGCGCTTTCGTTTTAGCGCTGATAAAGGACCATTTTATCAGCGCTTTTAAAAAAACGCTGATAAAAGTTAAAAAAATTAAAAAAAATTAAAAAAAATTAAAAAAAATTAAAAAAAAATTAAAAAATACTGCGAATCGGGTGGGCTTTTATAGCGCTTGAGCCCCCCATTTTACAGTGTTTTTCTGCCCCTGTACAGCACCCCACGCACCCCCTTCACCCTTTAACAGCGCTTGCTGCTATATTCCTCCATGCGCGCGCGCCCCTGCCTCCCACAAGATTTGAACTCGAGACCTCCCCTCTGCGTGCCTAAGCCTTTACCACTACTCTATTTTGATTTGTCTTCCAATTCATGATATCTCTATATATATATATATATATTTAGTTATATTTATTCGTATAGTAATATATATTTATATTAATATATATATAGTTATTAGATTATAATATATATATATATAGTTATATTATAATATATATATATATAGTTATATTATAATATATATATAGTTATATTAATATATATCTATATCTATATATATATATATATATTTAGTTATATTTATTCGTATAGTAATATATATTTATATTAATATATATAGTTATTAGATTATAATATATATATATATAGTTATATTAATATATATATAGTAATATTAATATATATATATAGTGATATTAATATATATCTATATCTATATATATATATTTATTTAGTTATATTTATTCGTATAGTAATATATATTTATATTAATATATATATATAGTTATATTAACATATATATAGTTATATGAATATATATATATAGTTATATTAATATATATATAGTGATATTAATATATATACTTATAGTAATACTAATATATATATATGTAGTTATATTAATATATATATATATAGTTATTAGATTAATATATATATATATAGTTAGATTAATATATAGGTATATAAATATTCATATATTGGTATTTTAAATAAAATGGATGTTAGTTATTATTTAGATAAAGTTAATATATTTTATATGTAAATATATTTTATTATTTATATTTATAATTAAATTTTTAGGTATGAATATATAAAAAAATTGTACATATAGTTATATATTTGATTATAAATAACAGTGCATTATCAAAAAGGATAAAATTTCAAATACATAATATCAATATGAATGTAATAACTTGGAATAAATTCAGTCCCCACCAAAAAAATCCAATAATACCCCCTTAAACGAGGCTGAAAATCCACAAAATGTTAAAAAATTTGGATACCCCGACAAAAAACTCAGTTTTGGAGGCCTTATGGGCCTCTTTTGGCCTCGAAAAACGCTTAACCAAGGTCCCCCCGAGTCACAGCGACATAGAGCTCGTCGCAGGCTTCGATTTGATATGTGGTAGAGCTCAAACGGACACCCGGATCAAAAGTTATGGCCGTTTAAAGTTTGAGTTGCGTTTTCAACATATTTTGGATCTTTTTTTAATTTTTTTAGTCCTCAAATTGTTATTAAATGACTATTACTCCATAATGATTATCAAATTATTAATTAAAAATATTTTTTTAATTTTTTAAGAAGCCATTTTCACTAAATATCTTATATATTAAGTATAATAAGTGTAAATGTACATTTATACTTATCTAAAATATATTTAAAAATTATATATTATATTTATATAACAATATAACTATATTTATATATTAATATATTAATATATTTTTAATTTTTTTTTTGAAGCCGACCCTTTATCAGCGCTTTTAAAAAAAGCACTGATAAAGGCCCCCCCTTTATCAGCGCTACTAAACAAGCGCTGATAAAGGGGGGCACTGCGAAAAACTGTTTTTGTGGTAGTGAGTGCAACGATCTTTTGCTTCGAATCTCTCATCCCTCGTTCTTGCCTTTGTTGTATGTATTTTCGATGTGAGACCAAAAACAATCGGATGACCGGTAAACATCGGTAATTGGATCTTGGGAAGTCCCCATGTACACCTCGCATAAGAGTAAATCTTCACCAACGGAGTAGCGAGAAGACCGAAAAACCATCTCTTTCTAAAACAAAATAATTTTAGGAAGGTATTGGTGAAATGAAGGAAATGAATATTTGGGTTGAATGAAATTGATAGTTATTTATAGAGATTATGATAGATAATGCATATCCAAAGTATAAAAAATAGACCGTTGGATTAATTTCATATTGATCTCAATCGTTGGATGAATTTCGTCCTCATCCAACCTTATCATAAATGCACCTTCATCCCAACTATTGGATGAATTTCATTTTGATATGAACTGTCAGATGAATTTTATCTTTGTGTCAACTTTATCATGATTTCACTACAATCTCAGTTATTCATTTGATTTTATTTTGATCGCAGCCGTTGGATGAGTTTAACTTTATCTAACCTTATCATGATTACATATCCATCCCGACCGTTGGATGAATTTCATATTGATCTCAATCGTTGGATGAATTTCGTCCCCATCCAACCTTATCATGATCATGCCTCCATCATAATCGTTGGATGAATCTGATTTTGATATGAACTGTCGGACTAATTTTATCTTTATGCCAACTTTATCATGGTTTCACTACGATCTCATCCATCCAATGAATTTCATTTTGATCGCAGTTGTCGAATGAGTTTTAACTTTATCAAACCTTAACATGATCTCATATTCATTTTTAATATTTATTTATACATATTTATTGATTAACATTTAATGTTTTTAATACAATTGTAATTTTAATAATTAATATATGTATTCATTTTCATTTCAAGTATTCATTTTTAATTTTTTAAAATTTATATTAATAACTCTTATTCATTCTTTTAATACTTTGTTGATCAATTCAAATTTTAATTAAATTTCACTCATTTTAACATTCAAAGAGTAAAAAATAGATCATCGGATAGATTTCATATCGATCTCAATCGTTGGATGATTTTTTTTCTCATCCAACCTTATCATGATTGCGCCTCCATCCCAATCGTTTGGTGGATTTCATTTTGAAATGAATCGTCAGATGAATTTTATCTTTACACCAACCTTATAATGATTTCACTACAATCCTCATCCGTTGAATTTCTTTTTGATCACAACCGTCGAATGAGTTTTAACTTTATCTAATATTATCATGATCGCATATTCTTTTTTAATATTTATTTATACATATTTATTGATTAATATTTAATGTTTTTAATATAGTCTTAATTTTCATAATTAATATATACATTCATTTTCATTTTAAGTATTCATTTTTAATTTTTTAAAATTTATATAATCAATAACTCTTATTCATTCTTTTAATATTTTTTTTGATATATTCATATTTTAATTAAATTTCACTCATTTTTAACATTTAGAGTTTAAAAAATAGATAGTTGGATGAATTTCATATTGATCTCAATGGTTGGATGGATATGATCTCAGCAATCCGTTGGATTTCATTTTGATCACAGCCATCAGATGAGTTTTAACTTAACCTTGTCATGATCGCATATCCATCCCGACCGTTGGATGAATTTAATATTGATCTCAATCGTTGGATGAATTTCATCCTCATCCAACCTTATCATGATTGTATCTTTATTCCATTGGATTTCTCAATATATAAGTATCATTGTATCATTTCTTGAAAATAAATGCTCGATAAGAGTACCAAAATGAATTACAATACTCGAGCTCCTTCTGATATTCATTTTCAAATTTCATCATCATCACCATATTCTTCTTCATCTTCATCCAATGATGCGGAAAAAAATGAATTTGAAGGGATGCAAGAAGCAGTACATCGAGCAGTACGGATGAACAATATGATGATGGCACATTATTATAGCGAATATAATGATCAACCTACTCACATTGGATCCATCCCGAGACACATAGTTATCAATCGCGATTGTGAGGCTATGGATCATAATTTGTATGATTATTTTTCCAGCAATCCACCATATAACGTGACATTGTTCTGTTGGTGATATCGAATGTCTCGAAGTCTTTTTCTTCATATTTTTGATGTAGTTAAAGCACATGATCACTACTTTCAACAAAGAAGTTATGAGTTTGGAAGATTTGGATTATCAACTCTGCAGAAATTAATAGGTGTGTTTCAGATGTTGGCATATGGCCTCCCAGGTGATGCTACTGATGAATATGTTAAAATTGACGAGTCTACTACAATTGAATGTTTAAAGAGATTTTGTTGTGATATGGTTGAGATTTTTGCAGAGCGATGCCTTTGATCACTTATTGCAAATGATATTTTAAGATTGCTTTATATTGGTCCAGAACGTGGTTTTTCATAAATGTTAGGTAGTTTTGATTGTATGCATTGGAAGTGGAAAAATTGTTGTACGACATGGGGTGGAAAATATATTCATTAATATATTCACAAGTTTCTTCTGTTCAGTTTCCTTGTATGTGCATATATATGTTACTGATCATGTCATCCCCAGGATTCATGTTGACAGAATAATCATCTTTCAAAGGCTACATGTTTATAAAGTCATCAAAATTCAAGGAAATGCAGATATCATACCTCAAATAATATGTACCATGACATGAATATTTAATTTCCTGATGTACATCATCATATGGTCCCAGAATATGGCACCATGAGTTTGGAATACGCTACCTAGACCCGGTGGTGTGATTGTTATGAAACATTACCTAGATATACCTCATATGGTCTGCAAACTACAATGTTCTCTTTCTAATAAAGAAATGAGTGAGAATTAGACATGATAAGATCAGTACATGAATGTATTTATTCTCAATATTGCCTCTTCTAGGTTAATACCCATTGATGCTTTGATCATTTTTTATATGAGGTATCCTTTTTCTTGTCTAGTATACTTTGTTAAGTCAATTTCTCAATTAAATTGTACAATAGAGGGAAAAAATTACTGATTGTAAGATAACCAAAAAACACAGTATTCCTGCTTATAAAGGTTGACTTGTTCCATTTTGCAATGGGACCTCCAACACTAAAAAATGCACATGCCAATCATGAAATGAAATAAATGATTTATAGGCTTAGACATTTAAATAACAAATCAAAAACCTGTGAATTAAACGCATTCAATCTTCATCTCAAATGTTCAATGGCATGAGGAAAATGGGTAGAAGTTCGTTTATAAAACATAAAATCTTCTGATAAATTATTTCTGTTTGTAAATTAAACCAATTCCAAATTTGATTCTTAAAAAGAACCAGATTAATAGTTGAGCAATCAGATCAAAGATTAAGCATTGACATTAATTAACAGATGTAATTTCAAAAATTATCAGAAGATCTCCCTTTTGGAATCCATGAAATATCAAAATGAAATAAGAATAAATCACTGAGGGATAAATTCACTGTTATGAAGACAATACCTCTCTATTGAATTCCATCTATTGCAGCCCTTGTGACTATGTTACGAATTGAAGTTTCAACACTGGGAAGGGAAGAATGAAGATTTTTGATCGCCAACATAGATTTCTTCATTTATATAGAACCCATTTGAAAGTTAGTGAATGAATCGTAATTTACAAAACAAAATCATATAATGATTAATAGATATCTGAAAACCTGTTTGTATTTGTTGCCTTATAGTCTCCACTCCTATCAATTTATGGCGAAATGTTTAGCAAAAAAGTCCTAGAAAATCATAAAGAAGTCAGTAATATTGACATGATATGTTATATTTAGAAAATACTAACATGTACATTAGGGAATAACAGTACAATGAAATTAACAAAAAAACCCATGTAAAGATTAATAAGCATCTAATAGCCTTTTATAGTTGCTTCCTCAGTAGTCTCCATTGAATCTTTGGTCAATTCTTGCTCACAATTTCAGCGATAAAGTCTGGTAAAATCATAAAAAGGTCAACAATGTTAAAGTGAAATGGTAAATTTTGAAACTAATGACAAGTATTGTAATAGTACAATGAAATTAACAATTTACAAAGATGCAGTTAAAACATAATTGATTTTGAAACATCAATTCAGGGAAGTGATTATAGGATTATTACATGGTATTGGAATCATGATTTGCACGATCACGTTCAGATCACATGGGGCCATCCATTAATTTTTATCGTTGCATCTATTCCTCTTGAATGAGAAGGGCTTAAAAGAATAGATATACCTGAAATAATAATAAATGCAGTCATTCTAACATTAAGGCCATGTGTATTAAAAGTATATTATTGAATGGGAGTCACAAACCTACATGATCAAACTTATAATAGTTATCAATAGACGCACTTCAAGCAATGAGAATCACAAACTCATAAATATTGATAACTGACCAATTTCTTCCTCTGCCCATCATAATCTCAGGAAAGTAATATGAAAATATAAAATACCAGTCTGGATATGCCTCTCTTTTTTTCTCCACAATCGCAAAAACTATTTTACAGATAGAGGATAGTTTTTCAAGGGTATGATAATGTGGTTTTTATAATGAAAGCAAAAAAATAGTCAACATTGTTAATTGAAATTACCATCAGTGACTGTAGGTGACAATGACATTTGTGCTCCTCTTTTCATGCTTCCTGTAGGTGTTAGAGGTTAGTTGCATTAATATTTTCAAGGCATCTTGATCCTGTAAAAGTGAAAATATAGTGCCTATTAATAGTTGTAGAATGAAAAATAATAGAACTGTTTATAGTGAACAAAATAGAAATAACACAACCTGTATGTCGTTGATGTTTGAGTAGTCTTCTTTGAAGCCTGCCTCTCTACATATATACGGTGCTTTCATGTTTGTATTTTTTATATTTTTATTAAACTTTCATGTAAATCAACATAATAAAGTTATACAGTAATGAGATCAGAGTACATATAATATATCTCTGAAAGCCAAATAATATGTCTACCATGCATGTAATTTCTGAAAAATATGACACCAATGAAATATATATTAAATGGATACAAATGATACTGGTAATATGAAATATGAATTGAATAAGTTATACTTACCTGAAAATGTAGCAGACTTTGATGCGATGAGGAAATAAATATAATGTCTGCTGAGAATCATAGTTGAAGCCAAGCAGATTAGGGGTAGGATTAAATGGGGAACCATGATAGGAGATGCATGGTATTACTGCTTCAATAAATCGTGTTTAACTACAATTAAATCAAATAGGATAGTATAGAGAATAGTTCAACGACATAAGGCAAACATACCTACTGTAGAGGCCTCGATTTGTACTGTCTCAGAATTAGGTATCATTGATGGAAAAGGGGTTCACGAAGAAGTTGGCCGGTGTCGTCCATCGCGGTGGATGGAAAAGCAGAAAATGCAACGATATCGGGTAGAGGAAATGTGAAATAGTCAGTTAGTAATTTGAATGGAAAAGAGTAAACAATCGATATAGGGCATTGTATGTCGAAATCAACAACCTACCGACAGTATGAATAAAATATTGAGGATACAAACATGGGCTGAAGGAGAGAAATCGAGAGGGATAGGAGAATGAACTTTACTTCAGTCATCTAAGGCAACTACAAATCAAATGGTTAAATGGGGCACCATAATAGGAAATGTATAGTATTAGTGATTCAGTAAATCATGTTTAATTGCAATTAAATCAAATAGGACAGTAGGATGAATACATCAACGATATAAAGAAAACATACCTGATTTGGAGGTCTCAATTTGTACTGTCCGAATTAGGTATAGTAGATGGAGGAAAGGTAGGAGGACGAAGACGAAGAAGGGATCATAAGTGAAGCTGGAGATGCTGAAATATACTCAAAACCCTAGAAAATCGTCAGGGTAAGCGCGGGCGGGGTAGGGAAGATGTTGATGGAGCATTGTACCAAAGGAGGATTCGAGATCCGCTTTGAAAACCAAAACTTTGACATTGGTTTATACCTGGGGTTACTCACTGTGTACTGTAGGGCATGAGGACCGTAGGTGGAGCGGTGGACCCGGATGTGCAAGAGCCGATGGAGGAGTCGCCGGTTGTGGAGAAGGCGCAAGCGAAGGAGTTGTAGTCAGAGGAGCCGAAGACGGAGTCACAACTAGAGAGGAGAATCGAGAATGCGATGAGGCTGTCGAGGTCGGCGATGGTATGTGCGATGAGATGTCGGGATTAGAGGTGAGATAATACCCTAATCATGGGAGGAGGAGGGTTCAGTGGAGAGGTAAAAGCCAACTTGCGGGCGGAGTGGGATAATGTTTGGATGTGGGACGCGATGGTTTGGGGGTAAAATGGGAATGAAATTAGTGAAATGAGGGACGTGGAGGCTTGATGAGGCGACACATCAAATTCCACAATATTTGAGCATTTGCCACATTTTTGTTTTTAGGTTTGATTTTGACATTATAAACATGACCTAGTATCTATATTTTATTGTTTTAATCAACATTCTATAAAAAAATCCATTGAAATACCATAATTAAGTACATTTGATTATGCAAGTAGTAGAGGAGAGGTGTCAGGCTAAGTAAGAGTAGGTCCCTTTGTTTTAGAGGCATTTAACTATTCCTGCATGAGTAAATTTGGAAATGTATGAGTCATTTATGAATAAATACATAAGTGTAAAATGAAGGTGTGAGGATTAAATGAAAATTACGTTAGATTAAATCAAACTTCCAATTGGCTATGTAAGATTTTATAGATTATCATGCAACGAATTTCTCAAGCAATGTAAGATTTTAGCCCACCATGCTGGATCCGGACGGCGATCTTGGCTAGGTCACTTTTGACCTAGGCGGCGGCGACCGCAGCACGGCCCCTCCCCCACGAGGGTGAGGGATGCCCTACGTCCCTCTGGCTGACTCATCCATGTTCCTTCTCACCTTTCTCGAACCCTGATTTTCTCCCTCCCATTCCCGGCATCGCAATCGTCCCACATGTTCCCTCGCTTTACCCCAGGCTGCTGCAGCTTTCGCTTTCGACTCTAGAGTTCAGAGATGCCACGAACCTATTGAATTTAACCCCGGTACCCCATTTCGGACATCGTCAACCCCTGTTTGATTCATTTGATAGATTTATTTTTTCATCATGGGGATTACAGGAATGCTTGATCGTTGGCCTGATGCACCCCCGCCACATCCTGATCTATTTTGCATTCGAGGAAGATGTAATTTGTGCCTGGTCCAGAGCTCAGAGAGCCTTCAACGGATTCTGTTTCTCCCTGCCCAGGTGTTTCTATGATTTTTATATGAAGCGCGGCTCCCCGACTACTGCCTAATGGGTACGTTTTCCCAGTACCCCCTTACCATTTCAAAACCTGTCGATTATTAGAATGTTAGGGAACTTAGTGGGATGATACCTGTGCTCAAATAGTAGAACCATCTCAATCACCCGTCCAGTTTCCCCTTACATATATGTGGAAGTATATGTTTCAAAACCACAAATAGATTTGGTCTGGATTGAGGTTGGTGAAGAGTTTCAATGCAAACAGCCAAACCTCTATGAGTCCTGGGTTGAATTATGTGACTCCTGTAATCGCTTGGGCCACTCGCTGTCAGTCTGTCACTGCGGTAATTCTGGATTCAATGCTACTAGTTCCATGGCTCAACTGGATAGATCTAAAATTATAGGTAATAGGGTCGGTCTAATTCCTGATGTTTTGATGCCTCCATCTTATGATAGCCTGAGGGAACTTACCCAGGTAGGTTCCAGCGCTCCACCAATGGAGGGGGAGAGCATTCCAGGGACCTTGAACCTGAATGTAGAAGATTTAATTCACACTACCCATTCCAAAGTGGTATACTTGGATGAGGTTGAATACTCTCAAGAGGAAGTCATTGATAGAATTATTACATCAAGGTTCATAGTGGAGTCAAGAAACAAATGATAGCTCACGAACCAGCCCGGGTACTCTGATAACCCGATAATTGAGTTGGTCCTGACATGGCTCGAATGACATTCTCGATCCCCACGGGTTGACGACTAGCACCAGGCATCATACAACATGCAAGTGGGAACGAATTTTCCACAAAACATCACGGAAGCAAAAGAAACATGACAATATGCATAACAAATGGGAGTAAAGTACCAGGATATGAAAGGGAATAAAAGCCAAAAGTACTACAACTCAAGTGCTAAAATGGGAAAGACAACCCCAAGGTCTCTAAGGACACAACTCACCAAGACCACAGTTCAACAGTTGGATCCACCTCCAAGAGATCCCTTCCCTTTGCTCGAACCTGAAAGAAGAAAGTCTACAAACACCCGAAGATAAAAGTAGGGTATGAGCTTAAGCCCAGTAGGATACCACCAAAGATTCCACAACAGATGTCAACAATTGATTAATCAAAGGAAATGCTTTCAATTTTCAAAGTAAACAGGTTTGCCATTTCAAAAGCACATTTAAACAAAATATGCTATACATTTTCAAATGATGGAAAATACTTTTAAAGCACAGACTTTACTTTACAATAGATGAAATATTTCTAAAACAATGACTTAAGTAAAACATTTATATAAAACAGTTTATATAAATTCATGTAAAGCAGTTCAAACAACATTGACATACATTTATATCTCAAATATAAATAAACAAGCGAGCAACATGGTCATCTGTCAAAAGGTACGATGGTATTAACCAACTATAGGATTCCGCACTCTCTAAGTGGGCATGGCAAAATGAGTATACTCACGTCCCCCTGACACTGGTCAGAGGCGACTTGTCACCCTCTCATCGAGGATGTGACCCGTTTTAGGTTTGTTTTAGAACGTTGTTATAGCGTAGAGTGTATTCAAATAAATCACCAACTACCTAAGGTTTGCATGTGCTCTTACATGATGGACAATTTATTTAACTACTTAAGGTTTGCATGTGCTCTTACATGATGGACAATTTATTTTAAGACTGCTTAAAATAAAATAAATCCCATTCTTCCATTTCAAAAATGCTAATTTCTTTCCATTTAAAACCAAAACATGTTTTGTTCAAAAACATGCCTCTTTCACAAGATAAAACCATTGGGTTTCTATTAAATCATTTTAAGCCATCTTCATGAGTTTGAAATCCATTCAAAACCAATTCCATCCCTTTCATAATTCATTTTCACAATTAAATTCAACAATTTAATTGAAAACATTTTCATCAAATCCACAATTTAAATTCAACAATTTAAATCAGCAAATTTCCATAAATCCACCCCAATTCAATGGAATTGGGGGTTTTTCAAATTTCTGTGCCAAAACCATTTCAAATCTCTCAATTCAGTGGAATTGAGTTTTATCAAAGCAATTGAAAACAAGTTGAAGTAATTGAATTTAAATCAACTGTCGAAATAAATCAAGCAGTACAATGGTAATCAATTTGGCCAAATCAGGACGGAACCACCTATCTTTTCCCCAAAGAACGACACTCGCAACGACACCCATCAATGAGAACGAAGGTGGAGGAGATCTTGAAACCCAACCTAGAAGCAAGATCCGACACCAAAGGGCATGAATCTATCAATCCCAAGGTGATCCATCGAAAACCCAAGAGGAGAGGAAGAGAGAAACTTGAAGAATGAGGGAGAGCGCTTACCCGGGAATCACACCGCAAGCAAAACGATGGTCCAAAGCCGATCAGATCGATCCAGAAGGAGGGACGCCTCTGAAAAACGCCTAGGGAGAGTTCTGGTTCGAGAGCCAAGAGGCCTGGAAAGAATAGACCGAGCGAAACTGCCAAACGCGTGACTTAAAGCTGGGCGCGAGCCGGGTCACGACGTGTAGTCAACGCTGGATAAGTTACGCAGAAGAACCTGTCGCCTCGGATTAAAAACCGACATTTTCACCCTACATGACGTGTACCCACCATTCACGACGTGTACCCACCATTCACGACACATACAAGCTCACAGTGTGACCTTCCCCTTCACGACTTGCATCCAACAACCAGTACATGACGTGTCCCACAGGTACACGACGTGTACCTGTTCTGCAGCCTGCAGTAAACCCAGAAAAACACCTCTAAAAACCTTAAACCTAAGGGGAAACTTAAAGAAAGAGAAAAACTTACCGGATCAAGGTAATGGGATGTTACAACCTCCCCACCATAAAAACTTTATGCCCCCAGAAAGCCTATGAAGAAGCTTCCATGCCAAAGAGATGAGACCACTGCTTTCTCATCAGTGCCTCGCGTTCCCACGTCTCATGATTATCAGAGCCATGTTGCCATAACACACAAACCAAAGGCATCGTTCTCCCACGAAGTACCTTGGTCTTAGAATCAACTATCCTGATTGGTCGCTCAGTCAAAGATAAATCAGGCTCGATCTCAAGATCACTCCAGCTCAAAACGTGAGATGGATCAGATAGATACTTTCTCAGCTGCGATAAATGGAACTCGTTATGTATCGACGTCAGCTGTGGTGGAAGTTCCAAACGGTACGCAACCCATCTGCTCAACAACCTCAAAAGGTCCCACAAAGCGATGAACAAACTTCCCTTGTCTCCCAAGCCGTTGATGACCCAACCGGGGTGAAACCTTCAAGAACAACCGATTATCAATTGAAAACTCCAAAGGTCTACGACGTCGATCAACATAAGACTTATATCGGCTTTGTGCTGTCAACATCCTCTGATGAATCAACTGAATCTTAGCCAAGGAACTCTCACCAATCTTCGACCAACACAATAGAGATTTACAAGGCCGACCATACAAGGCCTTGAAAGGTACCATTCTGATCGCAGACTGGTAACTGTTGTAAGAAAACTCAACCAACCCTAAGTGATTATCCTAAGCCTCATTGAAGTCGAGAACACAGACGCAAAACATATTCTCTAGAATCTGTATAGCTCTTTCTGTCTGGCCATTCGTCTGCGGATGGTAGGCCGTGCTCAAACAGACTTAAGATCCCTGTGCCTCCTGAAGGTCTCTCCAAAAGCGAGAAGTAAACCGAGGATCCCTATTAGAGACTATAACAGATGGAACTCCGTGCAAACGAACAATCTCTTTCACGTAGAGATTGCCCAACTCCTCAACTTTGGCCGTATCTCGAACAGGTATAAAGTGAGCTGACTTGGTCAGCCTGTCGATCACAATCCATATTGCGTGCTTCTTTCTCAGGGTACGCGGCAACCCAACCACAAAGTCCATAGAGTTCTCATCCCACTTCCAAGTAGGGACTGGAAGTGGCTGAAGTAAACCCGAAGGTTTCTGGTGCTCGACTTTCACTTGATGGCGCGTATAGCAACGAGAGACAAAATCAGCAATATCCCGCCTCATACCCGGCCACCAGAATTGGCACCTCATGTCATTGAACATCTTAGTGGTTCCTGGGTGTACAATCCACTGGGAGTTATGACAATCTCCCATCACCGCCTTCCTTGCCGCTAATGGCACAACGAAGCGATTATGATAGCATAGAACACCCTCTTTGGAGAACGACCACTGAGCAACTGTCTCCCCACCATAAAGAGTCTCTAATGCTACATAACTCGTCATCAAGCTCTTGATCTTGAAGAATCATCTGGAGAAGAGTAGATGTCAAATTAACACTGACCAAGGAAACCTCAGCCCCTTCCTCCTGAACTCCAATATGCAACTGTGCAAAGAGAGCCATCAAATTCCACTCTTCTGAGGATTCTTTCACTGCCTTGGTTGGAAGTTTCCTGCTGAACGCATCTGCAACGACATTCCCTTTCCCTGGGGTATAGGCAATGTCAAAGTCGAAAGACTGCAGGTATTTCACCCAACGTCTCTGCCGAAGATTCAAATCTTTTTGAGAGAAGATTTAACTCATGTTTTTGCGGTTTGAATACACCGTAAACCTTTCGCCAAAAAGGTAATGCCGCAAACTCTTAAGCGTGTGCATCACTGCTGCAAGTTTCAGGTCATGGGTAGGATAATTCTTCTCGTGTGGTTTAAGCTGACGAGATCCATAAGATACTATATGATCACCCTGCATAAGAACGCAACCCAAGCCTGAATCTGATGCATCACAAAAGACTACATAGCCCTACCCGGCTTCTGGAAGAGTCAACACCGGCGCAGTAGTCAACAAACGTTTTAGCTCAACAAAAGAACTCTGACATTTATCATCCCACGCAAACTTCACCCCCTTTCGAGTCAGAGCAGTCATCGGAGAATCCAGCTTTGAGAAGTCTTTCACGAACCTTAGGTAATATCTGGCGAAGACATTTCATGGTTGCTCCCAAGTCATAACAGCCTTCACCTTCTTAGGATCAATTGATACAACCTGTTCTGACATCAGGTGTCCCAAGAATTTCACTTCCCGAATCCAGAAATCACACTTTGAAAGCTTGGCATAAAGGCGGTGATTTCTCAATAGACTCAAAACTGTTCTCAGATGTTGCACATGATCGTTCTCAGACTTGGAGTAGACAAGAATATCATCCACAAAGACTACTACAAAAGTATCCAGATACTTGTGGAAGATCTTGTTCATTAAGGCCATGAAAACTGCAGAAGCATTGGTCAGACCAAAGAGCATAACAAGGTACTCATAGTGGCCATACCTGCTTCGAAAGGCGGTTTTCTGAATCTCAGATTCTTTTATCATCAACTGATGGTAATCCGATCGAAGGTCGATCTTCGAAAACCACTTTGCCTCTTTCAGCTGATCAAATAGATCGTCAATTCGTGGCAATGAATATTTGCTCTTTATCGTAACTTGATTGAGCTTTCGATAATCGACACATAGGCGAAGAGATTTATCAGCCTGCTTAGCGAAGAGAACCGACGCTGCCCAAGGTGACACACTTGGACGAATAAAGCCTTTCTCAAGAAGATCGTCCAACTGAGACTTCAACTCTTTCAGTTCAGTTGGTGCCATTCGGTAAGAGGGAATAGAGACTGGTTGAGTTCCGGGTATTAAGTCAATAGAAAACTCAACCTCTCTTATCGGTGACAGACCAGAGAAATCCGCAGGAAAACGTCAGGAAACTCGACGACGATTGGAGGAAGATCACCACCCATTGAATCTCGCTCCAGATCAAAAGCAAAAACTGATATCACTTTCCTCAACTCTGGATAAGAAGGTCCGGCTCTGCTCGACCTTGAGTCCCATTCTCCTTGAAAGACAAGAGGCACACCACTGGGTGTAGTAAAATAGACCCGTCAAAGATAACAATCAATTCGGGCTTTGTTGGCTATGAGCCAGTCCATCCTGAATATGACGTCAAGAGATTTCGTATCAAGAACCAGGAAACTCCAAGCCAACTCAGCATCTGATAGAGAGAAGACACAAGCAGGACTACAGAGACCCTTCTTTCTCTTCGTACCAAGGGGTGTAGTAATATCCATTATACAAGACAATTGCTCCATAGGAAGATTAAGCAGATTTACAATACGAGATGAAATAAAAGAGTGAGATGCACCGATATCAAAAAGAGCAGTCACTAATGACGAAGCAATGGTAATGGTACCTCTCACAGTTGCGGGATCCGTGTTTGCTTCCTCTGGAGACTCTTCCACTACGTGAAGAAGCTTCGTTCCGGATGCCTTTGGCGAGAACCTTTTTGAACAAGAAACATTTGATTGCCCCACAGTTTTTAAAGGAGCTGATGATCCTGTCCCACTATGCTAAGTAGAGAAGTGATGGCAAAACCTTTGTAAGTGTCCTGAACGTCCGCAGGAACTGTAGTCCTTGGGTGCCTCAGTGCAAACCCTCCCAGAATGTCCTGGTTTGCCACACTGATAAGAGACCAAAGAACTTCCTTCTTGAGCTGTAGGAGATCTGGAATGACTCTGCCGTCGAGAACTGCCACGAGAATCATCACACTTCTATTTTCCTTTGAAGGCACCAACGTTGCCACTGGGAGAAAAAGGAACCCCCGTCAACCCTGAGGTCCATCTCAACCATCATCGCCTTATCCAACACATCAACATAAGTGGGCAACTTCAGCAAGAAGACCTGAGAACGAATATCTGATCGAAGTCCCAACTTGAACCGTCGAGCTTTCATCCTCTCATTAAATACAATCTTAGGAGCAAACTGCACCAGCTCAGCAAAGCGATTTGAATACTCAATCACGGTTTTGTCGGCCTGCTCAAGCTTGAAAAATTCTACACCCTTAGCCAACACCATTGACTCTGGATAGAATTGGTTGGTGAAAAGAACTTTGAAGTCTTTCCACTCTAAGCCCTTATGTTTCCCTGCCGTCACCATCGTGTCCCACCATCTCCTGCTCGGTCCCTCCAACACGAAGGCGACACACTTCACCCTGATCACTTCTAGTGTCTCCAAGAACTCAAACAAAAGTTCTATCTTGTGCAACCATTCCTCAGCATGTTGAGGGTCAGTGGAGCCCTTGAAGACTGGTGGATTATGGCGAAGGAACTCTCGAGAACGATTCCGAAGAACATCCCCGGGAGATCCACAACTGGAGCCTGAGCGGGAACTGGAGGTAGTGTCTGTCCTAGAGCTTGGACAGTGCGCACAATCACCTCAATTAGATTTGGATCAACAACAGGATTTGCTTGTTGAGGTTCAGCACCAGCCTCTCCCTGTATCTGATTCGCACGTCTCCTCGGAGCCGTGATGTCGCACAACATCAACAGATAAAAGGAAGACATTAGATTAATGCTCAAACTGAGTAACAAGAGAAATTATTCTCTACGTAAGGAACAACAAGATTTGGATTTCTCTCTATCCAAATCTCAATAGGGAAAAAATTTGAACTAATCCATAAGACGTCTTTCCCTAACCATCCCTGGTGACTTAAGGTTCGTTTAGCAATGCGAAACGGGCGGGGCGGGGCGGGCCAAGCCCGCGCGGGCTTAACCCCATGCGGGCTAGACCCGCAAAAGCCCGCATAAAAAACTGGTGGATTTATCAAGCCCGCCCCGCCCCGCAGCGGATGCGGGCAAGCCCGCGGGCAACCTGCCTTCAATATTGTTTTTTATAATTTTTTACATTTTAATAGGCTCGTAAAAGCCCTCATGAAAAATGTGTCGAATTATGGTTGGAAAGTATATGAGAATGAGAATGTAAGCTTGAAAATATAAAAAAAAATTAAAAAATGATTGTAATAACTATTCAAAATTCCACCTCATTATAAAATTAACCATGATTAGCATAAAAAGTCCAAAGTTTCAAAATCAAAGTTTCAAATAATATAACACTAAACAAAAAATATAGAAGAAGTCGATCTATTTCACATGCTTCTTCAATATTCCGTGCACCCTTGTCTCCTTTTATGCTTCCTCCAAATCCTACATCAAAACACAATTAAAAATAGACTTTTAAACAAATATAAAATAAAAAATATATTAAAAAATAAAAATATTGATGAATTTGATTTTGATAAAAAATCTTATGAAAATATATTAATAAAAGTAAAGTATCTTTATTAATTATTAGGAAGACATACATTTAAGAAATCGAAGGAGTACTTGTGCTTTCCACATATATACTTTCAGAACTAGAATCTTCATCCAAGCCAAATTCCACCTTTTCATCCTCCAATCCTGTAAGAAAATCAATGTTAATATAATTATTATATATATAATGTGATAAAACATAATATTGATAAAGTTACCAATAGGTTCGAAACCATGAATCCAACTCCGATCACATATTAATGCTTGAATGTTTTTTGGTAGAAGACGACTCCTATATTTATTCAACACCCTTCCGCCAATGCTAAAGGCAGACTCTGAGGCCACCGTGGTAATAGGAATGCATAACAAATCACATGCCATGAGTGATAAGATAGGAAATCTTTTACTCTCATCCTTCCACCAATCAAGCACATTTAGATTTCTATAAATTGACATATCCACCAATGACATCTCCAAATAATTATCCAATTGATATTTTGCATCATTTGGGCCAACAACTTTATTTTTTAGATCAATCCACATCTACAAAAAAAAATATATAAACAAAAAAAAAAATAAAATAAAATGAAATGAAATACATAGATAATGATTTAAATAACAAAAAACTGAACTTACATCAATTACATCACCATTTTCCCTTGTTGAAGAATTAAGAGAAGGAGAAGATGAACCCATTTGATTAGTTCCCATTGATGGAATAGAAGAGAAATCCTTTGCATACTCTCCATAAAGCTGATATAGCTTATTTTTCACCATAAAAATCTTTTCTTGATAATGACATGAATCAAGACTTTGATAGCTAAATTCCAACATTGTCAACTTGATACGAGGATCAAACACAACCGCCATTGCAAGTAGAATGCTATAATGACTCCAATATTTATCAAATTTCTTCTTCATATGGCATGACATTGTTCTAATGACATCATCATCACTGTTGATATTATGCAACAAAAACCTCTCAATTTTCCAAACTTGACCAAAGTATAAATTTGATGTAGGATATGTGGATCCAGAAATCAAATTTGTCATATCAAAAAAGGGCTTCAAAAAATTGCAAATCAGTTCACCTCTCTTCCATTCTTCTTCTGAAGGACAATTCTTATAATTTGGATCATAAATATCCAAATTATTGAAGACATCTTTATACCTCAATGCACTTTCTAACATTGTATAACTAGAATTCCACCTGGTGGGCACATCCAATCTCAAAAGTACACCACTATCAACTGAAACACTTTTTGCACAATCTTGAAAGCATATCATTCTACCCTCAGAACCTTTAACATAAGAAATGCTTTCTCTAATTTTTTGGCATGCAGAATCAATAACTTTCAGACCTTCTTGAACAATAAGGTTTAAAACATGGGCACAACATCGAACATGAAAAAATTCACCCATGCAAAGCAAATTCTTTTCCAAATTCAATTGATCTTTCAGCTTTTGTTGCATGGTATCATTGGTAGAAACATTGTCAAGGGTGAGAGAAATTTTTTTCTTTTGTATGCCCCAATCAACTAATATTTCTTTTACTTTTTTTGCCAATTCAGCACCAGAATGTGGAGGTCGCATGTCAATAAAAGAAAGAATTTTGCTTTTTAACTGCCACTCCAAATCAACATAATGAGCAGTCAAACAAAGATACCCTTTACAGCCGTCCACAAATCAGAAGTAAGACATATCCTACCACCAATGTTTGACAAAATATCTTTCAATTTTTTTATGTTGATCATATACTTCTATCACATCCGAACTTGCAGTACTTCTAGAAAAAAACTTTACCTTTGGATTCAAATAACTGAAAACTTCTCTAACTCCTTCATATTCAACAAATTTAAATGGAAGGTCATGTCTTATAATGGCCATTGCCATCTTTTCTCGAAACATCTTTGAATCAAATTTTTTATTTCGCATTTTTCCTGAATGGTCCAAGATCATTGAAGGAACACTACGATCTTTTAAAAATTTGATTCCATTGCATTTTTCGCTATGCCGAGACAAAGTTGATGTTCCATATTTCCTTCCACCTCCTACCAATATTAATCCACATCCTTTACACTTAACTCTCGGTTTTTCATCAATTACACCCATTTGCTCAAAATAACTCCGAACGTCAGATGTGGTCTTTTTTGATCTTTTTGCTGCAACTTGAACATCATCATTTTTATTTTCATTTTTATCCATGTCTTGACTAAATTGGGAAGTGTTATCCACATGATCATGTATCACCGAGTTACTATCATTAATGCCATGATTTTCTTCCAATTCAAGATCATTTTGAGGTTGATACATGTTTAATACAACCTACAATAACAAAATAATATATCTATATTAGACAAATAATTTATATAAAGTTTTTTTAATACGATATTGGTGATTAAAAAATACACTAAACATTAAAAGAATTATATTTTTACAATCGTAAATGTTAATCAATAAAAATTAATAATTTATAATTGAAATATAAATACATAAATGATAAAATCTGATAATCTAATGAAATTTTATAAAATTAAAAATTAAAAAATGAATGATTTCATTTTAAATGAAATTATGAAAAAACTCACAATTTTTCAAAAATAAAAAATAATATTAAGAGTTAATAAACTATATAAATAACAAAATTATATATATATATATATATATATATATATATATTCTAAAAATAATTAGATTTTAAATTAAAAAATAAAGGTGTGATTTATGTGATATAATATTTATTGATGTTATTATATGTTATTTTTTAAACTTACATTAAATTATTATGAGAAACACAATAAAAATGTGGAAAATATAAAAAATTAAAACTAAAAAATAAAATAATTTTATGAAATAACATAAATAAATAAATAAAACACACCTCCTGTTTGTAGCCGCCGGAGGTGGGGGGTCGTGAGCCGGCGAAGGAACCGCCGGAGGTGGGCGGTCGTGCGCGGCGAAGGAGGCGGGGAAGGGGTCGTCGGGGTCGGGCGGGGTGGCGGGGGCCGGGGGGTAGCAGCGGTGGAGGCGGGGAAGGGGTTGCGGGGGTCGGGGCGAAGGAGGCCGGGGCCGGGGGTAGCAGCGGTGGAGGAGGTCGGGGGTAGCGGCAGAGTAGGCTTGGGGGTAGTGGCGGAGTAGGCTTGGGGGTAGCGGCGGAGAACGCCGAGGCCGGGGGTAGAAGCGGAGGAGGCCGGGGCTGGGGGGTAGCAGGGGTTGCGGCGCGGAAGAGGAGGCTGGGGACGGGGGGTAGCGGCGGAGGAGGCCGGGGTCAGGGGGTATCGGGGGTCGCAGCGCGGCAGAGGAGGCCGGAGTCGGGGGGTAGCGGCGGAGGAGGCCGGGGGGGTACCAGGGGGTATCGGGGGTCGCGACGCGGCAGAGGAGGCCGGGGACGGGGGGGTAGCAGCGGAGGAGGCCGGGGCCAGCGGTAACAGGGGTCGCAGCGCGGCAGAGGAGGCCGGGGTTGGGGGGGTAGCGGGGGTCGCGGCGCGGCGGAGGATGCCGGGGCCGGGGGTAGCTAGCGGCGGAGGAGACCGGGGGGTAGCGGGGGTCACGACGGAGGAGGCTGGGGCCGGGGCAGCAGCGGCGGAGGAGGCCGGTGGGTAGTGGCGGAGTAGGCCGGGGTGTAGCGGCGGAGGACGCCGGGGCCGGGGGTTAGCGGCGGAGGAGACGATGCCGGGGGTAGCGGCGGAGGAGACGGTGCCGGGGGGTAGCGGCGGGGGAGGCCGGGGCCGGGCAGTAGGTGGCCGGGGTCGGGGGGTAGCGGAGGACTCGACTCCGAGAGTCGATGTGCAGTGCAACTGTAGGTGAGTGTGAAGGAGGAGGGGCGGGGGAACATGTGAGGCTAATTAAAATAAATATAAATGGATAATAAAAGGACGCAGGCGCATGCGGCTCGGCTACGTTGGGAAATGAAGGGGGCAAGGGAGGCGGCGGGACGGGAGGCATGCAATCAAGCATGGCCTTGGGAAATGAAGGGTATAAAAAAATTTAAAGTTAATATAATATAATTATTATAAAAAAAAATTACACCATTAACCCGCGGGCCAGCCCGTATCCGTGCGGGTAAACCCGCACGGGTTGGATCTCCGTGCGGGCTGCCCATATAAGCCCGTTTCAAATGTGGGTTATTTTTAATAAACCCGCCCCGGGTTGGATGTCCGGGGTGTAGCGGCGGAGGACGCCGGGGCCGGGGGTTAGCGGCGGAGGAGACGGTGCCGGGGGGTAGCGGCGGGGGGAGGCCGGGGCCGGGCGGTAGGTGGCCGGGGCCGGGGGGGGTAGCGGAGGACTCGACTCCGAGAGTTGATGTGCAGTGCAACTGTAGGTGAGTGTGAAGGAGGAGGGGCGGGGGAACATGTGAGACTAATTAAAATAAATATAAATGGATAATAAAAGGAGGCAGGCGCATGCGGCTCGGCTACGTTGGGAAATGAAGGGGGCAAGGGAGGCGGCGGGACGGGAGGCATGCAATCAAGCATGGTCTTGGGAAATGAAGGGTATAAAAAAATTTAAAGTTAATATAATATAATTATTATAAAAAAAAATTACACCATTAACCCGCGGGCCAGCCCGTATCCGTGCGGGTAAACCCGCACGGGTTGGATGTCCGTGCGGGCTGCCCATATAAGCCCGTTTCAAATGTGGGTTATTTTTAATAAACCCGCCCCGCCCCAAACCCGCCTCAAGCTCGCTTAACCCCGGGCTCGCAGCCCGTTTTGCACCGCTAGGTTCGTTGCAGTGATCAGTCGCAACTAAGTCCCGACAAGACTTCAAAAAATGCATACTATCATCAAGACAAGATGCTGAACAACCTCATTTGATACCACTTTATCACGAACCAACCCGGGTACTCTGGTAACCCGATAACCGAGCCGGCCCTAACATGGCCCGAAAGACGTTCCCGATCCCCACGGGTTGACGACTAGCAGCAGACATCATACAACATGCAAGTGGGAGCAAATTTGCCACAAAACATCGCGAAAGCAAAAGAAACAAGTCAATATGCATAACAAAGGAAGCTCTGCTAGGAGTAAAGTACCAGAATACAAAAGGGCATAAAAGCCCAAAGTACTACAACTCAAGTACTAAAATGGGAAAGACAACCTTAAGCAACTCACCAAGACCACGGTTCAGCAGCTGGATCCACCTCCAAGAGATCTCTCCCTTTGCTCGAACCTGAAAGAAGAAAGTTTGCAAACACTCGAAGGCAAAAGTAGGGCGTGAGCCTAAGTTCAGTAGGATACCATCAAAGATTCTATAACAGATGCAAACAATTGATTAACCAAAAGAAATGCTTTCAATTTTCAAGGTAAACAGGTTTGACATTTCAAAATCACATTTAAGCAAAACATGCTATACATTTTCAAATGATAGAAAATACTTTTAAATCACAGGCTTTACTTTACAAGAGATGAAATATTTCTAAAACAATATCTTATATAAAACATTTATATAAAACAGTTTATATAAATTCAATAGGCATGTAAACCAGTTCAAACAACATTGACATACATTTATATCTCAAATATAAATAAACAAGCGAGCAACATGGTCATCTGTCAAAAGGTACGATAGTATTAACCAACTATAGGATTCCACACTCTCTAAGTGGACACAACAAAATGAGCATACTCACACCCCCTTGACATTGGCCAGAGGCGACTCGTCACCCTCCCATCGAGGATGTGACCTGCTGCAGGTTTGTTTTAGAATGTTGTCATAGCGTAGAGTGTATCCAAATAACTTACCAACTGCCTAAGGCTTGCATGTGCTCTTACATGATGGACAATTTATTTTAAGACTGCTTAAAATAGAATAAATCCCATTCTTCCATTTCAAAAATGCCAATTTCTTTTCATTTAAAACCAAAACAGGTTTTATTCAAAAACATGCCTCTTTCACAAGATAAAACCACTGGGTTTCTATCAAATCATTTTAAGCAATTTTCATGAGTTTGAAATCCATTCAAAACCAATTTCATCCTTTTCACAATTAAATTCCACAATTTAATTGAAAACATTTCCATCAAATCCACAATTTAAATTCAATAATTTAAATCAACAAATTTCCATAAACCCACCCTAATTCAATGGAATTGGGGGTTTTTCAAATTTTCGTGCCAAAACCATTTCAAATCTTCCAATTCACTGAAATTGGGTTTTATCAAAGCAATTGAAAACAAGTTGAAGCAATTGAATTTAAATCAGCAGTTGAAATAAATCAAGCAGTACAATGGTAATCAATTTGGCCATATTAGGATGGAACCGCCTACCTCTTTCCCGAAGAATGACACTCGCAACGACACCCATCAACGAGAACGAAGGTGAAGGAGATCTTGCAATCCAACCTAAAAGCAAGATCCGACACCAAAGGGCATGGATCTATCAATCCTAAGGTGATCCATCGAAAACCTAAGAGGAGAGGAAGAGAGAAATTTGAAGAACGAGGGAGAGCGCTTATCCGGGAATCACACTGCAAGCAAAATGACGGTTCAAAGACGATTGGATCGATCCAGAAGGAGGGACGCCTCTGAAAAACGCCTTGGGAGAGTTCTGGTTTGAGAACCAAGAGGTCTGGAAAGAATAGACTGAGCGAAACTGCCTAACGTGTGACTTAAAGTTGGGCGCGGGTCGGGTCACGACGTGTACCCAAGGGTCACGACGTGTAGTCCACGCTGGATTAGTTACCCCGAAAAATCCGTCACCTCGGATTAAAAACTAACATTTTCACCCTACATGACGTGTACCCACCATTCACGACGTGTACAAGTTCACAGCGTGACCTCCCCCTTCACGACTTGCATCCAGCAACCAGTACACGATGTGTACCTGTTCTACAACCTGTAGTAAACCCAGAAAAACACCTCTAAAAACCTTGAACCAAAGAGGAAACTTAAAGAAAGGGAAAAACTCACTCGATCAAGGTAACGAGATGTTACAACAATTCATATACTCTAAAACAACACCTGAGGAATGCAACACAACCATATGCTTCTATGGTGGTTGGTGCTTCTATTAGTGGGAAAGACTCTCATGTCCAATCTCTTAGTAAGGGATAGAAGAATGTGATCGTGGGGTTGGTTTCCCAGTGCAATGGAAAGCTTAATCAAGCTACTTTTCTTTTCACTGTGATATATTTGGAGGACATTGGTTGCAGGAGGTTCAAGAGTTGAGGGAAGTACAACGGTTTCACTCTGGAGATAGGATTCTACCCAGTTATGATTTCGTAGTCGATGGAGATAGGAAGAATCTACCTGCTACAGAGGGAAGGGCCTTGTCTCCATATTTGAGACTTGTAATAGATTTATGGAAGTTAATGAAGTGATCCCGGATATAGAAGAAGAGGGATAACAACTCGTGGACTCTAAGAGGAAGTGTTAACTCCTTGAAGATATATTTTCATACCATGGGAAATATGATAAGGAAACGTTAGCAGTAGAATCAGTTATTTCCACTAATTTGGGCAAGGGTTCTAAGGATCAAAACTCATCATGGAACAAGAAAATACAATACATATAAATCCTGAGGGTTTTGATCCTTTGAATGATGGAGTTGCGGAAGTTGAGGGCCCTTCAGGCTTTTCCTTTCCCTCCCATTTATCTGAAAGGATGAAATATTATTAGTTTGGAAAATCATGGAGAGATGAATGCAAAGTGGCGAAGGTAAAGAATAGCCTCTTCAATTTATCAGTGAAGGATAGTCTTAAAGTGGACACGCATATGGAGATTTTTCCCCTGGGCCTCACTATGGAGCTAGACGCCTCGGTGGACTTACAAGTTGAAGCCATTTATATGCAAATAGATCCTAATGTTTTTTCTTAGGACAGCTACCATGCAATTTTAGATTTCATGTCCACCATTGTTGAAACCAACCTCTAGTCTATCCTCAGCTTGACATAAGGGACCTATCATGGAAGTATCGTCATCCCTCTCCCGACCTGTGATTTGAGGTTTCTTGACATTCAATGTGGTTTTTGTTAGAGTCTGAATCCCACATCAGACTTGTGGTCCGATGTGGTTTTATTATTCATTATAAAATAACTTCAAGGCCTCCTTTAGAGAGTACCTCAAGGATTCGGGTCATACCTCTTTTTTATCATTCTACATGGTATCAGAGGGAAACTAATCCTGAGGCCCTCCTCCCGTTTTATTTTTTTTCCCGTCGGTCTCTAGGGTTTCTCCCCGTTGGGGGGGCGGCGACCTCCATGGCCAGCGAGCCATAGGTATCTCCCGCCGCCCCCCTGCCGGCTACCCCTCCCTTCCGTCAGATTGAGCTCCCGACGACTCCCATCCGGTGGAATCCTCCCGCGGCGCTTAGCCCCGACGACGCTCCTCCCGCAGCGTCCCTCCCCGCGGCGCACTCCCTTCCCGGCTCTCCAGTGGACCTCCCGCTCGCAGGACCTCTCCCGCATGCGGCTCTCCTGCGACTCTGACCCGCCTCCCGTTGTGACTTCGGCTCCGCCTCCCTCCCGTCGATGCACCCTCACAGCGCCTCCTTCCCCGACGTCCCCTCCCTGCTGCGCAAGACGGCCCCGCTCTAGGTCGTGCCTCCCGTCGCGCCTCCCGATCCTGACGGGATCCAGCCGCGACTCCCGGCACGCTTCTCCTGCCCGGCTTCCCCAATCCCGCCGGCCACGCATTCCCTGCGACGATTCCCGACCCCCGCACCCTGCGCGACGCCTGACGGCCCTCCGCCTCCCTTTCCTGTGCGTCGGCTCCTCCCATCCAGCGCGCCTCCTTCCGGCTGACCAACCCCTATTGGTCTGCCTCCAGTTGACTGCCAACCTCCCTGCTCGTGGCCCTCTCTTGTGGCTCGTGACACCACCAGCGACCTCGTCTCCTACTACGCGTGCGCCTCCTCCAGACAGCTTCCGTCCGCCGTGGCCACTGCTCTGCCAGGCAGCCCCGCCTCCCGTCGTCGACACCTCCTGCGGAATCCCCGCCTCTCGTCGTCGGCATCTCCCGACGACTCCCGGCAGCCGCCTCCCTATCCGCCGGCACACCCTCGTGCTTCCTCCACTGTGGCGCAACACTTCGATCGCCTAGGATTCGGGCCCTTTGGCGCTGTTAGATCCTGCAACGACTCTGCGGAATCATCGCCTCCCGTCGCCGGCCCCGCAAGTGCGGCTCTCCCGGTGCTAGTGTGACTTTCCCGACCTCTCATCGATCGGCCCCACTAGTGCGGCATTCCTGACGCTCTGTCAACCGGCCCGGTCTGTGTGGTTTCTCTGCTGCGCCTGCGACAACTTCATCCATCCATCATCCTGAGGGGGAGCTGCGATCTTGAGGGGGAGCTGCGATCGTCGCTTGTTTCTTTTTATTTCATCTTATTTTGTAATCAAGCTGGGTATGTCGGGCTTGAGAGGGACTGTTTGCACCATTTCTTGTTTGCTTTGTATCGTCGTTGCTTTGGTCACTTTTCTTTATGTGTCCAAGCTAGGTACACCTAGCTTGAGGGGGAGTGTTGGAGTATGCATCTCACATCGGACTTGTGGTCCGATGTGGTTTTATTATTCATTATAAAATAACCTCAAGGCCTCCTTTAGAGAGTACCTTGGGGATTCGGGTCATACCTCTTTTTTATCATTCTACGGTTTTCTTAGCTTGTTTATTTATAATAGGTTCCCACTTAATCGCAATGTGTGTTTTTTTTTTTAAATATAAAAATAAGTATTCCTTAAAGCATTTTCTTTACTCCTAGAATGTGGTATAGGCAAACCATGGTCATCTCCCAATGAGTCACTTAAAAGTGCAATATCCTCTTAATTTTGTCACATAATATTATAATTTAAATTGAATTTCTAAAAACTGCACAAAAAAAAAAAAAATCAGACAATAGGATTGAATTGAAAAACATATGGGAAAACGAAAGAAAATGAAAATGCATGGAGTCATAAAATACAAACACAAACACATGTGGAAGGAATCTACTCTTAGGATTCACCAAATGATTCCTTCACTACCTTTCAAAAATCAATATTCCTCTAATTTTGAGCTCATGCTTCGCTAGATGCAAGAGTATCCTTTCTTCTCCTATTGTTTGAACATGTGTTATCACTAAAAACCTCTTTTTCCACACATGCCACTGTCTCTTAGGTTTAGGAGAGTAAAACACTTCAATCCAGTATCAATCCGTCACATAACCCATATTAGTTACCAACTGTATCCCAAACCCATTTCAAGCACCAGTTCCACCATATACTTGAGAAAAGGGAGTGAAAATTGGTTTTTCCTAGGAAGAAAGAAAATTAGGGAAAACCAAGATGAAGGGAGCTGTCACCAACCCCAACCTCAGCCTCCCTCAAGTTCCTGAAAATTTGAAATGAAAATATATAAGAAATTAATAGCATAAATTACTTGGGATAACAGTTGTGTTTCTCTTCGAAATAAACCCTCACATTAGACTCTCATTACCATAAGAGGCGAAGATCAAAATCAAGAGGAAGAATAAATAATTAACATAAATTAAAACAGAATGAGAATGTCATAGAAAATGATAACAAAGAAAAATATTTACAACCTAAATAAATCCCTCTGAGGGTAACTTAGTTCCCCTTAGATAAACATTGATGAGATGCTCGGGGGTTTCTCTCCTTAGCTGGATGGGTTCCACATGGATAGCTTCTTGATTCTTCTCTTGGTTTTTTATTCCCCCGCTATAACTATATGCCCCCTTTAGCTGGATGAAGGCATGTGGCAGTCATGCATGCGTGGTCATATGAAGAATAATATTCAATTCTGTTCGTTTGGATGAATTGGGAAATACACAAATAACATTTTCATTTTCCTTTACCGGTTCAAAATAGCCAGATAATGATCCTAAGGGAATAACCAACTAGGAGAAGAATTGAGAAGCTATACATGTAGAATCATACCATGGAGAGAAACCCTTGAGTGTCTCGAGCATGTTTATTTAAGGGGAGCTAAGTCACTATGATCTGGGTTCCACTCCAAGTGATTTGTTTAGTTTTTAGTTTTTTTTTCATTTTTTAATCTAATATTACATTCTCATTCATTCTTAATTGAAGTGCAGTGTTTCTTCTTCCTCTCGACTCTGATCTCCTACCCGTATGGTAATGAGAGGGTAACATGAAGATCTATTCATAAGAGGAAGTCGAGTGTTCTCTTGAGTCTTCTTTTCTATTCATTTATTATTAATTTTATTTTCAAAATTTTGGGAACTCGATGGAGGCTGAGGTTGGGGTTAACACCTTTCATCTCAGATTTCCCTCGTTTTCTTGCTATGAAAACCCCATTTTCTCTCCCTTTTCTCGAGTACATGGTAGGACCGGTGCTCAAGTGAGGATTGGGATGTGTTTGCTAACCTAGAAGGGTTATGTCAAGGATTCACCCTCGGTCAAGGTGCTTCCCTCTATTGATTCTAGGAGACAGTGGCTTGTGGTATACTAAATATTTTTCTAATTATACAATGTGTTCACACAATAGGAGCAACAAGGATGCTTTTGCATTTGGTAGAGCTTGAACATAGAATTAGAATAGGAATAGTGATTTTTGAAAGACAACGAAGGAAACATTAGGTGAATCCTGGGAGTATATTCTGTTGGGGAGGAGAGTGATGGCAAGAGGGGGGTGAATTGCCTTTTTAAAAAAGTTTAACAATTTAAAACAAAGTTAAAGCGCAGCGGAAATAAAAGAGGCAAGACACAAAACTTGATAACGGAGTTCGGCTTAAACCAAAGCCTACGTCTCCGCTCCCAACTCAACCGTTGAGAGATTTACTACCGCTTGCTTTTTAATGGTTTTAGCAAGAAACCCACTAGACTTTAAGGTAGTCTAGAACCTATTACAGCTTGCTTTTAATGGTTGAGCAAGAACCCACTAGCCTTCTTACAGGTGAAGGCTAGCTCACCTATGACTCAAGCCTTTTAAAGGGAAGGCTTGACTAACCTCTTCACACCTTGAAGGTGGTGTGAAAACCCAAACAAAGGGAAGATGAGAGAAAGAGGGGTTTGTAGGCACAAACCCAAATTGATGCTCAAAATAATAAAACAAGAAAAACCGTAATGTGGAGAAGTCTTGGGCGCCAATGGATTGATTGGAGTTGATGAAGAGCGCTCCCAAGCTTCTATGGTGATGCTCCTTGGATGTGGAAATGGGTTGGAGCAATTGAGGTTCCTTGAAGGAATCCGCCGGAGGTTTGCCAAATGATGAAAAATGTGTCCGTTGGCTTCCGTTGGCTTGGTTATTCTTCCACTACCGTTCCGGGGCTTCCTAGTCCTTTATTTATAGAGGGGGAACCCTCATATGGTCGTTCGGGGTCTTCGGAGCCGTTGAAAAAGTCTTCGGAGCCGTTGGGAGCAGGCTGGTCAAAGCCCAACGGCTAGTTTGACTGGCTCCATCGGCTGACTGGTGCTTGGCCACCGGTTGGCCGGTGCTTTGGAAAATGGAGAGGCCTTCTGCCCAGGCACCACCGGCTGGCCGGTGAGGAGGCCACCGGTTGGCCGGTGAGGAGGCCACCGGTTGGCCGGTGGTGAGACAGTAGGTGTCCCTTCTGTCTGGGTTCCACCGGCTGGCCGGTGATGGGACACCGGTTGGCCGGTGGTCTGGACAGAGGGGATGCCTTCTGTCAAGATTCCACCGGCTGGCCGGTGGTCATCCACCGGTTTGCCGGTGGACTGAAATCAGTCCACTTTTGCCTTCTGGCTTTCTTGGCCCAATTCCTTGGCAACCTGAAATCATGCCTATCATCCAAAAACACTTAAAACAAGATTAGATAAATAAGAGAGTGATTGTGATCATGAAAATTAAACCACGAGGGGTACGAGAGGTGCAACAATCTCCCCCTATTTTGATGATCACAATCACCAAAACAAGCAATGTAAAAGACTGAAATGAAAGGCATGCTTTAAAGGATAAAGCAAAGCATGAGAGAAAGATTTGTCCCCCAATCAACCAAGAATTTCTGCCCCTTTGTGATTATCAAAATAGCACGGGGCATAAAACTTGATTGAGGGAAAGGTTGAAAAAACAAGATAGAGTTTTTAAACCAATTGAAATTTTTGAGATTTGAATTGAAAGTTTTGAATTGAAAGTTTTGAATTGAAGGTTTTGAATTGAAAGTTTTGAATATAAAGCAAAAAGGCTTAAACGATCCTAACTCCCTCTAAATAAAAACAACAAATCACCGGGGAGAGGATTTTAGAACCGAGACAAATTTTGGTCCGGTGAGACTCGCTAAAAGGGATTTTTCAATCCAAACTTGTCTAGTGGCGGGTCTTCTCCTATGAAATTCATCATTAAAGGAAATGGTTTTGGGCCTTCCATACCGGGCATTTTTGCAATCGCACTCATAAATTAAGTGCCCGGGTTTTTTACAATAGTTGCAAAATTTATATTGGGAGCTCCCCCTTACAAAAAAAGTAGGAGCATGGGAAGAGGAAGCTTGCTTGGAATAGCCAAGCCCTTGGGTGGTTCTAGATACGCATTGGGAACCAAGGAGCTTCGAAAGGTTATGTTCACCTTCGGTGAACTTAGCTAGGGATTTCCTTAAATCCTTGATTGTTAATTCCATAGAATCAACATCGGGAAGGTTTTGGATCTTGAGGGACAACTCCTCCTTTTCTTTGAGAAGTTGTTCCTTTTCGGAAGAAAGTTTTTTGAAATTCTTTTTTAAAGCAATAAATTTGGAAGAAAGTTCGTGAAAACCTTCCTCCAATTGATCTCTAGCATGTTGGAGATCCTCATAAGATAAATGATTGAAAGAATTTGAAGAACTAGAGGATGAGGAGTCGGAAGAGGATACCTCATGAAATGCCATTAGGCATTTTTTACCGTTGTCACTTGAGGAGGAGGAGGAGGAGTATGTGGAGCTATCACTCCATGTGGCCTTGAATGCCTTCTTCTTTTCCTTTTGCTTGACCTTTTTCTTGTTGAGTGGACAATCGGGCTTGTAATGGCCTTTCTTGCCACACCCGTAACATGTTACCTCGGGCTCGGATTTTTCGTTGGGTTGAGCCTTGCGGGATTTCTTCTTCTTGTGCTTCTTCATGAATTTGTGCATTTTGCGGGCAAGATTCTCCATTTCTGAATCGCCGCTTGAAGAGGAAGACGATGAGGAGGAGCTTTCTTCTTTTTGAACTTTGAAGGCGATGTTCTTTGGAACTTTGATCGGTTTGCCTTCCTTTTCAGCTTGCCTCCTCATGGTGATCTCGTAGGTCATGAGGGATCCGATGAGCTCTTCGACCGGCATGTTCTTGATGTCTTTTGCTTCTTGGATTGCCGTGACTTTCGGTGCCCATGTGCTTGGTAAGATCCAAAGGATCTTCTTGACCATCGTTTCTGCAGACACATCATCACCAAGGGACTTTCTCCCATTACAAACATCAGTAAAACGTGTAAACATTTCAGTTATATTTTCAGATGGATGCATGGTAAAAGACTCAAAATCTTGACGGTACATATCCAATCGAGTATCCTTAACTTTGTTGGTCCCCTCATGGGTAACCTCCAATAGTTTCCAGATATCATGAGATGAAGTGCATGTAGAAACTCGATTGAATTCATTACGATCAAGGCCGCAATGAAGAGCGTTCATGGCTTTGCCATCAAGCTCGGAATTTTTAATATCGGCTTGAGTCCATTTGGATTCATCGAGAGAAGAGAGAGAGTAACCATGCATGACAATTCTATAAATAGGATAACCTATACTTCTAAGAAAAGTAGTCATGCGGGTTTTCCAATAGGTATAGTCGGTTCCATCAAAGAATGGAGCACGACCCAATGAATAACCTTCGGGGGCGAAAGAAGATGAAGCCATCACAATGGATCTTGAATTTGAAACCGGTTAAGGTATTACACAAACACTTCCTTTGATACCAAATGTTGGGGAGGAGAGTGATGGCAAGAGGGGGGGTGAATTGCCTTTTTAAAAAAGTTTAACAATTTAAAACAAAGTTAAAGCGCAGCGGAAATAAAAGAGGCAAGACACAAAACTTGATAACGGAGTTCGGCTTAAACCAAAACCTACGTCTCCGCTCCCAACTCAACCGTTGAGAGATTTACTACCGCTTGCTTTTTAATGGTTTTAGCAAGAAACCCACTAGACTTTAAGGTAGTCTAGAACCTATTACAACTTGCTTTTAATGGTTGAGCAAGAACCCACTAGCCTTCTTACAGGTGAAGGCTAGCTCACCTATGACTCAAGCCTTTTAAAGGGAAGACTTGACTAACCTCTTCACACCTTGAAGGTGGTGTGAAAACCCAAACAAAGGGAAGATGAGAGAAAGAGGGGTTTGTAGGCACAAACCCAAATTGATGCTCAAAATAATAAAACAAGAAAAACCGTAATGTGGAGAAGTCTTGGGCGCCAATGGATTGATTGGAGTTGATGAAGAGCGCTCCCAAGCTTCTATGGTGATGCTCCTTGGATGTGGAAATGGGTTGGAGCAATTGAGGTTCCTTGAAGGAATCCGCCGGAGGTTTGCCAAATGATGAAAAATGTGTCCGTTGGCTTCCGTTGGCTTGGTTATTCTTCCACTACCGTTCCGGGGCTTCCTAGTCCTTTATTTATAGAGGGGGAACCCTCATATGGCCGTTCGGGGTCTTCGGAGCCGTTGAAAAAGTCTTCGGAGCCGTTGGGAGCAGGCTGGTCAAAGCCCAACGGCTAGTTTGACTGGCTCCACCGGCTGACCGGTGCTTGGCCACCGGTTGGCCGGTGCTTTGGAAAATGGAGAGGCCTTCTGCCCAGGCACCACCGGCTGGCCGGTGAGGAGGCCACCGGTTGGCCGGTGGTGAGACAGTAGGTGTCCCTTCTGTCTGGGTTCCACCGGCTGGCCGGTGATGGGACACCGGTTGGCCGGTGGTCTGGACAGAGGGGATGCCTTCTGTCAAGATTCCACCGGCTGGCCGGTGGACTGAAATCAGTCCACTTTTGCCTTCTGGCTTTCTTGGCCCAATTCCTTGGCAACCTGAAATCATGCCTATCATCCAAAAACACTTAAAACAAGATTAGATAAATAAGAGAGTGATTGTGATCATGAAAATTAAACCACGAGGGGTACGAGAGGTACAACATATTCCTTTCACCTGTATCTGTGTTTACATTTTTCATCATCATGCATTTAGTTTTTCTTTCATTTTATCATGAATTTCTCATTTCATACCTCATATATATATTTTTTAGTTTAATAATTCATTCTAAATTATAATAATAACGGAAAAAGTGAAGAACATATTGTGCTTGAAGTGGATCTCATTGGGAGAAGACTTTGTTCTCACTAATACCACATTCTAGTAGTAGAAGAAACATTATTGATAAGGAGTTTATGACAAACTCCTTTCACCATCGAGCATTTGGATATGGCAGTGATAAGGACATGAAGGCCCCATGGATTAGATGTGGTAGAAACGAGCTTCAAGGACATGAAGGCCCCATGGATCAGATGTGGTAGAAACGAGTTTCAAGGGACGTGGTGGTTGAGATCCGAGAGGATCTAGTGTTTAGGCTGTGGTTTGTTATTGAGGAAAGGTTGTCAGAGGTGGTTACATTGTGGAGGTCATCGGGTGTGAGATAGGTGGTGGCATGCTCAGACTAGTACAACATAAAAGGGGGAAACGAAAGCCCCAAAAGTTGGGCAAGATGTGTGGAAAAAGCCACCCACAATTTTATATATTATGTTTAACAAATAATATTTATATGTGTGTGTCATAATAATAAAAATGATACTATATTATTATTATCAATGTTATTATTATTATTATTGTTTAATATAATTATATACATGAGGAAAATATGAATTTCATATGTAAACGTGATGCGCCCACACGCGTCGTTTAATTCGCGCGGGCTGCGGTTAGATTAGATTTGATTGTTTCCCAAACTTCACTTGATATTGAGACATAGTATAGCAATAGTCCGGGGTCGATCCCACGGGGAATCGGGATGGAAACCTTTGGCTTGGAACCCTTTGGGGTAGAAGTGCTCACGAGTTTGGTTCAGTTTGGGAAAACTGTTGATAAAGTCTTAAGGTTTGAAATCAGAGATGAAGAAGAGATCAGGGTCAATTTCGGGGTTTCGGGTAAAAGGTAATCTCTATTTTAACTTGATATGGTCTTAAGATCTAGGGTGCGAAGCAAGCGGAGATCGCTAGTTGACTATGGTCAAACCAACTAGTTCTACCTAGGAGGCTATTCCTTGGTCTGGAAGTAACCACAACCTAAGCGCATTATGCTTAGCTTCTAGGGCAGGAAGTGTCATGGACTATTGGTCATAACCTATTCTACTCCAACCAGGATAGGGTCCTTCATTCAAATGTCCTGTGGTCAGGGGTGTTCAAATGAATTGGACAGACAATTGTTATTTATTCTGATTACTAATCCTTAAGATTACCAAGTTTAGAATTAGAGATTCATTAAATTCAGACACCCCTACTGTCGACCCTTACCCTAGGTGGTTTAGCCACTCATGCTAAAATCGATTATGGATAGATAACGAATTGAAATCATGCTTAACATGCTAAGAAAGATCGAGATTAAACAATTGTCAAACATTCAACGATTTAGATTAACCAACTATCAAGCATTCAATTAAGAATGAGTAATTTAAATCTTAAATCAAACACAATTCAATCATCTACTCACTTGAAATAGGGACGAGAATGAGCGCAACAAGGGTTTGTTGATGATCGGTGCTCGAAACAACGCACGTACGGAGAACAAAATCAGTGGTGCAAAAAGGAATGAAGAACGGTGTCGAAATCAATCCACGATACTTATATTAAAGTGAAACAATGAAAAGACTTGAAAGAATTCGAGTTTAGGGAGAGGGAGTAGAAGGGAACGAGAGAAGAATGAAAGAAAACAAGTTCTGTCCGCCTAAATTCGGTGTGTTGGTGCTGTATGTATAGACAGAATATTACATGATGTGTAATAGGAATTCACGTTGTGTAATGCCGATCCGCGGTTTTCTCCATGGATTTTGAATCTACGCATATCTCGCGCGAATCTCGTTCGAGATTTGGAATCTTCACCCCTTCCACGACGTGTAACGGGATGTCACGTCGTGAAACTTCCTTCAGCTGGAGGGAAAAATGATTTGAATGCTTCACGTCGTGGATTGGTGATTCACTCTGTGTAAGGAAGGTTCACGTTGTGTGATAAGGATTCACGTCGTGTAACTTGCCACGACTTTGAAACTCTTCACGACTTGGCTTCACGGTTTGCAACATATGGTGAAATGATATTACACGTCGTGTAATGAGGTTTCACGACGTGTAATAGCCAATTTTGCTCATTTTCTGCATTTTTGTCCTTTGAACCTTGAAAGCCTATTCCCTGCAATAATCAACACATACCAGGTGCATTATCGAGTAAATCGTTGAAAATTCTTAATCAAATGACACCAAAATGTATATATGATTTCAGCTTATCAAATTCCCCCATACTAACAATTGCTTGTTCTCAAGCAAAAAGATCTCAACAGAGATTTGAAAAACATAAGCAATTTTTAAAAGCAGGAAACATTCATTATATCTAGGCAAATAAAACTAAGTGTAGTTAGAAAAAGTCTTTCTCTAGAATCATCCCTGCATAGAAAATCAGTCACGCCTCATAGCTTAGTTCTTTAAACAAATTCTTAATCCTTTAATCACAATTTCTTAATTGTTCTTTGAATTCTATACCCATTTGCAATTTACCTCACAATGAATTTTCTCTCTATCACTCAGGGTGAAATGAAATCGGAGTTATGCTCATACCCTAAGTACATGCTCCTAACCATAGGCTTGCATTGGTTCTATTATCTCCACTTCATAAAGACAAATACAAAATCAATCATGAGGGCTTCAGCAATTAGGTTCTAACGACTCTGAGGCTATGGGCAGGTAGGTAAACAGTGAAAAACAAGCTCAAAAAGGAGGGTAGGCTCTGGAGTATAATGCATGGATGTCGTGATAAGTGTAATAAAATGTCTCCTCCATAGCTAATAAAGTCCACGCTCCCGAGAGCTCAAGTTGGATCCATGTATATATATCAAGTGAGTGCAGAAAGGGTATCCTGTTCCTTTCTATTTCTTTTGCATTTGTATTTTTTGAAAGTCATGTTAACACATCCAACCCCTAACCACATATGATCATTTAGGGGATTCATCGGTTTGGAAATGGTGATTTTTGACCTTCTTAGTACATAATTCAAATCTTTTTTCTATTCTTTTGTATTTTTCAAAGGAACATGATAGATGTAAAATACTACAATGTACACATGGATCATAATCAATCGGTCTGATGAGCAATACAATACATCTCCGCAGTAGAATCATCCCGTGCTGGCTAAAAAAATTTCTCCACACTTGTTCAAAGTAAAATCATGCACTGTACAAAGAGCAGGGTATGAAGAGATAACCAGCTTGAAATAACTGCATCCTATAAGGTCATTCATGACAACTATGGACTTAATAAAGGAAAGATGTAAAGTGGGTCTCAGGAAAAAGTAACTCAACAAAGATTGGCTCAATCATTTTAAAATTGTATTTGTTTATTCATAGCCTTAATAAGATTTCAATGCAAGTTTTGATAAGTTTACATGTTTGAGGTCACTCAAAAAATATGCTCAGAAAAGAATATGTAATTGTAGGCTCAGAATCCTCTCTGGAATGAGAATAAATAAAGAACTGACAATCACTAAGGGTATAAAACCAAGTAATAAGTCAATTAACAGTAATTTCAAAAATGTTGAATTTTATTTAAATTACTAAGCTCAATAATCATTCTAAAAATTTAAACAGGGACAAAACATGGAATCTTAACAATGACCAACTTAACTTTTTCTTTTATTTAAATGGGTATAATGATTTTCAGGTTTAAAGCATACTTTCAAAATGAAAAATGTCTCCTAAAAAAATTGAGAATAAACAATAATTCAAGCACATCTTAATTGAAACTCAACAAAGACTCCCCATACTTAAAATGAGACTGTGTCCGCACTGTCCGTGATAATACTGTGGGAGGGTTATGGCAAATAAAGCTCAGATAAATGAAATGACAATTGAACAATTAAAGACTGAGAGAATCGAGAGCTACCTCTAGAAGTGGCATGCCATGAGGGAAATTTTGAAATGAAAATATATAAGAAATTAATAGCATAAATTACTTGGGATAACAGTTGTGTTCCTCTTTGAAATAGATCCTCACATTAGACTCTCATTACCATAAGAGTCGAAGATCAAAATCAAGAGGAAGAATAAATAATTAACATAAATTAAAACAGAATGAGAATGTCATCGAAAATGATAACAAAGAAAATTTTTTACAACCTAAATAAATCTCTCCGAGGGTAACTTAGTTCCCCTTAGACAAACATTGATGAGATGCTCGAGGGTTTCTCTCCTTAGCTGGATGGGTTCTGCATGGATAACTTCTCGATTCTTTTCTTGGTTTTTTATTCCCTCCTTATAACTACATGCCCCCTTTAGCTGGATGAAGGCATGTGGCCGTCATGCATGCGTAGAATCATAAATTGGGAAATACACGAACAACATTTTCATTTTTCTTTACTCGGTCAAAATAGCTAGATAGTGATCCTAAGGGAATAATGAACTAGGAGAAGAATTGAGAAGCTATCCATGTAGAATCATACCATGGAGAGAAACCCTCGAGTGTCTCGAGCATGTTTATTTTAGGGGAGCTAAGTCACTATGATCTGGGTTCCACTCCAAGTTATTTGTTTTTTTTTAAATCTAATATTACATTCTCATTCATTCTTAATTGAAGTGCAGTGTGTTTTCTTCCTCTTGACCGTGATCTCCTACCCGTATGGTAATGAAAGGGTAACATGAGGATCTATTCATAAGAGGAAGTCGAGTGTTCTCTTGAGTCTTCTTTTATGTTCATTTATTTTTGTTGGTTGAGAAACCCCCTTGCCTCCTTACCTCAAAGTGAGGCGGAGACATTCTTTTATAATGAATGAAAAGGACCACATTGGACCACAAGTCCGATGTGGGATACAGACTCCAACACTCCCCCTCAAGCTAGGTGTACCTAGCTTGGACACATAATGAAAATAAAGCAACAAAACAGACGCTTACACTCCCCCTCAAGCTGGACATACCCAGCTTGACTACAAAACAAAAAACAGAAGAAACGGAAATAATAAAATCGTTGTTGATGCTGCTCCCCCTCAAGATGGTAATGTGATGCCACTGAAAAAAAAGGATGGGTCATCGCAGGAAAAGTGCGGGGCCGGACAACAGAGCGCCGGGAAATCCACACTGGCAGGTCGGTCGTCAGAGCGTCGGGAAAATCCGCACTACGGGCCGGTTGTCAGAGCGCCGGGAAATCCGTAATGTCGGGCCGATCGTCAAAGCGCCGAGAAATCCGCTCGGGAGGGCCGGTCGTCAAAGTGCCGAGAAATCCGCAATGGCGGTGCCGGTCGTAGCTGTACGGATCTGGCCGGAAATCACCGGATCCGGGTGCCGCCGGGAAGGAAGCAGCCGGGCACGGGAGGGAGGGCTGCCGGGAAGGGCAAAGCCGGCTGGGGACGCAGCGGGTTTGATCACGCCGGGGCGAGGAGGCTATATGTTGTCGCGGGAGCAGGGTCGGCCGTAGGAGGAAGCGGCGCCGTGGGAAGTTGCAGCAGTTTCTGGAGCGGGTGGGAGACGGCGCCGGAAGTTGCAGGAATAGGCGGGCAGTTTGGGCGAAGCGGGAGAGACGGGAGCGGTCGTTCTGCACGCCGGGAGTTGCAGAAGTGGGTGCCGGTAGGTGCGGGGAGCCGGAAAGAGCGTCGGGTAGGGCGGGAGTGGTTCAGGTGTCGCCGGGAGGCCGCAGAAGAGGAAACCGTCAGGAGGGATCCGCCGGCAGGGATATGCGGGATGATGGGGCCAAGCCGACGGGAGCCGCGCGGGATATCGGGGCCGGTGCGCACAGCGGGGAGACTGGTCGGCGGAAGGACCTCCAACCGCTAGAGGGAGGCGCGTGCAGGAGAAGCCCTCGCACGAGAGGGGTCGGCGCACCGGGAGGGGGGAACGATGCTGGAGAGCCCCGAGGAGGAGTTCGACGCCCAGAAAGCCGACTGTAAGGATCTGCCCGAAGAGTTGGAGTTGCCGACGCGGGAGGTTCTTTAATCGCGGGAGGGAGGCGGAGCCGGGAAGCCGCAGCAGGAGGCGGGGCCGGAAGTCCGCCGTCAAGAGTCCGTGCAGGGCCTCACCGGAAACAGTCGCGTAGGAGGGGGCGGCGGCAGAGAATTAGGGCGATGTGCCCGCCACCCCCCCTACGGAGAGGGAAATGAAAAAAATGAACCCTAAACAGGAAAGAATAAAAAATTGGAGGGAGGGGTCGGGTTAAATCTCCTCTGATACCATGTTGGTTGAGAAACCCCCTTGCCTCCTTACCTCAAAGTGAGGCGGATGCATTCTTTTATAATGAATGAAAAGGACCACATCGGACCACAAGTCCGATGTGGGATACAGACTCCAACAATTTTTAATTTTATTTTCAAAATTTTGGGAACTCTAGGGAGGCTGAGGTTGGGGTTGGCGATAACACCTTTCATCCCGAATTTCCCTCTTCTTTCTTGGTACGAAAACCCCATTTTCTCTCCCTTTGGTAGGACCGGTGCTCAAGTGGGGATTGGGATGTGTTTGCTAACCTACAAGGGTTATGTCAAGGATTCACACTCGGTCAAAGTGTTTCTCTCTACTGATTCTAGGAGACAATGGCTTGTGGTATACTAAATATTTCTGATTATACAATGTGTTCACACAATAGGAGCAAGCTTTTGCCTCTGGTAGAGCTTGAGCATAGAATTAGAATAGGAATAGTGATTTTTCAAAGATAGTGAAGGAAGCATTAAGTGAATCCTGGGAGTATATTCCTTTCACCAGTATTTGTGTTTACATTTTACGTCATCATGCATTTAGTTTTTCTTTCATTTTATCATGAATTTCTCATTTCATACCTCATATATATATTTTTTAGTTTAGTAATTCATTTTAAATTATAATAATAACTGAAAAAGTCAAGAACATATTGTGCTTGAAGTGGATCTCATTGGGAGAAGACTTGGTTCTCACTAATACCACATTGTAGTAGTAGAAGAAACATTATTGATAAGGAGTTTATGACAAACTCCTTTCATCATCGAGCATTTGAATATGGCAGTGATAAGGACATGAAGGCCCCATGGTTCAGATGTGGTAGAAACGAGCTTCAAGGGACGTGGTGGTTGAGATTCGAGAGGATCAGGTGTTTATGTTGTGGTTTGTTATTGAGGAAAGGTTGTTAGAAGTAGTTACATGGTGGAGGTCATCGGGTGTGAGATAAATGGTGGCATGCTCAGACTAGTACAACCTAAAAGGGGGAAATGAAAGCCCCAAAAGGTGGGCAAGATGTGTGGAAAAATAAGGGAGAAATATAAGAGAAAATGATATATGTAAATTGTTATAGTAAAAGAGTGAAGATCAAATCCCCACGGTACCTCTCTAAGGGAGGTCTTGAAGTTATTTTATAATAAATAATAAAGACCACATCAAACCACAAGTTCGATGTAGGACGCAGACTCCAACACTCCCCCTCAAACTAGGTGTACCTAGATTGAACACATAAAGAAAAAACCAAAGCAAAGAAAATAAAACACTGCTAACACTCCCCCTCAAGCCGGACATACCCAACTTGATTTTACAAAATAAGACAAAACAAAGAAAAGATAAACCACCATGACTGCTGCTACCCCTCAAGATGTTGATGGATGATGATGCTGAAAAAGATTGGTTGCCAAGCTGCACAAGCGGTGTCGATCGATGGAGTGTCGGGAAAGCCGCACATGCGGGCCGGTCGTCAGAGGCGCCGAGAATGCCGCACTGGTGTTGCCGGACAAGGGAGCGCTGGGAAAGCCGCACAGGCAGGCTGATCGTCAGAGGCATCGGGAGTACCGCAGTGGTAGGGAGGCCGAAGAAGTTGGAGGAGGTGGATGGAACCGACGGGAAGGGCTGCCTCGCAGAGGAGCAATAGACTCCTCGGTGCAGAGAGGGCCACAACAGCGAGAGCTAGTGCTGCAGGATATGTCGCGTAGGAAGCGAGGAGGTAGCGCACAGATCTGGCCGGAGCGGGGAGGCTGCTCGGACGCAGGAGAGAGGAGGTAGGATCTGGCTTCGGTGAACCCGGTCAGGTTGACGGTCTGAGCTTATGGTGGCCTGGACTCCCAGATCTAGTCGGGATTTAGTCGCACATGAGGGAGTACGAGCGGCGGCGTCAGGCTCTTTGTGATCCTCGTCGGTTGACGGTGATGAACTTGATGGCGAGGTGTAGCGGCACAGGGCGGAAGGGTTTGTGTAGGGAGGGAGCGACTGCCTGGAGTCGTCGTGCGCAGGGAGCGACCGATGATAGGGCCGTCGCGCGAGGGGCCGTCGCACAGGGGTGCACGGGAGGGATGCCCAACAGGAGATGCCGCCGGAGAGGTGTCAATCTGGTCGGAGAGACCGGGGGATTGGGCTGTTGCGCAGGGAGACGCTGTTGCCGGTGAGGACGACGTGCGGAGGGGAGCGACGATCCTGGAGAAGCACGACGCGACTGAAGACGGGGCCGTTCGGGGATCTCGAGCGGCGCGACGTGGACAAGAGCCGTTGTCGAGCGCATCGGGGAGGGAGGCGGGGCCGAGAAACCGCACAGGGAGGCCCATGAGGGATGCGTAGGGGCACCCGGAAGATGGCTGGGGGCGGCGCTGATGCTGGCCAAAGGGTCGCCACCCCCCACCCGGGGGGAATTGCTGGAAACCCTACATGAGAAAAATAGAGGGAGGGAGAGCTCGGGTTAGAGAACACCCTCTGATACCGTGTTATAGTAAAAGAGTGAAGACCCAATCCCTAAGGTACCTCTTTAAGGGAGGCCTTGAGGTTATTTTATAATGAACAATAAAGACCACATGTCCGATGTGGGACGCAGACTCCAACATAAATATATATATATATATCTTAATATATTAAATAATTGAGGACCCACACAGGGTAGAAATAGCCACCCACCTATCTGATCAATATATATATAATTTTATATATCATGTTCTTTAACAAATAATATATATACATGTGTGTGTCATATAATAATAAAATGATACTATATTATTATTATCAATGTTATTATTATTATTATTGTTGTTGTTTAATATAATTATATACACAAGGAAAATATGAATTTTATATGTAAACAACAACAATAATAACATTATTATTATTATTATATATGTATATATATATAATTTAGGAAAAATACATTATTTTGAAACGATGATTAAATTTGACACATGAATAGATGAAATTGATCATTTTTCCTCATAGACCGCAATGTTGATAATTTTGAGGGAAATTATGTTTATTTTAGGGGTGTTTTGAGTGGTTTCGTAGCACCCTCAGGTTCGGGTACCTTACCCTTCTTTTCTGTACTTTGAGCTTATATAATACATGGGTTGAGTTTGGGAGTTTCTGAGATGATTTGGAATGTTTTGGGAGTGTTTTTGGAGGAACACAGTTAGCAGAAACCGTGCAACATCTTCAGGAAACGGTGAAACTTTTTTGGGAGTCACTGGATAGGCGCACGGTTTGGCCAAACCATGTGAGTGCCCAGGGAAACCGTGCAAAGTAAAACAGGGGTAAAAACATGGTTGACGCATGATTTGTCTAACCGTGTGATATGAATACATGGGCTGGAAAGTAGGGGAGATGCTGCTGGACAATAGGGGTTGTTGGTTATGGAGGGGAATCTTCCAAGAGGAGTTTGAGTGGGCCAGCTGGGGTTGTTATGGGTTTGTTAGCTGGATGGACAGCTGGGGAATTTCTGGGGGAATATGCTAGGAATCCTCTAACTGATTCCCGGTGGGGACCGGTTTGTTATTTCCTCGGGGGGATTATGCTAGGGGACCCACAGGTGGTTAGAAGGGGGCTATAAATAAGAGGGCCGGAGAGAGTAGAAGGGGGGAACTGTGTGTGATTCGGTCTGGGGCTTGGGACAGGTTGGGGATTGCCTCACCTGTAGTGTTTTTCTTCTATAATTTCCTGCTTTATTCCTTCTGTTTTCCCTCCATTTTCTCTCCTTAATACATTAAAGTGCCTCTATTGTTGTTCTGTTCCTATCAAATTGGTCTGATCTGCCATTGATCCCTACTGCTGGAGCACCACTCATTTCTCCTCTGCCGCTCCCACCTCTGCATCCATTGCCGCCATTTTTTTTTCATTCCTTCCGCCATTATCAATAGCGATGCATCCACTGGCGTCCATCCTCTTTCTTTTCATTCCAGGACAGGATTTCGCTGGTGCAGAATCACTGCATCACTCCCGCAAAAGGAGACCACTGCCGAAACGTTGCTGGATTCTCTCACTGTGGAGGCGAGCAACGACCTATGCTGGGAATGGAGGCACAACTGGACAGTTTTGAACAACGAGTGGAAATCCTGGAAATCGCTCTCCCAAACCTAGAATCGACATTGGCAGCAACCCGCACAGAGTAAGCGGATTTCCAGAAATTTGCGGCGTCCGAATTGGTGGACCTCCGCCACCTCATCAATTCTATGGCTCGCTGCCCAGAGCACGCCCCATTTCTCGCCAAGGACCACTCGTCCTCTTCTTCAACTCTATCTGCCTTCCCTGCTTCCCTTTCCGCTGCTGCGGGAACTTCCACTTGGGAGGCTTTAACTGCAGGTATACTCGTTACATCGGCGGCCACAACGCCACCAAGGATAGAATCACAGGAATCACGGCCCAGTTCTGGGGGGATCACAGGTGTAGCGTCTCTGGAAGAAACCGCGGCAAGGACACCTGGTACGCCTGTGAAGTTGTTCCTGGCGCGTGACAGTCCAAAAAGGTATGCTGAACCTCTTCTGGAAACTGTTGGATTTCACCCAGTTCCTACGGACATGGAACAACCTACCGCAGACCGGGTCACTTCTCCCCTTCTGCCTACTGTTGTTGCGCGTGCTGCTGGATGAAGCTCATCTCTAATTACTCCCAACATGGAACTGCATTTTTGGACGCATGGGCACCGATGCAAGCCCTCCGGCCTTTCAACTGGTGTATTTCCCTGCAGTTCCTCCATCTAGACTTGATGCTGCTTTAGCGCCAAACCAGGCACAACATGGGGCATTTGTGCTGGCAACCAGCCCCCACCATGACGGTTCCATGATACCTAGGGGGCTGCACCATCCGACAACCATGATACGACACGACAACGAACTGACAACAATAGACGTCAAGCAAGCCTGGAGGAGCCTATGGCAGATTGCTTGACATACACAGCATGGGGCACTTGTGCTGGCAACCAGCCCCCACCACGACAATTCCATGATACCTAGGGGGCTGCACCATCCAGAAACTATGATGTGGCACAATGACAAACTGCCAACAATCGATGTTAAGCAACCCGGGAGGAACATTTGGCAGATTGCTTGGCATGACAACAAAGGCACATCTTCTCACCATTTGCGGTTTCATGGAGCAAGGCTGGTTTGGGAAATTGCTTGGCATGTTGGGCCCGTCACACTTGGGGATACATCCACCACCTTGAGGGACCCACAGGCAGGTGGCTGAGGAAAACCAGCCTGTGGTCCCCAACATTTTGTTTAAGTGGAGTCTGTTAGAATGGTGGTGGTCCCAGCTGTTTGTTAGGAGCTTTTTGAGTTTGTTAGCCAGCTGTATTTGATTCCCTAGAATATCCTATAAATAATACAGGGATTAGTGTGTCGGGGGCGGGGGAGTACTGGGTATTTTGGTCAGGGGGCTTGGACTAGGTGGGGCTTGGCTTACCTAGGTGAATTCTGCTGCTGTAAGTGTCTTCTATACTGCTGTACCCTTCTTTTCTTCCTCTGGAAATATTAAAGTGTCGTTTTCAGTTTCTGTTTCTATCACATGTTGTGTGGGATCTTCATCTTAATGTTGTGAACTGATGATGACTGGGTTTACACCTATTTTAGTTCCACAAAATATTGATCATAAGGACGACGAGGTCTTCCTCCGGGAACCCCATTACTAGGGACTTTCACTCGCTGCCTTACCAAGGATTACGCTCACAATAAAGGCCACTGTGGAGTCTTATATTTCATGTGTTTTTGAGAAACGGTACGACATGTATTGTTTGGCGCTCCCCATGTACAGTAAGCCTGATACTAGGTGGAGGATCCTCAACTAGATGAGATTTGAATAGATTTTATCCTGGTGTGGACATCTATGTCTAGGATACTTCTTTTCTCGATGGGATTATTTCACACTTGATGAGGTGATGGACAATGATAATTGTGCCCAGGGGATGAGTAACTTCTCCTGGAGATAGAGGTAATATTGTTTCTGTCATGTTTGGTTCATTTTTTTTAAAAATGGATAGATGGATTTAAAAATGTGAGTTGTGACGTGTTCCTTGGCATGTATAGATCATACCTTATGATGTGCTATTTTTGAAAGCTCACGTGGTGTTTAGGATCATCTGTTATTGGCTCATCGATGCAAGACAGTCTCTAAATAAGCTATGGTGATGACTAAGCTTCTTGAATTTCTTCAAGCTATCATGATATATGATCCAGATTGAGATCATTTTTCTGTAGGCATTAATTAGCATTTTCATTGCACTTTTATGAATGTGATGAAAATTAATGTGTGGGGATGATGATTTTGTTGGGATTTGTTAAGATCCTCTCTAAGGGAGGCTTTCGTGTTTATTTATAATGAATAATAAATATGACATGATACCTATGTCCGATGTGGGACTCACATCAACTTAACCTCTAACACTCCCCCTCAAGCTAGGTGTACCTAGCTTGGATACATAAGAAAACAAAAAATAAACAGCAGTGACACTCCCCCTCAAGTTGGACATGCCCGATTTGGAATACAAATCCAAAAAACAAACAAATAACATAAAAGCAAAACAATAAAGATGCTCGATGGTGATCTGAGTGGTGATGAAGAAGCCCGACGGTGATCCGAGAAGCCCGATGGTAATTCGAACAGTGATGAATAAGTCCGACGTTGGTCTGGGCGGCTCGATGGTGATCTGAGCAATGGTGAAGAAGCCCTTTGGTAATGCAGAGACAACATCCTCGTGTACCCGCCTTTTTTTTTGTTGAGGTTGTGTATACCTGGGTGAAGTGGCGCCAGCAGAGGGCACAACAGGGGCGCGCCTGGACTGGAAGTTCGCATGGAGGAGGCTACAAACTTGAAAAGGGGGAGCGGTGATCGGCCAAACAGGAGCGACGTCCACCTATCGCTAGAACAGGAGGCAGAGCTGGCGGCGGAGACGCGCCACCACTTCGACGTCATAATCCCATCCCGCCACCTGAAGCCGCACCACAACGTTTACTCGCGCCACTACATCGACACCCTCGCCACCGTTGCAGACGACCGTCCAATCCCGGAGCACCTTCAATTTCACCGCCTTGAAACCGAAGAACACAAACTCGTGTACGCCACCATCCGTAGCTGGATTTCCCTGCCCTCAGATCGTTGGCCGCTGCAGGGGGTGTCGTTCGTGGAAGGGTCGTCGTGTAGGTGGGGCGGTGCGAAAAAGGGGGTTGCAAGGCCATGCCACACCCCCTTCCAAGGGTTGGCCCACTCCATAGAAAACTCATTTCGTGGATTGGCTCGAAGGCCCAATGACATGATGACAAATCATTCGACGACGGTATAGAGATGGGGGACAAGTGGTGGCGACGGTTGGGCGGGCTCACCGCGACCTCGGGTAGAGTTCCCGCGTTCACCTTTTTAGAGGCTGCATGTAGCTGTTGTCCATTTCAGTTCTTGGAAGGGTCGTCGTGTAGGTGGGGCGGTGTGAAGAAGGGGGTTGCAAGGCCATGCCACACCCCCTTCCAAGGGTTGGCCCACTTCATAGAAAACTCATTTCGTGGATTGGCTCGAAGGCCCAATGACCTGATGACAAATCATTCGACGACGGTATAGAGATGGGGGACAAGTGGTGGCGACGGTTGGGCGGGCTCACCGCGACCTCAGGTAGAGTTCCCGCGTTCACCTTTTTAGAGGCTGCATGTAGCTGTTGTCCATTTCAGTGCAGGTCTTTGGGGAGAAAGCCTGCACAGTGGATGACCACCTTAGGTGCAACGATGGGGGCCGAATGCCTTGATGGTGGAGGCGGGTTGTTGCCGAGGGATTGTTGTGACGGTTCGACTACATAACATAGACAATTGAAGTTGGGTATTAGGGTCTACGGGAGTCAAAAAATGTACTTGGGCCTATGGACCAAATATTCGAGTTTTAATGCCCCTGGGCTTGCATGGTCATGTAATGAGATCCATCCGCCCAAACAAATGAGTGAAATTTAATTAAAATATGAATATATCAAAAAAATACTAAAAGAATGAAAAAGAGTTATTAATTATATAAATTAAAAAAAATTAAAAATGAATACTTAAAAATGAAAACGAATACATATATTAATTATGAAAATTACGACTGTATTAAAAACATTAAATGTTAATCAATAGATATGTATCAATAAATATTAAAAATGGATATGCGATCATGATAAGGTTAGATAAAGTTTAAACCCATCTGACAACTGTGATCAAAATAAAATCCAAAGGATGACTGAGATCGTAGTGAAATCGTGATAAGATTGGCGTAAAGATAAAATCTATCTAACGATTCATTTCAAAATGAAATCCATTCGACGGTTGGGATGAATGTGCAATTGATAAGGTTGGACGGGAAGAAATCCATCCAACGATTGAGATTAATATGAAATCAATCCAACGATCTATTTTTTATACTCTGAATGTTAAAAATGAGTGAAATTTAATTAAAATATGAATTGATCAAAAAATTATTAAGAGAATGAATAAGAGTTATTAATTATATAAATTTAAAAAAAATTAAAAATGAATACTTAAAATGAAAATGAATACATATATTCATTATGAAAATTACAACTGTATTAAAAACATTAAATGTTAATCAATAAATATGTATAAATAAATATTAAAAATGGACATGAGATCATGATAAAGTTAGATAAAGTTAAAACCAATCAGACAACTGCGATCAAAATGAAATTCATTGGATGAATGAGATCGTAGTGAAATCATGATAAGATTGACATAAAAATAAAATTCATTCGACGGTTCATATCAAAGTCAAATCCATCCGATGGTTAGGATGAAGGCATAATCATGATAAGGTTGGATAATGATGAAATATATCCAATGATTGAGATCAATATGAAATCCATCCAATGATCGGGATGAATATGCGATCATGATAAGGTTAGATAATGTTAAAACTCATCCAACGACTGCGATCAAAATGAAATCCAATGGATGACTGAGATTGTAGTGAAATCATAATAAGGTTGATACAAAGATAATATCCATCCGACTATTCATATCAAAATGAAATCCATCCAACGGTTGGGATGAAAGTGCATTCATGATAAGGTTGGATGAGAACGAAATCCATCCAACGATTAAGATCAATATAAAATCCATCTAGCGGTCTATTTTTTATATTTTGGATGTGCCTTATCTATTATACTCCCTATAAATAACTATTAGTTTCATTTAACCCAAATGCTCATTCCCTTCATTTCACCAATACCTTCCTAAAACTATTTTGTTTTAGAAAGAGATGGTTTCTCAGTCTTCTAGGTACCTCGTTGGTGAAGATGTACTCTTATGCGAGTTGTACATGGAGACTTTCCAAGATTCTATTACTGGTGTTTATCATTCATCTGATTGTTTTTGGTCTCGCATCGAAAATGCATACAACAAAGGTATGAACGAGGGCTGAGAGCTTCGAAGCAAAAGATCGTTGTAGTGTTGGATACAAGCTATCGAGAAGGCTGTGAAAAATTAAATGGATGCATCAGACAAGTTGAAAATATGAATCGTAGTGGTGTATCAGAACAAGATATTGTAAGTGATTTATTATTTTTCTCTTTTATGTTTATATATGCAAATACATAGCATTAACATTCAATTTTTTCCATTTGGATCGAGCAAAAATCTTATTCATGCAAGATCCCACAAACAAGAATGATTTAGGTTTAATCATGTATGGAGTACAGTCAAAATTTTTGAAAATTTTAGACGGTACAAGTACTTCAAGATAAATATCTCGAAAGCAGAATTATGTATCATCAGACTCAGACAATCCAACTCCCGAGTCTTACCCACCTGAATCTCCTAGGTTATCATTTTCGCTGAACATAATTGATAACGATGTTGATGACTCTTATTTTGCACAACCCATTGGAGTGAAGAAAACTATATTAAAAAGGAAAATGATGAAAAATCTCAAGCTATCATTGAAACTTTGAAAGAAGAAAATCAGCAGCTTTTAGAGATGTTGGAGAAGTGAAGGAAACACCAAATGGAAATTGAAGAAAAGAGAACGACTTTCAAAGAGTTTGGAGGAAAATAAAATTTTGTCATGAGATTCGAATAAATCAGTGATCCAAATGTTCGTGCTTTTATTTTAGTTGAACAAGCACGAATTATACAGAAAAGAGGACAATTTCACAACCACCAGAGCCACCTTTTCAATCACTTTCAACATCATTTTTTTTGAATATTTTAACATTTGGGGAAGCGATGCTCATTACCAGATTATTATATTGTTATTTTCTACCTTTATTTTTTGTATGATAGTTGATCACTGTTGTAATGTTGAATTTGTGTTATCTATTGCGTTCGACGTGTTACGTTCTAATTATTGCATATCATTATGTTATTTTGTTTAATCTTGTATTTGTTCGTGTAAACATGCATGTTTGTATTTTGTATGTTTTTGCAAAAATATACTTATTATAAACGCACACACATATATTAATAGGTTCAATTTTAATTTATACTTTTTTTATAAACCAATATCATAATGTATTTCATTTTTTAGTTTCTTTAATTACTATATATTATTAATTTAAATTAACCTAAATGCAATATATAATTTGTTATATTATATATGTATTTTGCACTAATTATATGATTATTATTATATAAATTTCATTATGTATATATATAAATAACCAATTAAATAAAATAATTACAAATAATTAATTAATTTATTTCATTAAAAATAGCAAAAAAATAAGATGGATAATAATATTTTTCATATATTATAAAGAACTTTAATAATATTGTTGAAAAAAATTAATAATTGAATAATCAAATATAAAAATTAATTAAATATAATGATTAAAATATGTAGTATACAAATATAATGATTAAAATAAATATAAACTATTTATTATAAAGTTCAAATGAGTGAAAAGTAATTAAAAAAAGGGATAGCGCCATATTTGGCGCTCCACTGTGGCTGCGCCATCTCCCCGTTTTTTTACTTTTCACTCATTTTAACTTTATAATAAAGTTTATATCTATTTTAATCATTATATTTGTATACTACATATTCTAATTATTATATTTAATTAATTTTTATATTTGATTATTCAATTTTTTTTTTAACAACATTATTAATGTTCTTTTTAAAATATGAAAAATATTATTATTATTCATCTTATTTTAATTGTAATTTTTAATCAAATAAATAAATTATTTATTCGTAATTATTTTTTTCAATTGGTTATTTATGTATATACATAATGAAATTTATATAATAATAATCATATAATTAGTTCAAAATACATATATAATATAATAAATTATATATTGCATTTAGGTTAATTTAAAATAATAATAGATAGTAATTAAATAAACTAAAAATTGAAATACATTATGGTATTCATTTATAAAAAAAGTATAAATTAAAATTTTACCTATTAATATATATATATATATATATATTTATAATAAGTATATTTTTGCAAAAACAAGACAAAATATAAACATGCATGTTAATACAAAGATAAAACGAAATAACATAATGATATTCAATAATCGGAATGTACCACGCCGAATACAATAGATAACACAAATTCGACATTACAACAATAGTGCTCAACTTCCATACAAAAAATAACGAAAAGGTAGAAAAAAACAATACAATAATTTGGTAAATCAACATCGTTTCCCCCGATGTTAAAATATTAAAAAAAATGATGTTGAAGGTGATTGCAAAGGCGACTCGGTGGTTGGTGAAATTGTTCCCCTCTTCTGTATAATTCGTGCTTATTCAGCTTGAATAAAAGCACAGACATTCGGATCACTGATTTTATTCAAATATCGTGACAAAATTCTATTTTCCTTTTTAAACTCTTTGAAAGTCAATTCTCTTTTCTTCAATTTCCATTTGTTATAACCTTGACTTCTCAAACATCTCGTGGATAAGACTCAGGAGTTGAGTTGTTTGACTCTGATGATACATAGTTCTGTTTTCGAGATATTTGTATTACAGTACTTAAATCGTCTTTGAATTTTTCAAATTTTTTGACTGTGCTCTATACATGATCAAACCTAAATCCTTTTTTGCTCGTGAGATCTTGCATGAGTAAGATTTTTGCTCGATCTAGGTGAAAAAAATTCAATGTTAATGCTATGTATTCGCATATATAAATAGAGAAGAGAAAAATAATAAATTACTCACAATATCTTGTTCTGATGCATCACTGAGATTCATATTTTCAACTTGTCTGATACATCCATTTAATTTCATCACAGCCTTCTCGATAGCTTGTATCCGGCACTGCAACGATCTTTTGCTTCGAAGCTCTCAGCCCTCGTTCTTGCCTTTGTTGTATGTATTTTCGATGTGGGACCAAAAAACAATCGGATGACCGGTAAACACCGGTAATTGGATCTTGGGAAGTCCCCATGTACACCTCGCATAAGAGTACATCTTCACCAACGGAGTAACGAGAAGACCGAAAAACCATCTATTTCTAAAACAAAATAATTTTAGGAAGGTATTGGTGAAATGAAGGGAATGAGTATTTGGGATGAATGAAATTGATAGTTATTTATAGAGATTATGATAGATAACGCATATCCAAAGTATAAAAAATAGACCGTTGGATGAATTTCATATTGATCTCAATCGTTGGTTCGTCCTCATCCAACCTTATCATGAATGCACCTTCATCCCAACCATTGGATGAATTTCATTTTGATATGAACCATCAGATGAATTTTATCTTTGTGTCAACTTTATTATGATTTCACTACAATCTCAGTTATTCATTGGATTTTATTTTGATCGCAGCCGTTGTATGAGTTTTAACTTGCATATCCATCCCGACCGTTGGATGGATTTCATATTGATCTCAATCGTTGGACGGATTTCGTCCCCATCCAACCTTATCATGATTATGCCTCCATCGTAATCGTTGGATGAATTTGATTTTGATATGAACTGTCGGATGAATTTTATCTTTATGCCAACTTTATCACGATTTCACTACGATCTCATCCATCCAATGAATTTCATTTTGATCGTAGCTGTCGGATGAGTTTTAACTTTATCTAACCTTAACATGATCTCATATTCATTTTTAATATTTATTTATACATATTTATTGATTAACATTTAATGTTTTTAATACAGTTGTAATTTTAATAATTAATATATGTATTCATTTTCATTTTAAGTATTCATTTTTAATTTTTTAAAATTTATATAATTAATAACTCTTATTCATTCTTTTAATATCAATTCAAATTTTAATTAAATTTCACTCATTTTTAACATTCAAAGAGTAAAAAATAGATTGTCGGATGGATTTCATATCGATCTCAATCGTTGGATGAATTTTTTTCTCATCCAACCTTATCATGATTGCGCCTCCATCCCAATCGTTCGGTAGATTTCATTTTGAAATGAATCGTCAGATGAATTTTATCTTTACGCCAACCTTATCATGATTTCACTACGATCCTCATCCGTTGAATTTCTTTTTGATCACAACCGTCGAATGGGTTTTAACTTTATCTAATATTATCATGATCGCATATTCATTTTTAATATTTATTGATTAACATTTAATGTTTTTAATACAGTTGTAATTTTCATAATTAGTATATACATTCATTTTCATTTTAAGTATTCATTTTTAATTTTTTAAAATTTATATAATCAATAACTCTTATTCATTCTTTTAATATTTTTTTGATATATTCATATTTTAATTAAATTTCATTCTTTTTTAACATTTAGAGTTTAAAAAATAGATCGTTGGATGAATTTCATGATCTCAATGGTTGGATGGATATGATCTCGGCCATCCGTTGGATTTCATTTTGATCACAGCCATTAGATGAGTTTTAACTTAACCTTGTCATGATCGCATATCCATCCCGACCGTTGGATGAATTTAATATTGATCTCAATCGTTGGATGAATTTAATATTGATCTCAATCGTTGGATGAATTTCATCCTCATCCAACCTTATCATGATTGTATCTTTATTCCATTGGATTTCTCAATATATAAGTATTGTAATTGGTGAATTCCCCTTGCCTCTTTTTCTCAAAGTGAGGCGGAGGCATTCTTTTATAATGAATGAAAAGGACCACATTGGACCACAAGTCCGATGTGGGATACAGACTCCAACACTCCCCCTCAAGCTAGGTGTACCTAGCTTGGACACATAATGAAAAGAAAGCAACAAAAAAAAAAAATAGATGCTTTGTAATTGGTGAATTCCACTTGCCTCCTTTTCTCAAAGTGAGGCGGAGGCATTCTTTTATAATGAATGAAAAGGACCACATCGGACCACAAGTCCGATGTGGGATACAGACTCCAACACTCCCCCTTAAGGTAGGTGTACCTAGCTTGGACACATAATGAAAAGAAAGCAAAAAAAAAAAAAAAAAACAGATGCTAACACTCCCCCTCAAGCTGGACATGCCCAACTTGATGACAAATACAAGACAAAAACAGAAGAAATCCGCAATGGCGGGCCGATCGTCAAAGCGCCGAGAAATCCGCACTACGGGTCGGTCGTCAGAGCGCCGGGAAATCCGTAATGTCGGGCTGATCGTCAAAGCGCCGAGAAATCCGCTCGGGAGGGCCAGTCGTCAAAGTGCCGAGAAATCCGCAATGGCGGTGCCGGTCGTCAAAGCGCTAGGAAATTCGCAGGAGGAGGCCGACGATTGAGGCGGGAATGCCGCGGGAAGTAGGAAGAGGCCGGCATGGAGGGAGCAGTTGAGCAGCAAATAGGGGAGGCGACGTTGCAGCGGGATTGCAGCGGAGGTGCACGGGGAGGGATCTGGCCGGAACAGTCCGGAACTGCCCAGAACTGGAAGGATCAGCCTGGATCTGGCCAGATATCACCGGATCTGGCCGGATCCACTCCCTGCACGCGACATCTCCCAGATCTAGGGCAGGGTCCGGGCAGAACTATGAGGCCGCCTGGGATAGATAGCCGATAGGGAGGGAGATCTGCCGGACAGAGCCGCCAATAGGGATAAAAAAGAGAGAGCCCGAAGGGGCGGCGAAATAAAGTAAACCCAGCCCTACATGAGGGGGGGGGGGCGCCGCCCCTCATGGGGAGAAACTCTAGAGGCCGACGGAAAAAAAAATAGACGGGAGGAGGAGGGTTCGGGATTAATTTCCCTCTGATACCATGTAATTGGTGAATTCCCCTTGCCTCCTTTTCTCAAAGTGAGGCGGAGACATTCTTTTATAATGAATGAAAAGGACCACATCGGACCACAAGTCCGATGTGGGATACAGACTCCAAGTATCATCGACCTATCATAATAAAATTTGAATATGTTTTGAAGGTTGATATGCTTGATCGATACTATTTTTCTACAGGACTTGAAGAATTAGTTTTCATTGAACCTGTTGAAGGGGTCCTTGTTTGGTGACCATTTCTTTTTCATGTGAACGTTGATGGTTTTTACAAGCATGTAAATATAAGAGGTGTTGTGAAACTCAATTACAAAAATTCATCTCCTATACAATATTTGATGTAAGTTTACAAATCTTATTTCCTATTTTTATATGTTATTAATTTTCACTTGAAAAAAAAAGCTCAATAAGAGTACCAAAATGAATTACAATACTTGAGCTCCTTCTGATATTCATTTTCAAATTTCATCATCATCACCATATTCTTCTTCATCTTCATCCAATGACGCAGAAAAAAATGCATTTGAAGGGATGCAAGAAGTAGTACATCGAGCAGTGCAGATGACCAATATGATGATGACACATTATTATAGCGAATATAACGATCAACCTGCTCACATTGGATCCGTCCCGAGACACATAGTTATCAATCGCGATTGTGAGGCTACGAATCGTAATTTGTATGATTATTTTTCCAGCAATCCACCATATAACGTGACATTGTTCCGTCGGTGATATCGAATGTCTCGAAGTTTTTTTCTTCATATTGTTGATGTAGTTAAAGCACATGATCACTACTTTCAACAAAGAAGTGATGAGTTTGGTAGATTTGGATTATCAACTCTGCAGAAATTAACAGCTGTGTTTCAGATGTTGGCATATGGCCTCCCAGGTGATGCTACTGATGAATATGTTAAAATTGACGAGTCTACTACAATTGAATGCTTAAAAAGATTTTGTTGTGCTATTGTTGAGATTTTTGCAGAGCGATGCCTTCGATCACTTATTGCAAATGATATTTCAAGATTGCTTTATATTGGTTCAGAACGTGGTTTTTTAGAAATGTTAGGTAGTTTTGATTGTATGCATTGGAAGTGGAAAAATTGCTGTACGACATGGGGTGGACAGTATCCTTATCAAGGATAAGGATGCTCGTATCACACTTCGCAATGCATTAATCGAGCATTTATGTTAGCGATATGCCGATGTAGAAAATTAATTGTAATCGAGTATCCATTGTAATTTTATGCATTTTTAATTGAATATCGTTTTAAATAACCGACAATTTGATTTTTTTTATATTATTAAATAACGAGTACAAGTTTAATTTAATTCAATCATTAATTATTTACATAGTTAATTTTATTATTGTATTAAATTTCTTTTTTTAATATATAAATAAATAATAATTATTTAACTATTTTTTAAAAGTTTTCATTTAATCAAATCACACACATGCAATTATAACTAAAATTATAATCATATAATTAGTTCAAAATTCACATCATAAATTAAAATTATATTGTAGATAAATCAATAAAAATTAATGATACATAATAAAAAAAATTAAAAATCAAAATACATTATATTAATGTATAATGAAAATAAGGTAGAATTTATTATATTTAAATTGATATTGTTCAATAAAGATATCAAATTTAATTTAATTTAATTATTAATCAATATCAAATTTAATTTAATTTAATTATTAATCTTATTAAATATCATAATACATCACATTGGTTAATTTTATGAAAAAATATTAATTTTAATATAATGTGTTGAATAAAAGTAATAATAAAAAATATATAGAGGAATATTCAAAGAATATTCTTTTTGAAGTGGGAAATGAAGTAATTGGGTTGATGTGAATTTTAATATTGATACTTCAAAATGAAGTAAACCTACTCCAAAAATGGCGTTGTGGGTTTGAGTTGCTCTAATAAGGTGAATACTGAGTTCTTATGCGATGTTATCCCTAATCTGGATCAAGGGATCTCACGTGATGCGGGGCGTACCCGCAATAATTGAACTTTTGATGGGATTTGTAATGAATTCAATTTTTTATCTCAGGTATTTACGAAGAAGGGGGACACAATCTTCTTAGAAGCATGCCTGGATATCTCTGCAGACAGGCTGAATGTATTTAAGCATTCCATTATTGCAAATTTATCTGCACATGCTTTAGAAAACAAATAGAGTTTTTTTTGATCATAGGAACCATTTAATTGATTTCTGGGGTTTTGATGGCTGGAGGATTACATTGTTGGATTGGTGTTGCCCGATCCGATTGGGCCGACTGCTTGTGGCCCGCAACTGTCGCGGAGCTGATTGACCGACACCGACAGACACTGTAGCGGTGCGGACTTCGGGGTCAACTTTACTGTAGCGCTTTTGACAAAGCCAACCGCCGTTCACTGTAGCGACGCAGACCACTTTTTTGAACAGTGTTCGTCTTCTCCATTGTTTTATAACCCATTTTCGGGCTAGGGTTTTTACTGAAAAAACCCTCTGTAATTTGTGCTCCCGAAGTAGTGAAATTCTGCCTCTCCTGTGGACGTAGGGATTATTCCCGAACCACGTAAATCGCTGTGTCATTTGCTTTCTTTTCTTTCGTTTTTCTCGTTTTTGTCGTTGTGACTCCCGACGATTCCGCAACAACTGGTATCAGAGGAGGTTCGGAATTCTCCAACGATGGCTCTGGATGAAGGCAAAGTGAAGATCGATCGCTTCGATGGAACTGATTTCAGTTTCTGGAGGATGCAGATCGAGGATTATCTTTATCAGAAAAAGATGCACTTGCCACTTCTGGGTGTGAAGCCAGCGGACATGGAGAAGTCAGAGTGGGAGCTACTGGACCGACAGGTTCTGGGTGTTGTGCGCCTGACGTTGGCAAAAAACGTGGCGTTCAACATCAGAGAGGAGAAGACGACGGTGGACCTGATGAAAGCCCTCACAAATATGTACGAGAAGCCTTCTGCAGCAAACAAGGTGCATTTGATACGACGATTGTTCAACCTGAAAATGGTTGAAGGGAGACCTGTTGCAGATCATATCAACGAATTCAATACCATCATAAGTCAGTTGTCATCGGTGGACATTGATCTTGGTGATGAGGTATGTGCTCTGGTTTTACTATCTTCATTACCAGAGAGTTGGGAAGCAACTGTAACAGCTGTGAGCAGCACTTCGGGGAATATGAAGATGGCTCTGAAAGACATACGGGACCTAATCTTTAGTGAGGATGTTCGAAGAAGAGAATCAAACAGATTCTCTGGTTCTGCTTTGAACGTTGAAGGAAGAGGAAGGTACCCATAGCGGGACAATCGCAGAGGACGATCGAAGTCAAGAGGAAAGAGCAGAGATAAGGCAAAGGGGCCTGGTCCTACCTGCTGGACATGCGGGAAGAAAGGACATGTCAAGAAGGAGTGCAGAGATAACCGGAAGGGACCTGAAACCAGTGGAGCAAACACTGCAGCTGAAGGAACTGATGACGTGTTGCTGCTGAGCGTGGACAGCCCGATGGAGTCTTGGATTTTAGACTCTGGGGCGTCTTTCCATTCTACATCGGAGAAGGGTTTCCTGAACAACTTTGTTTCTGGAAATTTTGGCAAGGTGCATCTTGCTGATGACGAGCCCTTACAGATTGTGGGTAAAGGAGATGCACGGATCAAGACCAACAGCGGGAGTTTGCTGGTTCTGGAAAACGTGAGGTATATCCCTGGCTTGAGAAGAAATCTTATTTCTGTTGGACAACTTGATGATGCAGGGTTGAGTACCACATTCACTGGTGGTGCATGGAAGATCACCCGAGGAGCTATGGTCATAGCTCGGGCAGCAAAGAATGACACCCTGTACAACCTGACAGAAACTTGCATGGACATGGCTGCATCGCTGGAAGCTATCAGAGGTTCTCAATTGTGGCACTACAGACTCGACCACATGAGTGAAAAATGGATGAAGGTGCTGGCAACAAAAGGATTGCTACCAGAGCTGAAGTCGGTGGAAGTAGGCTTATGTGAAGATTGCATCTTTGGAAAGCAGAAGAAGGTGTCCTTTGCAAAAGGAGGCAGAACACCGAAGGCTGGAAAGCTGGACCTGGTGCATACAGATGTTTGGAGGCCTGCACCAGTACCATCACTCGGAGGGTCACAATATTATTTGACATTCATCGATGACTCAACGAGGAAGGTATGAGTTTACTTTCTGAAGAACAAATCTGATGTGTTTAAGATGTTTCAGAAGTGGAAAGTCATGGTGGAGAACGAGTCAGGAGCAAAGCTGAAATGTTTGAGGTCTGAAACGGTGGAGAGTATGACAGTCAGGAGTTCAAGGAATTTTGTTCTGAAAATGGAATTCGGTGGGAGAAGACAATCCCAGGAACACCACAACAGAATGGTGTGGCAGAGAGGATGAGTAGGACACTGAATGAACGTGCCAGGAGCATGAGGCTGCACTCAGGGTTGCCCAAAACCTTCTGGGCTGATGCAGTGAACATAGCAGCGTATCTGATCAATAGGAGTCCATCTGTGCCAATGGGAGAACGCCTACCCCCCGAGGAGCTCTGGTCTGGTAAGGAGGTAAAACTCTCACATTTAAGAGTCTTTGGCAGTTTAGCTTATGTACACATTGATGCTAACTCAAGGGACAAGCTTGATGCTAAGTCCAAGCCATGTTTCTTTATTGGCTATGGTGCTGATGAGTTTGGTTACCGGTTTTGAGATGATCACAAGAAGATGGTCATCAGAAGCCAGAACGTGGTATTCAATGAAGGTGTCATGTACAAAGGTCGTCATGAAACTGAAGATGAAAATGGGAACATTGAATCAGAGTGCAAAGAGCAAGTGGAGCTTGAAGGTGTGCCTGAGCTTGAGAGATCCGAACCGGTGGAACCTACTACTCCAGTGGAGTTGAGGAGATCATCAAGGGTGAGAAGGCCTGTGCAGAGGTATTCACCATCATTGCATTATCTATTATTGACTGACGGTGGAGAACCAAAATGCTTTGAAGAGGCAATGCAGCTGAAGGAGTCAAGCAAGTGGGAGCTGGCAATGAAGGAGGAGATTTCCTCATTGCATGACAACAACACTTGGGAGTTGACATCCCTGCCAGCAGGAAAGAAAGCATTGCAAAACAAGTGGGTCTACCGGGTGAAGGAAGAGCATGATGACAAGAGGAGGTTCAAGGCAAGGCTGGTGGTGAAAGCCTTCCAACAGAAGGAGGGAGTTGATTTCACGGAAATATTTTCACCAGTAGTAAAGCTTACCACCATCCGGGTGGTTCTCAGCATTGTGGCGTCAGAGGATTTGCACCTTGAGCAGCTTGATGTCAAGACTGCTTTCCTTCATGGAGATTTGGAGGAAGATATCTACATGCAGCAGCCAGAGGGATATTTAAAGTCTGGAAAGGAAGACTTGGTGTGCAAACTCCAGAAGAGCTTATATGGATTGAAGCAGACACCAAGGCAGTGAAACAAGAAGTTTGATTCATTTATGTCTAAAAATGAATACAAACGATGTGGCATGGATCAATGTTGCTACATCAAGTCTTTCGGTGATGAATACATTATATTGCTTCTGTATGTGGATGACATGCTCATTGCAGGATCATGTATGCAGAAGATTAATGAGCTGAAAGGGCAGTTGGCTAAGGAGTTTGAAATGAAGGATCTTGGAGAAGCTGACAAGATCCTGGGAATGAAGATCAAGAGAGACCGCACAGTTGGAACATTAATGTTGTCACAGGCTGATTACATTGGGAAGGTTTTGAGAAGATTCGGCATGCTGGAAGCAAAGACAGTCTCTATTCCCCTGGCAAGCCACTTCAAACTTTCAAAGGAGCAATCACCGAAGACGGCAGAAGAGGTGGAGTACATGGCAAAAGTTCCATACGCATCAGCTGTTGGAAGCCTGATGTATGCCATGGTCTGTACTCGACCTGACATTGCTCATGCATTGAGAGTTGTGAGCAGGTATATGGCTAACCCTGAAAAGCAACATTGGGAAGTTGTGAAGTGGATACTGAGGTATTTGAAGGGCAGCAAGGAGGTATCTCTGTGCTTTAGGAAAGGAACTTCATTGCAGGGGTATGTGGATGCTGACCTTGGAGGCGATGTCGACAGCAGGAGGAGTACCACGGGTTATGTTTTTACCTGTGGAGGAACTGCGGTAAGTTGGATATCACAATTGTAGAAGGTGGTGGCTTTATCCACCACAGAGGCAGAATACATTGCTGTAACAGAAGCTGGAAAAGAGATGGTTTGGCTGAAGAACTTTTTGGATGAATTGGGAAGAAAGCGAGAGGAGAATGTATTGCACCGTGACAGTCAGAGTGCTATACATCTTGCCAAGAACCCAGTGTTTCATGTCCGGACGAAGCACATTCAGTTGAAGTACCATTTCATCAGAGGTTTGATACAAGATGAGTTGCTGACATTGCAGAAGATCTGTGGAACCAACAATCCGGCAGAAATGTTGACAAAGCCTATGGTGATACAGAAGTTGAGGCACTGCTGTGCCTCTGTTGGTCTCCACTGATGAGCGGAGGATGAGAGGCAGAATGATGGAGGACCTGATGGGAGCACAAGAGGAAAACAGTTTGTATTTCATGAATCTGTGAATGGGAAGCACGCCACTGGTGAGTGAAGAAGAGGAAGAACTTAGATTAAGTAAGTTGTCTTCATCAGTTGCATCGTAGCATTGCAGTGCAGTGGATCAGGCACAAGTGAGAGATTGTTGGATTGGTGTTGCCCGATCCGATTGGGCCGACTGCTTGTGGCCCGCAACTGTTGCGGAGCTGACTGACCGACACCGACAGACACTGTAGCGGTGCGGACTTCGGGGTCAACTTTACTGTAGCGCTTTTGACAAAGCCAACCGCCGTTCACTGTAGCGACGCAGACCACTTTTTCGAACAATGATCGTCTTCTCCATTGTTTTATAGCCCATTTTCGGGCTAGGGTTTTTACTGAAAAAACCCTCTGTAATTTGTGCTCCCGAAGTAGTGAAATTCTGCCTCTCCCGTGGACGTAGGGATTATTCCCGAACCACGTAAATCGCTGTGTCATTTGCTTTCTTTTCTTTCATTTTTCTCGTTTCTGTCGTTGTGACTCCCGACGATTCCGCAACATACATCTATAGGCAATGGATTTTTCCATATAGTCTTCCCATTTGCGGCTTTGAAGTCCACAGCCTGGGGATATGGATTTGTTTATTTGAGGCTTAGTATTCTCAGGATCCAAGATTGTGATCCAGTCTTTTATCCCTTGAATGTTAAGAACTTTGTCACTCATATTTGGACGAGAATTCAAGGTCTGAGTTGGTTTTTATGCTACCCACAAAGTCTCTGGGAAATGGCCTTAGGTATTGGAGTTCCCATCAACATGGATCGGGAAACATAAAACTCAAGATCTGGACACTTCGCTCGGATGCTTGTGGAGGCAGACCTTAGTCCTCGGATTAAAACAGTTGTTTTAGCTGCTGATTCATACAAATTTTACTTGCTTATGGAGTATGAAAAGTTTCTTGATTTCTGTTAGGGTTTAAAAATACAGGGCATTCTTATGAAAAATGCCGCATAAGATTGGTTTGTACCTCGTGTGGGATGAAGGGACATTCTATTTAGAAATAAAAGGGAACCCTAAGCTGGATCCTTCTGATCAGGAATCTCTGTGCAACCAGATGGAGCTGGGGTCCCAAGAAAGTAAGGAATTCTCATGAATTCTGTGATTCCCAGTAAGGGAAGAAAGATCTGGATGGAGATGATCTGAAGGATCATAAATTAAGTAGAGCTGACTTAGAAGAGAATCAAGAGTGTCTATCAAAGTGTTGTGGTCTTCAGAGGGTGAACCTAAACTGGATTCAGCTGATTTTCAGGAAGAGCATTATCTGAATTTTGGTGACAGCAGGGGAGAAAATGTGCAACAGGGGTGAAATATCATGTTCATATGAAGAGGCACCAAAAGGCTGTAGGGAAACTTACCAACCTATCCAGATCTGAGTAATTGGGATCTGGAGCCACACCTATTTTGATGACTGCTACTGAAAATATGGCACCTTGTAAGTAAGAGGCTGTAAAGAGACTATTATTTCTGCTCCAGGGGGCACCTTAGTGGTTTTGATGCTCCAAAGGCTAAGATTACACCTGGACCTTTTTTGGACATCAAGAAGAAGATGGCAGTGCATGATGCCAAGGAGTCGAGTGTCTCTCTTATAGAGATTGCTCCAAGGCATAACACTAATGAAGGAAACAACAGGTTCTGAACTGGCTCCTCCCAAAAGGATGAATGCTGACGAGATCAGCAGGGTGGTTGACTAGGGAACTTCTAACCTTCTCCCTTAGGCTGGCACTATATCGGTCTCAGCTGGGATTGAACAGAATAGTTCTGGTTGGTCAACAGTTTGTGAAGCTACCTACATTGGTGGATGTTCAAAAATCTGGGGCTAAGTCTAAACCTGACACCTTTAAGGATCAAGATGGAAATGCCCCTTCAGCTTTGCGTGCTCTTGCGGTTGGGGAGGCTTCCATGAAGGATCTCAATGGAAAGCTCATGCAAGATGTTGATTTTGAGACTAATACCATGGACAGTTCAAGGGAGACTGACCAGACCTCTGCTCCTTCTCCTTTGAAGCTTACAGTGGATGAGTATAGTTCTCTTAAGGTTGCTAGTTTGAAGCTTAACTTTATGGCGAAGACACCAAGGAAGGGCTATCGAACCAGGATAAGATAGAGATCTCTAAGGAACCTACTGATATTGGTGATGATGATCTAAGGCAAAGAAAGCAGGTGCCGGTGACTATAGAGGTAGGAAAGAGGACACCAGCTGATCTTATTTCTGCCTATAATAGTAAAGCTGACATGAAGGTAGTCCATGACAGGTACTCTAATGATCCTACACATGATGTTGCTTTAGGGAAGACTACAAACACGACACCGCATACTGTGCGCAGCCCTGCTAGCAGCGCTGATTAGACTCATAACGCTCCTTCATCTATGTTTGCTGCTCTAAATAGGGAACACATCTTGATGCAAACAAGGGAGCTCAGATTTTTCAGATGAGTCAAAAGGATTCTTTTGGAACGCAAGACCAACCTACTATTGGTTCATCACCTCTGGATGGCAAGGCTAGTATGAAAATGGAATTGGACAAACATGGGGCTATTAATAATGAAGGGGGAGCTAAGGACAGTATCATAGTGTCTTCAGATGAAGAACACGAGTCTTGGTAGATAATCATGAGGCTATTAATAATGAAGTGGGAGCTAAGGACAGTATCGTAGTGTCTTGAGATGAAGAACACGAGTCTTGATAGAGAGAAAAAATGTGAGACGACATCCATGTTGCAGAGGCAACCCTCATCAAATTGATTTTAGAGGCAAAACCATGAAAAATATGCCATTCTCGGTTTGTCTTCGGTGGAAACTTCTGTCACTCTTCTTGTGTTCCCCTTGTTTGGGATGTTTTTTCTATTTTTTGATGAGAGCAGTTTATGTTATGTCCGATCCCATCTTCCCTTTTATACTTTTATACTTTGTTCTAATAAATGGGCTAGGGTCTTTGGGCTCTACCCTAGTTATTCTAATTTAATAATAGTAATAAACAAAATAAAATTATGAAATTAAGAATTTTTTTTTGAAAAAATGAAATTAGGAATTGTTAGTTGTGAATTGTTAAACTTACTATAATTTATATAAATTATATTATTGTTTTTTTATTTATATTATTAAACATTATTTTATTAATCATATATCATTTTCATTAATTATTTTTTTAATTATATATTATTATTAATAATATATGATTATTCTAATGCTGATAAAGTGATTCGAATCTCACATGGAAAATTCTTAAAAGATGACAAGGGTCTTTCCATTATAAAATGAAGTCCTTGGTGGGGTTTTTTTTGTTATATTTTGAGATTAATTTAATAATTGAAATTTCGAGTAAAATAAAATAATTTTAAATATTCATTAAAAAAAATATGAATATAAAACAAAACAATAAAAAAATAAAAAAATTATGGGGTCTTTTTTGCCATAAGGGGTTCAAATATTGCAGTTGACTTAGGCAAGAATGCCCCCATATCAAACGTTATGGCAGTGAGCTTCGAGGGAAGTGGTGATTGCGATTCAGGTGGATCAAGTGTTTAATCGGTAACTGGTTGTTGTGGCAAGCTTGTTAAAGGATTCTACACGGTGGAGGTCATCTAGTGTGAGAGAGGCGGCGACATGGTCGAACTAGTGCGGTTAAAAAGTGTGAACAGAAACCCTAAACAACGAGGAAGATGGTCAAAAGAACAACGGAGAAATAAAAGAAAAAGTAAAAAAAAAAAACCGAGGACCCACATAGGTTGGCATATCCCCCCAATCGTTCAATATAAATATAATTATATATTATATATATTATTTTTTATAACAAATATTATATTGAAAGAGGTTGAGGTCAAACCCATTTATTAAGGAAATGAATCTATTTTTAATTGGGTTGAGAGAGAACCCTTACACGATTCATATACCCAAACATTACATGGCTCAAGGGCCCACTATTTTATGACTCTAAAATCCTTTCACCCTGGCCCAAAGGCCCCCTGCTTACATCTTTCACCGCGCCATGTCACACATGTGGTGTTATTTTCAGGTATTTTGCATTTATTTTTGATCTTACTTTTGTTCTGTAGCTTTCTCGGGTGTTTTCTAAGAAAAATGTTGTTTTGGGCTGGACAGAGGGTGGCACACGGTTAGTAGAAACTGTGCTCCAACCTCTGCAAACCATGCACCCCTTGACAGTTGGCCTGTCAAGGTCGCACTGCAAGGCGGACAGCCGTGCATCAGGCCCTAGAAATCGTGTAGCCTCCCCCCCTTGGATAGAGGCACCGCACAGTTGGTGCACGGTCTAGCAGATCGTGTGGCTAAACCGCGCGACCTGCTAGACTTAATTTTTTTTTAAATTCCAACTTTTCCCCTCCCTGATTTTAACCCTTATCCACCCCTCATTTCCCCCATTCGATTTCCATAGCTCTAGGCGCACCTCTATCTCTTCTCCACTCCTCAGCTCAAAATCTTGGGCGATTTAAGCTTGGTTCTTCAAGATTCTTTCAAGTCCCTCTCTCCTATCTTCTTCTCTTGGTCTCTCCTCCTTTCTTGAGTTTTCTCTTTTCTAGTGGTTATGTTGACCTAAATTAGGTTCAATCTCAAATGGCTGGCTTAGGTATTGATATCGTGGTGTGTTTTCTCTTCCGCAGTATCCCTTGTTGCTTTAGCTTGTGGTTTTCAACCAGATTGTGGTGGTTTCAAAGGAAAAGGTGGGTGGGTCTCTATTTAGCTATTATTTGATGATTTAAATGTGCTTTCCCTAATCTCTAATGGTTTTCTAAATTGTGTTGGGTGTGAAAATGGGTGTTTTCAAGGGTGGTAGTGTGTGTAAAGCTTTTGAAATGGTTAATCCCCCTTTTAAATTATCAGAAATAGTATGCTTGGCTAGTGATGAAAATGGTTTGTGATAAGAGGGGATTTGTTTGGCTTATGAAATAAAGTAGAGCATTTGGGAGCCTCGGGTACCAAGGCGAGCAGATTAGGACTAGTAGCTAGGCGAGTTGGGAGGACCTTGGCCCGAGTCTCCCTAGCAGGATTACAACACAATACTAACTAAACAACGTGATATGAATGATTACCGTTGGCTCTTGGGTGCGTCCCTTTTAATGGGTTGTGCACGAGAAAAAATATGTTTGAATACCGAGATATGATGTACCTAGTCTCCACTAAACTAGTTATCCAGAGGTTTCCCATAATGCTTATCCCTTGTTTTCTCTTGTTTCTTGTTTTCCATCATTTTGTACTTCTAAAAGCAAAAACATGTTTTCAAACCATATGTTTATATTTCTTTTGAAAACCTGCACTTTTAATTGTCGTATAATGGCTATGCATGGACCATCTGGTGGGATCCTACTGGGAGAGTGAGTTCACATCCTACATACACCATATACCTTTTTTTTTCTTACTTAAGTAAAGGTAAAGCCTTCCATGGAGGTAGCAGTGGATGTTCTTGTTAGTAGATCCCTTTTGGCAGGTGTTGATGGTGGTGACAATGGTGTGTATTGACCCTCATGTCATGAGGATGCTCTTGTTTATATAGTTGGTTTCCCCCTCCCCTTTTTGGTTTATTTTGGTTCTTGGTTATAAATGTAAATGTATCCTAAACTTGAATCTTGTACTTACCTTTGTATAATTTGTTATGCATGTTGGATATAGTATTATGAGAATCTTGTATTGATGTTGGTTATCATTCTCTTAAGAAAATCATTCCCAAAGGAGTTCTTCGATGCCCATGCATTAGTTTTTAGCTCATGAAAGATAGGGAACGCCCTTCGGGTCATGCCACAGGCCCGGGTTGGGTGGGGAGTTTGATGGTAGTTCGGGAAGGTTCATGAAAAAATAGTATCAAAGCAAGACTTTCCCCTCTTTTGGGTCATGTTATTTGGGGGAAGCCCGATAGAAAGAGACCAGGACTTTCAGGGCTTAAAGTTTTGGTTGTGAGAGAGGTGTTTAGTCAACACACCTTGTGATAGGCTTTGGGTCACCACAAGATGTCCTGGAGTTGGTTGAATCCTCCTTCAAGTGTAGTGCATAGGCTGTAGATTGGGCATATGCACCAAGGTTGGGTGGAGTGGTTTATGTTAATGCTTTTGGTTGTTTTGGTTTTATTTTGGTTCATGTGGGTGTTTAAATTATGGTGTCGTTGATTTTTTGTGGGTAATGTATTGATTGTTTTGTGTTGGATTGTGTAGCATCATGCCTCCCCAGAGACCTCCCGTGTAGCCACGGGAAGAGGCCGAAGAGAATTCTCTTACAAATTGATCAGAGATTAGTGGAGGTACTGGTTCGGGCTGTCCGAGCTCTCGATCAGGGAGCAGGCTTTGGTCCTATGTTGGCCAAGGAAGTCGAACAAGGTTCCGGAAGGGATAGGGCTTATGATTTTTTCAAGAATAAACCCCCTTCCTTTCAAGGGAGCACATATCCCTAGGAAGCGAAATACTGGGTGGAAAAGATTGAGAGGATCTTTAGGTTCCTCAGGACTCCTAAAGCTGTTAAGGTAAAGTGTGCTGCATTTATACTGGAAGGCCCTAGTCACAGGTGGTGGGAGGCAATGGTCCAAATAGGGAAACATGAGCAGATGAGCTGGAAGGACTATAAGGTTGTCTTCAATGACCAGTATTGCCATGATACTTTGGCCATTTATAAGATATGAGAATTTTTGGACCTCCATCAGGGAGTGTTTGGTGTTGAAATACGCCAACAGCTTCACAGAGTTCGTCTGTTTTGCTCTCAAGGTAGTTTCCAATGAACAACTGAGAGCTCAATATTTTGAAATGGGGTTGCGACTGGACATTCGATCTCAGGTCTTCCTCTTTAAGTTAAGACATATGCTGAGGTGGTTGATGGAGCTTTGATGGTGGAGATTGGTCGGGCAAGTAAGTTAGGTTTCTCTGGGACACTTCCATCTTTGGGTCAGAGTGGAGGTGGCACATCCAAGAAGAAGAGGAAGCGTGAGGAGCAAAAAAAGAAGAGTGGTGGCAGCTTGGGGTATCCATCTCGAGCGCTTTTGTCAGCCACTACAGGTAGTGGGTCTGTATTGTGCCATTAGTATGGGGAATCGGGGCACGTGCAGTCCAGATGTTCGGCTCCACCCAGACCATGTTATCTCTGTGAACTTATGGTCCATCTGCAAATGATTTTCAAGGTTGCCCCTCCTCCAAGCGGTGCAGACTCCACAACACTCAGGGGATCGACAACTCAGTCTGATGCATCCAGGGCCATGGGATCTCATTACGGTGGGCATGGTGGTAAGCCTAGATCATCATTTGAGCAAAGTTATCTTAAGGTAGAGCCGCATGTTAGTAGTCGACCACATGCATAGACAAAAGTGAAGCACCTTCAAGTTATGGACCATACACTAGTGGAATTAGATGCGGGACAATAGTTTGAGATGCTGTTCTTATTGCATCATTTATAGCAATTGCTTTGTTCGATACAAGTGCTTCAAATTCATTTATTTTTGCTCGCCTGGTGGATCTATTGAAACTTTCAAATGAGTTTATGTCATATGCCATGGAGTTGGTTACGCCTCTTGGAAAAAAGAAAAAGCAATGCTTCAGGTGTCCATCTTGTGTTATCACCCTATCAGTGGTCGTGCTGAAATGTGATTTCATTGTCCTGGAAATGGATCTCTTTGAAATGATCCTGGGGATGGACTATATGATGTTCTTTAAGGATCATATCGATTGCTATCATTGGCAGGTGACGTTTACATCCCCTGTTTGGTGTACTTGAGTCATTCAAGGTGAATGGGATTCGCAGTCAGGACAAGTTGGGCCTCCACTCCCAGAGTTAGGCAGACTCACTTTTCATGTGTGTTTTCTCATGTTGGAGGATGATGGGAAGGGTATCGATAATAGGTTGGCTCATGTAGTGGATGAGTTCCCTGAGGTGTTTTCGGATGACTTCTCTAGCCTACCTACGGAACAAGATGATGAGTTTACCATCAATTTGGCGCTGGAGACATAACTGACATCTCTTCCTTCATATTTTATGCCCCCACTGAGTCGAGGGAATTAAAGATACAACTAGATGATTTGGAATCCAAAAGATTCATTCGATCAAGCATCTCTCTTTGGGGCCACTCCAATGCTTTTTGCTAAAAAGACCGATAGATCTCTCCGGTTATGTATCTACTATTAGAAGTTAAGCAAAATCACTATCAAGAATAAACACCCCTTGCCCCATATCGATGATCTCTTTGACAAACTTTAGGGGGCGGGGTGGTTCTCTAAGATCGAACTCCATTTTGGGTATCACCAGGTTAGGGTAAGAGAAGCAGATGTTCCCCAAATAGCTTTCAGAAGCAGGCACGACCATTTCGAGTATATGGTTATGCCATTCGGGTTAATGAATTCTCATGCAGTCTTCATGGCTCTTATGAACTAGGTGTTCCATTGGTACCTTGATTCTTTCATCATGATGTTTGTGGATGACATCTTGGTCTGCTCAGGGATCGAATATGAGCACGAGTAGCACTTAATAATTGTTCTGGACACGTTGCAAGATCATCGTCTTTATGCCAAGCTCTCATAGTGTAAGTTTTGGATCCGAGATGTTAAGTTTCTTAGCCTTGTGATCTCAGAGCGTGGGGTTTCTGTTGATTCAGAGAAAATCGGGGCAACGATGTCATGGGAGGAGTCAAGGAACGTCTCTGAGATTAAGGGCTTCTTAGGCATGACAGGATATTACAGGCGGTTTCTCATGGGTTTCTCTCAGCTCGACTCACTAATGAAAACCCTAACCTAGAAAGGGGTGAAGTTCGTTTGGAGTCCATAATATTAGACATCTTTTGAGGAATTGAAGCGGCGGTTGACCACCACCCCCCCGTTTTTTATTTTACTTGAGGATGGAAAGGGGTATGTGGTTTATTGTGTCGCTTAAGGTATGAGTTTGGGTTGCATGCTTATGCAAGGTGACCATGTGGTGGTGTATGGATCTCACCAACTCCGACCTCGAGCTGGTGGCAGTGATGCATGCCCTGAAATCTTGGTGTCACTATCTTTTCTGGGGGAAATTTTCGGTCTACTCGGACTACAAAAACCTGAGCTTCATTTTCTCCCAGAATGATTAAAACCTAATGCAATGGTGATGGATTGAGTACCTTCAGGGGTTTAAATTCGATATTGTCTACATCCTAGGAAAAAAGAATGTGGTCCCTGATGCCTTGAGTAGAATGTTTCCTAGCCAGGCTCTGAATGAGTTCAGTGAATAGTGGACTTTGATGGAGCTTTTCGGTTAGAGGCACCTGAAAGCCAAGTAGCAAAGCAGTGATGTGTTCTTGGCTAGCTTGCATCTTTCACCTTCTCCTTTAGAGCTAATTCAGAATGGGAACTTGATAATGGATTATGTTGGAATTCTGCCTAGTTTTGAAATGGTGGGGAGGAGCCTAGTGAATGGTCGTTATCTTGTGAGGGTGCTCTTTGCTTCAAGGGCCATTCTGTTATACCGTTGTCTTCGAGGAAGGTTGTGATGTAGGACTGCCATCCATCTCAGTGGGGTGTCCATTCCGGTGCTACCAAGATGTTTTATGATGCGCGCCACCGGTTCTGGTGGCTAGGTATGAGATGCGATATAACTGACCTTGTATCTCGATGCTATACCTGTCAACAGATCAAAGTCGACACTAGAAGCCCCCAGGCCTGCTTCAGCCTCTCCCCATTTCTATCTAGAATTGGGATTATGTAACAATGAATTTCATCATGGGGCACCCCATGCATCTTGAGGATGGAACGCCATCTGAGTGGTTATTGATTGTTTGACTAAATCAGCTCATTTCATCCCGATCAAGGATTCGACCAAAGTGAAAGAATTGGGCAAGTTGCATGTTCAAGTGATCGTAAGGTTTCATTTTGTGCCACATCTTATCGTCTCCGACAGGGCCCCCCATTTTACCTCTTGGTTTTGGGAAGGCCTTCAAAAGGCAATGATGTCACAAGTTAGACTTAGCACGACATACCATCATCAAACAAATGGTCATACGAACGGGTGAACCAAATTCTGGAAGAAATGCTCTGTGTGTGTGTGTTGAACTTCAGAGGCTCATGGGACAACCATCTTGGATTGGTGTAATTTTCTTACAACAACAGTTACCAATCCTCAATTAGGATGACTCCCTTTAAAGCATTATATGGTTGGCCATGCCGATCTCATTTGTGCTGGATGGAAGTGGGTGTGACTTCCTTGCTTGGATCGAGCATTGTGTAGGAGACAACCAGTAAGGTTCAGATGACCCGACAATGTTTGTTGACAGTGATCTCCTTTGTGCTGGATGGAAGTGGGCGTGACTTCCTTGCTTGGATCGAGCATTGTGTAGGAGACAACCAGTAAGGTTCAGATGACCCGACAATGTTTGTTGACAGTTCAGAGTCGTCAAAAGTCCTATGCCGATTAACGACATTGAGCCTTGGAATTATTTGTGGGTGATCTTATGTTTCTGAAGGTAACACCTCGTTTGGGTCATCGTCGTCATGGGAAGTAGGGGAAACTTACGTCGAGGTATGCCATACCTTTTGAGATTGTTGAGAGTATTGGTAAGGTGGCATATCGCTTGGCGTTACCTTCTCAGTTGATGTTGATTCTTGACATTTTTCATGTCTCACAATTGAAAAAGTATAATCCAAATCCTTCTCACTTGTTGAGTTTGGAAGAGTTCGAGTTGGAACCCAATCTCTTAGTGATCGAGCAACCAGTACAGATTGTGGATTCCCAGGTGGAAGTGCTTTGGGGGATATCTATTCCATTAATTCGGGTCTTATGACAATATAGGAATGATGAACATGAGACATGTTAGCGGAAGTCTTGGGTAGAGTAGTACCCCCACTTGTTCTCTGATCAGGCTATAACTTGACTTTTTGAGGGCAGAAACTTTTCATGGTGGAGAAAATTGTCACACCTGTGGTGTTATTTTCAGGTGTTTTGCATTTATTTTTGACCTTACTTTTGTTTTGTAGCTTTCCCGAGTGTTTTCTAAGAAAAATGGGGTTTTTTGGGCCGAACTGGGGATGCCGCATGATTGATGCATGGTTAATAGAAACCGTGCACTAGTATATGCAAACCATACACCCCTTGATAGTGGGCCTGTCAAGGTCACATGGCTAGGAACACAACCGTGTGCCAGACCCCAGAAACTATCTAGCCTCCCCTCCCTCTTGGACAGAGGTGCCACACGATAGGCGCATGGTCTGGCAGACCGTGCGACCTGCCAGATCTTTTTTTTTAATTTCCAACTTTTCCCCTCGATTTTAACCCTTATCCACCCCTCATTTTCCCCATTTGATTTCCATAGCCCTAGGTGCACCTCCCTCTTTCTTGGCTCAAAATCTTGGGTGATTCTAGCTTGGTTCTTCAAGATTCTTCCAAGTTCCTCCTCTCTTCCCCTCTTAGTTCCTCCTCCTTTCTTGAGTTATCTCTTCTCCAACAGTTGTTTTGATCTAAATTGGGTTCAATATCAAATGTTTGGCTTGGATCTTGATATTGTTGGATTGGTGTAGCATGATCCGTCCTGGATGATGATTGGGCCAAATGTTTTCGGCCCATATTGCGCACCAGGCCACAACTTTGTAGGTTGAGCTCCGTGGTGAGCTTTTTTGGGGTTGCAGGGGGCAATGAGCCTTTGTTTCGGGGATTTGAGGGCCAAAGGCCCCGACCCAAATTTTGGGATAATATAACAACACTGACCAATTGTAGCAGAGATGATTGGCCGACACCGATAGGGCACTGTGGCAGTGTAGACTTTGGCACAACTACTCTAGCAGTTTGGATTTTTGGAGACATCGGTACTGTAGCTCCGCGAACTTCCAGTCGTCGGCCACTGTAGCATCTTGGACTTGGGTGGCCGCAACACTGTAGCGGTGTTGGCTTCCAACCACCCTTCATTATAGCACAACAGACTTCCTGTGCAGTTGGTGGACTAATGTTTCATCTTCCTTATTAGCCCATTTCGGGCTAGGGTTTTCTGTGTGCTTTAGAACCCTGATACTCCTTGTAATTGTGCTCCCGAAACTAGTGAAATTTCTGCCTCTCTGTGGATGTGGAGATCATTTCCCGAACCATATAAATATCTGTGTCCAAAATCTTCTTCTTCTTCTTTTGTTTTTCCCCTTTACTCTTCTGTGAATCGTTTTTTTCTATCGTTGCGACTCCTGACATTTCCGCATCAGATATTATGGTGTGTTTTCTCTTCCTTAGGACCCCTTCTTGCTTTAGCTTGTGGTTTTCAACCGAATTGTGGTGGCTTCAAAGGAAAAGAAAGATGGTTCCATGTTTAGCTATTATTTGATGATTTAAATGCTCTTTCCCTAATATCTAATGGTTTACTAAATTGTGTTGGGTGTGCAAATGAGTGTTTTCAATGGTGGTACTATGTGTAAAGATTTGGAAATGCTTTATCCCCCTTTTAAATTTGCTTGGAAATGGTATGCTTGGCTAGTGATGAAAATGGTTTGTGATAAGCAAGGATTGGTTTGGCTTATGAAATAAAACAGAGCACTTCGGAGCCTTGGGCACCTAGGCAGGCAGACTAGGACTAATAGCAAGCCGAGCTGGTAGAGCCCAAGCCCAGGTCTCTTGTGCGGACTTTGGAGTCAACTTTACTGTTGCACTTTTGACTTCCAGTCGGCAGCCACTGTAACTCTTTTGACTTGGGTGACTGCCTTTCACTGTAACGATGCGGACTTTCTGTGTGGAACGGTGAATTGTCTTCCTCCTTTTGTAGCCCATTTTCAGGCAAGGATTTGTGTGAGAATTTTTTGTAATCTGTGCTCCCGAATCATAGTGAAGTTCTGCCTCTCCGTTGACGTATGGATTATTCCTAAACCATGTAAATTTGTGTGTTTCGTGTGTTTTCTTTTGTTCTGCATTTCCTTTCCGTGTCTCGTTTCTGTCGTTGCGACTCCTGACGCTTCGACAACATCTTGTTTCCTGTTTTCCAGCATTTTGCAGTTTCTTTTAATAGCAAAAACATGTTTTCAAATTATATGTTTGTCTTTCTTTTGAAAACCTACACTTTTAATTGTTTTATAACGGCCATGCGTGGAACATCTGGTGGGATCTTACCGGGCGAGTCAACTCACAACCTACATACACCCTCGAGTTTATGTACACCTTAGTTTGTCTGACTCTAGTAAAGGCAATGCCTTCCATGAAGGTAGTGATGGATGCTTTTGTTAGTAGCTCCCTTTTGGCAGGTGTTGATGGTGATGGCATGGTGGGTATCAACCCTCATGCCACGGGAAGACTCTTGTTTATATTGCTAATTTCTTCCCACATCCCCTTTTTGGTATATTTTGGTTCATGGTTATAAATGTAAATGTATCCTAAACTTGAATCTTGTACTTGCCTTTGCATAGCTTGTTATGGATGTTGGATATAGTGTTATGAGAATCTTGTACTAATTTTACTTATCATTCTCTCGGGAAAATCATTCCCAAAGGAGTTTTTCGATGACCAAACACTTGTTCCAGACCGTGGGGATCGGGAACGTCCTTCGGGTCATGCCACATGCCATATTGGGTGTTGGGTTGGATGACAGCCTAAGCCGATTCATGACACGCCAACATGTACCTACGTTTGCACCCTTGCGTGCACCATTGCCTGCGTCACCACCTACTTCACCATCCATATAATAATAATGATAATATATTATTGTTATTATTATTTTTTGATGTTATTATTATTACCATTTAATATAATTATATACATAAGGATAATATGAATTTCATATATAAATAATATTAATAATGTTATTATTATACATACATATTTGCATATATATGTGTGTAATTTTGAATAAATATGTTATTTGGGAACGATTTTCAAATTCAACACATGAATGTTGGGCTTACGACTATCTTCCACCAATTCTTATTGAATATATCCATTAGAACATACAGGGCGGAACAAAGTTCTGGCATGGGCATGCTCTATGGTGTCCGAAACATAGGAAATAAACGCCCCTAAATCAATGCATCGTAATACAAAAAGCATCGCACAAACGCAAAAAAACGATTTCTTAAGACAACAATTGAATGAATTAAAAGATACATAAAAACACAATTTATGTGGTTTGGATTTGAGTCCTACTCCATAAGAGAATGTTGCTTAAATTTTATTTCAGGCAATAGAAGATGATTACAATGTAAGCTTACACGCAATCACAAGTGATTCACCCAACTAAATATATGGTGCCCAACTAGTGAAACTAGTGACCATATCTTTTGATCACCACGGGGAGTGCTTTCATGTATTTACCATCTTCATTGTTCTCTCTCTGTTCGTTTAAAGGCTCCCGCCACCTCAAGTCTGTTGCCCGGTACATTGTGCGTCCTTCTGAAACTCTTGCGACTAAAACCTTACATTTTTACCTTGGAGAAACTTACATATTCCTTTTTCAAAATCCTCTAAGAGGAAAAACTCACGTACTATTTAATAAGGAAAAACATAAACAAGGCCTTCATGTTTTCCACACGAATTCTATCGAATTGAGTAAATGGGTAACTTATGATTATCATCGTCCGACTGCACCTTCCACTCTAAATAAAATATGGCCTTCCAAACTTAACAGCCACTGCTCTACCATTATCATTTGAACCATATGAAGTTACCTCACTATTACAAAATTGGGTTTATCCAGCATTAGGGTTTTAACAGCGCTAGCTAAAAATGCTGTTACAAACCCCCTTTGTCAGCGCTAAAAAAACGTTGTTAAAAGGGGTCTTTAACAACGTTTTTAGCGCTGTTAAAGGGGGTCTTTAACTGTTAGGTTCACCAGGTCAAATACCCTCAGAGGGGGGGGGGGTGAATCAGGATATAACAGATTAAAACAATTACCCCTTTGTTTCGTTGTTAAACAAAACTCAATTCTCTCTCATTCTTGTTGCAGTGTATGAACAGATCTTAAAGCATGTACATGACACATCAATTTCACTTGGTTCACCCTCACTGGGCTGCATCTAAGAAGCATATACCAGCGATGTGCTGATGTACCAAATCTACTATAAGCGCATTGTTGTTTACAAAGTTCAAAGCGGACTCACTGTCCCTCCTGATTTACAGTCAATCACAATATGAAAGCTTACTGCTCTCTTAACTGAAGTGTGCTCATTGCTTCTCCAGAAGATCCACTCACAATTTATACACATGTAGGTCCCTTCATTATCACTAATGAATGCATCATCCACTGTATGTAGATGCTCTATTGATGTCCAATTTTCATCCACTGATGAATATCACTTTACCACAAAACATTGGGCAATCCCTTTTAAAACACTTTCGTAAAGCACATTGCCTTCACGAAGCTCCTTATTTCGCGAAGCTCAAACTAGCCTTCGCGAAGTACATCTATTTCGCAAAGCTCAACTGGCCTTTGCGTTGCTCCTGCCTTTTTGCAAAGCTCACTTAATCTCTATGAATTCCCTTACTTTTGTGAAGCTCAGATCATTCAGTTGGCTTTTACAGTCTTCACAAACTTCTTTGCAAACCACCTTCACGAACCACCTCTACGAACCACCTTCACGAACCTGAAGACTTAGAATTCTCATTGAGTCTCGATCGATCTTTTGAAAGGGGGTAGAGGCGTTTCCACAGACTCCAGAACCTTCTGGGCCACGTCAACACTATTTCGCGGAGCTCCTAATTTATGTTGCAATGCTCCATTTTTCACGAAGCTCCACAAACATTTTTCGTTCGCAAAGCTCGTCGTAAACGAAGCGCCTTCCGTCAAAACTTCGCGCTGTCATGATGCTCCACTCGTAATGCACCTCACCTTCGTCGTCCGCGATGCTTGTTGTAATCGCAAAGATCGCCGTCAGAATTCTTTGATCCTCTGCAAAACACTCTTTATGAAGACCATCTTCGCGAAACTCATGCCTTTGCCATATTTTGATGAATCTTCAAGGAAATCCATATTTTGCAATGCTAGCCAAACTCCAAATTTTGGACCCTAAAAATTTGGCAAATACTGGAAACTGCGCCACCTTAGACACCTACTTCGGCAAACACCAACCGTCCTCATTTCCAGTCATTTAGCTTTGTCAACAAACACAATCATACCCAAAACACCGAGAGGACGTCTTGAGAGATTTTTTCCCAACAATCTCCCCTTTGGGTTTGTTGACAACTCTATAAAAAAGATATCTCTTTATAGCTTCATCAATCCTCTACCACCATTCGCTTCGTGCGATTCAGATAACGATCAAAGATTTACTCAACACACACTCTAAGCCCACATGAGAAATGCTCGGCGTGAATGACAAAAGTATAATGAAAAGTTCATCAACGAATCACTTCATTCCTGACACCAATTCTTGAAACCAAACAACTGCTTGCATCACGAACCTCAACCATCGTGATTATCTTCTTTGATCGATCACTTTCAGCATCGTTAGATTTAAAACTCCCCGTATCTCACTGCTCCCTCAATCTCACTGCTCCCTCAATCTCACTGCTCCACTTAATAGCTTCTCCTTGTGTCTTGACTAAGACATTTTCTCCCTTCTATAGTCACAATTTCTCCCCCTTTGTCAACAAACCCAAAGACTATTCCTTTGAAGTTTTTTTTAAGTGTCAGGAGTCGACTGAACTCTCAGAGATAGTCGAAGCCTCTCAAATGCGTCTTTGAGTAAGATCTTTTTCAGAATGTCTGCAATCTGTAGTTCTGTAGGCACATACTCTAACTTCACAAGATCATGCTCCACCTTCTCCTTGATAAAATGACACTTGATTTCAATGTGCTTTAACCTTGAGTGATGGATTTGATTTTTGCTAAGATTTATAGCATTTGAATTATCGTAATGGATTCCGGTAGGAGATTTCACTTCAACTCCCATATCATCAAGCTGCTACTTCATCCACAATAACTGTGTGCATGTTTGAGTGACCACAATATATTCAGCTTCTGCGGTGCTCAATGAAATGCAATCTTGTTTTCTTCTTAGTTAAGAAATGCACAATCCACCAAGATAGAAAGCACCTCCTGACGTTGATTTCATGTCATATGCTGAACCAACTCAATTTGTATCTGTATATCCCAATAGCTCTGGTTGAGATTTATCACTATACATCAAACCGAAATATATCGAAGTATTCTTTTAAGCATGTGGCTTTTCTTTGGATTTCTTTGATATCTCGCTGCTTGACATGTGACAAAAACAATATCAGGTATTGTTGCTGTCAAGTACAGTAAGCTACCAATGATTTGCTTGTATTTTGTAACATTAACTGCATTTCCTTCACCATCCCTTGACAGTTTCATCAAGGTAGCCACCAGAGCCTTCATCTCATTGGAATTGTCCATTCCAAACCTTCTCAATACTTCTTTGACATATTTAGATTGAGAAATGAATGTGTCATTCGTTCCATGTGTTATCAGCACCACCATCTTTTGATTACTCATGGTTGACATATAGATTTTAATCAACTCCACCACGCTGAAAACCGAGCTTTTTCAGAAACTGATCTAGCCTTGAATGCCATGCTCTTGGTGCTTGCTTCAACCCATATAGAGTCTTCTTCAACCGACAAATTTTGTTCTCATCTTCATGGAAAAAAAATCATATGGCTGCTCGATATGCACTTCTTCCAGAATCACATTCAGAAATGCAGACTTGACATCCATTTGGAAAATTTTGAAATTCCGTTGCACTGTAATGTCCAAGAATAATCTGATTGTCTCAAGCTTTGCAACATGTGCAAATGTCTCGTCCACATCAATACCCTTTATCTGGGAGTAATCTTTGCACACTAATCGTGCTTTGTTACGAATCACTGTGCCATCTTCATCCATCTTATTGCAAAAGAATCATTTAGTCCCGATGACATTTTATCTGTTGGCCTCGAAATAATCTCTCACGTCTGATTGTTCTCAAATTGGTCTAGCTCTTTGCTCATAGCCTGAACCCACTTTTCATCTCCAGTTGCATCGGCAAAACAATTAGGCTCTGCCTGAGACAGAAAAGATGCCTACTGTAATAACTTCATTCTCCTTGTTTGAACGGGTGTTTTCTGATCACCAATGATATTTTGCTTGTCAATTTCAGCTGAACTCTTTGGTTTCTTCGCAGATACAGATTTGACTTCCTCTTGCTCATCATCAGTATCTTCTTCTGAATTAGCATCTGCCACTTCTCCTCCCCCTGTGTTGCTTGCCTCCTCATCACTTTTATCAGGAAACTGTTCACTGTGTTATTGAATATTCTTTTCATTTTCCACTACAGTGATATCATTGCTCTCAACTACTTTTTTCATCCTCTTATTGAAGCATTTATATGCTTTTCTCTTTCTTGAGTAGCCAAAGAATATCTCTTCATCTCCTCGCGACTCAAATTTTATGTGTTTTTCTTTATCGAAAATAAAACACTTCCAAAGATTCAAAAGTATTTTAATGTTGGCTTCTTTCCGTACCGCATCTTATACGAAGTCTTTTCTTTCTTCAGACACAACAGAGCCCTGTTGGAAATGTAGACCGATGTCAAGATTCTTCCAAAATTTCTCTGGCATGTCTTTTTCAATAAGCATATGGTCATGTTGTTGATGATCCGATTTCTCCTTTCAAACACTCCATTTTGCTGGGGAGTTATCATTGAAGAAACTTGATGCCTTATCCTGTGTTTCTCGAGATAGTCTTCCCATCTGACTATTTGTGAATTTCATACCATTATCAGTACAAAACTTTAAAATTTTCTGCCCAAACATCTTTTCAGATTCTCTTCGATACTATTTTATGCAATTGAACACATCAGACTTATGGGCAATGATGAATACCCATTCCATTCTGCTATAGTCATCAATGAAAAGAACATAATATCTCTTCTCGTCAATTACTCTTGGTGAGATAGGTTCACAAATATCAGCATGCACCAATTCAAGCACTCTTGTTGACTTTTTTTTTGCACTGTACGTTTTTCTGATGATCTTCCCTTGTTGACATGTATCGCACGTATGAGTACGATCACGTGATAGTTAGGGATGCCTCTAGTTGCATCACACTTTACCATATCTTCTAAGGATGGTTGACATAGATGGCCAAGTTGTTTATGCCACAACTTGTTTTCTTGCTCTTTGGATAAAAAAACACATATCTTCTTCCCCACATACAAGGTATAGATTTCCCTTTGTCCTTTTTCTCTGTAGAACAACCGCACCATCTCTTCCTTTGACGATACACATCTTCTCAGTAAATTTTATAGAATGTTCAGAGTCACATAGTTGACTGACGCTAAGTAAGTTGTGACTGAGACCTTCTACTACTAAGACATCATCATGTCTCATTTCTTTTTCCCCAAACCTGGCCTTTCCCAAGTCATTTATCTTCAGGACTTCATCGTTTCCAAACTTGACAACTCCTTCTTTGTCATATTTTGTGCCTGTAACAATATCCTTATTGCCTATCATATGAGATGTGTAATCGCTGTCAAGGATTCATACACCAGAACGATATGATGCTTTAAGGGCAATTTTCGCAACCACCGTCTTCTCTGCTCTTTTATTTTTGATCCATGTTTTTGACGTCATACTCGGTACATATTGATAATTTTGACCTCCTTCGGAGTATAATGGACCAACTTCATCCTGCAGAGTTGCAAATCAATTTTGCATTTTCAGCTCTCCTATTGATTCTTTGATTTGCTGCTTGTGACCTCTTTGGTTTTGCTTTGGCACATTCCTTTGCATGGTTGATATGCAATATCTAGTTATGTGCCTAAATCCTTCGCACAAAAAACAATGTCCCTCAAAAGATATTCCAGAATATCGAGCTCTGTTTGGCTGCCACTGTTGTTATTATTCCCTTCTATATCTCTTAGATATGGAACACACATTTTGTGAGTGTCTCATCTTTCCACAACAATAGCACCTGATGTAGGGTACATTCCTACGTGTCACTTCTGCACCATTGGGTGTCCCTTGGGTTCTCTGAATCTTCGGATTCTGTTTCGTACCTAAATCAACCTTCAATCTTGGAGAGGGTGCTTGCGGCCTGACTTCAACTTTCACAGTCGATCAAGCCCCAAATCAACCTTAACATCTGAACACGACTGTTGCTTCTTTTTTATGGGACCACTATGCTCCACTTCCAACTTTTCAGCCTTCTGAATGATTTGCTTTCTCGGTATCATATTGGGATTCAAGAGTTTTTCTTGATCTTTTACTTTTCGTCGTAGACCGATAACTTCTTCTTCAAGTTCTTTGATACATTTAATTTGATCCCTTCCGCTGTTAGTCAAACTATCAATTTCACTATTCCGTTCCTCGATTTTGAGCTTATACTCAACAACATTTTCTGAGCTCTCTGGTGTTGAAGGCTTAAGTTTTTCAATTTCTTATATCAGCTCAGTCTTCTCTTCTTCGTTGCATATAGAGTTTGGCATCACGAACCACTTTGTTGGCTTTCTTTGTTTTAGCTCTCCAAACATCTATCTCTTTAAGAGCGGCTTCTAATTCAGTTTGCAAATCAACTATCCCCTCAACTTCTTCATCAATGTCGGTTTATTCCTTTTTCTCAGCATTACGAACGACTGACACCATAGCATTTTCTCATCGATCTTTGCACTCCTCCAATTCTTATGCCTCAGATTCTTTTGAACTGTCATCTTCTCTTGAAAGCATATTCTTCTTTTTGAAGAAATTTCTCTTAAATTTTTTCTTTCCTTTCACATAGACTGAAAAATTCTTTATGGGAATTTCAACTTCATCCTCTTCATCTTTTTGAAACTTCTTTGGGCACCTTGCTGTAAGATGTCCAACCTTTCCACATCGATAACATGCAAGTGGAAGTTTCCCTTTGAACTTTCCTTTTTCTATTTGGAGATTTGAGGAAAGAAATGACATCACCTCATCTGTCTCTTCATCTTCTTTTCCATCTTCAATGGAGAGATTCTTCATGGCCTTGAATGCCACATCTTTGGATTTCTCCTTTTCCACATCATCGTTATCATCATTTCTCATTTCATATGCTACAAGGGTACTGTGCAAGTTAAACAATGTCAGTTCTTTCAGATCTTTATCTTCCAATATTGAAACTTTCGGATTGAACCGAGGTGGAAATTTCCTCAAAATACGCTTCACAATATATTTTCAATGAATTCTCTAAGACCACACATATCTTCCACTACAACATTCAACTTGTCAAAGAATGAATTAACAGACTCATTTGGGTTCATTCTTAGATCTTCATACTTGTTCCACAGAACCTGCAGCTTAGCCTCTCCGACCTTTGAGTCACCTTCATAGATATTCAACAGCTTTTCCCACATAGCATGTGGTGTTTTGCATGACATCACCTTTGTATAAATTGCATTGGATATGGCTCCCTCATAAAGCATTGATTCCTTTTGCATCCGCATCTAATTCCCTTCTTTCAGCTTCTGATAAAGCGCCACTATCAACGTTGACTGAAATTCCACTAGTGTAGAAAACATTATTTACGTCGGTTATATATAACCAACCGACGTGATAATCTGTGAAACACGGTTTTTTACGTCGGTTATAAAATAACCGACGTAATAAATGCGGTGAGTAGATTTTTAACGTCGGTTATTTTAATAACCGACGTTACAAATCGTGCGTGTTCGGTTTTTACGTCGGTTATAAATTAACCGACGTAAAAAACAAAAGTGCGGGGGTTTTTTACGTCGGTTATTTGATAACCGACGTAAAAAACGAGACATCTACGAGTTTTTACGTCGGTTATTTGATAACCGACGTAAAAAACCAAAGCGCGGGGGTTTTTTACGTCGGTTATTTGATAACCGACGTAAAAAACGCGGCTTTTGAGGCCCTTTTGACGTCGGTTATAAAATAACCGACGTAACAAAACAACCCACAGAACGTTTTTTACGTCGGTTATACAATACCCGACGTAAAAACTGTGATTTTTGATGCCTTTTTCACGTCGGTTATAGAATAACCGACGTAAAAAACCAACACGCGAATTTTTTTACGTCGGTTATTTTATAACCAACGTAAAAAAAGCTGTATCTGATACATTTATAACGTCGGTTATTATAATAACCGACGTTATAAATGTAAAAAAACAGTTTATAACGTCGATTATTTGATAACTGACGTTATAAAAAATTTAAAAAATTAACACGCCCCGTGGATTGTCATTTACGATTTTTCGATCGACAGTCCGGCGGCTCGTCTCTCTCGCGCGATAAACCCTAATCAACTTGTCAATCTCGCTGCGTTAAACTCGTTTTGCCTTCATCGTTTATCATATTTACTCTCCTCGGATCTATCATCTCAACTCGCATCACTCAAGTAAGCCTTCCATGAATTTATTTCATTCATTTTTTTCCCGGATAGTCTATATTTATGTTTTGCGATTTTTGTGTTTAAACTAGGTAAGATTCTTCGATTTCGAACCCTCTTACCTCTTTTTTCCATCATCATCTTATTTATCATCCCTAGATCTATTAGATCGACTCGCAATATTCATGTAAGCCTCAACTACTTCTATTTAGTTTGTTTTTGTTTCGCGAATGCCCGACATTGATGGTAATTTTTGTTGTCATTGACAACTAATGATCTCATTCACCTATATTACTGCATAGGATGGTTATTGATTAAATGTACGAATTCAGAAATGATATTTCATGTGTTGTTGCTGCTTATGTTTATCCTCTTTTAATGAGAATCTATTAGACATATAATGTAATGGCTGTTGACCTCTATGGCCCTTCGATGCATCGTTATGTCTCATGATTCCAAATAAAAATGGGTTCTGCTGAGGGCTTACCCTAGTATTTTTTGAGGCCTTGGCCAAGGCCTCGACAATATGTTTAAGATTTCTAGAATTATCCATTACCTCATTATGATATTAGTTATCGAGAAAACTTGTGATCATTTGACTAGTTGAATATCAATGATTATTTTTAATTATCATTACGATCATTTAAGTAGCCATATTTAATAATATTTAATTCCATCTATTTCACGCTGAAGTATATATTAAATTCATGTGTTTTTAGTTGTTCATCATGCCTAGTTTTTATATGTAAACCATTGTTTGAGGGGTTGTCCGGGGGTGGGGGGTGGGGGGCTGTCCAGAGGGTTGGGGGGTGTCCAGGGGGGTGTCCAAGGGGGTGGGTGGGTGTGGGGGGCTGTCCAAGGGGGTGGGTGGGTGTGGGGGGCTGTCCAAGGGGGTGGAGGCCTGTCTAGAGGGTTTTGGGGGTTGTCCGGGTGGTGGGGGGCTGTCCAGAGGGTTGGGGGGGGGGTGTCCAGGGGGGTGTCCAAGGGGGTCGGGGGTGGGGGTGATGTCCAGGAGGGGTGGGGGGTGCTGTCTGGAGGGGTGGGGTGCTGTCCAGGGGGTGGGGGGGCTGTCCAAAGGGTTGGGGGGTGTCCAGCGGGGTGTCCAAGGGGGTAGGGGGTGGGGGTGGTGTCCAGGAGGGGTGGGGGTGTTGTCTAGAGGGGTGGGGGGCTGTCCAGGGGGTTGGGGGGCTGTCCAGAGGGTTGGAGGGTGTCCAGGGGGGTGTCCAGGGGGGTGGGTGGGTGTGGGGGGCTGTCCAAGGGGGTGAGGGCCTGTCCAGAGGGTTTTGGGGGTCGACCGGGGGGTGGGGGGCTGTCCAGAGGGTTGGGGTGTGTCCAGGAGGGTGTCCAAGGGGGTGGGTGTGTGTGGGGGCGCTGTCCAAGGGGGTGGGGGCCTGTCCAGAAGGTTTTGGGGGTTGTCCGGGGGGTGGGGGGCTGTCCAGAGGGTTGGGGGGTGTCCAGGGGGGGTGTCCAAGGGGGTATGGGGTGGTGTCCAGGAGGGGTGGAGGGTGTTGTATAGAGGGGTGGGGGCTGTCCAGGGGTGGGGGGCTGTCCAGAGGGTTGGGGGGGTGTCCGGGGGGGGGTGTCCAAGGGGGTGGGTGGCTGTCCACGGGGGTGGGGGCCTGTCCAGAGGGTTTTGGGGGTTGTCCGGGGGGTGGGGGGCTGTCCAGAGGGTTGGGGGTGTCCAGGGGGATTGATTACTGCATCGTGGTTTATGAGATTATGACATGATGATTGTGTCATGATGATTGGGTGTCCAAGGGGGTATGGGTGGGGGGTGGTGTCCAGGAGGGGTGGGGGGTGCTGTATAGAGGGGTGGGGGCTGTCCAGGGGGTGGGGGCTGTCCAGAGGGTTGGGGGCTGTCCAGAGGGTTGGGGGGTGTCCGGGGGGGGTGTCCAAGGGTGTGGGTGGGTGTGGGTGGCTGTCCACGGGGGTGGGGGCCTGTCCAGAGGGTTTTGGGGGTTGTTCGGGGGGTGGGGGGCTGTCCAGAGGGTTGGGGGTGTCCAGGGGGATTGACTACTGCATCGTGGTTTATGAGATTATGACATGATGATTGTGCCGTGATGATTGGATTTACATTGTGATTTTCTCCATCTGAATTTTTATTTTAAATATGATTTGATTCTCAGGTTTACTCTATTCTCTCCAATTTTCTATTAACCATGTATGCGCAATGGTTTTTTTTTATTCAATGGAATTTAAAACTTTTATATCTAACTATATTTTGTTTTAATAATAATATTCAAGCATATTTTTTTAAATACGCATAGATTTGTTTTATATTTCAAAATTGTTTTACATTCAAATTATGATTTTTTTCATATAAACTTATATTTGTCTTATCTTAAAAATATATATATTTTTGATATTTGTTATAGGTAATAATGAGTCGAAGTTGGATTACGACACATCGAATGAGCAATGAATATGAGGAAGGTGTTGATGCCTTTTTGGAATTTGCTAAACGAAATGTTCCAAGTAGTGACATTTTTTTCTGTTCATGCCTGAAATGTTTGAATATGAAGAAGTTGAAAAGTAGAGAGATAAAAGATCATCTGATATGTCATGGTTTTAATCCGAGTTACAGCCCTTAGATTTGGCATGGTGAAACTGGACGAAATGTCACTGATGATGATGATTCACAAGATGGTAACTCCGATGGAATTGAAGAAATGATTCGCGATATTGTAGCAGAAAAAATTGAGATAGAACCGACAGTTGCACGTCTATATGGTGATGCTGAAAAACCATTATATCCTGATTGTACAGATTTTACGGTTTTGTCGGCGGTGTTAAGATTGATTAACCTGAAGGCGAAACATGGATGGAGTGATAGAAGTTTTACAGAGCTGCTACAATTGATGAAAGACATTCTTCCAAAAGATAACGATCTTCCAGATTCACATTACAAGGCCAAGAAAATATTATGCCCGATGGGATTGGGATACAAGAAAATACATGCCTGTCCGAATGACTGCGTTATATATAGGAAGAAATATGAATTTCTGTCAGAGTGTCCTAAATGTAGGATATCACGGTATAAGGTGAATGAAAAATCATAGGCTGATGTAGAGATTATAAAGCTCCCTTCAAAGGTATTTTGGTATCTTCCTATAATTCATCGTTTCAAACGTTTATTTGCTAATTCACATGATGCAAAAAGGTTAAGATGACATGCTGATGAGCGAGTATGTGATGAAAAAATACGTCATCCAGCTGATTGTCCACAATGGAAGAAAATTGATGCGCAATATTCTACATTTGGAAATGAAATAAGAAATCTCAGATTAGGGTTGTGCACAGATGGAATGAATCCATACCGAACCCTCAGTAGCACACATAGTTCATGGCCTGTTTTATTGGTAATTTACAACCTCTCTCCTGAAGTTTGTATGAAGCGCAAATATGTCATGTTGAGTATAATGATCTCTGGTCCAAAGCAACCCGACAATGATATTGATGTTTACTTGTCACCGTTGATTGATGATTTGAAACTGTTATGGACTGATGGTATTAGGGTGTATGATTCTTATAAAATGGAATATTTTCAACTGCATGCAGTGCTTCTGTTCACTATAAATGACTTCCCAACGTATGGAAATTTGTCTGGATATAGTGTTAAAGGGCATAAAGCATGTCCAATTTGCGAACAACAGACGTCATATTGTCAATTGCATCATGGGAGGAAAACATTGTACATGGGACATCGAAAGTTTTTGCCTATGGATCACCCTTATAGAAGATTAAAAAAGGCATTCAATGGCTCACAAGAATTTGATACTGCTCCAAAACCTTTATCCCCGGATCTGTATTTTGAGAGGGTGAAAAACCTTGATGTGACATTGGGAAAGACACAGAAATCTGGTAATGATAGACATATTTGGAAGAAAAAGTCAATATTTTTTGAGCTGCCATATTGGAGGTATCATGAAGTTAAACATAATATTGATGTCGTGCACGTGGAGAAGAATATATGTGATTGTTTGATTGGAACATTGTTAGATATTAAAGGAAAGACTAAAGATGGGTTGAATGCAAGATTAGACTTACTATCAATGAGAATACGTTTGGAGTTAGCTCCCACTCCTAAAGGAAGATGAACATTTGTTCCCCCGGCTTGTCATACATTATCGAAGAGGGAGAAAATTAGCTTTTGTCAGTGTCTTCATGATATCAAAGTGCCTCAAGGTTATTCTTCAAATGTAAATTTTTTTGTCTCATTGAAGGACTTGAAGTTGATAGGTATGAAATCACATGATTGTCACGTCATGATACAACAAATTATACCAGTTGCATTGCGTGGAATATTGCCCATTCGTGTCAGAAAGACTATGATGAAGTTGTGTTATTTTTTCAATTCAATTTGTAACAAGGTGATTGATGTGAATGCTTTGAACATTTTGGAAAAGGATGCAATTTTTATACTTTGTCAATTGGAAATGTATTTTTCTCCAACTTTTTTTGATATAATGGTGCATTTAATGATTCATCTGGTTCGAGAAATAAAGCTTTGCGGACCTGTATATCTTCGTTGGATGTATCCTTTTGAAAGATATATGAAAATATTAAAGGGGTATGTTAAAAATCCATATCGACCTGAAACCTCCATTATTGAAAAGTATATTTCTGAGGAGGTAGCAGAGTTTTGTACGAGCTACTTGGCTGCGGCGCAACACATATGTTTGCCTCCATCTCGTCATGAACGAGTTAATAATGAGGGAAAGTGGATTCGTGGCTTGAAAGTCAAATCATTGTCAGCTGAACAGATGAAGAAGTTATAATCATACATCTTGAATAACATAGCTGATGCTCAACCGTATATCACATTGCATATTAATGAGTTGAAATAATGTCATCCAAAGAAGAAAGAAATGTGGATTTTGAATGAGCACAACAAAACTTTTTTGTCATGGATTAAAAAGACTTTGTTTGGTAGATCAGATGTATCAGAGACTTTAAAATAGATAGTGGGTGGTCCATGTTTAAATGTGATAACATTGTCCGGTTATGACATTAATGGCTATACATTTCATACGAAAGCTCAGGACAACAGAAGTGCAGTTCAGAATAGTGGTGTATTGGTGTTTGCAGAAGCAATGCATTTTTCGAGTGCTAAGGACAAAAACCCAATTTCTGCATCAAGTGCATATTATGGAGTGATTGAAGACATATGAGAGGTTGATTACTTTAAAATTAAAGTTTATGTTTTTAACTGTAAATGGTTTATCGGTAACAACAGTGTCAGACACGATGAATTTGGAATGACACTTGTTAATCTGAATAGATTGGAAGACACTGCTGATTCTTTTATAATGACAACACATGCAAAACAAATTTTCTATGTAGTAGATCAATCAGATATGCAGTGGGCTGTTGTTTTACAAGGGAAAAAACAATATGTTGGTAAGGATGAAGTTGATGAAGATGCTGATTTATGTGAGATCCCTACTTCCATGGAAAGATTAACATAACATAATGATGAACATGTTGAAGACATGGTTTGTGCCATAAGGAACGATCACGACGAAGGAATTTGGGAAAACAATCCATTTGTACATTCCTAAAATTACAGGTAACATATGTTTATTTCTTGTTTACATTTATTTTTTTCATAAATGTTAGATGTTGTAAGTTTTTTATTTATTAAAACATGTTTTAAAACAAAATAAGTATAAGTTTTTGTTTGTTTTAAGTTTGTTTAGTTTACTTTATCATGTTTACCATTTCATGAATTATATATCTATTATTTTTGTTCAGTGACAATTACTTTACCATGTTTACCAGGTTTACCATGTTTACCATCTTGACCATCTTTACCATCTTTACCATTGTTTAACATGCTTACCATATTACCAATGTTTACTATTACGTAACTTAGTACACTTTTCTATTTTCTGATTACAGTAGTATTAAAATATTTGAATTTGTATATTTTTGAACTAACGTTTGTTTTTTTGATTTGAAGGATAATGACAGATCATTCAGTTGATCAACCACATGATTTTGGAGATGAACATATTGGTCATACCTCTGGGGAGGAACATTCACATGCTCCTATTACGACAAAGAGTTCAAAGGTTGGTAAACGTGGGTGCACACGTTTACCAAAATTATCAGTTGCCTGTACGCAGGATCAGAGGATAGTCGTTGAGTTTGATGATGATAATATTCCTAGAGGTCCAAATGTAAAAGATTTTAAGAGTTTTGTAGTAACTCAGGCTAAAAACAAAGTAAGCATTCTGTACGATGACTGGAGAAATGTGGATAAAGCGATAATCTCTCAGTTATAGGAGACGATTTTGGTAAGATCTTTTGCTATTGTTTGAATATTCTTTAAATGTTTCTAGTATATATAATATGTTTAACCTCTTCTTTATCAGATGACATTTGATATTCCTGACACTGGAGGAGTCAGGAAGAAATGCTTATCGTTGGCTTCCAGGAGATGGAGGGATTTCAAATCAACCCTCTCATCTGATTTCATTTATGGTCATAGGAGTCATGACAATCCATGTCGTATATATCCTTTTATAGATGAAAACACATGGAGACAGTTTTTTGAAAGTAGAAGAAAAGAGTCATTTTTGGTAAGGACAGTGTAAACTTTTATAAGATTTCTTATATAAATGATCTTATTAACGTTTTGTTAATGATTTCTTATTCTTAATTTACAGCAAACAAGGAAAGCTCATCAGAAGATCCAATCTAAAAATGTATACCCTCATAGTTTATCTTGAGGAGGGTATGCATTATTGGAAGAACAAATGATGACGAGAAAATTTCAACAACTAAGAGCTGAGTCTTCAAGCTTCTGGAGAGGTGGCCCTTCCATCTCCTCCATCTAGACATGAAAAATGGAAGAGAGCTCGGAAGGGCAAAAAAGGGCAATATCTTTCGGATGAATTGAGAATCGTAGCTGAGAGGATTGTAAGATATATATTTTATTTATTTAAGTTAACCATTTTCTTCATATAATTTCAATCATTACAGAAATGTTCATTTAATTAATACAGGACTCTCTTGAGGAGTAGAGTTCACATGGGACATTTACAGCTACTAGGAGGGAAGGTATTTTATCTGTAGCATTGGGAAGGCCCGAACATCCTGGTCGTGTAAGAGGATATCCGGCAGGTGTATCGGTAAGAAAAGTGTTAGCCACGTTCTTCAACTTCAAACGTTGAGGGAGTTTATAAAAAAAAATAGAATCCTTGGAGGCTGAAGTTCATAATATTAATGCGACGATGGAGGACAAGATTAGAGCGTCGGTGCAGTCTATGTTTGCAGACATGCAAAGACAATTTCAGACTACAGCTCCCACTCCTCCACCTCCCCCTACAGACCCCATTATTTATCCTCCACCTCCGCCAGTAGCTCCCACTCCCCCACCTCAGTCTGCTGACCCCATTTTTTATTCTACTCCTCCGCCGCAGCTTCTTACTTATTGCGAGTTGTATGTTGATGATTCTCAACATCATATAGTAGCATATGTGTTGGTATATTGTATAGGAGATACAACTCATTATCAACAATTAGAGGTAGAGAATCAGAGGGTCACTGTACAGGATATTATAGATAGAGCAGCTCAGGTACCATTACCTACAGATGAGGTGACGACATTTGGACATAGTATCGACCATTTTTTAATTTGGCCATCCAAACTTCTTCGACTCATTACCATAGAGGTATGAATGTTATATCTTTTTATTATTATTAAAGTTGTTTATTTGAAAACTAATATATTTTTCAATTTATTTTTACAGGAATACTTCAAAGGTAAAGAAATACTGTATAGACAACAACAAAGACAAATGACTATGACATCAGATACATATTCTAGTAGTCTTGACAGATTGTCAAGATATTCAAATTTGTTGGCGGGTCATTATGAGTTTCCAATGGAAGCTCATGTTTGTGGACGTGAAATAAATGTGGGGATTATGAAAACTGATATTATGGAGCTTGTTACTGGAGATAAGTTGGGCATCAATATGGTGCAAATTTTTTCCATGTAAGTCTTAACACATTTTCCCTGCGTTATATTTATTAAAAATGTATACTTATGTCTGTTTTTTATTAGGTATCTTTATAAAATTTGTGAGAGGAATGAGCTGACAGATGTATATGGATTCATGGACCCGCAATTGATTTCCCTTAAAGCATGTGCATTGGATGAGGAACAAAGAATGCTTTATATTGCTGAAAGACTTGAAAAAAATATAGTCACACAATGTTGGATGATTCCTTTTTGTGAGAGGTATGAAACACATCTCTCTCAAAGAGTTAATTATCTTTTAACATAAAAAACCATTAACGTTAAATTTCCTTTTATCAGTGATCATTGGATGTTAGAGGTTTTTTACCCAAGGGAGAAAACACTTTATTGGATATGCTCTGTCTATGATGATGTGCGAGAAAATTTTAAGAATATATTGGAAAAGTAAGTTTCAATTTCTCAATAGTTTTATATATTATAATGAATTTTAAATTTACCTCATTAGTATTATTTTCTAACAGGGCATGGGCCTACTTTCGAAAAAACACAAAGAAAAGGAATGCAAAGATCAAATATGTAAATGTGAAGGTAAATATCCATTTATAATTTGTACTTTTTGATTTATTACATTAAAATAATATATTGAATTTACACTCATTCAAACAGAATTGTCATGAACAATAAGGCGTCATCGAATGCGGATATTATATGTTAAGATTTATGTATGAAATAATAACAACTGGGACAGTTGTGAATTTTGATCTGGTAATATTTTCTCTTAAACTTTGCCATAATATTTCAATTTGATTTACTCATTATACACGTTAACTACTATCCTTTTCATTTGTAGGTTTTTGATGACCCTCAACTCTATAATGCTGAAGACATCAAATACTTACAAGTGGAGTGGTCAAATTATTTTACAGGTTTGATTAAATTTTAGTTGTTTGTAATGTAAAATGTAATTTCAAATATTGTCGTTGTAATTGTGTATTTGGTAGTCGTTTAGGTTGGATTTAGTTTTTTTTAAAGTTGACAGTGCAAGTTTTGAATGTTATATATGTGAATGTTTAATTTTGCTCAACTTCTTGTTTTAGTCTACTTATGATGGTTTTTCTGGTATGGATTCTGGTCTGGGGGGGAGGGGTTTCAAGGGTGTGGGGGGGTGTTCAGTGGGGTTGGGGGTGTCCAGGGGTCTGGGAGGGCTGTCCGGTTGGGTGGGGGGTATACATGAGGGTGGGGGGGGGGGGGTTGTCGAGGGGTGTTTGGGGCTGTCCAGGGGGTTGGGGGGCAGTCCAGGGGGTTGGGGGGCAGTCCAGGGGTGTGGTGGGGGCTCCAATGGGGTGGGGGAGGGCTGTCCAGGGTGTGTGGGGGTATACATGAGGGTGGGGGGGGGGGGGGTTGTCCCGGGGTGTTTGGAGCTGTCCAGGGGGTCGGGGGGCAGTCCAGGGGTGTGGTGGGGGCTGTCAAGTGGGGTGAGGGGGTGCTGTTCAAGAGGGTGTGTGGGGGGGGGGGGGGGGGTTGTAGAGGGGTGTTTGGGGCTGTCCAGGGGGTCGGGGGGCAGTCCGGGGGTGTGGTGGGGGCTCCAATGGGGTGGGGGCTGTCAAGTGGGGTGAGGGGGTACTGTTCAGGAGGGTGGGGGGGGGGGGACAGTCCAGGGGTGTGGTGGGGGGCTTCAATGGGGTGGAGGAGGGTTGTCTAGGGTGTGGGGGGTATACATGAGGGTGGGGGGTTGTCCCGGGGTGTTTGGAGCTGGCCAGGGGGTCGGGGGGCAGTCCAGAGGTGTGGTGGGGGCTGTCAAGTGGGGTGAGGGGGTGCTGTTCAGGAGGGTGGGGGGGTTGTCGAGGGGTGTTTGGGGCTGTCCAGGGGGTCGGGGGGCAGTCCAGGGGTGTGGTGGGGGCTGTCAAGTGGGGTGAGGGGGTGCTGTTCAGGAGGGTGGGGGGGGGGGGTTGTTGAGGGGTGTTTGGGGCTGTCCAGGGGGTCGGGGGGCAGTCTAGGGGTGTGGTGGGGGCACCAATCGGGTGGGGGAGGGCTGTACAGGGGGTATACATGAGGGTGGGGGCTATCAAGTGGGGTAAGTTTTATATGTTATCAATGTAAATGCTTAAATTTGCTTTAGTTCATATTTTGATCTCCTTCTGTTTTTGTGGTACGAATTATTGATTTGGTTTCTGGTTGATTTTGGGGGAGAGCAGAGGACTGCAGTCGATTTTTTTTTAAAATTTTTGTCTTCCACGTCCGTTATTTTATAACCGACGTGATAAAGATATCGAGAAGGGTTTATCACGTCGGTTTTTTTTTCATAATCGACGTGATAAACACCTGTGGCATGGTTTATCACGTCGGTTATTACATAACCGACGTGATAAAGGACCTGGGAAATGATTTATCACGTCGGTTAATCAATAACCGACGTGATAAACGTCCTGGGAAATGGTTTATCACGTCGGTTATTAAATAACCGACGTGATAAACCATTTCCCAGGCCTTTTATCACGCCGGTTATTGATTAACCGACGTGATAAACCCCCTCGGACTGGTTTAGTACGTCGGTTATTAAATAATCGATGTGATAAACCATCGCCCAGGAGTTTATCACGCCGGTTATTAAATAACCGACGTGATAAACTCCCCCGCACGTGTTTATAACGTCGGTTATTGTATAACCGACGTGATTAAGCCCCCCCGGTTTATCATGGCGGTTATATAATAACCGACGTTATAAACCCCGCCCCCTGAGTTTTTTCACGTCGGTTATTAATTAACCGTCGTGATAAACACCGCGATGTTATGTTTGTTACGTCGGTTTTTAAATAACTGACGTAAAAAAATTTATTTATAACGTCGTCCGTATTAACGTCGGCTAAAAACCGACGTAAAAAATGAAAAATAACCGACGTAAATAACGTTTTCTGCACTAGTGTTCCATGCATTGCTGCTATGAAGACATCCATTTCTAAAGATCGGAAATAGCATTGCATCCGATTTTTCCATAATTAAAAGTTGTTGCCATCGAAGATTGGAATTTCTTTGTGATTGACCACCTCCATTTCTTCTACTGAGAGAGAACTACTGACTTTCAACCTTTCTCTCTGATACTAATTGTAAGGTCCACCAGGTCAAATACCCTGAGAGGGGGGTGAATCAGAGTATGACATATTAAATCAACTGCCCCCTTTTTGATCTTGTTTCGTTGTTAAATAAAAATTTCTTCTCTGTCCTCCCCGTTGCAGAGTATGAACAAATCTTAAAACATGTACATGACACAACAATTTTAGTTGGTTCACCCTCACTGGGCTACGTCTAAGGAGCATACACCGACAATGTATCGATGTGCCAAATCCACTATAAGCGCACTGCTGTTTACAAAGTTTGAAGCAGACTCACTCTCCCTCCTGGTTTACAACAAATCACATTATGAAAGCTCACTGCTCTCTTAACTGAAGTGTGCTCATTGCTTCTCCAGAAGATCCACTCACAATTTATAGACATGTAGCTCCCTTCATTATCACTAATGAATGCATCATCCACTGTATGTAAATGCTATATTGATGTCCCACTTTCATCCACTAATGAATATCACTTTACCACAAAACATTGGGCAATCCCTTTTAAAACACTTCCGCAAAGCACATTGCCTCCACGAATCTCCTTATTTCGTGAAGCTCAAACCAACCTTCGCGAAGTACACCTCTTTCGCAAAGCTCAACTGGCCTTCGTGAAGCTTGTGCCTTTTTGTAAAGCTCACTTAGCCTCTGCGAATTCCCTTACTTTCATGAAGCTCAGATCACTCAATTGGCTTTTACAGTATTCACAAACTTCTTTGCAAACCACCTTCACGAACCACCTCCGCGAACCACCTCTGTGAACCACATTCGCGAACCTGAAGACTTAGAATTCTTGTTGAGTCTCGATCAATCTTCTGAAGGGGGTATAGGCCTATTTATTTGCGTTTCCATAGACTCCAGAACCTTCCGGGCCACGTCAACATCATTTCGCAGAGCTCCCAATTTTCGTCGCAATGCTCCATTTTTCGTGAAGCTTCACAAACATTTTTCGTTCGCGAAGCTCGTCGTAAACGTAGAGCCTTCCATCAAAACTTCGCACTGCCACGATGCTCCACTCGCAATGCGCCTCACCTTCATCGTTCGTGATACTCGTCGTAATCACAGAGATCACTGCCAGAATTCTTTGATCCTCTGTGAAACACTCTTCTCAAGCCCATCTTCGCGAAACTCATGCCTTTTCCATATTTTGATGAGATATTCAATGAAATCCATATTTCGCAATGGTAGCCAAACTCGAAATTTTGAACCCAAAAAATTTGGCAAACACTGGAAAACTGCGCCACCTTAGACACCTGCTTCGACAAACACAAACCGTCCTCATTCCCAGTCATCTGGCTTTGTCAACAAACATAATTATACCCAAAAACACCGAGAGGATGCTTTGAGGGATTGTTGCTCAACATTAACATCGTTAAAAAAAGCGATGTTAAATGAGGGTCTTTATCAGTGTTTTTTACAAGCACTGATAAATGAGGTCTTTTATCTGCACTTGTAAAAAAATGCTGATAAAGTGATTTTTTTATTAGCACCTTTTTAGTAGTGATAGAAGATCACATTTATCAGTGTTTTTTTACAAGTGCTGATAAAAGTATACTTCAAAAAAATTATATTTCATTAAAAATAATATATTAATATATTAATATATTTATATTGATATAAATATAATATATATTTTTTAAAATAAGTTTTAGATAAGGTAAATTGACACTTACACTTAATATATAAGATATTTAGTGGAAATAACTTATAAAAAAATTAAAAAAATATTTTTAATTAATAATTTTCTTATTATTACCAAGTAATAGTCATTTAATATCAATTTGAAGATGAAAAAAATCAAAAAATTAATAAAAGATTTAAAATAAGTTAGAAAATGTAACTCGAACTTCAAACAACCATGACTTTTGATCCAGGTGTTTGTTTGAGCTTTACCACATATTAAATCAAAGCTTGCGATGAGCTCTACGCTCTCAATGACACATGTAAACCTCTATCACATTTTTCGAGGCTAAAAAAGGTTCAGAAGGACTTCAAAACTGAGTTTTTAGTCGGTGTACCCCGATTTTTTTAACATTTGATGGATTTTTAGGCTCGTTTATGGGGGTCTTTTTGCCCTTTTTTGGTGGGGACTGAATTTATTCTCAGGTCTTACATTCATATTGATATTATGGTTTTGAAATTTTATCATTTTTCATAATGTATTGTTATTAATAATCAAATATATAACAATATATACATATTTTTTATATATTCACACATAAAATTTTAATTTTATAAATAAATAATTAAACATATTTACATATAAAATATATTTATTAATATATAAAAATATATATAAACATATATATAAATACACATGGATAAAAAATGTAACGAAACGTATATAAATATATAGATATATCATAAAATGTGAAACAAAACAGTACAGGGGAGTGGCAAAGATTTTGATGTACATGCTGGAGGTTTAGGGTTCAAAACTCGTTGGAAGTAGGGGCGCGCGCGGGAGTGGGATTATCCAAAAGCGTTGATAAAGGGGTGAGGGGAAGCGCTGATAAAGGGGTGAGGAGAAGAGTTGATAAAGGGGTGGGGGAGTGAGAAGCGCTGATGAAGAGGGGCTGTGGGGGTGTGGATTTTTTTATATACCCTTTATCAGTGGGTTTTATTAGTGCTTTTTTAGCACTGATAAAAACTATGGGCCTTTAACCGCACTCAAATTATCTGTGTTTTTTTAGCGCTGATAAAGACCTATTCTAGCGCAATTGAAGACCGTTTTTATAGCAGTGCTTGTACATAGTTCCTCCTTTCGTTAGATTGATCCCTTGATTGGAATATGATTTTCACACACATGGCTGAAATTGAAAAATCTTCCACTTGAGAATCATTTTTCAAGCTTCACTACTGAGTACTCTGTTAGCTTTAGTAAACCTCCTTCAATTCCTTGAACTTCCTTTGAAGATGCATGGTTCCCCCATTATGCATCTGGTCATCTCAGCCCAACCGGGAGGCAACATCTACTAAGAATATCCCGAACTACAACATTTATACGCATATATTCCAAATTCTAAGCCCCGTATATTTAATGTAGATCTAGTACTTCATCCTCCAGCAACTTCTCAATGAAGTGATACTTTAGATGAATATGACTCATCTTATAATGAAAAAAATTAATTTTTAGAAAACTAAATCACACTCCATGAGTCATAGAATAACATCTCATCATATTTCCTTCCAAGCTCTTTCCACATCCTCATCAGCCAGATCAACTCATTCCCATCTTCCATTAAAGTAATGTACTATGCATCCTTAATCGAGAGTGGAACTCTCAGTTGAAGCTTTAGCATCCAGCTTGCATCTGTCACTTCAAAAGTGAACACATATTTGGCAGTGCTCTTATGAGTGTATGAATCTCCCCCTAAGTCAGAGCTAACAAACCCTTGTAAAGAATCTGAAGAAAAGTTCCAAACATCTGGAACCCTTTATGTATCAGATAATTCACTTCATAACCTCTCAATTTTCTCTTCAGGGATTTGACATGTACTTGCTAACAACACCTACCACTTGAACAATGTCTAAAAGAATACAAACTACGGCATACATCAGGATTTCGACCACCAATGAATATAGAATCCTCTCCATGTACTTTATGCAAACTTCTGTTCATGGTGCATTCCATTTTCTTAATTTTAAGTGTCCATCTAGGGTTGTGGTCACTAGTTTCACCTCACTCTTACCGAAGCACTCCACCACCTTCTTGATGTAATCTTATTGAGTCAAGTACAAATTACTGTAACATATCTACCTCACAATATACACCCCTGAGATCAATTTAGCTAGACCAAGATCCTTCATCTCAAAACATCTCAACAATTCAATCTTCAGCTTATCAACAATTTCATTTTTTAGTCTGACAATAAGTATATCATCAATATAGTAAGTTGATGAAGCTCCCATCACCAAACACCTTCTGATAACATCAATTGTCAACATTGCTTTGGATAAACTTCTGCTCTATCATGAAGTCATTAAACATCCAATTTCACTGCCTTGGTTCCTACTTCAAACTGTAAAGGCTCTACCTAATCCTGTAAATAAGGTCCTGGTTCTGATGCTCCATGAGATTAGCAAGCTACTCCATATAGATTTCTCTATCTATGTCCCTTTAAAGGAATGCTGTCTTTGAGTCTGAATGTTTCTGATGCATTCCCTCCATGGAAACCATACTTAGTACCATCTGAATAGTCATATGTTTAACTAAATGTAAAAAGTTCTCAGAGTAATTCACACCTTCCATTTTTTGATACCCTTATATGGATAGTTGTTCTTTGTACCCCTGTCTACCACCCACTTCCTCCTACCAATACACCCATTTTTTATGAAGAATCTTCTCCCTAGATAGAATTTCCATTGGCTCCCAGGTTTTGGACACTGGGAGGGAATGAATCTCATCCATCATGTCTGACTCCAACTAATTCAATTCATTCACATTTCAAGCCTTTTCCTGGATTTCAGACTCCACCATCTGTGAGTAGTAAGTAATGTAGACAACTCTTGCACCACTACACTTGGAGGCTTACTCTGGTAAATCTTTGCAACTCCCTCTATGGATCAACACCTTCTTGGATTGTAACTTCCAGAGATATATCTTTTGGAGATCATTATTCTGAAACTATACCCAAATCTTTGGTATTATTAGAGATTTCTATTACTTCTAGCCTTGGAAATGCCATTGGAACTTGAATCTCATCTATTGTAACTTTCAGATAGTCTGGTTATTGTGGTATTGATGTAGTTCCTAAATTCTCTAAAACATCCACAACATTCAAACATCCATTAGTGGAACTTCAACTTGCGATGATACTTTTCTCTCATCAACATTCTCAACCAGGTTTTGATCCTTCCACAAGATCTTCAATGAAGGCAACATTTTGAATTTTGACCACCTTTTGAAGGCTGTTGTCCCAAAGTCAAAAAACAAACTCTTCGTTGCTATATTTCACAAAGTAACATGCTAGAGATGTGGCATAATGCTTGTCCCTCTCTTTGGAATCAATGTGTAAATAGGTGAGCGAGTCAGAGACTTTGAGACAGGGGAAATCAACATTACTTCTGGACTAATTGACTTATGGTAGTTCCTATCCCAATGAAGAAGAGGGACTCATGTTGATTACATATTCCAAACAATTCACCGCCTCCACAAAAAATACCTTGGGTAATCTCGCATGAATTCTCACACTCCTTGATTTTTTAAACAATGAATGATTCATCGTGTCCATGATTTTGTTATATTCTGGAGTACCTGGTATGATCTTCTTAAATTGTATACCCTTCCGCCAGTAGAACCATCTAAACTCTATATTTATGTACTCCCCATTATTATCAGACTGTAGACACTTAGGCTTGAAACTAGTCTCCTTTTCCACCATAGTTGTCCATCAGATGAAGGTTTTGAACACCACAATCTCGTGCTCGAGAATGAACACCCACACATTCTGTCAATGAAGGTTACAAGGAACAATGACCCATCGAGAGAATGAACCAGAGCTGCCCCCCAAACATCTATATACATTAACTTTATCTTTTGATTATTTGGTGCATTACCTTCTGTTTGGAAGGAAACCTTCCACTGATTTCCAAATATACAGTCTTCTCATGTCCTAAATTCCATGCTACCGACCATCAACATACCTTTAGTGCAAAGGATCCTCATTTCTTTCTCACTCAAGTGACCCAAACTATTATGACATAACTTTGAGAATGTCACCTCTCCAACATGCAATGAAACTTCTGATACTGTCATGAGGTACAATGTCTCATCCTTCCCTCTATTAGCTTAAACCATGGAGTTGTGTGAAATTTTTGACCCTCCATCCACGAATGTTGTATAGAGAATGGTATCATCTATCTATCCAACAAAAAATATGTTTTCCCTTAATCTCGGTATTTGTCACATGCCCTTTAACTCTATCATACTCTCATTCCTTATCCGGATAAATACATCGTCCATTCCCACAATCTCAAGAGCCTAATCATCCACAAGGCAAACTTTTTTGCATCTTCCATAATTATAGTTATTCATAATCAGCCTCTCATATGTTGAGTGAAATGATGATCCAAAGTCTATAATTCAAGACTCAAGTGAGCTAGCATCACTCAATAGTAGACCACTCTTATATTTCGATACAAGATTCATATATCCACTTCAGGAAGCATATATTTTGGAAATCACTCTTCGCTCATTGCAGTCTTTATTCAGGTTGCCTTTTTTTTTTCTAACAATGACAGCACACGAGACCACCTTCCACCGAGCTACTCCTACTTAGGATTCATTTTTCCTTTCATTTTGCCTCGACCTTTTCGTGCTGTAGAACCCTCCCTCCCTCACTGTATGAATTTTTGGAAGATTCATCTATCTCCTTCGAATGAAGTTCCTTGTTCTCGTATAGGTTACTAATGTCGGATAACACCAAGTAAGACTTTCCTCTTGAATTCCTCACCATGGTTACCATCTCATCCTAGGACTCAAGGAGTGTTGAAAGCAATAACACCGCCCACTCTGGATATCCAAAGTTCACCTTCATTGACTCCAAATGACTCTAGATCACGTTGAAGTGGTTAATTTTATCTTCCCCTAGTTTACCTTCTAACATCCTCATGTTGAAAAACCTCCACAAAAGGAATTCCTTAATTATTTTGGTTGGATTTTCATACATGTTAGTGAGGGTCTTCCTAAGTTCTAATGCACTTTTCACCTCTAGGATATTATAAGCCATGCTTTGGTATAATGACATTAAATCAAACCCAGTGCATTCTTACATAGCCTTTCCCATTACTCCTTTTTCATCACTTTTAGAATTATACTAATCAATGGAATATCGTGGTCCTTCTGCATTAGACAATCCTCCATCTTCATTTTCCAAAATAAGAAATTTGTGTAGTCAAATTTCTCCACCTGAACCTTACCCTTGCCCAATTCCATTTCTACAGAAATCAATGAGCTCCCACTAAATTTTTGAACACATAATAGATATCATAAAATACTTATCTAAAAGACCCCAAGAAGGAAAATGGAAGACTGATGTCACTGAACAAAGCACCAAAAAAACATCACCAGGGTCTGATCATCTAAAATTTCATCAGAATCTCGGATACCACTTGTTGGTCTCAAAACTATATTCCACCAACTCCCACATAAGATATCCACCAAAATATAAAGGGCAAAATAACGTACTGGTGAGAGCCCAGGCTACGGTGTGTAAAACATAGAATACAAACACATCTAAATCATTGCATCACAATGCAGAAACATTCGAACCGAGAATAAATTTGGAAGATAATTATTGAAAGAATGAAGAGAAGAAAGAATAAAATAATTAACTTGGTTTAGATGTGGTTCTTACTCATTATTTCACTTTTATTTCAGGAAACAGAAGATGATTACAATGTATGCTCACACCCAATCCAAGTGACTCAATCTACTAAATACTGTAGAGTTGATCCAGTGAAACTGGTCTCCATATATTTGGATCTTCATGGGGTGTGCTTCTATGGAGCTCATATCTTTATGGCTATCTCTCCGTTTACTCAAAGGATCCCAACACCTCAACTACATCACTTGGTACACTATGCACGCTTTTGAAACTCTTATGAGAAAAACCTTATGTTTTCTCCTTGAAGAAATCTTCATATTTCCCTTTCCAAAATCCTCCAAGAGGAAAAACATATGCATTCTCTGATCAAGAAAAACTTATGCAATCACTTTTCATTTTCCAAACTGATTCGATCGGATGGAGTCAAGGGGTAACTTCCAATCACCATCATCCAACTTCACCTTCCAGACAATGTGAATTCTGGCCTTCCATACTTCCTAGTTGATTATCGACTCCTACTGTTCGAACCATCTGAAGTTAGTCATATGGAGGTCCTCATTCCATTAGATTAACCCCTCACCCAAAAAATAGTTTTTATAGAAATGGCTAAAACCTAACAATTAATACTCTGTTGGAATGAGCTCCATGACTTGTGAAAAATTTGAGTTGTAGATGATTACTAGGAAACTGGGATAATATCAATGGAAAGGGAAATGGATTTTGAGTTGATTCTAAATTTATTTTGATTTTATTTTAACAATGGATGTACTATTATCTATACAACCATCCTAAGGGTGTTTCTCTACAGGCGCAACCCTACACAGACTAAGTGAGCATGATGATGTGATGAAAATATAGTAAGCTTATCCCCACTTACCTATAAATGTGGTTATAATGATAATGTTTTGCTGAGATGATCATAAGGAAGAGGTAATGAGGTTGATGTCCTGTATGATGTGTTTATGTGGCTAATATAGTCTTTAGGAGGATGCCATGAGGTTGATGCCCTTTGTTATGTGAGGGGTTGGGACTATTAGTGCGAGATTTGGTTTATGGGGGTCCCTTTTATATTTTGACGGTGTGTGTTATAGTATGTATATACAATGTTATTTTCAGAGTGATTGTTGTGGTGATCCTTCATACATAACATTCTAATGAACTAGACTTATCGATAATGACATATATAATTTTGAATTAAAATAGACTCGCATATCATATGCAAGGAGACTTGAGGGTATGATAATTCACTAGTTGAGGTTTTAAGAACATACTTATAGGATGGCTTAGTTGACCCTTGGTTTGGAAAGGTATTGAGTTGGGATCAAATGATGTCCTTACACTTTCCACTATTTCAATATTATACATGCATGATATTATATGATTTTTTTATTCCTTATGGGGATAATTCATTGAGTATGTGGATATACTCACCCCCACTATTATATATAGGTTTTATGATTTTGTTAATGGAGTTTTCAGGTAGTGTTAGCTTGATGAATGAGGTTGATAACAAGATAATGGTGTTTGGGAATTGTTTCATGTACAAAAAATTTATACAATTTGTCGATCTTTATTTCATTATTAGGATTTAGTGGGTTTTTCCCATAGTTTATGTTGTCCTGAAATTTTTTATTTTGGTGTATGAAATTCAGACAATATACATTATTTATGATATTAGTCAATCGTACATTACTTATTGTTCATGATTTGATGGTTTTCATTTTACTATACATTATTCATGATATTAGTCAATCGTAGATTATTTATTGTTCATGATTTGATGGTTTTCATTTTACTTTACAATAATCTATTATGTTCATTAAAGTGTAATGCCTCTTATTTGTGTTATTATACCATCGATTCTAGTTTCAAAACCATGGTGTTTTGAAGGTGTTCTTCGAGGTTCATACCTGGTTCTATCATCGGGCCAGGTTGAGTTCTGGAGGAATCAGGTCATGACACTAAATGTAATGACCCTGACCTTCACAGGTTTATATTTTCCCATTAATTTCAATGTTTTAACCCCTTTTAGATGTGTTTTTGGGTTCAAGAGGAGTTGGAGATGTTTGGAGGCAGTTGTTGGAAGATGGCAGGAGGAAGGAGCTGGCACCTAGGTGTTGAGAGCACCCGTTACCTGATGGACAATCTATATACACCCAATGACACTCCTAAAGTTGCATCACTTCTGTCAGCACCATTAGGTACCCGATGGACTTGGATCAGAAACCTAGTGGCATTGTAGAATGTTTTTTATGGTTTGGTGTCTATTCCATCATTTTAACTTTTATTTAACTCATAAAACTACAACATGGGATTTTATCATTATTCTTAGCCATATGAGCATTTATAAAGATTTTCTTCATTCCTCTCCAACTTTAGAGGATTCTACTTTATGCCTCGACTCAGGTGCCTCTGATAGGTTACAACCACTCAACTTCGCCAAGATAAGGCCACAACACACCTATAATCTTCCCCTTTTCATGTTTATCTACAACATTGGGTGTAAATCAATTGTCATCAATTCAAGAGATCACGAGATTCATTAAATCTTTTGGTTTCCTTAATATTAAAATGCTATGAGAGCACCTACTTTGCAAAGGGAAGGTATTACTTTGGGTTTAACTTTCAGAATCTCTTTTTAATGATTTTAGTAGATGAATCCATCAATCTCACTTGTCTTAGGGTGGTCTAGGTAAGTGAGTGGCGGTATATTATATTCTATTGGGACCTCAAAGAGCCACTCTACAAATATTTCAATAGGTGATCCCCTTTTTCCTCTCATACTTGAGGAGTGTTAACCAGAAAATGGTCTAAGGCTAAGTAAACCCAATGATAATAAAACGTTTTATCTTGTGAACGTTTTTAGAATAGTTTTATGGATGAAAATAATTTTTTTAGATTGATTTCATTTTTTCCCATGATATAATGTTATATATGTGATACTCTATATATCTTATATCATCTGATGTCTTGGATTTTCATGGATATTATTTTATTATGTTTACTTTGATATGGAAGGGGAATATCCATCTTAAAGAGTGTTAACTTGTCATTTAGACTGTCAATCATGTTGGGAACGCTCGTATAATCATATATCGTTATATGCGAGATTTAAAAGGTATCCGTATAACGATGAACAAGTGAATGTTGAGGGATGATCTCACAATGCCCTGACTTTGTATTCTTTGTTTCTTGAGATAGACTTCCTGAGCACCATGACTATGTTTATATGATTCCCTTTACCCAGTAAGGGCCATTGGGCCTTGACATGGTTAGCACATGTCTACATATGTGTTTGGGTGCATATATGTATAGGAGTGGAGTATATATAGGTGGGCACAAAACCTCCATTAAGGATAGCACTGATGCTCTCTAATTCCAAGCCTGGTTGGAATTAGGTAGGCTAGGTATGGAACCTCCTGGTATAGGGAGTTTATTATTTTTGTTGATATTCATGTAAAAAAGAATCATTCGAACATGCTGTTTGTTGTTATGCTCATCCTCTTAGTGTTTCATGGTCTCGTTTGTATATTATAAAATTTCACAACATATATTAATGTGGTATCACTTTATATGCACTTTATTTTGTTGTTTCTCATGTTTTTCACCATGTATGATTAAGGTTCAAGAGAGGTCATTCCAACTATGTGCATGGACTTTATATTGTGTATCATGTTACAAAAAGTGGGATAACTATCTCCCACATGTGCATCCTTCAACCCCTAGAATTTATGTTAGCCTCTAGCGATTGAGAGGTGTTCCTGAGGTGTTGTGATGATGTGATTCTGGTATGGTCTAGTATTTATGTCATAGATGTTACAAAATGGTCTTATAGCACACACTTAGGGCTCTTTGGTACGAGGCTTGAGAGTAGTCAAGAGGTTGAATTGTCATGATTTAGGTAGTAACCCATAAATATACTTAGCCAACATAATTATAGTGGATGATGGAGTTACCAGGGTTATTTTGGCATCTCTTTTTCTTTCTTTGTTGAGTTAGACCTTCATTCTAGCGTCTCACGCATCATGGTAGGTGCTAGTAAGTAGGCCTAGGTAGGATGACATGACATGTTGTGTGCATACCTATGTTTATATTATTATAGGAACCAATTAATGATTCATATTAACTGAAACATCAACAATAAATAAATAGTGTTTCTAATATATTTATTATTGATGATTAGGTTAATATGGATCAAAAATTGTTACCCTTGGTTGGAAATGATTTTGTATACTGTTGGTGGTTAGTTTCTTCTATCTTATACCTAGAGCATGCCATTAATAATTTTAAATGATATCTTGAGCCTGTAAAACTATTTCAAAAAAGGAATCTTGAAAGGTAAAATGTTCTGATAAATGAAAGTTGATGTTAGGGAGATCTGAGGTTAGATCTCAATGTTTGAGTCTCTACATGGGAGGAATAATGTATAAATGTTTCCCTATACATGATTGTAGTGTATTCCACTTCAATGAACACCTCCTAAGTTATAAGTTGAGGTGGATGAGCATGATTCTCTAGTTAGACCTATTGTTGACCCTAAGGTCTTAGAGTGGTCTTGTTAAGCTTCATCATGCTTCCAATTAGGGAGATACTCAGTGAGAGCATTCATCATCTAATATCATGGGGTATTTCAAATTTCAGCATTCCCCAACCATTGGGGTTGATGTATCTCCCTAGGAAGATAAGGAGTGGAATTCTTGTCTTCATCATATTTTTTTAGATTATAGAAACACCCAACCAACACCAGGTCAGACTGAACACCTTCATATTAAAAAGTGCTGCTCACCAGTGGTAGGATGTCTTGATTGAGAATATGAAAGTCCAGGTCCTCACTTGGAAGAGTTTTCAAGATATTTTTTCTCATAAATTTTACCCTAAAACTCTTTATTCAGTGAATTCTTGAGAAATTTTGGATATGAGGTACGAATTGATGTTTGTTATTGAATAAGCTTCCTAATTTACTATCTTGCTCCACTTTTTTCCAAACATGAGAGAGGTTGAAGTGTATAAAGTTTGGTGTTTTGAGATGGTCTTGAATGAGCCTCTGTAGGATCAAGAAACCCTTTTCAACCTATCTATATTTTCATATGTGGTAATGAAAGCGGTTCTTTCTAAGAGAGGATCTAAAGGCAGTTTAGGTGCATGTAGATCCTTGTCTGGCCATACCATAAGTGACAACTCTTCTTACTGAATGGCCCGAAGACCTTCTTTTTTTATTGATTTTCTAATAACCCCCCTTTCAAGGGATGAGGGGGAACCCTTACAAGGCCTGTAGGCTTAGGAATTACATTGCCCGTAGGCTTGGAGACATTACATGACCCGTAGGTCTTAAGGAAATCATACAGACTATGACTACTTGAAACTGCTGCTCCCCAGCATCTGCATCGTGATCAGCTCTCAATATTTCTTGCTCCAGGGTTAGCATGAGGGTTTAGGTCAGTTATATATTGTGTATCAACATACTGTAGGTACTGGTGAGGGGCCATCTACTATTATTGATACTATTTAGGTATCCTCTACTTTAACCTATTATTTTTTGATATCGGTGATTCACATTCATTCATATCTGGACAACTGGTTTCTCATCTCAATCATGAATTAGAGAGGTAACCTATTTATAAGAGCCTTGATGCCCTGTTCGAGAAAAGATTTAGTGAGGAAATTCTTATCCTGTGCCCTTGTTTTGGCGTCTATTCGAAATCATTGGGATCTGATGGTCCTTGGAATGAATTTCACTGTCATTCACAGAATGGACTGGTTAACCTAGTTTCGAGCCTTTATTGATTGCTATAGTCATAGACAAACCTTCACATCACCTGAGGTACCCTATATACTCTCTAAGGATAGTTGGAGTTCTAGGATAATCAAGCAGGTCTTAACTATAAACTAGTGGGTGTGATCACTATAAAGATGGTTGGTCATATGTTAGGAGTGGTTTTCACCAAGGAGAGACCAACATTACCTCCATTGTTGTATAAATACCCTGATATATATTATATATATATTTTTCAGGCTTGTCCCCCTGACAGAAAGTGGAGTTTTCCATGGATCTTCTACTTGGAACTAAGCCAATATCTATTACTTTGTATCTAATAGATCAAATTGAATTGACAAAACTAAATAATTAGTTGGAGGAGCTCAAGGAAAAGGGATTCATTAGACCAAACACTTCTTCTTGGTGTGTGGCGATTCTTTTTGCCAATAAATCCAATGAGTGTATATGTCAATGTGTAGATTATATGAAGCTAAATTAGCTAGCAGTTAAGAATCATTACCCCTTTCCTTGAATTGATGGTCTCATTGATTATTTTAAAGGGGAAAATAGGTTTTCCAAGATCACCCAATATTCACATTATCATCATCTTTGGGTTAAGACAAAAGATATACCAAACATAGTTTTATAGAGATGGTATGATTATTTCTAGTAACTTGCAGTTCCCTTTTGGTTAACCAATGCCCCAAAAATGTTTATGGAGTTGATGAAAAAAATTATTGATCCCTTACTAGACTCATTCATCATGATCATCATGGATGATATCTTAGTTTATTCATGTTCTTAGGATGAGCATAGAAAACATTTGAAAATTATCTTAGAGACATTGTGAGAGAACTAATTATATACAAAGTTATCTACATGCTCATTTTGGATTCGAGAGGTGAGGGTGCATGGTCATGTGATCTCTAAAGCAAGAATTGCAATATACCCTAACAATGTGGAATCAGTGATGTCCAAGAAAGTTCCTTCTAATATCTTTGAAATCAAGATTTTTCTCGTGCTTTTAGGATATTATCACTACTTTATCATGGATTTTTCATGGATTTCTACTCTGATGATAACTTTTAAAAATAAATGGTCCAAATTCATATGGTCAAACAACTGTGAATTAGCTTTTAATTAGTTAAAGGATCGGCTGACCACTGCTTTAGTGCTTGTTTTACCTAAGCCGGGTTAAGGGTTTGAGGTGAACATCGATGCATCATATGTTGGTCTTGATTGTTTTCTCATGTAAGATTATCAGGTAGTGATGTATGGTTCTAGAAAAATTCTACCTTGTGAGAAGAACCACCCTACCCGTGATATTGTATTGGCCATAGTTCATGCATTAATGTGCTAAAGGAATTATCTATTTAGTGAATGATATGTGGTGTTCAATGATCATAAAATCCATGAATATTTCTTTTCTCTAATAGATTTAACACTAAAGTAGTGTTGTTTGGTAGAGTATTTCCAATGGTTTGATTTAGAAATTTAGTATAAACCTAGAAATGGTAAAGGGGTTACTGATGCTCTTAGTAAGAAAATTCACCCCCAACAGGTGTTGAAAGCAAAGGATAAATGGTTATTGATGTGTATTTTGCTGAAATCCATCAGGAAATGGATGAAGATCATGGGGGTATACACCATGTTGATCATATATCATCAATTAAGGAACGATTCAAGGACTCTATTTTGATTGTATCATTATTCAAGAGAAACACGTTGGAGGGAAGATCCTCAATGGCTAGTTCTATGATTCCTCATCCTTCCTATATTTCCATGGATGATATTTTTTACAACTAGCATGAAGGAGGCGGCGATAAATGAATATAATTCCTCTTGATGGGCTATACATCCTGGAATCATGAAGATATATTGTGATATTTGTCTCTTGTTCTAGTGGCCTTGCATGAAGAATGATATTACAGGGTTCATCACTCGATGACACACTTATCAATAGGTAAGGCATAAAAATCAAAGACATACATGAACTCTTATATCATTCCCTCTACAAGTGTTGAAATGGGATACAATTTCAATTGATTTCATGACCATCATTCTTAGATCTTTAAAAAGTTGGGATGTTTTGTGGGTAATTATGGATTGATTTTCTAAGAAGACCCACTTCCTTCTTATAAAAGAAGACTCTTATGTGCATGATATCATGAATTTATATGATTGTGGGATCATTAAGCTTCATGGTTTGTTGACAAGAATCGTTTATGATAAGGATTGAAGGATCACCTCTTAGTTCTGGAAAGCACTTCAATGGGAATTGGGTTATCTAGTGAAATTAAATACTGCCTTCCATCTTCAAACTATTCGCAAGTCTGAGAAAAATATTTGGATTTTCAAAGATATTCTTCAGGCCTATATTTTGGATTTCGATGGATCAGGTGAGGATCACCTCTACTTGGTAGATTTATCCTATAACAATTGCTACCACTCATCTATAAAAATGTCACTATAAGAATTAATTTATAGAATCCTATGTCGTTTAACCATCAATAGGAACAAAATAGGTGAGTAAACTATTTTAGAGTGAAGTATCATCACTGAGATGACGAGAAAGGTTAAATTGATTCATATGAAAATCATTACCACCCAATGATGGAAAATGTCTTATGCTGACCGCCAAAGGTGAACTATAGAATTCAAGGTTTCTAATCATGAATTTATTCAGGTTTCACTGAGACTAGGACATTGGTGGATGCGTAAGTAGGGGAAGCTAACTTTGAGATTTGTTAGGATTTTAGAGATTTTGGGTTGAGTTAGGAAACTAACTTACTAGTTAGCTCTATCTTCTAAAATATGTTCAATGAACCATACATTCGATGTTTCCTAGAGGAGAAAATACATACTAGATCCTTTTCATGTGATTTGGTAGGATGATATTGAGTTTGGGGTCAACACTTCTAACATGGAGCATCCTATATGTATCATAAATGTAACATCCTGTTACTATTTTTAGATATTCCTAAACCCCACTTTTTACCATTATTTGGTTGGGTTTCATTTGGGGTTGTGTCAGGTGAAAACTTTAAATTATTTGAAAATTTATGGGCTGTGCATGGTTGGCACACAGTTTGCTCAAACCGTGTGCCCTCTTAAGGCAAACCGTGCAAACCCTGGTAGTGAAGTTTTGCACGTTTGACACACAGTTTGACAAACCATGCGTCCACTTAGAAGAAACCGTGCAACCCATTAAAAGGGGCTCATAGTTAGGGCGCACAGTTTGGTCTAACCGTGCGACCCTACCCAGTTAACCATGGGTACAAGTTTTTTTTAATCCGAAAATTGTTTTAAAATTCTCGAAACCCACTTTTTAGACCTCCAAAGGACCTGTAAGACCCATATACATCTTCTTCTTCCCTAGGAGCTCCCAAGAGTAGTTTTTCCCCATCGACACCCCTTCGGAAGTGAATAGAAGCTAGGCGAATGGCGTTCGATCTTCTCCCGATAGGTTTCCTCTTCCCGTTCTCTATCTTCCGCTCTCTCACTTCTTCTCCCTAGGGTTTTGTGGATCATTGTGTTGTGGGAAGATCTAATAACCTTTGTTTTGGATCTTAAACCTAGGTTTGATTGTTGGATCTTTGTCTCCATCATTCTTCGTTGGCGAATCTCGTTTGGGGATTTGTGATTCGAGATCTAGCGATCCCAAGGTAGACAGTTCCATTTTAATTGACCAATTTAATTAACCCTAAATTGCTTGATTTGATTAAATTGCTTTCAATTGTATATGTGGGATTTGATTCTTATGAAATTGAATTGTTGAATATCCAATTTCATTGAATTGGGAGATTTGGTTTTGAAAATTAGATTTTGGCATGAAATTGGGGAAAACCCTCAATTCCATTGAATTGGGATGTAATTGTGAAACTGATGGAATTTGGTGGAATTTAAATTGTTGAATTTAAATTTGTGAAATTGATGGAAATTGTTTGAAATTTAAATTGATGAATTTAAATTGTGAAAGTAAATTGATTCAAATTCTTATTTGTCAAAAAAGGTTAAAAATGGTTTTGATCGAAACCTTTGGGTTTTATCTTGGAAAAAAGTCATGTTTTTGATTAAAAAAACGTTTTGTTTTTTAAATGGAAAATTGGTATATTTGAAATGGAGAATGAGATGAATTATATTTTGAGCCGTCTTAAAATAAATTTTCCATCGTTTGTTATTAGAGCACATGCAAGCCTTAGATAGTTAGTGAGCTATTTGGACAACACTCTATGATTTACAACGTTCCAAAACATAAATGCAGCATGTTCCATCCCCGACGGGATGGTGATGAAGTCCTCTTGACCAGTGTCAAAGGGGGCGTGTGTATACACGTATTGCCGTGTCACCTTGAGTGTGTGGAGTCCTATAGCCTGAAACTATCACACCTTTTTAGGCATGTGATCATGTTGCTTGCTTGTTTGTATTTGAAATGAATACATGCCATTGTTGTAAATTGTTTTACATGCATTCCGATTTATATAAAATGTTTTATATAAAATGTTTATTAATTATTTTTTTTAAAGTATTTCCGTCATTTGAAATGTAAAACATGATTTTTTTAAATATGTTTTTTAAATGCCAAACCTATTTATTTAAAATTGAAAGCTTTTTATTTGGTTAATTTAATGTTGACATCTATTATGGAATCCTTGGTGAGACTCTACTGGGCTTTTAACTCACCCCACCTGTGCCTTCAGGTGTGTGTAGATTTTCTCTTTCTAGGTTCGAGTAGGGGTAAAGCACCACTTGGAGGTGGTTCTAACTGTTGATTCGTGGACTTGGAGTGTTGCGTTCGTTGGGAATTGGAAGACATAGTTGATTCTGATCTTTGTGATCGAGTTGATTGAGGGCTTTCAGGGCTAAGAAGACAAAGCTGGTCCTGATCTTTGTGATTGAGGGTTTTCTTGTTGTAGAAATACAGACCTTACAGTTAGGTTGAAAACTGGGGATATCCAAATTCAGGGTTTGTGACTTAACTCTTAATTTTAAAGAGTATAAATATCGTATAAAGCTTTTTATAAGTCATTCTTACTTTTGTTTTAAGTTCGCTTTTACTTATTTTTTAACTTGTTATTTTTTTTCTCTTTGCATTTGTATAGAATGTTTATTTTACTAAACTTTACTAAACTATGATATCTCGGAAAATCTATGTGTTCGATTAATAAACTCTGATGATCAGATGATATCTATGTCTCACAAATCATAATTAACTGACAGCCCCCCAGAGTGTCGTTAGTTTCCTATGGTGCTATGCAAAAACAAAATTTATAAAACTCAGACAATCTTAACTTAGTGTAGTATCTAGCAAGTCCAAGTGTCGAACCCACAAGAACGATCCGTATGTTCTAAATTAATTAGGAAATTGAAATTTCCCTTGATTGGTTGTTTGTGAGAAAAGAGAAACAATAGCAGGATTGATTAGGATTTGAATTAAGATGGGAGGCATGATAGGTATAGTGATTTTCAGGTTTGTGTGATAAGGATTTCATTGATTATGGGTTTGTTCAGTTTTTGTGTTGGAATTGGGTCAACAGGGGTCCGGGCTTTGGGTATCCCGTCCTATTCCTGTGATTGGACCATTGAAATGGTCATCTACTTAGCACAATCATAGAAATAGGTGACCTGAAACCTTGTTTAACATAACTGACATAGATTTAATAATGGTCATACGAAAACTAAGCCGATTAATTGATGTAATAAAAAGATAACTTTTAGAACGCAGCAATGATCATGCAATATGAAAAGAAAGAGATTTGAAATTGAATAAAAAACATGCAACAATCCAAAACATGAATAGAAACTATAGAATAATCCCTAATCACACATCCCCTTATGATCACATCACCCAACACAAAGGGGACTACTCGCTCATGATGAGAGCGAGCGTCATGGGTACCCGAAGAAGATAGGCGGCGTCACGGGACCCCAGATCGTCACTCCTTTGTTTGGAGGCCTTCCGTTGGTGTTGCTTGGCTTCCTCTGCCTTCAGGTGTCTTAGAAGGGAGCATGAGGGTCTTATTTATAGGTGTTTCTCGTCCAAACCCACGACATGTGTTGCCTATTTTTTCTCCGCGTGTCGCCTCCTACACGATGTGTACTTGGGGTACATGACGTGTACCTCAAATCCGGTTTTTCCTCCACCACATTGAATCCACGGAAACTATGTACACTGATTTGACTGCCGTCATGTCGTGTACTGGTGGTACACGACGTGTAATTGAAGTTCATAGCATGTTCCGTCATCACGACTTGTTCAATGCGATCCGTTTCACTTGAAATGGTCACGATGTGTACTTGTGGTACACAATGTGTAGTCAATTTTCTTCAGCTTCCAACTCTTCTTTATCTCCAAAAATCTAGTGTCGTGCCGCTTCGCTTTTTATTTCCATCCCTTTTTGTTCTTTTTTCACAAATTCGTCATTTCTTGCCACAAAATATGAAACAAGTCAAATGATTCAAAAATCGGCAAGATTCTTTAATTAAATACACAAATCAACACATTAAAATACTATAAAATGTATGTATGAAATAGACGTATCTATTTCCCCCACCCTTGAATTCAGCCTTGTCCTCAAAAATGAAAACTCAACATACTGCAAAAGAAGTTTACCTTATCATCCTTTAAATTCAATTTCAATAAAAACAATTGATCAAATGGAAAGTTAAATGTTCAAGCATCACATAGGAAATTTTCTTAACGCATCACTTTTCAAAGAAACAAATCAACCATGTATTTTAGTTTTCCTCTTTGAAATAGCCAAGTTTCTTCATTCATCCATTTTCATTTTTCAATCCATTATCAATATGCATTCCATTTTTAATTTACCTCACATGAATTTTTCCGCTCATCATCAGGGTACAAATGAAAATTGAATTAAGCACATACCTAAAAAACATGTAACTTATCATAGGCTTGCAAGACATCTAACATCTCCACCGCGTAAAAACATAGATCACAATTAATCACGAGGGCTTCACCGTTAAGGTTCACATGACTCTGAGGCTTCAGGGTTGGTAGGTAAATGATATAAAAAGTAAGGCTCAAAAAGGAGGTTTAACTCTAAATCATTTTGCATGACATCAGATGATAAGATCAATGAATGTCTCCCTTTACAAATTTCATCTCTCTTCCCCCAAAAAACTCAAAGTGGGCCCATGATACATGTAAGCACAATGAATGAATCAACCTCTCTTTCTTTTTTTCTTTGATATATATATTTTTTTCTTTTTTGAAAGTTATGCTTAGGAAAAATCGCACGTCCTTTACCTAAACACATACGATAAAAAATCATCGGTCTAGAAAATGGCGTTTTTGATCATCCCAAAACACAACCTATTTTTTTTTCTTTTTGAAATGCTTTTTTAGCAAGAGAGGTGAACATTAAAATACAATGAAAGATATATGGCCTCTCCCCATATCATAGCCAAGAATCCCCCAAAAAAATATCCATAATAAAGTATATCCCAGTACACCCAATAAAGTTCCTCCCCCACACTTATTATTTCAAATATCATGTAAAAATATTTAGAGGAAGGTAGGAATGAATAAAATAAGATTGTAACATGACTCATTTGCTAACAAGGCAATTCATGGCTTCTACAGACTTAGAAAGGATTAATGCATGGTGGGTCTCAGGATAAGGGCTCACAAAAAGAATGCCTCAATCATAATAAAAGTGATTCTGTGCAGTCAGAGTTTTGATAAGATGAAAAGAAAGTTCTAGAAGAAAACATGTCTGAGTTTCTCAAGAAATATACTAAAGAAAGAATGGAAAATATTGGCTGTGTGGATGTCTCGGGAATGAGATGATTGGTTGGGTCAATTACTCATGACAATACATACAAATAATTAAATCAATTAATGCAAACATCAAAAATTTAAAAAATGGCTAAATCTCAAAAAAATTTCATTTACAATGATTAACATGCTCCTCTAAATCACGATTTATCAAATCCTAATCCACATGCTTATCTCTAGTAATTCTTTTCTCCATTTTTCTCATTCAAATTTATTGAAAAAGAATCCAAATACATGGTATGGTAATTGTCCTTAGTAGTTTATGTCTCCTAGATCAGTTGATTAAAGAATGAATCAATTATGGGGCATGCAACTTGCAATTAAAGCTCTAAAACAATAAAATGTGGGGAATACAATAGAAAATTACTGAATTGAAACTCATACTCCCCATGCAATTGACGCTTCGAAATTGGGCTGTACATGTTCTGGTTGAACCCTTTCACGACGTGTACATGCCCTTTACAATGTGTAATCCTCTGCAGCTTCTTCTCCTGCTTCTTGCTTCTGCCTACCTTGATGGTCCTGCAAAAAATAAAAATACACAAGTGAAAGCACATTCCATAACAATGAAATTTGAAAAGATTTGGGGATGAATGCTTTTTCATAAAAACAAAAAATAAATAAACAAAAATACTAAAAACTCAGGTTGCCTTTTGGAAGCGCTTTTGTTTACTATCGTTGGCTCGACCTTACCTCTTCAGCTCAGGTGGGAGACGATAGGAAAAAGGTTACCTGATCAGGATCTACAAAATGTTGAAGTCTTGATTCCTCATTGTAGATTGGTCCTCTTCCATTTTCAGAAACTAATTTCACTCTCCCATTATTGAATACTTTTTCTATCTCCATAGGCTCAATCCAGCGGTTCTTGGACCTTCCTGCATAGTTGAATAACACTTCACTAACTGCCCAAAATTGTTCCCCTTCTTTGAATTCTTTTTGAATGAATGTTCCTCCTCAATCTTCAACTTCTTCCTACACTTTCTTTTCTTTATTTAGTTTGTTCTTACTTCCTTCTCCAGTCTCCACAATAGCTAATTCATCTCTCCATCCATGGACAACATCATCCTCCTCTTTCATCAAATTCACTAAAAAATATTCAATTGGTTCATCTGGGTTCTGCATCGCCCGATGCATATTGAAATTCACTTTTGATTAACTCTTAAACTCATCTCTCCATTGTGAACATCAATCAGTTCCCTTCCTGTAGCTAGGAATGATCTTCCCAAGATTATTGACACCTTCTCTTCATCCATGTCTGTCACTAGAAAATCTGATGGAAAATAGAATTCATTCACTTTGACGATGACATCTTCAAGTAGTCCTCGTGGACGTCTCACAGTTGTATCAACTAGTTGAAGCATAACTCAATTTGGTTGCATCTCCTTCAATCTCAGACTCTTGAATGTTGCATACAATATTACATTCACATTGGCACATAATCATATAAAGCTCTACCAAACTCATTAGTGCCAATGGTAATTGGAATGGAAAAACTACCTGGATCACATTGCTTCTTCGGTAGAATGGTTGAAACAAATGCTGAACTTTCTCCATCCAGTGGAATGGTAGCTAAATCTTTAAGCTTCTTCTTATTCATCACCAACTCCTTCATGAACTTTGCATACACAGGCATGTTTACAATTGCCTCAGCGAATGGGATGTTGATGTGTATCTTCTTGAACATCTCTAAAAACTTATGCTTCTTCTCGTCAATCTTCACATGCTTTGCCTTATATGGATATGGTAGTTGTGGTTGGTATGGTGGTGGTGCTTCTTCATCATCACATTCCTCAACTTCTTTGTTCTTATTTTGACATGCTTCAGTTGGATGTTTTTCTTTATGTCCTCCAAATTCAATGCCACTTCCTAGTATCTTCTTTTCACTTCTAAGCAGTATGGATTTCACATTTTCATGAGGGTGATGTTCTGGACATCCTGGAAGCTCTTCTATTTTTCTTTCTCTAAGTGTTTCAGCAATCTGACTAACTTGACGTTCTAAGTTCCTCAATGATGCTTGTTGGTTTCGTGATTCATTTCTCAGTTCTCCGATTACAGTACCATGATCTCTTGATCATGCCTTCAGCTCTATAAGTGTATCTCCTGTGGTGGTCATAAATGATGCAAGGGTCTCCTCCAGTGAATGGACTTGACTGGTCAGTGAGGGCCCTTATTGTTGAGGTTGATAATCTTGTTGCCTTGGTTGAAATCCTTGACCTTGATTTTGATTTTTTTGTTGTGGTTGTTGTGGACTCCATCCCTGTGCAAAATTTTGACGATTATAATCAAGATAATTAGAATATTCACAATACATACCTTGGGGATTTTGGTGGGCCATCATCGCATCCATCTTCCTTACCATAGTCTCTATTTGAGCAGCCATCTATCAGTTGTCCACCATGTGTACTCCTTTCACTCTTCCTTCTTCTGGTTTCCATTGGAAACTGTTACTTGACATCTCATATAGTAGCTCGTAACTTTCCTCTGGTGATTTTCTCATTAGAGAAGCTCCTATAACATCATCTATAATCAAATGATTTCCCTGCGACAATTCTTTATAGAATGTTTGAATTAACAACCACATTTCGATTCCATGATGAGGGCATTGTCTGATTAAACCTTTAAATATTTACCATGAACTATACATAGACTCTTCATTTAATTACTCAAAATTCAAAATACTTACCCGCAAATTCATAGACTTTGACGGCGGGAAAAATATTGTTAAAAACTTTCTTACTAGATCCTCCCAGGTGGTAATTGAATGTGGGGGAAGACTTTGGATCCACTCCCGTGTTTTATCCTTCAGTGAAAATCTGAACAGGCGCAATTGTACTGCATCGCTTGTGACATTCTGAAATTGGAATGTGTCACAAATCTCTAAGAAACTTCTTATGTGTGAGTTGGGGTCTTCATGTGGTAGCCTGACGAATTGCAGTGAGTGTGTAATCATTCAGATGACCGCTGGCTTGATATCGAAATGTTGTGCAGCCACTGGGGGTATGAGAATGCTAGGGTTGACTCCTGTGTTTGAGGATCTCCCATAATTGATCAGCACTTGTCCCCCTTGATTTCTTCCTTGGACCTGTAGCCCTGCTCTCTGGCCTAACTGATGGTCTGCTCCTTCAAATTTCTCTCTCCTAACAATGGTGTCCTGCTCTTGTTCTTGGTTAGCTTCCTCTTGCTCCTTTCTCTGCTGGCGCAAGGTCCTCTCTAGCTTTGGATCAAAAGCAATTTTCTCAATTTTTTCTTTCCCTCGAGTGGAGTAGTCGTGCAATTAATTGCTTCCTAAAACTATAGCACGAGACGACCAACTGTAAAACAACGAATTAAAATAAAAACAACTATCTAAATTCCTAGATAATTTAAACATAGTGGCAACTGTCCCCAGCAATAATGCCAATTTGACAGCCCCCATGGCGTCGTTAGTTCCCTACGGTGCTATGCAATTTTTTTTATAAAACTCAGAAAATCCTAACTCAAAGTGTAGTATCTAGCAATTCCAAGTGTCGAACCCACAAGGATGATCCATATGTTCTAAATTAATTTAGAAATTAAAATTGCAATTGATTGGTTGTTTGTGAGAAAAGAGAAACAATAATAGGATTGATTGGGGTTTGAATCAAGATGGGAGGCTTGCCAGGTTTAGTGATTTTCAGGTTCGTGTGATAGGGATTTCATTGATTATGGATTTGTTCAGTTTTGGTGTCAGAATTGGGTCGGCAGGGGTCTGTGGTTTGGGTATCCCGTCCTATTCTTGTGATTGGACTATTGGAATGGTCATCTACTTAGCGCAATCACAGAAATAGGTGACCCGAAACCTTGTTTAAACATAAACGACATAGATTTAATAATGGTCATATGAAAACTAAGATGATTAATTGATGTAATAAAAAGATAACTTTCAGAACGTAGCAATGGTCATGCAATACGAAAATAAAGAGATTTGGAATTGAATAAAAAGTGTGCAACAATCCAAAACATGAATAAAAAGTATAGAATAATCCCTAAGCACACATCCCCCTATGATCACATCACCCAACACAAAGGGGACTACTCGCTCATGATGAGAGCGAGCATCATGGGTACTTGAAGAAGAAAGGTGGCGTTGCAGAACCCCAGACCGTCACTCCTTTGTCTGGAGGCCTTCCGTTAGTGTTTCTTGGATTACTTTGCCTTCGAGTGCCTTGGAAGGGAGCCTGGGGGTCTTATTTATAGGTGTTTCTCATCTAAAACCGCGGCCCGTGTCACCTGTTTTTTCTTTATGTATCGTCTCCTACACTACGTGTACTTGGGTTATATGATGTGTACCTCAGATCCGTTTTTTGCTCCACCGTGTTGAATATGCAGAAACTTTGTATGCTGGTTTGACTACCGTCGCATGTACTGGTGGTACACGACGTGTACTTGAAGTTCACAGCGTGTTCCGTCATCACGACTTGTTCAATGCAGTATGTTTCACTTGAAATGGTCACGACGTGTACTTGTGGTACATAACGTGTAGTCAATTTTCTTCAGCTTCCATCTCTTCTTCATCTTCAAAAAACTGATGTTGCGCTGCTTTGCTTCATATTTCCATCCCTTTTTGTTCCTTTTTTCACAAATTCATCATTTCCTACCTCAAAACATAAAACAAGTCAAATGATTCAAAAATTGGTAAGATTCTTTAATTAAATACACAAATCAACACATTAAAATACTCAAAAATGTATGCATGAAATAGACGTATCCTTAACATGTTTCGGCTTTTAGTAAGTTTTGTTGTGGAAACGTTGGGAGTCGTAATGATTAAACGATTCAGAGAAGTGTAAAAGGGAAAAAAAGAACAAGAATACAAGGATTTACATTGTTCAAGAATAATCCCTATGTCCACAGAGAGGCAGAAAAATCACTATAATTCGGAAGCATAATTTATAGGGAGTTTTTCAGAGTTCTCACACACACACTGAAACCTTATCCTGAAAATGGGCTAATGTAGAGGAGGAAGCACTATTCCACCAACCGTCGGAAAGTCCGTTGTGGTTTCGTGAAAAGTGGCTAGAAGTCCACGTCGCTACAATGAAAGGCGACCACCCAAGTTAAAAGTGCTACAATGGCTGATGGTTGAAAGTCCAAGGGCTACAGTACTGTTGACTCCGATGTCCGCACTGCTACAATGCCTTGTCAGTGTCGATCGGTCAGCTTTGCTATAGTGGTTAGAGTTGCTGCAGCCCCCCCATTTGGGTCAGGGGCCTTCGGCCCCCAGATCCCCCGGAGTAGGGGCGCGCTGCCCCCTACAACCCCCAACGAGCTCACTGTAGAGCTTGACCCGCAAAAGTTATGGATTGGTACGTAATAAGGGACATAAGCATTCGTCTCAACCGAATCGAGCTACACCAATCCAACAAGTTTAAGTTTTTTAACTACAATTCACCCCCTCTTGTAGTCATTATTTTACTCTTCGATCCTATAGATACATATGAGAAAAAGGAATATCATGAAAACCTAAGAGAGAGTATTTACATGGAATCATGGAAATAAAAAGATGATATTATAAGATCATTGCATCAAATGAATACGTTAACAACATAAAATATGATAATATAAGCATAAGTCAAGGCACACTACCAAGAAATCATGACATAGTGTGCTAGGCTTACCGTCTGTGCACTATACATGCCATCCTATAAGATGAAAACATTACCCAATGCATAGGAGATCTATCAGGGCGTGTCCTTTATATGTTTAAATTTATGTGACCCATATTGATCATATATCCTATGAAATCAATTCATCAATAACCTGTGGGGAATTAGAATGGGTTTCATATAATCATTGAGTTCATAAGAGCTTAAAGGCATGTGCATTTCAACATTTTAAACCCACTAGAAGGGAATGTGAGTTTCATACATGTAAATCCCTAATAAATGATGTATAATAACATTTATATCAATACCATTGAAAATATGATTTGGTATTCACAACAAAATAGGGCGACATGGAAAATCAAAGAATTATTTTGGGAGCATAAAGGGTATATAAAATGGGTAATAGAATTGAGTTAATGAGATAGAATATAAGTCTCCCATTCATAGAAAATCATTTGGATAGTAATGGAATGATTTTACTTTTTTCAAAAAATAGTAATTTGAACATTAGAAAGCATATTGCAATGGAAATATTTTAATGAAAAGGAAGTGGAAGAGAATCCCATACCTTGCAAAGTAGCTTCTTAAAGCTTGAGGATAACACCCTAGAAAATTAGAAACACCTTGAAGGGCTCCGGAGGGAGAAAAAGAGAGGAAATTCATTCTTAATGGCTTTGGAGTGAAGATGAATGAGAGAATGGGTGGGGATTTATAGCAAATGAGGGGGATTTATTTATTAATTTCTAAACATAGGCATTGTAAATTTAGGTTATGAAAAATGAAAATCCATTGGCTTACTCAAGGTTTTATCTTATGATTTCAGACATTCAAGGAATGAGTTTTGACTTTTATTCATGTCAAAAATGAAATCCAATTTTTAATATTACTTTGAACATGGGAAAGTAATTATTCCACAAAATATTATTTTAAAAAAGCGTAATTTTATTTTAGTCTTTTGATAGTTTTTATAGGTTTGGAAAATCATTTTAATTCATTAAAATACATTATATTAATAAAATAAATTATTTTTGGTCATGGATTCTCTTATATTAATTATTAAATAAATATTATATATTTATGAAGTCATAAAATATACCAAAAACACAAAACTGTATTTTTACTATTCACAAAAAATAAAGTATTTTTGAAAATTCTCAAAATTTCACCCCAACCTAATTTCAAGGTGATGATTTCAAATATAATATTTATTCTATCAAAATAAATTCCTCAATAAGAGAAATAATTACTTTAAATAAAAATTACATATTTGTTATGAAATACTATTTTCAGGGGAAACACACTATTTATTCACATTAAAGAATTCTAAAATTTAAAATATCATACATATTGATTCATAAAATGTATATGGACATATAATAAAAAATTTAAAACATAATTATAGTACTTTTGAATTTACTTTTAAAGTGATATTTTACTATTCTGTTGGGTATCATTACTATTACAATGGTCATATAACAGTTACATTCTAACGTTCAGGTAACAGACAAATCCTAATAGTCATATTTCCCTTAACACCCTATATATAATACACTATTTTCATAGCTCATCATTCACTACTTTAAATACAAAGGTTTTACACTTCCCTTGATAATGTCTATTTTATTCCAAACGCTTCTCTTTCATTCTACAGTCTTTATGGAAGGAGTGATATTTATAGGAGAGTTCAGGCCTATGGAGTTTGACTTAGTGTTTTTACTATTCTTTGGTGTTTATCTCTATGTACTATTCTTTTCTATTATATAAAATATTGTTTTATGCTGTGTAATGTTACTATAAAATTTAATAGGCATTCTATGTTCTTCAATTATAAAGAATAATACAACAATCATTGTGAAACATGAGTTCTTTTACTAATAGAAGGAATTTTTGGGTCGTTATATTCTTCCCCCCTAAAGAAATTTCTTTCTTGAAATTTCATTTCATATACTAATGTGAAAAAAATTAAGGGTACTTCTGTTTTATCACTTTTTCTAGTTACTATGATGCATCCTCATACTTATGGTTCTGCTAAAGAACATTGACTGGGTGAGTTATGTCGTTGCATAGAACTTTGTCTCTGTGGTCCAAGGTCTTCACTGACTTCTCCTTGTAAGAAATATCATTATCAAACTATACCACCTATGGATTCAATACATGTGAGGGTTATGGTATGTACTTCCTTAAGAGGGATACATGGAACAAATTATGTACATGAGAAAAGTTTGGCGAGAGTTTCATTTGATAGGATACACCTCCAATGTGATAAGAAATCTCAAAGGGGCCAATATACCCATAACATAGCTTCTCCTTCTTCCCAAACCTCATAAATCTATTCCAAGGATATATACAAAGGAACACTTTATCGCTGAACTCAAACTCTAGGTCTCATCGATGGTTATCAGCATTTTCCTTCCATCAACTTTGTGCTACCCTGATGTGTTACTAAATGACCTTGACCTTCTCATCCATTTCTTCTACCAGTTTGGGTCCCAAAAGTTTTGGTTCTCCAACTTCATCCCAACATATTGATGTTTTTTATTTCTTTCCATTTTTGGATTCATAAGGTTCCATATGAATACTCAAGTGAAATCTACTATTGTATGAGAACTGAACCAAATGAAGATATTAATCTCCACCTTATTTGGAGCCCATTGAGCAATATTTCAACATATCCTAAACTGTTTGGATTATTTTCTCTGATTAGCCATCAATCAAAGGGTGATAGGCCGTACTGAAGTTCAAACCTATGTTCAGAGCATGTTGGATACTTTTCTATAACTTTGAGGTGAACCTCAAATCTTAATCCGATAAAACTGATAGAGATGTTTCATATAGTCTCACCACTTATCTAATGTATATATTTGGAAATTGATAGTGAGAAGTCATCTTGAATGAAAATGATGTGAGAATTCTTTATAAGAGGGACCACCAAGATCCATATGACACTATTCTATTTCATTATCTTCATAAGACCCATGATAAAATCCATGGCGACGTTCTTCCATTTTCATGAAGGTATGGGCAATGGTTTCATCATACCCTTAGGATTTTTTGTTTCTTCCTTCAGTTGTTGACATACAAGGAACTTTGATGTATATTCCATGATCTTCTTTATCATATTGTCCCACCAATAGTGATCTTGGAGATCTCTATATATCTCTATACTCTATGGGTGGTTAGAGAATGTTGAGCTTTGAGCATCAGTCAATAACTCCTTGTTTATCTTAGGATCTGATTGTATGCATAGTCATGACCCAAATCCTAGAACTCCTTTTTCATTAATTTTGAACTCCAAGGCTTTCCTCTTTCTTATAGCATCCACCTTCTTCTATATCTCTAAATAATTTCATTGCGCTTCCTTAATCATATCTAGAATGGATGATTGATAAACCATTTGAGAAAGGTAGGAAGGTTTTCATTCCTTTCTGATTCCCATGTCCATCCTTTTCATTTCTAATAAGATTGGATCATTCTCAATCCCCATCATTGATAAGGTTGCAAGATCTTTTCTATATAGAGAATCTTCTAGTTTATTTTCTTTCTTCGGATGGTAGTGTATTGAGTAGTCATAATCTATGATCAAGTTTAACAATATTCGTTGGAACATATTGATATACTTCTGTGTGAATATATAATCGAGTCTCTTATGATCTATATATATGTCACATTTCTCTCCATAGAGATAATTTCGCAAAATATTGAATGTGAATATTATTGCAACCAACTCCATATCATGATTTGGATAATTATTCTTATGCACCATCATCTGTTGAGAGGCATATGTTATCACTTTATCATTTTTCATGTGGACACAATTTAAGATCTTCTTTGAAGCATCACAATAAATATAAAATCCTTCTCCATAGGTGGGAAGTGTTAATATAGGTGCAGTAATTAGCCTCTTCTTCAATAACTTGAATCTATCTTTATATTCTTTAGTCCAGACAAACTTTAATTCCTTCTAAGTTATCTTGGTTAATGGGTTTGATAATCATAAAAAGTTTTCCACATATTTCCAACAATACCCAACTAATTCGGGGAAATTACAGATCTCTATTAATGATTTTGGTCTCGATCATTCTAAAACCACTATTTTCTTCGAAGGATCCACATATATCCTTATACTTTTGATTACATAACCCATAAAGGATACATTTTGTAGCCAAAATTTACACTTTTTGAACTTGGCATATAATTTCTCCATTCTAAATGTATTTAGCACAATACTAAAATACTTCCCATGTTCTTATTTTCTTTTGGTGTATATGATACTATCATCTATAAATACTATGAAAAATTTTCAATGGAATATCTAAAGATTATATTCATCAAGTGTATGAATATTAATAGAGCATTAGTGAGTCAAAATTGCATTACTATGAACTTATAGTGTTCATACCTTGAACAAATGGTAATCTTGGGCATATCTTCCATCCTCACCTTTATTTAATGATCCCATGATCAAAAGTCCACTTTAGAGAAGTACAAGGATCAACGTAGTTGATTAAACAAGTCATAAATATATTCTAGGGAATTTTTTTTCTTTATCATGATGTTGTTGTATTCATGATAATCAATGAAGAGATGCATCGAACCATCATTACTCTTGAAAAAGTAAATTAGTGCACCACATGGTGAAGCACAAGGAAAATTTCAACCCTTATCTAGATTCTTTTATAGATGCTTCTTCAGTTCTTTTAGTTCAAGGTGGCCATTCTATAGGGTTACTTGGATATTTCTAGAAATCTAGGTATAAGTTCAATGAATAACTCAACCTCACGGTTAGAAAGAAGACCATGGTACTCTTCAGGGAACACATCAACATATTCCTTTATAATGGTCATGTCTTCAAGAGTGGTCCTCTACTTTGTCTAAACCATTTTTTCTAGATATGCTTACTCATAAGGAAATAATTTCCATGATTGATAAGAAGTTTCCAAATGAGATTTATCCTCCTCCTTACACTTGTATATAATTAAAGAATGATTTGAGATATGGAAAGTGATTTTCTTCTCATGACAATTGATGTTGGCTCTATGTAAGGAAAACCAATCCATACCCAATATAGCATTGAATTTCAATAAAGGGAGCATGATATGGTTTTCTGGGTGATTAATCCCACAAATATTGACTGGGGAGGAGTTGTATTCTTGAGTTGAAATAAATTACCTATTTTCTATTTTCATCGATAACTCAACCACTATGTTTTGAGGCGGTGTTTGAATTGTTCTACTGAACTTTTACAATATGAAAGAATTCATAGAATTGGAATCAAATAACAAGTCTACTATTCTTGAATGAATAACCAAAGTACTTTTCACCACATTGTTGTCAGTATCCACCTCAATAGTAGTGGTGGCATATGATCATCCTTTCTCTCTTGGCCTTGAAGGTTATTGTAGTTAGTTATATTTGGAAATCCTTAGCTTAGGGCATTGGTTTTCATAGTGTATGTGTTCCTTGCTGTTGAAACATTAGACCATAGGCTGAGGATTGATGAAACCTTCTTTTCTTCTATCAAATTAATGGGATTCTTCATCTCCCTTTGATATTTGTTTTCTTGATTTCCCTCCTTTCCACACATGTAACATCTCATTCTTCCCTTCAGGAAGTTTCCAGAATGCTTCTCCCTATACTTATGGCATGTGCGTAGTTGCATTTTCTTGCCACCATGAGGATTATATAATGATCCTATAGAGTTAAACTCTATTGTACACTTCTTTTCTTCGGTTTTATTGGACCACTGAGAATCGCCAATCTCCATCTCGACTTTAAGGGCACAACATATATTTCCTTATAGTCATTGAAGTCTTGTATTGGTAAGGATTTTCAAAAACCCAACTTCAGTCCACAAAATAAGTGGTAAAAATTACTTTCAGCATCCATGACAAAGCCAAAGATGTAATTTGAAAACTTTATGAAGTTTTCTTCATAATCCCTAATAGATTCATCCTCCTTTTACTTGAGTCTAAGGAATCCCCTCTCCATTTTAAGATGGAGAGAATGGGGAAAATATTTATTGAAAAATATATTTTTGAATCCATCCTATTCCATGGATTCAATGTATTTATTGGGATTTTTATTCTTGATCAGTGTACACTGTTGATCTGTATCTCCCTCAAGGTAGTAGAAAACCAATGTGAGTTTCTTCTGCCCAGATAATTGGAGGACATATAATATTTTATCAATTGAGTTAATCCATTTCTCTATAAATTAAGGGATCAATAGATTCACTAAAATTAGGACTTGTTTTTGTATAAATGACTCAACTGTAACTCATTCTCTCTTAGTAGAAAGAGGTCATTTGGTACGATTCATGTTATTACTCATATATTGAGTCAATTGTGCTAGTACTTCCATAAAGTTCTCAAATCTTGCTCCCATCTTATTAGGCATTTCATTAGGGGAATCATCACATTTCCTATTGGTTATGTTGTTAACACGATTCCTTCTATTTTTATCCATTTTCTAAATTAATGGAAAGTTTGGGATGAGTATACATGACCCAATAAGCATAGAAAAAAGAAAACCACTTAGCTTAGAAGTAATGACATATATACCCTAATATTGATTCTTTATGTTTTGATCTTGGTTATCTATGGTCATTTTTCTCTTAGGATACATCATCAAGTTCTATAATGGCAGATTTAAACATTTCATAATGGTTTTTCAAGAACATGCGGATTATCCAAATCATATCCCCCATGAGTGACAAACCAGATGCGCAATTAGGTCTCTTTTTCTTGAACTAGGAGAAGATCAAGTCAATACACAACCAACCAGTTTTGGGTTACTACCCATAGGTATATTTGTGCTAAATCCTACATCCACTTGTTTGTATCCAGACAGGGATGTCATTGTTAGGAGACCACACACTTCTTAATTCACGAAAATTTAGGATGTTCTCCTCTACTTAGGATTATCCTTAGGGTTTTTACGAATGTTTTCTAATCCAAATTCCTAAAAATAACTATACCTTTCTCTAATACCAACTATAACAACCCATAACTCATTACATATTATTTTTAACATAAGAATCCACAGACACAACCCATAAATATAGAAGTCTAGTGTCTTTAGAAGATTAGATATATAAATACAACAACATTAAATAAAACTATATCTTATTTATTTAAACTCTATCACTTTATCCTTAATCTTATTGATCTTTTGATACCGTATAGGATATCCTAGGGAATTCAAAATGTAAAAGGGTAAGCAATAAAGTCTTATAAGGGAACAATGAGTGTAAGCATGATACACATGAGACAAAATAGCTATCATGAAAACATAAAAATGAATATTAACATGGATCCATGGCATGAAAAAGATGATATCAAAATATTGTAACATGAATGGAATGTGGAAACAACATAAAATATGACACAAAGAGCATAAGTCAAGGCTTGCTACCAAGAAACCATAACATAGTGTGCTGGATTAACCACGCGTTTCCCATACATAGTATCTCATGAGATGAAAACATTGAACAATGCAAGCACTAATAGGGAATACCCATTATATGTCTATGTTTATGTGTGTCACATAGATCATATATCATAAGAAATCATTTCATCGATAATCCATAGAGAATGAGAACGTGTTTCATATAATCATTGAGCTCAAAAGATCTTAATAACACGAGCCTTTCATCATTCTATACCCACAAGAAGAGAATGTGAGTTTCAGACACAGAAATATCCAATCAATAATGTATAATTTCATTTATAGGAATACGCTTGATAATTGGATTGGGTATTCAAAATGAAAGAGAGTGGCATGGAAAATCACATAATGATTTCTGCAGCATAATGAGTATACAAACAGGCTAATGGAATGTGGTTAATGAGAGGGAATTGAAGTATCTCATTCATAGAACACCATTTGGATAGTAATGGAATGATTGTAAATTTATGAAAAAATTTAATTTTAAAAATAGAAAGATTACTATAAATGAAGTACTTGAATGGAAATGAAGAGGAAAAGAATCCCTTACCCAGCGAAGTAGCTTCTTAAAGCTTGAGGATAACACCCTAGAACCTTAGAAACATCTTGAAGAGGTTATTAGGAGAAAAAATGAGAGGAACTTCATGTTCAATGTCTTTGGAGTGAAGAGGAATGATAGAATTGGTGGAAATTTTTAGCAAATGAGGGGGATTTGTTTATTAACTTCTAAACATAGAAATTGAGAATCCAGGTTGTGGAAAATGGAAAATCATTATCTTAACCATAGTTTTAGATCACAATTTTAGACATTTAGGGCATGTTTTTTTACTTTTATACACGAGAGAATAAAAAATACAATTTTTAATATCACTTTTAGCATGGAAAAGTAATTATTCCACAAAACATTGTTTTTAAAACCTTAATTTCCATGTTTGACTTTTGAATGCTATTTATAGGTTTTGAAAATCATTTGAACTTGTTAAAATAAATTATATTAATAAAATAAAATATTATTTATCATGGATTCTCTTATATTAATTACTGAATCATTATTATATATTTATGAATTCATAAAATATACTCAAAACAAAAAACATTATTTGTACTATTCACTAAAAAATAAAGTATTTTATAAAATTCTCAAAATTTCAACACAAACTAATTTTGAGATGCTGATTTAAAATATAATATCTATTTTATAAAAATAAATACCTAAATATGGGAAATAATTATTTTTAATGAAAATTAAATATTTTCAATAAAATATTATTTTTAAAGGGACACACACTATTTTTTCACTTTAAAGATTTCTGAATTTTATAATATCATGTGTATTGATTCATGAAGAGTATATAGACATATAATAACATATTTAAAATATAATTATAATACTTTTCAATTTACTTTTAAGCTGATATTTTACTATTCTATTTGGTATTATTACAATTACAATGGTCATATAATGCTCACATTACAACAATGAGGTAATGATCAGATCTTAACGGTCAAATTGCCCTTTACACCCTATATATACTCCGCCATTCTCATACCTCATCATTAACTACTCTACTTAAAAAGGTTCTACACTTACTTTGATAGTGTCTAACGTATTCCTAACACTTGTCATTATTTTTACAGGCTTTATGGAAGGAGTGATCTTCATGGGATAATTCAGGACTATGGAGTTTTCCTTAGTGTTTGCACTATTATTTGGTGTTTATCTCCATATACTATTATTTACTATTATAGAAAATACTATTTCATGTTGTGTAATTTTTGAATGAAATGTAAAAGTCTATCCATGTCCTTTAATTATAAAACATAATAAAATAGTCATTCTGAAACATGAGTTATTTTACTAATAGAAGGAATTTTACATTACAGATATACTTGCCCAACATGGGCCCCTATGGGATGCATGCAGATGCTTATGCTCGTAATCTTGGGAAGGGAGAAGCACTCAAGAAAAAGGCTAGTTTTAAATTGGGTTGGGTCATAGATGGTGTCTTTTGAACCTTTTAGAGGATTGGTGAAGTGGGAACACATGGTCCGTCCTTGGGTATCCACATGGGCTATCTCTCATTATGAAAACCGATAATTGCGTCATTCTTTGAATTTGGTGGATTTATATGGGAAGAAACTGTTTATGGTGGAGAGAGTTGTCACAACTCAACCATTATTTTATTTATTTATTTATCTTTGGTTTTTTCCTTGAATTATGGTCTCTTCCAATTTAATTTTTTGAAAATTTTGAGCTTTGGAGAAGATCGTATGGTTAGCCCATATGGTTAGTACTAATCGTGCAGAGCCTATGCGGGTGACCTGTAATTTTTGATAGAATAGTTTCTCACGGTTGGCATAATTAGTCAAACTGTATAGAATAACCATTCAACTTTCATGTGTGTCTCTTGAGGGGCGTACAATTAGTGCATGATTTATTAAACCGTGTGACCAAACCACACAAGCTATCCATATCATTTTTTATTAAAAATTAAAACTAAAATTAAAACAATACAAAATAAAACACACATCACCCTCCCTCTCCCGATACCCATCACACCTCCCCCCTTTCCCCCTCCTGTCATGCATGACCACAGCCAAAGCCCCCTCCATGGTGAGTGCCTCTCCTTCCCTCCATTCCGAACTCCTTATTCTTGTGATGTTGAGTCCGTATCTTCAGGAAAGGATCTTTTCCCCTATTATTGTTCCACCTATTTTCCCCTTCCCCCCTCACTATCCACCACTATTGGTCGAACCCTAGAGGGGTTTTTAATTCTGATTTCCTATGGCTTTGGTATTCTAGGGTTTGTGATGTCCTCATCAGGTCTCGTTCAACTCTTAATTGAAGCTTTAGACCATCCGCGCTTGATCCAAGGTAGGTCTCCCCTTTCATTTATCATTAAATTTAAGAACTTAGATTTCCTAAATTTTTAATCCCTAGTTTTGATATCAAATGATAATAATAAATATTTTTAAGGAGTATTTAAAGGAAAAATCATGTTTCACTTGATTTTACCTTCAATTCAAAGTTTTCCCCAAAATTGGATGCTTGGTGGAAATGATGCTTTAATTAATCTTGTACACCCGAATGTTTGATAAAAATCCGATGGCCTTTATAAATAATTTATGTTATTTTAAAAAGGGTTTTTGGATCTTTAAAGTGAATTTTCAAATTTATTTTCAATTTTTTTACTTAGCATTTCAAGTAATTCTTGAAATGCAAAGTTTTTTTGATGTGCTTCAAATTCTTTTCTTTTTTATATAAAATCATGAGGTTTGTAATTACCGTTTTTAACTCAATGGTTGTGCGAATATACATGGGTAAACAAATATATGTGTGTGTACCCATTCACATGGGAGTGTGTAAATTGGTGCAATGTGAAACACACACACACACATATAAATGTATACAAGCATAACGAGAGGGGAATTTTAATAATTCAAATCTTGATGGTTAACTTGGTTCTCAAATAAAATTTTAAGTGATTTTCTAAAAGTCAAATTACGAGGTCCGTTTGACACTTTCAAGTAGGTGGTTTTTTAGAAATTTTTTTGTGGTAGAGTAAATATTGCTTTAGTTCTCAAGGATTTCTAAAATTATATTGATATATGAAATGGTGTTTTGAGGGCTTCTTTTATGTGATCAACTATTTGTAAGGTTAGTTTCATTTGTGTGTAGGTGGTACTTAGCTTAATAGAAAGATGTTTGCACATGGGAACCCTAGGTACTTAGGCGGGTGGACTAGGACAAGTACACTAGTCAAGGTACGTCCTCCTTATCCTTTAGATCACACTACAATAATAACTAAACTATACGATGATAGTATGGATTGGTTGCCACTGGGAATTTGGTTTCTCCCTCCTTAGTGACTCATGCACGGGAATGGTTATACGTGGTTCGATCACTGAGAGTATGAGGATCCCAGGATGAGGCCAAACCTTAGTTTCTTAAGGCTACCCATTGTGATCTATTTATTTATTTTTCTCGCTTTCTTTTCAAAATAATTAAATCATTTATTTTATGATATATGAAATGTTTCTTTCAATCCAATGTTTTATTCCATGTAATGTTTGGAATAAATGTTTTATTAAAAATTCATATCCCTCCTCGCTTGAAAAGAATGCTGGTTTTGAAAAGAATGAGAATCATTATTTGGTTTCTAAATAAAAACTGGCATCATACATACTTTTATAATTTTATTTCAAACTAGCATATAATGGATCTTTACTTTAAAGATTATGCTTGGTGTGTTGTTTCACTAGGAATTCCCACTGAGTTTTATACTCACACCGATCATGTTATTTTAGTTTCAGGTTATGGCACTTTTATTTCTACCCATGGGGTGATGATGTATTAGTGGGTGGTGACTTGTATAGTCATGAGGAGGTATATTGATTGTTTTATTTATTTTATCCTTTATTTATCACATCAAACACATTTTACGTTTATTGTTTTCTATGGATAGAAGTTAGAGATATGTACTGGTGGCCAAAGAAAAGGTTTATGCAGGTAGATTTTTATGCGTCTGTGCATTTCAGGGGAGGGATACTGGGGGTGAGCGGAGGGATTAATATAAATATTTATTTTTGATGCTTTTCTTTATAGATTTTATATTATATTTTTTTTGTTTTTTTATTTCTTGATATTTGATTTTGCATGGATTTATGATGTATGGATGAGTCATGCTGAAATTTTATTTAATTTATACTGCTTGTTTTCTTAATTATTTATCGGGCGCAATCATTTCCACTTGGTTCACTTTGATACTTGACACTAGTTTCCATCCCATGGGGATCAAGAACAACCTTCAATCCTTATAGAGGACCAATTTGGGTTTCTGACAGAGAGAAAACTTGGGTTGGTTCATGATAATTTTCATTGTGAAACATGAGTTCTTTTACTAATAAAGGGAATTTTTGGGCCATTACAAATATACTCACACCCAACATAGGCCCCTATGGGATGCGTTCAAAAACTTATGTTCATGATCTATGAAGGGAGAAGCATTGAAGCATGAGGCTAGTTATACATTGGGCCAGAGGCATGGATGGGGGCTTTTGGACCTTTTAGAGGATCAGTGAAGTGGGCACACATGGGTTGTCCTTGGGAATCCATATGGGAGTTATTGACATGTGATCATCATTTTTTGGGATCCAAGGGGTATGTTTGGATTAAACACTTTATACTTGTAATGTTTATAACTTCTTTCATCCAATGGGTTGATTTATGGATATTTTAGGGTCTCAGTTGTATATGATGTATGTTCATAGAATATATTCCTATAGTTGTGCTTCATTATACACCTATTTTTTGTTTTTCTTATTGGTCGCATAGTATGATTGGTTTTCAAGAGAGGTCATACCAACATCAAGTGTGGACATTTTTTTGTGTAGTATGGCACTGAAAGGGTTAAAACCATCTCCCACACATGTATCCTTTAAACCTTAATGTTTACACCAGCCTTTGGAAATTGGGCAGTGAAAATGACATGTTTTGATGATTTGATATGGGTATGGTTTTGGTATTCAGTTAATAAATGTTATATAAATACACATGATTCCATATGTAAATTTATATATATATGGCTTTCTTTATAACCAGATATAATTCACCCATCATCTTGTTGGATCTATCAATATATCTTAGTTTCTTATTACTCAGGTTTGTCATGCATGTCAATCATGATGTCCTTAACATCCACCTAAACAAGGGCGCACTGTTGAATGATTGATAAAGTGATTCACAATATATGATTACCCATATCATTATACAACTACAATAACATACTAGAATCCTGATATCAAACCCAAATCATGGATTAGGATACCCTCTTAACATAACTTATAAATCGTGACCCATGATCCCTGATCTTGTGTCCCATGACATCATAGTGTTTCATGATCCAACTATCTATCACTACTAACCATTGGTCATCACCATCAGACATCAAAATTCCTAGGTCCTTATGGTTAGGTCTCATACAACTCACATAAACCAATTTCAATAACATTAAACAAATTTCCTTTAAATTTCTAAGCCAACTAATGTATTCAGTTCTGGCCTCAAATATGATACCTTGCATAAATTCTACTCTATTCTAGCATGTAAACCACTACAACTTTCATACTCACCTTTATAAAATCTTACAAAAATTCTCCAACATTAAAGATGACTATGATTGAGACACTCCTTTACCTTTCCTTTCTAGTTTAATGGATCACTATCAAACAAATAACTTACTTTCAAGATTCATAATATCCCACACACCTATTATTTCTATAATAGAAAAAATTTACTTACTATAAACTAAATATTTTGATTCAAGTTTAAATATTTATAAGATCCCAAATTATCTAGAAGGAATGAACTATAAGTTCATGAAAAACTTTTTTAATTGTTACTTCTCCCTTTATTAACACTTAATCAAATTTTCAAAGACCTATAATGATTTCAATCCAAAGGGAAGTTTTATTAGTGTTTCATCGATTAGAGTTTCTCTCAAATTATTGAATGATATCTCATGAGTGATATCCTCTTAAAAATATCTCTATAATGTGATTTTAAATCGCTAGATGGTCATTTTCAAATGATCCATCTGTCATACTCTTTATAAACATCAATTACTCAAATCTCATGGTTTGTCAAACCTTTTTATCCAAAAAATCCCTATTATCAAAAAAATTTATTTCAAGATTTTTCCTTTATTTTACCATTTATCCCACAATGTATGACATGGATTTATAACCATAAGCCACTACCAAAGGCATCATAAACCATCTCTAATACTTAATTCCACATTATTGATCATAATCATGTTTCAAACCGAACATGTAATTTACTAGCCACACTACTCATATCCAAAAAACGACTACCAAGAATAATGTCACATGACCCAGCTCATGTCATCTCATACTATAAATCTCATAAATTGAATGAACCTAGACTCCCTTGACTCAAAGGAATGTGAGATCCAACTAACCCATACTAACTCCATGTCATTGAGTCTCTCACAAGTGAATACACAGTCCTTCCCTACCCTGCTATGACACTAGACCCATATCACCATGATTCCAATATCACTAACCCTATGACCTCAAATGTAATAAACCATTATAGGAATTAAAGGAAACCCATATTTCTTAATCTACCCACTATATGGTTTTTAATCTATCGAGGTGCCCCATGTAAATATCATTGCATATCCAAGAATAACATACATGTACCAAACCTTGTTCTAATCATCACATTCCTATCCCATCCATCTTAGGGTTGTAGACACACCATATGAACATACCAAAAACATCAGTAAGTGGAATCTATTTGAAAATACCACTCTTGGATTTAGTAAAATAACAAAAACCCAATACATTTTTTATGAAATCACTAAATATGTTATTGTTGAATTTTAATTAACCAAAACTCTTTTTTTCCAAATCCTTTCCAAATTTTTTTTAACTTAAAAACATTTTATAGGATTACTTATTCTTGATATAAATAAAAATTTATTTTTTAGATGAACCTATGTTCTAATTATGATGCATGCTCAAATTCTCTCTATTTTTTTCTATCCAAGGGTAAAATAATCAAAACACACACAACATAACTTAATAAAAAACTCAAAATTACTTAAAAATCAATAAAAAATGTCCCACCATCCTAGAAACTTATTCTTTCACTATGGATGTGCTAGCTAGACACACGATATCCTTCTTAAGTTTCAATTATCACATCTTTGTTTACACATACCAAATCAATTAATTCAAAATAAATATTTGATAATATTTATAACATCCTTGGTTTGATATACCGAAGAAATATTTTAATCTGGTCACCACAAACCTTAGGTCCATCTCCCTATACTATAGACCCTACTTACTAGAATCATGGGTCTAATCCATAGAATGGGGAGACTATAACCTCTATATTATTACTATCCAAAAATAAAAATCAGAAGAACTAGTAAGAAATACAACATTGTACAATATATAATCATATAAAAAATATAACCATAAAAAATAATAAACCACTTACCATATTTAAATGAAACCCATTATGAAACATAAAATTTACATATATACAATGGATTTCCCTAAATGGGTAATTATATGCATGAAAGGATAGAAAAATTATAAATATAAAATCCAAAATGAACATAAAAAATAAAGTCCTGGACCTTACTTCAAAACCAACTCCCTTCCCCATTATTGCACTTGAGCTCAAATTCTAATTATCAAGAACTTTTCGCAACTTTCATCTCAACCACAAGGGATAAATGTCGATTGAGATACACATGTAGGGTTTGAGTAAGAAACTTGGCAGGATACTACCAATGATCCCCATAAAATATTCTACAATATATAAAAATAAATCCATGTATAATATCATATGAATTCAATAACACTTAACATACAAATAAAATCCAAGTCATCTTACTCTAATCAAGACACCATGGTGATCATATGTATCTCTTTTGACCATTTATAGTAAGAGATCATTCATACAATGAGATCATACCATAATGATTCATGGACCTCCAAGTAAGTCCATCATGAAATATTTTATCATCTAAAATGTGGAAGAGGTGTATCATAACCAATCCTTTGTGTATTAAAAACAATATGGGGTCACTACACTTGTGTCAACCCTTAACATTCATATCAATGATAAAATCATCTAAATATAGAGGATGGCCTCACATAACCAATCTCTTAGGGAGAACCACAACTCAAGGAACCATGATAATGGCCATTGGGTAACCTAGAATCTGAATCGACTGAGAATAATCTATATTGTGGGAAACTCTGACCTAAGACTTGATGAATGGAATCTAAAGCTACTCAAAAATGAGAATTAATTAGCAATTATGATATCTCAATTTTTTCCCAGCATAAATCAACCGTAGTAAAAATGAACTAATATCTTAAGAATCACACTACCCTTTCCCATCCCTTGGCTATAAATCGACGTGTTCCTAGAATATCATAACCCAATGTAGCTTACCTAGAACTTAGTTATTAAATAATGAATATCATGTGTTACACCATTTAGGCCACTATATAGTTCTCTAACTACCCAATTGATGCTTGTTATGCTCTGTAATCAACTCTTAGATGATTTCACATCATGTAGGAAACAACTCATCATTCAACACATTAGCTATCTAGTTGAGTTAATAAAAAAAAAATAAACTAACCCATTTCATTATGAGTTTGAATTCTATTCCAACAACTCAGGTCATCACTCAGTTCATTTTATAATCTAAATTAATAACCACCAATGTACATATTAAGGCCTTAAGCTTCATTTCTATTTTTTATCACATTAAGTCAATTGAAGAACCAATATAAGAGTGTCAACTCCTAGGTAAACTATGAGTGGAATACTATTATTGATCAATTAAAACAATTAACCACCCCATATATTATCCATTAATTCCATGTATAGCCACACGTGGCCTCCCACAATACATCATACCCCATGCTAGAGAATTCCTTCTAGGGTGGCTCATAAATTCCTAGGTTCATTCCCAATTTATCATTCGAACCAAACTCCCAAAAAGGAAAACCTTCTTTGGTTATTTATTCACACCATCCACTCATATAAAATCCCTTCCTAAACATAATAAGTGATTATCCTAGGTCTTTAATATTAATATCATCTATAGAAACTCACTGAGATTCAATCCCTTATAATTCACCAAAGTATAAAAAAGATACATGATCTCTAGGAAATTCCAAGATCATTTCATTATAAATTTAATGTTCATTCTAACCCAAATAGGTTATACCTACTTATCCCAATCTCTCTTACTATCTCATTTCTCAAGTAGTATAGTAGCTAAAACACCCATGTTCACATACAATAATGACACACAATATAGACAAACTTAGGGATTTATAATTTATGGAACCCTTACCTTAATGAAAATTTAACCCGATGTGCTTTGTTTATTTAATTCCATATATGATCTCATTGATCATACTTAAGCATATGGGTCACTATCTCATGACACAATACTAAATTAATTAATTATACATATTTATAATTACTTTAACATAAAAAATTAAAATATTCATAATCTATAAAAACTAACAAAGGGATTCAAACTATCTGGAAACTTGAGAAACTACTTGAAATTATATCATGGAGTACTTCTAGTACTCAAATGTTCTAAATAAACATGTTTCATAACATAATGTTTTGTTAGTTTAAAATATAGATCAAAGAAGTATCTAGGGAAACTCACTGAGAACCTAACCATATCCGCAACAACAAAAATATCATGTTTATCATTTCCCACCCTTCTCTAACAACCACATGAAAAATAACCATTATATCAGTTTCATTTTACCATTTTTGTGAAGAAATATAACATATATCCCTATGTGTAACCATAAAAAATAAATGTAAGGAGGGTGAATAACAACATTAAGGATTGGAAGGAATACACTACCTAAAACCACCTCTAAAAAAGTCTCAAAATTGGCTATTATTTAAGGGGAAACAAGGGAATAAACCAAGGGTCTATGGATGAATAAATGTCTCTCCTTTTGAGCCACATATTTCTCTTACCCTAGTGTGGGGGTACATTGTGAAAAGATGAATTAGACCCTCCTTTTTAAAAAATCACCTAGGCACTTTCAGAATTCCAGTGGCATTAAACAAAATTATAGTGAGGACACATGGGTATCGATGGATTGGAACCTAGCTTCTGGTGATAAGGGTTGGAGTGAAATAACACCTCCAAGTACACTAAAAAATTAGTGGACTTCTATAGGGGTTTTGGTATCATGTTGTTTCCACCTACTATACTTGAACACTAACATGACCCATGAAATTTACCTCTTGGTGTTTTCTACCATGGTTTTCACATCTAAAAATTAAATTTAAACATTCTAAACTTATCCATAACCTTTTTACACTACCCAAATTATAATTTTATAATTTACCTTAATATTGATCCTTATAGACCCAACCATTATCTAATTTTACTCACATGTAATTAAATTGGCCATAAAAAGTTCCAATGAGTTTTAGTAAGAAAATTTTATTTCCCTTGTATTAAATTTATTGTGCTCATTGTGAGGGTCATAATTGAATCGATGAAGGAAATAAAACTCTCATAGAGTACAAGAAGGGAATTGGTTTAAATGAAGGAAAACAAGAAATTAAAACAAGAAATATAAGTAAAATGGAGAAAAAAATATGAACAATAAATAAAATGAAAAAAGTAAATAACACAGGAAATTTACATGGTTTATGCCAGTTTAGTCCTGCTCCATGGTAAGAACACCACTACAACATGTTATTATTATGAAACGAAACACCAAAATAATAATAAAATAGAGAAAATAAAATTAGAGATGCAACACACATAGAACAAGAAAACTATCCAAAAAATGGGCCTCGTCACACCATAAATGATATTTGAACCCTACTTTGAGGGTGATACTGAATTTAATTGATTTGGATAGAATCAAGATTTCCAAACCCACACAAAGACCATAAGGAATAAAGAAAACAAAACATAGATCCAAAGCATAAAAAAATATCACAAGGGAGTAATAAAGGAAGAATCCCAGATCTCTTGAAGGAGAAGAAGTATGGCCATTATTATAGAATCCTGAAGAGGATGTATTCTAGATAGAGCATGCAAAGTTCAAGCAATCCACTAGAGATGATGACCAGAATAGGAGTTGCATAGGTGCAAAAGAGGAGAACCAAAGCTTCTCCCTTTCTCTTGGACTATCTTCTCTCTGAATGAAAGATGAAGGAACTATAGGGGATCTCAACCATAAGATGTCAAGCACTCATCCAAATGAAGATAAATAAGGAAGAATCATTAAATGTAGAATAGTTAGTGAGGAGATGGTTGTCAGGAACAATAGGAGAAGGTGGACATGTGGGCGACGAAGCATGCATGGAAGGACCAAGAAGATTAGACCAATTTAATAAATCGTGCAAAAACCAATCCACATAGCAGTCAGAAACTTGAATACAAGAAGGGGAGGCCTATTTTCAATAAAGCACAAAGGCCACACTTAGTAGATGTATGATTGGGACAATCAATGGCTTTTATTACACCCAGGGAGAGCCTGAGGGTCAATCTAGTAAACCAGAACATACCCCCAATCCTAACACCAAGCACATGAAGTTGTATCCAACAATCCTAGATGGAAGCCTATAAAGAATAAGCCCAAACCAAATTATAATTTGGATAATAATAATAAACTGAAACAATTTTTTTTATGGAAAATTTAAACAGAATTTTTTAATTTGAAAATTTTTTTCAAAAAATCTCCACATTTTAAAATTAAACTAACAGATTTAATAGATGGTGTTCTTGAAAGGAATATATATCCTACCACTAGGTTCGGGAAAATTTTTATTAACAAAAAATAAATCTAAGACTATAGTATGTTCCGTGGTGGCAGATGAACTTCATGTACTTACACTTCTACTTCTATCACACTACTAAAATAATAGCATGACCATAAATAAAAAACCAAGAAAAATAAAAAATAAATAGAGCTTACCAAAATAACATAATTCTCCACTGAAGCTAGAAAAACTCCCCAGTATGCAGTCACCTGAAAAAACACAACCTTTCTTAGGGTAAAATAGTGAACATGAAAAATTATAAAAACTAAAAATAATGAAAATAGTAAAAGGTAGTAGAAACACATAAAAACCAAAACTAGGAAGATGATAGGAGAAAGATCTCCACCTAAGCTCGAATGGATTAAATCGTCCCAAAGAAAACCCCCTCCCACCGATGGCCCTTGCAAACACAACAGATTCAATCCTAGGAACACTGAAAGGAGGAAACCTAGAAACTATACCTATTTCAATATATAGGGTTTCTAAACTAAACTATAGAATATTAATAGTGTTGAAATTGGGGCATACCATATTTTTCTAGGCCATACTATCCTCATTTTTCAAATCTAGACAATAACTTTTAATATGTTTGGTCCTACTACACCAAAAACATCAAAAAATATTAAGTAAGTTCTTAGTCATTAGTTACTTTTCATTGTTTCTATTTTGACCCCTAACACTCAACATATTTAGTTAGTTTTAACCTCATTACCCTCTTAATTAAAACATTGTGTTTGAATGTCATGAGAGAAAACAATAGGTTTAACCTCTTCTAATGTTATGGAATCACGACCTACAACAAAAAATATTTTAACAAACTAAAATAATCATCAAGGGAGGTTAGAAGAATCAATTTTTAATCTTATTCTAAAAATTCAACATCTATATTAGCTAAATATAGAAGTTATTTATTTAAATAATCAATTTGAACACATAGAGAAGAGCCCGAGGTCATTTTAAAAGTATACAACCTCATTTTTTTTATAAAAACAAGAAAGTATTGCTTTGGTCATATATAAATGTTCTAGTTTAATTCAAATTGATTTAGTAGTAGTTTCATGGGAAAATTCATATAAAACCTTTCCTCATAGGGTTAAGAGGAGCGTATAATGAGCCTTTTATAAAATTCTAGGATCAATATCTATAAATACTGAGATGGTATAACCATCAGTAGAGATGGAAACTATTGGTTTTTTAGGGCCATAAATGTGATTAACCCGAACCGAATACCCTCTCAAAATGGTACCCAACTCAAGCCGTCACATACCTGAAGGGAATTTCCGATCTCCACGGGCTGGCATCTAGCACCCAAGAAATAAATAATACAGGGAATGATTTTTCTCAACCTGAAGTACACATCATGAAATATATACACATGTATATAAGGAAATAGTAGAATAAAGATGAATACATATATATGACATAATAGAAATCGGAAAATGGAAGTGATACAACTAAAAAGGCATCAAAACAATATCTAAGAGACCAATCCAACAACAAAGGATGAAAAAACCAAATAGTTACACCAAAAGTATCTATGTGATAGCATGGGAAAAACCACACCATCTCACTATACAACTACCCAAAACCTAGCTAATAGAAAACCTTTCCACCTCACCGTGGTACATTGCCTTTCCCTGCATCGAAAGACATAACCAGGTCTACACACCACTGAAGGGGTATGCAGGGTGTGATCCAAACGACTTAGTAGGGTCTAACCCAGGTTTTCTATATCAAGTCTCTAAATAATAATCCAAGCATGCTCAAATTTAAAGAAAACAAGGCATGATATACAGTTTAATAGTTTTGTAATAAAATAACAAAGAGACAATTTAATTTCCCCCTTTTCCACATTTTCAAATAAAGTAGGTAAATTGGGTTCATAGAATTTCATAGACATATATCGAAATAGATATATCAAATCAAACCAAACTAAATCATGAATTGAATATCATATCAAATCCATGGCAACACAATCAAAATATTACAAACCAAAAGTGGCTCAAATTGACCAAGAAGCATGGGTAACAACACCCCAAGGATCAAACTAGGTCTGGATAGCTAGGACACTCCTACCTAAACATAGAAAATCTCACACACATAAAGCCTATAAACATATGCATGGAGCCTAGAGAGCATAGGAACACCCCAAAAAGTGAACCCACTAATAGGTATAACAAGTCCTTAGAATAACAGGCCCATGGAGCAGAGGAAATACCCATGAGAACCCCCCCCCAAAGTGGATGAGATCTATTACTATAACTTCCACCTAAGTAACCAAGGCTTCCCATGTTCTCTACTTTACAAACCATTTCATAAAAACATTTCATCAATTCATACTTTGAAAACCATTTCATAAAACCATTTCACAATGCTTTGAAAAAACCTTTCCATTTACCAAAACCAAGGGAAAAAAATATTTTTATAAAAACCCAGTTCAAAAAACACAAAAAAAATTAGTCAAATAATTCCATTTTATTTAATAAAAAATTTATTAAAAATAGGAGCAATGATGTTCACCAACACAGGCTAGAGATGGAACCACCTACCTCAAAAATCAGGTCTCACATGCCCACAATAGAATCCACCAAAATAAAGAAACCAAAAATGAAAATGGGGGCCCTAGAATCAATCTACACGTCTCATAATTGATTCAATTTAACAAAATGGGTTGGCAGAGAAGAGGAAACAACACGTACCTCAATAACGCACACCCTCCAAACCACAACCAATAAGGAAAAAACACCAGAAATAAGTTCAAATGAGGGATCTAGAAGATAATCAAAGGAATCATCACCATAGGCCCACACAACCAATAGCGCAACACAACGACACTATTGTAATCAAAGGAAATTAAGAAGCATAAAGGATCTATTACCTATAGATATGAAACACAACTACCATAATGATCCAATGCCGAATGAATCAATCTGGAATGAATAGAGGCTCCCAAAATTGCTGGAGAAGAGCCTTAGGTTAAGAGAAAGGGAGGCCATGAAAGAATGAAATAAGATTTAGATGATGCAGTTCCCTAAAAGACCTATTTGTGAAATTTAGATGGTGTGTAATCCCTTAACATGTTGTGTAATCCACATGACTCATATATGCTGAAAAACCCATCTCTTTTTTATTAAAAACTGATCTTTTAACATCAAACAATGTGTTACCCTTACACAAAGTGTAATCATTCATGCTGTGTACTCATCTCAAGACTTGATCCTAGAAAACATGACATGTCATGTACCCCTTACATGACATGTAAATTTCCTACAAACAACAAAAAATACATATTCTTACATGAAAAGAAAAACCACCTCGGGCATTAACCAAACTCAGTGAGAACCCCAAAAATCCATTAACACATTTATACCTGGACTCCATTATTTCAAAAAAACATACATCCCTAAAATTTAGGTTATTTTTCTCAGTAAATGTTCTCCATCCTCAGGAGTCCCAAGATGCATATAATTAAAGAGGAAAAAAGTAAATAGAAGGAAAATACCTAAAAGCGGGTAATGAGATGTTACAAAATACCTACCATAAGACTTTTCAACCCCTAGAAGTCATGTAGAATAATAAAGTATGGTAAAGAGGCAAGTCCACTACTCTCTCATCAATGAATCACACTCCCAAGTATCATGATAATTTGATCCATGTCACCCTAACACTATAACAAATAGAATTGAATTCCCATGCAAGACTTTCACTTAAGAGTCAATGATCTCTACTGGCTGCTCCACAAAAAAAACATCCAACTATATATCAATCTCTTCCCATATCCAAACATGAGAGGGATTAGGATGGTATTTCCTAAGCTGTGATATGTGGAAAACATCATGAATTCTTATAAACTAAACCATAAATTACAACCAATAAGCAACATACCCAAGCTTCTTAGATACCTTAAATGGTACAACATATCTCAGAGCCAAATTTCCCTATTTTTTGAGCTGACACTAACCCAACCAAGGAGAAACTTTCAAGAAAACATGGTTACCTATGGAAAACTCCAAAGGATGACATCATTGATCCATATAAGATTTATATTAACTATTCACTATAACCAGATGCCGATGTATATTCTGAAAACTCTCAATCATATCCTAAACCAAACTCATTCCCACTAAAGAATCTTTTCCCACCTCTTCCCTATAAAGAGGTGACCTGCACGGGTGACCATACGGAGCCTCTAAAGGATCCATTCTGATCAACGATTGATAACTGTTATTATAAGAAAACCCAACTAGTCCTAGACTGTTATCCCAAGATCCACCAAAATTTAAGACACAAGCACGAAGCATGTCCTCCAAAACCTAAATAGCATGCTCTATATTACTGTTTATCTATAGATGATAACTTGTACTCAATCTGACCTGAGTCCCAATTGCATACCAGAGACTCCTAAATAACCTTAATGTAAACCTAGGATCCCTATTTGACACAACAATATAAGGAACCCCATGAAACCTCAAAAATTATTTTACATAAATCTTACCTAGATCTTCTACTTTAGTGATGTCACTAATCGAAATGAAATGAGTTGAATTTTTTAACCGATGAATCACCAGTTAGATAGCATCACCCCTCATAGATTCTGTGGTAATCCAACAAAAAAGTCCATCGGTACCTCATCCAATTTCCAAATAGGCATCATAAGAGGTTAGAGAAAACCTAAAGGTTTTATATGCTCTGCCTTTATCTATTGGTTGGTGTAAAAGTGGGACACCAAATCAGAAATGCCACGCTTCATACCTGGCCACCAGAATCACTTTCATATGTCATAATAAATCTTATTAGTTCCTAGATGAATAACCCATTAAGATCTATAAAAAAAAAACAAAATTGAGCTCCTCATAGATATTGGGATGACAATCCAATCCTCAAAAATGAGAATACCATCTAAAGAGAGACCAACCAAAAATGGTCTCCCCACCATATAGGGTTTCCCGAGTTCCTCTAAACTCAACATGCCACTACTGAATCTGTAGAATAGAATTAAGGAGATATGATGATAACTAAACACTGGTTAGAACCATACCCAAGACATCCTCCTAAGCATCCAAATGAAACTAAGAAAAAATCCTCATAAGGTTCCACTCTTCCTTCGATTACAAAACAGATTACGATGACACTTTCCTACTAAGAGCATCTGAAACAAAATTTTCCTTCCCTAGGGTGTAGGCGATATCAAAGTCAAACATATAAAGGTATTCGAACCGTCATATCTTTATAAGATTTAAGTCTTTCTAAGAAAATATGAAGTTGAAACTTTTATAGTATGAAAATACTATGAACCTATCCCCAAAAAGATAGCGCAGCTAGCACTAAAGAGCATGCATAACTATGACAATCTCTAAATCATGAGTAGGTTAATTCTTCTAATGTGATTGAATTTGAGGACAACCTTAAGCCACTACATGATCATACTATATAATAACACAACCCAAAATAGTTCTAGAAACATTATAGAAAACCATATACACCTTATCAGGCTTAGGTAAGATCAGAATAGAAGAATATGTTAGAATTATTTTCAACTTGTCGAAAGAATATTTACACTTTTCATCACAAACGAATTTCACCCCTTTCATGGTAAGACAAATCAAAGGTGATTTCAACTTTCAGAAATCGTTGACAATCCATCGATAGTTTCCAACAAGACCAAGGAATATTTGAATCTCAAATACATTTTGTGGTTCTTCCCAAGACAAAAAATCCTTTACCTTTTCAGGATCAATTGATACTCCATGATAAAAAATAATGTTCCCTAATAACTTAACTTCTTGGATCCAAAAATTTCATTTTAAAATCTTTCCAGACAAATTGTGACTCCTCAGTATTTCCAAAACCAAACTCAAATGGTGCTCATCCTCATGCTCAAATCTCAAGTAAACCAAAATATCATCCACGGACACTACCCAAAAATTGTTGAGATACTGATGGAATATACGACTCATTAAAACCATAAAAACTATAGGATAATTAGTTAGACTAAATGACATCACTAGGTATTCATAGTGGATATACCTACTCCTAAAATATGTCTTTAGTATATAAAACTTCTGAACTATGAGATGATGATAACCCAATCGAAGATCAATCTTTGAAAATCACTTTTCCCCTTTTAACTGATTAAAAAAATTATCCACATGAGGAAAAGGATAATTATTCTTAACAGTTACCCAGTTTAAATTCTCATCATCCACACACAATCGATGTGAACCATCTTCCTTCTTGGCAAAGTGAACTGGGGTTGGCCAAGGTGAATCACCACCATTGGTCTTTCTCCGAGTCTTTTTTATCAATAATGATGAAATCACATCATCCAAATTCAGAGTGTCTTTCCTAAAAAACAATATGGTGATGAGATTATCATATGAATCAAGTAACAAACCCATAGAAGCAAATAATTTTCTTATTCTTCCATTTCAATAGGTACCGTGTTTCCTTTATCATTGATCTTGACTACCACTAAAGACAAATCCATCAAAAGTTTGGTGAACTCATCTATATGGTTACCTAAATCTTCAATCTTCGGTATTAGCTAATGATATAATAATTTTTCAGATATAAATTACTTGTGAGGGATTTTGATTTATACCCAGTTTCAAGATTCACCCAGATATCCTCCAGATCTGTTAGATACATCACCTCCCATAGTGTATTATCCACCAAATATGTAACATCCCAAGGTTTTCTAAAAATAAATTGAAAATGCTTGAAATTTTGTTTAAGGTATATATTTATAAGTATCCTTTAAACATAATTTTATTTCTTCTATGTTTTGAATTTCAAGAAACTATCATCTACAATTGTGTTCAGTATGTTATTTCGAGTCTGATAGAATAAACTTGTTTTTTTGGTGAATAGTAACATGCCCTTATGAATAGTAATATGAATAGTAATATGACCTCATGAATAGTAAATAATATTATTATTTTATTTTCCCATGGCAATAGGATAATGGGATCTTAATTAATTTTCCAATGTCACATAAAACTAATTGCACTTCAATTTTGTTATTTTTCGAATTAACTGTGACCTTATTTTAAAATTAAATTAATAATATTTAGAAAATTATTTTTGAAAAATGGAGTTCATTTTTGAATTCTACACATCGAAAAATGGTTGGGGTAAATTTTTGGTATTTTTCTGAAACTCTTGAATTTTCGGTGAATAGTGAAATACGGTAAAATACCGTATAATCAATTTATCAGTAAAATGCACTATTTATGACATCATAAGTGATGCAAGGCCACTTGCTTCGAAATCACATGATATTATCACTATTTAGGGCCACTTGATTTGAGATTATTCATAGTCTTGATAAAAATATTATAATAATAATTAAAATAATCTAAAATACCTCCCCTCCTCCACTATAAATACCACCCTCACTCCCCTCTTCCTCCCACACCTCTCAAGCCTTGAGCATTGTCTAATTTCTGCCAAATTCCCTCCTCAATCTTCTTCCCCACGTCCTAGAACTTCTGGTCTCACCAAAAGACCAAAATCAAAGCCCTTAAGAAGGATCTCAAGGAGAAGAGATCAAGAGGTAAACATCCTCTTTCATTTTCATTCTTTCCATCCATTTTATGTTATTCTCTTCCTTTCCCTTTGTCTTTTGTTGGGATATTTCATTAAATATTTTCCCTTACAGTCCAAATTTTGTATGATTGATGAGATATTCCATTCCTCTCATCAATCTTGTTTTTATGAAATTTTTAGAGGCGCCGTTAGGCTGCCGAATTTTTTGTAAGAAATTTCTCATGTTTTCTTTATTCCATGATTCCTTCCACTTCTTTCTTCACCCCCTCTTATCCAAGAGGCATGAAATCTCCAGAATCATGTATATTCTGGATGTTTTCATGTTTATGGAAAATTACAAATCATTATTCCTCTCCTCTTTCACTTATTTAAAGAATCAAAAAACATTGTCCATTTGTGTCGAATTACCGATATCGTGGACGATGTATTTTCAATTTCCATTAATTATTTCAAGTCTGGTCATGAAACCATTTATATGGTTGAACCAGGTTATAATATATGTTTTATGAATCATATAAGGTTCTGTAATTCTTTTGTACTCATGATTCAAACTTATAAGACTAAATGAAATTGTAATTATCAAAGAACCACTTAAATTATCTAAACGAACATAATTAATGTTTTAACTTATAAATCATCATCATATAAGGCACCAAAGTGATGAATGGTATAATTTATGGTACTGGAGTTATGTAACTAATACTCCATTCCAATTCTGGAGTTTTACTTCCAATCAACAAGAACGATTCATCATGAACCGATCGTGAAAATCACAAAAGACCTCACCCAAAATAATGCAAGGAACAAAATACTAACAAATAAGGGGTGAAATGAGGTTATGAAATGACCATATAAGATGTTATAAACATGAACAAGTTTCTTTAAAATCCTATTAACACTCCTTTAACCATTATACAGGAGGTTCAAACAATTTTGAAGTAGGACAAGCCCAAGGTAAGGGAATTCTTAACCCGATTTCCATTCTTTGGGTTAACCTTCTACATTATAATTTATGTGCTATTTAAATTGTTTGTGTGATGGGTTCTGTTTATATTATGTTTAATTATGTGTATTTACAGAGTATATACATATTCCATCCACTCAATTAAGTCTCACTTCAAGTATATGATGTTTATAAGGGACTTTTCTTCTAAAATCCTCTTTTAAAATTCTGTTTTATAAGATTCAAAGGCAATGTTTTTATGCTATTATTTATGTTGAATGATTATGTTTTGGCTATTGGGCATTGTTTATGATGAAGGGTGGGACCTATATTTCCCTCCAATGCATTGGGTATGAGTAAGTTGGAGGTCGGCCGTATGGTTACTCCAAGTGTAACTGTGATGGTTACACAAAGTAAGGTAGCCGTGAGGGTTACAAATTTTAAGGTAGCCAAGATGGTTACAAGATTATGTAAGTAATGCCCCAATATACCTTTATGATTATAATTATGTTTGTATGGATCTTGTGTAAATCTCATGTTACACAAAGTAAGATTTTATGGGTGTAAATCATGTATTTTAAAAATGTTTTCATATGTCTTGTGTATTCATGGACTAATGAGATTTTTCCTTCTTTTTCATACCTTACTGAGCTTTTGTGCTCATCCCAAGTTTTTAAATGATTTTTCACAGGTTAATGGATGAATAATACAAGGAAGGAAGACATGTTAAATGTTGAAGAATTGTCAAGGAGTCTTGTTTTATGTTTTAATGTTTTATATTCTGAGGAAAATGGAAACTGAATTTATGGTATCCACTATGTAACAATGTGTAATGTTATGAATATTTTGTCTTAATTCTCTAAAGCTCTAAACTTGAAAAGATCCTCAATGTAAAATGAAGTGTTTTCTTGAATAAATTAAATATTATGTATGAAATAAGTGCGGGTCTTTACAGTTGGTATCAGAGGATGGTTTAGATGACTTTAGGGGTTAAGGTGATGCTAATAGAAAACCATAAATAATTCTTACCCTATGTTATAGCATTTAAAGATTACCATGTTGCTTCATCTAAGAAATGTTTGTTTAGAATGGTTGTCCGCAGAAGGAACATGGATGCTGAAGAGGATAGGCACCGACAGAATGACATCCTTCCTGATCAACAGCCCGGAATGGTAGGGATTGGAACCGAGCAGTTTGTGACAGTAATGGCTCAGCTAACTCAGGCAATAAATGGTGGTGGCATCCATGCAAGAGGACAAATAGATGTACCCCAACGGAACATGACAGTGGTGGAACATTTTATGAGACAGCATCCTCCTGCATTCAGTGGATCTTCTGACCCAGTGGCAGCAGAAGGATGGATAAAAGCCCTTGAAAAGATATTTGATGTTATGGGATGTTCAGACAATCAAAAGGTAAGTCTTGCCATTTATCGTTTTGAAGGGGAAGCTGATCAGTGGTGGTCAATGGTAAGGAATATCAGGGGTAGAGAGGATTTTGATGCCTTAGTATGGGATGAATTTAAAAGTCTTTTTCTTGAAAAATATTTTCCTAAGGTGGTGCGACTTAGAATGGAGAAACAATTCCTTGAACTGAAACAAAAGGAGGAAGATTCAGTGGCTATGTATGAGGCGAACTTCACCCGACTGGCGAGGTATGCTCCGAATCTTATTCTGGATCTCGATAGCAAAATCAACCGCTTTTACTCAGGATTGAAGCCAAGGTATCGAAGGGCGTTGGCCTCCCGTGAATTCAAAAGTTACGAGAAACTTGTCCGATGTGCTGAGAGGGTAGAGATGGAGTTTGCTGACGATCACATGCAATTTGGAAACAAAGAGAAGAAGAGGTCAAATTGGAAAGCAATGGGTAAGAATCAACCAATGAAATCTGATGGTAAGAAAATACAGTTTCCAGTTTGTGAAAAGTGTGGCAAGAAGCACCCTGGGGAATGTCTTATCAAAACTGGGAAGTGTTTTAAATGTGGTAAGTTTGGACATATGGCCCGAGATTGCAATGAAAATGATCCAAAGACTAATCCTGATAAGCAAACTATAAAGTGCTTTAAATGTGGTGAGATGGGTCACTATGCAAATGCCTGTCCAAAGAGGGATCCCAATGATGCAAAGAAGCCAGACTACAAGCAGAAAGGTGTAGTGAGATCCTTTGCGACTACGTCAGCAGATGTTGGGCCGTCCAATGAAGTTGTATCAGGTACTTTGTTTGTTCACTCAGATTTTGCTAAAGTTTTGTTTGATACGGGGTCTACACATTCCTTCATCTCTGAGATATTTTCTAGTAAACTGGAAATATCACCTCAACAAATGATACCTGAACTTGTTGTTAAAACACCAGGGGGAAATGTTATAGCAAAGAGGAATTATAAGAATATTTCTATTGTGGTATGTGGAAAGACTTTACCTGCAAACCTTGTTGTTTTACCCTTAGTCGAGTTTGAAGTTATTCTGGGGATGGACTGGCTTTCTGGTTATCATGCTAAGATTGACTGTAGAGCTAAAGAAGTTGTTTTTCAGAAAGAGTTTCAGTTTGTATACAAGAATGAACCCATACAATTGATAACATATCAAGAAGCTGAGAAACTACTGAAAGATGGAAATGAAAGTTATCTAGCTCATATTGTTGAAAACAAGGGAACTATTCAAATCAATGATGTGCCAGTGGTAAATGAATACCTTGATGTTTTTCCTGAGGAGTTACCCAGTGTCATACCTAAACGAGAAGTTGAATTCACAATTGACTTAGTCCCTGATGCTAAGCCAATTTCAAAACCCCCATATCGTATGGCTCCAATAGAACTTCTTGAATTGAAAAATCAGTTGCAGGATTTGCTTGTCAAAGGTTTCATTCGTCCCAGTACTTCACCATGGGGAGCCCCTGTTTTGTTTGTTAAAAAGAAAGATGGTTCCATGAGACTTTGCATTGATTATAGAGCTTTGAATAACATCACTGTTAAAAACAAGTATCCTTTGCCTCATATTGATGACTTGTTTGATCAGCTCCAGGGAGCTCAGTACTTTTCCAAGATTGACTTGAGATCCGGATACCATCAGCTGAAGGTGAAGGAGGATGACATCCCGAAAACAGCCTTTCGTACTAGATATGGGCATTATGAATTTGTTGTTATGCCATTCGGGTTAACTAATGCACCTGCTGTATTCATGAATCTTATGAATAGAGTATTTCATGAGTTCTTGGATAAGTTTGTGGTGGTATTTATTGATGACATTCTGGTTTTTTCTAAAAATAAAGAGGAGCATGAAAAACATCTAAGGGTTGTTTTACAAACTTTAAAAGAAAAGAAACTATATGGAAAATTCAGCAAGTGTGATTTTTGGTTGCAACAGATTTCTTTTCTTGGGCACATTGTAAATAAGGATGGAATAACAGTTGATCCTGCCAAAACAAAAGTAGTTGATGAATGGCCAAGACCCACAAATGTTACAGAGATTCGTAGTTTTCTGGGCTTAGCAAGTTATTACCGACGCTTTTTTGAGAACTTTGCACGGTTATCTAGCCCAATAACTAAGTTAACACGGAAAGGGGTTAATTTTGTTTGGACAGAGGAATGTGATGTTTGTTTTCAGGAACTAAAGAAGAGATTGGTGAATGCTCCAGTTTTGGCCTTACCTTCCCGGAATGGTGAGTTTGTCATCTATAGTGATGCTTCTTTGAAGGGACTTGGTTGTGTTTTGATGCAGAATGGTCAGGTAATTGCCTATGCTTCGAGACAACTTAAACCTCATGAGATGAATTATCCCACACATGATTTGGAATTGGCAGCTGTGGTTTTTGCTTTGAAAATATGGAGGCATCATCTATACGGAACCAAATGCCAAATATATACTGACCATAAAAGTCTTAAGTATATATTCACTCAGAAGGAATTAAACATGAGGCAGAGAAGATGGCTAGAACTGATAAAGGATTATGACTGCACGATTAATTACCATCCTGGAAAAGCAAACAAAGTAGCGGATGCCTTAAGTCGGAAAAATCATGCATCATTAACCATGCTACGTTTGGAACGTGATCCCTTGATTAATGATTTGATAAATTTTGGCTTAGAAGTTGTTGGTGCAGGGAATATATCTGTTTTGTTTCAGGTTTCAGTGCAGTCTTCGTTGTCAGACAGAATTATGAAAGCGCAGAGGGAAGACCGTGAGCTACAGAAAAAGGTAGAATTGGTTAAAATGGGTAAGTTTCCAGAATTTAATCTTGATAAAGATTGTGTTTTAAGGTTTGGAAAAAGGTTGTGTGTGCCTTGTGATTCCCAGCTGAAGAAAGAATTGTTGTGTGAAGCTCATAGTTCTCCATTTTCTGTTCATCCTGGAAGTACTAAGATGTACAGAGACCTTCGAGAGTATTACTGGTGGAATGGGATGAAAAGAGATATTGCTGATTTTACAATGAAATGTTTGACATGTCAGCAGGTTAAAGCAGAGCGACAGTTACCGAAGGGGATGCTTCAGCCTTTGCCGGTGCCAGAATGGAAATGGGAGAATATATCCATGGATTTTGTGGTGGGACTACCAAAGACTTCTCGAGGTAACAATGCGATATGGGTTATTGTTGATCGGCTAACAAAGTCTGCTCATTTTCTTTCTATTCGAGATACAATGACATTAGATCAGCTTTCTCGATTGTACCTCAAAGAGATTGTCAGGTTACATGGAGTTCCTCTTTCCATTGTGTCTGACCGAGATCCCAGGTTCACTTCTAAATTTTGGAAGGGACTTCAGAAGTCTTTGGGCACAGAGTTGAATTTCAGTACAGCTTTTCATCCTCAATCAGATGGGCAGTCAGAGCGAACGATTCAAACTTTGGAGGATATGCTTCGAGCTTGTTCAATGGACTATCAGGGAAGTTGGGATCAGCATCTTTCATTAGTTGAATTTTCTTATAATAACAGTTTCCATTCCAGTATTCAGATGGCACCTTTTGAGGCCTTGTATGGAAAGCGGTGTCGGACTCCTGCGTTTTGGGATGAAGTCGGTGAAAGAAAGTTGATGGGGCCAGAATTAGTAGAAGAAGTGGCTGAGAAAGTGAGGATGATCCAGCAACACATGAGGATAGCTCAAAGCAGGCAGAAAAGTTATGCAGATAACAGAAGGAAAGACTTCTCTTTCAAGGTAGGTGACCATGTTTTCCTTAAAATATCTCCTTGGAAAAGTGTGATGCGTTTCGGTAAGAAAGGGAAACTAAGTCCACGGTTCATCGGTCCTTTTGAAATCTTGGATAAAGTTGGAACAGTTGCGTACCGCGTAGCTTTGCCTCCGAGCTTGTTTCAGGTACACAATGTTTTTCATGTTTCGATGTTGAGAAAGTATGTTCCAGATTCATCACATGTCTTGAGGCCGGAAGAAGTTCAGCTAGCAGAGAACCTTTCTTATGAAGAAAAACCGGTTCAGATTCTTGATCGAAGAGAACAGGTATTGCGGAATAAGGTAATCCACCAGGTAAAGGTTTTGTGGAGAAACCACATGGTTGAAGAAGCAACATGGGAGTCCGAAAATGCTATGAGGGAAAAATACCCTCAGTTGTTTAATAAGTAAATAAAATTGCGAGGACGCAATTTCAAGAAGGTGGGGATAATGTAACATCCCAAGGTTTTCTAAAAATAAATTGAAAATGCTTGAAATTTTGTTTAAGGTATATATTTATAAGTATCCTTTAAACATAATTTTATTTCTTCTATGTTTTGAATTTCAAGAAACTATCATCTACAATTGTGTTCAGTATGTTATTTCGAGTCTGATAGAATAAACTTGTTTTTTTGGTGAATAGTAACATGCCCTTATGAATAGTAATATGAATAGTAATATGAATAGTAATATGACCTCATGAATAGTAAATAATATTATTATTTTATTTTCCCATGGCAATAGGATAATGGGATCTTAATTAATTTTCCAATGTCACATAAAACTAATTGCACTTCAATTTTGTTATTTTTCGAATTAACTGTGACCTTATTTTAAAATTAAATTAATAATATTTAGAAAATTATTTTTGAAAAATGGAGTTCATTTTTGAATTCTACACATCGAAAAATGGTTGGGGTAAATTTTTGGTATTTTTCTGAAACTCTTGAATTTTCGGTGAATAGTGAAATACGGTAAAATACCGTATAATCAATTTATCAGTAAAATGCACTATTTATGACATCATAAGTGATGCAAGGCCACTTGCTTCGAAATCACATGATATTATCACTATTTAGGGCCACTTGATTTGAGATTATTCATAGTCTTGATAAAAATATTATAATAATAATTAAAATAATCTAAAATACCTCCCCTCCTCCACTATAAATACCACCCTCACTCCCCTCTTCCTCCCACACCTCTCAAGCCTTGAGCATTGTCTAATTTCTGCCAAATTCCCTCCTCAATCTTCTTCCCCACGTCCTAGAACTTCTGGTCTCACCAAAAGACCAAAATCAAAGCCCTTAAGAAGGATCTCAAGGAGAAGAGATCAAGAGGTAAACATCCTCTTTCATTTTCATTCTTTCCATCCATTTTATGTTATTCTCTTCCTTTCCCTTTGTCTTTTGTTGGGATATTTCATTAAATATTTTCCCTTACAGTCCAAATTTTGTATGATTGATGAGATATTCCATTCCTCTCATCAATCTTGTTTTTATGAAATTTTTAGAGGCGCCGTTAGGCTGCCGAATTTTTTGTAAGAAATTTCTCATGTTTTCTTTATTCCATGATTCCTTCCACTTCTTTCTTCACCCCCTCTTATCCAAGAGGCATGAAATCTCCAGAATCATGTATATTCTGGATGTTTTCATGTTTATGGAAAATTACAAATCATTATTCCTCTCCTCTTTCACTTATTTAAAGAATCAAAAAACATTGTCCATTTGTGTCGAATTACCGATATCGTGGACGATGTATTTTCAATTTCCATTAATTATTTCAAGTCTGGTCATGAAACCATTTATATGGTTGAACCAGGTTATAATATATGTTTTATGAATCATATAAGGTTCTGTAATTCTTTTGTACTCATGATTCAAACTTATAAGACTAAATGAAATTGTAATTATCAAAGAACCACTTAAATTATCTAAACGAACATAATTAATGTTTTAACTTATAAATCATCATCATATAAGGCACCAAAGTGATGAATGGTATAATTTATGGTACTGGAGTTATGTAACTAATACTCCATTCCAATTCTGGAGTTTTACTTCCAATCAACAAGAACGATTCATCATGAACCGATCGTGAAAATCACAAAAGACCTCACCCAAAATAATGCAAGGAACAAAATACTAACAAATAAGGGGTGAAATGAGGTTATGAAATGACCATATAAGATGTTATAAACATGAACAAGTTTCTTTAAAATCCTATTAACACTCCTTTAACCATTATACAGGAGGTTCAAACAATTTTGAAGTAGGACAAGCCCAAGGTAAGGGAATTCTTAACCCGATTTCCATTCTTTGGGTTAACCTTCTACATTATAATTTATGTGCTATTTAAATTGTTTGTGTGATGGGTTCTGTTTATATTATGTTTAATTATGTGTATTTACAGAGTATATACATATTCCATCCACTCAATTAAGTCTCACTTCAAGTATATGATGTTTATAAGGGACTTTTCTTCTAAAATCCTCTTTTAAAATTCTGTTTTATAAGATTCAAAGGCAATGTTTTTATGCTATTATTTATGTTGAATGATTATGTTTTGGCTATTGGGCATTGTTTATGATGAAGGGTGGGACCTATATTTCCCTCCAATTCATTGGGTATGAGTAAGTTGGAGGTCGGCCGTATGGTTACTCCAAGTGTAACTGTGATGGTTACACAAAGTAAGGTAGCCGTGAGGGTTACAAATTTTAAGGTAGCCAAGATGGTTACAAGATTATGTAAGTAATGCCCCAATATACCTTTATGATTATAATTATGTTTGTATGGATCTTGTGTAAATCTCATGTTACACAAAGTAAGATTTTATGGGTGTAAATCATGTATTTTAAAAATGTTTTCATATGTCTTGTGTATTCATGGACTAATGAGATTTTTCCTTCTTTTTCATACCTTACTGAGCTTTTGTGCTCATCCCAAGTTTTTAAATGATTTTTCACAGGTTAATGGATGAATAATACAAGGAAGGAAGACATGTTAAATGTTGAAGAATTGTCAAGGAGTCTTGTTTTATGTTTTAATGTTTTATATTCTGAGGAAAATGGAAACTGAATTTATGGTATCCACTATGTAACAATGTGTAATGTTATGAATATTTTGTCTTAATTCTCTAAAGCTCTAAACTTGAAAAGATCCTCAATGTAAAATGAAGTGTTTTCTTGAATAAATTAAATATTATGTATGAAATAAGTGCTGGTCTTTACAAAATACATCTCGATTGTTCTTGTCACTAACTATCTCAAATCATGTCAATCACCAATGCCCAGGGTCTCCAGTTTCTTTGATTTTTCTTCAGCACCTTCATTGTCTTCTCACAGACCAAAATATTATTTACTCATTGATTCCATAGAGTAAAATCATTTTTCCATTAAATAATTCTACATGGGAAGAAATCCCATGGCTTGAATCACTCATATCTATTCTAAAAAAATCATGGATAAATCCTTTTTGATACCATTTGGTGGGGCGGAAACAGATTGGTACCATGATAATAATGTGACCATGAAAAAATATCGTGAGAATCTCCAAGGAAAATGGAAGTGCAAAAAAATATAAGGAAATAAACTGAGATTCATATTTCAACATGGGTAAACCCTTATATATAGAGGATTAAAAAACCACAAGGCAAATCTAAAATATTCCATTATTATTTTGAGTACAAAATTCATGTAAATACTAAAAATCAAATTTAAAATACATCATAGAAAACCTGTATGAAAATCCACACCTTGATATGCCTCTTTCACCTCTCTAATAATTATCTTTTGATAATATGTCACCCTTCATATGTCAAAACCAGACACACAACGTAGTTGCAACACCTCATTACACAACCCAATTTTCCACACCTCATTACTGGCCAGACCCTAAAAATCATTCCTTCCCAACCTAATTGCTACATTTTTGCACACCACTACTTTTGGAAGCCTAATACTAACCCTTTTATATTTTTGGATATCCACTAAAAATATCTCTTATTTTGGGTGTAAAATTCAAACATATAATGATAAAAACTTATCCCCATTCTAAACTTGAAAAATTCCAAAATTATGGGCTTCATTTCAAATTTTAAAAACATTATCCTTAAATTCGAAAAACCCAGGATGAATCTCGACAAACATATAATCTGAAACCTAGGATATGGAAAAGAATGTTGAGAAATGAAAACAAAAGTGATAAGAAACCCCAGATCCAGAAGGGTCCATTAAAGAATAGAAGGAAGAAAGCACAGAAGCCGAAGGGGGGAAGGAAGATTCACCACGAAAGGCTAACCATCAAAACCCACCCTTTAAGATACTACTCCATGGAAAATGCCATATTAATATTAAGGAAAATGTACCAAGTTAACCCATTCTGAACACAAATCATACATAATAGTTCATTGGCACCCAACTTTAGCTTGACTTATCATTTTGGATGTTTGAGGTCCTGATATGTGTTTTCTTTGAAATGAATCAAACACCATGTTATTTTATGTTATTTTACTCATCTCACTATTTCATGTATTCATACCTTGTATTACCTATATATATACATATATATTAATTTTTCTAATAATTTAACTTATGCATTACATGACATTAACCAAATTACAAGGTTCATTTGAGATAAAAAATAAATCTAGTACATAACGTGAGGGGAGTATGGTAGATGATATCCATACATCTAAAAGAAACGCTGACGAACCCCTTAAAACATTATTGATCACTGGTTCCCTTTCCCTAGATTTTTAGGAGGTAATTCTTGGGGATTCCCTTTGACTTCATCATTTTCAACCATAATGCAGCTCATTTTTTTGTTGTTTTTCCATTAATATTTTTTTTTTCTAATTATGAGTGTGACTGAGTAAATCTCTTATAAAACATATTATTCATCTTATATATCCCCAATAAAATATTTATTTATAATATTTAATTCATATCCATATATTTTTATTGCTTAATATATATGAAACTCTTTCATGTAAAGAATTAAAATTATATGAAAAAAATTCATACTCAAGATATTATATAGATTAAGAGGTGATGAACCCCACCTTTGATGGTGGAACTATAGTTCCTAGTCTACAAGAAGTTTGACAGAAATTACCACAATCCATAGGTCATTACTCAAGAGGTATCTTTATTTCAATAAAATATTATATTTATTTATGAATAATTAAAACAAATTTCCATTTTTGTATCACAGTGAAAAAATAATTATTTTTGGTTAACCTAAATTAAATAATATATTCTTCCTTGCATGAAACTCATTAAATTAATTGCATAAAAAACACAATAAAAAATATTAAAATTTGATATTATATAACACAACTAATTATAATATATAATATTTATAAATATGAATATTAAATTTTGAATTAAGTAAAAAAGTCCAATTAAAAAAAATGAGTATTCATCATATTAATACAATATTAATAATTAACATTATTTAGAACAAGTTACGAATTAATATAAAAATTTAATAAATAATAATATAAAAATTTTATATTTGTATGATAATATATTTTATTAACACATTTTATTATTACAAACATATTTTTAAGGTAACTATATCGTGGATAAGTATATCAGTATATCACCACCCATGATATGCATGATACTATATTATAACTCTAGGGTACAAAATTATCTCATAACACTAAATACTATTTTGTATAATGATTTATACATATCACATTATTTAAAAAAATAAGGTAACATTTACTACTATAATTTCATGCCTCTATATCTAGCTATATCAGGTTTCATGAAAAATAATATATTTATATCACATCCTGTGATAACCCAAAAGTAACATAATTGTTCTTATCAAATGTAATGATTTGACTATTTTACTAAAGTATTACAATATATTATTTTAGAGTAGTCAACTATTTCATATAATAGACATTGATATCATATATATTTTTCATTGTTAATATGATAAATGAAAATGATTAAGAAAGATCCTATCATGGATAGTGAAATCTAAAAATCACTTCTTCCAGCCATATCTTTGACAATGGTTTCAATATATAACTATCTATAATATGAATTATTATTCAATTATAAAAAAATTAAAATTTCTATGATACTTCAATTATTTATCAAATATGTCTTTCAAATAATTGATGGATTTTAATTACATCAATAATGAAAAAATATAGTGGAAACATAAGACCTAATAAATAATGTCATTTGGTTAAAAAATAAATATGATATTTTGAAAAATAAAACTAATAAATTTCTATTTTTGAACAAATGTAACATATGTAGTTGATTATGAATGTTAGAAATAAAAAATTAAATCCTACCATAAAACATAATTCTCTAATAATAGAACATCAAAAAAACTTCATTCTTTATATTCTAAAGTAATTCTAGTATCCATTCCCTTTTAAGTAAATAATCAAAAAGAGAGGGTTGATTAATTAGTATCTCATACTAGTGTACTTTTATATCCCTAATAAATCCAAAAACTTCCTTACTTATACTTAATTAATGAATTAGAATATTTTTAGTGAACCATCCTAAGTCAACCCATCCCATCACTAGAGCCGGCATACCATAAGGCCCAAAGTGTATTCCTTATCACCATGGGTTGGAAAAAAGCACCAGGGCATCCAAAATAACCTTTTGGGAATGGTTTTTCCCTTAAAAAACTGGAATTACCCATCCTTGAATTGGATGAACACACCTACCAAATCAATAGGGTCATTAGATATAACATACAACAGAGTAAACACAAAAATTACTAATAGTATATTCATAAACCCCATTACTTTACCATATATAACAAGTAATGTACAGGACATACAAATAACATCCATAGTCAAAAAATCAAAACTAAAAATAGGCATAAATACCCAAACATGCAATACATAGCTTCCCAACTAAAAAAATCTCAAAAACAACTCTTACTAAGCTAAACCTCATGATACCATGTCTCCTATATCAAACAAAAATGACCTAAGATGATGGTCATCAAGAAGATCAACCAAAATGAAAGGCGCCCTTGCCTTTACCATGTACAAAAAAACAAAATGTATATATTCCTAGAGGAATATATAGGGTGTGAGGCAAAAAATCCTAGTTGGATACCACTTTGAATCTAAATAGTGATTTTAAACTACACAAACTAATAAATCTAGTTTGAAATATCATTTTTCAAAACCATTCCACTTTGAAAACATTCCACTTGAAACTAATCCTTTGAAATTACTTTGTTTTTTTCTAAAAAAAATATGTTTCCAAAACCTAAATCAATAAGGATCAAGTAAATAAATAAATCCACCTGATATAAACATGCTCAATACACCCAATAAAGGCATAAAGAAGGGTATAAGCATAAAAATCATCATATATCTAAATAAGTGGAAATGGGCATAGTATAAGATATCTCAATAAAAAAGGTACTAATCATAATGCATAAAAGAATATAAATCAACCTAGAAAAATAAATTTGCAACATGGAATTTAATTATAAGGGTCTAGTGTGACATAGACTAAAACATTTCTTGCTTATCGGTTAAGCACGATAAACAAGTTTGAAGCTATTCTAGTCTTCCTCGAGCCCAAATTACATGAGATCACTTGGTCTCTTGGTCAAAATTTTAGAAGCTCTCTTTGGTTCCCTCCCAAAGGATCTCTCAGTACCTTTAAAAACATCATGGAAACTCCATCAACCTTCCTTTTAAAGGCTCTCTTGGTCCCTTGGATAACACACCCTTTAAACCTAGGCTTCACCTGTGCTACTCATTTCCCAACATGTCAATATCAACAAGTTTCAATCATAAATACCTTTTCAAAATCCAATTTAATAAACCATCATGACCATTTTTAGTCAACCATCAACACCATACAATAAATATTTGAAAACCCTTTTAAAAACCCCTTTGGTAATATAAAACCTCTTTGACCCATTCTATTAAACACATGGGGTGAATTAAAATGAACCCCCTTTGAAAAGACACTCTAAAGCATCAACATACCTATAAAAACCATGTATCATATAAACCATGTCTTAAACTTCAATTATAAATCAATTTTAAAGTTAATTTGATAAACAGGAACCAAAGTCAATAAATAATTAAATTTTATCCCAAGAAAACATCCTCAAGTAGAGGCACCTACCACAAAATCAATTCCAAACTTTTCGTGTTAGATGATAAACCCTAGATTTGGGAAGGATAAGTCTTCACACAACTAGAACATAAGAAAAAAAACCAAAATACCCATTAATAACCTTAGGTTATGGGAAAAACAATCTAGGGTTTCTATATTCTATAAAAATTAAAGAACAAGTCAAGACAAGGTGTTAAGATGAATAATCCATGAATAAATTAGATTACCTAAAGATTATATCACCAAGTAATTAAAGGAAATCCACTAAAAATGTAGAGGAATAAGCTCCCAAGAAAAAGGAGCAGGATGTGTATGCTAGGGAGGATAAATGATGGATAGGGCTCTTAAAATTCATAAGTGAAAAAAGTCTTTTCCTATATTTTTAATCACCTAGAAAAACCACATGGTTTGGCCAAACATTTAGAAAAATCATAAACCAATGACACGAGAGACATTGCCTCCCCCAAATTGAAGTCACAAAATTTCTCCTAAATCTCACATAGTTAGACAAAATGTTCTTAAACCATGAAAAATCCCACTATCCCCAAAATATAACCCTCACATGGTTAATAGCATGGCTAGAAAAACTGTGGAAAAACTGTGCACCTGGATCTGTTTTTCTCAAAAACAAAATTTCAACCGTTGGAACACAATAACCCTAAGAATAGACATGGAGATAAATAAAAACTAAAATAATATGTACCAATTGGTTTCACAAACCTCCCCACCATGCCACTTGCTACCCCCATAAAGTCCTTAAGCATCTAAAGAAGAAAACAAGTGTGGCCACCACTTCCTCACCAAGGCTTCCTGTACCCATGTATCATGGATATCATTACCATGCTAGAAAAGAACACATACCAATGAGATTGATTTACTACATAACACCTTGTTTTAGTAATCCAAGATACAAAGATGAAGCTTTACAATGGTAACATTATGCTCCACCTAAAAATCACCCCACTCTGTAACATGAGATGGGTATGGATGGTATCTTTTCAATTGGGAATCATGAAAGATGTCATGAATCAAGGTTATACATGGTGGTAACTCAAACTAATAGGATACCTTCCCAAGATGTTCCACAATATTAAATGACTAGATATAACGTGATGCCAACTTCACCATCTTTCCCAAGAGATGGTGTCCCAACTGAATATATACCCCAATAAACACTTGATCACCAACCTCAAATGACAATGGGTGACGATGTTGATTGGAATATAATTTATGGAAACTATGAGACATCACCATACTTTTCTAAAGCAACTACACTTTATCCATAATCTCATAGATGAGACTTAATACTAATAAGGAACATTCACCCACCTCTTCCTAACACAAAAATGATCAACACAGTCTCCCATAAAATACCTCAAATATGTCCATCCTGATCGAGGCTTGATAAATTATTTTTTAAATAAACTCAAAAAATGGTAGATGTATCTCCATTGATCACCATAAGTGAATCACACATTCCTAGATACTATCCTCTTGGGTATGGATGGTCCTCTTAGACTTTCCATCCATCTGTGGGTGATATATTATGCTCAACCTCAACTTGGTTCCCATGGATTCTTGGAGTCACTTATAAGACTAATAAGTAAAAAAATCATTCTGATCATATTATATTGCTAAGGGTACTCCATGAATCCTAGAAACCTCTCAGAAATATAGGTGTTTGAGCTCCTATACCTTCATTGACTCCCTAATGGGAAGGAAAGGGATTTATTTATTCAAAAATTCAATAATAACCCATATATAATATTTCCTACTAGGTGTATAAGATAGACCGATCATAAAATCCATTGAGATCTCATCCCACTTCCACACTTGAATGAGAAGAGGATACAACAACCCAACAAGTCTATGATTCTTATATTTGATTCATTAGAATGTTAAACATTGGGAAACAAAAAGGGTAATTGATTGCCTTATCCTGTTCCACCAATACTTACTCCTCAAGGTATAAAAATCTCGGTGGCCCTAGGATACATGGACCAACTAGAATAATGCCCCTCACGCATCACCTCCAACCTCAAGGTTAAAGGAACTACTAGCTGCATCCTAAAATGGAGAGAACCATCAAGAGCCCAATACAAATTACCTGAGGTCTCCCCACCATTTAGAGCTCCATCAAACTACTAAAACTCAAGGTCGTATTACGAATCACATTGAATACAATAAACAAGAGAGGGTTTGATATGTACACGAAATAAAAACACATTATCACTATCATTTTACACCTATAAACTCATATTGTAAAATAATCTCATTAAACTCCACTCATCTTCTGATTCTTAAATAACCTAGACCAAAATATTTCTTCTCAAAGAAACTTTGACAACATTCCCCTTCCTAGGTGTATAGGCTATATAAAAATCAAAATTATGAAGATACTCTACCCAACATCTCTAGATAAGGTTTAAGTCCCTTTGGGTAAATATATACTTAAGATTCTTTTGATATGAGTAAACTTTAAAACAATCCTAAAAGAGGCACTAGATCTAAGACTCAATGCGTGCATCACAAATGAAAAATCTAGGTCATGGGTGGTGTAATTTTGCTCATGTGGGTATAGCTATTATAAACCATAGTCCACCACATGATCCTCATACATTAGTAAACATACAATCCCCACATGTGAAACATCATAATACACTATATAGGATTTCCAAAGCTCAGGAAGAATAAATACCAATGTGGATGTCAAACAGGCAAGAAAATACTCAAAATAACTTTGGAACTTCTCACCCCACTCAAACTTAACCCCTTTCTAGGTCAAATGCATCATGGGATAATATATCCCAGAGAATCCCCAAAAAACATCTATAATACCTAAAAAAGACCAAAATGATTCTAATCTCAAACAAACTCTTTGGTCATTCCTAAGATATAACTGACTGAATCTTCTCAGGATCCACTAAAACCCTTTTCTCATAAATCTCATGGATTAAGGGATTCAACTATTTAATCTAAAACTAATAATTATATATCTTTACATATATATTATCATCTCTCAAGATTCCAAAAAAAATCTCCACAATACCAACATGATCCTCCTCCATCATGGAATACACTAAGATGTCATCAGAAAATATGACCCTGAAGGATTCAAACAAGAAATGAAATATCTGGTTCATTAAGGTCATAAAGAAAACATGATCATTGGTAAGTCCAAATGGTATAACTAAATACCCAAAATGTCTATACTAGCTTAAAAAACTGGTCTTAGGAATATACTCTTCCTAGAGCCTCAAATGGTAGTACCCTGACCTCAATTCAATCTTAGAAAACCAGTGTGATCCTCCAAAATGATCAAAGAGATCATCAAATCTAGGTGGAAAATATTTATTCTTTATGATCATCAGTTTAAGATTATGAAAATCTATGAAAATCTAGAGATTAACTTCTTCATTATTTGAAAATAGAACTAGATATGCCCACATTCACATGCTAGGATGAATAAATACCTTTCTCTCAAGATCCTCCCACCGATCTCTCAAATCTATCAACTCGGTTGAATCCATCCGGTATGATGGTAAAGATATGGGGCTTGTCCTGGGGAGTATATCAATAGTGAACTAGACATATCACTAGTGTTTAAACCTAGAAAAATCCCCTAGAAACACATAAGGGTACCAATCTATGACCACTACAAGAAAACTAACTAAAATATGCTCTAAGACATTGAAGAACAACCTAGACAACTGACATGAAATCAAACCCATCTTTGAAGCAATGGGTACTACCCTCCATGATCATGGATCTAATTCACCTTGAAATATATGAGTGATCACATTAGGAGATAGAAAGTGGACACTACAATGATATCAACCAATATAATCTTTGAAGCTGATCAACCAATCCATACCAATGAAGAGTTTGAAAATTTATTGGTACAATATAAGAAAACCCCACATGATTTCAATGTAAGTGATCAAAACACAACACTCTATTAACTTAAAACCTTGTTCCTTCCTCCTACCTAATAGGGTAATAAAATCCATCATAAAGGAAATCAACTAATCTCTTATTCCTAAAGAATAAAAAATATCCAATGAGATGAAATAATAGTAATCACCAATATAAAATAGAACATATTCCATTAGAAGATGAAATGAACATTATATATCTCATGGTGGCTAACCCAAATTCAATGTTCTTTGGTACCACATCTGCTATATGATGATATGTTATCTTAGAGATTCCATGATCCTTTTTGGCCTAGTGAGAATCCCCTTAAACTTAAGGGATTGATCCAACACACTTAAAATCATCAAATAACACTTGTGAACCATTAGAGAATGTGGAACCAATGCCAATACCTTCTGTGGAAGACTAACATAAGTGCTAAAGATGACCAAGATTCCCACACCAGTGGTGCATCCTTAGATCCTTTGGGAAACCAGGCCTAGTATAACCAACCTTCCCACACTAATAATAGATCACTGGCTTATACCCTTAAGAAATAATTATAGCTAAACAAAATTACTACTGATCACTCTTACCACTACTCTGATTAGGTTCATCCTACTTCCTCTTCTAGATAGATGAAGAGATCTTTCTATCACCCACTGAAAGAACACTATTGAGACCTATCTTCTTGATAATGTACACATCTTACATGGTCGCCTTATCAACCACCTCATTATAGGTTGGTAAGAAAATAAGGATAAGCATTGAATCAATCTATGATTTCAAGACCATTTCAAAATGAAGATCTTTAAGGTAATCATTTTTGGGGAGATTAGGAGACACACAATCCAACACAGAAAACTGAGTAGTGTACTCCAACACCGAAAGGCCATCTTTATCCAATTTCATGAACTCCTATGATCCCCCACTTATGTATCTAGGTATAAATTTTGATTAAAGGTCTCTTTAAATTCATCCCATATGAGATCATAATTTTGATTCACATGCACTATAGGTTTCCACAATTTCCTACTCAATCCTTCCAACACATAGGTGGTGAATCCAAATGTTGTATTAGTACAAAAATTCTTCATTTTAATAATTAAAAATAATTTTTATGTTATTTTTAATCTATTCTATGTTTTATAATAGATAAATATTTCTTTGGAATATATTGTAAATTTTCTAATTCTTGAAATGACCATAGAGATTTGAGACCCATACTATCAACCATGAGTCTAAAAAGTTTCAAAGTGTTAGATCGAACACATGAATAATCAATCGACCATAGGAAGAGACTCATATATTAGAGAAACCATAGTTATTAGGTTATAAGCAAAGTCATAGATTAACCAAAAAACCAGTGTATCAACCACAAGTTTATCAGACTGACCATTGATATTTTATTGTAAACTCTTGGATCAAGTGAAAGAAAAGATTGATCAACTACAATGAAAAATTGAAACCAAAAAGCCATTCTAATGGGACCAGACGTAATTCATAAATCTTTAAAATCATTGAAGAAACCACACATTGATTTCAAACTAACCGCATGATGAAATAAAATCAACTGTGTCATAATGTGGATTTTGAAAAACTCACTATTCTACTATAATTTTCAAATCGACTGCACGTTTAAGTGGAGCGACCATGGAAATTAGTCAAAATTTGACAAAGTATTGGATCAATTGTGTGTTAAAGTGATCGAAAATGTGACTTATCAAGGGATCTGATCAAAATTATCACAAATTGTCAAATCTACTATGGATGCAGACATGAAATTGTTTAAGGAAACCGTATCTAATTTTGGTATTATATTTTTTAAATATAATATTACAACCGATTTTAGGTACATAATTAAATACTGGTTAGATGAATTAAAAACATTAAATTTCATACCGAGTATGAGTATTTTTAATGATGATTTTTCAGTGGATATTTTTGGAGAAAGTATTCTTTTTAATGATGAATGAAGTTAGGGAAAACAAGTGGAAAAGGAGAAATACAATATCAACATATATGCATGAGAATGAGATCATTATGAACATGAAAAATGAATAATACTCTGTTTCAATCATATATTCACAATAGAGTCAAAGAACATCATCATATCATCACATATTAATTCAAATCAAAATAAAAGCATTGATATTAGAAGAATCATCTATAAAATGAAATAAAATCATTCTTCATTGCTTTAAAATTATTTTATATCTTATATATATATATCTATTTTTCTTATATTTCAAGTTTTACTTATTGTGATTGTTTATTTATTGAGCGTAATATCTTTGAATATATTGGAGATTACTAGATACCCTCTATTTAATTATTCACATATGTTATCCCACATAGAACTATTTATTCTTTAATAAACTGCTTATTATTAAGTGATTTCCAAGTGGAGAGGATTGGGTCTTAACTTGAGACTGAACCTATTGTTTTTAATCTAATGTGTGTTTTCTTATTTTGTTTACTATATTTTAAAAAAATATTTTTTAGTTTTCAAAACTATATAACAACCACTCCTTTTATAGTTATCTTTAATAATTATTTTCTATACAGTGTTTAATTCAAGTAAATTTGTTTCATAAGTTAAAGAAGTTTTTAAACTTGTTTTAATTTTGCTGTGATTGAAAATTTGAGAATCTTTTTGAAAATATAAAATTATATACTTCTACTATTTTAGTTAACTAAGATGTTTTTATAAATTGTGGGATTTTTTTTGAAAATCATTTTAAATAGAAATTTTAATTTGAAACTCAATTCACCACCTTTTGATTTTTCCACTCTAACCAACATTTGGCATCATAGGTTAATAATTTCTTTTTAACTATAATTTTGTTTTACCCAAAATATAAATTCTTTCATAATTTATAGATTTATATATTTATGTATAACAATAGTCTTGAGGGTACTACTACAAACATTCCTTTTTATTTTAATGGCACCAACTATGCTCAGTGGAATATTAAAAGTAAAATACATATTGAAAGCATGATATTTTATATTTGGAATGCAATTAAGGACAAATATAAAAAACTTAAATCTATTATAGTTTATTGGAGTGATTTCACTAATTCCATTTATGATTATAATTTCAAATATATTAATGAATTATATTTTCTATTTCGAGATGATGAGTTCAATATAATTTTAACTTGTTTTACTACTTATAAAATTTGTGAGACACTTGCTATGTAACATGAAGGAACATCCAATGTTAATGAAATGATCCAAAATACATTTAATATTAAATATAATAAATTTAATATGGATTTTGATGAATCAATATCTAACATGTATCTTAGGTTTAATGAAAATTTTAACATGATACATACACTTGAGAAGAAAATTAAGGATAAGGATATTGTGATGAGACTCCCGTGATTCTTATCTAATTGGTGGATAGGAACCTCTATTTTCATTATAGGATCATTCTATATAATTAAACTTCCAGTGAATGAGTTGATTAGAAAACAAATGATGTATAAGGAATAACTGAAAGTGAAAAAGGAAGAAGATAGACCAAAGAGAAAATAAATTTCTTTTAAAACATTAGAGTCAAAGATAAAGGAGAAAATAAAAGTAGATAGTCCAAGCATGGAAGAGTCACATTTAGATAGTGATGAGGAGATATATAATCTATCTAGGAGGTTTAAGTAGTTCTATATGAAGAATAAATTCTTAAATAAATCAAATTATGGAGGAAAATACATCATAATAAGAAGTTCGAAGAAAGAAAATAAACCATGAGAAGTGACATATTATGAATAAAAAAGAAATGGGCATATCAAAGCTGAATGTTAAAAATTGGAATATAAGAAAATATATGAGAAAAAAGGAAAAATACCATAGAAAGATATGGAAGGAACTTGGATTAGATTTGAGGATAGTTCTGGTGAGTTTGACTCAAATAAACAAGACAAAACTAACAGAACAAACATGTTTTTAAAAAAAAAACATCTGAGGTAGTAAATACTATCTTTGTATCCCCTATTCATATTTCTAATATATATTAAAATGAAAATAATGAAAATAATGAAGAAAATATGACCAATGAATAATTATTTGAATACTGAAATATTCTGTAATAAATTTTCAATGAATGTAAAGGTAAGTTTAAAAATTTGAATAAACAACATGCATTATTTTTTCATATTAAATCTGATATTGTTGTAGAAAAAGAAAATAATGACCATTTATTAAAAAATAATGAACATAAAATATAAAATTAATAACTAAAAATCATATCTAAAAGTTTATAAATAGAAGATAAACCTTGAACAGGATGCTTGGTAAATAGATCATACCCATGTTCACAACTGGGATTTGATACCATCCTGGTCAAATGATAAATTATAAGAATAAATTTATTCTTAGATCAAGATCTTCCAATTCTCTAAATATTTTAAATTATTTTGGACTTGATAATGTTTTTATTTTTAAATGTATTAAGTCTATCTATGGTAAACCTGTTTAATAAATTTGGATTCCAAAGTCTTTTATTACTAACATTTCTGGACCCAAGAAAGCATTGACACCAAAATCATTTCTTATTTAAAAGTTTATAAGAAACCTACTTGAAGAGTACTAGTAATAATTTATGGTATCTAGATAGTGGATGTTAAGGACATACGATTGAGGATTACTCAATATTTAAAAGTCACATCAAGTTGGATGATAGACACATTACTTTTGGTAATAACATAAAAGAAAAAATGATTAGATTTGGCCAAATTGGTTAATCTAATTATACTTTAATTTCTAAAGTCTTATTTTTTGATAGTTTAAATTATAATATTATTAACATATCAAAAATATGAAATGATGGTTACAAATTCAATTTTGAAAAAAATGATTGAAAAATATATGTTTCTAAGCACACTTTAGTCTTTATTACTTTATGAAATGATAATGTTTATACATTTGATTTAGATTATTTATTTTCTCAAAAATATTTCTTGCTTAAGTGAATTTAAAAATGAATATTTTCTTTTACCTAAGAGACTAAGCCACTAAAAACTTCACTCTATTAGAAATATATGTAGGAAAGGTTTAGTTAAGGATCTTCCTAAACTAGAATTAAAATAAAAATTCAGTAACCCATGTCAAAATAGGAAACAACATAAGATCTATTTCAAATCAAAGAAATAAGTTTCAACTTATCAACACCTAGAGTTGGTTCATAAGGACTTGTTTGTAACTTCTATATTTTCTAGATTAAAATGGAAGAATTATGCTAATGTTCTTATAGATTACTATTCTAGATACACATGAGTATTATTTTTTATGTCACAAAAGTGAAGCCTGTACCTTTTTTTAAAAAATATGACTAATATTTAGAAAGTATTAGTGGAATTACTTTTAAGACCATAAGGATTGATTATGGTTGTGAATTTTAAAATCAAGTCTTTGAATATTTATTCTCACAACATGGATACAATCCCAAATTTTATTCTTCGAAGACTTTACAAAATAATGGTGTTATAGAAAGAAAGAATAAAAATATTCAAGATATTTTCTATACTATGCTCAATGAGTATGACCTATCTATTTTTTTGGGAAGAATATCTCAATACAGCCTCTTATATTATCAATTGGGTTCTTATTAGACCAATTTTAAAGAAGATTCCATATGAGTTGAGGAATGTAAGATAAAAAAGGTTAATTACTTTAGAGTTTTTGGATGCACGTTATTTATTTTCAACAAAAATGAGAATTTATATAAGTTTTCATCCAAAAGTGATGAAGGAATCTTCCTTGGCTATTCAACTTATAGTAAATCATATAGGGTGTTCAATGAAAGAACAAAAAATATAAAATTATCTATATATATAAAATTTGATAAAACAAATCCATATGAGCCTAATACTTATTTAGAAAAAAATTAAGAATGATATTTATAACTTGAATATCAATAACTCAACCAAGATTATTATTTATTATGATATATCATTAATGTTAATTTTTAGAACTATTTGTTATTTTGATTTTAATAACATCAAGACAAAAAATAAAATTCAAAAAAAATATTTTATTATATCCCTAAAATTTCATTTTCATCTAGAAAACTCATGGTTCACATTATTTATATCAAATTATATTACTTTTAATACTTTTAATATCATTTATTTCATTTTTCCATTAATTAAATAATTACCATGTCATTGATATGTAAATATTTAAGGTAATTATTTCTTTACTAAAAATTAAATTTAAATTACCATGATGAAGATAAATACTTTATCTCTCAAATGAATATTTATAACTTAACATATCTTCTATTTATCCCCATGTTAAAAATATTAAAATTATTAAAAACAAGAGTGTGATATTTTTGACTTTTCTTTAAATAAAATTTATAAAGGTCATAATCTCATCCAAATGAAAAAAGGATATATATTTGACCTTTCAATGATTATAGACTAAATATACTATTATAATAAAATTTATTCAAGTGTTAGGGTCATTTTATAGTCCTTATAATTTTATTTTTAATTCTTAATTAACCTATTTATCCCTTACCAAGATAACAAAAATTATTAAGGTTACTATTGATATTAACAAAAAATAAATGGGAACTATTTACTAAATTTAGACATAATGATTCCAAATATGTAATACATTTATAAAAATTCAAAACATATAAGTGTAAGAATATAATTTAAAATTAAACTGGCTAAACACAATGAAAAAATAGTTTTTCAAAAAAATGCCCTTTTTAAGTATAAAATGTTTTTATACTAAATTCAAGTATAAAATTCATTACAAAAACCATAAATGGATTATTATAAATCAAAAGTAACTAATTAAATTTTAAAACTAATAAAAAATATAATTTTACCTCATAAATACTTTACAAGAAAATATTGTTTTCAATAAAAATTAGTATTTTTCACTATTCATTGAAAAATCAAACTTTATAGAAAATTATAAACATTTCACCATAGGTTTACATATACAAAAACATTGTTGGGAAGTGAAAACATGGATATGGAAGAAAAAACTAACTCCCAATTACTAATAGAGAGTGATAGAGAACATGATAATGAGAAAGTTAACCATCACAAAACTGTAAATTTGTGATGGGTTAAAAGGCCATTGATTTCTTAGTGAGATAAGCAAAAGGATAATTTTTTTGTTTCAAAATAATTTTCCTAAAGTTGAAGAATTATTTTTCCACCTAGAATGATAACATGAAGAAATATACTTACTTGACATGAAGAGTTTCACCCTTCAATCAATTCCCACCACAATGTCACCATTTTCTCCAAACGATGAGTATTCAAGATGATTTTTTTCATGTATGAAGCACTATAATCAACTTCAAATAGATAAAATAATCCTAAAAAAAGAAAATAATATATTCCTCTTATATTTAGACATTAAGGACGACCAAAATGGTTGGAATAAGTTAAGATAATTTCCAAAATGAAAAAACATCTATATGAAGAAAATATAATTTAATATCCAAAATTCAATAATAACACCCAAGGTTTAACTTGGATAATTCTATAAATAATTATCCATAAAATTACTAAAAATATTCCAAACTAATATTGAAAATAAAAAATCAGAAGGTTTTGATCATATAATCATCCAACATTAATTTAACATTTATATCTAAATAAAATCAATCCCTTGTAATGTATCATACCAAAAAATGTATATGAAATACTCATTTAATCTCCAATACATTTCTATAAATGACCTAAATTACCAAAATGAGACATTAAAATCATATATGATTACAAAATATAATTCAACTTTTATTCCTCAAATAAAATCCCATAATATCATATAAGGTTCCAAAAATAGTGAGATTCTTATGAAATAACATTGATCACAAAATCATTTCCTGACAAAACATATGTTCCCAAATTGTAACATCCCATAATTACCTAAAAATTAGAGATTATATAAACCATAAAGGATTCCAATAAATTTAAACTTATTTCTACAAAAATTAAAGGCATTCTTCCTCAAATAACCCTTCTTCGTATCATAAACTTAAGGGTTACATATACCTCAAACATTTATCAAAACTCAATAAATTTATTTGAAAAATTATCACCTTTTAATACACAAATTTTCAAAGGTATCGATTCCATCTAATGTATGTTTCCAAATTTTGAAAATAAAACCTACTATATAATATTTATTAGGTGTTTCAAGATTCTATTAATATTAATGAAGTACCAGTATATCATATTTGTAAAAACTCTGTACATAAACACAACCTTTTTCTCATTCCTTAATAATTTATTCCTATAAATAAAGATATTGAATATGTCCTTATGATTTTTAAATATAAACTCAATCATGATTCATAATTAGAACATAAGAAAATAATTCATACCTTACATCCAGATATTAGGGTCTTCTTTTATGCTATTGATATCCTATTTATCTTTTAGTATGAAGTACATATCTTTAGAAAAGAAATAGTCAAGCCCTAAATGGTATTTCATTTCTGAATGAAATGGAAAAATTATGTTTTTTAAATCTAATAAAAGATAAACCATGATACGTATAAATTTTAGAGGAATGAAAAGGCATTGGATAGATCAATTAGTTTCTTATTGGCGATTTGAACACTCAAGAAACTATCAAAATATTTTAAATAATATTTTGAAATAATAGTGATAACCAAATCATTTGGAAGGGATAAGAAGGTTGTAAAAGACTTATTTCCTTCCATATTGATAAATAATTCTCAATCTATAGAAAATAATATCATTAAAACATGAAATGAGTTATTACATGTTAAAGTGAAAATGGTATTTCTAAATACAATACCCTTATAAATTCCATAATACTTTAACCTTCAAATCCTTTGTACCTAAGTTAATTAACCTTCTAAATCCAATCTTCAAAAAACATCATTAATCACCTAAAAATGCATCAATTAAAACCAAAAAAATGGGTATCTAAGAATTTGAACTTATAATAAACCTTAAACTTGTAAACCCATGATAGTCTTAATAACTCTTCAGATTACCTCACCTGAAATCATATTAATATCCAAAGTTTTCTAAACCCTGATATGATACAAATATTAAGTAATATAACTTAATTATTACTTAATCTAGTGCCTTTGGACTAGATTTTATTTTATTTCATTCCCAAATATATTTTAAGTTTATAGTTTTAGAGAGTTAGGTTATAAATATCACATAATAATTCCTTGTATTAGAAAGAGGACACTTATATCCAGTATCCATTTTTTCATAATATAATTTTTTTAAAATAAAACATGATTTATTTTCATGAAAAATATCCATGAATTTTAACTTGAATTATTCCTTACTCATACTTAATTTATTTGAAAAACATTTTAAAATGTGAGATAATAAAAAAAGCTCAGCAAGTTAAAAAAACAAAGACAAAAACAAACCATTAGTCCATTAATACTTATAAAAAAATGACATAAAATAAACTTTGAGTACAAAATAATTTTTTTATTACCCAATAAATCACCTTTAATTCCCAAATATTTTCATAAAAAAATTCATAAGAAATCTTAAATTTAAAATAAAATTCATATAGGTTTCTTCAAAATCATGAAAAACTCATAATAATTTTTTCACAAAGTTATACTTTTCACCCTTAAAAGGTAGTATATACTATCTTCTAAGTATAAGATCATTATCTTACCTTGAAAAACCAAAATATTCCCATAAAAACCTATAGAAAGAATAGATAAAATGTTTATGCTACTTAGAAAATAATTTCCATATCACTCTTATAATCACTCTTACAAATGGAATAACCATACGATCGACTTCCATACCCAATTCATTGGAGGGTTATAAAAGATAAACCCATCTATGGTTTATCACGAAACGGCCTATAATTGTTTAATAACATTACCACCCATACTTGGTTTATATAAGAAACAACCATCATCATATAAATCCCCAAAAACCATAACATAATTATAAAACTTGAAACCCGTTATTTTCATCATTACACTCATAAAATATTCTTGAGGAAAATAACCTTTCTATTTTGAAATCATTTATTAAGAAACCACACAATTATAAATGAAAAAATTTTATTGAAAAAGAACCATGTAAAATTTTAAAGTAAGATTAAAATAAAATATTAGTTATGATGGTGGGAAAATCTATTCATGCTTTATATGTTAACAAAACGTTCCTTTCATATTTTTGTCAGAAATATCACAAAGTGACTCATTTGGAAAATGAAAAAAAAGATTCCTTTCAAACCATTTTCGTAAAAAGTTAAACATGGGTAAAAATGGATTTAAAAAAACATAGGATAATTTTAAAAAACTTTTTAATTTTTTTAATTAAATATTTATATGGAATAAAAAGTGTGTTTTAAGGGAAACTTTAAAAGATAATTTTTAAAAGAAAGTCTCTTACCTTGAGTCTGAATCATCATGTATGTTATTTTTCTTCCTGAATAAAAAACTTATGTCATTTTTATACTTTGTTAAGATATTTTTCAAGTTAATTATTCCTTTATTTCATTTAACACCATGTTTTATATAATTACTTAATAAATTAAGTACACGTTGGGTGTTTTTGATGGTATTCAGCTCATATGTCAGAAATGACTTTGGCAGGTTGACTATGGTCATAGTGGTCATTACTCAACCATATCATGAATAATAATAATGAAATAATTATCATTTTTATACATCAATTATAATTTTAAAACCAACCATAAAACATGGTTATGAAAAATGAACTACGTTACAATCATGAAGATGATAGGTTGTACGTACACATGAGTAACATTTCTGTTTTTCAATGATCATTATAAAAAGAAGGTAAGTATTATTTTATATTTATATAATGATAAGTATATCATAAATATCATATTAATTCTTTAAATATACTTATATATATCATCCATGTGATGTGGTGATGAAAAAAAATCACACCACTTCATGGAGGTGGTAGTCTAGACGTACGCATGAATGGCATTATCATTTTCCAGTGCATGGAAACATAAGAAAATATGTGTTATATTATCTTTTAATAATGATAAATATTTCATTAATATCATACATATAACTTAAATCTATCATTATAACCAGTATTGAGATATGGTGATGGAAAATGAATTACATCGGTTCGCGAGACGGTAGTCCTCCACACACATGAATGATTAATTCCTCTCCCATTTAATGGAGGTTAGAGATGGATATAGGAATTAAAATTAACATAATAACATATTAGTATATTTATAATAATTTTTCTTTTATTTTTTTATAATGTTTGAATAATATTTTAAGGATGTGGAAGAAGAAATAAAACTAAAACATGCAGATAAAAACTATACCTCTTCTTGGGAAAACCTCCTTTGATTAACACCATAATCCCTCTAAGGTTACTTTCAAGATTAAAAAAGACCTCTATAATTAGGGTAGGGATTCTAGGAAGGTATTTAGATAGGTATTTTCTAAACCAAGAGGTTTTTTAAGTGCTAAGTATTGATAAGAATAGGTGCCCTTTTATAAGAGAGCGGAGGGGCACTCTTGGAATTTATCAAAATATTAAATTAATGTAAATTAATATAAATTAATATTCAATTTAAAATGGATAAAAACTAATTTATTTAGAATATATGATGAGTATAGGTAGAAATAATATCATAAAATAAAAATTAGACAAGTTTTTATCACATTTTTACCTCTATATTTTTGTCTTAACCCCTCGTTAACCCTTTTTAAACTTACTGTGACAATAATGTTTTTATTCATTGAGGGTTAATATAGTTAATATAAATGAAAAAATGGACCATAAATGTACCATGGTTTATATTATCAACCATATACTAATCACTTTTTTGAATCAAATATTTTTAGCAATTTTATATCATTTAATAAATTATTATTTATTGAAATATATAATTAATGTCAATTTTTATAACTGTTCATTATTTTTATTTTACAAAAATAAAAAAAATTAAAATTAGAAAAACATATTTTATTATATCCCTAACATGTCATGGTAATCTATAATTTTTTTGGATCACATTATTTATCTCAAATTATTTTACTTTAAATATTTTCAATATCATTTATTTGATTTTTCTATTAATTGAATAATTACTGTGTCAATGATGTGTAAATATTTAATGTTATTATTTCTTCACTAAAAAATAAAATTAAATTACCATGATTAAGATAAATCCTTTATATTTGAAATTAATATTTATAAAAAATTATATCTACTATTTATTTTACAGACTCTAGTTTTTCCATGTAAGACTTTGAAATACTTCTAGGAATATTTTTGGAGTCATGCGCTGAGACGACACAAAATTCCGAGGCCTGGTGAGCTCAGAATTAATTTTATAAAAATATTAAATATATTTTTATTTTATGTGAATTGTTTTCCTAAAAAAGTGGAATATCTCATAAATAGAGTCTCTAATTGAAAATATGAGATTGTGGTAAAACCCAGAATGTGGAGTTTACCCTAGGTGTGACCTAAAGTTGGTCTGTGTAAGATGTTCGAATGGGACAACCGTTGGTGGGTGCATTGGAAAAATTAATTAATATAATATAATTTATTTAATAACTCTAACCCAAATAACTCATAGATGGAGACTCAGATGAGAAATTCAAGACCACTGTTGATTTCAGAATGTAGTGTTTACCCTAGGCATTACCTAAAGTTGGTCGGTGTTGGATGTTTGGTAAAGACAGCTATTGGCGAGTGTGTCAAATTAAAATAAATAAATTATTTATTTATTTTGAATTAAATAACCTAAACCAATTTTCTATATAAATAAACTACTATGGAAAATGTTCAGGTTTAGGCACATAAGTTTGAGATCATTTAGAGGATCTTTCACCCCTTTTTCGTTGGTGGATTGACACCAGACGACGACCAGTGATCAGATCGAGGTTAATCATTAGGCAGCAGACACAACAGATCACCTTTATCACTAGAGGATGTGTTATTCACCAATGATCTATACATAATCGAGGTAGGAATCACCCTTATAATTAAATGATCAATCATAATAAATTCCCCCTCTTTGATCTGCATTAATTTTAGCCTTTGCATGAGCCTGTGTATTGAAATAAATCATTATTTCAATTTATTTCTTTTCTATACCATGTTTCTCACTTTGATTTCCTGACTATGAAATTTATTATCCAAGAACGCTTGGACAGTGATGTTTATAACCTTTTTACCAGTGCTTTCCCCCACCGTTCTTTGTAATATTTATCGTTGGAACATGGGGTCACGATTCGACTTTTTTGAGGTGGGTTCGAGTGCGATCAAACCCCAAAATTCATTGTAGTGGCATGAATGAAACACGGATCAATGGTTTGGGGGAAAATTGATAAAAGAGTGGGATAATGTTTTGTGAACAGATTAGTTCAATACTGTAGGTGCAGGTTAATGATCGGATGTGGTTTGTGTAACGCTCCGACCCCAGTTACCCAAAGTCAGTGCATTATTTTAATAAATTGGAATGATTACAAGGAATCAAGTCCCGAAAGAACGATCAATTTAGCAGTCTTGGAAGATAGATTACATACATGAACGTTACATTACACATTAGAAAATAAAACACAACATCAATGATCATTTGAGAATGCCATTAATCCCCTAGATTAACCCTGCTTATCAATCATAATACACTTCTTGGAATCCTGGGAAAATAAAACATAGAAAGGGGTGAGCTTAGATGCTCAGTAAGGATAAAAATATAGCAAAAACTTTCATAAATAAGCATAAACATTTAAGGCAATGTATAAGACTAAAACAAATGCCTTTTAAACTTATACTTCAGCATAATATGGAAAAGATAAAATCAAATAATTCCATTTACTTATTCACATGGATATTCTACTAGTCAAATAATCACATGCAATATTAATAGCCACTTTCATAATTATGTAATGCATAATGCCAGACTTCATAACCACATAGTCAAGGCCTTATTCCAAGACTACAAATAAGATTTTGTCAAGGACTTATGCCAAGACACTAGTTTGTCTCATGAGACCTACCGATGCATCAAGGAGCTATAGCGGGCTCCACCCATCACTTACTAATTCTAATGAATTCTTCATATGAAAAGGTTTAAACATAACATAAACATTCGTATTAAAACTAGCATGCGATATGTCAATACTTTATACATAAACCATGAGTGATATAAAAATAACACATCCACAGTCAAAAATATCACAAAACCTTCAATACAATATGAAATATTTGTATCATAATAAATTAACTTCAAAAAAGTTTAAAAATCCATCAAATGACATTGACATAGATGAAAATGATTTGTAAAACTCTTTGAGAGAAATATCTATTTTTCATGAAAACATTTAAAAGTCACACAATTTAGAAAAGAATAAATTTAAAGACATTTTTGAATAAAAGTTTCTCATACCAATTTTAAACTTTTGAAAGGAATTAACATTTTAAAAACATTCATGTTCATATAAATAAATCCTTAAAAATCATTTTGAAGACATGGACATTAATGAGAATGATTTAGAAGAATAAATATTTAAAACATTATAAAATGATGTTTTAGTAATAATGTCCCTTAAAAGAATCACTTTGAAAACTATTTTATGAAACATGGACATGGATAATAAATATGTCCCAGTAGATACTTACATAAAAACAACCTCGGATAATAAATAGATTGTGAAATTAACCCTTACCTTGTACTTTCCTTTAGTCGAGGGTACGTTTAACGTCCTCTTATTTGGTTTCTAATGGCTCCAAAACGAATTATTTAGGGGCTAATGTAGGTATGGGTCTAAAAAATCTCAACCAATAGTTTTTAGACAGGTTTAGGTCATCATATTAACCTTATCTTTTAGATTTAACTCTTAGTTAAATAGTTTGACATTTACCATGTTTCTTTGTATTTTTATATTATATGGTTAATAATCTTACTATAAAAAGCCAAGAGAACCCCAGACGATTAATTATTAATATATATAAACTTATCTAAGTCCTTTAGATTAAACTTAGATTTTTTGGAATATTATATCAATTAATAATATAATATTTGTTTTAAAAACTCAATTATGTCAATTTTGACACTATTTAGTATTTTGTTTTTGTGAAAATCATAACAGCATGATTACTTTGAGAAAAAAAGATTTTATCAACCCTATAATGTTATATTAACCTATAAAATTATTGGAATCCATCAAAATTCTCAAATTACATTTATTTGTATATTTACAATATCAATTATTTTAATCTTTCATTAATAAGGTAATTACTGCATCATCATTGTGTCAAAAATAAATTAAATTATTTAATGTCTAAAAATTATAAATAAAATAAAATTTTGTATTAAATTTTGTTAACTTTATAATGAATATTTATAGTAGAATTTATCTTCTGTATAACCCTATATTAAAAATGATTTAGTTATTTAACTTTGAATTTAACTCTTTTAACTCTTCTTTAAATAAAATAATAATAAATGCCCTAATATTATCCAAGTGGACAAAAGGGGGTTATATTTTATTCCTAAGGTTGTTTTTGGTGGAATTATACTTATTAAAAAGAATTAGGACTTGTGTTAGGGTAATTATGATATCATTTTTACCCTTAATTACCATATTTACTTTTAACCGTGGTAAATAAAAGTCAAAAGTTACTATTTAACAAAAATTATTTTCATCTTATTGAACCAAATTTTACTTATTTATGTCATCCATGTCTCTCATATTTTTGAAATTAAAATCACAGAAGCGGTAAAATTAAGTTTTATGCAAATTTGCTAACGTGACTAGAAGGTGGGTAAAAGAGGTTAAAAAGTTCAATAGAATTTTATACATATAATTTTCTTATAAAAGGACTCAAATGAATTAAATTGAAATTATATAGGCATTATATATCTATTTTTACTTAAAAATATTTAAATATAATAAATAATTATTTAAATAAAAAGTCAGTTTTAAATAATAACGTAGTTTTCTTCACTATTCATCAAAAATTGAAAGTTTTCAGAAAAATACCAAAAATTATCCATAAGATAATTTTAATATTTCAAACTCAAAAATGAAGTCTATTTTACCAAATTCAAAACATAGAATTTTCATTTATTAATTTAAAATTAATTCCTGTTGTCAAAACCAAAAAGTGGGTTTTTAAAAAGTAAAACTATCAAAAGATTGACATGTGTTTATGTCAAATTTAAATGTAAAATTACATATAATGACCTAAATTGTATTAAATGATAAAAATATAATCTAATTATACTTACAAACCATTCAAATACACAATTTATCACTATAAATTATTGCGATTAAAAAGTTGTTTTTAATTAAAGCATAGTATTTTTCACTATTCATCAAAATATGAAAGTTATCAGAAAAGTACCAAAAATTTATCCAAAATAAAATTTTTATGTCCCGATTCTAAAGAATAATTTAATTTCATTAAATTTAATATATAAAAGTTTCAAATATTGGTTTTAAAAAGGGTTCGCCATTAAAAAGTGGTAAAATTGTATTTTTTGAAAAATACTTATTTTATCCAAAAAAAGGAATTTGTTCTTATATTATGTCTAAGAAACACATAATATGGATGTTAAAATTATATAGAGTATATAAGATTCAAAATTCAGTTAATACTATTCATAACCGCATTTTAAACGATTAGTTTAGTAAGTTGTGGTGCGCTCGAACTCGGTGTTGCGTGTAGCGCAAGCTATTGAATTACTTTAATGAGATAACATACTATGAAATCTTGGGGTGTTACATTCTCCCCTCCTTCAATAAATTGAATCCTCACAATTTGAAATTATTCTTCGAAAATAAATGGTTAAAAATAGAAAAATACCTTTGTAGAAAACCCACATTGGAAATTGGTTTAATAAAATTTACTGTTAATAAAATTTACTCGTTGTTGGGGGTGTAGATCGAGGAGGATCACTAACTGAGGATCTGTGTCCCAAGGAGTCCAGGAATAGCTGTGTAATTTGAATGAAAGTGGACTTTTTTTTGCTGTCTGTTGATTTTGTGATCTGGTAATGTCTTATATGGCACGGTTCTCGCTCACCCAAAAACCGGTTTTGGAAAATCAAATAAAAATATAATTTTTAGTCAGTATAGGGAGAGATTGAGGTCATCAATCACAAACAAGTGTAAAATTGAGGGCCTCAAATCCATAAATCTAAGATGATGTAAAATATCATTAGTTCAACAAACCATAAGGTGTTAGGATAACACATTTTTGGTTTTAATATCTATTCCCTAAAGTTTAAGAATTAATTTATTCATAGAACAAGAAGAAAAAGTATATACTTTACAAGTAGAGTTTTTTCCTTCAACTAATTCCTACCACAAAATCATCTTTCACTCCAAAAGATAATAGAATTCAAAAATATTATATTTATCCTAATCGTATAGGGTTCCAAAACTAATGAATTTATAATTCATTTGTCATACTATTTAGAAAAACTACATTATACAAACTAGGACATCACGTATGCCAGTGGTAGGTGATCCACCCTTGTCTCCCTTCAGCTGTGGGTTCAAGTCTCGCGGCCTTACCGGACACGACGAGTTATCGCCCAACCTCTAGGTTTTCCTTTTTATAATAATCCAAAAAAAAAATTAAGAAGTTTTTTTAACCTTAAACAATAGTATCCAATGTTTAACTTAATCCATTCCAAACTTTAGACTTATCCAAAATACTTCTTTCCAAACTCACAGTCCAAAATTTATAAGGAAGGTAAACACAATGAAGATCATTTTTGCCACATAATAACATGTGAATACCTTCATCATGTATTCTTTTAAAACACAGTAACACCCTGAATTACCATAAAACCTTATTGATTACATTCTTGCTCCCTTATTCCTTATAGAATACTGGATATACTCCTTATATCCAAAAATGTTTTAAACTCCAACAATGATGGAATATACAAATCATTAATCAGTTTCAAGGTAGTCAAGAATATCCAATATAATTTATCCAAATCAATCATATTTTATTCCAAATTCACTACCTCAGTATCAGAATCATATTAAGGTTTATCTTTATCTCAACCATATATTTTACAAAAATTTAACCTGCCATTGAGTCACTTTTCTTGGTTCCACACAATCTCAAGTACTTAATTAAATAGTACTATAGTACAATCCTTATAAACTCTATAATTCTTATAACATGTACATCATTAATACAACACTCAAATGATGCAATACTTTAATAAAAACATAAGAACTATAATCATTCCTCTTCATCTTCGGCAGTATCGTAACTTGATTATTATCCAATAGCAGCATTTGGGGTATACTTTGATGATTTGGACATTGATTACCATAGTGTCCCAAATCCTTATAGATGAAGCATTGTACATTTGAAACCTTTTTCTTACCCTTGCAATCATGTACTTGGTGTAATTTTTATCCACACTTATAACAAACTCCCATTCCCTTCAAGCATTTATCAAGGTGATTATTTCTATAGTTATCACCTATGAAAAAATCCTTCTTTCCCCTCTTCTCTTTATCTATCTTTCTCTCTTCCATCCTTTTCTTCTTTTTCTTCTCTTAAAATCCATCGGATTCAGAGAATTATTTACTTATCTTATTAACACATGATACTATTTCTTCATATGATGAGAATACATGGGAGACTATTTCTCTTTTAAATGTTGGATTAATACCATGAAATATATGATCATTCTTAATCTTTTGATCATGAATATTGCGGGAATTATCATTCCTTCTAATAGGCACCATTTCTAAACAATGACATACACTAGGTTAGTTTATGAACCGAAATGAAAAATTTCAAACTTGTAAAATACCTAATTTATGTTGAAAAGATTATACATATAATCTATAATCATAAAATGTTTTCTTTGAGGACGTATTTACTCCTAAATCATTCATAATGGATTGTAATGAATATGTGAATTATCCTAAGAATATCCCCCAGGAGTTTTGTAACCAAGAGTGCATCAAGGACCATTGTTGTGTACCAAGATACCCCAGGTCAAGCCTGAAACTCCTTGTCCGAGTTTTCACTCCTTGGTACATCTGTGCCAGAGCTTCCTCTACCTGCTCGTATCCAGACAAGGAAGTATTTCTTGGAAAATACCCAAAATCTCTACATTACCAAAATTCTAGGAAGTACTTCTATACTAATTCTCAAATTCTATCTTAGGGTAATGTTCTCTAATCAGAGTTTATCTAAATCTATTTCCAAGGTTTTTGCTAAACTTCCTCTAATACCAACAGTAACGCCCCGACCCCAGTTACCCAGATTCGGTGTATTATTTTAATACATTGGCATGATTACAAGGAATCATGTCCCGAAAGACCGATCAATTTAGCAGTCTTGGAAAATAGATTACATACATAAATGTTACATTACACATTAGAAAATAAAACACAACATCAATGATCCTTTGAGAATTCCATTAATCCCCTAGTTTGACCCTGCTTATCAATCATAATACACTTCTTGGAATCCTGGGAAAATAAAACATAGAAAGGGGTGAGCTCATATCCTCTGTAGGGATAAAAATATAGCGAAAACTTTCACAAATAAGCATAAAAATTTAAGGCAATGTATAAGACTAAAACAAAATCCTTTTAAAATTATACTTCATCATAATATAGAAAAGATAAAATCAAATAATTCCATTTAATTATTCACATGGATATTCTACTAGTAGAATAATCACATGAAATATCAATATACACTTTCATAATGATGGAATGCATAATGCTAGACTTTATAACCACATAGTCAAGGCCTTTTGACAAGACTACAAATAAGATTTTTTCAAGGCCTTGTGCCAAGACACTAGTTTGTCTCATGAGACCAACCGATGCATCAAGGATCTATAGAGGGCTCCGCCCGTCACTTATTAAGTCCAATTCATTCCTCATATTAAAAGGTTTAAACATAACATAAACATTTGTATTAAATCTAGCATGCGATATGTCAATACTTTATCCATAAACCATGAATGGTATAAAAATAACACATCCACAATCAAACATATCACAAAAACTTCAATAAAATATGAAAGATTTGTATCATAATAAATCAACTTCAAACAAGTTTAAAAATCCATCAAAGGATGTTGACATAAATGAAAATGATTTGTAAAAATCTTTGAGAGAAATATCTATTTTTCATGAAAACATTTAAAAGTCACCAAATTTAGAAAGGAAGACATTTAAAGACATTTTTGAATCAAAGTGTCCCATACCACTTTGAAAATTTTGAAAGGAATTAAAATTTTAAAAACATTCATTTCTATATAAATAAATCCTTAAAAACCATTTTGAAAACATGGACATTAATGAGAATGATTTAGAAGAATAAATATTTAAAACATTGTAAAATGATGTTTTAGTAAAAAAGTCCCTTAAAAGAATCCCTTTGAAAACTATTTTATGAAACATGGACATGGATAATAAATATTTCTCAGTAGATAATTATGTAAAAACAACCTTAGATAATAAAGATATTGTGAAATTAACCCTTACCTTGTACTTTTCTTTAGTCAGGGGTACGTTTAACCTCCTCTTTTCAAGTTCTTCCTTTTAATTTGATCAAAATGGATCCTTAGGTTGGCTTTCTAACCAAAGGAAGGACTCTAGGATGAAGGGAGGAAAGTTTGGAGGATATTTGGGTAGGGTTTGGCTGAGACAAAAGGCTTTGGAGGTGTGAAATTAAGAGAAGGGGAAGTGCCCTTTTATAAGAGAGGTGAGAGTCACTTTAGGAAAAACTTGAAATATTATTTTATAATAAAATCATTTTCGGTTTCTAATGGATCTAGAATGAATTATTTAGAGTATAAGGTGGGAATGGGTCGAAAAAATCTCAACCAATAGGCTTTAGACAAGTTTAGTTCATCATATTAACCTTATCTTTTAGATTTAACTCTTAGTTAAATAGTTTGACATTTACCACGTCTCTTTGTATTTTTATATTATATGGTTAATAATCTTACTATAACTAGACAAGATAACCCCATGTGGTTCATTATTAATACATATATAACCTTATCTAATTCCTTTGGACGAACCTTAGTTTTTTAGGAATATTATATCAATTAATAATATTATATTTGTTTTAAAAACTCAATTATGTCAATTTTGACACTATTTAGTATTTGGTTTTTGTAAAAATCATAACAGCATGATTACTTCAAAAAAAAAATGATTTAATCAACCCTATCATGTTATATTAACCTAGAAAATTAGTTGAATTCATCAAAAGTCTCAAATTACATTTACTTGGATATTTATAATATCAATTATTTTAATCTTTCATTAATAAGGTAATTACTACATCATCATTGTGTCATAAATAAATTAAATTATTTAATGTCTAAAAATTGTAAATAAAATACCATTATGTAGTAAATTTTGTTAGTTTTATAATGAATATTTATAGTCGAATTTATCTTATGTATAACCCTATATTAAAAATGGTTTAGTTATTAAATGTTGAATTTAACTCTTTTAACTCTTCTTTAAATAAAATAATAATAAATGTCCTAATCTTATCCAAGTGGACCAAAAAGGGTCATATTTTATTTCTAAGGTTGTTTTTTGTCGAATTATAATTATCCAATAGAATTATTACATGTATTAGAGTAATTATAATATCATTTTTACCCTTAATTACCATATTTACTTTTAACCGTGGTAAATAAAAGTTAAAAGTTACTATTTACCAAAAATTATTTTAATCTTATTGAACCAAATTTTACTTATTGATTTCATCCATATCTCTCGGATTTTTGAAATTCAACTCATAGAAGTGGTAAATTTAAGTTTTATACAAATTTGCTAACGTGCCTAGAAGGTGGGTAAAAGAAGTTAAAAAAGTTCAATAGAATTTTATACATCTAATTTTATTATAAAATGACTCTAATGAATTACATTGAAATTATATAGGTATTATATATATATTTTGACTTAAAATAAATTTAAATAAAATAAATAATTATTTAAATAAAAAGTCAGTTTTAAATAATAACGCAATTTTTTTCACTATTCATAAAAAAATGAATGTTTTCGGAAAAATACAAAAAATTCATTCTAAGATAATTTTGGTATTTTGAACTCAAAAATTAAGCCTATTTTACCAAATTCAAAACAAAGAAGTTGCATTTATTAATTTAAAATTAATTCCCGTTGTCAAAACCAAAAAGCGGGTTTTAAAAAAGTAAAAACTATCAAAAGATTGACACGTGTTTATGTCAAATTTAAATGTGAAATTACATATAATGACATAAATTGTATTAAATTATAAAAATATAATATAAATACACTTCCAAACCATTAAAATTCATAATTAATCACTATAAATTATTCCGATTAAAAAAGTTGTTTTCAATTAAAACATAGTATTTTTTACTATTCATCAAAATATGAAAGTTATCAGAAAAGTACCAAAAATTTTTCCAAACTAAATTTTTATGTCTCGATTCTAAAGAAGAATTTAATTTCATTAAATTGAATATATACAAGTGTAAAATATTGGTTTTAAAAAGGGTTCTCCATTAAAAAGCGGTAAAATTGCATTTTTTGAAAAATACTTATTTTATCCGAAAAAATGAATTTGTTCTTATGTTATGTATAAGAAACATATAATATGGATGTTAAAATTATATAGATTATATAAGATTCAAAATGAATTTAATACTATTCATAACCACTTTTTGTACAGTTAGTTTAGTAAGTTGTGGTGCGTTTGACCTCGGTGTTGCGTGTAGCGGAAGCTATTGAATTACTTTAATGAGATAACATACTATGAAATCTTGGGGTGTTATAGTTTGGAATCAGATTAGCAATCCCCATTTCCCCAGTTAGCATGTGGTGATGATGTGTGGTACAAAGAGATCAGTTCTGAGTGGAGACTGTGTGTGAGGTCTCATAGAAGAGGCTGCTGGGTGAGGATGTAATGGTGATTAGACTCGGATCTCTGATGAGGTGGTCGGATGTGGTCAACACAATGGACATTAATTATTGTTAATAATAATAATAATAATAATAATAATAATAATAATTATAATAATAATGGCGATGAGTTGAGAAAAATTAAATGAGGTTGGTTATTATTATCATTAATAATAATAATGGCGGCACAAAAATTTGTGTGAGTGGAAAATAAAATTAAATGGTTTTAATTTAATGGGAGTTGTGAAATTATTATTATTTTAATAATAATAACATTGTCTTATTATTATGATTATTTATAATGATGACAATAATAATAATATTATTTATAATAATAATAATTGATGGTGGAAGAAAAATGGCTGAAACCATTTAAAAGAAATTAAATGAGAAGATGTGATGGGGGAGGTGCACTACCCAGCAGGTGCGACCCCGATGTTGAGAAGGGGGGAATTATCCTTAATCTCTATTAATGATGAAATTAATATTATAAGAATAATGGAATTATTATAATAATAATAAATGAAAAAAAGATGATTGATGTCTTGGGGGTGGGAGAGTGCGTACAACAGAGGAGGTGCCACTCCCACCTTGAGTGTGAATCTTTTGAAGAGATAAAATGGGTTAAAAATATATTATTATTATTATTATTATTTTTGTTGGGAAAACTATTTTTTCAGTCATAACTTCTTCGTACAACCTCAGATTGACATGCCATTAGCGGCAGTACTACCCTGGAATTGCGATGGTCATTTTATGACCAATGTTGGATACCTTTTTCGAACTCGTAACTCAAGTAAATGAAACACCCAATAATAATAAAATTATTATTATTACCAAATCTTGTATTCGAAATATCTCCCTCTTACGTTGTCGGAATGAAAAACCGTCTATAATGTTGTGACCCTGAAATTAAGGTGAAAGTTTCAATTTAACTCCCTTAAATTTTGAAAATAAATTTAATATTGAATGAAAGAAACATTGAATCTCTAAAAAACACCACTTTTTATAGCCTAGCCAGTAAACATGATTTTTCCACCTTTGTGATTTGAATTTCAAAAAACTGACATGCACCGTTGCGTTCAGTAAGATATTTAGAGTCTTATAAGACAAACTTAATTTTTGGTGAATAGTAACATACCCTTATGAATAGTAATATGAATAGTAATATGACCCTTATGAATATTAAATCATATTATTATTTTATTTTTTTAAGGTTATAAGATAATGAGATCTTGATTAATTTTTCAAGGTGATATAAAACAAATTATAGTTTTAAAATAGTTATTTTTCGAATAAATTATTATTTTATTTAAAAAATAAATTAATAATATTTATAAAATTATTTTCAAAAAAATGGAGTTCATTTTTAAATTCTACACATCAAAAAATGTTTAGGGTAAATTTTTGGGATTTTTCTGAAATACTTGAATTTTTAGTGAATAGTGAAATTCGATAATTTACAAAATAGGCTAAATAAGTGAATTTCTACATCATTCTTGAGTCATGGATGATGTAAATGACCATTGGTTTGAACTCACATGCACTTATTACTATTTTTGGTCACAATAATCAACACTATTTATTGTCTTTTGAAAAATAATAAAACAATGAGTAAAATAATGGGGAAACCCTCCTCTCCTCCACTATAAAACCCCCCTCACTCCCTCTTCTCTTAACTTCTCTCAAGCCTTATGACTTGTCAAAATTATACTCAAATATCATCCCAAGATCCTTCCCCATGACTAATAGCCCTTGTTCTCATAAAAATACCAAAACCTATCCCCTAAAGATGCTCTCAAGGAAGATTACTTCAAGAGGTAAATTCTTCTTTTTATTTCTTTTATTTCAAGTTCCTTTCTTTTATTTTTATTTACTCACATCAGTTTATCCAATTTTTTTGATGAATATAGTAACTTAAATTTATTTTAATATTGTTATCATAAAGGAATAATTCTTCATCATCTCTCCTTTCCCCTTCTTTTATACTAGAAATGAAAACACTATTCGAGATGTGTTAATTCATCACATTCAAGGATGATGGGTTTTCAATTTCTGTTACCATATACAATTATGGTCGTGAAACCATTTTAATGGTTGAAACCAACTATAATATATGTATTATAACTTATTTAAGGTTATTTAATACTTTTGTACACAATATATTAATTTATAAATCAAAACGAGTTTGTTGTGATCAAAAATCACCAATCAACCCAAACAATTGTCATTAAAGTTTTATATAATGATTCATCATCACTCCCAATAACCAAACGAATTTTATAACCATGTAATATTCTTGTTTTTAAATAATAATATACAACTTATATTCTATAAAACCATTCTCATTCTACATGTTTATCCATACATGAATATAAGTAAATCAATCATGAAAACCAAGGAATAAAACACTCCCAAACAATAAAATTGAATCTCTTAACCCATAAAAGGCCATGAATGAACCTAATAAGGTTATAATAAATCTATTAAATGTATATGAGTTTATTTAATAACTAATTTATGAACCTAAATTTTATCATTCAGGTCATTAAGATCAATCTAGGAACACCTTCAGACTTATGGTTAGGGTTTTCCACCCAAACCTCCATTTTCATTTGGGTGACTTTTATTGTATAATTACCTCAATGAAATTATTATATATTATTATGTAATCCTCATAAATTATTTTTGAGTGTTATATATATTTTTACCATCCACAATCCTTCTTTATTTTATGGAGAGTTACATGTTTTAAAAGGAACTTTCAAAATTCTTTCTTAAATACAAGTCTAATTCAAGGGAATTTATGAAATTCTTACCTATTTTCAAGAGAAATCTATAATATATTTTTATCAACAATTATATTTATGAAATCACTAATTTTATTATAAAAATACTATCTTACTTCATTTCTGGTTTTATACAAAGACTTTTCCAAAAGAACTATTCTTTTCAAAGTAAAAGAGTATTTATCTCAAGAATTACTTAATGATTTTATAAGAGTATCTTCATCTGTTTCAAAAATCTTGTTGATTCTTATGTATTATTGGGATTAATATTTTATGATATCATCTACCATATTTAATTTAATGGTTTATGATTATTTTTATTGTGGATGTGATATCTTAAAACCATTAACCAATTTACTCCGAATGGTTAGTGTTTATGATTAATGTTTAGGAAAAGTTATTTACATTTCATATGTTAGTTTTAATATGAATGTATATGTTGTTTATGATTATCTCAGTTCATATGAGGAATTAATTAGAATTATTATGTGATGGGTGGGGATGAAAATTTATATGGACTTGGCTGAGGCTTTACCCATTTTTAGATATGGTTTTGGCGGAGGCCTTAATCATTTTTAGATGTCTTGGATGAGGCCTAAATGGTATGTTTTAGAATGTTCGACATATTCATTTCCCTTATTATGAAGTTATAAATTCAAAGTTCATGTGGTCATTCTACTAGTAGAATACCCATGATTTTGTTTTATTATGTCAATGTTTACTAAGATCATATTCCTACCCTCAAGTTTTTTTTTAAAAGGCATGTATTTTCAATTATTCACCTTGCATAATTTTAATGTTTTTGATATCTTCTGCTGTATTGTTTACCCTTACTGATCATCTGAGCTCACCCCTTATTATGTTTTATTTTTAACAAGACATGAAAATGTATATTATTATTTACTTGCGGGGATAATCTTATACTGGTGGATGTTTCCAATGGAGCTTATTTTTTGTTTTTCATTTCAAGTTGTAATGTTGAACTTATATATGTAACTGGATTTCAAAATCTACTAAACTATTAATTCCTTTGGGATAAAAATTTCTTGTAACCATGCCAATGTAATGTAATAAGGCACTAACTCTGGGTAATTAGGGTCGGGTCTTTATAGTTGTTATCAGAGGAAGTTTAATAGAAAACTTGGAAACTAGATTTAGAAAATGTAGATTAGTAAAAAACCCCAAAGATAGTCTTTGAGGATAAACATACAATAAAATCCTTGAATTTTGGTAAGTAATAGATTATGTGGATATTTCTAGAAAATACATCCCTATCTAGATACTACAAGTGGACATGGTTCTGGTACATATGTACCTAGGAGTGAAAACTCTAACAAGGAGTTTCAGGCTTGACCCAGGGTATCCTGGTACACGAAAACGTGCCTTACTACGCACCTAGTTTGACACTCCTAGGGGACATTCTTAGTATAATTCACATTTTATTTACAAGACATTATGAAGGATTTAAATGTAAATTTTTCATCAAATAAACCATGTTTATGATTATGGGATTATCCATGCATATGATTTCAATTTATGTTAAGTATTTTTTATAAGTTGAGATAATACATTATAATTCATAACCTAATCTAGTGTATGCCATTATTTAGAAATGGAACATAGTGTAAGGAATGGAAACCACATGAATGCGTGTATACCATATAGGTATTTCTCTCCTATTCAAGATAATGATGTTGGATTTGGAGCTGCAATTGGTGCAAAGAAAATTATAATTATACTGGGATAGGTTACTGACATTATAAACAATATCCTTACCTATATGAAGTATCCATATCCACAATGTGGCAGAGATATGTTATATTGATTTATGCAACAATATCCTTCATCATTTAATTGGACTAAAAACCCATTTGTAGAGGAATAATGGATAAGTTCATTAGAGAATATGTTTCTCGCCTTGGGAAGTAACAAAAAGGAGAAGGTTGTTATGGCAGTTTATCATCTGTCAGGAGATTTTGATCAATGGTGGTTATTAATTAAAAACACAAAGAAGGAGGATGAAATGTAAAATATTAAATGGAGTGAATTTAAATAACTTTTCTTAGAGAAATACTTTCCTCATGAACAATGAGCAGATATAGAAAGGAAGTTTTTGAATTGGAGGAAAAAGGAAGATGAAGAAGTTTCAAAGTATGAAGCTAACTTCACAAATACATAGTCTCATGTGCTATCAAGATGAAAAAGGAGTTCCCCAAGTCTTATGACATTAAAGGAAAGCAAGAGAATAAGAGGTCTGCTAAAAAATCTGAAAAAGGAAGTAAGTAAATAGGGAATTAGGGAATATTTTGAATTTCCACCCTATGATAATTGTGGAAGGAAACACCCTAGTTACTTCTTTAAAGGAAAAGGGGGTGTGCTACAAGTGTGGATAGAAATGCCATAAAGATAGTTATTTCAAGGGGAAGAAAGAATCTATTAATGTTCAATGCTATACTTTTAGGGATATGGGACACTATTCTAATGATTTTCCAAAGCATAAAGGAAATGTTCCACAGAAAAGGACAAGGGAGCAGGGATAAGACTATGTGATCACAACCGCTGATATTCAAGTTCCTAATGACGTGGTGGTGGGTACTTTAATCATTTCCTCAAACTTATCCAATGATTTATTTGATTTTGGATAATCAAATTCTTTCATATATTATTAGTTTGACAAGAAAATTAGATATTTTCAATTTGATTTAGTAAGGGAGATGTTAGTCAAAACTCCTAAGGGAAGTATCATTACAACAAAGATGTGTCAGGCAGTCCCCATTATGGAATATAAACATGATTTATCTATTTATTTTATTATCATACCCATGATTGAATTTGATATAATCCTCGATATGGATTGGATTTTGAATCATGATGTGAAAATCTATTGTAATAAGAAGGAGATTACAATTTTTGATAATGATGTAGAATCCCTTATCTTTAGAGTAGAAGCATCATCATCTGGCTCTTATCTAGATCCACCCTCAGTATATATACTTAATGAAATTCTTAACGAGTATGAGAATGAAATATCTATGCATGAGGAAAGAAATATTAAAACTGAGTATGTACCTATTGTGAAAGAATATATTGATGTTTTTTCGAAGGATTTACTTGGACATCCTCCAAAAATGAGAAGTTGAATTCTCTATTGATTAAATTATGGGTTCAATAACTATATCAATAAATCCTTATAGAATGGCCACTTTAGAATTTGTTTAATTTAAGAAACAACTAGAGTAATTGAGTGATAAATAATTTATTCTCCCCAGTGTTTCTCCGTGGGGAGCCCCTATTCTTTTTGTTAAGAAGAAATATGGATCTATGAGGTTGTGCATTGTCTACAGGGATATAAATTCTATAATGATAAAGAAAAAGTATCCCCTACCTCACATTGATGATTTATTTGATCCAATCCATGGAGCCCAATATTTTTCTAAGATTGAACTTCGATCGGGATATCATCAGTTGCGAGTGAGGAAGGAAGATATTACAAAGACAACATTTCGAACCAGGTATGGGTATTATGAGTTTACAATAATGCCTTTTGAACTGACTAATTATCCCTCTATTTTCATGGATATAATGAATAGAGTTTTCAAGGAATATATTGATGAATTTGTGGTGGTATTTATTGATGATATCTTGGTATACTCCAAAATCTATGAAGACCATGAAAATAACTTACAAACTATTCTGAAGAATCTTAAAAGAAAGAATTATATGATAAGTTTAGCAAGTGTGAATTTTGGCTTCAATTAGTTTTCTTTCTCATCCACATAGTCTCTAAGGATGGAATATATGTTAATCCTACAAAGACAAAAGTTCTGCAAGAATATACTACTCCAATGAACATACCTAAGTTATATAGTTTTATTGGTTTAACAGGTTATTATCAGAATTTCATTCATAACTTCGCCCGTTTAGCCAACCTAATGACCAAGATTACACGTAAAGGTGTTAAGTTCGTATGGACAAAAGAATATGAGGAATGTTTTTAAGAATTGAAGAGGATATTAGTGAATGCTACGATACTAACTCTACCATTGGGGAATGGTGGATTCGTGTTCTATAGTGATGCATTAAATAAAGGACTTGGTTGTGTCCTTATGAAAAATGATAAAATTATTGCCTATGAATAAAGGTAGTTAAAAACTCATGAAAAAAACTATCCTACTCATGATCTTGAGTTAGAAGCTATAATCTTTTCTCTAAAGATATGGAGAAATTACCTCTATAGAAAAATATATGAGATATATACAGATCATAAGATATTGAAATATATCTTCTCACAGAAAGAACTCAACATGAGGAAAATGAAATGGCTTGAAATACTCAAGGATTATGATTGTTCCATACACTACCACCCAGAAAAGGAAAATAAGGTGGATAATTAATTTAGCAGTAAGGATAATGGAGTCCTAAACAAAATGAGGATTGAAAGAGATCACATGTTTATGGATCTAGTAAAGATGGATATGGGAATTTTTAAATAAGGTGAAAATCACTACTTTTTCATTTGGTTTCCCAACCATATGTATTGGAAAGGATTAAAACTTCTCAGTTTGATGATGAGAATGTTCAAAAGAAAATTAAATGTGTGAATGATGGGAAGTTGTATGATTTCGTGTGTGAAGATGGAATTCTGAAATTTGGGAAGAGGCTATGTGTTCTATTTATATTCGAGCTAAAAAAGGATTTATTGGATGATTCTCATAGCTCAAATTTCTCTATATATTCTGGTAGCACTAAAATATATAGAGATTTGAAGGAATATTTCTGGTAGGATAACATGAAGTGGGAAATTGCTGATTATGTATCAATATGTCTAGTTTTTCAACAAGTAAAGGCTAAAAGACAACATACTATAGGATTCATGCAACCTATACGTATTCCTAGATGGAAATGGGATGACATCAACATGGATTTTGTCACTGGATTACCCAAAAATCCAAGGAATAATGATGTGATATGGGTAATTGTTGATTGAATTACGAAATATTCACATTTCCTCGCTATAAGGGATAATTTTACATTGAATCACCTAACACGACTCTATATTAATGAAGTTGTGAGACTTTATGGATCACCTCTCTCAATTGTGTCTTATCATGATCCAAAATTTACATCAAAATTATAGAAGTCTTCAGAAATCTTTGTATACCAAGCTTCGATTGAGTACTACTTATCACCCTCAAACTGACGGGCAATCAGAGAGGATGATCCAAACCTTATAAGACATGTTGAGATAATTTTCACTTGACTTTTGAGGTATGTGGGATCAATATTTACCTTTAGTGGAGTTTTCCTACAATAATAGTTTCCATTCAAGTATCCAAATGGCTCCATATGAAGCATTGTACGGGAAGAGACATCGTGCACCAACTTATTAGGATGAAGTTGTATAAAGGAAGCTTAGGGGCCCAGAGATTGCAGAGGAAACAACAACAAAGATAAATAATATTCAAACCTATATCAAAGCAGCTCAAAGAAGGAAAAGGTGCTATGTTGATAATCGAACGAAGGATTTGGAATTTCAAGTGGGAGATCATGTTTTCTTTAAAGTATCTCCATGGAATGGCATTATAAGATTTTAGAAGAAAGGGGAACTAAGACCAAAATATATTGGACATTTTGAAACTATAGAGAGAATTGGAGTTGTGGATTATTGTTTAGAAATTCTTCCTAGCCTTTCTAAAGTACACAATGTGTTCTATGTCTCATTTTTGAGAAAGTACATGCTAGACCCAACAAATGTCCTCACTTCTAAAGGTATGGAATTGGAACCCAACTTATCTTACTATGAAGAGCCTATCCAGATTCTAGACACTAAAGAACAGGTGTTGAGGAATTAGATGACATGATTGGAAAAGTTATTTTAGAAAAATCATAGAATTTAAGAGTCAACATGGGAGCTTGGGGAGATTATTATGAAGACCTACCCAAATCTTTTAATGAGGTAACATTTTGTGAATTTTGAGGATGAAATTTTTGTAAGGAGGGGAGAATGTAACACCCCAAGATTTTGAAAATAAATTTAATATTGAATTCATGAAATATTGAGTCTCTAAAAAACACCTCTGTTATAGCCTATCCAGTAAACATAATTTTTCCACCTCTGTGGTTTGAATTTCAAAAAACTGACATACACGGTTGTGTTATGTAAGATATTTAGAGTCTGATAAGAAAAACTTAATTTTTAGTGAATAGTAACAAACCATTATTAATAGTAATATGAACCTTATGAATAGTAAATCATATTATTATTTTATTGTCTTAAGGTTATATTATAATTAGATCTTGATTAATTTTTCAAGGTGATATAAAACAAATTATAGTTTTAAAATTGTTATTTTTCAAATAAATTATGATTTTATTTAAAATTTAAATTAATAATATTTAGAAAATTATTTTCAAAAAAATGGAGTTCATTTTTTAATTCTAAACATTGAAAAATAGTTAGGGTGAATGTTTTGGATTTTTTTTGAAATACTTAAATTTTTGGTGAATAATGAAATTCGATAATTTACAAAATAGGTTAAATAAGTGAATTTATACATTTTTCTTGACTCATGGTTGATGTAAATGACCATTGGTTCGAACTCACATACACTTATTACTATTTTTGGTCATAAAAATCAACACTATTTGTTGTCTTTGGAAAAATAATAAAACAATGAGTAAAATAATGGGAAAACCCTCCTCTCCTCCACTATACAATCCCCCTCACTCCCTCTTCTCTTCACTCCTATAAAGCCTTGTTCCTTGTCTAAATTCTGCTCAAATATCCTCCCAAACTTCTTACCCATGTCCATAATCCCTTTATCTCATAAAAATACCAAAACCTCTCTCCTAAAGAGGATCTAAACGAATATTACTTCAAGAGGTAAATTCCACTTTTCATTTATTTTATTTCAAGTTCCTCTCTTTTCTTTTTATTTCCTCACCTTCTTTCATTCAAACGTTATGATAAATTCAGTACCTTACATGTAATAGAATTTTTTTATGATAAAGGAAGAATTATTCATCATCTCTCATTTCCTGTTCTTTTATACTAGAAATGAAAACACCATCTGAGATGTGTTAATTCATAACATTCAAGGGCAATGAGTTTTCAATTTCTATTACCATATTCAATTATGGTAATGAAACCATTTTAATGGTTGAAATAGAATATAATATATGTATTATAACTTATTTAATGTTCTGTAATCCTTTTTTACACATTATATTAATTTATAAATCAAAATGAGTTTGTTGTGATAAAAAACCGCCAATCAACCCAAACAATTATTATTAAAGTTTTATATAATGATTCATATTTACTCCCAATAACCAATTTTTTTTATAAATATGTAATATTATAGTTGTTCAATAATAACATACAAATTATATTCAATACAACCATTATCATTCTACATGTTCATTCGTACATTAATATAAGTAAATCAATCAGGAAAACCAAGGAAGAAAACACTCCCAAACAATGAAATTGAATCTATTAACCCATCAAAAGGACATAAATGAACCTAATAATGTTATAATAAATAAATTAAATGTATATAATGTTATATTCTAATTAATTTATGAACCTAAATTTGATTATTCAGGTCATTAAGATCAAGTGATAAACACCTTCGAACTTAAGGTAAGGGTTTTCCACCCGAACCTCCATTTTCATTCAGGTTACTTTTATTATCTACTTAAATCAATGAAATTATTATGTATTATTATGTACTCCTCATAAATTTTGTGTGAGTTTTATATATATTTTTACCAACAATAATAATTCTTTATTTTATGGGGATTTACACATTTTAAAAGGAAAAATCAAAATTCTTTCAAAAATACAAGCCTGATTCAAGGGAATTTCTCAAATTCTTACATATTTTTAAGGGAACTATATAATCAATTTTTAGCAACCATTATCTTTATAAAATCACTCATTTTATTAAAAAATACTATCTTACTTTATTTTTGATTTTATACAAATACTTTTCTAAAAGAACTCTTCTTTTCAAAGTAAAAGAGTATTTATCTCAAGAATTACTCGATGATTTTATAAGAGTATCTTCATCTATTTTAAAACTCTTGTTTATTATTATATATTATTGGTATTAATATTTTATGATATCATCTACCATATTTAATTGAATGGTTTATTATTTTTTTGACTATGGATGTGCTATCTTAAAACCATTCACCAATTTACTCCGAATGGTTAGTGTTTATGCTTAATGTTCAGGAAAAGTTATTTACATTTCACATGTTAGTTTTAATATGAATGTATATGTTGTTTATGATTATCCCCATTCATATGAGGAATGCATTGGACTTTTTATGTGATGTGTGGGGCCCACTATATTTCCTTTATGTATTATTAGGTCTCACGAGACAAATAAATATGGACTTAGCTGAGGCCTTGCCCATTTTTTAGATATGGTTTGGGCCGAGGCCTTAATCATTTTTAGATGTCTTGGACGAGGCCTTGACGGTATGTTTCAGAATGTCCGACATATGAATTTCCCTCATTATAAAGCTAGAAATTCATAGTTCATGTAGTTATTCTACTAGTAGAATACCCATGATTATGTTTTATTATGGCAATGTTTACTTAGATCATATTACTGCCACAATGTGTTCAAGTTTATTTTTTTAAAGGAATGTATTTTCAATTATTCACGTTGCATAATTTTTGTTTTTATGATATCTTCCGTTGTATTGTTTACCCTTACTAAGCATCTGATCTCACTTCTTATTATGTTTCATTTCTCCCAGTACATGAAGAGGTATATTATGATTGACTTACATGGATAATATTAGAGTGGTGGGTGTTCCTAATAGAACTTATTTATTGATTTTAATTTCAAGTTGTAATGTTGAACTTATGTATATAACTAGCTTTTCAAATCTACTAAACTATTCGTTCCTTCAGGATAAAACTTTCTTGTAATTATGCCAATTTATTGTAATAAGGCACTAAATCCAGGAAACTAGGGTCAAGTCATTACATTCAAGACCAATATTTGGTATTTAATTTTAAATTATGGATCAAACCCATAAGAATCCATTTGAGTGTGACACGGTAAAATGTGACATTTTCACTGGGTGTCCTATTGAGTCAAGTGAAAAACATATCTCAAGCGTTTTTCTATGAGGATCGCAACAATGTGATCTGGTTGGCCATCTTAGGCCATTCGAAGAGACATATTAATGAAATCACATTTTATATCTCAGATAAATGATGAGCCTCATGCATTCATTGAGCTTTTGGTTGAGACATGTTGTGTAGTTCCCTTACACGTCGTGAAGTACTACATATCCATCAATCCTTGTGTTGTAAAGGACACAACCCGATAGTAGAGTGAGACCAAACACCATGTGGGCCCCTTACATGCTGTGTTCTCCTTCATGAATCTTCAAACTTTTGTATCTCCTTTATTTGGAATTTGTTTTTTGTTCACTAATAGCCTATACTAAGTGTTTTTCTACGTAGAATGCGATAGTTCCCTTCATTGTGGATTTAGAGATACAATGTTAAATTTTCTAGGAATGAATCATAGCTAGGCGACACTCGATGATGGTAATGATTACACAAGATCCCCAGAGACCTTTTTGAGTTACCCTTCAGTAGGGCTGGGCAGTGGAGTTCCTTGATGTTATGGGAGGTACCCTATAGTAGGGGTGGGTAGTGGAGTTCCCAGATGATCTCTCTATGTGACCCTTTAGTAGGGATGGGCAGTGGAGTTCGTCGATGTTCCAGGTGATACCCTCTAGTAGGGTTTGGTAATGGAGTTCCCTGACGATCTTTTTGAGTTACCCTCCTACAGGGCTGGGTAGTGGAGTTCCTCTATGTTCTAGGTGTTACCCTATAGCAGGTATGGGTAGTATAGTTCAACGATGACCTTTCCCAAGTGGTACCCTTCACCAGGGTTGGGGAATGGATCTCCTCAGTGACTATTAGAGTGGAACCCCCTGACATACTAGGGAACGAGTCCTCTACTTCGAGTTTGTTCCCCTTGACTGTGAGTCATAATTACAAGGAATGTTTTGAATTGTACAGATACTTCTTGGAAGACATGTGAGATACTGGGCATCATTGATGGAATTTTGTAACTATTGGATTCTCTTCTTCTTAGGATAAGCTATGATATGAATATCCCCTTACTCTCTTTTTTGGTCTTTTTTGACTGATCATATATATATATATATATATAATTCTATATCCACAACTTGGATTTGGTTAGTCTCCTTCGAAGAGAGGCCAAGACGCATGGTGTATGCCATGTGCTTTCTGTATTTAGCTTCTCATGGTTGGATGATTATACTATCCTACTATAAGTGGTAAATACTTGACATGTATTTTATATACTAATTATGTCAAAGCCCTTGTGTTTGGATGAGGTTACTTATACTCTTGGTTTGGGTTGAGCTATTTTCTTTGACTGTATTTTGTATCCACTGTCTCTCTTTCCTATTGCATCTCTTAATGCTACCTATTCATCTTTCAGGATGTCCTACTAGGTATGTATATACTCATGCCTACATGGGGTTTTCCTACATGTTTCTTGTATTATGAAAATGACGGATAGGTTGAACATGACTATAGAGAAGCTTAGGGATACTTGGTACTCTGGACTGCATACGGTTGTTGTAGTTTGGGATTTGGGAGATGGTCTCTCTTAGTAGTTTACTTTTTTCTAGTTTTGTCAGGTTGGGATATATTTCTAGTTGGGTGTGTATTTTTCCCTTTACTGTGTGTGTGTATACATGTACTTAGGTAAACACCTCCATGATTTAGTTATTCCTTCCACACTTATCACTACCCCTGGACTGTGGATGAGAGCTTGAGGTAGTTACGACTCGAGCCCCATCTTGGGTCAGATTGTGATAGATTTGTATCAAAGGTGGTTTATCATTGAGACATTGTTCGTACTAGTCCGCTTATGAGTATTTGTTTGGGTTTAGGGAAACAATGTCAAAGTTTATTGAGTATGGATCTCAGGCTAGGGAATCCAGTGATGGTACGGGCGGCTGATGTGTTCATTCACCAAGACCATGACCACCTACTTTTCAACTCAACATACCTAGACATTTGTTATAGGGATCAATGGTACATGCATCATATAGGATTGAGTCTTTGACTATCCTTCTTGATTCATCTCCCCATTTATATATATATATATATATATATATATATATATATATATATATTTATATGATCATTCGACCATGGTATGTCTCGATCACTTTTGGGATGCCTCCACAAAGACAAAAAACCTAGTTATCAACTTCGGGACCATGATGATGATCTGATGATAAATGAAGCCACAATACAGGGTCCATCCCGTGAGATCTATTCCTCTATATGGGAAGGTAGGAGCACCTACGCCTATCAAGAAATAGTTAGTTCTAGAATAATAAACTGAGGATGCACACATACTTAGTGTAATTTGCGAGTTCCAGTTCTAGAGGCTACTGAGGTTCCATGATGAGATAGTTCCCCTTCAATGGAGGTTTGGCTTGAGTCGGTGATCCAAGTTTTCAGACTTGTGTATATCCTGACTGATTGGAAGGTTATACTCACAACTAGTGTTCCTCATAGAGAATTAGTTGGTTCCAATGGTACTAGAATACGACAAACCTATACTGAGTGTGCATTGTAGGTTCTATAAATAGATATCTTCTAGGTATTTTGTTGAGATAGACTCCCTTTTCAAGTGGTTGAGGTTAGGCCTGATCCTGTGGTTTGGATATTCTGCTCGGATGGGACCCCTTTTAATGGTGGTCCCATGGAGAGACTTCTCCAAGGTGATGTAGGAAATTAATAGAGCCATATTTTTGTGATGTTATATATGGATTCAAACATTAAATAAAGAGGGACACTTCCCCCAATGAGACACATTCTTTCAATGTGATCTAAAATCATGCGAGCAAGTCAGTGCTGTCCCAAAGCAGATAGTATCAAGGTGCGGTGGAGGAGTTCCTTCTAATTGTGTGTTTGAGGCACTTCTGATGTGCTAAGGTGTTGGAGTGATCCTTGGTTGTGGTGAGAAGGCGAGCAATGGAATGGATAGTTTTAGGAAGTAGAGGCTTGTGAATTAGTGGCTTCGAGTGTGGTTTGGGGTATAACATGTGTCTCCACTACTCCAACTACAATTATTGCAGAGAGTCATAAGCCACATTTCCCTAGACATAGCCCTTGTTCGAGACCTGGTTATACCAATGGTGGCCTTTTTTGCTCGAACCTTGTGATGGAGGCTTCTATAGAGATGATCCATGATGAAATGTTTCTACTGATGGAGTGACTCAACTCTACAAAGAGAGACAATGTCTCACATGAAATCTTTTTGTAGCTGCAGTGAGACCCTATGCAGTTTTCCTCAGCATGGACTGGTCATCTATCATCCATGATCATATGATTTATACCAGTGAGTATGGTAGTGCTTCTGGGTTGTGGGATAGAGTTTTCCTCCTTGACATGGAGTTATCCCCAAATAGAGCAAGATAATCTCATTTGTAGGAGTTTATAGTTTATTAAACAATTGAATAGTATTACCCATGTAATAATAGATTTTATGAGCTCTTATCTCCTTCCAATGATGGTGGGGTATGATGAAGTTTTGGGTTTAACTCCCCAATGTGAGATAGACCTATGTATAGGCTTTCACTAGGGATGACCAGATGTTTTTTCTAGCACATCATATGACCCTATGGGGATGCGAGAGCTATTGGTGTGGTTGTAGAGTCTATAGAGGCTGGGATTCATAAGACCCACTTTGTTCACCTAGGAACCACTATGTTGTTTTCCTAAGAGGAAGATAAGAGTTTGAGGTATGGTTTGGATAGAAGTTTCTTGAAATAGGTGACTATCAAAAAGGAGTATCCACCCCTGAGAATAGATTATTTCATTGACCAATGGTTTTGGGTGAAGTGGTTCTCAGAGTTTGACCCTAGAATGGGTTATCACCAGCTCTAAGTTTGAGAGGAGGTGATGAGAGACTTTCACAATTCTCCTTTGGTTGTACATCCCAATGTATGGAATATGTATTGAAGATCCAAATGAAGGCTCGGTGTCCCCACCTTTTTCCATAGTATTTTCTTTTTAGGGATGGAATTTTTTGAATAAGGGAATAATATAGAGACACTGATTTTTCCATGAAATAATTTGGAATGTACCTAGTAATATTTTCAGATCCAGGAACTAAGATGCCGCATGATTTTGAGACCCGATGTGTTGGAGTTGGTTCCCAAGAAACCAAATTCTTTGTACTTTATGATAAACCTATATTAATTGGATAAATATTAATAAACTCCTTATCACATCATTGTTTTCATTCTTCATGACATAGTATGTGATAATTTCATAATAATAGTTATCACACTAAATGGTCATAGAAGATCCCTACTATGATGAGAACCCAAAAGTGCCATGACACTATTCTTTAATATATGTTTTATAGCAAGATGATATCATTTTAAGGGAAAAAATGATACAGTCTATCATGGGTGGGGACTCTTGAAACTTTGAGGCACCTTCTCATGGTGTGCTCCCTTGGTAATATCCAGGAGGATATTATGAGAACAAGACCCGACAGTAGGAAATACACATTCATAAGTGTCATTGGATGTTCCTATCTGCGGACAAGTGTATTGGTCCATAGACTTTAAGATTACTATTAATGTGTATTATGACTCACACACTTAGATGTATTGACAAAAACCGTGATGATAGATGTTTACAGTGAGGTAGGATATGTTGGGTGCATCATGAGTAATACAGAATTAATGAATAATGATAGAAAGAATTTTTCACTTCTATGGAAGTAGATATATCATACCTTCTGATATAAATGATATAGATTAACTAAATCAATGTTCATGGTGTTCTCTAGGAAAGTTCAATTCTGATAAGTAAAAGAATGATAAATCAAGCACATGGGTTAATGAAACTTTCATACAACCCGCTTGATTGGAGATATCAGGACAAAGGGATTATATTACACGGTAAGAGTTCATATGATGTGACATGTCATTGTGACATAAAATTATTTCTATTGGGTGGCTTGAACCATTTATAGATAGTAATCTTAGACTTTAGGAAAGACCACCAAATGAAAATGAGAAAGAGACCCAGAGGGTCACACAATAAGTGTAGACAATATCTCAGTTAAATAATTTATCATTTAACAAGTTGAATAAATATTATTCCCAGTTGTGGTTTAATAATTATTCAATTATGCCTGATCACATTTATTTTGTCGCTAGTTATTTAAGATAATATATTGTGGAAGAAATATTTATTTATCGGTGAATAATACAGATATATTTATTTAATAAATAAATATTCATTATTCAAGGCCCGGTAAATATTGTGGAGGATTGGAAGACCAAGTTATGGGTTTGGTGAGAAATAATATTAAATATTATTTGGATAAATAATATTTAAATACAATGTGAATGTTAAGTACATGTCATGGAAATAATAACATTTCTATTATTATTTGACATGGGATTTCACATGGAATAATAAAATAAGTAAAGAAAATTGTGCTAATTGTTTATTATTACCTAGTGAATTAAACTCCCCATTATGCTATTATTCTCTAATTATCCAAGGGTTCATCCTACCAGCTAACCAATTGTTGTGTGCACATCATCCTTGGAGAAAATCTCTCGAGCCTAGATAAATCTTTCCTCTATAATAATTCCCTCAAGAATGAGAGAGATACTCCTCCACCGAATCTAGGAGAATGTTTTGGAAGCGATTATCAAGGCGATCAAAGGAGAACATCAAAAATGTAAGGATCTTACACACTATCAGCCTAAGAATCCTTCAAAAACCTCTAGAAATACATGGATCATGTGCGGATCATCTCTAGAGTAATCCTATCCTTGGATTCTACATTGCAACGAAGCTACACCTCAGACCTGTGGCTGAACACATCAATGAAGAAAGAATCACCTTGGTGGTAATTCTTCAATTTAATTAAATTAATTATAAACAAAATAAGTTGATACTCTCTTCTCAGTTCAGTTTCTCTCCTTTGTCTTTATATTTGATTCAATTCCATGGATACTAGTGTTTATCATCATATTGATCCTGGATTAATCATCAATTATGGTAATTTTCAAAGTTGAGTACACGCCCATCCTACGCTTCCGCTATGACCCGAACCTACAAGTGGTATCAGAGGGGTAATATTTTCATTTATAATTATTTAAATAATTTTTTGATGTTTTACACTTTAATAATTTAGTTTTTGAATTCATGTTTAATCATTCTTGTAATCAGAATTTTGAGATCTATTCCTCCCTTATTATTTCTCACAGATTTAACAGAACAAATAAGTTTATGGTTAAAATTAAATCAAGGATATCATTAGGAGGAATCTATGATTCTATACAGGTAACACGATAGTACACACTGTGTATTCAGAATTACACGCCATTTAATTTTCCACAAACGCCGTGTAATACGAATTACATACCTTGTAGTTGTGTTCAATGCCCCCATAGTAATTCAGCAATTACTCAAGCCATTTTCATTAATGACATGTGGTGTAGTTACTTCTTACACAACATGTTGACTAGGAAAGACTGTTTCATGGTCAGCTGGACTACACACCGTGTAGCCCACTGGACACGACTTGTAGTCTCTTCAGGTCAGAGTCAAGTCGTGTATCCCATACACGGTTTTCCTAGTTGGTGACCATGTAACATGGAAATGGGTCATGAGAAACCCATAGTACTTATGATGTATAAGAAGAGGAAGGACAAGGAAAAGGGGGATAATATTTATAAACAATCTAAATCCTCTGAGCACTGTCCAACCAAGTAGAAGAAGATCCAGAGGCATGGAAAGGAAAAGGAGGTAGTATACTTTTCATGTGGAAAGTCAGGCTACTGGAATAGAAACTACACCTAGAGGTAAGGGGAAGCCAATGGTGCATTCATTATCAAGTAAAATCTTTCCATTTATACACATTGGGTATTAGATACAAATCATGGTTCTCACATATATATTCAAATGAAGGAACCAAGTAGATTCTAGAAAATTTCTAGAGGAGAGGTGGATATGTGAGCTGCCAATAGTACAAGGTTGGCTGCTCTTTCCATTGGTGACTACCACCTCACATTGTAGACGAGAATGTTTTTTTTTCATATGGATTTTATTATGTACCTAGTTATACCAAGAACATAATTTCTTTTATCTAGTTTAGATACAAATGGATTTATTTTCATGTTTGGAAATAAATGTTGTCAATTTTATAAGGAAAACATATGTTATGGTATGGAAAATTTAAATAATGGTCTGTATGTATTAAATTATGAGAACTAAGTGTTAGAAATTGATAATGAACCAAGTTCACATGACTCATACAACACCCAGTAGTGGAATCACCACCTTGGTTATGTTAATGAGAAGCGCCTGACAAAGCTTTGTCAATATGGTTATTTAGACTCTTCCGAGCTAAAACCAGTTGATAGATGTCACACTTATTTACAAGGGAAAATGAATAAAACACCATTTGGTGGATAGGGTGAAAGGGATATATAGATTCTAGGATTGATACACATTTATTTGTGTGGACCATTTCTAGTATAAGCTAGTGGTGGATATTCTTACTTCATTACTTTTACTGACGACCTGATTAGATATGGATATTTCTACTTAATGAGGTATAAGTCAAAGTCCGTTGAGAAATTCAATGAGTTCAAGAATGAAGTATAGAATAATATTGTTAAGAAGATAAAGAACCTTCAATTGGATCGGGTTAGAGAATATCTTAACCAAGAGTTCATCAAACTATTATAGGAGTTTGGGATTCTATCTCAACTCACTCCACCTTATACACCATAGTGGAATGGTGTTAGTGAAAGGAGGAACCATACCTTGTTGGACATAATAAGGTTGATAATGAGTCATGAAGATATTATATTATCCTTTTGAGGATATGCATTTCAAACTACGACATACACATTAAACCAAGTACCAAATAAAGAGGAATATGAGATTCCCTTAGAGCTATGGTTTGGAAAAAACCCACTTTATCGCATACATGTGTATGGGGATGTGAGGAGTTTGTTATGGCTTTCTCAGGAAACAAACTAGAACTATAGGGCACAAAGTGTATCTTTATAGGGTATCCCAAGGGAAAAAAGGGATACTACCTATACAACCCCTTAGATAAGAAAGTGACTGTTGCTAGACATGCCGTCTTTCTTGAGAGGGAGTATATCCTCAAAAAGGATAGTGGGAGAAAGATTGAATTCAATGAAGTTGATGCTCAAGATATACACGAGTTGGTATAGGAATGAGTTCCATAGGTCCTTGTGGAAGAGGTAGTTCCTAAAACACAAGTACTATGAAGGAGTAAAAGAGAGGCAAGGGAACCAGAGATATATGGTTTCCTTGTCACTGAGGACAATGACTCATTATTATTGGATAACGATGAACCTATCTCCTACAAGGAATCAATAGAGAGCTCAGAAGATGAAAGATGGCTAAAAAATATGAATTTTGAGATGGATTCCATGTATCAGAACCAAGTTTGGGTTCTGGTTGATGCACTAGTTGATGTAAATCCTGTTAGGTGTAAATGGGTATTCAAGATGAAACTGGACATGGAAGGTCAAGTTAGTACCTATAGAGCAAGGATAGTGGTTAAAGGTTTTAAACAACATCATGTAATTGACTATGATTAAACCTTTTCACCAGTTTCCATGTTTAAATCCATAAGAATCATACTTTCCATTGCATCTTTCCATGACTATGTGATTTGGAAGATGGATGTCAAAACTATATTCCTTAATGGGAACCTTCAAGAAGATGCGTATATGACACAACCAGAAGGGTTTTTGACACCAGGTGATGGTAAAATGGTACGCAAGTTGCATAGATCCTTTTATAGATTAAAGAAAGCATCCATGTCATGTAACATTCGATTTGATAAATCCATAAGATAATTTGGTTTCATTAAGAATGAATGTGAGCCATGTGTTTACAAGTGTTTTAAATAGAATGCATTTGTTATCATAGTAGTGTATGTTGAAAAAATATTTCTTATTAGAAACAACATACTAGTCTTGCAGTCAGTCAAGGAAAAGTTTAACAAGTGCTTCTCTATAAAGGAATTAGGTGAAGTAGCCTACATTCTATAGATGAAGATCATTCCTGATAGATCCACGAGGCTTCTTGGACTAAGTCAAAGTATATACATTGACCAGATACTAAATAGATTTAGAATGGAACAATCCAAGAGGGGATTGATTCCATTATCACATGGAATACATCTTTACAAGAAAATGTGTCCCCATATACAACATGAGAAAGATAGGATGAGTAAGATTCCATACACTTTAGTGATAGGATCTATCATGTATGCCATGTTATCTACCAGACTTGATGTTTCCTATGCACTGAGAAATGTAGGAAGGTATCAAGAAGATCCATGAGAACAACATTGGGCTGCTATCAAGACTATCCTTAACTATCTGAGAAGAACTAAGGATATGTTCTAGGTGTATGGAGGAGATGAAGATATTGTCATAAGAGGGTATGATGATGCTGGTTTTCAGATAGATCATAATGATCTGAAGTCATAATTAGGATATATTTTCTCTCTCAATGAAGGAGTTATGAGCTGGAAGAGTTCAAAGAAGGCAGTTTTCACTGATTCTATAGCAGATTTCAAATATATAGTAGCTTCTGATGTAGCCAAGGAAGGCATCTAGATTCAGAACCTTTTCTGAGATCTTGATGTGGCACCTAGTAGTAAGGATCCCATTCCATTGTATTACGATAATACTGCAGTAGTGGCTCTTTCAAAGGAACCAAGGTCACATCAACGGACAAAGAACATACTCCGAAAGTATCACCTCTTGAGGTATTTCTATCAAAGGGGTGAAGTTGTAGCGAGAATAGTGTCCATGGAAGAGAATGTGATAGACCCCTTGACTAAAGGTCTATCTCAGTAGAAGCATGAATATCATGTGAGAGCTAGCGGATTAAAGGTTGTTAGCAGTTTTCTCTAGTGCAAGTGGGAGTCTGTTAAAGTTGGTACCCTAAAAACCAACTTATTTCTACTTTATGATAAACCTATATTCATTGGATGAATATTAATAAACTCCTTATCACATCATTATTTTTCTTCTATGTGACATATTATGTGATAATGTCTTAAGAATAAATGTCACACTAAAATTTTCTAGATGATCCCTGCTATGATGAGAACCCGAAAGATCCATGACACTATTCTTGAATATATGTTCTATAGCCGAATGATATCATTTTAAGGGAAAAAAATGATACAGACTATCAGGGGTAGGGACTTATGAAACTTTGAGGCACCTTTTCATGGTGTGCACCATTGGTAATATTCAGGAGGATATTATGAGAACAAGACCCACTAATAAGAAATCTACATCCATTAGTGTCATTGGATGTTCCTATATACAAATGTGTGTATTGGTCCTTAAACTTTAAGATTATTATTTAAGGGTATTATGACTCACACACTTAGATTTATTGACGAAAACCATGATGATAAATATTCACATCGAGGAATGATATGTTGGGTGCGTCATGAGTAATATTGTATTAATGAATAATATAAGAAAGTATTTTTCACTTATAGGAAAGTAGATGTCTGAGTACCTTTGATGGAAATGATATAGCCTAACTAAATCCATGTACATGGTGTTCTCTAGGAAAGTTCAATTCTAGGAATTCAAAGAATGATAAATTGATCACATGGGTTGATGGAACTTGCATGAAACCCACTTGATTAGAGATATTAGGAAAAATGAATTATATTATAGGGTAAGCATTCGTATGAGGTGACATATCGTTGCAGCATCAATTTCCTTCTCTTGGGTTCATTGAACCATTACTAGATAGTAATCATGGACTTTAGGCAAGCCTGCCTAATTCCAATGAGAAAGAGGCCCAGAGGGTCACACACTAAGTGTAGCCAGTATCTCAGTTAAATAATTTATCATTTAACAAGTTGAATAAATATTATTTCCAGTTGTGGTTTAATAATTATTCAAGTATTCTTGATCACATTTATTTCTTCACTAGTTATTTAAGAGAATATATTGTGGGTATAATATTTATTTTTTTGCGAATAATGATGTTATATTTATTTAATAAATAAATATCCACTATTCAAGGCCCAATAAATATTTAGGAGGATTGGCAGACCAAGTTATGGGTTCGGTGAGAAATAATATTAAATATTATTTGGTTAGATAATATTTAAATATAACGTGAAATTTAAGCACATGTTATCGAAATAATAACATTTATATTATTATTTGACATGAGGTTTCACATGGAATAATAAAATAAGTAACGACACTTGTGCTAATTATTTATTTTTACCTGGAGAATTAAATTCTCCATTATGTTATTATTCTCTAATTATCTAAGGGGTCATTGACGCACGCCTGTCGTGGGGCATGGAAAAACAATATTTTATTTACCTAAGTATAGTATAGCAGTTGATCCTAGGTAGTCTCCCGAAGAGGTGTGCACACAAAACAAGGTTGTCACTTTTTGTTGGTTTTTGTAAAAAGATTGGTTTTAATTAATTTGAATGACTATGAGAGAAACAAACAGAAGAAATTTATTGATTTTAACAAATGATAAAGGTAGTGATCGGATTGGGTTCGGCTAGACTTAGTGGTGTGCCATCATGGTTTCCAATTTTTATCTCTTCTTCTTCTTTCTTAAACTGGTAAGAGAGATGTGATGAGAATTTTCCTTTCTAAAACCTTAGATTGGTCTATCCTCCTTCCAATGTGTTTAGGGTTGTAGAAGGTCTCTTGATTAATTAGAGAAATCCCAGACCTGGAATTGTTGTTCCCTAATAAACCAAGATTTCAACATACAATCCTACAAACGTGCTTGACAACCGTCGAGCAATCACCACCCAACCCTAATCATGTTCCACCGTATACAGATTAGAATTGGGTGGAGGGAGATGTGATCATCGACCAAAGCAATTTATAATTTCAGAATAAAAACCTTAACACAACCACATTCGGAATTTAATACTGAATTATGAATTGAAACCAGAAGAAGAAAGAAGAATAAATTTTATTCATTTCAAGCACAAAAACTCAAGCACAACACATAGGTCCAGCCTCTCCTCTTTCCGATCACTCAAATGAAATTACCCCTCCATGGATGGGGTAAGCGAGATAATGCGGGAGAGGAGAGACATTTTAAAATAAAATAAATAAAAGAAAAAGCTGAGAAGTTCTTCTCCTTGGTGTCCCAGAAGGAATGGGATGGAGAATGAGATGGATTGAGGGGGAGGAGCTCTCCTCCTTTTATAGGCAGAATTCGACCCCCGAAAGTTTGAGCGTTTTAGACCCCATTAATGACCTCTTCACGCGTTCCACCCTTCATGAATGTTGTGAAAAATTATCTTGGCCGTCTCTCTCCAAAATTTCAGCTCATTTGAAAACCGGATGAAGGAGTTATGAATTTTTCATTCTCGATTTCTGTTTCTGGACGAAGTTTCCAGGATGGTTCCTCCAAATTTATGTCGTTTAATGGACTCCTTAATGACTTCCAAACTTCCCCAAATTTCTTTTAGAGTCGGCACTATATGTCCTCGTCATATCCCAGGTGGAAACACATCATTTAGATATTTGTAGGCAGAGTTTTATGTCCTTTATGTTGGGTGGGTCCACGCTGTCCTCCCGAAAAAATCCCCAACTTCAATGAATTTTTAGACCCTTTAGATGGCCGAATCAGCTCCCAGTCCAGAAGAAAACAATGAAGGAAATAAAATAAGGATTATAAAAAAAATTTAATCAGAAAATTTTGAATTTTATTTTTCCAGAAATGAACGAAATACCCCTGACTTAAAAATCTGTCAAAAATCCAGAAATAGTCGTTTTTCACATTTGGGTTCAAAATAACACTAAAACCTAAAAACATGAAAATTACCCATCCAATAACACTTTTTTGGGATTATAAACAATGATATTAAATATAAATTAATTGAAAATATTTACTCTATCAATTCCCCCACACTTAAACTATGCTTGTCCTCAAGCATAAAATCTCAACATGGAATTCAAAGGACACCAATGTCACCAATATTTAAATTTCAAATGGAATAAAATCAAATGATTATCAATGTCCAATAAAATTTTCCAATTCCACAAAAATAACAATTTAATTTTCCATTTTTCAAAGAAACAATCAATTCATGCATTTTACTTTTCCCCTTTGAAAAATAATGAAGCTTCTCCTTTCATTCATTCAAGCTTCTCAATTTATTATTATTAAACATGCCAAATCATGATCTACCTCACTTATGAATCTTTTCTCTCATCACTCATGATACAATTAATAGTGGAGTTATGCTCATATCATGAGAACATGCTCCTTACCCATAGGCTTGTAAAGTAACTACTTTCTACACTTTGTAAAGACAAAACACACATAAAATCATGAGGACTTGCAATAAAGGTTCAAATGACTCTGTGTCTTAGGGTTGGTGGGTAAATGATTGAAATAATTTAAGGCCAGAAGTAGGAGGTTTTACTCTTAAGTGCAATGCATGATTAATCAAGTGAAAAAACAAGATGAACCTCACTCAAATCCCCTTGAAATGTGAATCACAACACCACTCCCCTTTCAATGACATGGGTCATGAGTCAATAAATGATTACAAAGAATGATATCATCCAAGTTCTCCCTGTTTTTTTGTAAAGCTCCAGAAAGGCACAACTTTATTTTCTTTTTTTTTGTAAAGCTCCAGAAAGGCACAACTTTATTTTGAATTTTTTTTCTTCTTTTTTTTGGAGAACCGGATGAAATGAAAGAAGCATAATGAAATGATGACTCATGCCCAATTTTCTAATAATACATTGCCCAAAATGATGACGCACACATTACACCACCCAAAAATGATACATATCCCAAGGAACGCACACGAAAGGCCCTTCCCCCACACTCAAACTTGAAATAACCATGCAAAAATACTAAAAGTGCGGGTAGGTAAGGAAAAATTGGATTGTAATGTGGCTTAAACCTATAAGGAAATTCATGGAATCTAAGGGCTTACGAAGGATAAATGTAAAGGTGGGTCTTAGGATAAAATGTGGCTAGCCAAAGATATGCCTCAATCATTTTAAATGTGGTTTTGTACAGTCATAGCTTTGACAAGTTTCAATACAAGTTCTAGCAGGTGGCACGTCCCAAGATCACTCAAGAAATATGCTCAAGATAAAATAGGAAATATTTGGTCTAGAAATCCTCTCAGGAATGAGAATATGATATTGGACAATCACTCATGGCATGATTAATAATAACAAATTAATTCACATGAATTTTAGAAATTCAAAGAATGAAAAATGGAAGGGAAATTTCATTTACATGAATCAATTAATTCCCTCAAATCATGAGTCCTTATTTCAATATCCTTGATTCACTTTAATCATCCAATTATCCATTTTAATCATTCAATCTCAAAAACATTGAAATCTAAAACATAGAATCACTGGATTTCTATGAAACTCATGTCTCCTAGAGAAGTCAAGTAAAACATGAATTCAAGCGTGGGCATGCCTTTTCTTGATTAATTCTTTAAAATACTAAAAAATGTAGGGAATAAAGTCGGATAATATAGAATTTAAACTCATACTCCCCTGTCAAATGGATCCTTTTCTTCATGACGTATAATCCCACGACACCCTCTTCATTAATGGACCTGAAAAAAAATGAAAACAATTGATAGTGCAAGCCCGTTCAATCATGATGGTAAATGACTAAGAAGACAAGTGGAAAATGGGGGAAAATGCGGGTTGCCTCCCAGTAGCGCCTTTGTTTAATGTCGTTGGCTCGACAAAACAAAACAAAACAATTTTTTTTTTGAAAAATCTCCTGGACTACAAGATTTCCTCCCCCACACTTAATTTATGCAGTGTCCTCAATGCATGTAAATGGAATTTTTTATGTATGTTTCAAAAATTTGGAGTTACTTCATTTAATCAAGTGTAAAGGAATGATGCAACCTGGTAGGTGTTCATTTGTATTCAGGGTGAAGGAGTGTGATCTCCTCCACTGGTTCTTGAGGTACGGTCCCATGGAACTTCTTCAGCCTCTGCCCATTTATAGTGAATGGGTTTCCTCCTCCTTCCTTTTGAATCTACACAGCACCAAAGGGATATACATGAATAACAGTAAAGGGGCCTTCCCATCTGGAACGAAGTTTACCTGGCATAAGCTTAAGTCTGGATTTGAAGAGTAACACGTGATCTCCAGGGTTGAAGGTTCTTGGTTGAATTATCTTGTCATGGGCCATCCTCGTTCTCTCTTTATAGATCATTGAGTTTTCAAAAGATTCCCTTCTAATTTCCTCTAACTCTTGCAACTGCAATCTTCTTTCTTTCCCAGCTTTCTCAAGGTCCATATTCATCTCTCTGATCGCCCAGTAGGCTCTATGCTCCAACTCCACAGGAAGGTGGCAACTCTTTCCATAGATCAATCTATAGGGACTCATCCCTATCGGTGTTTTGTAGGCCGTCCTGTATGCCCATAATGTATCATCTAACTTTTGGCTCCAGTCCTTCCGGTTGGGTTTAACAGTCTTCTCTAGAATGGATTTGATTTCTCTATTAGAGACTTCTGCTTGGCCATTTGTTTGGGGATGGTATGGGGTAGATGTTCTATGATGCACCCCATACTTCTTCAGCAATGCTTCCATTTTCCTGTTGCAGAAATGAGTTCCCTGATCACTGATGATTGCTCGTGGCACGCCAAACCTACAAAAAATGTTAGCCCTAACAAAATCACAAACAACTTTTGCATCATCAGTTCTGGTTGCTTTTGATTCCACCCATTTTGAAACATAGTCTACAGCCAAAAGAATATATGAATTTCCAAATGACATTGGGAATGGTCCCATGAAATCTATGCCCCAAACTTCAAAAATTTCACAAAAGGTTATTGGTTTTTGTGGCATTTCATGTCGTTTGGATATGTTACCAGAAAATTGGCATTTTTCACATCTTTTACAAAATTCATATGCATCCTTGAATAAGGTGGGCCAGTAGAGTCCAGATTCTAAAACTTTTCGGGCAGTCCTCTGAGGTCCAAAGTGGCCTCCACATGATAATTTATGACAAAATTCAAACACTGATTCAATTTCACTTCTTGGCAAGCATCTTCTTATGATTTGATCATTACAAATTTTCCACAGAAACGGATCTTCCCAAATGTAAAATCTTGATTCAGATTTAAGCATATGTTTTTGATGAGAGCTTAGATGAGAGGGTACCTAAGATGTTACCAAATAGTTTACAATGTTGGCATACCATGGTACTTCACTATTGATGATGTAGAGTTGTTCTCCAGGAAGCTCATCATTAAGTGGGTTCTGCTTTGGTATTTCTGTTTCAGCGGTGTGGGGTAGTTGACTCAGATGATCAGCCACTTGATTTTTAGTCCCCTTCTTATCTTTGATTTCCAAGTTGAACTCTTGTAAGAGTAGCATCCATCTCACCAACCGTGGTTTAGCATCCGCCTTTTTCATTAAGTACATAAGAGCCACATGATCAGAAAAAACAACAACTTTAGTGCCCAGAAGATATGATCGGAATTTATCTAGTGCAAAAACGACTGCAAGGAACTCATTCTCTGTGGTTGTGTAATTTATTTGTGTTTCATCCAAGGCCCTTGATGCGTAGGAGATGACTTGAGGTTTTCTGTCAATTCTCTGTGATAGAGCGGCTCCCACTGCTTGGTTGGATGCATCACAAAGTATCTCGAAAGGGTAATCCCAATTGGGTGGCTGTATTATTGGTGGTGTTATCATCCTTTCCTTTAATTCATCAAATGATTCCCTACATGCACAATCAAAATTAAAGTTAGCATCCTTTAGAAGTAATCTTGAGGGAGGGATAGAAATCTTATAAAATCCTTGATGAATCTTCTGTAAAATCCTGCATGCCCTAAAAAGGATCTAACATGTTTGACACAAGTTGGATATGGTAAGGAATTTATTACATCAACTTTTGATTTATCAACCTCAATCCCATTTTGTGAAATTATGTGCCCCAACACTATCCCTTTTTCAACCATGAAATTACATTTTTCAAAATTTAAGACAAGGTTCTTTTCAATGCATGTTTTCAAAACTTTTTCCAAATTTCCCAAGAAATGGTCAAATGAATTTCCAAAAACTGTGAAATCATCAAGAAACACCTCCAAGCAATCCTCAATGTGGTCTGAGAAAATACTCACCATACACCGTTGAAATGTACCTGGGGCATTGCATAGCCCTAAAGGCATCCTTTTGTAGGCAAATGTTCCAAAAGGGCAGGTGAAGGTTGTCTTCTCCTGGTCTTCTGGTGCAATTGGTACCTGAAAATAACCTGAGAATCCATCTAAAAAACAGTAATGAGTATTTCCAGCTAACCTTTCAAGCATATGATCAATGAATGGAATAGGAAAGTGATCTTTTCTGGTAACTTGATTTAGCTTCCTGTAATCTATAAAGACTCTCCAGCTGTTTTGTATTCTCATGGGGATCAGTTCATTTCTTTCATTTGTAACAGTGGTTAGGCTAGTTTTCTTGGGGACTACATGAATTGGGCTGACCCATTGAGAATCAGAGATTGGGTAAATGATATCAGCTGCTAACAATTTCTCAATCTCTTTCTTAACGACCTCCATGATTGTGGGATTGATTCTTCTTTGAGGTTGTATAACTGGCCGAGATTCACTTTCTAAAAATATCCTGTGAGAGCATACCTTAGGGTTGATTCCAGGAATATCACCTAAACTCCATCCTACAACTTTTACATTCCTTTTGAGAAGGTCAATCAATGTTTGTTCTTGTAAATGGGATAAGTTATTGGCAATGATTACTGGAAATTTCTCCCCTTCCATTAGGTAAGCATACTTCAAGTCACATGGCAAAGGCTTCAGTTCTAAACATGGGGGTTGTTCAAGGGATGATATTGCATTTATGTTTCCTACATCTAATGTTGAATTCTCTAGAATAATCTTACTTCCTCTTAACAAATCATTGAAAAAAATCAGATTTTACCTCATCCTCCAACATGATATCAGAATTTTCAGGTTCATGGGAGTTATAAAATTCAAATGAAGAGTGTTATCCCACAGATAAAAAGTCATGAAGCATAACTGAATCTTTAATTGGTTCTATACCTTCATCATGGGCGATTGCATAAAGTGAGTGATTGCTGGACGGGTGTTTCATCGTATCAAGAATATTGAAGTGTACCGTACTATCTCCGAGCTCCATGGTGAGGGTTCCATCATGCACGTTGATGATTGTTCTTTCTGTTTTCAGGAATGGTATCCTTAAGATGATGGGAGATTGGGATGGTTCTCGGTCTTCCTCCATGGTAAGGACATAAAAGTCTGCTGGAAAGATTAATCCTCTCACTCCTACAAGTACATCTTCAACGACTCTAGCTGAGAAAACGGTGGATCTGTTTGCTAATTGTACCACCACCCGAGTTGATTTTAGTTCTCTGATCTGCAAAGATAAAAACACAGAGTGAGGCATCACATTTATCGAAGCTCCAAGATCACATAGTGCATCAGTAAAATTTAATGAACTGATAGTGCATGGAATAGAGAAAGTCCCTGGATCTTGACATTTTTGCGGTATCGGTGGTGTGATCAATGCTGAGACGCTTCTTCCTAAGTTGATTCTTTCATTTCCATCCAGCCTCTTTCTTTTAGTACATGGCTCCTTCAGAAATTTTGCATATTTAGGGATTTTCCTGATTGCATCCAGTAGTGGAATGTTAATATCAAATTTTCGAAATGTTTCTTGAATTTACCATTGAATTCGTTCTTCTTCTCCCTTCTTTGACTCAACCAATGCTGATGGGAATGGTGCTGGAATATCCTTTTTCTACCTTTGTTGTTTCTGCAGTGGTGTTTCTAGTCTTTATTTCTTGAACCTTGTTCTTTCTACTTTGTTGTTGACTCCATATTTTGGTTGGATAGGACAAGCTTCAGCAGGTTCCCTAGATTCATCCTCCTCATATTGTTCTGGTGGTTTGAGCTCCTTCCCGCTTCGGGTTGTGATTGCACTAACATTCTCTTTTGGATTGGGAATTGTTTGTGCAGGAAGCTTACCTTGGTTCTTGGTGAGAGCATCCATAATGCTTGAAAATTGATCAGCTAGCTTGTCCATCTTATCTTCTATTCCCGCAACTCTTGTCTTCAGTTGTTGGTCTTCATTTGCCGGTGCACTTGTGGATGGTTGCTCATAATTCTTCCGCAAGAAAGGTGGTGGTTGAAAGGTTTGTTGTTGTTGGAAGGGCTTCTGATAAGGTTGTTGGAATGCTATCGGGTTCTGATATTGCTGCTGAAAAGGTGCTCTGGCTTGGTTCTGTTGAAACCCATACCCTGGTTGGGTTTGCGGTTGGTATTGCCTTTGTTGATAGGCTGCAACACAACTTTCTGTCCCCTGCACTTCTAGACATTGATCAGTGTAATGAGAATTAGAAGAGCATAAACCACATACCTGATTCGGTCCTTGTTGTTCCTTCACATGGTTCACAGCTATTTGTCGCACCAACCTGGTGATTTCACCCATTTCATTCCTAATTAAATCCACTGAATCAGATGTTCTTACCTCATGGATTCCTCTGGTGATCGTACCTCGAGTGCCAAACTGCTGTGAATTTCGTGCAATCTTTTCAATCAGAATTTGTATATCTGCAGGTGATTTATCAATGAGGGCTCCTCCTGACAAGGCATCTAGTAGATTCCTGTCATTTTCAAGCAATCCTTGGTAGAAGCACACAAGGAATTGGTCCTCTTCTATTTCTTGGTGTGGACAACTTGCACAAAGCTTCTTGAAATGTTCCCAGTATTCATAGAGTGTTTCTCCAGTTGATTGATGGATGACATAAATCTCCTTCTTTATTGCAGTGCTCCTAGATGTTGGGAAGAATCTTTGTAGAAAGCATTTTTTTAGATCTTCCCAGTCACTGATCTCCCCCGGTTGTAGATTGTACAACCATTCCTTTGCTGCTCCCTCTATTGAGAAGGGGAAAGCCCTCCACTTCACATGCTCTTCCACGACTGCTCGAGGTTTGAAGCTGGAGAAGACATAGGTAAATTCTTGAATATGTCGGTTCGGGTCTTCACCTGCAAGACCATGAAATTTAGGAAGCACTTGGATCATGTTAATTCGTAATTCAAAATCATTTTCTAAGCCAGGAATTGCAAGTTGATAATTTTGATTGACAAATTGAGGTGCACAGATGTCACGTAGGGTTCGGTTGGGATTTACAGCCATTATTAAAGGTTCAAAGTCTTCACTCAAGGTATCACTTGAATCAGTGAGATTGATTTCTTCAAATTATTTGGGAAGATTTTGATTTTTCAATTTGGTTATTGTGCGCTCAATTTCTGGATCGAATTCTAATAAATTGCTATTTGAACTTCGGGTCATTCAAAAGAGATTTTTTAAAAAAAAAAACAAAAACAAAAGCTTTGAGGCACTGCCTCCCCGGCAACGGCGCCAAGTTTGACGCACGCCTGTCGTGGGGTTTGAAAAAACAATATTTTATTTACCTAAGTATAGTATAGCAGTTGATCCTAGGTAGTCTCCCTAAGAGGTGTGCACACAAAACAAGGTTGTCACTTTTTGTTGGTTTTTGTAAAAAGATTGGTTTTAATTAATTTGAATGACTATGAGAGAAACAAACAACAGAAATTGATTGATTTTAACAAATGATAAAGGTAGTGATCGGATTGGGTTCGGCTAGACTTAGTGGTGTGCCATCATGGTTTCCAATTTTTATCTCTTCTTCTTCTTCCTTAAACTAGTAAGAGAGATGTGATGAGAATTTTCCTTTCTAAAACCTTAGATTGGTCTATCCTCCTTCAAATGTGTTTAGGGTTGTAGAAGGTATCTTGATTAATTAGAGAAATCCCAGACCTGAAATTGTTGTTCCCTAATAAACCAAGATTTCAACATACAATCCTACACACGTGCTTGACAACCGTCGAGCAATCACCACCCAACCCTAATCATGTTCCACCGTATACATATTAGAATTGGGTGGAGGGAGATGTGATCATCGACCAAAGCAATTTATAATTTCAGAATAAAAACCTTAACACAACCGCATTCGGAATTTAATACTGAATTATGAATTGAAACCAGAAGAAGAAAGAAGAACAAATTTTATTCATTTCAAGCACAAAAACTCAAGCACAACACATAGGTCCAGCCTCCCCTCTTTCCGATCACTCAAATGAAATTACCCCTCCATGGATGGGGTAAGCGAGATAATGTGGGAGAGGAGAGACATTTTAAAATAAAAGAAATAAAAGAAAAATCTGAGAAGTTCTTCTCCTTGGTGTACCAGAAGGAATGGGATGGAGAATGAGATGGATTGAGGGGGAGGAGCTCTCCTCCTTTTATAGGCAGAATTCAACCCTCGAAAGTTTGAGCGTTTTAGACCCCATTAATGACCTCTTCACGCGTTCCACCCTTCCTGAATGTTGTGAAAAATTATCTTGGCCGTCTCTCTCCAAAATTTCATCTCATTTGAAAACGGGATGAAGGAGTTATGAATTTTTCATTCTCGATTTCTGTTTCTGGATGAAGTTTCCAGGATGGTTCCTCCAAATGTATGTCGTTTAATGGACTCCTTAATGACTTCCAAACTTCCCCAAATTTCTTGTAGAGTCGGAACTATATGTCCTCGTCATATCCCAGGTAGAAACACATCATTTAGATATATGTAGGCCGAGTTTGATGTCCTTTATGTTGGGTGGGTCCACGCTGTCCGCCCGAAAAAATCCTCAAGTTCAATGAATTTTTAGACCCTTTAGATGGCCGAATCAGCTCCTGGTCCAGAAGACAAAAATGAATGAAATAAAATAAGGATTATAAAAAAATTTTAATCAGAAAATTTTGAATTTTATTTTTCCAGAAATGACCGAAATACCCCTGACTTAAAAATCTGTCAAAAATCCAGAAATAGTTGTTTTTCACATTTGGGTTCAAAATAACACTAAAACCTAAAAACATGACAATTACCCATCCAATAACACTTTTTTGGGATTATAAACAATGATATTAAATATAAATTAATTGAAAATATTTGCTCTATCAGTCATCCCACCAGCTAACCAATGATTGTGTGCACAATATCATTGGAGAAAATCTCTCGATCCTAGAGAACTCTTTCCTCTCCAATAACACAGTCATGAAAGAGAGAGATCCTCCTCCACCAGATCTAGGAGAATGCTTTGGAAGAGATTCTCAAGGTGATCGAAGGCGTACATTTCAAGCGCAAGGATCTTCCGCGCTAGCACCTAGAGACTCCTTTAGTGATATCCAAGGATACATGGAGCACATATGGATCACCACTAGAGGAATACTATCCTTGAATTATACATCGCAAAGATGTTGTACCTTAGACCCATGGCCAAACATGTCAATGAAGAAAGAATCACCTTGGAGGTAATTCTTTAATTAAATTAAATTAATTATAAACAAAATATATCGACCCTCTCTTATCGGTTCCGGGTTCTCTCCTTTGTCTTTTATATTTGATTCAATTCCATGTATAATGGAGTTTATCATCATATTGATCCCATATTATTCATCAATCATGGAAATTTTCAAAGTTGGGTACATGCTTATCCTGTTCTTCTGCTGTGCCTAGAACCTACACAATGAGACCAAAATTAATTTAAAAAAATATTAAATATATTTTTCTTACATGTGCATTATTTTCCTAAAAATTTTTAATATCTCAATAAATATGATACCAAAGTTGAATTTGGAATGTAGAGTTTACCCTAAGCACGACCTAAAGTTAATCAGTGCAGGACGTTCACATGGGGCAACCATTGGTGGGTTTATTAGATAAATTAATTAATTTATTTAATAACCCTAACCCAAATAACTCATAGAAGAAGACTCATATGAGAAATTTGAGACCACTATTGAGTTTGGAATGTGGTGTTTACCCTAGGCATGAATTAAATTTGGTTAGAACATGGTGTTTGGTAAATGAATTTGTGGGTGGGTGCGTCTAATTAAAATAAATAAATAATTTTTTTATTTTGAATCAAATGACCTGAAACACTTTATTCTATAAATAATATGATATAAAAAATATCTAATGTTATACACATAACCTAGAGATCGTTGAGAGGATATTTCACCCCTTTTTCATTGGTGAATTGACACCGGATGACGACCGGTGATTAGATCGAGGTGAATTGACAGACAACAGACATAGATGATCACCTTAATCACTAGCGGATGCATTCTTCACCAAGGATCAATTAATAATCGAGGTAGGACTTGTTATATGTGGTTTTAATCCCTTAAATTAAAATATTGATCATGATCAATTCCATCTCTTTGATCTACATTAAATTGATCCTTTTCATGAGCCCTTGTATCGAAATAAATTATTCGTTCAACTTATTTCTTGTCCATGCCATTTTTATCACCCCGGTTTCCCCATTATGAAATAGATTGGCCAAGAATTCTTGGAAAATGATATTTTTCACCTTTTTTATTGGTTCTTTTCCCCCACCATTATTTGTGTTCTTCATCGTTGGACTACAAGGTCATGATTCGACTTTTTCAGGAAAGATTAGAGTGCAATCAGACCCCTGAATTCTTTATGGTGCCACGAATGACCTATGGATCGATAGTTTGGGAAGTATTGATAAACGAGTGGGATGATGTTTCATGAATGGATCAGTTCAGTACTGCAGGTGCGGGTTAATGATCGACGGTGGTTCAAGATCAGACCACTGATCCCCTTTTTTCCGATTGGCATATGGTGATGACGTGCGGTGTGACGAGATTGATTCTGGGTGGAGATCATGTGTGGGGTCTCATGGCAGAGGTTGTTCGGCGAGGATGTGATAGTGGATGAACTCAGATCTTCGTTGAGGTGGTCATATGTATTTTAATACGGTGGGCATTAATAATAATAATTAATAATAAAAATAATGTTGATGAGTTGAGAAAAATTAAATGTGGTTGGTTATTATTATCATTAATAATAATAATGGTGACACAAAAATGCATGTGAGTGGTTTATAAAATTAAATTGGTTTAATTTAAAGGGAGTTATGCTATTATTATTATTTTAATAATAATAATGTTTTATTATTATTATTATTATTTTTAATAATGATAATAATAATAATTTATGGGGGAAGAAAAATGGTTGAAACCATTTAAAAGAAATTAAATAAGAAGATGTGATGGGGGTGATGCACTACCCAGCAGGCACAGAACAACCATTGAGTAGGGGGGGACCCTTCCCCTTAATCTCTATTAATGATGATATTAATATTATAATAATAATGGAATTATTATTATAATAATAAATGGGAAGAAAAGATGACTAGGGCCTTGTGGGTGAGTGAGTGCGTAAAACAAAGGAGGCTCCACCCCCACCTTGTGTGTGAATCTCATAAAGAGATCAAAAGGGTTAATAATAATAATAATAATAATAATATAATAATATAATAATAATAATTTTTTTTTTGGGAAAACCATGTTTCAGTCGTAACTTCTTCTTATGAACTCGAATTGATGTGACTTCAGCGGTAGCGTGACCCTAGAATTGAGACAGTCATTTTATGACCAATGTTGGATACCTTTTTTTGGAATAATTCCTTGGGTCAACAAAACACCCAATAATAATAAAATTATTATTATTATGTAATCTTGTATCTAACATTTCTCCCTCATACAGTGACAAAATAATGAACCGTTAGTGATGCTGTGACCCTAAAATTAAGATGGACGTGTTAAGACCAATATCTGGTATGTAATTTAGACTTGTGGATTGGGCCCATGAGAGGCCATTTGAGCATGATGCAGTGAAATACAAATTTTTCATCGGGTGTCTGATTGAGGCAAGTGAATAGCCTATCTCAAGCATTTTTCTTTGTGGACCACAATAGTGTGATCTGTTTGGCCATACATGGCTGTTTAAAGATGTATATTAGTGAACTTACATTTTTTCTCCCAGACCTATGATGGACCTCATGCGTTCTTCATTCTATTGGTTGAGACATGTCATGTGGTACCCTTACACACCATGTATTACTACATGCCAACAATCCGTGCACTGGAAAGGACATGGTTTGGTAGTAGAGTGGGACCACACACCATGTGGATCCCTTACATATCGTGTGATCCTTTATAAATCTTCAAAATTATGTATCTTCTTCATTTGGACTCAGATTTTGACCTGCAAGTAGCCTATTTTGAGTGTTTTTTCATTTAGAAAGTTATGGTTCTATCCATTGTGGCTTTACAGATATGATGATAAATATTCTATGACTAATTCTTGGACAGGCGACACCAAAAATGATAATGATCACCCAGGATAACTAGAGACCTTTCCGAGTTACCCTATAACAAGGCTGGGCAGTGAAGTTCCTTGATATTATGGGTGGTACCCTCTAGTAGGGATAGGTAGTGGATTTCCCTGATGATCTTTCTGAGTTACCCTCTAGTAGGGATGGGCAATGGAGTTCCTCAATGTTCTAGGAGGTAGCCTCAAGCAGAGCTAAGAAATGGAGTTACTCAATGATCTTTTCGAGTTACCCTCTAGCAAGGATAGGTAGTGGAGTTACTTAATGTTCTGAGTAGTACCCTATAATAAGACTAGGAAGTGGAGTTCACCGATGACATTTTTCAAGAAGTAACCTCCACCAGGGATGGACCGTGGAGTTCCTTGGTGACTATTAGAGTGGAACCCCCCTAACGTACTAGGGTGCGGATCCTCCACTTCGAGATTGTACCCCCTTGACTGTGAAACAAATTGAATAGGCATGGTTTGACTTGTACTAATACTTCTAGGAATACACATGAGATGTTGGGAATCATTGATAGACATTTGGAACTGTTGGATACTCTTATTCTTATGCTGATCTGTGAGATGGAGAAACCCTTACTCTCTCATTTGGGATTCCTTTACTGATTATATATATATATATATATATATATTGTTTAGTATCTACATCTTGGATTTGGTTACTCTCATTATAGGGGAGGCCAAGATGTACGAGGTATTCCACGTGTTTTCCATGTTCAACTTCTCATGGTTGGACGAGTCTACTCTCCTGCTGTAGGTGGTGAAGACTCAATGTGTAGTTCATATACTCATCATGTCGAGCCCCTTGTGTTTGGACAAGGTTGCTTCTAATCTTGGTTTGGGTTGAGTTGTTCTCTTTAATTGTATCTTGCATCCACTGTCTCTATTTCCTATTGTATCACTTACTACACCCCCTTCACCTTTAGGGGCATCCTATTGGGTATGTATATACTCACCCTTACATGGGGTTTTCCCACATGTGTCATGTCTTATGCATATGAAAGATAGGTCAACCATAACTACATAGGATATTAGGGATACATGGTACTGTGGGCCACGTCTGGTGGTCCCATATTGGGATTCAAGAGTCGGGCTCTCTTAGCAGTTTACTTTTTTCCAGTTTTTTCATGTTAGTACATATTTCTAGTTGGACGTGCATTTTTCTCCTTTAATTTTTAGTTTGTAATGTCATGTTCTTGTACACCCTGGAGGTTATGCATGATTGGTTCACTTCATACATGTATTGCAATTATTTTCTCTTTACCTATGAACTTTTGCATCAATTTGGATGTGTGTGAACATACAAGTATTTAGGAAATGACCTCCTCGAGTTAGTTATGCCTTTAGCACTTGTCGCCACCTCCTGGGCTATAGAAGCAGGCTTGTGGTAGTTATGGCTCGAGCCCCGACTTGGGTCGAGTTGTGAAATATTCCCATGTGAAAAATATTATAATTATTAAAAATAAGTCTATGAAAATTTTGAATTTTCTTTTAAAAAATATTATAAAAGTTATAATCTTATCCGAATGGAAGAAATGACCATATATTCATTGAAAAATAAAAATTTTTAGGAAATTATCAAGGTTTTACCATGGGCTAATTTTGATATGCTGATTTCAAAAATGAATTTAATTTTATCAAATGATTTTTTTAAAATTTCTAGAAATTAATTATATTATTTTGACACAAAAATAAATAAAAACATTTTTTAATAATAAAATTAATTTACTAAAAATTGGGTGATTATTTTATAAGTATTTAAAAATAAATTTATATTGAGTAGGAAATTTATATTTATTTCATAAACTAGTTATTCCCATTAATACCCACCAATTTAGCATCTAGGTTATAATGATCACATCTAAATAATAATATTTTGTTGTTCGTTTAAGCTCAATGTTGCGTATCTTGTATGCTACTGAACATAGTATTTCATTTTAAAATCTTGGGATATTATAGTATATGGTAGATATTTTTGTTAGTATTTTATCATATTTTTAAAATATTTGAATGATGTAGGATAAAAAATAAAATGAAAATTCATGGTTAAGAACTATACCTCTTCTTGAGACAACTTCTTTAGGTTTATAGGTAAAAACTTCCTAGGATTGTTTTATTATAAAACTAGGTGTCCTAGGTCATGTGGGGGATGTACAGAAGAGATTTGAGTAGGTATTTTATAATCTAGGAGTCTCTTTAAGTGTGGATAGGAGAGGATATGATCTTCCCTTTTAAATGCGAGGAGTGACATTTTTGAAAATACCCACAACTATTCAATAATGGGAAGTCACTCTCAAACAAAGTTCCACCAAAATTGATAAATTATATATTTTTGGGAATATAATGATCATAAAAATGATCAACACAAAAAAAGAAACATGTTTTAAACATTTTATTCTCTTTAACTCTATGGCTACTCACATTTACTATTTAAGTTTTCACCATGGTAACTAGTTTTTTTACCTCAGTAATTTATCCTTTAAGCATAAAAATAAAATGAACATTAATAATTTGGACACAATAATTCTAAACAAGAAATAAAATTTATCAAATAAAAATCAAATGTTTTTGAAAAACTAATTTTAACATAGGCACATGCAATGCACAAAACCTCATTTTAACCTTAATAACAATATTTAATTTTTACTATTCATTGTGACAAAAAAATTATGTTGACCTTATCAAATAATATTAATTATTATGATTAAAAAAATGTAATATATTTAATCAAATTAAATTCATAAAAATGGTATAATTGAATTTAAAATTAAATATGCAAACGCTATGAAAAGCAGGTTTTCCAAAGAAAAAGTTTTCTTAAGCATTACAAGTTTTTATATCAAAATTTAACATAAAATTGATTATAATGAAAGAAATTGGATTAATAATAATAATATAATTGAACAAATTTTACCTTTAAAATCATTTAAAAAAATTATATTTATAAATTCTTTAAATGAAAAGATAATTTTTAATAAAAATTAGTATTTTTCAGTATTCATTGAAAAATTAATATTTTCATAAAATTATGAAAAACTCACTATAAGATAATTTTGAAAATATAATTTCAAAAATAAATTTCATTTAATAAATTAAATTTTATAAAAGTTTCGAAAATTAATTTTAAAATCAGAACAAAAAACAAAATGAAAACTCTTTTTAAAAAATTATAGTTTTGAGCATAAAACTTGATTTATTCTTATCAAATTCTTTGAAAAAATATTAAAATAACGATAAAAAATTTGATTGAATATATAATATATAAATTTAATTAAAATAAATTTCCTATAGTGATTAATTTAATTTATTAGGGTAAAAACATATTGTGTGTATAAAAATAGTTTTTCAAACAACCATTTATTTTACTTTCAAATTATTTTTATTTTAATTTATAATAAATTAATAACAAATAAATTTATTTTATACATGTGTAAACCATATAAATTTTATAATTTAGTTATTCCTATTCATACCCTCCAATTTAATAGATATTTTATAATGGTATACTATAATAAAGCTTATTTAGACTTGAGGTTGCGTGTATCACATGATATCAAAGTGATTATATTTATTTCAAAAATAAATATATCATAAAATATCAGGGTGTTATAATATACCCACATTAAAATGAATTTCACCCTTGAAATTATGTTACTATGATACAAACAAATGACCATACTTCTTCCTCACCACGTACTCAGGTTCCCACGTAGCTTCTTTGAATTTATGATTCCACCATAGAACTTTTACCAAATGAGTAGTCATGTTATGTGGAACTATATCTCTACGATCCAAGATTTATATTATTTATTATTCATAAGAAAGATCATTCTATAGTGGTATGAAATTTGAGTTCAATACATATGAACGATCAGATATTCACTTCCTTAGGAGAGATACGTGGAACATATCATGAACACGAGGAGAGGTTTGGTAGAAGTTCCAAGTGATAAGATACCATACCTACTTGATCAAGAATATTTAAGGTTCCAAAATACCCAATGATAAACTCTCCTTTCTTCTCAAATATCACAACCTTATTCCATGGAGAAATTCATAAACACACATTCTCACAAACTTTGAACCCCAAATCTCATCGATGATTATCATTGTAATTTTTCCATCGACACTGAACTACCTTGATGTTGTGACCGAGTTCTGGCCTACTAGGTACCCCCAGTTTCCCCGAAGACATGTGGGGCCCACCCCAGGGTCCACCCACATGCCTGAACGGGTCATCTGACTGATGATAGTCCCCACATGCCAACACATGTCCTTTCTAGTGTGCTTTGTCCTCACTCACACACACCCTGGGAAACTTCCCAGAAGGTCACCCATCCTGATCACTACTCCAGGCCAAGCACGCTTAACTGTGGAGTTCTAATCAGACAGGCTCCCGAAAAGGAAGGTGCACCTTGTTGACATGAGTCATATCATTTAGTCATTTAACCCTTTATCATTTGGGGATGTTACAATCACCCCCCCTTTAGAGCACAACGCCCTCGTTGTGGGACCTACATCTCAACCCAGGCAGTGCACCACACACTTAAGGCTGGGTTCCTCCTCTGATACCAAATGTGACAACCGGGTCCCGGTTACAGCACAGCCACCCCGCCTTAACATAACTGTCGAGTTCTGGCCTACTAGGTACCCCCAGTTGTTCCGCAGACACGTGGGGCCCACCCCAGGGTCCACCCACGTGCCTGAACGGGTCATCTGACTAATGATAGTCCCCACAGGCCCGAGTTCTGGCCTACTAGGTACCCCCAGTTTCCCCGAAGACATGTGGGGCCCACCCCAGGGTCCACCCACATGCCTGAACGGGTCATCTGACTGATGATAGTCCCCACATGCCAACACATGTCCTTTCTAGTGTGCTTTGTCCTCACTCACACACACCCTGGGAAACTTCCCAGAAGGTCACCCATCCTGATCACTACTCCAGGCCAAGCACGCTTAACTGTGGAGTTCTAATCAGACAGGCTCCCGAAAAGGAAGGTGCACCTTGTTGACATGAGTCATATCATTTAGTCATTTAACCCTTTATCATTTGGGGATGTTACAATCACCCCCCCTTTAGAGCACAACGCCCTCGTTGTGGGACCTACATCTCAACCCAGGCAGTGCACCACACACTTAAGGCTGGGTTCCTCCTCTGATACCAAATGTGACAACCGGGTCCCGGTTACAGCACAGCCACCCCGCCTTAACATAACTGTCGAGTTCTGGCCTACTAGGTACCCCCAGTTGTTCCGCAGACACGTGGGGCCCACCCCAGGGTCCACCCACGTGCCTGAACGGGTCATCTGACTAATGATAGTCCCCACAGGCCAACACATGTCCTTTCTAGTGTGCTTTGTCCTCACTCACACACACCCTGGGAAACTTCCCAGAAGGTCACCCATCCTGATCACTACTCCAGGCCAAACACGCTTAACTGTGGAGTTCTAATCAGGCAGGCTCCCGAAAAGGAAGGTGCACCTTGTTGACATGAGTCATATCATTTAGTCATTTAACCCTTTATCATCTGGGGATGTTACAATCACCCCCCTTTAGAGCACAACGCCCTCGTTGTGGGCCCTACATCTCAACCCAGGCAGTGCACCGCGCACTTAACCCAAATGAGTAGTCATGTTATGTGGAACTATATCTCTACGATCCAAGATTTATATTATTTATTATTCATAAGAAAGATCATTCTATAGTGGTATGAAATTTTAGTTCAATACATATGAACGATCAGATATTCACTTCCTTAGGAGAGATACGTGGAACATATCATGAACACGAGGAGAGGTTTGGTAGAAGTTCCAAGTGATAAGATACCATACCTACTTGATCAAGAATATTTAAGGTTCCAAAATACCCAATGATAAACTCTCCTTTCTTCTCAAATATCACAACCTTATTCCATGGAGAAATTCATAAACACACATTCTCACAAACTTTGAACCCCAAATCTCATCGATGATTATCATTGTAATTTTTCCATCGACACTGAACTACCTTGATGTTGTGACCGAGTTCTGGCCTACTAGGTACCCCCAGTTTCCCCGAAGACACGTGGGGCCCACCCCAGGGTCCACCCACATGCCTGAACGGGTCATCTGACTGATGATAGTCCCCACATGCCAACACATGTCCTTTCTAGTGTGCTTTGTCCTCACTCACACACACCCTGGGAAACTTCCCAGAAGGTCACCCATCCTGATCACTACTCCAGGCCAAGCACGCTTAACTGTGGAGTTCTAATCAGGCAGGCTCCCGAAAAGGAAGGTGCACCTTGTTGACATGAGTCATATCATTTAGTCATTTAACCCTTTATCATTTGGGGATGTTACAATCACCCCCCCTTTAGAGCACAACGCCCTCGTTGTGGGCCCTACATCTCAACCCAGGCAGTGCACCACACACTTAAGGCTGGGTTCCTCCTCTGATACCAAATGTGACAACCGGGTCCCGGTTACAACACAGCCACCCCGCCTTAACATAACTGTCGAGTTCTGGCCTACTAGGTACCCCCAGTTGTTCCGCAGACACGTGGGGCCCACCCCAGGGTCCACCCACGTGCCTGAACGGGTCATCTGACTAATGATAGTCCCCACAGGCCAACACATGTCCTTTCTAGTGTGCTTTGTCCTCACTCACACACACCCTGGGAAACTTCCCAGAAGGTCACCCATCCTGATCACTACTCCAGGCCAAACACGCTTAACTGTGGAGTTCTAATCAGGCAGACTCCCGAAAAGGAAGGTGCACCTTGTTGACATGAGTCATATCATTTATTCATTTAACCCTTTATCATCTGGGGATGTTACAATCACCCCCCTTTAGAGCACAACGCCCTCGTTTTGGGCCCTACATCTCAACCCAGGCAGTGCACCGCGCACTTAAGGCTGGGTTCCTCCTCTGATACCAAATGTGACAACCGGGTCCCAGTTACAGCACAGCCACCCCGCCTTAACATGGCCGTCGGGTTCTGGCCTACTAGGTACCCCCAGTTTCCCCGCAGACACGTGGGGCCCACCCCAGGGTCCACCCACGTGCCTGAACGGGTCATCTGACTAATGATAGTCCCCACAGGCCAACACATGTCCTTTCCAGTGTGCTTTGTCCTCACTCACACACACCCTGAGAAACTTCCCAGAAGGTCACCCATCCTGATCACTACTCCAGGCCAAGCATGCTTAACTGTGGAGTTCTAATCAGGCAGGCTCCTGAAAAGGAAGATGCACCTTGTTGACATGAGTCATATCATTTAGTCATTTAACCCTTTATCATTTGGGGATGTTACAGATGTGCTATTGAATGGTTCTGAATCTCTCCACCATTTACCCAACTAACTCAATTCCAAATAACTTTATTTCTCCAAATTTATCTCAGTATGTTTGATTTCTATAGTTCCTTACATAGAGGGTTTCACAATGATCCATATGAATTCTTTAGTGAAATCTATTATTATAAGAAAACTTTACTGGAGAATGGTGTTAATACCAACCACCTTTCAAAACCATTGAATAAGAACTCAACATATCCTTTAGGGTTTGAATATTCCTATCAGGTTGAATATATGTATGAGGATGATAAGCATTATTGAAACTCAACTCTGCATCAAAAGCCTATTGAAGACTTCTCTAGAACATCAAGTTAATCCTTATATCCTGATTAGATATAATAGAATGTGGTACTCCATGAAACCTTACCACTTAATGCATATTCTGGAAATATGATCAAGAGATAAATCCTATTTGATAGAAATGAAGTGTACTAAAATTTTAAGGTTATTAACTACAAACCATATAACATTATGACCTTTTGACGTTTTGGGGAGTCCGATGAAAAAATATATAGTGATGTTTTTCCATTTTCGTTCTGGTATGGGTAATCATTGTAACATCCCCTTAGATTTTAGTCTATTGACCTTAACTTTCTGATATATCAGGTTCTAATATATATAATCAACAATACCTCTCTTCATGTTTTCCCACTATAAATACTCTTTGAAATCTCTATACATCTTCGTACTTCCAGAATGAATAGAGAATGATAAACTATGAGCCTCATCCAATAACTCCCTTTTCAAATCTGGTATGGAAAGAACACATAAATAGTTTCTAAACCATATCATTCCATTATAATCAAGGTTTAACTTAGGAACATTTATCACCTTTTTCTACAACTCCACATATTTCTTCTATGCCTCTTTAATCCTCACATGGATATATGGTTGAATAATCATTTGTGAAAGATAATATTTCTCCACCTAATTCAATATTTCAAGATCTATCCTTTGAAAATCTAGAAATATTATATTTTTTGTAATCCTTATCATATATAAACTAGTATAGTCTTTCCATCTTAGAGAAATAGCCACATTTTTATCCTTCCTCAAGTGGTAATGTATTGAGTGATCATAATCTTTGATAAACTCCAACCATCTTCTTTTATTCATATTCAGATCCTTCTATGTAAATATATACTTTAAGATTTTATGATAAATAAATATATCATAAATTACACCATAAAATTAATTCCTCTGTATATTCATCACAAAAATTACCAATTACAACTTCAAACCATGAGTCAGGTAATTTTTATCACAAATTTTTAATTGGAAATATTCATATAGTGTCACCATGTCAATTTTCATGAGGAAAAATCACAATCCATTCTTTAATGCATTACTATAGATTATGAACCCTTCTCTACTGCTGGGTAGTGTAAGTATAGACACACTGACCAACCACCTCTTCAGTTCTTTGAATCTTTCTTTACATCCATCTATCCATAAGAACTTAATCCCCTTCAAATTATTAAAATATCTTATAAATCATTGGTAGTATCGAGACAATGAAATAAAGCTACAAATTTCTGTTAACATGGTTGGTCTTATCCATTTCTTAATAACTTCCATCTTTGAAGGATCCAATGATATACCCTCACTTGAGATTATATGACCCTAGAATGTAACTATATAAAGCCAAAAATTAGACTTGGTAAATTTAACATACGAATTATAATTCATCAAGGTCTTTAGAAAATTTTTAAAATTTTCTTCATGCTCTTCCATACTCTTTAAATATATAAGGATGTTGTCTATAAAGAATAAAACAAATTGATCAATTTAATCTATCAAAAATTTATTCATTAAATATATAAATATAGCAGGAGAATTGGTAAGTCCAAATAGAATTAATATAAATTCATAATGACCATACTTTGTACAGAAGACTATCTTGGGTATATCCTCATTGATTATTAGCTGATGATGTCTAGATTGAAGATCAATCTTGAAAAAATATGGATCAACTCATAATTGATCAAATAGATCATAAATACTTGGGTAGAAGATACATTTTATTAATAGTGATCTTGTTAAGTTCCTATTAATCAATGTAAAGGCACATTTGAAGTATCCAATCATGTAGTCACACAGAGGGGGGGGGGGTGAATCAGCTGTGAGTTGTTTTTATCAAATTATTTTATTTTCTTAAACCTCTTCAAACATCTATCACCTGTTAGGATGAGTGGATCCTATATGAAATGAATAATGTAAATGAAAACACAACACATGGTATTTTTACAAGGTTCGATACTAAGACCTACATCCTTACTACAACCAATAATCACCCCTGGTTACATATTTTCACTATATATGGATGGTTACAACCAAGGAAAGTCCCATTCCCATCAACATTGAGTCCCACCATGTTCCACTCTAGAATCCCACTTGTGTTTATAAGTTCCCACCTACACTAGTGACTCCAGAGTCCCATAGGAGGATATTTGTACTGCATCCCATAGTGTTACTAGCATCCCACCGACCTGCTCTAGATTCCCACTGGATACTTCATAGCTTTAGAGTCCCACTGAAGACTTCACAATCTTGAGTCAAGAAATATTTGATCCACTAATAGGATAATTTTATAATCTTCTTCCATGAGATTGCTGGATCAAACTGGCCTATGCATAATTTAAGAAACTTTTACCTAAAGCTATTCTTGTTCAATAAATATTAATCACTTGTAAATGGTCAACTGCCTCAATACAACACTGCTCAGGCTAGAATTATTTCTTCTGCTGAAGATCTGACCTCACTAAACATGAAATACTCAGATACAAAAATACTCCTGAATCAAAAATAAAAATAATGTCTCAGCTTCAGTCTCAAAACTCTACACACTAATTAAGCAACAAATATTTCATGTACACATTTTAAAACTTCACGCATAAACACAAATACATGGATTTATCACTTTATGCATGCATTATTTCATGTGCATGAAAACTGCCACATTCATCTTTAGGTGATGTATTTAAATGTGTTCACAAACTATCATGCGAACCCAAATCACTTTCACTTCCTTTGGGTAAACCTTGTTCATAAAATGCATGCACTATACTTTCAATTTTCCTTTGACACACACTATTTAACTTTTCACACACACACCGTCTTTTTCAATATACCTTTACACGTGAAAGTGAATGGAAGATTCTACCTTGTGTGTACAAATCCAAAAATAGTGATCACTTGAAAAATTCTCATGCCCATAATACATAAATGAAACCTTCTTTTCACGCAAGATTCACACTACCTATATGCAAGTATTCTTCCTTCATGTGCAAAAATCCCTCACACAAAATAGAATGCTCACTTTGAAATATATATAAAATCTTTTGCATGAAAAAATAAGCACTCACTATATAATTATATTCTTGCAAGTACAAAACTAAATGGGTATTATGTGTGCAAGTTATTCTTCATGAGTTGCAATGTAAGTATACACTATCATGTAGAAACTCAAATCCTTCACACAAGGTAGGGAAACACACCCTAAGCTATCCCTATTACCTTATGGAAACAAGATTCTTCATTAACTAATATGAGTGTGCTATGCAAATGTCAAGTGACCACGATCACTTCCCTTTATTCACGCAAATAGAATGAGTGCAACAACCTTTGTGAACCAGAGAGTTCACAATGTTCCATTTCTCTCTCCAAAAACTGCTCTCAGATGTGAGATAAAACATATGCTATAAATGAGCTCAACATTAATATTTATAGGCATCGATCATCACCTTAGAACATTCAAGAATATTCAAGTATCCCAAACAAACTTTCTGACTTTAAGGTACGCTTCACATAACATCACCATCACTGATAATTTCATATTTTCAACACACAACAAAGCTTCAGTTTGATATTTGATTTATCATGCAAAAAAATTCTCAGGTGATTCTAATAATCTTTGAATTTTCATAACTCTCACATATGGATCGAAATCTTGGGTTCACTTGACTGTCGACGTCACCCATGAAGATCTTAGTAAGCAGAAATCCTCAGATGAGCTTACGGTAGAAGAATATCTCGTTGATCCCATCGAACAACAAAGATTAATTAGATGATATTGGGAATTCATGGTTTTGTCTATATTTTTAAAGTGAAACTCTACTAAGATGATTAGACAACCATGATTTTCATCGAATAGATCTAATTACTATGATTCAATTCACTGAATCCCACATCAAAATGCCACAAGGTTTAAACACTCCCTTATAATACAAGTTGCAGAAACCATGGCCCAGAAATCCCCTTTACCTCCTTGTTACCATCCTATACCAGTTTTGTGGGCATGCTTATGCACCGAACTCTACCTCTGTGCCTCCCCACATGGTGGTTCTCCATTACTGCTCTGACTTATGTAGGCACCCCCTTTCTTTGACTCGGCTATAGCCTTATGCTGTCCGGCTTAGGGTTGAGCTCGGCTGCCCTTGTGGTGATGCTCCCCTAGCTTGCCGACCATATATTTAATAAATGACCATAAAATATACTTAAAAAAAATATATTGATCCTTCTTCAAATCAAATGAAAAACTAGCTTACCGAACCCCAACATTAAAAACTTATCATACAGAATGAATAATTTTTTCAGGGCATCTAAAAATGTTGTAAACAATGTTCCAACCTTAATTCCCCAATGACACGTGTTTTTTTGAACTTACAAAACAACTTTTAAATTATATAAATTAATAATTCATTGAATTTTCATCTTCTCAATTAATTTAAAATAATTTCAACTTCTCCAAATCACTTGACTAATTCAATCTCCCATTTGGATTTATTATTAATTCCCAATTCTTATTAAAAGTCAATGATATCTGCTTCCCCTTATTGTAAATAAATCCAAAGTTATAAGCATAGAAAGTAATTCTCATTTTCAAAATTCAACTTCTAAAAATATCCTATTCTCTTATGACACATATTGTCTGATTTACTTATGAGAAGGATGGAATCACTAACAACTTAGCAATGAGATAAAATTAATCATCTCTAAGTCTACATGAGCAATTTTTTGTGTAGAAAAAAAGAGAGATCAAATTTAACATCAATTCTATCTATAAACTTCCAACATGTGAAACCAATCACTAAAAATTATTTTCAGGAACTTCTCAAAATATTTTCAACTAATTCTCTATATAGATCTCAATAAATAGATTAGAAACATTTAACTTTCAGAATTATTAGATTCATACCTCAATAGAACTTCTGATACTCATAAAATTTCAATTGAGATCTAAATATATAATGGATGATCTTCTGTTCCCCCCATAAGAGATGCACTCAAAAATTCTTCATCATGATTGTCTTTCTTCAAGAATAAACTCCAAGCATATTTAGATAATAATTTTTGAAATGTTTCAAAGAGACAACATAATTCCAATAGTATTCCATGATCGATAAATATTATAAATTCAGGTCTCCCCTTGAATATATGCTTCACCTTCAATTCCCTACATGAAAAAACAAACACAATATATATGAGAATAATGTTATTCTTCAATACTCCTCAGTTAGAGAAACATGGTTGAGACTTTCTTCTCAACTTATAAATCTTCTTAGATAAAACATTATTCTTCATATTTTATAGAAACGAAATTTCATTTCTTTCTTCTTTCTAAATATTTCTTTCCTCTTCCAATTGTTCTGGATATATGATCAAACACTCTTTAGAAACATGCTAAGTCTTCACTCTGTGTGTATACTTCTTTTTCCCAACATTTGAAGTCACAGATGCTTTCTTGTTCTTCTTTAAGAATTATTCTTGATCAGATAACCATGTCAAACATTTTTTTCCTGAATGTATAGACATATTTAACCTATCACACACAACTTTATAATTCATCAAGCTACCACTTTTAGGAAATATTTCAGATTCTTCATAAGTAATTCCATTCACCAAATCAATCTTGTTATATCTCTTCTGAACTAATTATTTCTTTGATTCCAGTTTGCTTCCTATAGTATGAATGTTCATGAACAATTGATACTATTCTATGATGTGACCTTTATTACCACAATAGAAACATCTTTTATTTGGTGATACACTCTTCACATCATTCTTCACAAACTTCTTGGGAGTTGTTTGTTTAACAACTTTCTTCTTCTATTCACATCCCATGGTTGACCTGTCAAATTCATTTTTTACTTACTTCACTATTTATTGTGGTCCTATATTCACATAAACATTAGTAATGAGAAATGGGTGGGGCGGGGCAGGGTGGGCCAAGCCCGCACAGGTTTGTCCGTAAAAGTCCGCATATAATGCGAGCAAAAAATTTCAAGCCCACCCCGCCCCGCATAATCCCGCGGGTTGCCCATGGGTTGCCCACGTGCTTACCCACATTTACAAAAAAATACTATTTATAATCATTTAAATATTGTATTTTTTATCATTCTTAAAGGTAATTGTGGGGAGAAGTATGAATTAACAATTACTAGAGTTTTAAAGGATGTGATGGAGCATTTTTTTGTGGGTTAATGGTGGCATGCGGTAACGTCGATGTGGTGGTGAACTATTAAAATAGAAAATAGGTGAGTGATTGGCGATGAATGATAATGTTGGTTGTGTGGTGATGTGAATAACTAAAACTGTGAATGAATGAATTCTCTCTAGGTAACGATCAGTTTCAGAGGAATCTATTAGTGTTTTCATGAGATTCTATCCAATTCTCTTAATAACAAAATAAAATTAAATAGTAACAAAATTAAATCGACCTAAAAAATATTATGATTATAATAACTCTTATAGAATTGAAACCATGCGTAGGGGAGATGAGTTCCATTTTTCAAGAGATGGGTTGACACACCATGTGAATATGGTTAATAATTACTATATAAATAATATAATATCATATTAAAACAATAAATATATTCCTATTTAAAATTCACATGTGAATAAATGGTGAATAAATATGACAATTTTGGTGAGAAATAATATGTCACCGTTTAACCATGATTTTTTTATTAAAAAAAATAAAATGTTAAAAAAAATATATTGTAAAAATAATATATATATTTTAAATCAAGCCTGTGGGAAATACCGCACCCATGCGGGCTCAACCCGCATTGGCCTTCACCTGCGCGGGCTCAACCCTCATTAGACCGCACTCTAAACGGTCAAAATTTTTAGGCCTGCCCTGCCCCGCATCCGCCGCATATCCGCAAATCCCATAGGCCGCGAGCCCACTTTGCATTGCTAATAAACATATGATTTGTGCATGATTGGTATATACCATCACTTACCATAACATTGACCACTTCTTTTAAAATAATCATAGAAACATAAAAAGTAATCATATCTGTTCTTGAAAAACTGATTATCTTTCTGTGAATTCTGCTTCTATTGTGCTGGTTTCAAATTTTCTTCATATTTTCTCCCTCTAAATTTAGACATTCTATAATTTTCATACAATGACATATTATACCAACAATTAATTTCCTGATGCCAAAAAATCCAACAACACCAAAAATATCTAACAAATCTTGACTTCTTATTATGTGTCAAATTTTGAATTTCTTTGACATTTTGCTACTTATGGGTTTCACATTTCTTATTCTATTCTTTCTTTAGGGAAATATAATTTTTATTTAACCTAGTTTGTCCAGATTTTAAATTTTAATCTGCACTAGTCATCAAATCAACATTAGTACATGCATATTTATCAGGATAAAGGGTTACCTTCTTCAAAGATTCTACAATAGATTTATCATTAGATAATCTTAAACTCTTATTTAAAATTGATTAATTATTTTTAGAAATAAGACTCTTATATGATGAATCCTTATCAATAAATCTTTTCTCAGCAACTTGGTAAGTCTCATCTTGTGTCCCTTCTATGTTCCTTAGTTTCACTTCTAGATCAAGACACTTTAAGTTGAGAGTAGTATTCTCATCTTAAACACATTTCATGCTTTATTCCCACTAAATATTCATCTTATGAATCTCTTATTCATGAATATAATTTTAATTTAATAAAAAATTGTCATACTCCTTGATTCTTTCTAGTTTATCATTCATCTAAACATCTTTGACATTCATTTATGTATTATGAAACTTTTCAAGTGCATAGATTACTTCTGTAGAAACAATTTCAAAAATATGTTTCTTAAAAACAATATTTTCAAATTATTCAATAGATCTAGTATATCTTTCTTTGTAAAGAAATATTTTTTCATCATTTTCTTTCAAAAGTTTTGTGAGAGTGTTGGCTATGCTAACCTTTTTGGCCAAATATTCTTACATAACATCTGCCTATTCTTCTAGCTGTAATTTTCACCCCAAATTTTCTTGAAAACTATGGTCATACATGTGACCACTTCTTTGGGAAATTTCTTCAGATGCTTTCTTATTTCATAATTGATCATAACATCATTATATGTTGAACTTGATTCAACATAATTATAACTAACTGATTTCACTGGAAAAATTACACTTTCAGTACCTTCATCTAATAGTTGATCTACATTTATATTTGAACTATTCTTTAGATTTTTTCCTACTATTTTCTTCCTATTTTTCCAAGTCTTGAATGAAACATCAACATTTATAACATTAGGATAAAATATATGCTTTTCCATCTTAAACTCTTATATATTTTCTTCAAACTCAAATTCGAACTTCATATGATTCTAATAAAAATAGCTGGACAAGTATAGTAGATCCAATCAGAGGTGGAATATCCTCTAATACCAATTGAATCAAACCAGAACATGTGAAATTAAATAAACTTTTCACTAAATATATTATTTCTCAATCAATACTGATCATATGTAAATGGTCATCTACCTTAGTACAACACTACTCGAGTTAGAATTATTTCTTCTACTGAAGACTCGACCTCACTAAACACTAAAAACCGGGATACAAAAATACTTCTAAATCAAAGATAGAAATAATGTCCCATATTTAGTCTCAAAACTTTACACACTGATCAATAAAAAAATATTTCATGCACACTTTTTCAAACTTCATGCATAAACAAAAATGCATGGATGTATCACTTTATGCATGCATTATTTCATGTGCATGAAAACTACCACATGCATTGTTAGGTGATGTATATAAATGGGTTCAAACACTACAATATACATCAAAATCACTTTCACTTCCTTTGTGTAAACCTTGTACATAAAATGCATGCACTACATTTTCAATTTTCTTTCCACATACACTATCTTTTTCAATATCCCTTTACGTGTGAAAGTGAATGGAAGCTTCTACCTTGTGTGTATAACTCATTCAAAAACAACGATCACTTGAATAATTCCCATGCATATATTTCATGTGTGACACCTTATTTTCACGCAATATTCACACTAAATCTATGCAATTATACTCCCTTCATGCACACAAATCCTTCACACAAAACAAAATTATCACTTTGAAATATATATAAACTCCTTTGCACGCTACAATAAGATATCACTTTATAATTCTCTTCTTACATTTACAAACCCAAATGGGTATTATGTGTGCAAGTTCTTCTTCATGAGTTTCAACGTAATAATACATTGTCATGTGGAAACTCAAATCCTTCAGACAAGGTAGAGAGACACACACAATGCTGTCCTTGATGCCTCCCAGAAACAAGATTCTTCATAAACAACTATGAGTGTGCTATGCACATATCAAGTGATCATGGTCAATTCCGTTTATTCACACAAACATAATGAGTGTGACAACCTATGTAAACTAGAGAGTTCATAGTGCTCCATTTCTCTATCAAAAAACATCTCTTGGATGTGAGATAAAATGTATGATGCAAATGAGCTCAGCATCAATATTTATAGGCATCGAATGTCACCTCAGAACAATCAAGAATCTTAAAGAATCATGAACTAAATTTCCACCTTCAAGTTACTCTTCTCATAACATCACCTTCACTGATAATTTCATATTTTCAACACATAGAAAAACTTCAGTTTGATCTTATATTTATCATGAAAACAAATTATCAGGTGATTTCTATAATATTTTAATTTTAATAACTCTCACATAAGGCTTGAAATATTGGGTTCACTTGACTATTGACATCACACATGAAGATCTTGGTAAGTATAAATCATCAGATGAGCTCAAGGTAGAAGAAGATCTCGCTGATCCCATCGAACAGTGGAGATTAATCAGATCAGATTGGGCGGTCATGGTTTTGTCCATGTTTTTAAAGTGAAACTTGACTAAGATAATCATAAAACCAAGATTTTCACCAAATATATCTAATGACTATGATTCAATTCGCTGAATCCCACATCAAAATTCCACAAGGTTCTCCACTCTCTTATAATACAAGCCGAAAAAACCATGGATTAGAAATATTCTCTCTCTCCCTAGTACCACCCAATACTAGTTCTACATGCATGCTTATGCACCGACCTCTGCTTCCATGCTTCCCCACACGGTGGTTCTCCGCTGCTGCTCTACCTCACATAGACACCCCATGCACTACCTCGGCTATGGCCTTGTATTGGCTAGCTTGGGGTTGAGATCAGATACCATTTTGGTGATACTCCCATGGCTAGATGGCCATATTTTTAATAAAGGACCATAAAATATACATAGAAAAATATAATGATCCTTCTTCAAATCAAATTCAAAACTATCTTACCAAACCCCAACATTAAAAACTTCCTCATGTAGAATGAATCACTTTTTCATGGGATCTATTTTTTTTTTAAAAAACGTGTCAACCTTAAATCACCAATGAAATATGTTTTTTTGAACTTAAAAACTAGATCTACAATCATATAATTTATAATTAATTTACTTTTCACATTCTTTATTAATTGAAAACAATTTCAACTTCACCAAATCACTCAACCACTTCAACATTGAGCCATATTTATTCTTAAAAAAATAGGTGCACCCATTAGAGAAGCACTAGGATGAATTATTATTTTATATTGATTCTCATAGAGTTTCTTATTTAATTCCTATAACTCAATATGTTCCATTCTATATAGATTATTTGAAATAAGTGTATCGCCAAGTATATTTTCTATTGAAAACTCAACTTCATGATTAGGGGGAAGATTAGGAAATTCATTAGGAAATACATCAGAATATTCCATAACAATAAACACATTTTTAATGCTGAGTTCCCCCTAACCAATTGAGATAAATATCCCTCAATAATGGGAATAAAAAATCCATATTATAGAAGTTATTTTCATTGGGTTTTCAGGTTTATCCTCACACTTATAGATGATTGAATGTTTATTCAAAATATTTAATATAACTTCCCTTCCTAGAAAATTGATATGATATCTATACAAAGAGATCCAATACATATCCAAAATTAAATCAAATTAAACTAGATTAATAATAAGAATATTTTCATGAACTATCCCTTAAAATTCTATCATAGATGATTTATAAACCTGAGATGTGGTAATCCTACCATTAGGAGTTTTCACCACCAAATCAATATCTAATAAATGTGTTGGCGATACAATACCCTTATAAAAATTTTTAGATATAAAAGAGTGGGTAGAACTATAATAAAATAAAACAATTGATATCCTAAAGTGTATTATAAGTGTACCTTTCACCACATTGTTGGGAACTTCCATGTTGGTTGTAGTAATTTCATAATCTTGACTTTCTCCCCTTGGAATCTTTTGTAGAATATCCCCCCTAACAATTGGGGATTTTATTGGAATAATGACCCATATTATTAAAGTTAAATGAATATACTTTTATGTATTTTCCATTACCCTTTCATTCATGAGAATGATTCCCTTTCCCCCCACAGATTAAGTAAACTCATTTTACTTTTAAGAATGTACCAAGGTGTTTATTTCCACAAGTATCACATGTTGGTAAATTCCCATTTCTATTTTCCCCTTATCCATCTTTTGTTCTCTTGTCCTTTTCTTATTTTTATTTTTTATAATCCATAAGACTTAGATAATTATTTTTCTATCCTGATAGCACATGATACTATATCCTCATATGATGAGAATTTTTGGGAGACTAGTGACTTTAAAATAATAGGCTTAATCCCATCAAAGAAATGGAAATTATTTATATTTGGATTAAATAGGTAGTATATAATAAGTATTGATAACTGTGTAAAGTTAGCTTTATACATAGTAGCATTTTTCTCTTCCTTTTGTCTCAGACTCAAAAATTTCCCCTCCACATCCACTCATTTTGTGAGGAAAATATTTTTCCAAGAAAATATCCTTATAATCCTTCCATTCTATGATTGTTATTTAATCCTAATCCTTAGTGTTTTTAATGAATGAACACCATTGATCAAAATCCCCTAAGAGACGATAAACTCTCATGACTACCTTCTCCCTTTCAATACATCCTAAAGTGAGAAACGTAATGACCCGAACTGTTAAAAATAAAATTACCCTTTTTTATTTATTTAAATGTCACATCATGAAATATGGTTATAGAAAAAAAATTCACTTATTTTTTTATTATATCCAATTTAATTTAAAATACCATTAATAATCATTACTGTTGATAATATATATGTTGAACAGTGATTACACGATTAGTATAAATATAGGGTTTTAACAAATCCAATTGAAATAGACAAAAGAAGTGATGGACTCAACTAGTAGGATTATACCCTATGAAGACCATTTATAATAGATTCAAAGGGATATAAAATTTATAGGATTTTTCCTTGACCAATCCCAAGCTTATATCCAACAACTTAAGCATGAGAGAAACTATTTATGGGGGAAGTTCAAGCTCATCGAGATCATGAACCAAACCATGTTTTCCAAACCTCCCCATGAAAGTCCCACCATTGCAAACCATACACTTAGGGTTTTTGATGGTGTATTAAAGGGATATGTATCAATAACATAGAAATATGAATATTTACCTTTTTATGTATGGAATAATGAATATATTTTCATCTTATTATTGTTACTTTGTAAATGATTTTTATTTTAATACAATAAAGCACAAATTATATTTTTAGTTAATATTAAAATACAATTAATGAATTTATGTATTAATGGATTTGTAAATAAATAATATTTTAATATTATTAAATAATATTTATTATATATAAATGATCATATAATTTTTATAAAGTCAAATGTAATTTTTATAAGGGTTTAAAAATAGTTATTATAAAAAAATCCAAAATTTCTTAATAAATGTTGATTTTATTTTAAAAATGAAATGACAAATATTTATAAAATTATTTAGATAAAATGTATATTATTTTTAAAATCCGATCATTGAAATTATTTGATGGTTAATTTTTCATAATTTTCCGAGACAGTCAAATTTTCATGTAAAAATTAAATATCATATAAATATACTTTATGTTTTATGACATCATAATGAACCAAAAGTTAAGTAATAATTAATATAAATGGTATAAATGACCAAAATATATATTTTCCCTTTAAAATAATATTATTTTATTTTTATTTTATTCATTTTTAAATCCATTATGAATCCTCTAAAACTTATAATATATTTTAAGGTTTAAAAATCCTTTCTTTAAGAGTGTGACTCACCTCCACACAAGAAATGAAATTATTTTAATAAGTTAGTACCTAGGACTTATAAAATAATTATAACCACTAAATTTTGGAAAAACCCATAGGAAAAAACCATGGTATGACTTTTGGTTTTGAATATTTTATTATATAGAGTCCAAAACCTAAATAATAAAGAAATCCCCCTCTTTTCTTATATAAACCTACCCAAGATTCCATTTATCTTCACTAAAACTCCTTTTATCATGACCATAATCTTACCTCCATTATATATATTCCTTCCAATGAACCCCCAATCCCTCAAGATGCACCTCCCAAGATTTTGGAGTCACACACTCAAGTAAGGGACCTTCCTCTCCTTTCAATTCAAGCATCTTCTTTGGAAAATTTCTTCTTAATTTTAATTGTTTATGAGTTAATTTATTTATAAAAATAAACTAATATCTAATTGATTCTATTTTAATTATTTATAATTTATTATATCTCATTTTAACCTTCACCTAATTCCTTACTATGCCGAAATTCTCTAAGGGATTTATCTATTCTCATTTCCATTCAAGAACTCCATTTATATTATGTCTATTAAATACCATTTGATTTTTTTGGGATATGTTATTAAATATTCTCCTTAATATCAATTTGATTTATAAATTATGATATCCCCATTTTAAATTTTATTAATCTTCCTATAATCCTTTACGTACACTTTTTACCATGCCAAAATTTCGTACAAGATCTTTTCCTTTCTCCTCTTTATTAAAGTATCTTATTTACATTATATATTTTATATTAATTTCCTTATGATGGGATATATTATTTCATATACACCTTAATATCCAATTTATTTCCAAATAATGAGATACCCATTTCTCTCTCATCAATCCCCTTTATTAATTTTTAAGTAACACTATTATGCTGCCAAAACTTCACTGTGATTTTCCATGCCAAAACAATCGTGTAGTGAATACCATACCCATTTTTCTATTGAAGGTATTCAACTTTATGAACATATAATTATTTAATGGGTAATTAAATGAATCTATTACACATTCCATTATCATGGAATAAATTATGATAATAAATTAATCCATATTTTATGATCTATGTGCCACACTTAAGCATGAGAATGAAATGAATATGATGGGTACGCCCAGATAGAGATCCAATGTATTGGGTAATGTTTAGTATCGTGATACATCACATTAGGATAGGGAGTGAACTTTATTCCTTTATGGGACATTTTCCACCATGATTTATTGGTGGGTTTAGCCTTGACCTATGTTTATGATTCAGTGTTTTAAGTTACTACCACATTTCCCTTGTTATGATTATCATGAAATATCATGTCTCATTTCCATGTTTATGATCCATACTCTTGTCATGCCCCATTAATATTCCTATTGTCTAACATGTATTATATTTTTCATGTTATGACATTTTTATTCCCTTACTGGTCTTTATATATCACCAATTTCTTAAGTTTTCCCTAGGTTATCCCATGCAGTTTTAAGTTTGAAGGAGTATTTTGAGCATGTTAAAGAAGTTTTCAATAAATATGTTATATTCCATATTTTATATTGTTATGTAATGTACCTAATTACCAAAGGAACTATAATTATCAATAATATGAGTTTTATTAAGTTCAGTCTTATGTAATAAATCAAGTATTTATGTGAAATAAATAGAAAGGTTGTTATAGTTGGTATTAGAGGAAAAGTTTAGTTATTTTTGGGATTAGGATTATAAAATTGTAGTGAAATCCATAGGTATAAGACTAAGTATAATAAAAAATACCTAAATTTTGGTTAGTATAGAGTAGTGTATTATCAAAAAAATACATCCCTATCTTGATACTATAAGTGAACATGGTTCTGGAACAAATATACCTTGGAGTAACAACTCTGACAAGGTGTTCCGGGCCTAACTTAGGGTAAAATGGTACATGAAAATGGGCCTTACTGTACACCTAGTTTGACAGACTCAAGGGATATGATTTGGTAAATTCATAATCTCATTACGAACCATTATTAAGGGAAAAAATTTCCAATTATAGTATATGTTTGGAAATAGATCATGGATAACATAGACTGAAGCCTAGAAATTCATAAGTTAGGGAAATAAATTTAATTTATAAGATATGCATTTAATTTCATTTAATTTCCCTTTATATGTTTAGTTTTTTAAAATAATCATCCCTAATTTTCCTTTTATTCTATCCCATGACAACAAATAGAAGGAATCAGGTAAAAAATCAATGCAACGAGCAATGTGATGACTGTCCTAATGAGATTTCAAACCCGATGATAATAGGAATCAAAAACCTTATAAGGATACTATATCATCTGACTCAGGTTCAGAATAGAAACCTGGATCAAGAGAAGCATCCAAACCCCCCTAAGAGAGAAAAAGATGTGATTGAGAGATTTTTGCATCAAAGGCCTCCCACTATTAATGGATCATCCAATCCCTTAATCATGGAGCAGTGGATCAACTCCATTGAGAAGATATTCTCCATCCTTCAATTTTCCAAACAAGAGAAGGTTCTTCTAACTATTTATTATATAAAGGGAGAAGCTGATCAGTAGTGGACATTGATAAAAAATACTAATCTTGATGAAGATATAGAAGCAATGGAGTGGAAGGAATTCCAAATTTTTTTTTGATAAATATTTTTGTCACACTCTCAAACTTAAAATGTAAAGGTATTTCCTTAGCCATATGAAAAAATAAGACAAATCCATCATGGTGTATGAGGAAAACTTTACAATACTTGCATGATTTACCTCTGGATTTTTCATTACCCCTGAATACAAGGTTGACCACTTTTCTGGTGGGATAAAACCTAGTCTACAAAATCCATGATGATCTGTGACTTTGATAGCTATGAAGAAATTATCTGATGTGACCTCAAAGCAAAAAATGAGATCAGTGAATCCCAAGGGTGTCATGGGGATAAAAAGTGGGAAGTAGAGTTTAATTTTGATAGTATGATGGATAAATATAACGGTGCCAAGAAATTTCAGCATCCCACTTTTCAAAGGTGTAGAAAGAAGCACCCCAGAAATTGGCTAAGGGGAATGAATAAATTCTTTAGGTACAGAAAGGAAGGGAACCTAGATAAAAATTGTCGATAATAGAAACCCAATAATGCGATGGAGTAAAGTAATTATACATTCAACCCTCAATATATTTTTCATTTATTCAATTTGAAATAACCATGGAACTTTTCAAACCACTTACCTAAGATAAGGGTTTTTGTAGATAACCAACAACCTCCAAGGTAGCAAGGGTGAGCTTTTTCCATCACAACCATAGAGGTGTATCCTGAAAAATAAGTGGAAACATGTATTATAGTTATTCATTCACGAATAAAGAACATACTTTTTGATTCTATTTATACAAATTCCATCATATCATGAATGTTTAGTAGAACTATTAAAAAACCACCATAAATCATGGTAGTAGATCTGTTAGTGAAAATAAAAAATGGGGAAATTATTCAATCCAGAGTATATAACTCATCCCCCATAAAATTTTGTGGGATTAACTTCCCAATGAACCTTTTCATACTTCCTTTGGTGGAATTTGACACAATTCTAGGCATGCATTTGATTTCCCTATATAGAGCAAACCTAAATTTTTATGAGAAGGAAATCACTCTTCATATTGAGAATCGACCCCTGATTCTATACAAGTTCAAGGAGAAGGATGAATCTTCTTTAGCACCATCATCTCAAGAATGGATATTATTTCCCTATGAGAAAGTTTATCTAGCTCAAATTATTGAGTATAAGGAAAGAACCATCCTCTAAGATATGCCTATTGTGATGAAATTAGCTGATGTGTTTTACGGGGAATTTCTTGGTCTTCCTTCTAACTGAGAGGTTTAATTTTCAATAGAGATTATAACTAGGGAATTACCATTGTCCAAGAATCTGTATAGAATAGATATTATGGAACATGAGGAGATAAAGAAACAACTACAAGAGAATCTAGATAAAGGTTTCATATGCCCAAGTGCTTGGCCATGGGGTGCACTAGTCCTCTTCATCAAGAAGAAGGATGAGTAAATGCTCCTTTGAATTTATTACCATGAGCTTAATATGATCATGATAAAGAATAAATATCCTCTACCTTACATTGATGACTTGTTTAATAAGCTATGTAGATAACAATACTTCTCCAAGAAGGATCTTAAGTTGGGATATTAACAAGTAAGGGTGAAGAAGGAAGATATCCCCAATACCATTTTTCGTACAATTTACAAGCACTATAAGTTCATAGTGATGGAATTTAGACTCACTAATACTCTAAAAATCTTCATGGAATTGATGAATAGAGTATTTAGATATTACCTCAAAATTTTTTTGGTAGTATTTATAGATGATATTCTAATATACTTCAAAAGAAAGGAGGAACATGAGGAGCATATATGCATTGTTCTAAAGAATCTATGAAAATAGAATCTTTATGCCAAGTAAATTTTTTTTGATTTTTTTGTTGAAGGAAGTCTCTTTATTGGGGAATATCATCACAAGAAATAGGATATATATGGACCCTTTAAATATGGAAGTAATTGAAGGATAGATGATGCCAAAATTTGTGATAGATATCTATAGTTTCCTTGGGTTTTTTGGGTATTATCGTAGATTTGTGATAAATTTCTCATGATTTCCAAACCCTCTTACCAAGCTAACTCAGAAGGATTCCAAGTTTTCTTGGAATGATTAATGTGAAGAGAGATTCATGGAGTTAAAAAGGAGTCTCATCATTGTAACACCCCTGGAAAAGTGAGACTTAAAAGGCTAAATGTTACTGCCCATGTCAACAAGGTGCACCTTTCTTTTCAGGAGCCTACCTGATTAGAACTCCATAGTTAAGCATTCTTGGCCTGGAGTAATAATCAGGATGGGTGACCTTCTGGGAAGTTTCCCAGGGTGTGTGTGAGTGAGGACACAACACCCTGAAAGAACATGTGTTGGCATGTGGGTATAGTCATTAGTCTGATAAGCGACCCTTATGAGTAATGGCCTATGATGTGCTAGGAAGGCATCCAAGGTATTACAGGAGACCCATGGGGTCAGATGATAAGGTTCATGGCCTGGGGAGGCGGGTCGTGACAAATGGTATCTGAGCCAATACCCAGCCGAAAGTGATTAGGCACTGCCTAGGTTTGAGGCTTGGGGTCTACAATGAGGGAGTTGTGCTTTAAATGGGTGGATAATGTAACACCCCAAGAAAAGTGAGACTTAAAAGGATAAATGTTACTACCCATGTCAACAAGGTGCACCTTTATTTTCAGGAGCCTACCTGATTAGAAATCCACAGTTAGGTGCACATTTATTTTCAGGAGCCTACCTGATTAGAACTCCATAGTTAAGCATGTTTGGCCTGGAGTAGTAATGAGGACGGGTGACCTTTTGGGAAGTTTCCCAGAGTGTGTGTGAGTGAGGACACAACACTGAAAGAATATGTGTTGGCCTATGGGGACATACATTAGTCTGATAAGTGACCCTTGTGAGTAATGGCCTATAGTGTACTAGGAAGGCAACCAAAGTATTACAGGAGACCCATGGGGTCAGATGATAAGGTTTATGGCCAGGGGAGGTGGGTCATGACAAATGGTATCAGAGCCAATACCCAGCTGGAAGTGCTTAGGCACTGCTTGGGTTAGAGGCTTGGGGTCCACAATGAGGGCGTTGGGGTCAGATGATAAGGTTCATGGCCTGGGGAGGCAGGTCGTGAAAAATGGTATCAGAGCCAATACCCAGCTGAAAGTGATTAGGCACTGCCTAGGTTTGGGGCTTGGGGTCCACAATGAGGGCGTTGTGCTTTAAAGGGGTGGATAATGTGACACCCCTAGAAAAGTGAGACTTAAAAGGATAAATGTTACTACCCATGTCAACAAGGTGCATCTTTCTTTTCAGGAGCCTACCTGATTAGAACTCCATAGTTAGGTAAACCTTTCTTTTCAGGAGCATACATGATTAGAACTCCACAGTTAAGAATGCTTGTCATGGAGTAGTAATCAGGATGGGTTACCTTATGGGAAGTTTCCCAGAGTGTGTGTGTGAGGACACAACACTGAAAGAATATGTGTTGGCCTGTGGGGACAACCATTAGTCTGATAAACGACCCTTGTGAGTAATGGCCTATAGTGTGCTAGGAAGGCAACCAAAGTATTACAGGAGACCCATGGGGTCAGATGATAAGTCTTATGGCTTGGGGAGGCGGGTCATGACAAATGGTATCAGAGTCAATACCCAGCCGGAAGTGCTTAGGCATTGCCTGGGTTTGAGGCTTGGGGTCGACAATGAGGGCGTTGAGCTTTAAAGAGGTGGATAATGTAACACCCCTGAAAAAGTGAGACTTAAAAGGCTAAATGTTACTACCCATGTCAACAAGGTGCACCTTTATTTTCTGGAGCCCACCTGATTAGAACTCCACAGTTAAGCATGCTTGTCCTAGAGTAGTAATCAGGATGGGTGACCTTCTGGAAAGTTTCCCAGGGTGTGTGTGAGTGAGGACAAAACACAATAAAAGAACATGTGATGGCCTGTGGGGATAGTAATTAGTCTGATATGCGACCTTAGTGAGTAATGGACTATGGTGTGCTAGGAAGGAAAACAAGGTATTATAAGATACCCATGAGGTCATATGATAAGGTTCATGGCCCGGGGAGGCAGGTTGTGAAAATCATTGTGCCTGTGTTCACATTACCCATAAGTGGATAACTATTCATAGTATTCAGAGATTCTTAGAAGAAGGTATTTGGATGTGTGTTAATGAATAATGAAAAATTCATAGCCTATAATTCAAGGTAGTTGAAAGTTCATGAGAAAAACTATCCCATGCATGATCTTGAGTTGGAAGCTATGATATTTTCATTGAAAATTTGGAAAAATTATCTATATGGAGAGAAGTGTGAGATATATATGAATCACAAAATCCTCAAGTATATATTAACATATAAAGATATGAATATGATCCAATGAATATGGTTAGAGTTAATCAAGGACTATTATTTCTCAATCCACTACCATCTTGACAAAAGTGAATAAAATGGAATTTTCTTTAAGTAGAAATGATCCTGAATATTTATCAATTATGATAATTGAGAAGGATCCAATATTCTTACACATAAAAAGGATAGAAATGGGAATTATAAAAGAAGGAATGTCCTCAATCCTTTCACAAATGATTGTTCAATCATCTCTTTTGGAAAGTATGAAATATTCCAAAAGAAATGATATGGATATTCAGAAGAAACTGGAAGCCCTGAAAAAGGGGAATCCCTCAGAGTTTAAAATTGATGAATAATGAATTGTGAGATTTGGATCAAAACCATGCGTTTTATCAAATCCTAAATTAAGTAAGGAACTATTAGATGAAGAACATATTTCAACTTTCTCCATTCACCCAGGAAGCAAAAATATGTATCAAGATCTCCATGACCACTATTGCTGGGAAAATATAAAGAAGGAAATCAATTAATATACAACAAAGTGCCAAGTATTCCAGCAATTAATGGTTTAAAGACATAATTCTAAGGGGATGATGAAACCATTACCCATACCAATGTGGAAATAGGTTAACATCACCTTGTAATTTTTCACTGAACTTCTAAAGAAATATAGGGGAAAAAATTATATATGGGTTGTTGTGGAACATCTTACAAATACATCTCACTTTATCAAAATTTTAGAGGAATTCTCATTGAATCAAATTGTACAGATATACATCAGAGTAGTGGTAAGGCTTCATGGATTACCACTATTTATTGTATCTGATAAAGATATGAGATTCACCTCTAATTCTAGAGAAGTCTCCAAACTTCTCTAAACACTGAGCTGAACTTCAGTACGACCTATCATCTTTAAACTGATGGAAAATTTGAGCAGACTATTTAGTCACTGGAAGAAATGTTGTGAGCATGTTCTATGGACTTCAAAGGAGGTTGGGACCAACATCTATCTCTGGTCAAGTTATCATACAAGAATAGTTTCCACTTAATAATCCAAATGTATCCCTATGAATCCATTTATTGGAAGAGGTGCATAACACCTACATGTTGGGATGAAGTTTGGGAACAAAAAATTCTAGGTCTTGAAATGGTTGAGGAAATAGTGGAAAAGTTTAAGACCATTCAGTAACACATCAAGTCTAATCAAAGTCTACATAATATCTATACTTATAATCATCGACAAGACCTAGAGTTTGATGTTGGAGACATGGTATTACTATGAATATCACCATGGAACAAAGTGATGATATTTTGGAAGAATGGAAAGCTTAGTCCAAGACACATCGACCCCTTTGAGATGTTTGATCACATCTGAGCAGTGTCCTATAAAATAACACTCCCATGAACCTATATCAAGTACATGATGTATTACATGTATCTCTCTTGAAGAAGTACATACCATACACCTCACAGGTTCTCAATCCATATGTGGTACCATTGGAGAATTACCTTTCCTATGAGGAGTAGCTGGTGAAGATCTTAGATCATAGAGAAAAATTTATACGAAATAAGACAATACACCTTGTCAAAGTGATGTGGAGAAAAAAAAATTTGAAGAAGAAATATGGGAGCTAGATGAGGTGATGAATCAGAGTTACCCTCATCTATTTTATTATGGGAAATGAAAATTTTGAGGGTGAAATTTCTTAATGGGGGAAGATTTTAACGACCCGAACTATTATAAATAAAATTCCACTTTTTTATTTATTTAAATGTATCACCATGAAATATTTTTATAGAAAAAACATGCATTTATTTTGTTTTATTATATCCTATTGGATTTAAAATACCATTAAGAATAATTACCATTAATAATATAGCTATTCAACAATTATTACATGATTAGTATAAATATAGGGTTTTAACAAATCTAATTGACATAGACAATGAATGTGAAGAACTCAACTAGTATGACCATATCCTATGAAGACCATTTATAGAAGATTCTGAGGGAGATAGAATTTCTAGGCCTTTCCCTTGACCAAGCCCAAGTTGAGATCCAATAACTTAAGCATGAGAGGAACTATTTAAGGGAGAAGTTCAATCTCATCGAGATCACATCCCAAACCATGTTTGTGGAACCACCCTATGAATGTACCACCATCACACACCTTACTCTTAGGGTGTTTACTAGTGTATTAAAGGGATATGTATCAAGACCCTTTAAATATTAATATTTAATTTTTTTTATATAATAATTAATATATTTTCATTCTATTATTGTTACTTTGTAAATGATTTTTATTTTGATACAATAAGGAACAAATTTTATTTTAGGTTAATATTAAAATTAAATTAATTAATTTATGAATTAATTGATTTTTTAAATAAATAATATTATAATATTATTAAATATTTTTTATTATATATAAATTATCATATGATTTTTATGAAGTCAAATTTTATTTTTTAAGGGTCAAAAAACTCTTATTGTCAAAAAACCCATCACTTCTTAATAAATGTCGATTTCATTTTAAAAGTGAAAATTAAAATATTTTAAAAAAATTATTTATATAAAATTAATATTATTTTTTTAATCATAACATCGAAATTATACAATGGTTAATTTTTCATAATTTTTTGAGACAGTCGGATCTTTGGGTAAAAATTAAATATCATATAAATATAATTTGTGTTTTAGGACATCATAATGACCCAAAAGTGATGTAATAATTACTAAAAATTGGATACACAACCAAATATATGTTTTAACTTTAAAATAATGTAATTTTATGTTTATTATATTTATTTTTTAAATCCATTATGAATCCTCCAAAACTTATAATATATTTTCAGGTTTTAAAATCCTTTCTTCAAGAGTGATACTCACATCCACATAAGAAAGGGAATTATTTTAATAAGTTCAGACCTTGAACTTATAAAATAATTATAAACAATCTCTTTTTACATAAATTATGAGAAAAAAACATGTTATGGTTTGTGGTTTTGGATATTTTATTTTGTAAATTTCAAAACCTAAATAATAAAGAAATCCCCCTATTTTCCTATATAAATCCACCCAAGATACCATTTATCTTCACTAAAAATACTTTTATAATGACCATACTATACCATAAAAACTCTATATTCCTCCCAAGTATCCTTCAATACCTCAATAATTCCATCCCAATCTTTTGGATTCACACACTAAAGTAAGGGACTTTTCTCTTCTTCTTTCAATTCAAGCACCATCTTTGGAATTTGTCTTCTTAATTAGAAATTTTTATAATGTAATTTATTTATAAACATACCCTAATATAAAATGTATTTTATTTTAATGATTTATCATTTATACTCTCCCATTTTAACCTTCACCTAAGCCGTTAATATACCAAAATTCCATAAGGGATTTATCTCTTCTCATTTCCATCCAAGAACTCATTTTATGTTATGTCTATTAAATTCCATTTGATTTTATTAGGATATGTTATTACATATTAAACTTAATTTACATTTATTTTATAAATGATTATATCCCCCTTTTAATATAATTAAGTTTCCCATGGTCCTTTATGTACACCCGTTATCATGCCAAAATTTCATAAGGGATCTTTTCCTTTCTCCTCTTTATTCAAGTATCTTCTTTACCTTATGTCTTTTATCTTTATTTAATTATGATGGGTTATGTTATTAAATATAACCCTTAATTTATAATTTATTTAAAAATAACTAGATACCCCTTTCACTCTCATCAATCCCCTTTATTAATTTTTAAGTAACACCATTATGTTGCTGAAATTTCACCACGATTTTCCAGGCCAAAACAATTATGTAGTGAATACCATACCCATTTTCTATCAAAGGGATTAAACTTTATGAAAATATAATTATTTATTGGGGACATACATGTATTTATTATACATTCCTTTATCGTGGAATAAATTATCATAATTAATGAATCCATGTTGTATGATTTATGTGGCACACTTATACATGAGATTGAAATGAATGTGATGGGTGCACCCAGATAGCGCTCTAATGAATTATGTAATATTTAGTATGATTATATTTCATGTTGTGATAGATAGTAAACTTTATTCCTTAATGGGATTTTTTATACCATGATTTCTTGGTGATTTTTTCCTTTACTTATGTTTATGATTTTGTGTTTTAAGTTGTTTCCACATTTCCCATGTTATGATTATCCTGAAATATCATGTCTCATTGTCATGTTTATGATCTATAATCTTGTTATTCCCCATTTATATTCCTATTTTATAACATGAATTATATTATTCATGTTATTCCATGTTTATTATCTTACTGGTCTTTATAGATCACTTATTTTTTTCCCTAGGTTATCCCATATAGTTTTAAGTTCGAAGGAGTATTTCGAGCATACTAAAGAAGTTTCCAATAAAGATGTTGTATTCCCTATTTTATTTTGTTATGTAATGTACCTAATTACCAAATTAACCATACTTATCAATCATCTGGGTTGTATTAAGTGTATTCTAATGTAATAAATCAAGTATTAATGTGAAATAAAGAGGAGGGGTGTTATAAGAAATATCTTCTATAAGGAACTTATCCATTTATTATCTAAAATTGATTTTTTTGTCCCATTAAATGATAAAGGTTTCTTATGCATGAAGTAGTATAGAATTTCTACACTTTAATATGGATTAGAATTTTACTCTATACTGGAAAGGTTATTGGTCATAACCTAACTTAGCTCCCCCAATATCATTATAATTTGTTCAGATCCAACTACAACTCCATCTCTTGCTTTACTATCCTACCCAGAAGGGAAATCCCTACATAGATTATGTGCATTGATACCATTTTCATTCATTATTATAGGTACCATTTATAAAAAATTTAATACACTAGATTATATCATAATATTATGTATCATATGTAAAATTTAAAACTAGTGTAACACTTAATGTACATTGAAAAATTTATGCCTAGAAAAAAAATCAAAATCATAAACACGGTTTCCTTGGGAATATTCTAAAATCATAAAAATATTTTTAAATATTTCATAATGGATTGAAAATAAAATGAAAATTAACCCAATAATATCCCTCATGGGTGTCAAACTAGGTGCATATTAAGGGAATACTCACCATGCACTATAATAATGGTTGAGATATACACAAACCAACTATTTTGAGGGTTATTACCCATAGATGCTTCTGTTGCAAAACCATGCCCACTTTTAGTATCTAGAAATGGATTTATTTCTAGGAAAAGTACATAATCTATACCTTAACAAAACATTAATATTTTTTCCTATAATTTTGACTTATTCTCAAAGTCCTTCATACAATTATGTTCTTTAATATTTGTTTTCCAAAATCTAGTTCACAAGGTTTATACTAAACTTCCTATAACAGCACCTATAAATAACCCAACCCTAGTAGCCTAGAGTTGGTGGTCATATTATCACATTGTAACTAGATAAAATTAAACATATCTTGAAGGATAAAAATGTTTAGTAGTCTTTCAAAACTAGATACACAGTTGAATTTCACATTACATTTGAAAACTTAAAATAAAACATAGTATTTTAATAAAAAACCATTATTACCTTTATAATATCCCTATATATAAATCATAATTCACTTCCTGGCATCTTAGTAAAAGGAAATATAATAAATTGGTTAGATCAGATGCTTAGTAAGGGTATGCATACAATGAAATCTAATAAAGAATGGATATTATGGTATTAATGAATGATATTAAAAATACCATATAAATAATCATATAATCTTGAAACTTATCCATGGATATAATAACTATTCAAATAATCACACATATATAAATAAATGATTTCATAATGATGGAATTGATAATGTTGGATATCTAAAACCTACCATCGAGGCCTTGTGCCAAGGCATCTTACAAAAATGGTTAATACCTCAGAAAAAATCCAATCTAGATTGTCTCATGAGACCTACCAATGCATATATGTGCTATGTAATTATAGTCCCAACCCATAACTTAATAACTCTAACGAATTAATCATATTAATAAACCACACAACTTTATCATCGTGCCTTAAAAATCAATAATTGTATTCATTAGAAGTATTAGAATATGAAATATCAATAATTTACTCAATTAAAATGATCATAAACCATCCAATGAAATATAGTGGATGGTATCATTAGAGTGTAACCTTAATAAATATTAAGTATTTAACAAATTATATTAACATAAATGAAAATACTTTCAAAAGATAACTAGAAAATATCTTGAGTAAAATACCCTTTTCACTTTGAAATCACTTATCTAAAATTTTACCAAATATTAAGGGAAAATTTTCTTTTAAAATAACCTTGTAAAATTGTAAAGATATATTCAAATCAATTATATTTTATAATAGAGTGATATTTTTTTCATTTCATATAAGTTAAAAAAACATTATTTTCACACTTTTGTAAAAAGTTCAAAAAGCACCTTATTCAGAAAACGATAAGAATTTTCCTTTTAAACCATTTTTTAAAAAGTAAAACATGGGTATAAATATATTTAAAAAATAATTAGATAATTTTAAAAAAATTATTTTAAAAATTTTATGAAAAATATGGACATGGAAGAGAAATATTCCTGAATGAGTAGAAAATACAAGGTCAGTTTCCCTAGAAACATTATTTTAGTATCTTGAGTACTTAAAGAGAGTAAATTGAAAGGAAAAATTTTAATTTATATAAATAACCTGATTAAAATAAAATAGATTTAGTTTAATATAGAAATATCAAATAATTCCCCCAATAAAGACTTTAACATAAAAAATCTTGAATAATGATGAGATTATGAAATAAATCCTTACATCAGGTTTGACATTATTCATACATGTTCAAACTTAGTTTATAATAAATATTTTTTTTATAAAAATATTATAGAACCATATTCATATATATCATTACATATGTGATTTAATTTTAATATTTCATAACCAATTTATTAACAATTATTTTTTAAAACCACTGTTTTGTCTCATAACTACATTTTTTATGTATGTTTTCATTTGGTAGTTTTGATCCTTATAAATTGATAATGGTTAAATAGTATATATAATTATAATAATTATATAAATATAATTTAAATTCATTATATAAATATAATTTAAATTCATTATATAAATATAATTTAAATTCATTATATATGTATTTATATTAATCTATAAAAGTTATATATTGAAAAATGAATTATACAATTCATGGAGATGGTAGGTTGCACGTACACATGAACATTGTTTTCATTTTTACAGGGATGGAAAAAGGTAAATAATAATTCAACTTTAAAAAATCATTATTATATCATATAAATCATATATATCCATCAAATATATATTTATTATAATCCATGTAAAAATAAAATGGAAAACAAATTGCATCACTTCGTGGAGGTGATATTCTACACGCACGCACGAGCGACCTTATAATTTTCCAAAAGATTGGATGGTAAAGAGGTTTAGGTAAAATTATAGTTTCATAAGTATAATTATTTCATAAATATAAAATATATACATTTAATACATAATTATATCTATGCATGATAGGTGGTTATGAAAAATTAATTACATCGGTTCGTGAGGCGGTAATCGGTCATACACATGATCACCAGTTTTGTTTCCAAATTAATTGAAGAAGAAAAGAAGATAGGTTATGATCTTAAAAAAATAATATATCAGTATATTTTAGATAATAGGGTTATTATTTCATTATATTTGAATAATATCTTAATAAGGTAGAATAATAAATAAAACAAAAATTTATGGTTAAGAACAACACCTCTTATTCAGACAACCACTTTAGGTTTATACCTACATCCTTCCTAGGATGGTATTATGATAAAAAATAACTCTAATTAATGTAGAGAAATGTAATGAATGGATTTGATCTAGAATTTTAAAAACCAGAATACTATTTAAGTGTGGAGAGGGGAGGATAATATGTGCCCTTTTATAAGCGTGGAGTGACAGTTTTTCAAATACCCAAAACAATTCAATAATATGAAGTCACTCTCAATAAAGTTCCTCCAAAATCAATAAATACTGTATTTTAGGTAAGATAAGGTCAATAAAAGCCTCAAAAACTAAAAATAAACATTTTTCAACTATGTTATTCCATCGAACTCTAAGGTTACTCACTTTTACAATTTTCGTTTTCACCATGGTAACTTGTTTTTTTACTGAGGTAATTTATCATTTAAAACAAAAAAATAAAATGAGACTTATTGGATAAATCATAAAAAATGATTATAAACATGAAATAATTTTTATAAAATAAAAATAATATTTTTTTAAAAATTAATTTTAACATAGGCGCATGTAACATGAAAAACCTTGTTTTAACCTTAACTACAATAATTAATTTTTATTATTTTTACTATTAATTATGAACAAAAAATTATGTTAAAATTATTAAATAATATTAATTATGATGATTAAAAATATTTAATCCATTTTATAAAATTAAATTCACATAAGTGGTGGAATTTAATTTAAATTTATACCTACAAATGCGATGAAAAGCGGGGTTTCCAAAGAAAAAGTTTTCTTTAGTTTAATTTTTTTTATAAAAAAATTCAACATAAAATTTATTTTAATGATATAAATTAGATTAATAATATTATAATTGAAATAATTTTACTTTTTAAACTATTTTAAAACAAAATGGAACTTTTTAAATTCTTTAAACAGAAAGATAATTTTTAATAAAAATCAACATTTTTCATTACTCATCAAAAAATTAATCTTTTTATAAAATTCTAAAAAATTTACTCTAAAATAATTTTACATGTTGATTTCAAAAATGAAGTTAATTTTTTCAAATACATTTTCTAAATGTAGAAAAAATTAATTTTAAAATAAGTACAGATAACTCGATGAAACCGCATTTTAGAAACCTTCAGTTTTAAGTATAAAACTGGATTTATTCTTATAGGTACATATAAAAAATATTATATGAATGATTTTTTATTGAATATATAATAATTAAATTTCATTAAAATCATTCACCAATATTTATTAATTAAATTTATTATGATAAAAACATATTGCGTGCATAAAAACTTTTTTAGAAAAACTGTTATTTTAAATTCAAATGATTTTTATTTTCATTTATAATCAATTCATAACAAATTAATTGATTTTATACATATTTAACACTTATAATTTTCATAATTTAGTTAGTCCTATTTATACCTTCCAATTTAATAGCTAGTTTATAATGGTATACTATATTATGGTTCATTTAGACTTGGGTTGTGTGTATTGAAAGTTATCAAATAGATTATTTAAAAAAAAAAATATATATCATAAAATATAGGGTTGTTATAGATATTATCCATGGATGCATTTAAAACCCAACTTATTGATTAAATATCACGTGTTTTAGTTATTTACCTTTACATATTGATTACACCATATTTACTCATGATAGTTTCTATTGTACATATCTTTTACTGAGCACATGAGATAACCCTTTATTTGTTTTAATTTCCTTAGGATATGAAGTGGGATATTATGAATAATATCAAGTATGAAAGATTTTTTATGCTATGTATTTTATATTTCCAATATAACATGGGAATCATGTATGTATCTGATTCTTTAAGACTACTAAAATGATCAGTCCTTCAGGATGATATCCTTTGTATCTTATAGCAATTTAATAAAGTATACACCAACTCTAGGATACTGGAGTTGGGGTTTCTATAATCTTGGAGTATCCCTTAGGTTTTAAATAAGTAAAATATAAATATATTTGTATTTTTTCTTCATTATATAGAAATTTTGGTTGTGTACCCGAGATTGATAGATTTGAAATGTAAAGACCTAGAAAATTACATGTATTTTTTTTAATTATTTGGGATTATTATGAGTCTGTGAAATTTTACAGCGTGTGATTCTGAGGTCTGGTGTGCTTGGAATGAATTTTTGAACTTTTTTTAAGGTATGTTTAGTAAATGCGAAGGCATCATTTTATATCTTTTGAACTGGCGATCAGATTAAAAATCCAAGGGCACCGTTGAATCCAGAACGTCGGGATTCACCTAGAAAAGACTTAACTTCGGCCGATAAGGGCCAAATAAAAAAATTAATTTTTGGAATTTTGAAGAAAAATAATAAAATAATTTAAAATAATTATTTTATTCTTTTATCTCCATTGTGTGGAGGACGGTGAAGCTGCAGGTCAATGATGATGCGACGACAGGGAACTTTAATGAAACACATGGATGACCCATATTCCGTAACGTAACGGTGAATTTAATGGTGCAAAATAGTGATGCTGTTTCATAAATGAAACAACATAACGACATGACGTCACGTCATTATGGAAACGCTACAACATGGTTCTATAAATAGTTTGATGTGTCGAAAAGAATAAGGGGAAGGATTTGGAGGATTCTCAGGTGAATCTCTGATGCACTTCCACCCTATCTAAGAATGAAGAACGATGAATAATGCCTTTCAAAGGTCAGAAAAGGGAAGCATCGTCGACGCTGTAAACCCTCGAGGACGAACGTGCAACAACGAACGTCATAAAAGGTAGGAGGTTTATGTGCTTTGATGTTCCCTCTCATCCCGTTCTTGAAAAATATAACAAACACAAACTAATCGACTAACAAGTTGATCTACGTCTCATTTGATCATGCGGGTGGTTGTTGCAGAATCTTAAACTAGGGGATTATTTTTCCTTTTGTTATTATTAATTTTTTCCTCATGTTTAAAATACTAACACGGAGGGAGTGGCATGAAACCAAAAAGACCCAGACCCTCTGATAAACTTGTCCTTTGGGTGCTCTTCGTGGTGGAACAATGAATGCGACAACAAGATGTTTGAGGGCTGCAGAATGACGACAATATTCCGGTGGCCCATGGAAACAATCACCGATGCGCCACACCAGTAGTGGCCAGAGGAGACCCATGACAACTGGACATAGGAGGGGGAAGGGGGCGTGCTGTCGTGCACCTTGGTGTCCAAAGGTGGCCGACTTGAGCCGACTGCACGAGAGATGGGCGGCTCCCGTAGGCACCGGTGGCAGCAACAACCACGACCAATGGGCTGCGGCAGAAGGGGGCGACACAGACCCCATGCCACACCGGAAAAAACAACCTCACATCCATGGGGACAACTGGGAGAAGTGGTCTACCTTCAGGTGGGCCAGGCCAGACATGGACTGACCGAATGGGCCGAACTCACCCAACAGGCCAGGCTGGACCCGCAGCCCAGCAGGCCAGCACGGGTGGGCCGAGTCCCACTCGGCGGGCCTGACCGACTGCGACCCGGGCCAGTGAACCAGCCGGGCTGACCCCGAAGGGCTGGACCTAGTGAACTGGGATGACCCTTAATGGGCCGTACCTAGGCAGGGTCAGGTAGACCCCGAGACCCGTTGCGTCGGGCCGACCTAATCGATTCAGACTGGGCCTAGACCCAACTGGCCCCCGAATAAAGAAACACCCGTAACTAATGAACCGGGTGTCCATTTGACATGCCTTAAGTGGAACTGAGACCCATTTTGGGAAGCAGTCCCCTTGGAATATTCTGGCGGGCCCAACCGAGTCGGGCTGGACCAAGGTGCGATCACCCCCGTTTCATGGAAAGGGGTGTAACTAACAGATCGGGTGTCTGATCGATGTTCTGTCTATGGCATAAGGACCCTTGTGACAAGGTGGTAATTTGGAGATACTATAACTGAGTTTTGATGGATTTTGAAGTGAGACCTGGGTTGGATCAGACTTGAATCCAACCGGGCCCTTTTTATAAAAATGCCCATATCTCATAGACCGGGTGTCCGGTCGACATGCCGTCTGTCACGTTGGGACCCCTATGAAAGGGTGGTCCCTTGGGAATTATTTTTTTGGGACTTCATACCAATTGAAATATGACTGATGGCTTGAGGAGAAGAGCCTTCCGAAGATCGGGCGTGCTTCGTGCAGGAATCTAGTGGCTCACTATGTTATGAAGAAGAATCACGACCAATACAGGTCAGCATCAGAAACTCCAGAGCGGGATGATCTAGATGTAAAAATAATCATACCAACCTCTATACCAGCAACCAATACGGGTCATCACTAGCGACCAATATGGGTTTGCACCAACAACCAATATAGGTCAGCACCAATGATCAATACAGGTCAGCACCAGTGACCAATACGAATAAGCACCAGCGAACAATATGGGTCAACATATAGTGACCAATACGGGTCACCATATGGTGACCTATGCGGGTCAAAAATAGAGTTACTATGGATAGGATGATCTGGCTTTACGACTAGTCTTCTCTATCCCAATAACCTTTAAGTTATACCGTTAGAGTTAGATGTCTCTTTTGCTTTGTGCATCATGATTTAGATCATGCTTGTGATTTTACCTTTGTGGTATTTCTTGTGATGTTTTCATTTGTGGATTACTGAATGAACTTTGGGGGGTCTTGGGGTCCCCTACTGAGTATTTTTATACTCACCCCTGTATGAGCTCCACCCGCACGTGTGTGTCTGGTGCAGACTACTGACGCTGTGCGGCAGAATTTAGAGGTTCGGGACTTGGTGGATCTTGGTGTGACGAGAGCAATCAAGATCCTCTTCTTCGACTTCAGACTTACAGCTACTACCCTCCAGGTAGAGCTCCAGGGAAGATGCGACAACTATTTACTTTCTTTTTAGTTTCTAGGGCTTGTATTCCAGACCACTATTTTCAATTTACATTTTTACTTGTGGTTGTACCTTACTCTCATGGTTGTACATTAATTTTGTTGGTTTTTTACTTCAGTTTCCCTTTTTGAGTGTGTACAGTTCTATAAGTAAATGCCTTCCCTGTTCGTGAAAATCCTTTAGGTGCTAGTCACCAACCCCTGGCCTATGGAAAGGGGTCTTGGGGTAGTCACCTCCGGGCCTTGTGGGACGGGTTGTGACAAAGTGGTATCAAAGCGCGGTCGGTTCTACCAGAATAACTAAGAGTCTACTCTTATTGAGGTAATGGTGTAAAGTGTCTTGAGTTTGGTTTTCAATATAAGGAGTCTAGTGTTGGTGCGGCGACCGACGTATCCATACACTAGGATCCTGAATTCTATTTTCCGACTCGGTACATGAAAACACCGGTTGCTAGTGTTTTGAAAAGTTTTCTTGATCTTATTAAGTCATATCACCAGGTATAAATTATTTACCTTGGTGCATCTATTTTTTATAGGATGCCTCCATGAAGATAGCTAGCTAAGTTTTTGGTTAGTGATCATTATAGTGGCCCACCGAGCGACGAGGCGTCTGTACAAGGACTGCTCACAGTGATGGTACCTTTGGGTGGTGTACCAGCAGCACCACAACCCATTGAGAAATAGATGCTACCAGTGGATCATGCACGCTGGCTGAGCGCATTGCATGAGTTGCAGAGATAGAGGCCTTTGAGGTTTCAAGGTGAGATGGACCCCTGGGCTACAAAGGGCTGTCTTGAGGTGGTTTTGTGGGTCATTCTCTTAGTAGAGACACCCACCAAGCAGTTGGCGATATTGGATTCTATCCTTCTTTAGGGCTTGGATGGACGATAATGGAGCTCAATGCTCTAGGTGTATGAGGAGATGGCCCTCAACTGGCTAAACTTTGAGAGCCTTTTCAGGGAGGAGTTCATGCCAACGACACTATGCTCTGTGCGTATTCAAGAGCTACTTCATCTACAATAGGGAAGCCATACTGTGGCTCAATATTCAGTGAGATTTACTGACCACTCCCAATAATCCACCGACATGGTACGAGACCCTTAATTCTGGGCCCATACCTTTGCGCAGGGGCTCCAATGAGAGATCAGACCTGCGACGGTTTCTCTCAGCATCCCTACGCAGGTTGGGGTGCTAGATAAAGCTTCGATGATAGAGAGATTCCTTGCTGAGCAGGCATCGAAAATTAGAGACCCTACTGGATGACAGGTAGCAGAGTCATCTGCAGCTGGTAGTAGACAGACTATGTAGAATCCCAAGCGGGCTAGGTCTTCTGGAGGGTGACCCCGAGAAGTAGGGTCAAAGGTGCAAGGCTTGAGAGGCCGTGGGAGACACCAGCGAGGTATGATTTGTTTTTCCTATGGGGGATAAGGTCACAGAGCTCGTGACTGTCCGAATCCTCACGCGGATGATCGGATGACGGTGGAGGACCACCGAGGTAGCAGAAATGGTAAGATAATGAGTTTCAGCCAAATGGCGGATGAGGAGGGGGAGCAGGATGTGCAGCAGGAGGTGGTCGGGGTCACCAGGCACTACCACCACCACCCCCAGGTGGTCCACCATGAGCTCAGGGAGCGGGTGTATGGGGACATGCCCAACTACAGGTAGTAGATGCTCATGATCCTGAAATCACTAAGATGGTACGAGGTATGATCTGTATCTTCTCTACTTTAGAAGTAGTGCTTATCGACACAGGTGCTATCCATTCTTTCATTGCCGCAAATTTAGTCTGGGACTCTGAGATTCCGACTGAGATTTTAGCTCAAATTTTGTGTTTGGATACTTCTACTGGGGGAGATTCAGCGGTCACACACTGGTGCCAATAGTGAGATCTTAATCTTAGAGGAGAGAATTCTAGATGGGATATTCTAGTAGCGGCATTGAATCCCTACGACGACATTCTAGGCATGGACTGACTATCAGTAGTTCATGCATAGATTGACTGGTTGAGACATAAAGTGCGATGTATGTGCAGAGATGGAGGCCAATTTTCTTTTATGGGAGAGAACAAAAATAGGGTAGCATGATATGGACTTGCGCTCAGGAGGGTGCAACCATTTACATATCAGCTGACTTGCATAACCTTCGACACGGTGGATGAGGCGAGTCCACAGTTTCCAGAAGTGGTGGATGAGTATGAGGACGTCTTTCCAGAAGATTTCCTAGGACTACCTCCTCTTAGAGAGGTAGACTTCCACATTGACTTATACCCAGGAACAACATCGATATCTACACCATCATATCAGATGACCCCTATGGAGCTCCAAGAGCTAATGGTATTGTTGGAGGACTTATAGAGGAAGGTATTTGTAAGGCCCAGTGTTTCTCCACGGGCATCCCCGGTGTTGTTTTCCAAGAAGGTAGACAGAATTTTGAAGCTATGCGTGGACTTCCAGTGCCTAAACTAGGTCACCGTGAAGAACAAGTATCCTCTTCTGAGGATTGATGACCTGTTTTACCAGTTGAAAGAAGCAAAGTGGTTCTTGAAGATAGACCTCAGAGCAGGCTATCATCAGCTCAGGGTACGGGATGAGGACATACTGAAGACAACCTTTAGATGTTGGTATAACCATTATGAGTTCTTGGTGATGCCTTTTAGCATGACCAATGCTCTAGCTATGTTCATGGGGCTCATGAACATGATCTTTTAGCCATACCTTGATCGCTTTGTGGTAGTCTTCATCGATGAAATATTGGTGTAATCAACACCCAAGGAAGAGGACACTGTACACTTGAGGATAGTTATGGACACACTCTGGGAGCACTAGTTATATGGGAATCGCTCGAAGTGTGAGTTCTGGATACGAAGGGTCCACTTCTTGGGACACGTAATCTCAGAGGCTTGAGTTGTAGTGGATACAGCAAAGATCGAGGAAATACTTTCTTGGGAGCCACCCAGAAGTGTTACTAAGGTGTGATGCTTCCTTGGATTAGCAGTCTACTATTGGAGGTTCGTACCCGATTTTTACAGAGTAGTAGAACCTATTAATTCCTTGAAAAAGAAGGGGAAACCCTTTATATGGATAGAGACATGCCAACATAGCTTTCAATAGCTGAGGTAGATCTTGACCATCACTCCCATCCTGAGGTTTCCGGAGGAGGGCACTGACTACATGGTTTACTGTGATGCATCAGGGACCAAACTCGGTTGCGTCCTGATGCTAGATGGTGCAGTGATTTCTTATGGATCACAACAACTGAGGCCTCATGAGCAGAATTATGTGACTCACAAATTGAATTTGTCAGCAGTAGTCTTCACACTGAAGATGTGGTGACACTACTTGATGGGAGAGCGGTTCATTTTTTACTCAGACCATAAGAGTATTAGATATATTTTCACACAAAAATATCTGAATATGATACAACAATGTTGTATATATTTCCTCTAGGAATATAACTTTTAGATAGTCTATACTCCTGGGAAGGGGAACATAGTGACAGATGCACTTAGCCAGAGATCGAGTTTGTAGCTACTGAATAAGGCTTCAGAGCAGTTAGCCTCACTTCAGATATCCTACGTGGATAGAGATGAGACAATATACCTACAGGGGATGGTAGTTTCCCCTCCACTCCTTCAGTGAGCTAGGGAGGCACAACTTAGAGATATCTTTGTGAGACTACACTTGTTAAGATATCCTTAGGCCATGCACCTGATGGATATTCTGAAGGTGGGGAGCACACTATCCTTTTTAGAGGACGTATAGTTGTAACAATGGTTCTAGGAGAGGAGGTGCTGAGGGAGTTCCATACACCCCCTTGGTAGTACATCCCGATGTGATGAAGATGTATCAGGACCTCCAGCATCAGTACTGGTGGCCAAGGATGAAGAAAGTTGTGACAAAGTTTGTTTCTAGATGCCTCACTTTCCAGCAAGTGAAGGCCGAGAACCAGTTACCAGCTGGATTGACCCAACCCCTCAACATACTAGAGTGGAAGTGGGAAGGGATATCGATGGACTTCATAACAGGGTTACCATGTACATCAGGAGGGAACGATACCATCTGGGTGATCTTTGACTGACTCAACAATTCAGCCCACTTCTTTGCTATTCGTGAGAAGGGTTCTATAGAGAGCTTGATACATCTCTACATTCAGGATATTGTGAGACTTCACAGGGTGCCTTCGACGATAGTCTCAGAACATGACACATGATTCACATACCGGTGGTGGAAAGGATTGCAGGAGGCTTTCAAGACTTAGCTTCACTTGAGCACAACTTTCACCCATAGATAGATGATCATACTGAGTGAACCATCCAGACCATGGAGGAAATGCTTCATGCATGTGTCTAAGATTTTTTTTCATAGTTGGGAGGACCACCTACCCTTGGTGGATTTCATGTACAATAAAAAATATCACTCTACCATTGGTATGGCCCCTTTTGAGGTGTTGTATGGACGACCGTGTAGATCTCCCTTGTGCTGGATGGATCTAGGAGAGCCAAAACTCGTGGGCCTAGAGATGGTATAGGATTCCACTGAGAAGGTGTAGGTCATTCAAGAGAGGATGAAGACTGCACAGAGCCGACAGAAGTCCTATGCTGATAGGTGACAGAGACCACTAGAGTTCTAGGTGGGGGACCGCATATTCTTGCGAGTCTCCCCTCGAAGGGGACTACTGAGATTTGGCTGAGGCAGAAAACTCTTACCAAGGTTTGTCGGACCTTTACTGATACTTCAGAGGATTGGAAAGGTGATGTGCCACTTGGCACTACCACCATAGTTGGAGTGGGTGCACGATGTCTTCCCCGTATCCTAGTTGAGAAGATACATGAATGACCCATAGCACGTCATTGACCATGGTGAGCTGGAGATTGACGACATGAAGACTTTTGCGAAGTACCCAGTGGAGATAGAGGATCAACAGTATTGGATCCTTCGTGGGTGGTCGATACCTCAGGTGCACGTTCTGTGCACTACTAAAAAAACAGGCTTTATCAGCACTCAAAATGGGCTTTAACAGTGCTAAAAAAGCATTGTAAAGATCAGCGCTGATAAAGGGGGAGTCCCCTTTATCAATGCTAAAAAAGAACTGATAAAGGGATCTTTTATTAGTGCTAAAAATTCACTGATAAAGGGATCCTTTATTAGTGCTAAAAAAGTGATGATAAATGTGCTACCTACTGTAACATAAAATTTTGTAGTAGCACACCCAAACAAGACCTTAAAAAAATTAGCATATCATCAAGTATACCCATACAAAACTAACACATAATTTATAAGGTAATTACAGCAAGTATACACATACAACAAGTATACCCATAGAACCCATAAAACAAGTATACACATACACCATTAACACATAATTCATAAGTTAATTAAATACATAAAAAATTCAATTCAGAATTCACGGGGTTGGGGGGGGGGGGTTGTTCAGGGGTTTGGGGTGGCTATCCAAGGGGGTTTGGGGGTGTCTAGTGGAGTGGGGGTGTCCGGGGGGATGGGGTGTCTAGTGGGGTGGGGGGGGGGGGGGTTGTCTAGGGTGGTGGGGGGGGGGGGGGGGGCTGTCCATGGTGGTGTCCAGGGGGTGGGGTGGTATATAGTGGGTTGGGGGGGGGGATTTCCAGGGGATGGGGGTGTCTAGGGGGTGGGGGGTGTCCAGGGGGGGGGGCTGTCGAGGGTGGTGGTGGTGGGGGGGGGGGGTGCTGTCCATGGGGGTGTCCAGGGGGGGTGGGGTGGTGTCCAGGGAGGGTGGGGTGGTGTCCAGGGGTGGGGGGTGTCCAGGGGGGGGCTATCCAAGGTGGTGGTGGTGGGGGGGGGATGTCCATGGGGGTGTCCAGGGGGGGTGGGGTGGTGTCCAGGGAGGGTGGGGTGGTGTCCAGGGGGTGGGGGGGCTTTAATGGTTTTAATGGAATGAATTTATTGGATTTTAAGATCATTGGTATTTTTAAAATGGTTTTGGAATAGTGTTTATTTCAATAGTATGTGTTTCTTTAGGAAAAAATTAATGCTTTTGATTTGTATGGTAGGAAGGAGGTTTTCCGTACGTCAGTTGTTGTTTTCACTTAAAATTCTGTCCATTTTAAACAAAAGACAGAAAATTTGAGTGATACCGGCCACACCGTGCCTCATATTGAGGCTGGGTTGACTCATACATGTAACACATGACCCATGGATCTTTATCTTAAATTATCAATGCAATCCGAATGTGTTTGGTCCGATTTCCGTACGTCAGTTGTTGTTTTCACTTAAAATTCTGTCAATTTTAAACAAAAGAGAGACACTTTGAGTGAAACCAACCACACCATGCCTCAGATTAAGGTGGGGTTGACTTTTACACGTCAAAAATGACCCATGTATTGTTCTCATAAATCATCAATACAATATGAATGCGTTTGGTCAGATTTCTGTAGGTCAGTTGTTGTTTTCACTTAAAATTCTGTCCATTTTAAATAAAAGAGAGACACTTTGAGTGACACCGGCCACAACATACCTCATATTGAGTCGAGGTTGACTCTTACATGTCACACATGACCCATGGATAGTTCTTATAAAGTATCAACACAATCCAAATGTGTTTGGTTGGATTTCTATACGTCATTTGTTTTTTTCACTTAAAATTCTGTCCATTTTAAACAAAAGAGAGACACTTTGAGTGACACCGGCCACACCATGCCTTTAATTGGGGAGGGGTTGACTCGTACATGTCACATATGACCCATGGATCATACTTTTAACGTATTAACACAATCAGAATGTGTTTGGTTGGATTTTCGTATGCCAGTTGTTGTTTTCACTTAAAATTCTGTCCATTTTAAACAAAAGAGAGACACTTTGAGTGATACTGGATACAATGTGCCTCGTATTGAGGTAGGGTTGACTTGAACATGTCAAAAATGACCCATGTATCATTCTACTAAAGTATGAACATAATCCAAATGCGTTTGGTTAGATTTCCATATGTCAGTTGTTGTTTTCACTTAAACTTCTGTCCATTTTAAACAAAAGAGAGACACTTTGAGTGACACCAGCCACCCCGTGCCTAAGATTGAGGCGGGGTTGAATATTACATGTCACACATGACCCATGTATTCTTTTCTTTAATTATCAACACAATCATAATTCATTTGGTCATATTTCCATATGTCAGTTGTTGTTTTCACTTAAAATTCTGTCCATTTAAAAAAAAAGAGAAAACCTTTGAGTGAAACCGGACACACCATGCCTTGGATTGAGGTTGGGTTGAATCATACACATCACACATGACCTATGGATCGTTCTCCTAAAGTATCAACACAATCATAATGCATTTGGTCGTATTTCCGTACATCAGTTGTTGTTTTCACTTAACATTCTGTCCATTTTAAACAAAAGAGAGACACTTTGAGTGATACCGGCCACACCATGCCTCAAATTGAGGTGAGGTTGACTTATACACATAAAAAATGACCCATGGATCTTTCCCCTAAAAAATAAACACAATCCAAATGCGTTTGGTCAGATTTCTGTATGTTAGTTGTTGTTTTCACTTAAAATTCTGTCCATTTTAAACAAAAGAGAGACACTTTGAGTGATACCGGCCACACCGTGACTCGTATTGAGGAGAGGTTGACTTGTAAACATCAAAAATGACCCATGTATTGTTCTCATAAATTCTCAACACAATCCAAATGCATTGTGTCAGTTTTCCATACGTCAGCTGTTGTTTTCACTTAAAATTCTGTCCATTTAAAACAAGAGAGACACTTTGAGTGATACCGGCCACAATATGCCTCAGATTGAAGTGAGGTTGACTCGTACATGTCACATATTACCCATATATCTTTATCCTAAATTATCAACACATTAATAATGCGTTTGGTCAGATTTCCTTACGTCAATTGTTGTTTTCACTTAAAATTATGTCCATTTTAAAAAAGAGAGACACTTTGAGTGATACAGGCCACACCGTGCCTCAGATTGAGGAGGGATTGACTCTTACATGTCACAAATGATGCATGGATCGTTATACTAAAGTATAAACATAATCTGAATTTGTTTGGTCAGATTTCCGTACGTCAGCTGTTGTTTTCACTTAAAATTATATCCATTTTAAACAAAAGAGAGACACTTTGAGTGATACCGGACACACCATGCCTCGGATTAAGACAAGGTTGACTCATACATGTCACACATGACCCATGGATCATTATCTTAAAGTATCAACGCAATAAAAATGTGTTTGGTTGGATATGAAGTTATTTTGGATATTTTACAGGTTTTTCTTATCCAAAGCCCAAAGAAAAGTGGTTCATCATTCTTGCATGCTGCTGGTGCATTTAATATGTTAAAATGGAAAAATGAATCATTGGAGAAAGGATGTTTTATTTAATAACAGTTAAAATTTTCCTATGAACATTTACATACAACAATGTTTCATCTTTTGATCTCCTTAACCCCTCTCAAAAATGGCCGCCAATTGTACACATCCCCAAGTCATATCTTCATGATATTTGTGTACAATATTCCATCAAGTATATGGCCCACTCATTTTTGAACAAATCTATATTGTCTTGTGAATATTAGGCATGCACTAATGGTTGTTGGACCTCAACACTAGGAGCAAAAATAGGTTCAGAAACTTGTTGTTGCTCTGCACTGTGAGCAGTAATAGCTACAGCAGCTTGAGAGACTTGTTCAACCTCAAGGTTAGGAGCACCAGAACGTGAAGAAGTCATTATCTAAAAAAGTGGTTGAACAATTTATTTAGATTAAATAAATTCAGTAATGATAAGACAATAACATGAGATAACAAGATCTATATTACAAACAAAAAATAACTTGTTTATTGAACTCTCTTTCTTTTTTTCAAAGGATGAAGGGATTTGACATCTCTATCGATTATCCAAATCCCTTTATTGTGGTCTCCTTTAACATAAAAAACATCATCTATATTGGTACCGCTGAGAAATGATTGCAATGTACCACTGAAAGGATCTTCCTCAACTGAATATTCATCGGACCCTTCAGTAGTTTTGGACGATAATAGAACAATCGACCACTTTTTATTTGTGGGATATAGAAAATAAAATACTTGTACTACTTGTGATGCCATTATAAACTGTTCGTCTTTGTACCCTTCTTTACTAAAATCAACTTTCACAAATCCCAATTCATCTATTTTAACACCACTGTTGTTATCATCCCATTTTCATTGAAAAATGGGTAATTTGAATGTTATATAATCCAAATCCCATATTTTTTTGACAATGCCAAAGTATGACATATTTTCATAAATTGGATTTCTTTCCTTACTACCAAAAACATGCATCGCTTCAACCACAAGTGTAACTCCACTATTTTTCATGGTACTATCTTCATCATGTTCATCTATATAGAATGTATAACCATTAATTACATAACCATTCTAAGATAATACATACACACTTAGTCCAACGGCTAGCCATTGAAGTCATTCTGAAATTGAATTCGAATTTTCAGCTAACTCCTTAAAAATATGGTCCTGAAACCATCCTATAAACTAGTGATTATGTGTATTCGATACCCATTTTTCATCCCTTAATGGATTCAACTGCCTAAGAATTTCTTTGTGGGTTTCAATATATGTAGCAACCTTCCAACTATTATTCAAAACATAAAGGTGGGCCTGCTCTCGATCTGTAATATTGATTGTCACAACATCTCTTCCTGAAATTCCCTTACCCTCAATGTGTCCAGTGTGATGAGATTTCGGGAGACCAATTCTTTCCATATCAGATAAGTATTCGGTACAAAATTCAATGGCTTCCTCAACAATATATCGCTCCACAATACAACCCTCTGGACGACTTTGATTTTTGACATACCCTTTCAAAATCATCATATACTGTTCAACAAGGTACATCCATCTATAGTTCACAAGACCAGAAATTCGAATCTCTCTCACCAAGTGAACCATCAAATGAACCATCATATCAAAGAATGATGGTGGGAAGAACATTTCTAATTCACATAATATGATGAAAATTTCTCTTTCCATAGATAGAAATTTCACCAGGTCTAAAACTTTGCTGCATATAACTTTGAAAAAGAAACAAAGTTTGGTTAACATATAACAAACTTTCTTGGGTAAAATGAAAAGTAAAGTTATAGGAATTAAATCTTGCATCAAAACATAGAAATCATGTGATTTCAAACCTTTTAACTTCAAATCATTCATTAACACAATATTATTGATATTTGATGAATACCCCTCTGGAACCTTTACATCATTGAAGAAGTTGAAAAACTAATATCTCTCCTCCCTGGAAAGAGTGTAAGCAGCTGGAGGAAGAAACATTCGATTTTAACCCTTTACAGGATCAAACTCTTCTCCTCTTACCATGTCAACCATGTCCAACCTTACCTTAATTACACCCTTTTTTTTCTAAGAGAATTTAGAAACATTCTGATAACATTGCCACATACATTTTTTCCACATGCATCACATCAAGAAAATGTCTGACATACAGACAATTCCAGTATGGTAATTAAAAAAAATAATCTCTTTTTCCAACCGATTTTTGTAAGGTTTTTTAAAAATGGTTTACCAAAAATAGTGTTCACATATTTTACTTTCTCAAACAGCTAATCACCTATTAGTGGAGACAGTGTTGTGCGTTGTTTTGAACTTCCATTGAATGATGTCGTCCAAGATCGGTACTTATGCCAATGAGGTTGAAATCTACGATGTCAAAGAAACACATATTTCGATGAATGTTTCAACCTAATTGATTCTGTATCTTCTTCGCACATGGGACACCCTTGAGTTCCTTTAATTATATATCCTGAAAAATTTCCATAAGCAGGGAAATCATTTATCATCCCATACAACATCACTCTCAACGTGAAGTATTCACTTTTATAAGCATCATACAACATAACACCTGAATCTCACAATAACTTCAAATCTTCAAAAAAAGGATCCAAATAAACATCAATATCGTTACCTGGTTGTTTTAGTCTTGATATAAGCATATATAACATGATGAATATCTTTTTCATGAAAAAACAGGGTGGAAAGTTATAATTTACCAACATAACAAGCCATGTACTATGAGTGCTAGCTTGAAAACCAAAAATATTCACTCCATCTATAGATAACACAAGACGAAGGTTTCTCAGCTCATTTCCAAATTCAGGATACTCATGATCAATTATTTTCCGTTGAGGAGAGTCGGTTGAGTGACGTAATTTCTTATCTTTATTTCTTTTCTCTACATGTCATGATAATTGTATTGAAGTTTCTTCACTTACATATAGATGCCTAAACCTTGGAATGATTGGAAAGTACCATACAACATTCATAGGACTAGATTCATCTTTCTTGTATCGGGAAGCACCACACTTTTGGTCATTTTTTAAGTGATTTTTTCTCCTTGTGAAACAATATACAACCTTTTAGGAAGGCATGTATTCTTTCCAAAATCATACCCATCGAGTGTAGCAATTGTTTAGCTTTATATGTCTGACTTGGGAGCTCATTATCTTCCAGGAGCATGTCATTCAAGAGAGAAAGTAGTTCTGTAAAACTGACATCACTCCATCCGTTTCTTGTTTTCAATTTATACAACTTCAGTACAACTGAAAATGTTGTATATTTAGTGCAACCAGCATACAATGACGTCTTTGTACAACTCTTTAACTTCTAAAACAATTTTGGGCAATCACAGAGTTCATATTCAACTTTCCTTGTCATTTCCTCAATATTATCTTCATCATCATTGACATTGGTAATCACATCCTCCATATGGTATTCTTTATTATTCATATTTGTAATCATTAATGATCCATAAAATGCAGTTTTATCCCAGCTAATAACTACATTAACTTTTTCTCCGCGTTTATTCCAACATTTATAACTCCGATATATTCCGTGACATATCAAATTTTCTTCCAACTCCTCTATAGTAATTAGTATAGAATAACAACAATGTAAACATGAACAAAGGATTTAAGAAGGATCCTTTTCATGATCCTTTGCAAACTTGATGAACTATTTCACTCCATTCTCATACTCTATTGTCAAATGATTAGCATCTATCCAATATTTATTCATCTCCATCCCATTTGAATCTAAAATATTATTATTTATAATTCAAATACATAAAAAAATACTTCCAAATACAATAGAAGATAACCACTTATAAAAATAGATATTAATAGAGCCTAACCATTTCCAATAAAGATTTGGAAATCAATAAAACCAGGATAGACCCCCCATCAAAATCAACACACTTTCTAGCCCCCTTACCAATAGTTCTAGAACCCACCACCCTTGCAGCAAAACAGTAAACATCATTTTAACAACCCCTACCAGCCACCTCATTCATAATAAAATAATCACATTAAAAAACCCAAAACTAGTGACCAAACTAAAATAAAATGAAATCAAGGATACAATTTTGATGAGAAAACTAATATAGTAGATACATTTCCAAACACATGACCTTTATATTAGAAAACTTCCCATCCATTTAGGTAAAATAGAAATATGCTTCCTTTTTTTTCTTACGAATCATTAAATTTGGACAAACACACTAACCAACTCAATAAAATTCACATTTTCACAAGAATTTGAAGGTAAAGAGAGATAAATAATTCTATTGAAAATAATTCAACTCAATCTTTTAGTATTAATTGAAAGAGGGTATTGGTTAATAAAGGGATGAGGTCAATAACTCAAGACTTAATCATGCCTAGACTCTCAAACCAAACTCACCACATACCAAAATTTTATCAACTAAAACATGACCATCTGACTAAATAAAACTACAACATAATGAATATTAGCATAAGAATAAAAGGAAATAGATGAGGATGAGTGGAGAAATCACCAAAGATCAAAGATAGGAAGCCGATAATCTAACCTCATTGAAAGGAATTTCAAACACTTGAAGTAGTGTTCGTGGGGAGTAGGGTCCAGCAGCGAGGAGGAGAAGTAGGGTTCATGGGGAGTAGGGCAGTAGTGATGGAGTAGGGCTAGCAGTGGAAGATCAGGGCAGTAGTAGTGGAGTGGCAGTGGCAGCGGAGTGGCAGCAACGGTGAAGAGAAAATCGGGGGGGGGGGGGGGGAGTTGTCGTAGGGGTACACTCCCGTGAGAGATTAAGGGAGCGATAAATAGAGGGTAATATGCACCCTATTTTATAAAATGGGACTATAGTTTTATTAGAGCTAGAAAATGTTGATAAAGGATCCCTTTATCAGTGCTAAAATTTTAGCGCTGATAAAAGGTGCCTTTTTCAGTTCTTTTCTAGCACTGATAAATAAAGTGACCCTTTATCAACACTTTTAATTAGTGATGATAAAGAGTTACCTTTATCAGTGATTTTTTCATATCACTGATAAAAGGTGGCACTTCTCCTACCCATTTTTGTAGTAGTGGTGGCAACATGGAAATCTCCAGGAGAGCACATGGGAGAGAGAGGCTCATATGCTTTCCCAATACCCCTCTTTGTTTGTGTATCCTTATTTGACGTTTAGGGACGTAAAGACATAAGGTGGGAAGAATTTATAGACCTAGAAAATTCCATGTAATTTTTTAATTATTTGGGATTATTATGAGTCTGAGAAATTTTACGACGCATGATTTTGAGGTCCAGTGTACCCGAAATGAATTTTTGATCTTTTTTTAAGATATGTTCAGTAAACACACAAAATTTTTTTTCTATCTTTTCAACAAGTTCTTGGATTAAAAATCTGAGGGAACCGTTGAATCCAAAATGCTGGTATTCACCTAGAAATGACTTAACTTCAGTCGGTGAGGGCTGAACGAAAAATTTAATTTTTGGACTTTTCGAGAAAAATAATAAAATAATTTAAAAGAATTATTTTATTCTTTTCTATACATTGCGTGAAAGATGGCGATGCTGCGGTGAAACAAAGATGCGGTGACATGGCACTTTAATGAAACACATGGATGGACCATATTCCGCAATGTAAAGGTGAATTTAATGGTGCAAAACAACGACGTTGTTTCATAAATGAAACAATGTAAAGACACGACATCACGTCATTATGGAAACACTATAGCTTGGTTCTATAAATAGTTATATGTGCCAGGAAGAATAATTGGAAGGATTGGGAGGATTATCAGATGAAGCTTTAATGCACTTTTACCCCAGTAAAGAATGACGAACGATGAAGAAATCCTTTTGAAGGTCAAAACCCAGAAGTGTCATCGACGCCATAAAACCTCGATGATGAACGTGCAAAAATGAACATAATAAATTGTTGATTATTTATGTGATTTGATGTTCCCTCTCTTTCTATTCTTGAAAAATATAACCAATGTGGACCAACTGACTAACGAGTTGATCCGCATATCATCTGATCATGCGGGTGGTTGTTGCGGAGTATTAAACTCGAGGATTATTCTTCCTTTGGTTATTATTAATTTTTTCCACATGTTTATAATTCTAATGCGGAGGGAACAAGCCGAAACCAATAAGGTTAAAACCCTCCACTAAACTTGTACTTGGTGCATTATTTGTGGTAGAACAATGAATGCGGTGACAATACGTTTGAGGGCCACGAAATGATGACGACATTCCCATGGATTGTGGAAACAATTGCCAGCACGCCACATTGGCAATGGATGGAGGAGACCCGCATCAACCAGCCCTGGGTGGTGGAAGGCGACACACCATCGTGCGCCGTGGTAGATAGAGGCAGTCGGCCTAAGCCGGATTGACGGGAGACGGGAAGCACCCGTAGGCGCCGTCGGCACTAGCAGCTGCAACCAATGAGCCGTGGTAGGAGGGGGCGGTGCACACCCTACTCCACGTTGCGTTGCGCCAGAAGAAACAACCCTGCATTTGTGGTTCCAACTGGGAGAAGAGGTCTGTCTTTAGGCAGACCGGGCTGGATGCAAACTGGCCGGACCTGAACAGCAGGTCGGGTCGGACCCGCAACCCAGCATGGGTGGGCCGAGTCCCACCCGGCGGGCCAATCCAACCCCGGACCGGGCCCGCTAACCAGCCGGTCTGACCCTGATGGGCCAGACCCAGTGAACCAGGCCGAACCTTAACGGGTGGGACCCAGGAAAGGTCGGGTATACCTCGGGACCCATTGCGTCGGGCCGTCCTGACTGAGTCAGACCGGGCCTAGAACCAATTGGCCCCCGAATAAAGAAACACCCATAACTGACATACCAGGTGTCCATTTGACACTCAGTTAGTGGTGTTGGGACCCCTTTTGGGGAGTGGTCCCCTTGGAATATTCCACCTGGCCTGACTGAGGCGGGCCGGACCGAGGTGCGATCACCCTCGTTTCACAGAAATGGGTGTAACTAACAGATCGAGCATACGATCAACGTGCCGTCTGTGGCATAAGGAACCTTGTGGCAAGGTGGTCCTTTAGAGATACTCTGAGTGAGTTTTTATGGAGTTTGAAGTGTGAACTAGGTTTTATTAGACTTGAATCCAACTGGTCCCTTTTTATAAAAGTGATCATATCTCATAGACCGACCATTCGATCGACACGCCGTCTATCACATTGGGACCCCTTTGACGGGGTGGTCCCTTGGGTATGATTTTTGTGGGACTTTGTAACAGTTGAAATATGACCGATGGCTTGAGAAGTAGAGCCTTCTGAAGATCAGGCGTGCTTTGTGCGGGAATCCAGTGGCTGGCTGTGTCATGAAGAAGAAGAGTGACCAATATAGGCCAACATAAGAAACTCTAGATTTGGATGATCTAGTTGTATGACTAATCATCCCTACATCTGTACTAGCAAACAATATAATTCAGTACCAGTGACCAATACAGGTCAGCACCAGTGACCAATACGGGTGAGCACCAATGACCAATACAGGTCAGCACCATCGACCAATATGGGTCAACATCTAGTGACCAATATGGGCCAACACCAACAACCAATACGAGTCAGCATCTAGCGACCAATAAGAGTCATCATACAGTGACCTATGCAGGTCAGCAGTAGAGTTACTATGGATATGATGATATGTATTTACGACTAGTCATCTCTATCCCAGTAAACTTGGAGTTATACCATTTGAGTGAGTTGTCTATTTTGCTTTGTGCTTCATGATTTAGATCATGCTTGTGATTTTACCTTTGTGGTAATTATTATGGTTTTTACTTTTTGGATTACTGAGAGAACTTAAGGGGTCTCAGGGTCCCATACTAGGTATTACTATACTCACCCCTACATGGGCTCCGCTTTCATGTGTGTGTATGGTGCATACTACTGATGCTCCGAGGAAGAATTTGGAGGTTCAGGACTTGGTGGAGCTTGGTGCGATGAGAGCAGTCAAGATCATATTTTTTTACTTCATACTTATAGATACTACCCTCTAGGTAGAGCTCCAGGGAATATGTGACAACCGTTTACTTTCTTTCAAGTTTCTAGGTCTTGTATTCTATCCCACTATTTTCAATTTACAGTAGTGCTTGTGGTTGTACCTTACTCTTGTGGTTGTACCTTACTCTTGTGGTTGTACCTTACTTTTGTTGGTTGTTTACTTCAATTTCCATTTTTGAGTGTGTACAGTTCTCTAAGTCAATGCCTTCCCTATTCGAGAAAAGCCTTTAGGTGCTAGTCACCAACCCCTAGCCTATGGAAGGTGGGCTTGGGGTAGTCACGTCCGAGCCCCGTGGGACGAGTCGTGACATGAAATGTTTTTTCCAAAACTAGAAAAAAATCTATTAGATTTTAGAAGTGAAAAATATTCAAACTCTAAATAAATACCCCTCTTAGAGTTTTCTATTTTGCTATGGTGGAAAAATATGTTATTGATCCATAAGGTTTTTCTTGTTTTAATATGTAGTCAAATATTTACAATATAGATAATGTAGTAAATAAAAAGTAGTTTCAATATTTAAGGGATATAATTATCATATTTGGAATAAATGAATTATTTAATTTGTATTATCTCTGATGATTGATGTTTTCTATGATTTTATACATGGAATATAGGTGAGATAATCCACCTAATTGTCTATTATTGAATAATACAGGTAATTACTGATTGATTAAGTGGAGACAAAAAATACCTTATTTGGAAATTTTAAAATTAGTTATACATGAAGGTGATGTGTTTTTCATCTATAGATGAGATATGGGACAAGTTTTATGATGTTTATAAAGGATAAAACTGGTGAAATTGGCACAATTTAAAGTATTACATAATATATTTTATGATTTGTAGATGCATCTAAGTTAGAATATTGATGGTTTCTTTAACAAGATCATCATTGTATTTGGGTGTATTCAAGTAATTAGAAATGATATGAAGGATGTTAATATTTTAAATGATATCTTAAAAATATTATCACCATTATAAAATCTTTTGGCATCAGTTCTTAGGGAAGGAAGTATTATAGAGCTATCACTTACTGATTTAAAAAGAAATATGGATACTTATGAAATGAAAGAAATATTGGAAAGTTCATGAGGTGGTTTATAAAAGGAAATTACATTTAATGACATTGAAAATATTAATATTCATGAATACATAAATTAAGAAGATAATATATGTGACGAATTTATATAAATTTTTGAATAAAAAATCATAAAAAGTAAAAGAAAAATTTTAAGTGAAAGTTAGAATTAATAGGTTTTTGATTTTTAAAATTTTATCATATACAAGAATGATTCCCAAGGAGGTATTAATGTGAAGAGAGTGAGTTTGGTTACTCTCAAATACTACGAAGGAGGGATCCACCTAAATGAAACTTCAAATTTGGTAACACATATAGAAGAATATTTTAGTAGAAAATCATAGTGATAAAGGAAGGGGATGAGGAGGAGGAAATTTCATTTAAAGAAGATGGAACTAAATTTGAATTAGATATAAATGATTCTTGATAGAAATGGTTGAGAATTATCAATCCAAAACTAAGGAAGAATATCAAGAAGAAGTCATGTAAGATCATGTGTTTTTGAACAGGGTTAAAATTATGAATGTTCCTGAAATTATTTTTTTGGATTATCAATGGGTCGTTATTTCTAAACCGAGCTCCATAATTTTATTCCGAGTGTTGGAACACCTAAAGATGTCATTTTTTTGAACTTTGATAGAAGTTTTGAGGTAAATGGGAAGTCGCACGGGCGGTGCACGGTTTGTCTAACCGTGCGGCCAAACCGTGCGTAGTTGGTCTTGGAGACAGTAGCTTCCGCATGGGAGACACACAGTTTGTCTAAATATATGGCCAAACTGTGTGAGAAGGGTGGATGAGGTAGTATCTAATGCACAATTAGTGCACGATTTGTCAAACTGTGCGAACTAACCATGCAGGCACTTAAATGAGATCCTTAAATTGTGGATCTCACTCATTTTTTCCTTTAGATGGATCATTTTTTCTTCTAAGAATCCATAACTCAGGATTACTCTTCCTGGAAGGTAATAGAAACTCTCAAAAGAGTTTTGGAGGCAATCCTAAGGCTTATCTTGGAGAATAGAAGACGTTTTCTTGAGGTAGGTATATTTTCTTCTTTGTTCTTGTTCAGTTTCTTAGATCTTCTTAGATCTACATCTCCTCTTCTTACGGTTTCTTAGATATATGCCTATTATGGGTAGATCTAAGTGTGTGGATGCCAAGTTTGATGAGTTTTGGTCTTGGTATTACTAGGATAAGTGATCTAAGGCGGGTTCTTGAATAATCAACTCGTTTCTCTTGAGGGTTCTTCGTTCGTTGTGGTTTATGTCAAAACTCAAGGTACAATCCCAAATCTTTAAAACTTTATTTAAGAATTATATATTCTTTAAATAAATTGATAATTTGAATTTACATGATTTTGATATGTTGATTAATGACACTTTTGTTGTTATTGATTAGTTCCACCCACATGAGATAAGTGAGGACTTGAACTTGTGTTGAGTTAAAGCATGTATGGATAACTTGGTTAAAGTGATATGATTAAATAGTTAAATGATTGGAATGGGGAGATTGAGTATAAGGATAATTAATTTTAGAATTAATTATCAAGTCATGAGTTGGAATGAGTTTGTGGCCTTTACTGATTATTGGGAATATTGAATATTTGACATGTTCGGGAGATAATTTGGAAAGTGGTGATAATTAAATGATTGATTAATTATTACATGTTAAATTGTAAATGGTTAAATAATTGATGATTGGTTAAAGAGATAAGGTTTGATTAATTAATTTTCATGCATTAAATTAAGATTGTGAATTGATTGTTTGTTACGATTGTTGGCCAAGGGTACCTTTTTATGTGTGTTATCTTTCCATGCCTTAAGTTGTCTTGGATGGAGTTATTTAGAGATTTGATATTTTGTGTCATATGGTCACTAAATTATCTTGTCTTTGTTCAACATGTTTTGATATGATTATGGTGATCTTGTAGATTGTTAAAGTCCTAGACGAACCATTGCTTGAATGGACGGGTTCAGACTTGTTAAAGAATTTGGATAATTAAGTGTTGAGTTAATTATTCAGTTGGATTGCCAAGAATAATTAATTGTTAATTAATTATTAATTAATAAGATGTTTAATGATTAATTAAGTGTTTAATTACCTAAAGAGATATTTGTGTTGTTAATTAATTGTTGAATTAATTAACAGATTGGTTTTGTGGTGTTAGACATGGTATTATAAACCAAGGATAAATATATATGTTTGATTGATGAATGGGTTGTGAGATAGGGATTGATGCTCCAAATACTCATAGGGTGTTATACATGATGTTCTACACCAATGATAGATGTATTTGTATTATTGATAAATGGGTTGTGAGATAGGGACTGATGGTCTAGATACTCACGGGGTGCTAGACATGGCGTTTTACACCCATCTTGCAAGAAAATATTCTTTTATTGGTCAGGGGATGATGCTCCAAATACCCATGGGTTGTGAGACATGGATTGATGCTCCGAATACTCACTAGGGTGTTAGACATGCTGTTTTACACCCATTAATTAACATTGGACTGTGGGTCCAATTGTTCGTGCGTGAAATGAGTTAATGGTTAATGAAGGCTGTTGTGACATGATGTTTTGTGAATTGATTATGAGAAAGGTTTCAAGCATATTAATGAATTGGGTGAACCACTTTTAGTGGATGGACCAAGGTGAGAATCACTATTTTTTTAGTGGATGGGCTTAGACATAATATATGAAAGATTGAATTGAATAACTTATGATGTGTTATCCAAGCCAAAGCACAAGCTTGGATTCAGTATTTAATTTGATTACTTAGATGGTCTTTTGAGACATCTTTGGTGAGTGACTTATATGGGAGATGTTGGGCATAGTCCGAATCTCAAGCCTTTCATAATAATATTTGAGTAATTGATAAATGGAAAATGATTATGTAATTATTGTTGAGTATGCATGAAAAATGAATAGTTCAGGTTCAGACACCAGCTGAGGGCTGAATCAGGTACTTGGATTTATAGTTACTTTGTACTATTTACTTCCTTTTATGCATTCCTTCACATGTTATAAATTATTTACTAAATTTCTGGATTTGGGGTAGACACCGGTGGTTCCGGTCTACTGAGATTTATATATCACACCCTACTCGGGCCGCCATTGCATTGGGTACCTGAGTAGATTCTATTTGGTTGCAGGACTATGCTGTTTACACTTACTTGGGTGTTAAGAGCAGAGGACCGAGCAGAGCCTTGGGATGCTCAAGGAGATCTCCCTTGGGGCTTTGAGTCATTATTTTTTTATTTCTGTATTGGAATGTAAAGAATGTTGTTTTGTTCAATGTTTTTGATTTTCTATCATTAGCATGTCATGCATGTATCTGTTGTATAATTTAGCATTGGACACTTTTATAAAATGAGTATTATCTGTCTTCCGCTGTTTGTCATTTATGAGTTACTACTTCCGCTATTGTTTGTTATATACACTGATATACCGCTGTGCAACTCTAAGAAGAGGGTATAGTCTCCCCACTGACTATCCTTATACCCTCGTTGCTAGTCGCCAACCTCTGGCGTAAGGGGAGACGCGCTTAAGGTCATGTGGCGACCGGTCCTACCACTAGTTTAGGGATGAGACTGGTTGGGATTCTACAAAGTGGTATCATAGGTTTATGTTTCATTTCATTTCCTTTGTGTTAGTATTTTGTGGGTTGGTAGACAGGAGACTAGGAATGTGTTGGTGTTTGGGTTCATAGCCGTTCTTGGGACTGATCACCTCATGTACGGGAAATGACCAAGTGGCCAGGGATGGGAATTGATGTTTGTACTATTGGAGGTTACAGTTTATATGATTTCACCTTGAGTGATTGGTGTATTTTCCATGGTTTATTGATTTTGATAATTTTAAAAATTATACTTTTATTGGCCTGATATGGCAAGGAAGTTTCATACATGCATCATCTTAGGCACTTAGAGATTCACATGTCATGCATATAACATGACATGTAGTTGAATTAGTAGAATGCCTGCTAATTTGGATTGTGTTCCTTGGGTGCAATTCCTTGTTTGATTTTCATTAGCATTCTTCTTTAGATAGCATGTTTCTGTGATAGACTTAACTTGCTTGAATGATTATATTCCATACTACCTCAGTTATTAGCATGTTTTTTTGTGACATGCTTCTGTGTTATAGAATGTTGTTGTGTTAATGCTTATTCTAACATGTTAGAGAAGTTCTGATATGTGAAAGGGGTGATAAAGATAAAATTTTAAATAAATGTTGATTGTGTCAAATGGGAGCCAAAATCTAGCAATAAGGTGTATGTGCGCCTTATCTATTGGTAGGTGGGTAGCCATATAATTTGGACTGTTAGGTTGACCATGTTAATTTCTGAATTGACATTAGTATCGATTAATGAGAGCCAATTTTCAATCCATGGAGTGTATGGGAACTTCATGAATTAGAAAATGAAAACTCATTTTAAATGTGATGTCTTGATGCCTTGTGAAATGCTTTTAAATGTGAAGGATGTTTAATGTTGATCTGAAATCAAATGGATAGCTTCCAAAATGCTACTGGGCCCAAGTAGGTCAGTTGGGGAGTTTTTTTATGAGATAACTCATTTTGGTGTTTAAAATTTTAATACCTGTGTGTTTTCTATTTGGTTGCTTTATAGAAAACCCAGGTTGGTTAAAATGGGATCTTCTTAGGTCGCCTTATCTTCTTAAAAGGAATTTATTTTGATAAGTTTCCTAAAAATGACGGGATTCCAACAAACTTAAATTTTTTAAAAAGGGAGTTTTATGAAACATGCCTGTTTTTCCTTGGGGAATTTTGAAAATGGTACTTTGATGTTTTGATTAAATCATTTGATTATTAAAGATTAAAAGTGATTAAATATAAGAGGCATGGAAATGGAACCTATTGTGGTGTCCACTATTTAAAACCCCCATGTAAAGTGTAGTTCAGACTTCTCTTGAGTTTCCTTGGAACGGAATCTTGAGTACTTTTCATAGGCATTCTTCTCCTTAGAAATGACCTTATGTTTGGATTTTGAACCTAGTAGTTTGTTTGAAGTGACCCGGTTTTGGGTTGACACTTTTTCTTCGTAAGGGGGTAACCTACGGTGGGCAGGGCCCTCAGAACTTAAATGTCTTGCAAGCGCTATAACTTTTCTCACTTTTTTGGAGTTGTTGGTTGCTGTTGTCCTAGGTAGGACTTCTAGTTCCTGTGACACCCTTGTTCGAATGGGTGGTGATGTGTTTCTTGACCTTGTTGTGGGCTTGAGCATCGAGTAATGCTCTTTTTCAACTGGTTAGACATGCCTCAGGCATGGTCGACTGCTTTGTTGGTCATTTGACCCTTTCTTCTTAGTAATGGATGGATGGTTATGGCGTCATCTAGGAAAATGGTCGTATGAGGCAATATGACTCCATAATAAGTCTTTTTATACTGTTGAGTATGGTCTCTGGTCAACTCCATGTAGAGTGACTTGAGCATTACAGAATCAGTTTCTTTTCAATACATGGATTGGTTTTCGAAAGACTCGGGTGTTTTGACACACTGATATTGTTGTTAATCTAGCGCGCTGGCGAGCGACTGATATTTTCTTGAGACGTCTTGGGAAATCCTAAGGTGGGTTTTGTCACTTTGTTCTCGATGAACTTGTTGGTAGGTGATGCTGAGATTTTAGAACAGAGTTGTCTGGTAATGGTTTGACTGATCTTCTTCATGACCCCAATTTTCTCTTAGTGCGCTCTTCTGGACACGACGAGCATGTCCCCTATCTTGACCTCATCATGGAGACACTAAGATAGCATCATTATTGTGCCACACTACAATTTAAATGTTTTTGGGCTTGATGAGTAGTTGTTATCTAGGTAGTATATGGGATATGTTGATTCTTTGGGTTACTTCCTTATTCGTGTTTGGGAACAGTTGTTTTTAAAATATCATTGCGATGGATTTACTTGGAAAATTTACCAGATGTTGGGTAAGGACTTCGTTATACTGGATAATGGTTTTGGAATAGTTTTAAAGTCATGTCATCAAAAAAAATGAGAAAGTGGCTTTTAGGTCTGTGACGCCTTTGAGTGAAGCATGAGAAACATGTTCCATTGTTTGATCGAGCTTTAACCTTTTACGTTGACAAGGTCCTTCTAATTCCCTAAGATATAATATCTGTTTCGATGTTTAATATTTAGAGTAATATTTGGATCTAGTTAAAAAGGCTTATCCATCAGGTTTGAGAAGGGTTAAAGGTGTGTTTGGGGTTGGGAACGCAACACGTCACTTCTAACAAGATTAAATGACCTTGGTAGGTCGGTTGTTTTATTAGTGGTTCATGATGGCTTCTCGGGGACGAGAAGTTTTTAAGGTGGGTATAATGTAAGATCCTGTGTTTTTGAACCATGTTAAAATTATGAATGTTCCAGAAATTATTTTTTTAGTTTATCAATGGGTCATTATTTTTAAACCGAGCTCCGGAATTTTATTCCGAGTGTTGGAACACCTAAAGATGTCATTGTTTTCAAACTTTGATAGAAGTTTTGAGGTAAAGGGGAAGTTGCACAGGCGGTTCACGATTTGTCTAACTGTGCGGCCAAATCTTGTGTAGTTGGTCTTAGAGACAGTATCTTCTGCACGGGTGGTGCATGGTTTGTCAAACCATGTGGAATAACCGTGCATGCACTTAAATGAGATCCTTAAATTGTAGATCTCACTCGTTTTTTCCTTTAGATGGCTCGTTTTTCCTCTTAAGCGGCCATAACTTGGTATTACTCTTCCTTGAAGGTAGGAGAACCTCTCCCAAGAGTTTTGGAGGCAATCTGAAGGCTTCTCTTGGTGAATCGAAGCTGGTTTCTTGAGGTAGGTAGATGTTCTTCTTCATTCTTGTTCAGTTTCTTAGATCTGCTTAGATCTACATCTCCTCTTCTCACAATTTCTTATATCTACACCTGTTATGGGTAGATCTAAGTGTGTGGATGCCAAGTTTGATGAGTTTTGGTTTTGGTCTTGCTTGGATAAGTGATCTAAGGTGGGTTCTTGAAGAATCAACCCGTTTCTCTTGAGGGTTCTTTGTTCGTTGTGGTTTCCGTAAAAAACTGAGGTAGGGTCCCAAATCCTTAACACTTTATTTAAGAATTATAGATTATTTAAATAAATTGAGAATGTTAATTTCCTTGATTTTGATATGTCAATTAATGACGCTTTTGAGGTTATTGATTAGTTCCGCCCACATGAGATAAGTGAGGGCTTGAACTTGTGTTGAGTTTAAGCATCTATGGCTAACTTGGTTAAAGTGATATGATTAAATAGTTAACTGATTGGAATGGGGAGATTGAGTATAAGGATAATTAATTGTAGAATTAATTATCAATTCATGAGTTGGAATGAGTTTGTGACCTTTACTGATTATTGGTAATATTGAATATTTGACATGTTCGAAAGATAATTTTGGAAACTGGTAATAATTAATGGATAGATTAATTATTACATGTTAAATGGTAAATGGTTAACTAATTGATGATTGTTTAAAGAGATAAGGTTTGATTAATTAATTTTTGATTTAATTAATTTTCATGCATTAAATTAAGATTGTGAATTGATTATTTGTTACGATTATTGGACAAGGGTACCTTTTAATGCGTGTTATCTTTCCATTCCTTAAGTTGTCTTGGATGGAGTTATTTAGAGATTTGATATGTTGTGTGAAATGGTCACTAAATTATCTTGGCATTATTCAACATGTTTTGAGATGATTATGGTGAGTTTGTAGATTGTTAAAGTCCTGGACGAACCATTGTTTGAATAAACGAGTTTAGACTTGTTAAAGAATTTTGGATAATTAAGTGCTAAGTTAATTATTCAGTTGGCTTGCTAAGAATAATTAATTGTTAATTAATTATTAATTAATGATATTTTTAATGGTTAATTAAGTGTTGAATTACCTGAAGAGTGATTTGTGTTGTTAATTAATTGTTGAATTAATTAACGGATTGGTTTTGTGGTGTTAGACATGGTATTCTATACCAATGATAAATATATATGTTTGATTGATGAATGGGTTGTGAGACAGGGACTGATGCTCCAAATACTCACAGGGTGTTAGACATGATGTTCTACACCAATTATAGATGTATTTTTATGATTGATAAATGGGTTTTGAGACAGGGACTGATGCTCCAAATACTCACGGGATGCTTGACATGGCGTTCTACACCCAACTTGCAAGAAAATTTTCTTTTATGGGTCTGGGACTGATGCTCCAAATACTCATGGGCTGTGAGACATGGACTGATGCTCCAAATACTCATGAGGGTGCTAGACATGATTTTCTACATCTATTAATTAACATTGGACTGTGGATCCAATTGTTCGTGTGTGAAATGAGTTAATAGTTAATGAAGGCTATTGTGACATGATGTTTTGTGAATTGATTATGAGTAAGGGTTCATGCATATTAATGAATTGGGTGAACCACTATTAGTGGATGTACCCAAGAGAAAATCACTATTTTTTAGTGGACGGGCTTAGACATAATATATGAAAGATTAAATTGAATAACATATGATGTGTTATCCAAGCCAAAGCACAAGCTTGGATTCAGTCTTTACTTTGATTAATTAGATGGTCTTTGGAGACATCTTTGGTGAGTGACTTATATGGAGGATGTCGGGAATAGGACGAATCTCAAGACTTTCATAATAATATTTGAGTAATTTATAAATGAAAAATGTTTATGTAATGATTATTGAGTATGCATGACAAATGAATAATGCAGGTTCAGACACCAATTGAGGGATGAAGCATGTACTTGGGTTTATAGTTACTTTGTACTGCTTACTTCATTTTATGTATACCTTCACGTGTTATAAGTTATTTATTAAATGTATGGATTTGGGGTAGACACCGGTGGTTCTGGACTACTGAGATTTATATCTCACACCCTACTCAGTCCGCCATTGCACTGGGTGCCCGAGTATATTCAATTTGGTTGCAGGACTATGCTGCTTGCACTTACTTGGGTGCTAGGAGTAGAGGACCGAGCAGAGGATCAGGATGCTTGAGGAGATCACCCTTGGGTCTTTGAGTCATTATTTTTTTATTTATGTATTGGAATGTAAAGCATGTTGTTTTGATTACTATTTTTTATTTTGTATCATTAGCATGTCATGCATGCATCTGCTGTATAATTTGGTGTTGGACACTTTTATAAAATGAGTATTATCTGTCTTCCACTATTTGTCATTTATGAGTTACTGATTCTGCTATTGTTTGTTATCTACACTGATATACTGCTTTGAAACTATGATAAGAGGATATAGTCTCCCCACTAACCATCCTTAGACCCTTGATGCTAGTCGGCAGCCTCTGGCGTAAGGGGAGATGCGCTTGAGGTCATGTGGCGACCGGTCCGACCACCGGTTCAGGGGTGAGCCAGGTCGGGACATTAGAAGTCATTATTGTGCTCAAGGTAGAACTTCAATGTGTTCTTAAAGACAATGATCTATAATAAAAAAGAATAATAAGATTGATATATTTTTAAAATAATCATTGTAGTACCTTAAATTACTAAAATATTAGATTAATCAATTAGATTTTTTTGGATTAAGGAGTAACATAAAAATGATCCAGAGAATTAGGGAATTTCAGGATAGAGGTTGAATAATAGTAAAAGGTGATTGATAACCTTAATTATTATATAAAGGATTAATAAGTCATTATTAGATCCATTTAAGAACATGTTTTTACTTTATGAATGAAAATTGAATCTAAAATTACATCAAATACTCTAAATAAGAAGCTATAATTTGGAATGTTCTTGGATTAAGAACTAAAGGATGGAGTAGAATGAAGCACATAGAGCATCGAGAAAGTATTTAATGATCAAATAACCAATTACATGGGTAAACAAAAACTTGTATTTGAAGATGAAACATCAATATTTGGGGCATTAAGTGTAAAAAAAAAATTGAAGTAAAAGTATGAAGATAATATTTAATCATCAAGGGTTTATAAAAAATCAAGAAATTACTTAGATGTTGGAAACATGTGGAGAGATTGTTGTGAAAATATATCTCACTTCATAAAGTCATAATTATATGGATACTTTGGACACATGAAGAAAATTTTCAATGATATGAAGAGATACTTGAAAGGAGAGTCACATGAAATTTAAAAAAGAAATATATTATAATATCCTATAATTTGAAGTAAAAATAATTTTTATGGATATTTATTTTATTGTTTAAATTTTAGTCATACATGGTTGATTAAAGGAAATTAAGAAGTGAAAATTATTTCTATAGAATTTAGTTAAGGATAAATATAATATAACCAAATATTATTTCATTAGGAAATATATTTTACCCATTATATAAATAAGATTATGTTAATTTTTCTTGTTCTTAATATAATGATAAGTGACTATGACATTTCTCAAAACAAATAGGCATCTTGTGGAAGGAAGTGAAGAAAAATGAGAATGCCATTCTATCAAAGTTTGATTTAAATATGACAACTAATAGAATCATGAGGACTTTAGACATGGGTTCTCCTCCCAAATAACTAGAAACAATAATTTTATGATATGAAAAACCATGTTAACATAATATTATTATTTAGAAATGACGATGCTTTGAAGATTAAATGAAGTAAATAAAAAATGATTGTTGGTGATGAGTTATTGAATATAAAAGTAAATTATATGTATGGGAATCATCACAATATCCTAAGAATGAGAAAAACATATGAATTAGTAATCAAACTCACATTGAACCTAAGGGGTTCCTCATCAAATTCAAGGGTAGAAATTCTATGTTTGAAGGTTAAAAAAATGGAAATTTATATCAACTGGAAAATATTGAGGATAAAATTTTCCTTTCCGTAGAAAGAATATTGACATGCAACATCCAATTCTTGGTCCCATACATAAAAAATACATAGATAATTTATCTAAGGTAAAGTAAATATTAGGAATAACTAACATGAAATGAGAAAGTAAGAGAACTTATGATAATTCAATGAGAGGTAATGTGGTGATAAATCGATACTGAATGATGAAAAAAATATGCATCTAACTTGTTGAATATTTTTAAAAATAATGTACATGGTGCAATGATAATTCCTATAAAATAAGGTGAAATGAATTTCATTTTCTTAATTAAGGATTATATTTTAATGGGATGTCTCATGTTCATGTAGACTAATAATTAAGTCCTAAATTTATTCAAATGATTTTTTATGTGTGTTAAAAAAAACATAAAGATCAATCTAAATTTTGGGATCAAATAGTTTCACTGAGAAAACTTCCATTGAGGTGGAAATTTTGTTGGAGAAGTTGAAATCAATCCTAAAGTTTCACTGTTGGGGACTCTAACCAACCATTTTTAGTAAAATATTCCTCTTTAAATAAATACAATGTTTGACAACTTTCTCCACACAAAACACTAAATCTAAAAAAATATATACTATTTTAAGGTATCCATAGAATTGGAATGTATAAATAGTGTTAATAGAATTATGAAATATATATAAATATATAAAATAAAATAAAATAAAGTTCACTTTTAATATCAACTCAAGTAGTGTAGATAAGAAACTAATAAAATATTTTTCTTTAAAATTTAATTTTATATTATAATATATTCTAGTATGAATAATGGATTAACACTAGTTTAGTAATTAATTTTAAGTAAATAAGAAGAATAATAAACAATAAACCAAAATTCATTTTCCTATTAAAATATTTTACCCTATATTTTATGTTTTTAATATAAAAAAAATTAATTTTTAGAAATATAATTTTCAAAAATTAACTTCATTTTTTGATTTATCATTGATATATCATCTTATTTTTTTTGATATTAAAAAAAAAATATTTTTTAGGTGAATAATGTAATATATTTTTTTATACAAATACCATTATTTTTATGGAACTATTAGTTTATAATAATTATTTTTAAGTTTATGAAACCATTTTCTAGATAAAATAAAAATTTTATGATTTTTTTTATAAATTTAAAAATATTTATTCTATTTTACAAACCTAAATTTAATGTTTTATAACTTAAGTAATATTTTTTTGAGAAATTGTTTTTAATACATTATATTGTTCTTATTTTAAAATAAATTTTTTATCACTTTTATAAATTGAAGAAAATTAAATGGATTTAAAATTCAGAATTATTAGGGATAAATTATATAATAAGAACCATTCTAATTTTTAGGTATGAAAGACATGTTAGTTAGGTAAAAACTAGTTACCGTGGTAAATGCTAAAATGGTTAAAGTAAAAATCTAAATAAAATTGACCTCAAACATGTTTAAGAAATGTTTAGGAATGTGTATTTAAGGCCTTTATAGACCTAATAACTTATATTATTCATTATTAATTAATTTTTTATCCACTTTACTTGAGAGTGACATCCGATTTTTTAAAAGTTATGGGTATTTACAAAAATATCATCCCATTTCACTTATAAAAAGGGCTCTCCTCTCCTCATCCCCTCACACCACAACCACATAATATCATCTCAAACTCAAAAAAACCTATATTTAAAAATCCTATACACCTTAATGTGGTTTTGTAATGACCTGCCAATTCTCATTGGCTTGAGAGTGTAACGAGTCATTACTTGGCCTTAAGAGATATCCCCAAGGCGCCAAAGGTTGGCAATAAATGCCAAAGGGTTTCAAACAAGTGGGGGACGATTTACCCTTTTTGAAAATTCCACAAACCAATAACCATAACCAAAATAAAAAACTAAATGATGCATGAAAAAAACTCTGAAAACTCAACCATTTCTTTATCAAGGACCAACCAAGAGTACCACAGCGGAAACCAACACTAAAACATTAGAGTAAACAACGGAAATACAAACAAAATACTACAAGATAACAACCCAACTCCATGCTCTAAAAGCTCCAAGCTCTAACATCACGAACCAGCCCAAGTATCACGAAGCAGTGCTCAAAACACGTGACACTTTACCTTTGCCAACGTCCCGGTATATGACATCTGCAAAAGCACCAACGTACCAAAGCAGGGGGTGAGTAATGAAACTCAGTAGGTTTTCCCCGATGACTTCCCAACCCATGCCTCTAGTATAAAACATGTTAGAACATTTATATAAAACAATTTATATAAAACAATTTATATAAAACAATTCCAAATCAGTTCACAAAATAGCAAGTTCCATGTCAAAACAAATTTTCAACAAAACCCATCTTTCTCAAGAAAAATAAACCAAGCAAAGTTCCCAATTCCATTCAAATTTCCATTTGGCACATTAGTTCCATTTCACCAATTCATAAAACCAACCATGCATGCAACCTGGAACTCCCTATACCTGCGAGTGGTGAGTTATCGTTCCACTAAGCCGTTACTTAATGGACAACCTTGATGGGGGTACTTCACGACCTTATCTGTCCTAACCTATTGATGGGGGGACTTCTCACCCTTATCCATCCCAATGCATATGAACACACACCAAAACCCATGCAATCCATGCCCAGAACCAAGTGTGTTCAAAACCTTTCAATAAATCATCACCCTTTTATTGAAAACCCCTTTTTCCCGCAAACCATTTTCCAAATCCAGAAAAACCATATTTTAAAATCAGTATTTTAAAATCAAGAAACCAAAACACTTTTCACAACCATTATTTCAATTTCCATAATTTCATCAAAACCCATAAATCATCACTAAAGAAGATTTATAACATGTTTTATACCACAATTTCAGAATCAAAACTAAGAAAATAAATCAATTTGAACTAAGCCTTCAAGTTATAAGAAAGAGGAATCAAGAGTGAAGCCACCTAACTCAACAAATTGGGTGAAACCAATCCACGGATGAAGAACACACAAGGACACTGGGTCAAAACTCCAAAAACCCTCCTTAGATATCTTCTCCTAACAAAAACAAGACCAAATCTTGTCATATTTGGCATCCACACCCTTATATCTACCCATAACGGGCATAGATCTAAGAAAACGAGAGAAGAGGAGAAGTAGATCTAAGTAGATCTAAGAAACCGATTAAGAACGATAACATACCTTAAGAATCAGGCTTCGATTCTCCAAGAGAAACCTTGGAATCTCCTTCGAAAAGCTTGGGAGAAGTCTTCCAACATTCAAGGGAGATTAATCCCGAGTTAGGGCCACTTAGGAGGTTTAAACAAGGCAATTAAAGGAAAAATGAGTTATATCCACAATTTTAGGATCTAACTTTAAGTGACCGCACGGTTAGTCCGCACAGTTTGACAAAACGTGCGCTAACCGTGCGTCAGATACTACCTTGACCATCCTTCTCACATGGTTTTGCTGCATGGTTAGACAAACCATGCGCCGACCATGCGGAAGCCACTTCCTCCAAGGCCCACTGCGCACGGTTTGGCCGCACGGTTAGACAAACCGTGCGCTGACCGTGCGACTTCCCCATTGCCTCCAAACATCAATCCAAGTTCTCTCGACTCTCCCATTAAACACCCTTAACTTTAAAACCATGAAAATAATCAAGAAAGGGTTACATACCAGAAATCGGGGGGTACTACATTCTCCCCACCATTGGCCTTTCCTTCCTCGAAAAGTAGAAAACCATCGCTTGACTAAAAGACTTCTGGCCACTGTTCCTTCATTTCTTTCTCGTGTTCCCAAGTATCTTCCTGAATCTAAACATGTTTTCACAAAACCCACACTAGGACGATGCTTTTTCCATGAAAGACTTTATCCTGCCTATCCACAATCCACACCGGGATCTGTACCAACGATGCATCCGGCTCTAGGTCAACGTGATCCCATCTGATCACATGGTCAGGATCAGGCTGATACTTCTTCAACTGAGATACATAGAACACATTATGTACTACACTGAACTGTGGTGGTAATGCCAACCGATATGACACCTCTCCAACCCGTTCCATTATCTCAAAAGGGCCTATATATCGAGGAGATAACTTTCCTTGCTTCCTGAAACGACAATGTCCAAGTCTTAAAGAGATCCTCAAGAAGACATGATCACCCACAATGAATGAAAACGGTCTTCGACAGTGATCTGTATAAGATTTCTGATGACTCTGAGCCATCTCCATCCTCTTTATAATCAACTGAATCTTCTCCGTTATTTCTTGGACAAGGCTTGGCCCAACTAGTGAAGTTTCACCAGTTTCCACCCAGCATAGTGGAGAACGACAAGGACGCCCATACGATGCTTCAAACAGGGCCATGCGTATTGAGTCTTGATAACTGTTATTGTATGAGAACTCCACTAAGCGTATATGCTCCTCCCATGAGCCACCAAAATCCATTACAGACGCCCACAACATGTCTTCCAACATTTGTATCATCCGCTTAGATTGTCCATCTGTCTGAGGATGATACACCGTACTCATTGTCAACTGAGTCCCAAAGGATTTTTATAAGGATTTCCAGAATTGAGATGTGAACCTCAGATCTCTATCTGAGACAATAGGCACTGGTACACAATGTCTCTTTACCACTTCCCAGATATAGATTTTTGAAAGATCTTCCACCATATTGGTTTCACGAATTGGGATGAAATGGGCCGACTTGGTTAGATGATCCACTATAACCCAAATGGAATCGTGTTTCCGGACCGTTCTTGGAAGACCTGTGACAAAATCCATTTCTATCTACTCCCATTTCCACCCTGGGATAGGTAAAGACTGTAACATACCAGCTGGTCTATGATGATCTACTTTAACTTGCTGACAAGTTAAGCATCGCGAGACGAACTCGGACACCTTCAATGGATCAGTACCACTGAAAAGATATTTTCAGTTCTTCAATGTTCTGAACACGATAAAGTCATATTAGCAGTATATCATTTGGAAGGTGAAGCTGATAAATGGTGGAATCTTCTCAAGAATACGAGGCAAAGAGATGAAATTGAGTCCATGGAATGGGACGAGTTCAAGAACTTATTTTTCAATAAGTACTTCCCTCAGATTCTTCGAACAAAGATGGAGAAGGAGTTTCTTGAACTAAAGCAAAAGGATGATGAATCTGTTGGTATATACGAAGCGTATTTTACAAGGCTTGCAAGGTATGCATCTAGATTTATCATCCAACCTGAAAGTAAAGTTGATCGATTCTTCAGTGGCTTAAAACCAAGTCTTCGAAGGGCATTAGTTATAAGAGACTTCAGTAGCTATGAAGAAATTGTGCGATGTGAAATCAAGGTAGAAATGGAAGTTGGTGTTACTTATCCATCTAGTAGTTTTGACAAGAAACGAAAGATGGAGTTCAAGGAGAAATCTCAGAATAATGGTGAAAAGAAGATGAATGTTTCCTTATGTTCAAAGTGTGGAAAAAAGCATGGTGGATATTGTATTAAAGGGACGAGTAAATGTTTCAAATGTGGAAAGGAAGGTCATCGGGCATTTGAATGCCGCAATGATGGGAAGAAGATTTCTACAGATGCAAACAAAGGAAGGGATACACAGAATGAACCTACTACACTTCAATGCTTCAAGTGCAAGGAAATGGGGCATTATGCTAATAAATTCCATAATCCAAGGGTTAGTGATGATCGACATGAGCAACCACTTAAGGAAAAGGACAAAGGGAAGTCACATGCGATCACTATTGGCAATGTTGAGTATGAAAACGATGTGGTGGAATGATTAAGTGTTTATGTAATGGGATTCCAAAATAATGTTGTATATAGTATCGTGGAATAATGGAATATTTATGTATTGGTCTATTGTGGTTTTCAAAAATTTTATGGTACCGGTAACCATGGAAAGTGATTGAGATATTTTTGGTAAGAAGATGATATGCGCATAATGAAGGGATAAGAAGATAATGAGATGTTTGATTGTATTCATGAGCTCATGATTGATATAAGGACTAAGTGATATCATGGTTTGAGTATATAGAATTTTGAGGATTTTGGTATGTGGAAAGTGTTAACATTTAACTGCATTAATGTTTTCCCTAAGGTTCAATGGGCATTCATTTTTCAAGAGAATACATGATTAAGGCCTTCAAATGTTTGGAATGTGACCAACAAGACATATCTCATGATATACAGGGATCAACGATGGTATTAACATGCTTGTTATATGAACTCTTTGGTAATCGTTTTCACTATAATATGAGATTAGACAAGCCTAAAGATTGGAAATGATTATGTTGGACATAAGTTAATATTGTTTAAGGATAGAACTTTTTTTTGATATTATTGATGGGATGTTATAGTAATGTAGTTTTAGAAAAAGGACAACCTGCAGGATGGGCGATTGCCCATCACGTCGGACAAGGCTGTGGGAATCGAACCCACAACCGAAGTGCGACTGGCCTTTATCACCTACCACCGGCCTACAGGAAGTCCCTGTTTAGTAGAAACTAGTTTTATTATATTAAGTAGTATGATATATGAAGTATAAGTCCATTTTAGGAACCATACATGATTAATCTCACTATAGATGGACTTATGTATTTTTTGATAACTTTTTTAACCTTTTGTTTGAGACAGATGGAATGACCCATCATTCTATCACATGATCTTCTATCACATCACGAATGACAAATTCAACTTCATTTATTTAAGACATGAAGTGGAAATTGTCCAAAGAACGACCAACGGTGAGACTATACCGAAATCACGAAAGTATTTCTTCTAATTCCAATTTCATCAACTTTAGGGAAACGATCTTGAAAACCAAAAATGTTGTCCTAGTGCTCTTATATCTGATGAATCAGATGGTACCTTAGATCGTCACAAATTTATGGCTTTGTGATTGCTGGATTTTCCATAGCCATGTTCTCTACCTCTCTCCATCAGAACATAATTGTTAGATTTCTCTTCCATATCCATATTTTCACCTATGTGGAAACCTAGTGATTAGTTTATTTGGGTAACCGTTAAGTTTCATACTTTTGTTTTTAAAGATTGGTTTTGGTATTCCTTTTGACGATGTGGGTTTCTATCAAAGAAACTTTCGAATAGTAAACCATTTATAACCCCGACGAATTTCGAGGGCGAAATTCATTTTAAGGGGGGTAGAATGTAACACCCTGAGATTTTATGAAAAATATTCTTTTCATTAATGTGTTGTGTTGTACGCTACACCAAAAGGAGCTTGAACAACACGCATCCTTGACTTGCCTTTCATTACACGCAATCGCGACCTTCCTCGATAGCGTGTGTAGTACGCAATACCGAGTTTCACTAAACAACGATATGCTATTAAAATATTATTAAAACTACCCGTTATGAATAGTAATAACCACTATTTGAAATTTTTTAAATCTTATTTTTCAAAATGGACTTCATTTTTGGATTTGGAATATCAAAATTAGCTTAGGGTGAATTTTTGGTACTTTTTGGAAAACTTTCATATTCTGATGAATAGTGAAAATTACTACATTTTAATTAAAAACAACTTTTTTAATAGAAATAATTAATAGTGATAAATTATTAAATTGAGTGGGTTTAAAGTATATTTAGAATATATTTTTACTATTTAATACAATTTTGGTCATTGGACATAATTTCCCAATTAAACCGAACATAAACAAGTATCAATCATTTGATAGTTATTATATCTTAAAAACACGCTTTTTGTTTTGACGACGGGAATTAATTTTTAAATTAATTAATGCAACTGATATGTTTTGAATTTGGTAAAATAGACATCATTTTTGAGTTCATAATATCAAATATAGCTTAGGCCTAATTTTTGGTATTTTTCTGGAAACTTTCATTTTTTTGATGAATAGTGAAACCACTAAGTGGTAGCTAAGAAAAATGAATTTTTCATAAAACTTAATTTTACCACTTCTGTGAGTGTAATTTCAAAAATCCGAGAGACACGGTTGATGTCAGTCAGTAAAATTTGGTCCAATGAGATGAAAATAATTTTTGGTGAATAGTAACTTTTTACTTTTTTTTACCACGGTTAAAAGTAAATAGGGTAATTAGGGGTAAAATGATATTATTATTACCCTAATACATGTCCTAATTCTATTGGACAAGTGTAATTTGACCAAAAACAACCTTAGGAATAAAATATGACCATTTAGGCCCACTTGGATTAGATTAGGACATTTATTATTAATTTATTTAAAGAAGGGTTAAAATAGTTAAAATCAAAGTTTAATAAGTAAATCATTTTTAATATAGGGTTATACATAAGATAAATTCGAATATAAATACTCATTATAAAGCTAAAAATATTTCCTACATAATGGTATTTTATTTGTAATTTTTAGACATTAAATAATTTAATTTATTTATGACACAAAGATGATGCAGTAATTATCTTATTAATGAAATATTGACATAATTGATGTTATAAATACCCAAATAAATGTACTTTGAGACTTTTTATGAATTACACTAATTTTATAGGTTAATATGGCATGTTAGGATTGATTTAATTAACTTTTTTTGAAGTAATAATTCTGTTATGAGTTTCACAAAAATCAACTATTGAATAGTGTCAAAATTGACATAAAATAATTTTTTAAAAAAATATTATATTATTAATTGTTATTTTATTCCTAAAAATCTAAGGTTCGGCCAAATGACTTAGATAAGGTTATATATATTAATAATAAACAACTTGGGGTTCGTTTGGCTTGATATAGTAAGTTTATTAACCTTATAGTGTAAGAACACAAGAAGACACGGTAAAAGTAAAATTATTTAACTTAATGTTAAATCTAAATGATAAGGTTAAAATATGAACCTAAGCTTGTCTAAATTCTATTGGATGAGAGGATTTCGACCCATCCCCACCTTAACTTCGAAATAAATCAATTTGGAGCTATTTAAAACCTGAATTTGGCTTTATAATAAAATAATATTTTTAGTTATTCTAAAGGTGCCCCTCTCCTCCCTTATAAAAGGGAACCTCCTCCCTCTCTTCCTCACACCACTTTGAGCCTTCAAGATCGGCCAAACCCTGCCAAATTCTCTTCTCCACTTCCATAGCAACATCCTAGAGGTTCTGGTCTTCCTCAAAGACCAATTTTAGTGCCCTAAAAGGGAATCTCAAAGAGGCGCTTCAAAGAAGAGGTAATGTTCGTTAACGATTCTTTCAACTTTATTTCTTCTTCCACTTCTTATTCATAGGTTGTTTCATTATGAAGTAATAACATAAGTATCACTCATATACTGATATATTATTATAATTATGAAACAACCCTATTTCACCATCTATCCATCCTACGGAAAACGAAATCACCGCGCGTGCGTACGTACGGAATACCGTCTCCACGCCGTGGTGAAATCTATTTTCCACCACCACCTTACTTGGATGGGTATAATGGTGTAAATAATAACTACATATGATTATTTTAAAGTTATATTGATTCTGAAATAGTATACATACACTCCAATATAGTCCCACGATCATGAGAACGATATCATCGCTCGTGCGTACGTACGGACTACCGTCTCCACGACGCGATGAGATTCATTCTCCACTTTAACCATTCATGAATGATTATAAAGTATATATAATAAGTAATCATGAAATATATGACATAATAATGACACTGGATTTATGTGTATACATATGTATGTCATCTACTTAATTCCATTCAACTCAATAAGGAAACGAAAACAGCGTTCATGCGTACGTACAACCTACCATCTCCATGAACGGTGTATTTATTTCCATTTACTGATTTATTATATATATGTATATTCTGAATATATATTATATATAAATCATGTTTTATATTCTGGAATTAAGTAATCATGATCTAAGTAATCATATGAATAATTACAAGTCAAAACACGGACGACAAATGAAACAATTTTACCCAAAACGCTCTTTAACATGGAATTTACAAAAGAACGGGTAATATAAAGTCATAAGTGAACCATATATGATATAATAAAAATGAGTATGATTCTGGAATAATTAAATGACAATATTTAAACCATTATACAAGAGGTTCGGACACTTACAAAGCAAATCAGACCTAAGGTAAGGGAAATATCACAATCTCATTTTTATCTGAGATTGTTTATACTTTGGTATTTACTGGGGTGTATTTTATCATCCACATCCATGTTTCCTCAATATGTAATTTTATTTCCATCCACCTACAATTGTTTAAATCCAATTTTACCCTTCGTTGAGTTTTTAGTAAAGTATATGAAAGGAATCTTTTGTCGTTTTTCGTATGAGGTAATTTTTGACTTTTCCGACAAAAGTACGGGAAGAATGTTTTTTTAACTTATACGGCATGAATGGATTTTTAAAACATTATTTCCAAGAATCTTCCCTTACAAGTTTTCAAGTTTATTTTTAAACAAATTCTTTTAGTTTATAATTGTAAGACATTTTAAGAAAGGAAAAGTGTTTTTGAAGTAGAAAGGATATTTTCCTCAAGAATGGAGTTCAAGTGTTTTATCAAAATTATTTTCCATCTAAGATAATATAGGGTTCTGTTTCTATCCCTATTATTACATTGACTTGATTATGTTGTAATTATTTTTATTAATTCCTTTATCTTATATTAATTGTTTTATGATGACATGATGTTTAAGATTCCCATTTTTATTACACGAGTTATGCTTTGATGTATGGTTTATGATTTTGTGGCACACATAAGAATGGTATCATTATGAGATGGGTGGGACCTATATCTCCCTCCAATTCATTGGGTAAAGATTTTATAACTCATGAGATTGACATGGCTGGAACGGTAGGTTATACCGATTCAGTGAAACAGGACTGAAACGAGGAGTGAACTCGGTTCAGAAATGGACTTTGTCCACTAAGATAGTCTTGGAAATGAGTATTGACTAATAAGAAATGATTCTCTATGATTATGTGTGTATGTAACAAAGTTTCATGTTTTAAGTAATTATTATTGGGATTTCATTTCACTACTATGATTTATCCCATGTTATGAAATTATGCTCTCTTTTGCAGGTTAAGATTTCCAAAAGTTATGTTCTTATGAATATGATGTGATTGATATTTATTTTGTTTACCCTCACTGAGCATTTGAGCTCACCCTTTTATGTTTTCTTTTCCCCAGGATATAAAGAAAGGTTTTAGGTAAGAAAAAAAAGGGAAGATCTTTATGGGAGATGTTGAAGATCTTTCACCATGATTAGAAGTTTACGTTCTGAGTTTCCAAAGACACTAAACTATTACGGTCCTTGTGTGTGTGTTTTTGTTATGTAATAAGTATTCCGAAAAAGTAATGTAATGTCCTTGTACGTCAAGCTTCGGGTCTCTACAGTTGGTATCAGAGGAAAGGTTTAGTCAACCTTTGGAAACTAGGATGTGAGAACTTTAGTGAGATCCCTAGAGATATTTCTAAGGTATGTCTAGGGATGTCTCTAAGGTTAAGTATACGTATAGGTTATAGTCTTAGAATTGCGCTAATGATCTTAGAATTTAACCTAAGATGTTAGATATTGAAGGTACTCCCCCTTTATTATGTTGTTTTCCCTAGCATGATTTTGGCCTCTCACACTATTATTTTTGCGTATTAGATGATGGCTGGAACCCGAAGGAACCGTGTTGATCAATGCAATGATTGTCCTCCTGAACAAACAAATGTTATGGGAGATGGAGTGCAAAATCTTATTGCTATACTTACACAAGATATGAATCATTATGGACTTCCAAATGAGTAGAGAAGGGAATAATATTCTATTGAGTCCTTCATGAGGAAACATCCACCTTATTTCAGTGGGCCTTCTGATCCACTTGTTGCTGGACAATGGATCAGTACCACTGAAAAGATATTTTCAGTTCTTCAATGTTCTGAACACGATAAAGTCATCTTAGCAGTATATCGTTTGGAAGGTGAAGCTGATCAATGGTGGAATCTTATCAAGAATACGAGGCAAAGAGATGAAATTGAGTCCATGTAATGGGATGAGTTCAAGAACTTATTTTTCAATAATTACTTCCCTCGTATTCTTCGAACAAAGATGGAGAAGGAGTTTCTTGAACTAAAGAAAAAGGATGATGAATCTGTTGGTATATACGAAGCGAATTTTACAAGGCTTGCAAGGTATGCATCTGGATTTATCATCCAACCTGAAAGTAAAGTTGATCGATTCTTCAGTGGCTTAAAACCAAGTCTTCGAAGGGCATTAGCTATAAGAGACTTCAGTAGCTATGAAGAAATTGTGCGATGTGCTATCAAGGTAGAAATGGAAGTTGGTGTTACTTATCCATCTAGTAGTTTTGACAAGAAACGAAAGATGGAGTTCAAGGAGAAATCTCAGAATAATGGTGAAAAGAAGATGAATGTTTCCTTATGCTCAAAGTGTGGAAAGAAGCATGGTGGAGATTGTCTTAAAGGGACAAGTAAATGTTTCAAATGTGGAAAGGAAGGTCATCGGGAATTTGAATGCTGAAATGATGGGAAGAAGATGTCTACTGATGCAAAAAAAGGAAGGGATACACAGAATGAACCTACTACACTTCAATGCTTCAAGTGAAAGGAAATGAGGCATTATGCTAATAAATTCCCTAATCCAAGGGTTAGTGATGATCGACATGAGCAACCACTTAAGGCAAAGGACAAAGGGAAGTCACATGCGATCACTATTGGCAATGTTGAATATGAAAACGATGTGGTGGAATGATTAAGTGTTTATGTAATTGGATTCCAAAATAATGTTGTATATAGTATTGTGGAATATTGGAATATTTATGTATTGGTCTATTGTGGTTTTCAATAATTTTATGGTACCGTTAACCATGGAAAGTGATTGAGATATTTTTGGTAAGAAGATGATATGCGCATAATGAAGGGATAAGAAGATAATGAGATGTTTGATTGTATTCATGATCTCATGATTGATATAAGGACTAAGTGATATCATGGTTTGAGTATATAGAATTTTGAGGATTTTGGTATGTTGAAAGTGTTAACATTTAACTGCATTAATGTTTTCCCTAAGGTTCAATGGGTATTCATTTTTCAAGAGAATACATGATTAAGGCCTTCAAATGCTTGGAATGTGACCAACAAGACATATCTCATGATATACGGGGATCAATGATGGTATTAACATGCTTGTTATATGAACTCTTTGGTAATCATTTTCACTATAATATGAGATTGGAAAATCCTAAAGATTGGAAATGATTATGTTGGACATAAGTTAATATTGTTTAAGGATAGAATTTTTTTTCAATATTATTGATGGGATGTTATAGTAATGTAGTTTTAGAAAAAGGACATCCTGCAGGACGAGCGACAGCCCATCGCGTCGGACAAGGCCGTGGGAATCGAACCCACAACCGAAGTGCGACTGGCCTTTATCGCCTACCACTGGCCTACAGGAAGTCCCTGTTTAGTAGAAACTAGTTTTATTATATTAAGTAGTATGATATATGAAGTATAAGTCCATTTTAGGAACCATATATGATTAATCTCACTATAGACGGACTTATGTATTTTTTGATAACTTTTTTAACCTTTTGTTTGAGATAGATGGAATGAACCAACATTCTATCACATGATCTGCTATCACATCACGGATGACAAATTCAACTTCATTTATTTAAGAGATGAAGTGGAAATTTTCCAAAGAATGACCAATGGTGAGACTATACCGAAATCACGAAAGTATTTCTTCTAATTCCAATTTCCTCAACTTTAGGGAAACAATCTTGAAAACCAAAAATGTTGTCCTAGTGCTCTTATATCTGATGAATCATATGGTACCTTAGATCGTCACAAATTTATGGCTTTGTAATTGCTGGATTTTCCATAGCCATGTTCTCTACCACTCTCCATCAGAACATGATGGTTAGATTTCTCTTCCATATCCATATTTTCACCTATGTGGAAACCCAATGATTAGTTTATTTGGGTAACTATTAAGTTTCATAATTTTGTTTTTAAAGATTGGTTTTGGTATTCCTTTTTACGATGTGGGTTTCTATCAAAGAAACTTTCGAATAGTAAACCATTTATAACCCCGACGAATTTCGAGGGCGAAATTCATTTTAAGGGGGGTAGAATGTAACACCCCGAGATTTTATGAAAAATTTTCTTTTCACTTATGTCTTGTGTTGTACGCTACACCAAAAGGAGCTTGCACAACACGCATCCTTGACTTGCCTTGCATTACACGCAATCACGACCTTCCTCGATAGTGTGTGTAGTACGCAATACCGAGTTTCACTAAACAACGATATGGTATTAAAATATTATTAAAACTAGCCGTTATGAATAGTAATAACCACTCTTTGAAATTTTTTAAATTTTATTTTTCAAAATGGACTTCATTTTTGGATTTGGAATATCGAAATTAGATTAGGGTGAAATTTTGGTACTTTTCGGATAACTTTCATATTCTGATGAATAGTGAAAATTACTAAATTTTAATTAAAAACAACTTTTTTAATAGAAATAATTAATAGTGATAAATTATTAAATTGAGTGGTTTTAAAGTATATTTAGAATATATTTTTACCATTTAATACAATGTTGGTCATTGGACATAATTTCCCAATTAAACCGAACATAAACAAGTATCAATCTTTTGATAGTTATTATATCTTAAAAACACACTTTTTGTTTTGACGACGGGAATTAATTTTTAAATTAATTAGTGCAACTGATATGTTTTGAATTTGGTAAAATAGACATCATTTTTGAGTTCATAATATCAAATACAGATTAGGCCTAATTTTTGGTATTTTTCTGGAAACTTTCATTTTTTTGATGAATAGTGAAACCACTAAGTGGTAGTTAAGAAAAATGATTTTTTCATAAAACTTAATTTTACCACTTCTGTGAGTGGAATTTCAAAAATCCGAGAGACACGATTGATGTCAGTAAGTAAAATGTGGTTCAATGAGATGAAAATAATTTTTGGTGAATAGTAACTTTTTACTTTTTTTTTACAACGGTTAAAAGTAAATAGGGTAATTAAGGGTAAAAATGATATTATTATTACCCTAATACATGTCCTAATTCTATTGGACAAGTGTAATTCGACCAAAAACAACCTTAGTAATAAAATATGACCATTTAGGCCCACTTGGATTAGATTAGGACATTTATTATTAATTTATTTAAAGAAGGGTTAAAATAGTTAAAATCAAAGTTTAATAAGTAAATCATTTTTAATATAGGGTTATACATAAGATAAATTCGACTATAAATACTCATTAGAAATATAAAAAGATTTCCTACATAATGGTATTTTATTTGTAATTTTTAGACATTAAATAATTTAATTTATTTATGACACAAAGATGATGCAGTAATTATCTTATTAATGAAATATTGACATAATTGATGTTATAAATACCCAAATAAATGTAATTTGAGACTTTTTATGAATTAAACTAATTTTATAGGTTAATATGGAATGTTAGTATTGATTTAATTAACTTTTATCGAATTAATCATTCTGTTATGAGTTTCACAAAAATCAACTATTGAATAGTGTCAAAATTGACATAAAATAATTTTTAAAATAAATATTATATTATTAATTGTTATTTTATTCCTAAAAATCTAAGGTTCGGCCAAATGACTTAGATAAGGTTATATATATATTAATAATAAACAACTTGGGGTTCGTTTGTCTTGATATAGTAAGTTTATTAACCTTATAGTGTAAGAACACAAGAAGACACGGTAAAAGTAAAATTATTTAACTTAATGTTAAATCTAAATGATAAGGTTAAAATAGGAACCTAAATTTGTCTAAATTATATTTGATGAGAGGATTTCGACCCATACCCACCTTAGCTTCTAAATAAATCAATTTGGAGCTATTTAAAACCGAATTTGGCTTTATAATAAAATAATATTTTTAGTTATTCCAAAGGTGCCCCTCTCCTCCCTTATAAAAGGGCACCTCCTCCCTCTCTTCCTCACACCACTTTGAGCCTTCAAGATCGGCCAAACCCTGCCAAATTCTCTTCTACACTTCTCTAGAAAGATCCTAGAGGTTATGGTCTTCCTCATAGACCAATTGTAGTGCCTTAAAAGGATATCTCAAAGAGGCGCTTCAAAGAAGAGGTAATGTCCGTTACCGATTCTTTCAACTTTATTTCTTCTTCCACTTCTTCTTCATAGGTTGTTTCATTATGAAGTAATAACATCAGTATAACTCATATACGGATATATTATTATAAGTATGAAAAAACCCTATTTCAACATCTATCCATCCTACGGAAAATGAAATCACCGCGCGTGCGTACGTACGGAATACCGTCTCCACGCCTTGGTGAAATCTATTTTCCACCACCACCTTACTTTGATGGGTATAATGGTGTAAATAATAACTATATATGATTATTTTAAAGTGATATTGATTCTGAAATAGTATACATACACTCCAATACAGTCCCATGATCATGAGAACGATATCATCGCTCGTGCGTACGTACGGACTACCGTCTCCACGACGCGATGAGATTCATTCTCCACTTTAACCATTCATGAATGATTATAAAGTATATATAATAAGTAATCATGAAATATATGACATAATAATGATACTGGATTTATGTGTATACATATGTATGTCATCTACTTAATTCCATTCAACTCAATAAGGAAATGAAAACAGCGTTCATGCGTACGTACGGCCTACCGTCTCCATGAACGGTGTATTTCTTTCCATTTACTGATTTATTATATATATGTATATTCTGAATATATATTATATATAAATCATGTTTTATATTCTGTAATTAATCAATCATGATCTAAGTAATCATATGAATAATTACAAGTCAAAACACGGACGACAAATGATTTTTTTTTACCCAAAACGCTCTTTAACATGTAATTTACAAAAGAATGGGTAATATAAAGTCATAAGTGAACCATATATGATATCATAACAATGAGTATGATTATGGAATAAGTCAATGACATTATTTAAACCATTATACAGGAGGTTCGGACACTTACAAAGCAAATCAGACCTAAGGTAAGGGAAATATCACAATCTCATTTTTATCCGAGATTGTTTATACTTTGGTATTTACTGGGGTGTATTTTATCATCCACATCCATGTTTCCTCAATATGTAATATTATTTACATCCACCTACAATTGTTTAAATCCAATTTTACCCTTCGGTGAGTTTTTAGTAAAGGATATGAAAGGAATCTTTTGTCGTTTTTCGTACGAGGTACTTTTTGACTTTTCCGACAAAAGTACGGGAATAATGTTTTTTAACTTATATGGCATGAATGGATTTTTAAAACATTATTTCCAAGAAGATTACCTTACAAGTTTTCAAGTTTATTTTTAATCAAATTCTTTTAGTTTATAATTGTATGACATGTTAAGAAAGGAAAAGTGTTTTTGAAGTAGAAAGGATATTTTCCTCAAGAATGGAGTTCAAGTGTTTTATCAAAATTATTTTCCATATAAGATAATATAGGTTTCTGTTTATATACCTATTATTACATTGACTTGATTATGTTGTAATTATTTTTATGAATTTCTTTATTTTATATGAATTGTTTTATGATGTCATGATGTTTAAGATTCCCATTTTTATTACATGGGTTATTCTATGATGTATGGTTTATGATTTTGTGGCACACATAAGAATGGTATCATTATGAGATGGGTGGGACCTATATCTCCCTCCAATTCATTGGGTAAAGATTTTATAACTCATGAGATAGACATGGCTGGAACGGTAGGTTATACCAGTTCAGTGAAACAGGACTGAAATGAGGAGTGAAGTCGGTTCAGAAATGGACTTTGTCCACTAAGATAGTCTTGGCAATGAGTCTTGACTAATAAGAAATGATTCTCTATGAATATGATGTGATTGATATTTCTTTTGTTTACCCTTACTGAGCATTTGAGCTAACCCTTTTATGTTTTCTTTTCCCCAGGATATAAAGAAAGGTTTTAGGTAAGAAAAAAAGGGAAGATCTTTATGGGAGATGTTGAAGATCTTTCACCACGATTAGAAGTTTACGTTCCGAGTTTCCAAAGACACTAAACTATTACGGTCCTTGTGTGTGTGTTTTTGTTATGTAATAAGTATTTCACAAAAGTAATGTAATGTCCTTGTACGTCAAGCTTCGGGTCTCTATAGTAATAACCAGCTAGACCAAGAAAACTCTGTATTTCAAAGACATTCTTCAGCTGTTGCCAAGAAAGAATAGCTTCTATCTTTTCTGGATCCACTGAAACACCTTTCTCAGGAACGACATGGCCCAAAAAATGTACCTCTTGTATCCAAAAATTGAACTTTGATAATTTGGCATACAATTGATGGTCCCTCAAGATTTCCAACACTGTCGCCAAGTGCTGCTCGTGCTCAAACCTTGTTCTTGAATACACCAATATATCATCCAAAAACACCACAACAAAAGAATATAGATATTGTTGAAATATCCGATTCATCAAATCCATGAAGACCGCTGGTGCATTCGTTAAACCAAAAGGCATGACTACATATTTGTAGTGGCCATATCTTCTTCTGAAGGATATCTTCAGAATATCCTCCTTTCGAACTCGTAACTGGTGATATCCTGACCACAAGTCAATCTTGGAGAACCACTGAGCTCCCCTTAATTGATCAAATAGTTCATCAATGCATGGAAGTGGATATCTATTCTTTATCATTACGTGGTTAAGTTTACGATAATCCACACATAACCTCAAAGTTCCATCTACTTTCTTTACAAATAAAACTGGTGCTGCCCATGGAGACATGCTTGGCCGAATAAAACCTTTGCTTTCCGCTCCTCTAACTGCACCTTCAATTCCTTTAACTCCGTTGGTTCCATCCTATAAGATGGAAGTGAGATAGGACTGGTCTCCGGAAGGAGATCAATCGTAAACTCCACTTCTCTTACAGGTGGTAACCCTGAGAAGTTTTCAAGAAAAACATCAGGAAATTGATCCACCACAGCTGGAAAACTATTTTCCACGATCTCTTCCAATGATGCCAAAGTCAAAACTGCCAATTGGTAAGAGATCGTTCCAACCATTGGTGCCAACAAGATCTTTGCATCTTTCTTTACTATCCTCTCTCCTCTGAAGAGATGGTCGATGTCGTCCCTAGTCGTGAAACTAACCATTCTCCTATAACAGTCGATGTGATCCTTAAACCTCGTCAACCAATCCATACCCAGGATTATAAAATAGAAATCCATCTTTAGGATAAAGAAATCCCATTTCAGCTCAGCTCCATCAATAGTTATAACACATGCTCTACACACAATGTCTTGACATTCTTTTTCACCAAGAGGAGTTTTCAGTTTCAAGACAAAAGGCATCATTTCCAGTTTTAAGTTCAGAAAATCAGCAATACGAGAAGCAAGAAAGGAATGCGATGCTCCAGTATCAAACAACACTTGCATGAGGGTAGAATTTAGAAGAACCATACCTCTCACCATAGATGGTCCATCATGATCATCAACCATCATTTGCTCAGCTGCATACAATTGTTTCGTCGCTGCACTGTTCTCCTTGTTTCCTTGCTGATATTACCCTGGTTGAGGGGTCATGGTATTCCTGGAATCACCATAACTAGCTCTGTTCTGCTGGCGAGACTGATTTTTCTGTCCTTGCCCTGTCGAAGCATAAGATGCCTGCGACACTTGAGAAGTTTCACGAACACATGACCGTGGAGCACTGCGACAATATCGCTGAAAATGCCCCATCTGCTTGCAATTGTGGCATGCTATCAGTGGTGCTGTACATTCTCGTTTGATGTGATTAGTCGAACCACATTGAAAGCAACCTGCTTTGCTCTGGGGTCGTGGAGGAAGGTTAACTAATCCCGTTGTCTGGTTTTGATTCGCACTCCCACCTTGGAAGTAGGTGTCCCTCTTCCGCTTGTTTCCAGCATTAAAGTTCCCACCCGTTCCCATGGGTATCATCATGCTTCCTCCTATCGATCCTGAGATATCACATTCAATAACCGTTGATCTATTCACCATCACTATATAATCCGTAATACAGAGCACTGCAATCTTTGATCAAATATCCTGCCTTAGCCCCGATTCAAAGATGCTTGCCTTCAAATAAGCACTTGCACAACTTCTGGTGCAAAACAGACCAAATTCATGAACTTGGCCGCATACTCTGTGACAGAGAGGCTCTCTTGTTTCAAGCTGAAGAATTCCATCATTTTCTGGATCTTGAACGTGTGAGTATAGAATTGTTTGTTAAACAATTATTCAAAATCCTCCCATGTAAGGCCTTAATCCAATTTAGCCTGAACCGCTAAATCCCACCACTAACGTGCAAGATCCTCAAGAATATAAATCACCAGATTTACTTTAAGCTCTACTGGTGTGCCGATGAAATAGAATATATGATTCATCCTGCTTAGCCATACCTCCGCCTTCTCGGATTCAGCATCACCCCAAAAGATGGGTGGATTCTGCTTCTAGAACTGGACGGAATGGTCTACATGCCTTGACTCATCCCTCCGATTCCCTATGTCCACAACTTGGAACACTTGAACGATACTCTGAACTAGCTACTGGTTTACACGTGGTTCTAGTGCAACCACATTCTCTGCAGCTTCTTCGGGTTGGTTTCTACGACACCTAACGAGTGCCGTTTTCTATACAAACAACGCACGCCGTTAGTCTCACTTCCTAGTAACTGAAGGCTTAGAATTTCGATTTCTATCACATCAACTATCACATTATTGTTTTCCAACCATACAACTTATCCACATGTTCAACCATTTTTGAAAACATCCCACATACATTTTGAAAATCCACCCGTTTTCAAAATATACTAAATATCCAGTTTTCAAAATCTTTCATTTGAAAATCAATTTATGCATTTTTCAAAAATTTTCACCTTTCCCAAAATCATAAATCATTCTTCTCAATGAGATATTCCATCCAAGTGGGAAGTTATTCCTCTAATTCATGTCATTCTCATCTCATTGGATAAACCCATGACAATGAGATTTGCAACATTCTAGAAGTGTATCCAAAACACTTATGTACCCAACACCCTGGTCACTTGAAGTTCAGCATAAACGGGTTAGCTACATCTTTTTATGCTATACATTTCAAGTTCCGACAATCCTACTCCTCTCTAAGATGATCACCAAAACATTAGAGTAAACAATAGAAAGAAAAACTCAAAGACTACAAGATAACAACCCAACTCCATGCTCCACAAGCTCCAAGCTCCAACATCATAAACCATCCCAAGTATCACGAAGCAGTGCTCTAAACATGTGACACTTTACCTTTGCCAACGTCCCGGTATATGACATCTGCAAAAGAACCAACGTGCCAAAGAAGGGGGTGAGTAATGAAACTCAGTAGGTTTTCCCCGATGACTTCCCAACCCATGCCTCTAGGATAAAACATGTTTGCACATTTATATAAAACAATTTATATAAAACAATTCCAAAGTAGTTCATAAAATAACAAGTTACATGTCAAAAACCATTTTTCAACAAAACCCATCTTTCTCAACAAAAAGCAACCCAGAAAATTTCCCAATTCCATTCACATTTCCATTTGGAACATTCGTTCCATTTCACCAATTCACACAACCAACCGTGCATGCAACCTGGACCTCCATATACTCGCGAGTGGTAAGTTATCCTTCCACTAAGCCGTCACTTAGTGGACTACCTTTGCTGGGGTACTTCACGACCTTATCCATCCCAACCTATTGATGGGGTGACTTCTCACCCTTATCCATCCCAATGCATATGAACACACACCACAACCCATGCAATCCATGCCCAGAATCAAGTGTGTTCAAAACCTTTCAATAAAGCATCACCCTTTTATTGAAAACACCTTTTCCCTCCAAACAATTTTCCAAATCCAGCAAAACCATATTTTAAAATCACTATTTTAAAATCAAGAAACCAAAACACTTTGCACAACCGTTCTTTCAATTTCCACAATTTCATCAAAACCCATAAATCATCACTAAAGAAGATTTATAACATGTTTTTCACCACAATTTCAAAATCAAAACCAATAAAATAAATCAATTTTAACTAAGCCTTCAAGTTCTAAGAAAGAGGAATTGAGAGTGAATCCACCTACCTCAATAAATTGGGCGAAACTAATCCACGGACGAAGAACGCACAAGAACACCGGGTCAAAACTCCAAAAACCCTCTATATATCTCTTCTCCTAACACAACCAAGACCAAATATTGTCATATTTGGAATCCAAACCATTATATCTACCCATAACGGGCATAGATCTAAGAAAACAATAGAAGAGGAGAAGTAGATCTAAGAAACCGATCAAGAACGATAACATACCTTAAGAATCCGGCTTCGTTTCACCAAGAGAAACCTTCAAATTGCCTCCGGAATGCTTGGGAGAAGTCTTCCAACCTTCAAGGGATATTAATCCCGAGTTAGGGCCGCTTAGGAGGTTTAAACAAGGAAATTAAAGGAAAAACAAGTTAGATCCACAATTTTAGGATCTAACTTTAAGTGACCGCACGGTTAGTCCGCACGGTTTGACAAACCATGCGCTAACCATGCATTGGATACTGCCTCGGCCACCCTTCTCGCATGTTTTGGCTGTATGGTTAGACAAACCATGCGCCGACCATGCATAATCCACTACCTCCAAGGCCCACTACGCACGGTTTGGCCGCACGGTTAGACAAACCGTGCGCCGACTGTGTGACTTCCCCATTGCCTCTAAACATCAATCCAAGTTCTCCCGACTCTCCTATTCAACACCCTTAACTTTAAAACCATGAAAAGCATCAATAAAGGTTTACATACTGGAAACCGGGGGTACTACAGGTTTTTTTCATCCAAAAGATCATCTCTGAAAGGTTTATCCCACTTCACAAAGAAGATAATCCAAGTAGTGTGGTATAAATTTCTAACCACTCCTTTATCTTTTATATTTCATTATGTGAACTAATTATTCATAAAATTACATTACACCACATTAAAATAATAATATTATTATAAAATTTATACTGATTTATTATTATAATGATGATAAATGCATTAACTACCCACTCTTTTCCATTAAAAAACAAAAACCTGAATTGTGCGTATGTGTGAACTACCACCTCCACAAATAAAAGTGTTTAATTTTACTTAAGAAAATTAAATAGATGGTATAAAATGTTAATTTATAAAATAATTATGATATATAAGACATGTTTAATAGTCTTAAATAATGAACCATATTGTTCATTTCTCATGTTCCTCAAAAAATGAAATTATCATCCATGTATATGTGGAAACTACCACCTCTATAGAATGGTGCATTCAATTTTTATATACCACCTTCATGCATGGTTTTAGTTTATAATTAATGAATATATATTATATATATTATTATTATATATCATTAATATTACTTTTTTTGGGACAAATTAATTAATGATAATTATAAGGTAATATGTCGATACTGATAAATTATGTAAAACTAATTTTCCCCCGAATTTGCATTAATAAAAGACAAAAAAACAATCATATAAGGTAATTATAACATTACAAGAAATTATTGAAATTAAATTTGAGTAATTTAATGTCTTTTAATGATTAAATTTGGGAAAATAATAAATTATGACATCTCTATTATAAAATTAATAAAAATGATCAACACTCGTTCATAAAAATCTAACACACAAAGAGAATCATTAAAAATTAAGGTTTTAAATGGAAATTTATATGAATAAGTTTATTAAATAGGTAATTAATATGTTTATCTTTATGATAAATAAGGTTGAAGTACTTCCTTGGTAATCAAGAGTAAAGGAAAGGGTTACTCATCTCTATTTTCCATTCAAAAAGACATGTTTTATATTACAAACCATTGTTTTATATGGCGTATTCACTACACTGTTGATTTTATATGGGATAATCATCTTACATTTCATTATATTTTAAGGATTTTTTTAACTCCCTTTCATATTATTATAAATCAAACATTCCATGATTCGTAAGGGACTTAGGTAACTTAAATATATTTCCTTTAGTTATACAATTTTTTTAAACTTCGAACTTCAATGTTCCCTATATTCAATGATCTCATTTTTCATATAATTTAAACCTTTATCTGTTTGTGTAAAATTAGTTCATAATTAAAATCCCCTTCCATGAATGATTTTATTTTCTATAAAATTATAATGCGTTTTGAATAATTCTGATCCTCTTAAGTTTTGATTTCTCTTAAAATTCTCTTATGTTTACACATAATATAAATGTTATATATTTTTTATTTTAAAATACAAATATGTATGCATTCATGTGATCTTCATAAATTCCTTTTAAATATAATATTTTTCTACTATCTTTTATAATTTTAGTTATATTTTTCTCTTTATGTCAATATATATATATATATTTTCTATGGTGTTATGTTTTTTAAATCACCCTCTAAATGTTTTTATAAAGTTACTCTTTTGGGTGATTGAATTTGGTATCAATTGATAATGATTATGTGTTTATTTATATGATACATTTTTAAATGTAATATGAAACCTATTCTAATTCATGGGTTTTAATGATGTGATGATTAATTTTTTTTTCTTATGGAACACATGTGTATGATTAATCTTTAAGTGATGGATGAGACTATATAGCACTCCAATACATTGTGTAAATCATTAAATATCATGAGATAATGGTAAAATGAGTAGTGATGCTCAATATAAAATGAGAAACATGTTGTGATGCATGATATTATATGTGAAACATGTTGTGATTTCCGATCAACTATGGGAAACAGATTGTGATACCTGATCCTCTATTGGAAATATGTATTGATTCCTAATCCAAAATGTTTCATTTATATGATTATATTAGTCTCAAACTACTCTGATATACAACTATGATATTATCCCCTAATAATGATTTAAGTCTCATGTTTTCCTATAATTTACACCTTGATATATGCTTGATCATATGGGATTACATTTCCTTCAATCATGCCAGATGAACCATTTTTATGATTCCATGTTTATTTAATCATAGATTTATCTCATACTTATATGTTCACATATACCTCTAATATCAACCTAGGTAACATGTTTATTTATTTATTTTCCCCATAACGGGCATTTCAATTCTCCCATTTCTTATGTTTCCATTTCTAAAGCAATAAGGATGAGTTTAGATTGGTATATTTTTAGAAGAATGTCTAGTATGATGAAATTATGGGGAAATGTTTTCAGGAATTGTGAAATAAGTTTCTTTTATAGCTAGTATCCAAAGAAACTAAACCTCTTGATTCTCAAGATTTTGAGTTTATTAAATAATTCAATGTTTTAATTATGGAAATGATGTAGAGTAAAGACATGTTTAACTTGGATCACCTCAATTGTTATTAAGGGGAAGTTCTAGTTATTTTTATAGATTATTTTACTCACCTTTGTTATTAGGGTTAAAGAAACTTGGTAAAAACCCAAGATATGAGTCTAATTATATGATCATATACTAAAATATTATTAAAGTATTGAGTAGGTGGTTATCCTAGTTATACATCCCTGTATTGATACTAGGAAATAGATATGGCTATGGAATAGATTTATATAGGGATAATCACCTTGAGAAGTGTTAGTTGAGAATTTAATCAATCATCAAACTGATGTATGATGAGTGGGCCTAAGACCTCACACCTAGATAGACACACACAAATGATATTATTTGGTTGATAACATCATATTTAAGAAAAAACTATAAAGGATTAATATCCTTGTTACTTTGTGGTATTAATATGATAAGTATAAGATAACCTAACTTAAAGTTACATAGGTTAAACTAAAATTGATATAGGTTAAACTAAAGAAATTATAATATAATGTGACTATGTAAAAGGTTAAAAGGTTTTAAGTTTGAAACCATTTTATGTTATTGATTATGATAATACCCACATGATTTTAAATGTATGTCACTCATGTTAACCCATTTTGGTTTCAGAGATGGATAGAACTAGAAGAAAACAAATTAATAATGGGTATGAGGGACAATGCAATAAAATACCCAATGAACAACGCAACAGAGTGGGATAGAGTACAAAACCTCATATAAATACTCACCATTTTTCACATGCTACGAATAATAACATAAATTGTGTTAATCTACCAAAAATAGTATAGAATAATCTATTTGAAATTTAGGATTTCATGAAACAATGGACACACTCCATCAATGGATCTTCTAATCCACTTATTTATGATAAATATATCAATGTTATGGAAAATTTATTTTCCATTCTCTAGTTCATGGAATAAGAGAAGGTTTTTATAGTTGTTTATCAATTGGAAGGTGAGTCTGACTAATGGTGGAGTCTAATAAAAATAAATCGAAGAAAGATTAGGTAGAATTTTTGGCATGTGAAGATTTCAAGAAAGTGTTCTTCACCATGTATTTTCCATGAACACCTCACACAAATATGGAGATGGAATTATGGGAGTTGAAATTAAAGGATGATGAATCCATTGAAAATTACAAAGAAAACTTCACAATAGTGGAATGGTATGCCTCCATATTTGTTATAGATCCTTATAGTAAAATTGAAAAATTCTTTAGTGGCCTTAAACCATGTGTTTGAATAGAATTATCTTTAAGAGACTTTGTAAGCTATGAAGAGATTGTTTGATGAGAACTTAAGGTGGAGATGGAAGTTGTAAACTCTCATTACTCTAGAGACAAGAAACATATGATGGAGTTTTAGGGGAAATTTGATGAAAAATACTTTCAAGAAAACAATATTCAACTCTAGTTATGCTACAGATGTGGGAATAAACACTTAAAAAATTTATTAAGTGGTCCATTAAGATATTTTAACTATATAAGAGCTATCTATCAAGATTTTTAATGATACAATCATGAAAAAAGTCCAAAAAAGATAATTTGGTCCCTAATAATACACCTCTAACTCTTCAATTTATAAAATTCAAGGAGTTTTGATATTATGCTAATAAATGATCTAAACCTATAGATAATGAAGAGAATAATCCCTACAACCCTCCCAAACCAAGGGAATAAGGGATAACGTATGTATTCAATTCCACTGAGGTGGATCAAGATAATGAAGTGATGTGAGGTATACTTATTCTTCATTTTAGATCTATGAATTCCTTATTTGATTATGATTCTTTATATTATTTTATATCACACATTTTTTCTATGAATATGAAACCCTTAACTTAAGTTTTAGATATTAAACAATATTTAAAAACACTTGGTGGTACTATTATCATATATAAGATATACAGATCCTCTCTGATAAAAATTTATGAGAGGATACTTCTTTTAGATCTAATTATTCTATCCTTGGTTGAATTAAGAATAATATTTGATATGGATTGGTTATCCCTAAATCATTCCCATATCAATTTTCTAGAGAATGAGAACTTAATTTTCATCCCAAATCATATTATTCTCAATTATCAATATAAGGATCATATCACATTTGAAGGAAATTCTATAACATGGGTTCTTGATACCCAAAAATGATAGATTTATAGCTCAAAATATTTGAGAAGAAGTCAAGATTAATGATATGCCTATTGTATGGGAATATACTAATGGATTCCTAGATGAACTAAATAGTATTCCCATAGAGAATAAGGTTGATTTATTGATTTAACTTATACTAGGATCTATAATTATCTCAAGGAGTTAGTATATGATGCATTTTATTGAATTTTAGAAATTAAAGAATCATCTAAAGACGAATTTAGACAAGGGTTTTATCTGCACAAGTGTTTCACCATGGGTAGAACCCGTCATCTTTATTTATAAGAAATATGGTTTAATGAATCTTTTCATTGGATATAGTGATCTTAATGATATCATAATTAAGATTAAAAACCATTTAACTGGTATTAACGCCATTCTAGAAAAAATAAGAGGAGCTCAACACTTCTTAAATATTTATCTTTGATCTTGATATTATCATTAGGGGTAAAAAGGGAAAGAACTTCAAAAAATAGGTTTCCCAATGAGATATAAAAACTATAAACTTATAGTTATTCCATTTATAATAACTAATTATCTTATAATATTCATGGATCTAATGAATAGAGTTATTAGAGACTACCTTGATCATTTTTTGGTTTTCTTTATAGATGATATTCTTATATACACAAAGAGAAAGTAAGATCCCAGATATTGTTTATATATTGGGTTAAATACATTGATAAAGGAGAAATTGTATGCTAAATTTTTCAAGTGGGAATTCTTGGTATAGAAATTATTATTCCTAGGTCATGTAATCATAAGCATGGGAATATCTTCAGATCCATCAAAGATAGAAGTGATTGAGAAATGTCCTATAATGACCACTGTAACCGAGATCCATAGTTCTTTTGGGTTGGAAATGTATTATCAATTATTTTTGAGATACTTATCAAAAAATTAAAAACCACTAACCAATTTAACCTAGAAGGCAGTAAGGTTCCTTTAGATAGAGTAATGTGAATAAATTTTCAAGGAACTAAAAAATAGGTGGGTTAATGATCCAATAATTACATTACCCTAAGTGGGGGAAGGGTTTGTAATATATAGTGATGCTTAAAAAAAGGGTTTAGGTTGTGTCCTCATGAAAAATGATAAGATGAATTTTTATTTCTCACACCAATTAATGAATCATGAGAAAAAGTACCCAACACTTGATTTGGTGATGGTGGTAGTGATCTTTGCATTAAATATTTGGTTAAATTATCTTTATAAAGAAAAGTGTGATATATATATACTGATCACAAGATATTAAAATAAATATTCACATAAAATGAGTTTAATATGTTCCAAAGGAGATAGTAAACATTAATAAAATATTAAGAATACTCAATACATTACCACCCTGGGAAGGAAAATAAGGTGGCTGAAGTTCTGAGTATAAAATATCATGCTACCCTATCCATGATAAAGATTGAAAAAGAAACATTTCTTATGAATTTACTAGGGATATATCTTGAATTCCCAAGGTATGTTGTAAAATACTATACTAGATAAATGACTTCTCAACCATCCATTAATGTGAAGATCAAAGAAGCCTAGAAAGATGATGTCAATTTATAAAAAGGTAGTGAATATTATAGAGTTAAACTTTGATAAAGTTGAATTTATATAGTATGGAACTCAGATATGTGTCCCGTAAAAATTAAAATTAAAGAAGTATCTTTTTGATGATGAACATAGCTCATCATTCTCTATTCTTTTAGGAATAAAAAAGATGTATAAAGACTTAAAAAAACTTCTGGTGGGGTAAAATAAAGAGATAAATTATAGAATACTTATCTCGATGCTTGGAATTATAGTAAGTTAAGGCTATATAGTAAGAATATAAGGGTATGTTGCAACCATTACCCATAACAGTATGAAAATGGGAAAAATCACTATGTACCTCATTATAGGACTCCCCAAAACATCTAAATACCATAATGATATTTAGGTTATAGTCAATCAACTTATGAAGTTAGAACATTTTATTAAAATAAAAGAATATTTATCTCTTGACCAACTCACCAAGATATATAAAGGAAGTGGCGATTCTATATGTAATACCCATATCCATTCTATTTGATCAATATCCAAGGTTTACCTTGAGATTATAGAGATGTATTTATAAATCATTTGATATAGAACTGAGTTTTAACACTTCTTATCATGATTCCTGGGATAATTAGTCTGAACCATTTAAACTCTTGAGGATATGATGAGATCTTATTCGATGGATTTCTAAGGATTTTTGGATCAACACCTCCCCCTGGTAGAGTTATCATATAAAAAAATTTCCATTATATTATTTTGATGGCAACACATGAGACCCTTTATAGGAAGATATGTTAGACTCCAATATGATGGGACGAATTTAGAGAGAGGAAGTTGACAGGTCCTAAACTTGTCCAAGAAATGACAAAGAAGGTTCAGATATTTTAGAGACATATGAAAGTGGAAAAAATTTGATAGAAGAGTTATGTAGATAATTAATTATGATATATATAGTTTTAATTTTACCATAAGGTGTTTCTTAGAATATCCCTATGGATGTGGGTTATGATATTTGAGAAGAAATGGAATCATAACCCTAGATACATCAGTTCATTTGAGAACCTTGATCATGTTGAGGATGTATGCTATCTCTTATCACTCCCACCACACCTCCCTCAAGTGCATGATGTGTTATTTATATTTATTTTTAGGAATCACATACCTAATTAATAACATGTATTGATCTTAAATATGTATAAATGGAACAAGACATCTCATATGAGGAATAAAATGTGTGAATATTTGATCGAAGAGACAATGTTATGAGAAATAAGACCACCAATCTAATCAAAGTTTTATAGAGAAATCAAAAACTTGATGATGCTACATGCGAAATTGACAATGTGATGAGAGAAAAGTTATCTTACCAATTTTCTTCTATGTAATAAAAATTCAAGGATGAAATTCTTTCAAATGGGGATAGAATGTAACAACCCAAGTTTTAGAAAAATATTTTTCCTCAAATAAATACTATGTTCGATAGCTTTCTGTATATGAAACACCAAAACCAAAAAAATATAGACTTATGTAAGGTAGTTATAGAATTTATTGGTATATTTGTGGTAAAAAATTATAAAATATATATAAATATACATAAAAAAATAATTTTCACTTTTAATATCGAATAAACTAGTGCAACTAACAAATAATAAAATCATTTTTTCTAAAATTTAATTTTTTTGTATAATATATTCTTGTAAAAATAAAGGATTGGTCCCAGTTTAATTATTAGTTTATTGGAAAAAAATAAAAATATATAATTTACCAAAAGTTGTTTTCTTATAAAATACAACCCCTTTCTATCCTAGATCTCCCCCTCTAGCTCTCAGATCCTCCTAGGTTTTCCTCCTAAAACCTTCCGTTATATGGTCAGTGGCATGTCTGAATGTTGTTCCTATCCATTTACTTCATTTATTCACCTCTTTTCTCATACTCCTACCATATTAATCTCTACTATTTAATATTTCATGGTGGTGTAGTTTTCTTGGTGTAAGTCTTACAGGGAGGATTTTTTGGTCCCGATGAAGGTAGTCACTATTAAATCCCCTAGACAATTATAACCTACTCTGACCTATCAATCCACTATTCCTCTTAAGTTCAGATATAGAGAGATGGTAACACAATGGTTTGGGGATAAGTGGTTTGGTGGTCGAGAGGTTTTCATGATCTCTTATGTTGGATCGATATTTTTTTTGGATACTGGTTTCATTTTCTTTGTGATGCTGATGTTTGGAGCCCTCGTTCGTTCAAATACTTGCCCTAACCTCAAGTCCCTATGCTCCTCTCTGAGTTGGATCTATAGTAGTGGTTCCATAGAGGTTTTGAGAGATGGGGTTTGGTGGCTGGAGGTGCTCCTCGTGCATCCTGATCCAGTTTTCTTCTTTGTTGATGTTTTGGTTTCTCTTCCACTTTGCTGAGGGACACTTTTAGAGGTGGAAATGACAACAATGACGAATACATTTCAGTTTTTTGGATTTCTTTCTTATATTATTAGTGAATTTTTTTATTATTCTATGATGGTTGATCTATTTGAGTCTTACTCAGTGAAGCTTTTAATAGTTCATGATGACATGGTTTTTACGGTGGCTATGATGGACTCCAATGATCTTTGATTACTGGTGTGGGGTTTTGACGATGATAACGATGACGATGCTTGGACAGTGATGTCGATGGTGGTAATTCATGTTGATGATGGATGGAAATGGGACTCGACTGACGTGGTTGATGATGAAAGCTACTTTGATAGGGATGATGAAATGATAAATGATGTGGAACTAACATGATGCAGGAGGCAGCTTGCAGCTCAAATCTCGTAGCCCGAGGTGATTTTTAAAATGTTTGTTTCATGAATTTGGGTGTTTTGAATTTTGAACTTCATTGATTAGTGGATGTTTTTTTTTAATTTTGAATGATGCTATTATGTGATGTTTTGTTTTTGGTATGTGAGGTTCTCACTAAACCTTAAAGTGATTTTTTATAAAATTCAAAAAAATTATTGGAGGTTTTCCTATAAAAATAGTTTTAACTATATTTTATGTTATTAATAAAAAATATTTTTTTTTTCAATTTTATGATGTGGATTTTAAAAAATTATCTTCATTTTTTGATTTATGTTTTCATTATTATATTAAGATATTTTTTGAGTTTTTTCTAAATAAATTGTTTTTTAGGTTAATAATGGAATATAATGTATTTACAAATACCGTTCCATTTATGGAATTATTATTTTATAAAAATTATTTGGAAATTTGTGAAACCATTTTCTAAAAATATATATGAATATTATGAGTAATATTAAAAAATTTAAAATATTGATTCTATTTTACAAACCAACATTGATTGTTTTAGCGTTTAAATAATATTTTTTAAAGAAATTATTTTTTATACAATATATAAATATATTTTTAAATATAAATTTTCTTAATTTAAGAAATTAAATAAAATTAAATGTATTTCCAATTTTTGAATTAGCAGGTCAAGATTAAATAATAAGGACTATTTTATATTTTATTCCTAAAGGATAAGTTACATAGGTAATAACTTGTTAACACAGTAAAATTTAAAATGGTTAAAGAAAAAATCATAGGGTTAATAACCTCAAAAAGTTTGAAAATTTTGAGGGTTTGGATATTGATGGTATATGTACATAAATAATACATTGATACCCTATTTTAATTAATAAATCTCACAAATAATTTCATAATCAATGGACCTAAAGGTCTAGTGTTCTAAAGACTAGCTACATAGACATCTTATTCTACAACACTTATGAACATTTCTTCATAATTGTTCTCCTCTATACCCCCTTTAAAACATATGATATGATATAATCATCTTAATAACATAGGTAATGGAATTATTAGAATGGGGTGTGCTCTAATACTCAATAAGAGAAACATGTCAATTAGTCATAACTGTTAAATCATAAACATGAGGGAAAACATGAACAAGGGATAAATATCAAATACAAAGATCATGGGATCACAAGTGAAAATAATAAAAATTTATTGATATTTATGGATTGGGGAATAAAAATATAATACTAAATAAATGTCATCAAAACATTTCTTAGGAACATATAAAAGAAATCAAATAAAATATGAAATAATAATATAAAAAAGTGGAATATATTTAAAAATTGGAATATCATAAACATTATTAATAGTTTATAAATAAGGTAAAATATCAAGAAGTGGAACATGTATAATCATATAAATCCATTATGAACTGATCCAAGTACGTATAACCTTTAATTTATATGAACAAATCTAAGTATATCTACCCTTTAGTTTGTGAACAGATCCAATTATGTCCACCCTTTAGTTTGTGAACAAATCCAAGCATGTCAATGCTTCATTATCTCATGAGAAACAATGAATTATAAGGTGATATAGGACCCCACCAGTCATTATCCATAGATATTAGCTCAATTTTTAAAAAAATCATTCATCTTATCATAAATAACCCATAAGAAGAAAATAGGTTTAATATCTTTTCCAAATGTTATCACTTAAGAAAATATGATCATTTGATACTAAAAACCTAATATATGAAAAGGACTTCTTAATAATGGTAAATATAGGGTGATTTAGGAACCATTACTTTATTGGATAAGAATTATTTGAAAATAGAAGTGAAAACACAAAAATATTTTTCTTAAAAAACATTTCTCAATGTCATCTTAAAAAGACATTATTTTCATGTCACCTTACAAAAAAAATCATAATTTTCCTAATATACTATTTTAGTACCATATTCACACATAAAAATATTTTTAACCTTCATTTATAATCATTATTTACATGTATATTATTTTTTCTCTATTTTCCCACATTAGGTGTTTATAGTTTTGAAAATGAGTGCTTTATCTCTTGGATCTCCCCCTCCCCCTCTCCGCCCCGCCTAGGGTTTCCTCCTGAAATCCTATGATGCGGGCCTGTTGGAAAATCTAAGAAAATATCCTTCCTCCCATTTCTATCTTATCCTCTTCTTGGATCTTTCTACTTCTCCCTTCCCTGTTTGGAGGCCGGTTATTGGTGTTTTCATTGGAACCATTGGCCACTCCACTGATCTAACCTCTAGTTCCCTTGATAATTTCCAGGTTGGATCTGAAGTAGGGTTTCTAAGAGGTTTTAGGATTTTTCGATTCAGTGTAAATTGGTTCTCAAAGCACTCCGGTGTTGTACTTTCTTTATTTTTGGATTTTTTCTCCATCTTCATAGTGTTGTTTGGGTTCCTCATCCTCTCTGTTCCCTACTCTGGCCTCATGTCTATCCAGGCCTCTCCAAGACAGATCGAGTGTGGGGTGATGCTGAGGTTTTGGGATGTGGGTTCAGAGGCCATCTGTGTTCTTGACATGTACTTTCATCAGGGAGGTGGAAATTGGTGGTTGGTCTCTCTAGTTCTAGTGTGGAATTATCAGTATTGACGGTGTACTCTGACAGTTACATTTCCAGAAAATAGGTTTGATGGAAGATCATAGTTGATGATGGAACAGTCCGTATGTAGGTGATTCCTAAGAAGGGCTAGCGGTTCAAGGTCTCATGAGGCTTTTCAGATCTAGATGAGTCTCAGTGTCTTAGAAGCAACAATGTCGTCTTCTCTACGATGAATATGGTTTTTGTGGTTTAATGGTGACGATGGTTTCTGATGGTTAGATATTGATGATGGTGATGATTTTTTTTTGTTGGTGACAGTGACTGAGGCATAATGTTGGCTGAAGATGTTAAGCATATCGTGATGATGATGACCGAGGCATGTTGATTGTTTTTCTATTTTTGAATTTTAAATTTTGAAATGGTTTTACATTTCACAGCAGTATGGAGTTTTGGATGGTGTTGATGGATGCAGTTGATTTCTTGAAATTTTAATCTTTACTTGATGGTAGGACTTTTTGGATTTTTAAGTAGGTGGTTTTTGAAGGGTTTTAATCTATTTTATGTTTTTCCAAGTTGGAACTTTTTTAAGGTTCACAATTACCCTTTAAAAGTTTTAGAAAATAAAAAATATGGATTGTGGAGGTGTTTATAGTATTGATTTTTTTATTAGTTTCATAGGATTAGTTTCGGTATTCATTCTTATCCAAGAGTTCATCACTAAAATATAATTAAATTTACTATAATGTACGAATTATAATGATTTATAAAACTTTAATTTCCATTGATGACTGTTTTACACTTTATCCATGAAGATAAAATCAATTAAAAGCAGAATTTAGTGATTTTCATAACCAATTAAAGGTGTTTTATAAATTATTGAGATAAATATTGATGTATCCATTATATAAAAAATAATTATTTAAATATTAATATTATATTATATAATTAATTATGTTTTCTTATTTGTCAATGATTTAATTTCATAGCATTGTTTAAGTAGGTGGTCAAACTGATCCAAACATGAACCTACCATGATTATTGATGATTATGTGGTCATTTAGTTTTTATATCGTTAAAAAATTAGAATAATGATATCATTTTGTGTTTATTAGAGTGATATATCAAAATTATAAATTAATTAAAATAAATATTTTTGGATAAGAAAATATTACATAATTTGAATAAAATATCTTCCTCTTAGTATGTTTGTTTTAAATGATAGAATTAATGATGATCATTTGTTGATCATATCATTAATAAGTTCTTTAATATTTCATAGAAGAACATTAATGATATAATTAACATAATAATTATCAATTAAACCCATTATCATGACCATCCTTGTAAGGTGTTGATGAAAATAAAAATAGAAATCAATCGTTCCATGGAGGCGATAGTCCACATGTACACATAGTTGATGATTAAATTTTTCCATAGAATGATAGAAATGTATAATATGTTTTATAATTTTAAAAACATAAATATGTTACATATATGATACTTTTTTATTAAATTAATCATTAGGACCAACTGTGTAAGGTTGTAAGGAAAATTAAACGCGACTCTTTGTGGAGGCAGTAGTCTTCACAGACATGAATACCAATTTCAATTTTCTTAAGGGAAAAATTAAGTGTGGTTAATTATTGTACCATCATTATAATAACATATAAGTCTAAAAATAATAATTATGTTATTATTTTAAGATGGGTTAATGTAATTTTAGGAAGAATAATTTTACATAAATAAATAAAAAAGAGAAAGAGAGGTTAGGAACTTATAACTCACTCCTTGAAATATCTCCTTTTTAATGGGGATTAATCCATTGAGGGATGGTATTTTTAGAAGAAAAAAATACTATTTAAGGTTTATATTTGTTATTAGGGGAGGTTTGGTCATAGTTTGGGATGAACTTATGGGCTTTTTTGTGAGGATAAGTGAATATAGGATATCTTATTTTATAAGAGAAAATGGATGACATTTTTGTAAATACCCATAATTTTTGTAAAAATGTTTTTTCAACTAATGTTTTAATAATGATTTGGAACCTTTATCCCTTAAATGACCACTTTATCCATTTTTAGCTTTTACTATTGTAACTAGTTTTTAACTAAGGAAAGTTAATCATAATGACTAAAAATAAAGTTGAACTTACTAGATAATTTGGAACTATTTATTCTAATTTTTTATTTTATTTTCTCTAATTCAATTTCTAAAAGTTCTAAATATCAATTTAAATATAATAAATGTGTAATATATTAAAATAGTTTTTGAGAAAAATATTACTTGAGTTCTAAAACATCAATCATAGGCATGTAAACAATTATAAATATTTTAAAATGTATAGTTCCAATTATAAAATAAATATTTTGTGAATAAAAATGTTTTATAACTTTTTATATTATACTTATATAGTAATAATGGTCTAAAAAGGCGTATTATTACTAAAAACTATATATTTTACTATTCAGCTAAAAACCTTTCATTTAGAAAAATATAAAAAATTAATACTTAGCTAATATTATTATTATAAGTCTAAAAAATATATATTTATTTAATTTTAAATTATAAAATTATAAAATTTTTATTTTCAATAAAATATAAATTATAAAGAAAAAATGCTTTTATTAAAAAAAGAAATTTTAAATATTAAGTGTTCCTAATATTATTTCATATCAATTTATAATTTAAATAATTATAATATATTATTTAATATACTAAAATACTATATATTATAAATTAATATTGGTTGGTTTAATTTTTTGGATAAAATATACAATACTTTTAAAAAGTTATTTGAGAAAGAAAAATTCAAATTAATATTAAATATCATATATTGTTTATCCTATAAATGTAAGAATTTTAAGATGATTAATATAATATTATTTACTAGTGGATTTTATTGTTTTTATAGCTTAATAATATTCCTCTAATATGTATCAACTCATTTTATTTCGGTGTCTTATGTGAAACAATCAATCAAAGATAAAACTAATTTAGAGAAGAATAAAAAATATTCCAAAATATTAGGCATTAAATTATACCCCCTTAAAAATAATTTCATCCTCGAAATTTTTATTACTAGGAATGAATAAAGTAAGGGTAGTTTTTTCTCATTACATCCTCCAGTTCCCATGTAGATTCTTCAAACTTATTATTCCTCCATATAAATTTTACAAGATAAGTGGTCTTGTTATATTGCTCCTTATCTCTTTAATCCAGAATTTTCTCTGGTTGTTCCTTATATGAGATATCATGTTCCATTTTCACAACTTTTGAGTTCAGTATATGTGAAGGGTATGGTGTTTACTTCTTAAAAATTGATAACTTAGACACATAATTTACTTAGTAGAGTTTAAGAGGGAGTGTTAAGAGATAAGATACTGTGCCGAGATGATTATGGATTTTTGAAGGGAATAATGTACCAAGGGATCAATTTTACTCTCATACCAAATATCATAACCCACATCCATGGAGATATATGAAGGAATAAATTTTCATTCAACTATATCTAATTTATTATTATCTACAAATATATTCTGTTGAATTTAATTTTCATTCATATTTCATTGAATGGTTTGAATATTCTCTAATATTTCTTGGACAAACTCCGGATCTATCAACTTCCTATATATAACTTCATCCCAACATATTAGAGTCCTAAATCTATTCTCATATATAGAATCATATAGTTCTATATGAATTCTATAATGGATACTATTTTTATATGATAACTCTACCAAGGGTATGTATTGATACCAACATCCTTGTAATTACATCGCACAAGATCTCAATATATCCTCTAGAATTTGGATGGTCCTAATAGACTAACCATATATCTAATGGTTATATATAGTGTTGAAACTAAACTTTGTTTTCCTATTATTTCTAAATAATTTTCAAAAACCACAAGGTAAACCTCAGATATTGATAAGATACAATGGATAATAGCACCCCATGTAATCTTACCACTTCTCTTATGTATATCTTGGAGAGTTGTTTAGGATATAAATTTTATTTAAAAGAAATAAAATTTTCTAACATTATTAGGCAATAGAATACAACCCATATGGAATTATAGACTTTAAATTTCCCAGGGAGTCACAAAGAAAAATGGAATTTTTTCTTATTTCTATATAGGTATGGGTAATGTTTGCAATATAACCTTTGAATTTTGATGTTCAACCTTAAATTATTAGTATACCAACCATTGATATATATATTTCATGATTTCCCTCTTCATGTTATCCCATAAGAAGTTTTTCTTTATATATCTATTCATAAATGTGCTTCCTATATGAAAAGATAAGGATGATTTATGAGAATTATCCAAAATTTACCCCATAAAATTTGGTTTATGAGACACATATCTATCTTCTAAACCTTATAAATTCATATTTATCAAAGATGAACTCCAGAATAGTCACTACATGTTTCTGTAGACATGCATCATATTTATGGGATTATTTTATCCTCACATGAATATATAGTTGAGTAATCATTTTGGAAATATAATATTTCTCTCATTACCTTATGATTACAATATTCATATATTACAAATCAATGAGTATTTAGTTTTTTTTTTGATATTTATTATGGATAATATAGAATGATCCTTATTGCTCAAGGTACCATCCACCTCTTTCACCTTCCTAGGGTGGTAATATAGTGAGAAATCCTAGGAATTGATTAGATATAACCATGTACTTTGGTGTATATACAACTCTTTTTGAGTGAATATATACTTTATAATCTTATTATTATTATAAATATAATACTTTTAACCATAAGGAAGATACTGCCAAATTTTTAATGCAAAGATTACTAATGCCTGCTCCGGATAATGTATTAGGTATTTTTATCTTGATTCTTTAGTTAAAATTATTAATAAGCAATTAACTCATAATTATTCATAATAATGAATCTAAAATCTTTCATGAATACATCACTATATATCACAAACCCTTCTCCACTATAAGGTAGTGCAAGTACATGCATGTTAACCAATCTCTTGTTAATCTCTTAAAATATTTCCTCATATTTCATTGTCTAGAGGAACTTCACTCACTTACTTTTCAACTTGGTTAGTGTATTGTATAATCATGAGAAGTTTCTCAAGAAATAAAGGCATTATCGAAATAATCCAAGAAAACATTGGATATCTGTCATAGAGGTTGGTCTCACCCATTTTTCAATCATGTTTGTCTTTAATGTGTTAATAGATATACCCTCAGTGGTGATAATATAAGCTAAGATGTATTATTGTTACAAAAATAATTCACACTCTCGAAATTTATCATATAATTGTTTTAATGACCTTATCATAATTCTCAAATTCATTTCATATTCTTCCTTTCTTTAAGAATATATGAGAATATAATTAATAAAGACTACCATAAATCTGTCAAGGTAGTCTCTAAATAAACTATTCATCATGTCTATACAGATAATAGGAGAATTTATAAGAACAAGATTGATCACTATAAATTCATAGTGTAACACCCCAATATTTTATATGTATTTTCTTTAAAATAATCTTGTGATAATTTATAACTCTTCTTATAAGAAACCCTAAGTCTAAATGAACCATTATATTGTATATTATCACAACCTAGCTATTAAATTGATATGGTTGAATATTAATAACCACATTATGATATATATATATATAAAGGTTTTAAATAATGAAAATTTATTGATCAATTCATAATAAATTAGTACATTATTTTTGGTAAAGTTATTTTATGATTTTAAAATATGTTTTCTAAAAAATGGGTTTTGTTTTATTTTTTTGCATAGAAAATATAATTAATATATAAATTTTTTAAATATTTTATTTTATTTAATGAATATTATTTTTAAATGATCATTTCAATATTATCTTAGGTTAAACTTTTAGGTTTTTTCTAAAAAATATTTTTTTCAATGAATAGTGAAAATACTAACTTTTGTAAAAATGTCATTTATTTTCAATTAATATTATCATTATGTTATAAATTTGATATTAAAGTAACATAATCCTAATTTAATGATAAATAATCTAATTAATTACACAATAATCATCATTATACTTGATTTTGGTATAAGTCTATTTTTGGGCTTAAAAACACATTTTTCTAAAAACTATTTTATGCGTACAATGTGTTTTTATCTTAATAAATTTAATTAATCTATATTTATTAATTATTTTAATTACATATATGTATTATATATTCATTAAAATGTTTTAAAATTCATTTTATTATTTTTATAATGCATGAAATGGAAGTAAAGTCAGTTTTATGCATAATAATGCATTTTTCTAAAAATTGGTTTTTTTTTTGTTTTCCATGATAATTTTAAATTTAATTTTCACCAATTATATAAATAGAATTTAAAAAAATGGATTAAATATTTTTAATTATAATTTTTAATTTTTTTAATGAGTCCACATTCAATTTTGGTTATAATGAATAAAAAAATTGTTAAAAATTGTTACCAAAGTTAAGGTTAAAACAAGTTTTCCAGGGTGTTTAACAAAGAGATAAGTTTAAGATTGGTTGAAGATATTTTTATTGTATATTATCTTAAATTCTAATTATTTTCTATTTTAATCCACATTCATAAGAAAATGACATTAAATTATTTAAATCATTTATGTAATTCCAAGAACGTCTACTCCCTCACTTATAAAAGGAAACATTATTTTCTCTCTTATTCACGAATTTTTTGACTTATATCTTAGGAAATTTATAACCTAAAACCTTCATATATTACCACTAGTCTTCTATTAAGAACAATATTTCAGGTATTAAGGTGTAATTTAAAGGTGTTCTTTCAAAGAAGAGGAATAAATCTTAATTGAGCCTTCTCAATTTTATTTCTTCTTCCAGCTTCTCTAAACCAATTGTATCGATCATAAAATTATTAATACAGGAACATAAATATATTTTTATGTTATTATGAATATTCTACAACCATTTAACACCTCTTTTCCATCAAATGAGAAATAAAAGTATCACTCGTGTGTACGTGTGGACTACCACCTCCATGTAGTAATATGATTCACATTTAATCATTGCATCACATTGATGGATATAATGATGTATTTAATAAATATATATGACATAACTATGATTATTTAATGATAAATCATTTTTTATCTTTCTTCCATTACTTTCATTAAAAAATAAAATCAATATTCATATATATGTATGGACTACTGTCTCCATGAACAATTTAATTCGTTTTTCAATCTATACATTTTATGGATGGTTTTAAATATATACATATATATATATATATATATGATATTTATATAATTATTAACATTATATATTATATATAACCATGATAAATATGAATGTACTATAATAGCTGAATCAAAACACACATATCACCCAGAACAATGATTTTAAATAAAAAATTGTTAATTAATGGGTGATAAGATATTATAAGTAAAACATGTATGGTATTATACGTATAAATATGGCTATTTTATAGATGTAAAATAAATTTAAATTTATTATACCAGATGTTACAGAACTTACAAAGTAATTCAAGATTAAGGTAAGGGTTTTATGCAATAATCTCATTTTACCAAGATTGTTTATGCTTAATTTTTATGGAAAAATTATGTGATCTATCTCTAAAAAATCCCATGAATTTTTTTTCTCTTATTATTCATCTATATTTCATGTTTTCTTTTTCATTTACCTCTCTTTAAGTTATCATTATACATATATAATGTTTTTAATAAATAATGACTTTATTTATATCATTGGTTGGGAATCTGTTTATTTCATGTCCATATTTTATTTAATATGTTTTAAAGAATGTTTTTAATCTTTATTAATCATTTTAAAGTGATTTTCACCCATTTTTGAATTTTTAATAAAAATTTACAAGGAATATTATTATCATTTTTTGAGTGAGGTATTTATTACCAAATGTGTGAAAAGAATATTTGGTTTAATATATACCTCATGAATGAATTTTCCTATCATCATGATAACTATTTTCTTTGAAGATTCCTTTACCAGTTTCCAAGGGTATTTTCAAAGAAAATTTTTCTTTAATATTTTATAAATTATAATATTTTACATAATTAATTTAAAAATGAAAAGGGTAATTTCCTTAAGAAATATTTCAGGAAGATTTTAAAGGAATTTTTCATCAATTATAACATCCATTGGTGTAAGTTATGATTTATGATCCTATGATACCATCCTTATTCTTTATCTGAATGGTTTATTATTATTATTTTTATTAAATATTGATTAATCTTATTTTATTTTTCTATGGGTTAATATATAATGAAATGATAAATGTTTTTATGATCTTATAACATGAACATAAATAGATTATAATTATGCAAGGGGTGGGTTTGTTATATCCCTCCAATTAATTGGGTAAATATTAATGTTTTAGGAGCTCAAAGAGTACCTAGGATGTTATCTCAAGCCCCAAAGAGGGAACATAGGTGGTTATCCCAAGCCTAATATGAGTATAAAAGAGGTTATCCTAATCTCAAAGTTGGTACATGGGTGGTTAGCCAAATACTAACATGTGATGAATATATTTATGGGTATCCATAACATAATATATCTATGATCATGATTATGTGACACTTTATGCCAATATTTTATTACATGATGTTATTTCAATGTTATTATATAATATAACATGTTCATTTATTATTTTATGATTTATATCTTATGAAACTCAAAGATTTATTCCAAGGCTCATGATTATGATCAATGAAATTATGGGTATGATTTTTAAATATTATGGTCATGTTCTTATACCCTTATACTGATGTTATGATTAATTTTTTTTCATTTATTTATATCTATCTTGTTTACCCTTACTGATCATCTGATATCACACTTTATTATGTTTCATTTTCCTAAAGATATTAAGAAATGTTTTATGTATGACATGTCTAATAATGGTTCTAGTTATGAAGATATTAATAGGAGATAATGTAGATATTTTTTGTCTCTAAGTTTCCAAAGACATTAAAAATTTATGGTTATATTATGTACTATAATGATATGTAATGAATATTCATATAATATGTTGTAATATTTTTGTATAAATTAATTAGGTCACCTCAGTTGGTATCAGATAAAGGTTTAGTTATTTTTGGAAACTAGGATGAGGAATATTTAGTGATAACTCTTAGGATATGCCTAAGTTTTGGAGAATAATCTATGAAATTGAAAGGAAATGATGTTGGTTTTGCTAGAAAATAAATCCCTATCTAGATACTAGAAACCAGATATGATTTTTTCATAGATACACCTTTGGGTAATAACTCTGAATGGGGAATATTGGGTATTAAATCAGCGTCACTAGTTCTCTATGAGTGTACCTAAGCCTTTTCACTTGGCTAGAAACTCTCAGGGGGATATTCTTGAGTTAATTAACATTTTCTTTATGAACTATTATGAGGGATTTAAATATATGTTTACCATGTATGAAATTGGTTAAAACTATGGTGTAATTGATTAAAAATAATGAATAATTATTTAGATATCCTTTAAATTATTTTTCATTATTGATCACCATGACATCCCACCTTTTTAGTATATAACTTCTCATTACATTTTACATACAGAGGATCTTTAAAGTATAGTGTTTGGAAATCAGGAACAAAAAACTTGAATAAAACATAAAACATTATTCTAATACACTTTTAATGCTTCATCATAAGACCATCCTAAGTACAATTACTGCCTTTCATATCCTGGAGACATACATAAAAGGAATGGGTGTGAAGAAGGCCCAGTAAGGGTAAACAAGGGAATCAGTGTACTTGTGATATCAATAAGAACTTGAATAACAACATAAAGATGTGAGAAATGGAAGTATAGGAATATCATAATGAAAATAACTTGAAACATAACTTGAATATGCGACTAAAAAATTTCATTTAAACATTAATGAACATATCACCAAGGTCCATCCCCATGGTTTCATAAAAATTACCAAGGTTATTCACCAAGGTATCATGAAACATGTCATATCTAGAGATTAAATCTTTACCCAATACATTGGAGCGCTATCAGGTTGCACCCTTAATATTTATTTACTTTCATGTGATCCACATAGATCATAATCAAACATTTCATAAATAACCCATGGAGAATAAATGAAATGGGTTTCATTTCAAAATCGTGACGTTTTAAAAGCACTTAAAAATAAGATCATTATATCATTTATAACCTATGGAAAGGGAGTGAGGGTTATATGTATGTCAATTACAGAATCAAATATATCATATTTATATATTTATGAACACCCATAGAAATGAAATAGGTCTGGTTATTCACATAGATAAACAAGAGAATTTCTTGAAGGAAAGAGATATAAATTTTGAGACGAAATTTCTGCAGCATAACAGCTATATAACATGGTTTTAGAAAATATTGAAAAGATAGTGGACAAGGGAAACCCAATAAAAAATAATTCATAATACAGTATGGGTACTTAATAAGATCATGGTATATATATTTTAATGACATACCCCATGAAAAAGAAACATGAAAGAAAAGAAAAGATGTGATTTCTTTTACAAGAAATTCGGCAGCCTAACGACGTCACTTAAGAATTTAGAAAACAAATTGATGAGATAATAAAGAGTCTCTAATCATTTTGAAATAAAATTGATAGTAATAAGAACATATAAGAATAGTCCCTCAACATAAAGATATGGAAAATATAATACACAACATAAAGGAAGTCATGACTTAAAAGAGGAGGGTGAAAGGATCCCTTACCTTGAAGAGTAACTTCGAAAGCTTGAAGGTGGAGACCTTGGGAGGCTTGAGGAAACCTTGGGGGGACTCCTTGGGAGGTAAGGAGACCATAACTTCGTCGAAGAGGATTTATAAAATGAAATCAATGAGGTAATGTCTTGGTATTTATAGGATAAGTGAGGGGATACGTCATTAATGGCCAAGGCACACCTCATCGGTGGTATTGGAAAAACCATGGGCTTGCCCATGGTATTTTCCACTCGGGACACCTCATAACTTATCTTACTATTGATAAGTCTACCATAATCATTACATAATTATTACATAATTATTACATCCTTAATGATGTCATTAAACACCTGAAACTAAAAACTGCATTTTCACTATTCACTGAAAATTCATTTTTTTCAGAAAAATCCCCAAAAAATCACCTTAACCTAATATTAATGCTCTGAATTCAAAAATGACCTCCATTTTATAAATATAAATTTCTAAATATTTTTAATTTAATTTTTAATTAAAAAACACTATTCACCTGAAAAAACTAATACTTGACTAATAATTTCTGAAATAGTTGTTTACCTATTTTATTGAATAACATTACTTAATAAAGGTGATTTATATTAATAATTTCTTTAAGTGAGATTACTAATCCATTTGGTCACATTACTAATCCAAAGCGTAAAATCACTATTCATAATTTACTATTCATAAAAAAATTAAGTTGATCTTATTATATTCTAAATTTCTTACTGAACACATTTCCAGAAGACCATTTTTCGAAAATAATTTCACATCATTAATTATTTAAGGTTTACATAAATATTTTAAAATATCCATTTTTCCAAAATTCATCAGTATACATCCTATATTTATTCGGACATCTGAAAAAATTCACAAACCTCACCATAGGAAGAAATCACAATTTTATTTATCTCAAAGGATTACACAAAGTAGTTATGGTCTCGTTACGTATCCCCTTATAACCCCAGCATAGGACCTAAGTGTAAGGTGTGCTAAGGTGATAAAATCTGAGGGTGGATCGGCCAATATTTCCCAGTAGTAATTTCTATAAGCTTGAAATTCTCCCGAAGGTGATTCCGATCGAGCTTCACACGATGAAGTTCAGCTTGGGTTTGGTCCAGAGCAAAGCCCAGTGGTGCTACCTCCTTCCCAAGTTTCGTCAGATGGGATTCGATCGGCCTGAGACTACTGGATGTGGCCATCAAATCTTCTTTCTATATTAATTAACCAAGATCACTTGTATTTAGAGACAACGACCGCAACGTTTAGTTTCCAACGGTCATATTAACCAATGGTCATATAAAAGTCAAAACCCAATGGTCTCATTTTAATTATAATCACATAATTAATTAAAGAATATAGTTTTGTTGAGTATAAAATAAAATAACACACAAAATTAGGAAACAAAAATTCATTCAAAATTTAGGGTCGTTACATTCTTCCCCCTTAAGAAATGTCATCCTTGAAATTTTAATTCATATCCTCAGAAAAGAAAAGGTGTGGGCACTTATACCTCATAGACTCATCTGGTTCCCACGTGGCTTCTGCATATTTGTGGTTCCTCCACAACACCTTAACAAGGTGGGTAGTCTTGTTGCATAGAAACTTGTCTCTATGATCCAAGATCTCCACCGGCTGCTCCTCATAAGAGAGCTCATGTTCCAGTTGTACCACATCTGGGTTTAGTATATGTGAAGGGTTAGGTATGTACTTTCTCAAGAGGGATACATGGAAGACATCATGAACTTGTGCTAGATTTAGAGGAAGTGAAAGCTGATAGGCCACTTCTCCCATGCGATCAAGGATTTCATAGGGGCCAATGTACCTAGGGCTAAGCTTACCTTTCTTCCCAAACCTCATGAATCTCTTCCAAGGTTAAATTAGAAGAAAGACCTTATCACCAACATCAAAATCTAAGTCCCTTCGATGGTAGTTGACATAGCTCTTTTGCTAACTCTGATCAGCCATAATGTGTTGTTGGATGGCATGGACTTTTTCTGTCATCTCTTGCACAAGATCTGACCCAAGAAGCTTTCTCTCACCAGCTTCATCCCAAGAAGTATGAGTTCTACATCGCTTCCTATATAAAGATTCATAGGGTTCCATTTGAATGATCTAGTGGAATCTATTGTTGTAATAGAACTCAACTAAAGGGATATGTTGATCCCATACACCCTTAAATTCCATTGATCACATTATCAGCATGTCTTTGAGTGTTTGAATAGTCCGTTTAGATTAGACATCAGTTTGGGGGTGATAGGCCATACTAAAATTCAATTAAGTGCTCAGAGCTTGTTGAAGACTTATCCAGAATTTTGATGTGAACCTTGGATCACGATTAGATACGATAGAAAGTGGAACTCCATGCAGCCTTACCACTTCCTTCACACAAATCCTGGAAAGCTGATCAAGAGAGAAATCTTCCCGGATAGAGATAAAATGGGCAGTCTTGGTGAGACAGTCCACAATAACCCATATCGCATTGTTTCTTTTAGAAGTTCTTGGAAGACTAGTGACTAAGTCCATAGTGATATTATCCCACTTCCATGCTGGTATGGGTAGTGGTTTCAATACCCCTTTAGGAAGTTTTCACTCTGCCTTCACTTGTTGACATACTAGGCACCTTGAAGTATAGTCAGCAATCTCCCTTTTGATATTATCCCACAAAAAATGATCATGAAGGCCCCTATATATTTTTGTGCTTCCAGGATGTATAGAGAAAGTAAGGTTATGAGCTTCATATATAAGCTCCTTCTTTATTTATGGAATAGATGGAAAACATAGTCTTGTATGAAATCTCATTATACCTTCTTGATCAATATTGAAATTAGGAAACTTTCCATCCTTTACAGCCTCAAACTTCTCTTGTAAAAAAGGATATTCCTTCTGATATTTCTTGATCTTCTCTAGTAATTATGGTTGAGAAATCATTTGGGTTAGGGTTGATGATGTCCCTTCCCTTATAATTCCCATGTCCAGCTTTACTAGGTCATTTATCAAAGGATATTTTTGAATCCTCACCATGGAAAGAACAACTGGGTATTTTTTTCTTAATGCATCAACGACTTTGTTTGCTCTTCCAGGGTGATAATAAATTGAACAATCATAGTCTTTAAGAAGTTACAACCATATTCTTTGTATCTTGTTGAATTCATTTTGTGTGAAAATATACTTCAAACTTTGATGGTCTATGTATATATCAAATTTCTCACCATAAAGATAGTTCCTCCATATCTTCAGAGAAAAAACGACCGCAGCTAGCTCTAGATCATGCATAGGATAATTATGCTCATGAATCTTCAACTGTCGAGATGCATAAGCAATGCCCTTGTCATTTTTCATGAGCACACACCCAATCCATTTTAGAGATGCATTACTAAAAATAACGAATCCTTGTCCACTTGAGGGCAGAGTTAACACGGGTGCAGTAACCAATCACTTCTTCAGCTCTTGGAAACTTTCCTCACACTCATTTGTCCAGGTGAACTTGACCCCTTTTCGAGTTAACTTGGTTAATGGATTAGAAAGTTGTGATTTTTTTTCACAAACCTCCTATAATATCCTGCTAATCCAATAAAACTACAAATCTCAGTTATTATTGTAGGTTGAGGCCACTCCTCTCCAACTTTTGTCTTTGTAGGGTCAATTGTGATTCCTTCATTGGTTACAATGTTCCCTAAGAAAGTGACTTGTTGTAACCAGAAATCACATTTACTGAACTTTCCAAAAAGCCTCTCCTTTCACAGAGTTTGAAAAATAACCCTTAGATGATCTTCATGCTCCTCGTGAATTTTAGAATATATCAGAATATCATCAATAAAAACTACCACAAAGTTATCAAGGTAGTCCATAAAGACTCTATTCATCACATCCATAAAAATAGCAGGTTTATTAGTCAGTCCGAAGGGCATAACAACAAAATCATAATGCCCATATCTTGATCGAAATACAGTTTTTGGAATATATTACTTCTTTACCCTCAATTGATGATAACCAGATCGAAGATCAATCTTAGAGAAGAATTGAGCCCCAATAAGTTGGTCAAATAAGTCATCAATTCTTGGAAGAGGGTATTTGTTCTTCACTGTGATCCCATTTAGTTCTCTATAATCAATGCATAGTCACATCAATCCATCCTTTTTCTTCACAAAGAGAACATGCGCTCCCCAAGGAGACACACTTGGTCGGATAAACCCCTTCTCCAGAAGATCTTGTAGTTGTTTGTTTAATTCCTCCAACTCCACATTTTCCATCCTATATGGGGTCTTTGATATTTGATGAGATCCAGGTACGAGTTCGATGGAGAACTTTACCTCTCTTTATGGGGGAGGTCTAGGAAACTCCTCCGTAAATACATCAACATATTCCTGGATGATGTGGACATTTTTTATCATCAAACTCTCATATCATTATTCTTCATCACTGATAAAATCCATAAAGAAGGATATAGGGGGTTCTTTTAGACAAGGATTAGGTTGAGATATCTCTCATTGGAAGATAACTCTAGGTTTTCCATTCAAGACTACTGATATTTACTTGCTTCTACAATTTATCTTAGCATTATACTTTGAGAGCCAGGCCATCCCTAGTATAATGTCGAATTCCATCATGGGAATGACTACTATATTTGTGATAAGATTGTGCTCACTAAAGTAAATACTAGAGTTTCTAAACACTGACGATGCTTGGATAGTCCCACCAGGAGTCTTGATTGACAACTCTACTTTTAGAAATTCAGGGGTTGATTCTAAATTCTTTGCAAACTTGGAGGAAATAAAGGAATGCATAGAAACAGAATAAAAAAAGTACTTGCTAGATTTGAGAGGACAACAAGAGTACCTTCTACCACATCATTCGGAGCATCGAATTCAGCTGTCGCGATAACAAAAGCATGTCATTGATCCATTGTCCTTTCCTGAGGCAGATGGTGGTTCCCCTCCACTTCTCTTGGATTTGGACAATGATTGTAAAGTGCCCACGTTGTCCACACTTGAATCACTCGACATCAGGTAGGGCCTGCACCATCTTCCACATGTTGTTTGTGTTTGGAAGTTGAGGTTTCACCTCACCATGAAAATTCCTCGCAATATGGCCATCTCTGCCACACTTGTAGCACTTCCCACTCCCGAGTAGGTAGTTCCTTGAATGCTTCTTCCCACATTTATTACACATGGGATGTTTTACTTACTTTACCCCTCTTATCTAATCAAAATTACTTCATAAGTTGGGCTCCATCGATATCTTCTTGTCATTGGATTTATGAGAGCACTGCGTCTCACCAAACTCTAGCTCGACTTTCATCGCAATCTGCATGATATCCTCATAGCTATCATAATCTCAGTTGGATAGATTATTCCCTATATGAGGTCTCAATCCATGAAATAATATATCAACCTTACCATTTGGATCCATGAAAAAGCTAGAGGTATATCATGAAAGCCTTGTGAAGTTCATCTCGTAGCTTCCCAAAAATTCATTCTCCTTCTACTACAACTCGAGAAAATCCTTATCCATTCTTGTTCTCATGGAACGAGGGAAATACTTACTAAAAAATATCCCTATGAACTCTTCCCACTCCATAGATTCAACTTCCACTCTTTGCCTCATGTTTTTGATCAGTTCACACCACTGATCAGCTTCTCCCTCTAAGCAATAGACAGCCAGGGTGACCTTCTCTTGCTCTGAACAATGTAGCACAGAAAAGTCTTCTCTATAGAGCTAATCCATTGCTCAGAAATCAATGGGTCATTTGATCCACTAAAGGTTGGTGGTAATTGGCACATAAAGGAATCAACAGAATGTTGTTCCCTTCATGGTGAGATTGGGCTCTCATCTTGATTCAAGTTATTACTCATAACTTGAGTCAGTTGGTTCATCATTCGCATGAATGTTTCCATTCCAGCATCCATCGGAGGGCCGTTAGCAAATGGTCCATTGCGGTCACCATTTGCACGGTTCCTCCTATTTCCCGCTATTTTATAAAAGAATAAAATATTAGTGAGAAATTTTTTTCATTTATGAATCTTATAACTATAAAGGATTCCATGTCTTAAAACTTCATGCTTGAAAAAATATATTCCTCTATAATTCCTTCATAATGATTCATAAAAAGCTTGCGATTAACCAAAAATATCCCCCAAGAGTGTCGTAACCAAGAGTGCATCAAGGACCATTGTCGTGCACTAGTTCCCATTCGATTCTATCTCAAAGTAGTGTTTTTGGGTTTTACCCCTATGTACATCTATGCCAGAGCCGCCTCTACCTGCTCGTATCCAGACATGGATGTATTTTTTTGATAAACCACTTACTCAATACTCATCCAAAATAGCAGGATGTTTTTCCTATATTTAAACTTTTCTATAGGGTTATTCCTATAGTTTTCATAGACTAATTTCCATAAATACCTAAACTATCCTTTGATACCAACTATGGAATCCTGCCTTTTTAGTACATAACTTTTCATTACATTTTACATATAGAGGATCTTTAAAGTCTAGTGTCTTGGAAATCAGGAACAAATAACTTGAATACAACATAAAAAATTCTTCTAATCCACTTGTAAGGTTTCATCATAAGATAATCCTAAGTACAATTACTACCTTTCATATCTTGGATACATACATCAAAGGAAAGGGTGAGCAGAAGGCCCAGTAAGGGTAAATAAGGGAATCAGTGTACTTGTGATATCAATAAGAACTTGAATAACAACATAAAGATATGAGAAATGGAATTATAGTCATATCATAATGAAGAGAACTTGAAACATAACTTGAATATGTGGCTACAAAATTTCATTTAGACATTCATGAACATATCCCCAAGGTCCATCCCCAAGGTGTCATAAAAATTACCAAGGTTATTCACCAAGGTATCGTGAAACTTATCATCTCTAGAGATTAAATCTTTACCCAATGCATTGGAGCGCTATCAGAGTGCACACTTAATATGTATTTAATTTCATGTGAGCCACATATATCATAATAAAAAATTTCATAAATAACCCATGGAGAATAAATGAAATGGGTTTCATTTCAAAATCATGATGTTTTAAAATCACTTAAAAATAAGATCATTATATCATTTATAACCCATGGAAAGGGAGTGAGGGTTATATGTATGTCAATTCAAGAATCAAATATATAATATTTATATATTTATGAACACACATAGAAACGAAATAGGTCTGGGTATTCACATAAATAAACAAGGGAATTTCTTGAGAGAAAGAGATAGAAATTTTGAGATGACAGTTCCGCAGCATAACGACTATATAACATGGTTTTAGAAAATATTGAAAAGAGAGGGGACAAGGGTAACCCATTAAAAAATAATTCATAATAAAGTATGGGTACTGAATAATATCATGGTATAGATATTTTAATGACATACCACATGAAAAAGAAACATGAAATAAAAGAAAAGATGTGATTTCTTTTACGAGAAATTCGGCAGCCTAACGACGTCACTTAAAAATTCAGAAAAAAAATTGATGAGAGAAGAATGGGTCTCTCATAACTTGGAAATAAAATGGAAAGTAATAAGAAAATATAAGAACATACCCTCAATATAAAGAGATGAAAAATATAAGACACAACATAAAGGAAGTCATGACTTAAAAGAGGAGGGTGAAAGGATCCCTTACCTTGAAGAGTAACTTCGAAAGCTTGAAGGTCGGGACCTTAGGAGGATTGAGGGAACCTTGGGAGGACTCCTTGGGAGGTAAGGATACCATAACTTCATTGATAAGGATTTGGAAAATGAAATTAATGAGGGAATGACTAGTTATTTATAGGAGAAGTGAGGGGACAAGTCATTAATGGCCAAGGGACACCTCATTGGTGGTATTGGAAAAACCATGGGATTTCCCGTGGTATTTTCCCATGTTATTGGCCACTTGGGACACCTAATACCTTATATTACTATTCATAAGTCGACCATAATGATTAAAAAATTATTACATCCTTAATGATGTCATTAAACACCCGAAACTAAAAACTGTATTTTCATTATTCACCGAAAATTCATTTTTTTCAGAAAAATCCCCAAAAATCATCTTAACCTAATATCAATGCTCTGAATTCAAAAATGAACTCCATTTTATAAAAATAATTCTCTAAATATTTTTAATTTAATTTTTAATTAAAAACACTATTCACCCGAAAAAATTAAACTTGACTAATAATTTCTGAAACAGTTATTTACATATTTTATTGAATCACATTACTTAATCAAGGTGCCTAAATTATATTAATAATTTATTTAAGTGAGATTAATAATCAATTTGGTCACATTACTAATCCTAAGCATAAAATCACTATTCATAATTTACTATTCACAAAAAATTAAGTTGATCTTATTAGATTCTAAATTTCTTACTGAACACATTTTCAGAAAACCATTTTTCGAAAATCATTAGAAAACATTAATTATTTAAGGTTTACATAAATATTTTAAAATATCATTTTTTTCCAAAATTCATCAATATACATCCTATATTTATTCGAACATCTGAAAAAAATCACAAACTTCACCATAGGAAGAAATCACAATTTTATTTATCTCAAAGGATTACACAATGTAGCTACGATCTCGTTACATAGCCACTTATAACCCTAGTATAGGATCTAAGTGTATGGTGTGCTAAGGTGAGAGAATACAATAGTGGCTCGACCGATGTTTCCCAAGTAGTGATTTCTATAAGCTTGAACTTCTCCCGAAGGCAATTCCGCTCCAGCTTCACACGATGAAGTTTAGTTTGGGTTTGGTCTAGAGCAAAGCCCAGTGGTGCTACCTCCTTCCCAAGTTTCGTCAGATGGGATTCGATCGGCCCAAGACTACTGGATGAGGCCATAAAATCTTCTTTCTGTATTAATTAACCAAGATCACTTGTATTTAGAGACAAAAATTGCAACATTTAGTTTCTAATGGTTATATTGAACAATGATCATATAAAAGTCGAAACCTGACAGTCTCATTTTAATTATACTCACATCATTAATTAAAGAATATAGTTTTGTTGAGTATAAACTAAAATAACACAAAAAATTAGGAAAAAAAATTCATTCAAAATTTTGGGTCATTAGAATCACTCTAATTAATGATAATTGATGATCATGCTAACCATTTTGGTTTTAGTAAGGGATTGATGATAGAACATTGAATTTGGGGTGGTGATAGGTAAAGTCAAATATTGAAGTATCTTATTTCATAATAATAATATGAATTCTTTTATATCATGAAATGTATTTAGGAATGAAAATTAATATCCTCAATGATTAGTTTTTGAATTATAAGTAAAAACTTCTAATAGTACAATTACTGCATCTAAAGTCCATGATTTTTACCCAAATGAAGTTTTTGAGAGTGTTATTCCTAAAAATATCATTATTATCCCCCTAGTTAAATTTTATGTTATTTTGGTCATGTATTGGATTTATTTATATAAATCCCATATCAATTTCCAAGGAAAATAAGTCACATTTAATATTCCAAATCAACCTATGATTATTTATTGGTGAAAGGATAAATATAAACATTCAATGTAAATTACAAAAATTTAATGTTACTTGAATCCCTATATAAAGGGGGTATTTATCTTAGATGTTTGAGGAGAAAATCACCATATAAGATATTCCCATTTTACTGGAGTTTTTTGATGTCTTTATAAAAGTGTTTTTTAGTATTCCTCTAAATCATAAAGTTTAGTCTTCAATAGAACTCATACTTGGTGCTACACCTATTTAAAATACTTCATATAGAATATCCTTAATTTAGTGATAGGAATTTAAGAATAAACTTTTAGATAATATTAATAATGGACTCCTTCATCCAAGTGAATCACCATAGGGTGAAATTATTCTTTTTTAAGACTAAAGATGGGTCAATGAAACTGTGCATTGATTTTTGGGAAATCAACAATATTAAGATCAAGAATAAGTATCCTATAACCTGTATTAATGATTTTTTGATCAATTATGAGGATATAAATATTTTTCAAATATTTATCTTTGATCTAGATACTATCAATTGAGGGTCAAATTTAAAGACATACCCAAGATGACATTTCATACGAGGCATGGACACAATGAATCTATAGTGATTCCATTTGTGCTTAATAATTCTACCACTCTATTTATGGATTTAATGAATAGATTACTTAGAGATAACCTCAATAAATTTTTGGTACTAGTAATAAAATATATTCTTATATACTCCAATATCAAGGTAGACCATGGAGATAACTTGAGAATTGTGTAGAAGAACTTGAGGAAGGAGAACCAAAATGATTGAGAACCATAGTTTTCTTGTATTTATTGGTTATTATCAATGATTTTAAAATAATTTATCAAGTATGTATAATACACTTACAATATTAACATATAAGGGATTTAAGTTCCTTTGGATGGATTAATTTGAGGAAAATGTTAAGAAAATAATGATAATGATTGCAAGTTTAACTATGATCACACTACCCTAGAGTGTATAAGAGTTAAATATTCACAGTTATGAATCAAATAAGGTTATAGTATGTGTTCTTATATATAATGAAATTATGGTATTGCATGCCATGTATCAGTTAAAGTTTCATGAGAATAATTATGCAACCCATGACATAGAGTTCACAGTGGTAATATTTGCATTAAAGATACTGATAAATTATCTTTATGGAGAAAGGTGTTATATATATAATGATCATAACAGTTTAAAGTATATATTCACCTAGAAATAGTTGAATATTCACCAAATGATATGGTTTAAATTGATCAAATATTATAAATATCAATACATTACCACCCTGGGAATGTGATCAAGGTAGTTAATTCTTTGAGTTGAAAGGATCATGTTGGATTATCTATGATAAGGATCACAAAATATCCAATATTTATTATTTTTTAATGTATTTACCCTGAAATACTGAATTAATTGGATAAATATTATCTTTATCAAATGATTTTCCAAGCATCTATCTATGTGAAGATTAAATAGGAATATAAGGGAGATATAGAGCTTCAAAAGAAGGTGAAAAATGTTCATGAGTTAAACCTTTATTATGATGGAATGATAAGGTTCAAAAACTGAGTATGTTTATCTTCAATACTATACTTGAAGAAGTAGATATTGGAAGAATATCATAACTCATCATTTTCAATTCATCCTAGAATTATGAAGATGTATAGATATCTGAAAGTGTATTTATAGTGGGAAAACATAAAGGGAGATATTACAAAGCATGTATCTCAGTTCTTATAATGTAATCAAGTTAATCTCAAGATACATATGTCTAATGGGATGTTATAACCACTTCTCATACTATAATTAAAATGAAAAAACATAACTATGGATTTCGTCAGACTCTTCAAAACATATAAAGTTCATAATTAAATTTGGGCTATAGTCGAACACCTTATGATGTTAGCACATTTCATTTACATTAGATAAGATTTATCTCTTGATAATCTATACAAGATATAAATTAAGAATGAGGTAAGGTTTCATGGATTACCATATTATATTTTATCTTATTGAGATATGATGTTTTCCTCAAAGTTATGGAATTTTTCTAAACAAGAATTGGATACATGTGTTTGTTACTACCTATCATCCTCAGATAGATGGTCAGTCTCAGAGAACCATTTATAACTTTGAGGATATTATAAGATTCTATTATCTAGATTTCAAATGTGGTTGGGATCAACACCTTTTTATTTAATTATATTATAATAATATCTTCAACTTGATCATTTTGATGGATACTTATAAATCCCTCTATGGAGGAAAGTGATAAAATATGGAATTATAGGATAATGTTGGAGAACAAAAACTATTGGGACTAAAGCTATATGAAGAAACATAAGGGAAGGTTCAATAGATTCAACAACTCATCAAGGCATCTTAGAGTCAATAGAAGATTTATACTGATAATTACTAGTGAGATATATAATTAAAAGTTAGCAAGATGATATTCCTATGAATTTATACATGAAATAAGGTTATGATATTTATAAATACAGGATGTTTGATCCATAGGTATATTTTCCCTTTGAAATTATTTATTGAGTAGGGATTATAGAATATCGCTTGATGCTTCATCAATTCTATCTCAAGTTCACGACATGTTCTATATATATATCCTAAGGAAGTATATACCTAATAATTCACATTTACTAAGATTTGAGATTATTCCAATTAAGTATAATATTATTTATGAAGAACATCTGGTAGAAATATTGGATCATAGAGATAAAGTTATATTGAACAAGACCACTCACTTGGTTAAAGTTCAGCGAAGTAATCAATAATTCGAGTAAGATACATGGAAACCAATGAATGTGATAAAGAAAATATACACTCATTGGTTTTTTGGATAGTAATGGAATTCTGTGGGACAAATTAATTTTAATTGGGGAAGAATGTAACTACCTAATATTTTAAAAGTATTTACATTGAAATATACAAGATGAATTTGATGGCTTGTCTTACATGCAACGCTAAGTCAAAATGAACCACCATATAGTATACCATCATAACCTAACCATTAGATTAGAATAAATTAATATCAATAACCATATTATGAAAAATATGTATAAAGGTTATATATAATTAAAATTTATTAATTAATCTATAATAAATAAGTACTCAACTTTTAGTAAATTCGTTTTATACTTTCAAAAATATGTTATCATAAAAAATGGTTTTTATTTAATTTTGTGAATAAAAATTATGATTAGTATAAATCATTTTAGAAATTTCATTTTAGGTAATTAATATTAATTTTTAAATTATCATGTCAATATTATCTTTGGATGATTTTCTTGTATTTTTCTAAAAAAATTATTTTTCATTGAATAGTGAAATTATCGATATTTGTGAAACTATAATTTATTTTCATGAAAATTACAATTATTTTTTAAAATTTTCCTTAAATTAACATAATAATTTAAATATAAATAATATAATTAATTATATATGAATCATCATTATACTTTACTTTGGTATAAGTTTATTTTTTGGCTTCAAATTTCATTTTTCTAAAAATAGTTTTTATAAGCGCAATGTGTTTTTATCATAATAAATTAAATTAATATCTATTTATTAATTCTTTTAATGAAAACTTTTAATTATATATTCAATAAAATATTTTGACATTAATTTTATGGGTATTACAAGGCATGAAACAGAAGTAAATTCATTTTTATGCTTAGAAATGTATTCTTCTAAAATGGATTTTCATTGCATTTTTACGCTTATTTTAAAATTAATTTCTAAAAAATATAGAAATTGAATTTTATAAAATGGATTCCATATTTTTAATCTTCTTGTAAAAGGTTTTTAATGAGTTTATTTTTCATTTTTGATCATAACTAATAGTAAAAATAGTAAAAATTTGTTACCACAATTAATGTTAGAACATGTTTACAAGGGGTTAAAATAAGATATAATGAAAGTATTGACACATAAACTTTTCTAATTATTAATGTTTGAATATATTTAGAATTTATCTTATATTAACTTATAATTCTTGTAATTTTTGATCCAATTTCATAATAAAATGACATTATATTATTTAAATCTTTTAAGTAATTCGAAGTGTGTCCCCTCCCTCACTTATAACTGGAAACCTCCTCACCTCCCTTACTCATGAATTTTGAACCTTCTAGTTTAGAAAATACCACACATAATACCTTCCTATATTACTTCCCTTCATCATATATCACCTGTTCTACTTATAAGACCAATATTTCTAGGAAAAATGTTAAACCAAAGGAGATCTCTCAAAGAACTTGTATAAATCTTAACTATGATTTTTTAGTTTTATTTCTTATTCCACCTACTCTAAACTATCTTTATCCATAAAAAACAAGGAATAAAATATCATTAATATACTAAGATGTTACTATTATTATGTAACAACTATTTCCCACCAATATTCCATCAAATGATAGTTGAATGTATCGATCGTTATATGTGGACTACCACCCCTAGACAAAAATATGATTCATTTTCCATCACTAACTCACATTAATAAATATAATGATAGATTTAATAAAAAAATATGATATTTATGATATAATTATGATTTGGTAATGATAAATTATTATTTATCTCTCTTTTATTATTTTTGTTATAAAATGAAAACAACGTTCAAACGTACATACGGGCTACCGGCTCCATAAACTGTGTAATTAATTTTTCACCTCTTACAGACAGTTATAAATATGTATATAATAAATATATATATAATAAATATATATGATATTTAAATCTTGATTAAAATTATTTAGATTATGGAACCATGACCAGGATGCATGGAATATAACATATGAATCAAAACTTATATGAAAAAAAAAACAGTTATAAACCAAAAAGTGATTTTTTATAAAGAATTATATAGAATGTGTGATAATATATTTTAAGTAAACCATGTATAATATTATAATTATTATTATGGTTATGTTATATAATTATAATAATTTTAAATTTATTATACATCAGGATAGAGCTCCTATAAATTAAGTCAAATGTGAGGTAAGGGTTTTATGTTACAATCTCATTTTTATCAGGATTGTCTATACTTAAATTTATGATGATGAAATTATTTGATCTATCTATAAAAAATATCTTTATTTTTCTTATCCTGGTTATTTTTTATAGATTACATGTTTTCCTTTAATTTTTTTCTCTTTAAGTACTCAAGATACTAAAATAAGTTTTTAAGGAAAACTGATATTATATCTCTCTTTAGTTGGGAATATTTTTCTTCCAATTTTATATTTTATTTAAAATGTTTCCAAGAATGTTTTCACTATTCCATAATGATTTTTTAATTCATTTTTACCAATTTTTGTCTTTATAATAATTTTTTTTAAAAACAATCCTTTTTTTTCTAAACGAGGTAATTTTTACCAAAAGTGTGAAAAAAATATTCATTTTAATTTATGATATGAGAATGATTTTTCTTTATATGAAGAAAAATATTTTATTTGAAGCTTACTTTTTAATTTTCCTTGGTTATTTTTCCTTAATATTTTAGAAATTTTTAAATTTTAAATAAGTTATTTCAAAATGAAAAGGGTATTTTTATCAAGAATTATTCATGTGATATTTTAAATGCATTTTTCATTTATGAAAACATCCTATGATGTTACTTATATTTCACTTGGGATATGATCCTATGATAACATTCTTATTATTTAAATGGATGGTTTATGATTATGATGATGAAATATTGGTAAATTCCATTTTATTTTACAAAGGTTAAGATATAATGAAATGATATATTTTTTCATGACATTGTGGCACAAATAGAAATGGATTATGATTATGTGAATGGTATGTCCATTATATCCCTACAATGAATTAGGTAAAGATTAATATTTTATGAGATTTAAGGATATATGAGAGGTTATCCAATTCCCAAAAAAGGTACACAAGAACTTATACCAAGCCTAATAATGGTATACATGAGGCTTTCCTGATCCCAAAGCATTTAAAATGGTGGTTATACCAAGACTAACATGCAATGAATATCTTGGTGGGTACTCTTGACATAAGTTTCTATGATTATGATTATGCTGCATTTTATGCCACTTGTTTATAAAATTATCTTATTCTAATTTTATGCTCTCATATATCATGTTCTTTGATTCCTTTATGATTCATGTCTTATAAAATGCCAAAATTTATTCGATGAAACATGATTATAATTAATGAATTATTGGATACGATTTTCAAATGTTAATATCATTTTCTCATACCCTTGTACTCATTTTATGATTAAAAATTACCATTTATTGATATTTCCTTTATCTACCCTTACTAATCATTTGATATCACACTTCATTATATTTATTTTTCACCAGGATATGAAGAAAGGTTTTAAGTATGATATGTCTAAGAAGGGTGTTAGTTATAAAGATCTTAGTAGGAGATGATGTAAATCTTTAATGAACAATTTTTTTATGTTTAAAAGTATCCAAATTCGTTATACCTTTATGATTATGGAATGTATTATAATTATTTTTAATGAATATTTATCTAATATGTTATATTATTTTTGTATAAAATTATTAAGTCACCTCATATAGTGTCCATACCTTCTGCAGAAAGCTGTCTTGGGTATATATTATCTCTTTATCATCAATTAATGTTATCTGGATCAAAGTTCAATCTTTGAGAAATATTAATCTCATTATAGTATATTGAATAGATCATCAAGATGGGGTATAAGATATTTTTTCTTGATCATGATCTTGTTAATTTCACAATAGTAAATGTAAAGGCACATTGACCCATCCTTCTATTTATTAAAATCATCAACATGGGGTACAAGATATTTGTTCTTATTCGTGATCTTATTAATTTCACAATATTCAATGAATAGGTGAATTAAACCATCCTTCGGGTTATTAAAAAGAAATGGTACCCCCATGTCCAAACACTCGAGCATACAAAGTCCTTATCTAGATTCTCTTGAAGCCACTACTTTATTTTTTCCAACTCAGTGGAGAAAGTTCAATAAGGAATCTTTTAGATAGGCATGGACACAAGTAAGATATTGATTGAAAAATCAAACTCATGCTATGAGTGAAGAACAATAAGTTCATCTAGAAATAAATCAACATACTCTTATATAATAGGCACATCATCAATTTAAACTTTTTCTGAAATTGTTTGATCTGAGTGTTACTCATTTCTAGGTATCATAACCCATTTTATAGAATTTTCTTCTAAAGGTAACTTGTAATAATACTTATAAATTTGATTATAGTATGGTTGGGGATATTAAATGATATCTCCTCATCCCAAAAATTGATGTGTTATCTATATAAGGATATCCAATCCATACCCAAAAGCCCATTAAATTTAACCAAGTGTTGAAGAATTAGATTTTTAGGAAGTAACTTCCCAAAAATATTGATTGGGGAAGAGTTATATATCTTAGATACTATCATCACACCACCAGGGGTTTTTATAGATAGTTAATTATCCAAGTTTTGAGCTGGTAAATCAATATTCTTATTAAACATAGGTGATATAAAATAATATGAAGAACCAAAATCAAATAAGGAATTTTCATGTTTATAGTGAAGAATTATTGTACCTTACATGACTTAATTATCACCCTCTACCTATGAAGTAGTGATATATAACACTCTTCCTTTATAACTTAGTTTAGGATGTTTTTAGGGTATATTATCTTAAATATATTTGGGGTTAGGGTAGTGATTTTCATAGTACCTAAATTCCATTCACTTGAAGTATTAGACTACAGGTGGGATATTAGTTAGGGACTTATTTTCTTCCATTGGGTTAATTATCTTCTTGGATGTACTTTGGTAGTTGTGTTAAATATGGACTACCCTATTACACCCAAAACACTTACTAGATCCATTGAGTCAATTTCTCGAGTGGTTCCTCCCATATATTTGGCACATAGGTTATTGGGATTTCTTTCCACCATGTGTCTTATCATCAGAACTTCCATGACACTCAAAATTTATTGTCTTTCCCCCAAAATAAATATAGTTTCTAGTTTCCATATCAAATTTTAGTGCACATCAAACAATTTCCTCATAGCTTTCAAAGTCTCTTATGTCTAATTACCTTAAAATATATAGTCTTAAACAACTAAAGGAATATCTGATCCTATTTTTAAATTGGAATATATAACTTTAGGCATACCACATGAGGCTTGGGAAGTTTTCTTCATAAGTTTCACCAAAATCATGCTCCTTTTATTTCATATCTAGGAATTATTATTTTATCCTCATGCAACGAGATCAAGGAAATCTATTGATATGGAATAATTTTTTAAAATCCTCCCATTACAAAGAGTTTAATTCCCAATTTTATATTTTATTATTATTAATATTACACCACATTTTTCCTCTCATTCTAGAAGATATATATCCAAAATTACCTCCCCATTCCTTGAGCATTGGGAAAAGAAAAATATCTTTTCCATAGTATTGATCCATTTCTTAGTAAGAAGTGCATTAGAAGTGATACTAAATTAGGGTGGATGTTTTCACATGAAAGAATTAATAGGAATCTACTCCTTGGTAAATTTGAGATATCAACATGATTCATGTTATTATTCATTGAAGATGATAGTTAGGTGATTATTTCTATAAGGTTTTGATCACCAAATCCTATACCATTTGGTTGTTATTTTGGATAATCATTGCATTGTCTATCACACATGTTATAGGTTATGTTCCACATTTTCGAGTCATTAATTCAAATTAAATAATTTTTAGCGATATAAACTAGTAAATATATTGAGGAAAAACTATGAGATTAGAATAAACTGTTCATAAATTATGTGTATACCCTAATGTAAGAACCTCTAGGATTTAATCTAGGATATCCATACTTATTTTTTATTTTTTTTCTCTAAACTAATTAGTTGAAATCATAATAAAATAATTCATTATGGTCTATAAGTATAATTTTATTAACAAAATTATATCCCCTGGGAGTTTCAAACCAGGTGTTCAGTTAGGCCTCTTCATTATGCACCTGATAATGATCAAGTTAATACCCAATCCTCTTGTTTCAGTGTTATTACCCTATGGTACATATTTTGAGATTATTCATCCAATTTTAGTATCCAAAAAGGGATATAATTTTTATGATAACCACATAATCTATTTTTTATAAAAACATATAGATATCATCCTATACTTAGACTTATTTCTAGGGTTCTCAATAAATCTCTCTCAACCAATCCCCAAAAATAAATGAACCCCTGCTTAATAAAAAATATAGTTACCAAAGATAAAAATCCATAAAGAATACATAGATTCAATGGTTTAATTATTACATCTCAGAAATAGTCATACAACCCATGGGTCTATTGATTCAGTGTCCCGTAGACTAGCTATATAGACATCTTATTTTAAAAAACTTGTGAAAAATTCTCCATAACCGTGCTTTTATAGACCCTCATATAGACATTTAATATGATAGAATCATATTCATAAAATGGGTAATGAAAAAATAATAAAGGGGTGATCTTGAATGATCAATAAGAGAAACTTATAGACTAGTCATAACTGTTGGATCATAAACCTAAGTGAAGACACTAGGAAGAGAGAAATATTAGATTAAAAGATCATGTGATAATAAGTAACAATCATAAAACTTGATAAAGATTTAAAGATAATTTCATAGGAACATAAGAACAAATAAAGGTTATAAAAACAAGGTTTATAAACACATAAAAAAATCAAACACATCATAAAATCCTAACATAAGAAAGTGGTACACCTTTAGAACATATAATATCACAAACACTTGAAATTTTATGTAAATAAGAAACATCTTAGATAAGTTTCACAAAAATAATCATATGAAAACATTATAAATAAATCCAATTATTACCACCCTTTAATTTAGTTAAACAAATAAAAGTATTTTCACCCTTTAGTCTATGATTGATTCAATTCATTTCTACCATTTAGTTTTTGAAAAAAATCCAAGTATGTCTATGACTTATTATCTCATTAGATATATAAATATAAAAAATACATTGGAGGGTAATATAATACCCCACCCACAATCATCCATACATATTAGTTCCACTAAAAATCAATTAATTCATCTTACATATAAACCCATTAGAGGAAAATATGTTTCAAAGGTTTTACCAATGGTATAACATAAAAAAACATGATCATTTTATAACAAAAACTCAATATACCAAAATAAGTATTTAGGAATAGCACATATGGTGTGATTTATGAACCATCACTTCACTATATATGAATCCATTTAAAATATAATAGAGGATACACAAATAGTTTTCTCAAAAAATGTTTCTTAATATCATCTTAAAAAGACATGATTTTAATGTCACATTACTAAAACAATTTTTTTAATATGAAGAGATATGTTTTTAAAAAATTACCTCAAAAAAATTCCAATAAAGATACCATGATAATAAATAAATGATATCACAAAATTTTAGGTACAAGGGAAAAATATAATATCATGGTAAGAAAAATCCTTTTAAATATTTTAAAATTACTATATTTAAAACCCACATAGTCAAAAGAACAATAAAGAATTTATCTTAAAATTAACAAATTGGAATAAGGATCATTAAAGATAAAAATAGTTTTCATTTCCACTAGGAAAATTATAACATTTTTTGGAATTAAAAAAATATATATAGAATAAAAAACAATTAAAAGAAATGAGAATTACACTTAAGAAAAATAAATTTTCATAAAAACAATAGAATCATCAAGAAAGAAGAATTCAATGTGAAATATTATTTCCCTATAAAATAAGGTTTAAATAAAACATAAAAACAGTATAGGTTATAATAGATCAATCTTTAAAGATAAATGTTAAAGAAGAGTGATTATGACCTAATGAAAATATTTGAGTCATGAAAACTGCTTACCTTTATTACCACTTAGTTAAATGTTCTCTAAAATCCTGTAAAAAAATATCTTAATATTATATTTCATAACCATATTAGTGCCTAAAAAATATTTATAATTTTCATTTATAATATTTAGCAACATTTATATTATTTAGTTTTTACCTATTTTCCCACATCAGGTGTTTATAATTTTGACCATTTGTACTAGTTTTATAGAAGAAGTGTTAGTATTTTCTCTTCTTCCAATAATCATAATTAAAATGACATTAATTTTACTATAATATATGAATTTTAATGATTTATTAAGTTTTAATTTCCATTGATTAGTGTTTCACTCTTTATCCTTAAATAAGAAATTGATAAAAAGTAGACCTCGATGATTTTTTTGACCAATTAAAGTTTTTTTCATAATTATTTTATTAAATATTGAACTATCCATTATTGAAAAAAAATTATTATTTAAATATTTATAACATATTATATAATTATTTATGTATTCATATTCATCCATGATATAATTTCATAGTATTGTTCATGTTGGTGGTCAGACCAACCTAAACATGAACATACCCTAATTATTGATGATTATAAGGTGATTTAGATGATATATCATTAAAACAGTAGAATAATGACATAATTTAGTTTATATTATATTTATATATCATAATTATGATATAATTATAATAATAAGTGATGGATATGAAAATATTATATAATTTTAATAAAAGATCTTCCTCTCAAAACACTTGTTTTAAACGATTGATTTAACTATGATATTTTTCTAATCATATCATTAATTGGTTCTCCAATATGTCATAAAATAAAATTAATGATAAAATAAGAATCATATTTATCTATTAAACCCATTATCATTATGATCAATGTAAGGCAATGATGGAAATAAAAATTAAAATCAATCATTCCATGGAGGCGGTAGTCTACACATATGCATAGTTGATAATTTAATTTTCTATAGAATGAGAGAAATATATAATATGTTTTATCATTTAAAAAACTAAAATATATTAAAAATATCATACTTATTTATTTAATTAAAAATTAGGGCCATCTATGTAAGTTATTATGTAAAATGAAACATGATGCTTTGTGGAGGTTATAGTCCATGCACACACACATGAATTTGATTTTCTATTTTATTAAGGGAAAAAGGGAAAGGGGTTAATGATTTTACCATAATTATAATAAAATATCAATATAATAATGATATTTGGGTTATTATTTTATGATGGTGTAATATAATTGGGGGAAGAATAAGTGCACATAAAGAAATAGAAAAGAGAAAGAGAGGTTAGGAACTTATACCTGAATCCTTATATTGTCTCCTTTGTAAAGGGGTTAAATCTTGAGGTATGGTGTATTGGAAAGAATAGAACATATTTATAGTTTATAGTAGTGTTTATAATATGTTTGGGTATATTTTAGGATAAAAATAGGGGGGTATAGACTAAGGGAAAGCGAGGATAAGAGGGACACTCTTAGAAGACAACAAGAGATGACTTTTTTTAAATTCCCCTAAATTTTCAAAAATGGGAATTCACTATTAAATAAATATCCTAAAAAATTTTAGAAATAATTGGGAGGGGAGGATATAATGTTGATATATCCTCAACCATTTTTTTCACACAAGTTTTAAACTTGTTTCAACACATTTAACCATTGAATTATTAACTTTTCTATTTTAGCTATTACTGTGCTAACTGGTTTTTAACTAAGGAATATTAGGATTTATGCCTAAAAATATAGTAAAACTCATTATATAATTTGGAAACAATGATTCAAAAATTTTAATCCTTTTTTTATTTAATTTCTAAAATTTCTAAAATTTAATTTTTAAATAATAAATATAGAATTTATTAAAACAATTTATGAGAAAAATATTACTTAAGTTATAAAATATCAATCATATGTTTTTAAAATATAATAATTTTTTTTAAAATTATAATTTAAATTATAAAATAAATATTTTTTTTCAATAAATGTTTTTACATAAATTTCTATGTCATACTTATATACTAATAATGGCCTCAAAAGTTATAACATTTATAGAAATAGTATATTGTACTATTCAACTAAAAACATTGTTTTTAGGAATAAAATAATCCTAAGATAATGTTACTATTATAACTCAAAAAATGATTTATTTTTTTTTAAATTGTAATTCTAATATTTATAAATTTATCTTTTAAATGAAAATATAAAATATAAATAAAGACTGTTTTTATTGAAAAAATAAGTTTTAAATATTAAGCATTCTTAATATTATTTCATATCAATTTATAATTTAAATAATGATAATTTGATAGTTTGTATAATGAAATATTATATATTACCATTTAATACTGGTTTATTTAATTCTTTGGATAAAATATACAAAACTTTTAATAAGTTATTTGAGAAAGAACTATTCATTTTAATATTAAATATCACTTATTCTTGATCTTATAAATGTAAAAAATTTTAGATTATTAATATAATTTTGTTTAATATAGTTCTTTGTTATTCTTATAATATTATTAACTATATCAATCTAACATTTATCATCTCTTTTTAGTTCATTTTTGTATGTGGAACAAGCTATTGGTGATAAAATTAATTAAGAGAAGAAACAAATATTACAAAATATTCGATTTTTATAGTGGGAATGTGTGGTTGGGGCCTTGATAAACCTTATAAATTATCTTCTCCATTATTTATAATTTTTTTAGAAGCTTTCAATAGTATTGACTTCTCAATATTAAAAAAATTATTAGTATTTATAAAAATTCCATCCCTTTTCACTTAAAAAAGCTGCTCTCATCTCCTCACTTCCCATCACAACACAATCCCTTAATATCAGAAAAAATATTTCTAAACATCTCCTAAACACACCTAGTCACCATAAAGTGGTTATAGCCTTCTCAAAATACCATCCCTAAAAGGTTTAACCTCATGAAGAAGGAGATAATCCAAGTAGTGTCGTATACATTTCTAACTCCTCCATTCCTTTTCTATTTCATTATATTCCTTATTCTTACTAAAATTTAATTAAAAAATACTTAAATTATAAAATTATTATCTAAATTATGTTGATTTGTTATTATAATTATGTAAAATTAACTAACCAACTTTACCTTTACATTAATAAATAATATAAAATGTGAATTACGTGTATGTACGGACTACCACCTCCATAAATAAACACATTTCATTTTACTTCACCACCTATCATGGATTGTATAAAAGGGTAATTTAATAAATAAATATGATATATATGAAAATTTTGATATTATTAAATAAAAAACCATATCAATGATTTATCATGTTTCTTGAAAAATGAAATCATCATCCATGCGTATGTATAGACTACCACCTATAAGGAATGATGCTTTCTGTTTTTCTATACCAACTTAATGGCTATTTTAGTTTATAATTTATAAATATATATATATATAATGATTATTATATATCATTAATATGAATATTTATGGAAAAAAATTAATTAATGATCATTATAAGGTAATTTGTTGATATTGATAAATAACCCTAAACCAGTTCTTACCCAATTTTCTTTCATAAAACATAATAAAACACTAATGTAAGAGAATTAAAACATTATAAGACATTATATAATATAAACTATATTACCATTAATAGTTTTTAATGATGACCATCAGAAAAAGAATAAATTATGACACCACTAATAAAACAATAGTACAAATGATCAACACCCATTCATAAAAATTTAATACATAGAGAAATATTAAAAAATATTGGTTTAAATAGAACTATATATGAATAAGGTTATTAAATTGGTGATTAATATGTTTATCTATATTATATAGGAAGTTTAACTATATTCTTGGGAATCAAGAGTAAAGTTAAGAGTTATTTTTTACTATTTTATATTACATGAGACATATTTGATGTTACACACAATTTCTTATATGGCATATTCATTGCCCTACTATTTTTATGTGGGATAATCATTATAAATTATATGATATTTTAAGTTTCATTTCTATAATTACCAATTGTATTATTTCAATTGAAATATTCCTTGTTTCATAATGGACATTGGTAACTCAAATATCAATCTTTGATTTATACAGTTTCATTTGAACTTCGACCTTCAATGTTCCCTACATTAAATGATCACCTTTTTCATATTGTATCCACTTTTATCTCTCTATATAAAATTAGTTCTAATTTAAAATCCCATTCAATGAATGATTATATTTTACATAAAATTATTATTTGTTTTGAATAATTCCCATCCTCTTAAGTTTTTATTTCTCATTAATGGATCTTTAATTGAAGCCCATGTTTTCATTTACCTCCAATGTTCTATTTTTTTATTTTTAAATAAAAATATGAATTATTTTATGTGATCTTCATTATTTAATTTTAAATATAATATCTGTAACTCTATTTTATTATTTTTCATCTATTTTCCTATTTATTAAAAAATGGATATATTTTCTATGAAGTTATGTTTTATAAATCACCCTATAAATGATTTTACATAGTTACTATTTTGGATGATTGAATTTAGTATAAATTGATCTATTTTACGTGTTTATTTATGTGATACCTTTTTAAATTTATTTTGAATCCCATTCTTATTACTAGATTTTAATTTTTTGATGATTAAATGTTTTCTTGTGGCACACATGTGTATGGTTAATATAAAAGTGACCGGAAATCCCAATATAGACCTCTAATGCATTAGGTGAAGCTTTACATCTCATGAGATAATTTCAAAATGAGTATTGATGATTGATATAAAATGGGAAAAAAGTTTTTATTCTTGATCTGCTATGGGAAATAGGTTGTGATGCTTCATTTTCTTTGAGAAATAGGTTGTGATTCTTGACCCACTATGGGAAATATATGGTGGTTCCTGATAATGTTTTTTCTATTCTTATGTCCTTTCCACACACCTTTGATATGTTACTATGCTATAATACCCTACTAATGATTTAAATCTCTTGTTTTCCTAGCCTTTATACCATTTTATATATTTGATCATATGGGATTACTTTATATATATTTATTTTATATGAACCTTTTTTATAATTCCATGTTCTTTTAATTATAGATTTCTATATTACTTATGTTTTATCATATGCCTCTAATCTCACCATAGGTAACATTTTTATATTTTTATTTTTTCCTTACCAAGAATTTGATCTCACCCCTTTATTATGTTTCCATTTCCAAGGCATGAGGGTGAGTTTAACATAGGATATGTTTAGAAAAATATATAGTATGATTAAATTTAGGGGAAGTGTTTACAATCATTGTGAAATAAGTTACTTATATAGCTATTATAAAATGTCACTAAACATATATATTCATATTATGTTGAATTTAGTATGTAATTAAATGTTATTAGTGTGTAAATGATGTAGAATACATGCATTTTTATTTGGGGTTATATCAAGGATACCCTAAAAAATAATGCCAAGAAAAAATTAACCTGATATGAATATCATAAAAAACACACCACTCATAAAACTTTGTATCACACAACAATATTGAAATAAAGTGATGAATTTGTATTTGTACCCACCAAAATATGCTTTTTTATGTCTGAAATATAATATAACATTATACATGTTGTGGAGTTGATGGTGACCAACACTTAAACAATTTAGGGTATTTGGAATCAAGTGTAACATCCAAAACAAGGATGGAGTCCAAGAAAAATATATTGAAATAACAAATAATGGAATATTATTTTGGATAATCAACTAAGATTAAGACCAATAAAAGTTTCAAAAATTTATTGAATAAGATTGTGGAGACTCTCCATGTGAATGTGATTGAATATGGGGAAAGAGATAAATTAGTAAATTATATTTTGGAATATTTTTATGATGGATAATATGTCCAGAAACATTTTAGAGGTATTCAATAACCTATATTATAAGAGTATTATAAGTTTGAGTTGGTAGAAAAAAGAAGATATTGAATAGAGTTTTTCAATTACTCAAATAAGGAATAAACGATACAAGATTGATGACTCAAACATAATTAATGACATGTATACTCCAAAAAAATATGGAAGATGAAAAATTTAATGAACAATACATTATTATCTCAAGTGTTTCTAGCACCATTATAAGCATTAAAAAATAATTAATCATTGGTTAATTCTATGAACATGGAGTTAGATAAAAAATAGATGAATCAAATGTGGGATATTTTAAAGAGACTTTATTATCAAAATTTTAGTGGTACAAAGTAAGGGTTCATGACCAAATATGATGTGTATGGAAGCATGATCCTTAAATATTAGTGATTAGTTTTCATGGGATATACACAAATTAAATTCAATGATGTATAATAAAAATTAACACCATTTTTAGTAAATTACATAGTAAGACTTATCTTAGTCAATTAAATTCATAATCATTTCAAAATTTTACAAATAAATGTAAAGATTATATTTTTAAATAGATTCATCAAGGAGGAAGTATAATTATAAAAACAAGAGGGTTTTAAAACCAATTATGGTGAAAAAATGTTTCTATTTTATTAAGGCTCTATAAAGATTAAAACAAGCATATTGAGTTTGGTATTATCGATTGAATATATATTTGAAGAAGCTGGAGTTTAGGAAAGGTTGTGTCGATCAAAATCTCTATGTGAAATCAATCAATGAATATATGTTTATGGTACTCATATATATTTATTATATCATATATTACATATAAATTAGTGGAGTATTTTTTAATTATGATGAGATTTATGTTTGAGATGTTTATGATTGGAGAGATGTCATATTTTATTTTTCTATACATTTATTAGTATAGGGAATATAAATTTATTTATCAGAAAAAATATATAACATATATTTTTATGTATTCCTTGATACATTATTGGAAAATGGTTTTAACACTAAAAATAGTTGGAATAAAACTAGGAAATACTGAAAAAGGAAGATCTATAGAACCTAATTTTTATTGGTAATATATTTTTGCATCTAAAAAATATGTGGATGTGCATTTTCTATTCTAAATTTTTACTTACTTAATTCCAAAGTAATCCAAAGTTTGAAAACCTAACCATAGGGAAAATAATTATGAGGTATGCTTAGAGTACCCATATCTATTGATTTGTGTTTTTTATAGGGAATGAAAATGAAATAATATTCAAATGTGAATTAAGTTGTTAACGTTGCTAATATAAAATCCATAAGTGGCTAAGCATTATTTGTGGGAAGTAAGTGTATTGGATGGTTGAGTAAGAACAAAAAGATTACATCTATTATAATGTCTTAAGTATGTTACATTTAATCTATAAAGGTCTATACCTATTTTATATAGATGAATTAGAAGCTATAAGATCACAAAGAAGACTTGAAAGAACCTATTTATATTCACTATGATCATAATATTTCCATTTAATTGATTAAGTATATGATACATCATTGTCATAATAAGAATTTAAAAATAATTTATTATTTTATTAAAGGGTAGGTGGAGTAAGGAGTGATAATGAAGGTGCATGTTGTAATAAATCAATAATTGGTTGACATTTTCAAAAAACCAATGGTAGCACCTATATTTTAATTTCATAAATGAAACCATGGTCATCAAACACCTCCCTTGACTCGAGGTTGTTTAGAATATCCCTTCTCCCTATTTTATTTACATTTAAACTTGGATTATTATGTTTTACATGAAATTTACCTTTGGGTTTGTTATTAAATGGGGATAAATGGAATGATTTAGTAAAATTTAGAGAAGTGGAGCATGAGTATAATTATTTTCTCAAGTGGGAGTATACATTTAAATATATTTTTAGTAAACAATATTTGGGGAGATACAATCCATGTGGTTGATTTTGAAACATATGGATATGGATGAAGAAAAGGGGAAGTTAATGGAGAAGTGAGAAGTTTATATTCAAAAAAATTTATTTCAAGACTGGATATTTAAGGAAAGAATTGAGGCTTGTATACCTTGATTGATCCCTTATTTTCTACATGATGCATTATTGTTATAAACTTAGGGTGATGATTTTTTTATTCCATTTTCTTTTCTACTTCTACTAGAATATCAATTTAATACATAGTGTCACTTTGTATTTCCAGAAACCCAAAATGTAGAGAATTATTTAACCATGATGATTCATATAGAATATTTTTAGAAAATGTTTTATTCAAAGGTAGGAGAATATCGTGACATGAAAATAATGTTTAGAATTGATGTTTTGTGTTTTTAAAAATTCACTATAATGGTGATATGTATTATTATAACTTTTTAAATTGAATCTCTAATATGATTAAATATAGAGTATAAAATTTTGTGCATGAGGAAACTATTTTTATAAAAAGTTGGATACACCGTGAATAAGAAGAATTTTCTGAAATAGTCCTCATGTAAGAATAATAGATTTTTTGTAACATTTTTTTGGAATTAATCATTCCAAATATGAAGAGATATAACCAAAATTTTTACTGTATATAAATAAACTATGATTGTGGTTGTATTACATAGAAACTAATGTGATATGTAATATTGGAACTACTATACTTAGTGTTATCTAGATTTAATCATTCCATAATAGGTATTTTTATATAAAAGTGGTAATGCATGAGAATATTTTTTTAATGAAGTGTGGATTTTGGGTAGATTACACACTGCATCAATGGATCATAAAAAAATGGTTTGGATATATCTAGTTCTTTTTGAGATGATAATGGTGAAATGGATCTTTTCATGTTATAAAATATGTGAAACATTTTCAATGGAGTTGAAATTTGAATAAAAACATAATAAAATTTAGGTTATCACTCTATAATTTGGTATTGTTGATATTACTTTAAAAATTAATATATATTTAAAAATGAGAGTTTTTTAAAAAATTACTCTAATTTTAATGAATGATCCATATGGATGATTTTGGAGTCCAATTAGTTGGTAACAGGTGAAAAAAATCAATATCGATAGGGGTTTAATAATTGTTAAAAATAAAATATGAGAGAGTAGATAAAAGGAAAACACAATCTAAGTATGGGCATATATAGAATTAGATATAATAGTTGTCATTATGAGGAGTTATATTGAAGTTCTTGATTTTATAGTGGAGATTTTATCTCAATGAAGAGAACCTCAATATTTGTTTTAATTAATTCTCAATGATAATCCTGGTAAGAGACCTTCATGTTGATAGTTTATATGTTCCTAGGCTTCCAGTTATGAGTGGATAGATAGGAAGAGGTAGTTACCCTCAGATCAGTAGAGATACTTTCATATACTTATAATAACGTACATTTCATAGTGACATCTCAAGTACATTGGGACATCATATGTGTATGCTCCTTAGAGTATCCATTAGTGGTGAACCAAGTAAAATATTAGGGTTTCTGCATTTAGTTTTTATTATATGAAAATTTTGGTTATGTACTTGATATTAACAGATACAAATTCTCTATTCCAATATGAGAACAAGATCTATCAGATATTGGAAGTAAAAAATATTCACACCTGAAGTCACCCTCCTCTTAGGGTGTGTCTGGGGTACTTTGAATGAAAAATATATTTTTGGAGTTTATACAATTCTTATATCACACATCTCATCATTATTAATTTTAAATAAACTTTACTTAAATATAAATATTATATAAAGAAAATTAATTATATAAATTTTATTTTATTTTGGTTACTTATATAATCAAGTACAATATTTGGATTTGGTTTGAGTAGATATATTTCAAAAGTTTTATAGTTTCCCTAAAATTTTTAACTTCGTATTTATCAGTTTATTTAATAATTATTTAGAGAAATAAAAAAAATAATTTCTCACTATTTTAGCATGTAAATATGTTTTAATTAAGGTATAATCAAAACTGGTTTAATTGTTTTGATCATTTTCTTTTAATTTTGAATATATTAATTCATTCTCACAAAAGTATATTTGAGATGACATTTGGTATTTAGGTTTTCATGATAATTAGTTAAATTTGTTTGATTACTACGTTTTAGACCATAATTTTATCAAAATATGGTAAATATATCTTAATTGGTACAAATAAACTCTCATTGACAATAAGTTAAAGCTATTACGAAATCATCATAAGTAAATTAGACCAACTAATACCAAAAGAAAATTAAAATGAAACTCATTCATGAAACTCTCATCTATGATATATGGGTATTATTAGTGATAGGTATGAAAATAATAATATTTTTAGGAGGTACATGAGTATTTATATTGGATCTTATTATGATTAACATTGTAAATATATGAGTGTTTTTATATATAAACTATATGGAGATGAGTTTGACCAATTCTGTTGATATGAATGGATGTATAAAATGAGGCAAACATTGGTTATTTCCCATGAGGGAATATGGAATTTCATAAAGATGAATATATATATATACACACACACAACTATATAAGATAATTTCTTCATAAAATATAATGAATATATCTATGAAATACACTAAAAGTTCAATTATATGATGAAACATTTTATATCACATAGACATAAAATGGCCCAAAAGTGACATAATATAGAACTATAAAAAGAAATAAATAAAATTTAAAGAATTATTACTTTTTTAAATGGAAATTCTTTAATATTAATTGAAAACCATATTCTATAGGTACTAGTTAGAAAGATAATGATTTATGAGGAAGAGATGGTTTCAAAAAATGAGTATCAAGATTAACCTAAGAATAAATAAATGAAAATTATGTCATTTATAAAGTGAAAGAAAGTTGTTGTGGAATTTGATAACAATGGTTGTGATGATGAAAATATTGATTTAATGAATCATCTTGATACTATAATCCCCTTTTATTATTTTAAAAATATCCATTTTTAGGTTTAGTGGGAAGTAAATATACAAATGATATTAATGACCATATTATAAAAATTCATCCAAAAATAACCAAATCACCACTATAAGGAGACAAATAGAACCAGCCAGTTCTATCAGACATTCAAGCCACCCAAATTTGATGGGATATTAGGATGCTCAATAAGGGATAGGGACACCGCGATCCAAATACCCTTCCACCACCTGAGCTAATTTAGTATGATATACATGGATTAATTCAATGATATACCACCCCATTTCACTTGGGATTTATGTTCCTATAATTGATGGAAACTAAAACCCCATGTGTTCTTATTGATCAAATACACTATAAGATCACCACCAAACTCCCCATGAACTATGTATTTTATAAGACTAAATTTAATATTTCATCCCTAAGAACATCATCCAATAACAATAATCTAAAAAAAAATCCAATAGAAACTATAAAAACATCAGCAAAGAGATATAAACTATCCCAGAGAGAAAGTAAACTTGACATTGACTATTGATTCCTCACTATAGCCACATTGTCACCATTATGGTATTACGAACCAATGACAACTAAAATCACTAGTGATTTATATCAAAGACACATCACTGGGAACCAATATTACCACCATCGAGAAATATTCCCCAACACCACATAAAAAAGAAATACACCACCCTAAGAAAAATATTGATTTCATAGTGAATGAAAACTGACCATTAAAGTGAATCTATTTCATCAATACTAAATTCCATACACATAGTGTCAACACCTAAAAAATACTTCACCATAAGAACATGTCACCTCCATAAGAGAATACATAATCAATAAAACTTATCTAAGGGAAACTATAAAAGTTAATCAGAGAGATAATAAAAAAGGAATGTGATGTAGACATTAAATAAGATAGGTGCAATAATAACCAACTCCATAATCAAGAAATTGAAAAAGGAACCATAGTATAACTAGAAGAGAAAATGAAAACCACAAAAATGAAGATAAATTATAATAATCATGAAGAAAAAAAATTGGATAACGACATGGAGACACCTCATAGAACTTCTATAACTAAATAATTTTAAATAGAGTTGATAGTCCACCCCCATTCCCATTTTAAAGACTTGTAAATTTCAAGGAATTTTTTTTCATAAATTCTTTGTGATTTTACAAGTACGCAGTTTCATACGGCACCTGATTCCGAGGCCCGGTGTGCCCGGAATCAATTTCCGAAGTTTGGCTCGGGTACATTCAGTGAACAACTAGCGGGTTTTTTTCTATCTTTTGAACCGGTGCTCGGATTTGAAATCTGAGGGCACCGATAGAACCACAAAACCAGTAATTGCTTAAGAGGACTTTTACCGAAGGTGCGTTTCCTTGGGAGGAGTTATAAAAAAATGTGGATTAAATGATAAGTAAAATAAAATTGTGTACAATATTATTTTATCCATGGAAGTTAAACTCTCTCATGGGAAGTTGTTGGTGGGGCCCTTGACCACACAAATTCCCATGTGTAGTTATGAGGGAGGTGGGGCCCACATGAGCCCCCACCTTTTCACATTCCTTAAACCCCCTCTAACTCCCCCATTATGTGAGTAACTCCTCTCTCACTTTAATATGCCAACACACACCATTTACTTGGTTAAACCTCTTCTTTTAATTAACTAAGAGTTTTGAATTTATATTTTGAAATGCTTGGAAAAGTAAGATAAAATAAGATGAGTCTTATTTTATTTGGGGGTTATCTTGTTGTGTTAAGTTTTTGGGAGAACTCTAAGTCCATTGAAGAGCTTCATCCTCCCGCGAAGAACAACACCCTTTGACGAAGAATGCCGTCACCGCAAGGAGAGACGAAATGTCGTTACTTCATCTCTCCACAGCTAGTGTGAGACGCCATTCCATCATTGGACGCATGCCAATGCCGTCTTCAAAACCCCACCCCGCGACGCCATCTTCCGCATCACCGGAAAACGTCAACGTTTATCGAGGTAGGGGTTAATTCTTCATTCAACTATTATTTTACGATCTTCGTTGCTTAAATATTTGTCATTTGTTATCAATATAACGGGAGGAGATCGGACCACACAAACATGGCCGACCCTCCTCCCCTTTTATAGTTGATCTTCATAGTTTCTTTAAATGAAGTCGACGCGGTGTCGTTGCACCGCGTGGGGACGATGAAGATCGCGGCCGGAGCGGGCCGCAGCGATGGAGCGCGACGCCATCTCGCCGTGCCGGTGAGGTAAAAGGAGGACGCGACCAGGAGAGAGCCATGGCAGAGAGGCGTGAAGCCGTCATGCCATGCCAGAGCACCAAGGAGCCACGACCGGGAAGGGCCGCGACAGATGGGTGCGGTGCCAACGCACCGTTCCGGCCGGACGGAAGCCGCGACAGTTCAGCAGGGGGCGGCCGGGCTCGGCCAACCGTCGGCTCACCAGCAGGCGGGACCCCCCCCCCTTGGGTCCCGTGACAGCACACAACATCCGGACATTATGGCTGGCCGTTTCTATCAAACCGGGGGGTGTAACCCCCCAGATTTTACCCAGGGCGGACCCCACCAGGAGGGGGGCTGCCGTTCAAAAACAAAGGGGGGCCGCGCCCCCCCTTCGCACCCCGAGGCCGGATCCGAGCCAAGCCGTAGGCCGCTCCCAGTCGCGGGCCGAGCCGGACCTGGACTCGGGTCAGTTCGACCCGGTTTGGGCCGACCCATGGGGTATCGGGCCGGGTCGGACCGGGCCCGAACCCCCTATTTTCGGACAGATTCATTCAAATGCCCATATCTTGGGCTATAGACTTTCGATCGACACACTATCAGTTGTGTTGGGATCCTTGGATTGAGATGGTCGTTTCAGTATATTTCAATCAAGATTTTGGTAAATTTTGGGTACGGCCGGGTTGGTTCGAACCCGAAACCAACCGGGCCCTTGGAGCAGAAACGCCAATAACTTGACGACCGGACGTCCGAATGACGTGCCATCGGTCACATTGTTTTCCTCTTAGTGAGATGGTTCTTTTGGCTTACTCCGATTGAGGTTTGGACACAGCTAGAGTACGTATGGTTTGGTTTTGACTTAAAAACAACCCAGGCCCCTAGGACGGAAAAACCAATAACTCTCAGACCGGGCGTCCGATTGACGCATTGTCTATCACATTGAGTTCTTATTGACGAGACAGAACTTTGTGATACATCAACTATGGACTTCGTGACAGTCGATGTATTGAACCCTTGGCTCGTGGAGCAGACCCTCCCGAAATTGAGTGTGCTGTGTGCGAGAACCCTAGACCTAGCTGTGACTACGACAACGATGGCGACTATACTTGGATCCTAAGTGGGTTCGACAGCGATGACGACTGTACTTGGATCCTACGTGGGTTCGGCAGCGAGGACGACTGTACTTGGATCCTACGTGGGTTAGACAGCGATAACGACTGTACTTGGATCCTATGTGGGTTCGACAACGATGACGACTATACTTGGATCCTACGTGGGTTCGACAGTGATGGTTACTGTACTTGGATCCTATGTGGGTCTGGTAGCAACTACTTCTGTACTTGGATCCTATGTGGGTTCGACAGAGGAGATGATTCAGAGGCTACTTCTAATCATCTCCACCCCTCTTCGGAAGTAGTATACCTGTGTGATCTGAGTCTTGACTTTCAATCATTATCATCGATATGATTGTCATGCTTTCTTGTGTGGATTGGGTTGTGCTTTCCTGTGTGGATTGGGTTGTGTTTTCCTATGTGGTTTGGGTTATGATTTCCTGTGTGGATTGGTAGTACGTAGGCTTGTGTGTTAGAGCCGAGCTGGAATTGATGTCTAGGATATATGTATGGGTATATACCTAAGTACAGTTGGTTGATACTTCGTGATTGTATCTTCCCTTTGTGGTTTATCCTTTGTGGATTCTGGGAGACCTTTGGGAGTCTCGGAGTCCCTATCAAGTATCATATACTCCCCCCTACACGGGCTATGCCCACACTACGTTGTGTTGGATGCAGGTGATGGACATCGCTGATCGAGGTGGAGGCTAGTGGATCTGGATGGTACCTAGAGGAGGATCACTAGATGGGACGTACACGGAGCAGACGGCTAGACCCGAGGAGTTGAGGAGACTATCTGTACCCACCCTTCAGGTGAGAATTCCAATGGACAACTCGGTGTTGCTGCTTTACTTTTCTTCTGCTGTACTTTATTTTCAGTTGTACTTTACTTTCAGTTGGGTTTGTATTCTGGCCCATTTACTTTCCTGCACTTACTTTTGTACTCAGTTTACTTAGTGTTTACTTCAGTTTGCGTACTCTGTGGTGTTTGTTTACTTTATAAAGGCAATGCCTTCCCTTTTATCGGGATTTATGCCTTTGGTTCTAGTCACCCGCCCCTGGCCTATGGAAGGCAGGCTTGGGGTAGTCACGACACGGGCCCCGAGGACGAGTCGTGACAAATTGGTATCAGAGGAGTCAGTTCTACCGCAGAACTCAGGACTCTGATAATTTCTTCTGTGTGAAGCAATAGTGTTTAGGGTATTGAGTGTGGTTATCAGTCCAGGGATTCCAGTATTGGTGCGGCGGCCGATGTATCCATACACCAGGACCCTAACTTCTGATTTCTGACTCAGTGCACGAAAACATTGATTGCATGTGTGTTTCAAAAGTTTTATATGTGATTACATTGTGTCAGCTCACCGGGTATACTGTATTAACCATGGCGCACCTGTTTCTTTTTAGGATAGCCCCACGATGGCAGCTAGGTAGGGTTTCGAGCTTTGTGCGAGACGGCCGCCCACCGAGTGACGAGGCCTTAGTGCTGGGCCCCATTACAGCGGAGGCACCGGTGGTACCTCTACCCGCCGACCCACCGATGCCACTATCCCCAGCAACTAAGAGTTCACATCGCCTGAATGCACTGCACGAGATTCAGCGTTAGAGACTGCCCAAGTTCCACGGGGAGATGGACCCTCAGGAAGCCAAGGATTGGCTGGAGGCTGTTGTTCGAGTCTTCAGATTAGTAGAGACACCAGCTAACCTCATGGTGATCCTTGCGGCGAGTCTCATGCACACAGCAGTAGGTAGATGGTGGAGCCTGATGCTCTAGGTGTACGATGAGGCATCTCTCTTTTGGTCGGAATTCGAGAGACTCTTCCGCTCGGAGTTCGTTCCAGCCACCCTTCGTGCGGTGTGCATTCAGGAGTTACTGCAGCTGTGGCAGGGCAGTATGACGGTAGCCCATTACTCGGCAAGATTTATTGATCTCTCACACTACTCCACGGACATGGTACGAGACCCATTCTTCCAGTCCCGAACCCTCGAGCAGGGACTAAGGCATGAGATCAGGGCATCGATGATCTCCCTCAGTAGGCAGGAGTACTGGAGCGAGCCCTTCTTGTGGAGATTTTTCTTGCTGAGCCATCGCCAGCAGCGAGGCCTACTGCAGGGCGACACGTAGCGGAGTCTTCTATAGATGGCAGTAGACATACATCGCAGAGGTCCAAGAGGACTAGACCATCAGGTGGGAGACCATAGGACACTGGTTTAGATGTGCGGGGCACATGTAGTAGAGCCAGTATTATGAGAGGCAGACAGTGCTATGCATGCGGTGGACAGGGCCACATGGCTCGGGACTGTCTGACCCGCCATGTAGAGGAGAAAAAGACGGTTGAGGGACCACCCAGGAAGAGGCAGAGGTTCAACCGTGGTGGTCCGTAGGGAGCAGGTAGACGAGGAAGAGGAGCTGACCGAGCAGCGGGTGGTGGGCGATGCTTTGAGGCTCTACCACCACCACCACCAGGAGGTCCACCCCGACCACAGGGAGCTGACGGACAGAGGCAGGCTCAGCTTCAGGCAGTAGAGGCCTACGACCACGGAACACCTAAGATGATTCAAGGTACTATCTGTGTCTACTCCACCCTTGGTGCAGTTCTTATAGACATATGAGTGAGTCATTCTTTCATTGTCGCTGCCCTTGTTCGGAGCTCGGAGATTCTGACGGTGCCATTAGATCGATCCTTACGGCTAGAGACTCCTACAGGAGTAGAATCGATGATTACGCACTGGTTCCGGCAGTGTGATATTACTCTATGAGGCGATAGCTTCTGTTGGGATCTTCATGTAGCAGTGTCGAGGCCTTACGACGTCATCTTGGGCATGGATTGGTTATCTATGGTTCATGCTCAAATCGACTGTATTAGGCACAAGGTGCGGTGTGTCTGCACTGATGGGAGCAGGTTCACCTTTACCGATGAGAAGGGAGCCTTTAAAGCGCAAGATGGACTCATACAGAGGAGAGGAAAACCAATCACTCATCAATTGGCTAGTCTCATCCTAGGATCAGTTGACGTGCGAAGTTTGAGTTTTCCTGTTGTGATGGATCAGTATGCGGACGTTTTTCCTGACGATGTTCTAGGACTACCTCCTCGCAGAGAGGTAGACTTCTATATTGACCTGTACCCAAGGACAACTCCAATATCTACTCCAGCATATCGGATGGCTCCCGCTAAGCTTTGAGAGCTACGGGTACAGCTGGAGGACTTGCAGGGAAAGAGATTCATTCAACCCAGTGTTTCACCTTGGGCTTCCCCGATTTTGTTCGCCAAGAAGGCGGATGGGAGCTTGCGAATGTGTGTCGGTTACCATCGCCTGAACCAGGTGATTGTGAAGAACAAGTATCCACTTCCGAGGATTAATGACCTCTTCGATCAGCTCAAGGGAGCACGATGGTTCTCGAAGATAGACCTCAGGTCAGGATATCATCAGCTTAGAGTTCGAGATGAGGATGTGCAGAAGTCGGCCTTCAGGTGTCGGTATGGACACTATGAGTTCTTGGTTATGCCTTTCGGCATAAAAAAAACTCCAGCAGTGTTCATGAGTCTCATGAACAGAATCTTCCAGCCTAACCTCGATCGATTTGTCGTGGTGTTCATCGACGACATATTGATTTACTCAACTACTGAGGAGGAGAATGCCTACCACTTGCGGGTTGTACTGGACACACTGAGAGAACCAGTTTTATGGTAAGCTATCGAAGTGTCAGTTTTGGATTTTAGAGGTCCACTTCTTGGGACACATCATCTCTGAGATGAGAGTTGCGGTGGATCCTGTGAAGATCGAGGCAATGCTAGCTTGGGAGTCACCCAGGAGTATGACGGAGGTGCGGAGTTTCCTAGGTCTGGCTGGGTACTATCGGAGATTTGTGCCAGAGTTCTCCAGAGTTTCAGAACCACTCTTATATTTGAAAAAGAAGGGGAAACCCTTTGTGTGGTCAGATAGATGTCAGAAAAGCTTCTAGGATCTGAGACAAATATTGACCAGTGCACCCATATTGAGGCTACCGGAGGAGGGTGTAGGGTACATAGTTTACTGCGATGCATCAGGGACCAGACTCGGGTGTGTCCTGATGCAGGAGAGGGCAGTGATCGCCTATGGATCATGAAAATTGAGGCAGAACGAGCAGAACTACGCTACCGATGACCTGGATTTAGTAGCAGTGGTATTTTACCTGAAGATGTGGCAGTACTATCTGATGGGAAATCCCTTTATATCTACTATGACCACTAGAGTCTCAGGTACATCTTCTCGTAGAAGGACCTGAACCTGAGACAACAGATATGGCTTGAGTTCCTCCGGTACTATGACTTTGAGATAGTCTATACTCTTGGTAAGGGAAACGTAGTAGCTGATTCTCTCAGCAGGAGGTCGGGCATCCAACTACTTGGAGAGGCGACAGAGCAGCTAGATGTGTTGCAGATATCCTTCGTGGATAGAGATGGGGCAGCCTTTCTGCAGTCAATCACAGTCACTCCACCACTTCTTCAGCGGGTCATAGAGGCACAACATGGGGACATTGACTATGAGATGCGACGTGCATAAATATCCTCAAGACATAAACCTGATGGATTCTCTGTAGGATGAGAGAACGTCGTCTTTTTCAAAGGACGTACCATGGTACGAGTTGCGTTATAGGAGGAGGTGCTGATAGAGTTTCACACTTCTCCATTGGCGGTACATCCCGGAGTAGTGAAGATGTACCAGGATCTCAGACGAGAGTACTGGTGGCCAGGTATGAAGAAGGTTGTGGTAGAGTTTGTTTCATGATGCCTCACCTGCCAGAAGGTGAAGGCGGAGAACCAGGTACCAGTAGGCTTGGTACAACCCTTAGAGGTCCCAGAGTGGAAGTGGGAAGGAATATCTATGGATTTCGTGACTGGGATTCCACGTACTTCCAGAGGGCACGACTCCATCTGAGTGATCGTAGACCGACTCACCAAATCGGACCACTTTCTACCTATTAGAGAGAAGGGCTTAGTGGAGAGCTTGGGACGACTCTACGTTCAGGATATAGTATGGATTCATGGTGTGACATCGTCTATCGTCTCCGATCGAGATACTCACTTTACTTTCCAACTTTGGAAGGGGTTGTAGGAGGCATTTGGGATGCAGCTACACCTGATCACCGCCTTTCACCCTCAGACGGATGGTCAGATGGAGAGGACCATTCAGAATCTCTAGGAAATGCTCCGATCATGTGTCCTCGACTTTGTTCGTAGCTTGGAGGATCACCTACCCTTGGTGGAGTTTGCGTACAACAACTACCACTCCACCATAGGGATGGAACCATACGAGGAATTGTACGATGGACCTTTCCGATCACCTCTGTGCTGAACTGACCCTGGGGAGTCAGCACTCGTAGGACCAAAGATGGTCCAGGCCACGACAGAAAAGGTACATGTCATCCAGGAGGGGATGAGGACTGCTCAGAGCCGACAGAATTCCTATGCTGATAGGAGGCAGAGACCACTAGAGTTCGAGGATGGCGACCAAATTTTCTTACAGGTCTCACCTCGACGTGGACTATGGAGATTTGGCCGGGGCGGCAAGTTATCTCTACGCTTCATCGGAATATTCTAGGTTCTCAGCAGGATAGGCGAGGTGGCTTATCACCTGGATCTTCCACCTCAGTTGCACCGGGTGCGTGACGTCTTTCACGTATCTCAGTTGAGGAGATACGTGCACGATCCGACACATATCATTGACCATGGGGAGGTGGACATTGATGATGGGGCGAATTTTGCAGAGGTCTCGGTGGAGATAGAGGATTGACAGGAGTGTGTCCTACGTGGATGGTCGATTCCTCTAGTGCACATCAGGTGGCACCACATGAACCTCCAGGAGAGCACATGAGTGCGGGAGGCTCAGATGTGTGCAAAATACACTCATTTGTTCCTCTAGTTTACGATGTATCTTTACGGGGACGTAAATCCCTGAGGTGGGTGTAATGTAAAGGCCCGTAAATTTCAAGGAAATTTTTTTCTTAAATTCTTTTGGATTTTACAAGTACGCAGTTTCCAACGGCTCCTGATTCTGAGTCCCGGTGTGCCCAGAATCAATTTCCTAAGTTTAGCTCGGGTACATTCAGTGAACGAACGAGCGGGGTTTTTTATATCTTTTGAACCGGTGCTCGGATTTGAAATCCAAGGGCACCGATGGACCCACAACGCCGGTAATTGCTTAATAGGACTTTTACCGAAGGTGCATTTTCTTGGGAGGAGTTGTAAAAAAAATGTGGATTAAATGATAAGTAAAATAAAATTGTGTACAATTTTATTTTATCCATGGATGTTAAAATCTATCATGGGAAGTTGTTGGTGGGGCCCACGACCACCCAAATTTCCATGTGTGGTTATGAGGGAGGTGGGGCCCACATGAGCCTCCACCTTTTCACATTCCTTAAACCCCCTATAAATCCCCCATTATGTGAGTAACTCCCATCTCACTTTAATATGACAACACACATCATTTAATTGGTTAAACCTCTTCTTTTAATTAACAAAGCGTTTTGAATTTAAATTTTGAAATGATTGGAAAAGTAAAATAAAATAAGATGATTCTTATTTTTTTGGGTGGTTAGCTTGTCGTGTTAAGTTTTTTGGAGAACTCTAAGTCCATTGAAGAGCTTCATCCTCCCGTGAAGAACAACACCCTTCGGTGAAGAACGCCATCACCGCAAAGAGAGACGACGTGCCATTCCTTCATCTCTCCGCAGCTAGTGTGAGACGTCATTCCATCCTTGGACGCACGCCAACACCGTCTTCGAAACCCCACCCTGCGACGCCATCTTCCGCGTCGCCGGCAAACGTCAACGTTTATCGAGGTAGGGGTTAATTCTTCGTTCAAGTATTATTTAATGATCTTCGTTGCTTAACGATTGGCTGTTTGTTATCAATATAACGGGAGGAGATCGGACCGCACAAACATTGCCGATCCTCCTCCCCTTTTATAGTTGATCTTTCTAGCTTCTTAAAATGAAGTCGACGTGGTGCCGTTTCACCGCACAGGGACGATGAAGACCGCGGCCGGAGCCGGCCGTGGCGGTGGAGCACGGCGCCATCACACTGTGCTGGTGAGGCCGCAATCAGGACCGAGCCGCGGCAGAGGGGCACAGCGGAGGGGTGCGGCGCCGACGTGCCGCGCTGGAAGGACGGAAGCCGCGGCCTTAGGCTGAGGCGGTTCAGCAGGGGGCGGCCGGGCTCGGCCGGCCGCCGACTCACAAGGAGGCGGGACCCCCCCGCGGGTCCCGCGACAGCACACACCAACCGACCATTATGGCCAGCCGTTTCCATCAAACTGGGGGGCGTAACCCCCCGGATTTTACCAAGGGCGGACCCCACCAGGTGGGGGCCGCCGTTCAAAAACAAAGGGGGGCCGCTCCCCCCCTTCGCACCCCACGACCGGATCTGAGCCGGGCCGCAGGCCGTGCCGCGTCCAACTGGGCCGGACCCGGACCCGGGTCGGGTGGACCCGGTTCGGGCCAAACCAGGGGGTATTGGGCCGGGTCGGACCGGGCCCGAACCCCCTATTTTCGGACAGATTTGTTCAAATGCCCATATCCTGGGAAACAGACCTCCGATCGACACACCGTTAGTTGTGTTGGGATCCTTGGATTGATACGGTCATTTAGGTATATTTAAATCAAGCTTTCGGTAAAGTTTGGGTATGGCCGGGTTGGTTCGAACCCAAAACCAACAGGGCCCTTGGAGCGGGAACGCCAATAACTTAACGACCGGACGTCCGAATGACGTGTCGTCGGTCACGTTGTTTTCCTCTTAGTTAGACGGTTCTTTTTGCTTACTCCTCTTGAGGTTTGGACACAGTTGGAGTACGGTCAGGTTGGTTTTAACTTGAAAACCAACCAGGCCCCTAGGACGGAAAAGCTAATAACTGTAACACCGCGAGATTTTATGAAAAATATTCTTTTGATTTCATTAATTTCTTGTGTTGTATGCTACACCAAGATTACCTTGTGCTAAACGAAACACCGTATTAGCTTGTAGTATACGCAACACTATTCTTGGATCGTGTTACACACAATTTTGATAATAGTTATTCTACGCAACATTGAGTATATATATATATATATTCAATGTATAAATGAAATATGGTTGGATTCTGTTATACGAAACAAAAAAGGATTCTTGCACAACACGCAACATGGACTTGGCTTGCATTACACACAATCGCGACCTTCCTCGATAGCGTGTGTTGTACGCAATACTAGGTTTTACTAAACAACGATATATTATTATAATATTATTATGAACTAGCCATTATGAATAGTATTAACTAAATTTTGAATTTTATAATATTATTTTTCATCTTACACATTTTCTAGAACATGGTATAAGACCAAAATAAATTTTTAGGTAAAATAAGTATTTTTCAAAAATTGCAGTTTTGCCGCCTTTTGATAGCGCACCGACTTTAAATCTAGTTTTTGACATGTTTATAAGTTCAATTTGAAAAAATAAAATTCTTCTTTGGAATCAAGAAATAAAAATTTACTTTGGATAAAATTTTCATATTATTCTGGTAACTTTCATATTTTGATGAATAGTAAAAACATGCTATATTTTAATTAAAAACAAATTTTTTCATCGCAATAATTTATATAGTTAAATTATAATATTTAATGGTTTTAAAAGTATAAATAGAATATATTTTTACCATTTAATATAATGTATGTCATTAGCATTGATTTTACATTACATTCGTAGGTTAAATCAATTTAATCTTTTGTAATGTTTTAAACAAAAAATCCGTTTTCATTCGACAATGAGATTAATTTTAATTTAATTTCTACAACTTATTTGTATTGAATTTGAAAAAAATGGATTCCATATTTGGAATAATTGGGTCCAAATTATGTTAATAGGCTACTTTTTATTTTTGGGAATTATGAATAGTAACTACGGTAAATTTTATTTACCATAGTTAAAGGTAAATCGGGTAATTAAGGGTAAATATAATATTATAAAATTACCCTAACACATTCCAAAATTATATTGGATGGCTAAAAGTAGACCCATATCACCTAAGGGTCGGATTAGATTCATTTTATGGACTTTTGACTATGAAAATAATTTAATTAAAACCAAAGAAAGTGACAACATGTCACTCTCTTAAATCTTATAAGTATAATAATTTTAATTTAGTGATAAACATCATAAAACATTGAACATTAATAGTCTACAGAAATCTAACAAAATTATCTATATCATGATAATTTATTTAGAATTTTTAGGGATTAAATAATTGTCATTAATTGTGATACATTAATGATGTAGAAATTATTTATTAAGTGAAAAATCAGTAATATAGTTTTCATTGAAATAATAATACCCATTAAAAGGCCCACAAACCTGACCAAAACTTATTATTAGTGTATATATATACCATAATAATCTAATGACCTAATATATAACCGTTTGGAGTCTTATAAAAGTGATTATGACACTTATATTATTTTATTTTAAATGATGCCAAAGTTGTCACCTTCATAATTTAATAAATATAACAATTTACATATTGTGATTTTAAGATGATAAATTCTAGTAAAAGTATTATTATGAAAGTTAGTATATTTATATTCATCATAGGATTTTATTTTTAATTTTTATGCAACAAATAAGTATATTAAATAATTATACAAAAATGTTGTAGTAATTATTTTATTAAGAGATAAACCAAATAAATGGTTTTAAAAATAATAAAATAAATATTATATGAACTATTTAATGTGATAAAATAATTTTATAGATACATATTACCTCTTATGAATCTATTAAAGCTTTAATTTTGAACATATCTTCTGTATATATTTTATTTAAATTCATATAAATGAATAGTGTCAAAATTTTCAGTATTGTTATTTTATAAAAATAACATATTATAAAATTGTTTAAAAACCACAAAATTATTTAAAAATTATAAATTTAAATTTATATAGTCTAAAATGTTATAAATTATCCAATTATGGACAATTCAAAACAAATAAGTAATTTTTTTTATAATTTAAAATTTAGAATATTATTACCACAAATAAAATTAAATTGATTAAGTAAGGATAAATCAAGTTGATAATGTTTAAAATAATTTCCTAACATGTCTAAATTTTATTGGATTATGAGATTACAACCCTATCTCATCTAATATTCTAATATGAGTCATTTTTGGAGGTTTTCAAGTGGGGTTAGATTTATTATAAATTAATATTTTTAAGATTTCCAAAGGTGCCCCTCTCCTCCCTTATAAAAGGGCACCTCCTCCCTCTCTTCCTCACACCACTTTGAGCCTTCAAGATCGTCCAAACCCTGCCAATTTCTCCTCTACAATTCCCTAGAAACATCCTAGAGGTTCTGGTATTCTTCAAAGACCAATTTTAGTGCCCTAAGAGGAGGTCTCAAAGATGCGCTTCAAAGAAGAGGTAATGTCCGTTACCGATTCTTTCAACTTTATTTCTTCTTCTACTTCTTCTTCTTTAGTTGTTTCAATATAAAGTAATAACATCAGTATCACTCATATACTGATATGTTATTATAAGTATGAAACAACCCTATTTCACCATCTATCCATCCTACAGAAAATGAAATCACCACGCGTGCGTACGTACGGAATACCGTCTCCACGCCTTGGTGTAATCTGTTTTTCCAACACCACCTTACTTGGATGGGTATAATGGTGTAAAGAATAAATATAAATAGTTATTATAAAATCATACTGATTATGATATATTGTATCATCCTATCCAATTCAATTCAATAATTATGGGAATGATATCATCGCTCGTGCGTACGTACGGACTACCGTCTCCACGACGTGATGAGATTCATTCTCCATGTTAACCATTTAAGAATGATTAAAAAGTATATATAAGAAATAATAATGAAATATAAGAAATTATAATGTTACTGGATTTATGTATATATATATATATTTATGTCATCTACTTAATTCCATTCAACTCAATAAGGAAACGAAAACAGCGTTCATGCGTACGTACGGCCTACCGTCTCCATGAACGATGTATTTCTTTCCATTTATCGATCTATTATATATTTGTATATTCTGAATATATATTATATATAAATCATATTTTATATTCTTGAATTAAGTAATCATCATCTAATTAATCACATGAATAATTAAAAGTCAAAACACGAACGACAAATGAAACGATTTTACCCAAAACGCTCTTTAACATGGAATTTACAAAGGAATGGGTAATATAAAGTCATAAGTGAACCATATATGATATCATAACAATGAATATGATTCTATAATAAGTCAATGAAATTATTTCAATCATTATACAGGTGGTTCGGATACATACGAAGCATATCAGACATAAGGTAAGGGATAATTTTTCAAATCTCATTTTTTTTATCCGAGATTTCTTATACGTAAGTATTTACTGGGGTTATTGTTATCAACCATGTACATGTTTTCTAAAAGTGTTTTTATGTATTCTTAATGTCCTTTTTACCCATTTTTGACTTTTACTACATGGTATGTATGGAATCTTTCTATTACGAGGTACTTTTTGGACTTTTCTGGCAAAAGTACGAGAAGAATGTTTTTTTAACTTATACGGAACGAACGGATTTTTACGATTTTATAAAGCCTTATTTTCATGAATATTCCTCCAAAATATTTCATGACTATTTTCAACAAAATCCTTTTCTTTTAAAATTACATGATGTTTTGTGAAAAGAAATTGCTTTTGAATAAGAAAGGATATTTTCCTCAAGAATTCATTTCAAGTGTTTTATCAAAACCATTTTCAATCGAAGATGACATTTTTTCATATGTGTACGTTTCAGGTATAATGTCTCTATGATTTACATTGTTTCAATTTTCTTTTTATGAAATATCCATTTCTTTTATATGGATTATGTGATGATGGGATGATGTTTATGAAACCCATTTTATTCTTTGGGTTATGATGAATGTTTTAAGTTTATTTTGTGGCACAAGTAAGAATGATTTCATTATGAGATGGGTGGTCCCTATATCTCACTCCAATGCATTGGGTAAAGATTTATATCTCATGAGATAGACATGGATGGAACGGCAAGTTAAACCAGTTCAGTAATACATGACTGGAACGAGGAGTGAACTCGATTCAGAAAGGGACTTTGTCCACTAAGATGGCCTTGGCAGCAATGCCTTGGCTACTATGGAAATCATATCATGTGATTAATGGTTTCCATAATTACAAGTTTTATTTCCATGCTAGTTTATCTTGATTAATGTTCCTTTATGATCTATGCTTTATGTACTTCTATGTTTTATGTCATTGCTCAAGATTTTGATGTTTAAACATTATGTTCATGCTTTTAAGTTCAAATGTATATAGTATGTTTTATTTTATCCATGCTTACCCTTACTGAGCATTTGAGCTCACCATTTTAATGTTTTCTTTTCCACAGGATATAAAGAAAGGTTTTAGGTAAGAAAAAAAGGGGAAGATCTTTATGGGAGATGTTGAAGATCTTTCACCACGATTAGAAGATTTTATTCCGAGTTTCCAAAGACACTAAACTATTACGGTCATTGTGTGTCTATTTTTGTTATGTATTATGTATTGCGCAAAAGTAATGTAATGTCCATGTACGTCAAGCTTCGGGTCTCTACAGTTGGTATCAGAGGAAAGGTTTAGTCAACCTTTGGAAACTAGGATGCGAAAACGTTAGTGAGATCCCTAGAGATGTTTCTAAGGTATGTCTAGGGATATACCTAAGGATAAGTATACGTATAGGATATAGTCCTAGAACTACGGTAACGATCATAGAATTTAACCTAAGATGTTAGATATTGAGAGTACTTCCCCTTTACTATTTTGTTTTCCCTAGCATGATTTTTTCCTCTCACACTATTCTTTTTGGGTTTTAGAAAATGGCTGGAAATAGAAAGATTCATGATAATGGAGGATATGACGGACAATGGAATGATATTATTCATGAGAAACCCAATGAAACAGGATTTGGAAGTCTAAACATCGTTATTATGCCTAATCAGCAATCTCATAATATGATCAATAATCTCAACTTTGTTAAGTTTCCCGACTCAGATAATAAGAGAAAGATGGAGTTTCATGATGATCATAAAGGAAATAAATTTCAATTTCCCTCATGTAAATCATATGGGAAGAGGCATCAGGGAGATAGTTTCAAGGGTACTGGAAGATGCTTTGGTTATGGAAAAGAAGGACACAAATCCAGTAAGTGCAAAGGAAAAGGTTCAGTTAACACCATGGATGAGGATAATGGTATTGCTACGACATCAACAATGGTTAAATGTTTTAAATGTGGAATGTACGGGCATTATGCAAACCAATGCCCTAAGGGAAAGTCTCATGAAGAGAATCAGTATGGCCGTATGGGTAGTATTTATGTTGGTGATGATGAAGAGACTACAAATGATATGTAAGATGAAAGAATTGTTGAATCTCGGTCAATGGTTTAAGAAGGTAGTGGAATGATTACATGTTTATCAAGTGTAATGTTGTATAAGTAATATCATGGTACTATGGAATAAAGAGACATCTAAGGATTGTTACACTGTTGTCTTTCCTTGAGTTTTGAAATTGTATGATTAATGGTACCAGTATCCATGAAAGGTTATTCATATATTTTTGGAATGTAGATGATATGCGCATAATGAAGGGATAAGGAGAAAATTAAATGTTTGATAGTATTTATGAGATCATGACTGATATAAGGACTAAGTGTTATTATGGTTTGATTATATAGAAATTTTGGGATTTTGGTATGTGGAAAGAGTTAAATTTTGACAGCATTCATGTTTTCACTAAGGTTAAATGGGTATTCATTTTTCAAGAGAATACATGATTAAGGTATTCACATGTTTTTAATTTGACCAACAAGATATATCTTATGATATATGGGGGATAAATGTTTTCATTCACATGATTGTTATGTGACATTTCAAGTAATAATTTTCTTTATACTATGAGATTGGACCGAAGTATTCTAGATAAGACTAAATATTGGAATGGATTATGTTGGACATAAGTTAGTATTGTTTAGGGATAGAACTTTTTTCGATATTATTGATGGGATGTTATAGTAATGTAGTTTTAGAAAAAGGAAAACCTGTAGGACTGGCGACAACCCATCACATCGGACAAGGCTGTGGGATACGAACCCACAACCAAAGTGCGACTGGCCTTTATCGCCTACCACTAGCCTACAGGAAGTCCCTGGTTAGTAGAAACTAGTTTTATTTTATTAATCGGTTCGATATATAAGTTCATTTTTGGAACCATATACGATTAATCTAAGAATATTATGGACTTATAACTTTTGATAACCTTTTGTTTGAAACAGATAGATTGACCCATCATTCTATCACATGATCTGCTAACACATCACGAATAACAAATTCAACTTCATTTCATTAAGGGGTGAAGTGGAAATTTTTCAATTCACGAACAACAATGAGATTGTACCAAAATCATGTAAGTATTTATTTTAATTCATCAACTTTAGGGAAATGATCTTGAAAACCAAAAATGTTGTCCTAGTGCCCTTATATCTGATGAATCAGATGGTACCTTACATCATCACAAATCTATGGCTTTGTGATTGATGGATTTTTTATATCCATGTTCTCTACCACTCTCTATCAGAACTTGATGGTTAGATTTTTCTTCCATATCCATATTTTCACCTATGTTCTCCTACGTGGAAACCCAGTGATGAGTTAATTTGGGTAACCATTACATTTCATACTTTAGTTTTTAAAGCCTAGTTTTGGTATTCCTTTTTACGATGTGGGTTTCTATTAAACAAACTTTCGAGTAGTAAACCATTAATAACCCCGACGAATTTCGAGGGAAAAATTAATTTTAAGGGGGGTAGAATGTAACACCCCAAGATTTTATGAAAAATATTCTTTTTATTTCATTAATGTCTTGTGTTGTATGCTACACCAAGATTACCTTGCGCTATACGCAACACCGTATTAGCTTGCAGTATACGCAACACTATTCTTGGATCATGTTACACACAATTTTGATAATAGTTATTCTACGCAACATTGAGTATATATATATATATATTAAATGTATAAATAAAATATGGTTGGATTCTATTATACGAAACAATGAAGGATTCTTTCACAACAGGCAACCCTCACTTGGCTTGCATTACATGAAATCGCGACATACCTCGATAGCGTGTGTTGTACGCAATACCAGGTTTTACTAAACAATGATATATTATTATAATATTATTATTAACTAGCCATTATGAATAGTATTAACTAAAATTTTAATTTTATAATATTATTGTTCATATTACACATTTTCTAGAACATGGTATAAGACCAAAATAAATTTTTCAGGTAAAATAAGTATTTTTCAAAAAATGCAGTTTTGCCGCCTTTTGATGGTGCCCACTTTAAATCTAGTTTTTGAAATGTTTATAAGTTAAATTTGACAAAATAAAATTCTTCTTTTGAATCAAGAAATAAAAATTTACTTTGGATAATTTTTTCATATTATTCTGGTAACTTTCATATTTTGATGAATAGTAAAAACACGCTATATTTTAATTAAAAAAAACTTTTTTCATCGTAATAATTGTATGGTTAAATTACAATATTGAATGGTTTTAAAGTATAAATAGAATATATTTTTACCATTTAATATAATTTATGTCATTAGCATTGATTTTACATTAAATATGTAGGTTAAATCAATTCAATCTTTTACAATGTTTTAAACAAAAAACCTGTTTTCATTCGACAACGGGATTAATTTTAATTTAATTTCTGAAAATTATTTGTATTGAATTTGAAAAAATGGATTACATATTTGGAATCATTGGGTCCAAATTATGTTAATAGGCTACTTTTTATTTTTTGAAATTATGAATAGTAACTACGGTAAATTTTATTTACCTTAGTTAAAGGTAAATTGGGTAATTAAGGGTAAATATAATATTATAAAATTACCCTAACACATTACAAAATTCTATTGGATGGCTAAAAGTATACCCATATCACCTAAGGGTCAGATTAGATTCATTTTATGGACTTTTGACTATGAAAATAATTTAATTAAAACCAAAGAAAGTGAGAACATGTCACTCTCTTAAATCTTATAAGTATAATAATTTTAATTATTGATAAACATCATAAAACATCAAACATGAATATTCTCCAGAAATCTAACAAAATTATCTACATCATGATAATTTATTTAGATTTTTTAGGGATTAAATAATTGTCATTAATGGTGATACATTAATGATACAGAAATTATTTATTAAGTGAAAAATCAGTAATATAGTTATTATTGAAATAATAATACCAATTAAAAGGCCCACAAACCTGACCAAAACTTATTTTTAGTGTATATATATACCATAAGAATCTAATTACCTAATATATAACCGTTTGGAGTCTTATAAAAGTGATTATGACACTTATATTATTTTATTTTAAATGATGCCAAAGTTGTCACCTTCATAATTTAATAAATATAACAATTTAAATATTGTGATTTTAAGATGATAAATTCTATTAAAAGTATTATTGTGAAAATTAATAGATTTATCTTCATCATAGGATTTTATTTTTAATTTTTATGCAACAAATAAGTATATTAAATAATTATACAAAAATGTTGTAGTAATTATTTTATTAAGAGATAAACCAAATAAATGGTTTTAAAAATAATAAAATAAATATTATATGAACTATTTAATGTGCTAAAATAATTTTATAGATACATATGAACTTTTATGAATCTATTAAAGCTTTTATTTTGAACATATATTCTATATATATTTTATTTAAATTCATATAAATGAATAGTGTCAAAATTGACACTGTTGTTATTTTATAAAAATAACATATTATAAAATTGTTTAAAAATCACAAAAATATTTAAAAATTATAAATTTAAATTTATATAGTCTAAAATGTTATAAAGTATCCAATTATGGAAAACTCACAACAAATAAGTAATTTTTTTTTATAATTTAAAATTTATAATGTTATTACCACAAATAAAATTAAATTGATTAAGTAAGAATAAATCAAGTTGATAATGTTTAAAATAATTTCCTAACATGTCTAAATTTTATTGGTTGATGAGATTACAACCCTATATCATATAATATTCTAATATGAGTCATTTTTGGAGGTTTTTAAGTGGGGTTAGATTTATTATAAATTAATATTTTTAATATTTCCAAAGGTGCCCCTCTCCTCCCTTATAAAAGGGCACCTCCTCCCTCTATTCCTCACACCACTTTGAGCCTTAAAGCTCGGCCAAACCCTGCCAATTTCTCCTCTACACTTCCCTAGAAACATCCTAGAGATCCTGGTATTCTTCAAAGACCAATTTTAGTGCCCTAAGAGGAGGTCTCAAAGAGGCGCTTCAAAGAAGAGGTAATGTCCGTTACCGATTCTTTCAACTTTATTTCTTCTTCTACATCTTATTCTTTATTTGTTTCATTATGAAATAATAAAATAAGTATCACTAATATACTGATATGTTATTATAATTATTAAACAACCCTATTTCACCATCTATCCATCCTATGGAAAACGAAATCACCGCACATGCGTACTTACGAAATACCGTCTCCACGCCGTGGTGTAATCTGTTTTTCCAACACCACATTACTTGGATGGGTATAATGGTGTAAACAATAACTATAAATATTTATTATAAAATCATACTGATTATGATATATTGTATCATCCTATCCAATTAAATTCAATAATTATGGGAACGATATCATCGCTCGTGCGTACGTACAGACTACCGTCTCCACGATGCGATGAGATTCATTCTCCATGTTAACCATTTAAGAATGATTAAAAAGTATATATAAGAAATAATAATGAAATATATGACATTATAAAGTTACTGTATTTATGTATATATATATATGTATGTCATCTACTTAATTCAATTCAACTCAATAAGGAAACGAAAACAGCGTTCATGCGTACGTACGGCCTACCGTCTCCATGAACGATGTATTTCTTTCCATTTATCGATCTATTATATATATGTATATTCTGAATATATATTATATATAAATCATATTTTATATTCTGTAATTAAGTAATCATGATCTAATTAATCATATGAATAATTAAAAGTCAAAACACGAATGATAAATGAAATGATTTTACCCAAAACGCTCTTTAACATGGAATTTACAAAGGAATGGGTAATATAAAGTCATAAGTGAACCATATATGATATCATAACAATTAATATGATTATGTAATAATTCAATTACATTATTTAAATCATTATACAGGAGGTTCATATACATTTGAAGTATATCGGACATAAGGTAAGGGATAATTTTGCAAATCTCATTTTTTTATCCAAGATTGCTTATACGTAAGTATTTACTGGGGTTATTATTATCATCCATGTCCATGTTTTCTAAAAGTGTTTTTATGTATGTTTAATTTCCTTTTTACCCATTTTTGACTTTTACTACATGGTATGTATGGAATCTTTCTATTACGAGGTACTTTTTGGACTTTTCTGGCAAAAGTACGAGAAGAATGTTTTTTTAACTTATACAGCACGAACGGATTTTTACGATTTTATAAAGCCTTATTTTCATGAAGCTTCTCCAAACGATTTCATGACTATTTTGAACAAAATCCTTTTCTTTTAAAATTGCATGATGTTTTGTGAAAAGAAATTGATTTTGAAGAAGAAAGGATATTTTCCTCAAGAATTCATTTCAAGTGTTTTATCAAAACCATTTTCTATCAAAGATGACATTATTTAATATGTGTATGTTTTAGGTATAATGTCTCTATGATTTACATTGTTTCAAATTTCTTATGATGAAATATCCATTTCTTTTATATGGATTATGTGATGATGGGATGATGTTTATGAAACCCATTTTATTCTTTGGGCTATGATGGATGTTTTAAGTTTATTTTGTGGCACAAGTAAGAATGATTTCATTATGAAATGGGTGGGACCTATATCTCCCTCCAATGAATTGGGTAAAGATTTATATCTCATGAGATAGACATGGCTGGAACAACAAGTTAAACCGGTTCAGTAATACAGGACTGGAACGAGGAGTGAACTCGATTCAGAAAGGGACTTTGTCCACTAAGATGGTCTTGGCAGCAATGCCTTGGATACTATGGAAATCATATCATGTGCTTAATGGTTGCCACGATTACAAGTTTTATTTCCATGCTAGTTTATCATGATTAATGTTCCTTTATGATCTATGCTTTATGTACTTCCATGTTTTATGTCATTGCTCAAGCTTTTGATGTTTAAACATTATGTTCATGTTTTTAAGTTCAAATGTATATAGTATGTTTGATTTTATCCATGTTTACCCTTACTGAGCATTTGAGCTCACCATTTTTATGTTTTCTTTTCCCTACGATATAAAGAAAGGTTTTAGGTAAGAAAAAAAGGGGAAGATATTTATGTGAGATGTTGAAGATCTTTCACCATGATTAGAAGATTTTATTTCGAGTTTCCAAAGACACTAAACTATTACGGTCCTTGTGTGTCTATTTTTGTTATGTATTATGTATTCCAAAAAAGTAATGTAATGTCCATGTACGTCAAGCTTCGTGTCTCTACAATAACTCTCAGATTGGGCGTCCTATTGACGCACCGTCTGTCGTGTTGAGTTCCTATTGACGAGACAGAACTTTGTGATACATCAACTTTGGAATTAATGACAGTTTATGTATTTAACCCTTGGCTTGTGGAGCAGACCCTCCTGGAATCAACCGTGCTGTGTGCGAGAGCCCTAGAGATGGCTATGACTGCGACAATGATGGCGACTGTACTTGGATCCTACGTGGGTTCAGCAGCGATGACGACTGTACTTGGATCCTATGTGGGTTCAGTAGCGATGAAGACTGTACTTGGATCCTACATGAGTTCGGTAGCGATGACGACTGTACTTGGATCCTACGTGGGTTCGGCAGCGAGGATGACTGTGCTTGGATCCTATGTGGGTTCGGTAGTGATGATGACTATACTTGGATCCTACGTGGTTTCGGCAGCGAGGATGACTGTACTTGGATCCTACGTGGGTTCGACAATGATGGTTACCATTCTTGGATCCTACGTGGGTCCGACAGCGATGACTTCTGTACTTGGATCCTATGTGGGTTCGACATAGGAGATGATTCATAGGCTACATCTAATCATCTCCACCCCTCTTCGGAAGTAGTATACCTGTGTGAGATGAGTCTTGACTTTCAATCATTATCATCGATATTATTGTCATGCTTTCCTATTTGGATTGGGTTGTGATTTCCTGTGTGGATTGGGTTGTGTTTTCCTATGTGGTTTGGGTCTTGCTTTCCTGTGTGGACTGGTAGTACTTAGGCTCGTGTGTTGGAACCAAGCTGGAATTGATGTCTAGGGTATATTTATGGGAATATAACTAAGTAGAGTTTGTTGTTACTTCGTGATTGTATCATTCCTTTGTGGTTTATCCGTTGTGGATTCTGGGAGACCTTAGAGAGTCTCGGGGTCCCTACTGAGTATCGTATACTCACCCCTGCACGAGCTATGCCCGCACTACGTTGTGTTGGATGCAGATGACTGACATCGCTGATCGAGGTGGAGGCTTTTAGAGCTGGACGGTACCTGGAGGAGGATCACTGGACGGGACATACATAGAGCGGATGGTCGGACCCGAGGAGTTGAGGAGACTATCTATACCCACCCTTCAGGTGGGAATTCTAGTGGATGGATCGGTGTTGCTGCTTTACTTTTCTGCTACTGTACTTTCTTTTCAGTTGTACTTTACTTTCAGTAGGGTTTGTATTCTAGCCCATTTACTTTCCAGCACTTACTTTTATACTCAGTTTTTTACTTCAGTTTGCATACTATGTGGTGTTTGTTTACTTTATAAAGGCAATGCCTTCCGTTTTATCAGGATTTATGCCTTTGGTGCTAGTCGCCAGCCCCTGGCCTATGGAAGACGGGCTTGGGGTAGTCACAGCATGGGCCTCGAGGACGGGTCATGACACCCATCCACCACTAAGATTTTCTGTAACCCACTATAAGAGAAACCACTATCATACATCTCTATATCAATCTTTATCTTATAAGGATCTTGAACTAGGGAATATATTAAATTCTATAATCCATTCATTTCTTATATGAAAATAAAAATACTCTTACAAAATTTAGTTTATGCCTTATCATATCTCTAATTCTATCTATGGATAGGGTAAATTCTAACACACCCTTATATAATTCTACTAGTGAAAAGGTAAAGCATATAAATACAATGCGACATTTAATGTTGAGGTATGAACATACCTAGTATCACTAATCAATAATGAGGAAAATACAAAAAACATAGAAAAAACATCACTAAATAATTATAAATAAAAAAATTTAAGACAGAAAAAAATAAAGGAAATAAGAGATATGAGTAATGTTGAAAAATAGTGAAAATCCAAGGTTGGTGTGGGAGGAATTTGAGAGAAGATGAGGGGAAGGATCAACAATGATATAAAATATTTTCATGGTGAAAAAAAAACTTGATATCATGATAGATATCATGATCCATGAATAGAACCATCGATTTAGTGACCTAACTTGTTTTTGACACTTTTTGGTTCATATTTATTATTTAGTTTGAGTTTTCATTATTTGTGAGGTTATTCTGGAGTTTTTTTCATGAAACGAGGGCTAGAATTTTTATTTTTTGGGAGAAATGATCTAGGTTAATGGTTAGAGATCATAATTAGTACTAACCCTGAGGTAACTATGTGGTATGACACCACTGGGGATCCAAAGAAATTTTTCACAATTATTCAAACCATGTGGCTCACTAAGGAAATCATACAGCTTTTTAGGTGGTTGTATAGAGGTTTCACATGACTTAAGAACATTTTCATCTAACCAGACATCTTATCTCTAGAAATTTGTGCACTATTTTTTTCAAAGGGATATAGGCCATAAACATTTGGCACATGGTTTTCCTAACCCTACATCCTAACCATGCTACCTGATCTAAACCTTTAAAAAATTATAGTTTACCTCTATTAACTTGGTAGTTTATATGTATAATCGCCTCTTAATCCCCATGAGGATTTAACTAAACTTAAACCAACAATATAGAGGCTTATCCCCTTGGATTATTGGTGGTTTTCCTTTATTATTGATAAATGTCTTCAAGGTATGTTATTTTTTTGATTAATTTTATCCTGTTCTACTTAGATCTAATCTTGATCTTTTATCCCCTTGTATTATTGAAGCCCAACTTGGATGTTGATTCTAGATCTAGTGGGATGGATGGAAAATTGATTATTTTTTATGGTTCTAGGTTTTTTAGGACCTGATCTACTTGTTCTTGATCTCCATTATTGAAGACGATTAGTTTTCCTTTATTCTTGAGTTAAGTGTCATTATAAAAAGGTTCTAATTCATGAATTAAATAATTTTATCATACAATTTCTTTGATTTTATTTATTAATATGATGGATTTGATTTCAAAGTGATTTTTCTTCATGAAATATATGATTGTAAAGGGGTTATGACTTAAAATTATATTTTTACATGCTATGTTTTTGATGAAATGCATTTTGAATGTTTTTAATTATAAAATGGGGTTTCAAGTTTGCTGTGAAAATGTTTTATAAATAGTGATCATGGTTTTAAAATGGGTTTTTAAAAAATTTCACATTGAGAAGCTTGGTTGTGTTAAGAAATGTACATGTCACTTTAGCATGTGTAATTCCACCAAAGGTTTTGATCTCAAAAGACTATCACCAGACCTGATATTGGTTGAATTAATGTGATGCCAAGATTAGTGTTTTATTTATGTGTCATAGTATGTATTTCCAAATGAGAGAGCCAAAATTTTATGTATTTTTATTTTTGATTGGTTTTATATATGATGGTATATTTCTGGGTTGGTTTCTCACTTATTTATCTTATCATGTTTACATGGTTGGATATACTATCATGTTTTTTATTATGTAATTATCATATTCCTCATTTATGAGAATAGTAAAATATTTTTATTAAAACAAAATTATGTTTTATAAAATGATTCACTTTTAAAACTTCTTTATAAAATGATTCTTTTAAAGTTAGATCTAACATTACCATGGTATTATAATCTATATATATTCTTTGGTTTAATCCTATTAGTATTTGTGCTCACACCCGACTTTTTTCTTTTAAGTGTTTGTAGATGTGGGTTTTTAGGACTCAAGTAGATGTAAGTGCCTCATATAGTTCATCATATTCTCTTAGTTTTTATTTCCTTCTTATTGGGACAATTTAGTGGTCACATATGGTCACATGTTGTTTTGAATTATGGATCGTCTTGTTTTACTTTCAGGTTTAGCCCTTTTGGATTGACATTGTATCTCATGGATGTGTACTCTTTATTCCACTTTTCGATTTGTTTTTTTCCTCGTTCTAGTTATACTTGATACTAGTTTTAGTTTATTTATTACTCTCTACCTTATGGAGGGACTACTTGGGTGATGTGCCAGGTTGACCAAGGAAGGTTTTTCACATTCTAGAATATTAGTAAAATTTTATAATAAGAATAAAAATTTCAAAAGATAATCCAATATCATTAAAAATTAGGATAATAAATGTAAATTAAAAAAGTAAAAACTTTTATTGAATTGTTTTTCTATGAATTAAATTATAAATTTCAATTCCATGATGAATGACCAAATATTTAATATAATAAAATCTATGATAAATGAAAATATGAAAATAAATTATTGATAACCCTCACTGGAAGTGCCTCAGAAGCCAACTCAATTGAGTCTAATGATAGTGGAAGTGTTAAACATAAATAATGGATAGTCCTTTTCATTATGATATAATAAATTCAGGTACCTTCTATTTATATTTTAAGATATAGTAAAAATTAGGAATATTATATTATATTTACTAATATTAAAAATGATTAATGCATTATTAAAGATGATTTTATGGATAATGTGAAAGATACATAGTAGTTTCCTAAAAATAAACTTGAACTACTTGTTAAATAATTTTTTTTATCAAATATGAAATTTATAATAATATATGTTTCTATAGAGAAATTAAAATTCTCATGAATGAGAATTAATAGATTAATAATAGTAAAAAAAATTAAGGTAGCAATACGTTAAATAAAATTATAGGATCCAAAAGACCATCTGAACTAAAAAATGGATAGGATTATCAATAATGAAAAAACAATTTGTATTGGATTTAAATTTTGAATATTTCTAGATGTAATTATTAAATTGTTATCTTCAATTCTTAAGATATGGTATAAGATTGATGAATATATATTTTTAAATAATAAATCCCATTTTATATACCCATGGGGTATTCATTTTTATGATATTTTTATATAATTATTATATTATATAATAATATTATAGGTTTTCCTGAAACTAAGGGATCATGGTTTGGGAAATAAATAAATAATTACCAAAGATTCATTAAATTTTATTTGTTTTATAACAAAATTTTAATCATAACTAGTATTATTCAATGTTAATTAGATAATAAATACTAAATGAATATGATTAGTGACTAATAAATCTTCAAAATTATTATAAATGTTCAATTGGGACATGTTATAGTTGGAGAAAATTGAAAATATTTTTTCTAAAAAGTATTATCGTTTTTTATTTTGAAAATATTTCTATAGTCACATTTTTTTATAGTTTGTAATAAAAGATTATTGGTATTTTCCATTTATATGATAATGGATTTTATGTTATGTGTGATAAAAATACATGAAAAATGAATAGTGTAATAAATGATTTTTCTTTTTCTACAAATAGAAATGAAAATATTAATATATGTTATTTGAATTAATTAAATTCTCACCATGTATCTAATTTATAATATTTAAATAGATAATCCAATCTTGGGAAATGGATTATAAGACACTTTAATTTTCATTTATTAAGGAATCTTATATAAAAGGGTTAGTTAAAGGTTATCTAAAGAAAGACTTCTAAAATAATAAGGTATGCAATCCATATAAAAAGAAATGATGTTTCTAAATCTACAATCACATAAGCTAGTTCATAAGAATTTATTTTAATAATTATTTGTATGTGAGGATGACTGAGTAACATAGTGAACTTATTATAAAGATATTAAGAGGTGTCTATGGAAAAGATTTTCTAATTCAACTATTTGACTCTATCTGTTCACTTCATGGATATAATAACAAATTCTCTTCCCATATAAAAACTCAAATAAAAACACTTTTTATAGAAGAAATTGTATAGTGTATGAAATAACTAAAACCTAGATCAATGGTTTAGAGTTTCCTATTTACCTTTAGGATTAGTCTATAAGCAATTATTGTTATGTAATTAATGGGGTTTTGGTTAGACTTCTATTAAATAATATTCCATATAACTTATGGAATGGAAGGAATCAAAAACTAATTTACATAAATGTATTTGGATACATTTTTTTAAATAATAAATAAATCATAAAATATTTTTCACTCATGTTATAAAAATTTATTTTCCAATGTTATTCATCATAAACTATTGATTATATTTTTTTCAATAAAATACTAGAAAATTGTGCAAGAATTTATTAATGAGACATTTGAGGTGACTTATGTGCATGAAACCAAACAATATAATGAAAACATAAAGGATCATACATCAAATTTTAATATAAAAAAACCCAATTACCTCTCACTACAAGAATGAGATCCTCATTCTGATCCACACTTCTCAAGGAATATCATTTTTCAAGATTGGATTAAGATCAATGGATTGAATTGGTTCTTTTGGAACCCTCCTGTGTGATGTTGCCACTGCTTTTGGAAGACTGATCAAACTCAACAAGGAAACTGAGAGAGTGCGGTATGGTCACTACGCCAGAGCACTTGTTGAAATTGATCTCTCACAGGATATAAATGATACAGTTTTTTTGACTGCAAGGGAATTAAAACTAGAACTAAAAATCTAGTTTGAATGGATACCATAATTCTATTCTTACTATTCTATAATGGGTCACTCCTTCGAAAGCTATCACAAGAATTCACAATGCACCATTTTCATGAAATATGGACATGTTACTGCTATGTGAAAATCTAATGGTGTAGACCAATCAAGATGGCATGGTCCTATGAAATAATAACAAGAATACCGATGAAAAATCACTTATGATAAAAACCAGAAGGTTGGGAATGCCTCTTTTGTAGATATTGTCAAAAAAGAAACTAGTAATGGGGTTCCAGCAATCCTTGGAATGTTATCTTCTCACGCAAATAGAACTTATAGTGCTATCTCCATTTTTTTAATGGGCATGAGGTTTTCAATAAACCTACCTGTGAGCATGGAACAGAACAAAACATTGAATTAGGGACTGTTAATCCTACTTCATGTACATACATTGATTTGGAGTAAGAGAAGAAACATTTAGATCTTGAGGCAAAAGTTCAAGAAGGGGTGGATTTTGATTTGAGGCAGGAACTAACTATCCACACTAAACTAAAAGGTAAGAAAAAGATGATTAATAATGATGGTTTTTAGTCGGTTGTTCCCAAAAAATACAAGGACCCCATCCACAACGTTGTTGTGAATTCCATTGGTGTGAAAAGTTATGTGGTTGAATATAGTAAAATGGAGTTTTTTTTTCACTTTGTAGTGACAAAAACTTCTACTGTGACATTGATGAGCATGGAACTGTAAAGGTAACACATACATAGGGTTTATCTTCTATACAACACCTAAAAAAGGATCATTATAAACCTACCATACTAGTTTCCACTTTAAATGTTGCTCCAATTTTCATTGAGATACATCAGTTATCTCCTCCCTCCCCATTGGATGTGGTGGATTTACCCCAAGGCACTACTCATGATGGTGTGTCCCCTTCACGAGGATGCTGTAAAAGTTGTAGATGTGTTGTCCATTGATGATCAAGGAGTTGAAACTTTGAGGGACAATGTGATTCATGATAATAAGGTGAACTATTCCTCTCTGTGTGATGTCTTTGACTCAGGAAAGGAATTACCATATGAATCTCAGCAACAAAATAAAACTTGGAAGCGAGGTCGTTATCCAAGATGTCATGGCAGGGGGCATGGATGTGTGGATTGGGCTGCTCTAAAGGATGATTTTCAACCAATTATTGAATCTCACTCATGATGGAACAGACATAGAAAGACTCTTTCAACAAGAAATAAGATTAGAATAGAGCTACTCTCGATGTTGGGGTCGCGGGTGAGGACAAATTATAAATTGGAATGACATTAGAGAAGAAGAGAAAAATATTTGCTCTAAGATTAGGAAAAAACTTGGTCTTTAATATACATGATTAGGGTAGTGACTCTATCTGATCCCATCCTCTCACTTCTTTTTACTGTTTATTATTTATTCTATGGGTTTTGACCCTACCTTTTTTAAAAAAATGATAATTTTATAGTGATTTCATGTTATTTTTATTATCATTAAGATCACATACTGATAGAAGATATTTTTTAGGAAAGATAAATACAAAGTATTGATGAATTTATGAGGATACACAAACCAAACCACAGTGTTCACCAAAAACATGATATGTTTAGTTAATTAAAAGATAACATATGAAGTGTTAATAAAACATTATCATTTTAATGGTCATAATTCTATACTTGTATGATTGGTGTCCTTTAAAATTTAACCGAATTATGGTTTTTTATATATACTCGATGATATAAGTTTAAAAAAAACTTGGTTGACATGAATATGGTTTTGGAAAACTAAAATATATTTATGATCACCAATAGGAAGAAAAATAGTATGGTTAAAATAAAAATATGTCATAGTTGGTTCAAAATAATATTTCTAATCATAATCATCAAATGAATTTGATTCTAGAATATTTTTATAAGGAAATATTATCATGGTATATCTCACTAAGTTATGGTTTATGTTAAAGATTCATTTGAGGAAGAGAAAAAAGACTTTGCGATTTAAAGAGTGTTTGATATATTTATCCATGCTTTTTAAATTTGGATTTTCAATATTAAATACTCCATTGATGACACCCCAAAAAAATTATTTTTATAATTATTTTAAATGATATATTTTAATTTTAAAATTGTGATAAGAGTGTTTTTATATCTGAATATACATTCTATGGAATATTATAGAGGGTTTCTGATCATGTTTTTGGTGAAGAATGATGTTATTGACTTGATATAACAATGGAGACACTAAGGATCACTATATAATATTAATCAAATTATTAACACTTGTTTCTTACCATTTTCTTTATTACTATTTAGGACCGTCATCTTGATTCATTTCTCTATTATTTATTATTAATGATATAAGGTCATGGGTATAAGGATCGCTACTATTTAACATTAAGGTTTATACACTTGATAAAATGAGTGAGTGAACCTTGAAAAAAAATACTTTTTATAGTATGAATTCTTTCATAATTTATTTAACTCATCATGGTTATTAAATTTTCATAATTAATCCTCTAAATTAACTAGAATGGGAACAATTTTTTTTAATGTTATGATTTTGGGGTCCATTAATTCTCCCTCTCTCAGTAGTCTAATATATTTTAAATAAGTTTATCAATTGGTACCAAAGCACATTCTAATTATGGATCTTGTTCTATAATTTTTTGAGACCATTCAATTAGTATAAATGTAGAGGTATCCATAATAAATTTTTTATCCTATTAGATCTAGATCAACAATTCCTTGTATTCCGGATTATTTTAAATGTTATTTATTGATTAAATATATTGATTTATTTTTCTTTGGATCATATAAATTCCATAAAAAATAGTTTTCCTATAGAGACCTAAGAATAACATAAATAGTTATTACATTTTTTATGAATATCAAATATATGTACCAATTGAACATGACCAAGAACTATAAATTTTTATTGTAATTGGAGACTAGATACATAAAAATATTATTTAAGTATAATATTTACCATCCCAAGCATCTACCTTTACATAACATACCCTTATAGACACATAAAACTGAAAGCCTTCCATCAAAACATGGGGAAGGGAAAAAATGGTGATCTCATATGCCCCATAAGGGTAAACATGAGAAAAATCAACTATAAGAATGTATAATATTATCATAAGGGTATGATAATATAATCAAGTTCATATTCTCAACATAAATATTCATACCTATAAAATATTAGATCATAAACTCCAAAATCAAGTCATTTCTAGATGCATGACCAATAAGAGTGTCAAAAAAGTAATCATCATCCAAGAGTCATGACATAATCATGTCACATTATAATTATATGAAATAATAATATTTTATACAAACATATTCAAAATCATATTTCTTAATCTTGTGAACATAGCTAGAAAGAAATGATAATAATGAAAAAAGATGTGACCAAATCTACTCATAATCGTTTTCATGCATAATCTTCTGAGAATAGATAGAAATAAATCATAGTAACCACAAAAAATCAAACAAATATATTTTCAATCATGTTCAACATAATATTGTGATAATATCTTGAAAGAAATCATACTCATGCATCAAAATGTGAACAAATATTTTTAGAATCATTTCATGATTATAATAATATTATTAAGAGATATAAATATCACATTAATTAGTGCATTAGAGAGATATAACTAACCCAACCATCCCATAATCACAATTCATTCATATGTATGCCACTAGTTCATTAAAACTATGCGACTCACTAAGGAAACTGTGCAGGTTTCTGGATGGCTGTACAAAGTAGTGGCATGATTTGAGCATAGTTTTCCTTAACCACATGTCTCATTTCTAGGAAGCCATGCACAATTTTTTTTCAAAGGGATAGAGGCTACACAAATTTGGTGCATAGTTCTCCTAACCGTTTGGCCTAACCATGCTTCCTGATCTAAACCTTTAAAAAATTATAGTTCACCTCTTTTAACTTGGTAGTTTATAGGTCTAATCACCTCTTAATCCCCATGAGTATCAAACTAAACATCCCCTAACACTCTAGAGGCTTATCCACTTGGATTCATGGTGGTTTTACTTCATTATTAATAGATATATTCAAGGTATGTTCCATTTTGGATTCATTTTATCCTCTTATTCTTAGGTCCTCTCTTGATATTTTCCCCCCTATATTGTTGAAAACCAATTAGGCTGTTGATACTGAATTTAGTGGGATAGATGGGGAATTGATGATTTTTCTTGTGGTTTTAGGCTTGTGAGGAACCTATCTACTTGTTCTCAATATCTTTTCTCAAAGGCGATTAGTTTACCATCATTCCTAAGGTTGGTGTCTCTATACAATGTTTCTAATTATTTAATTAAATGATTTTCTAATACAATTACTTTTATTTGATTTATAAATACTATTGATTTAATATATAAGTGAATTTTATTCATGAGATATATGTTTTTAAAGGGGTTGGTATTTAAAAATTGTTTTGTACATACTATGTTTTTGGTGAAATTCCTTTAGGGTGGTTTTGATTCTAAAATGGGGTGTCAAGTTTACTCTGAAAATATTTTATAAATAGTGAGTGTCATTTTCAAATAGTTTTTATAAAACTTAGCACATTAGGAACCTTGGTTATGTTAAGAAATGGACATGTCATTTCAGTGTGTGTGACACCACTAGAGGTTTTAATATCCACAGACTGTCACCAGAATTGATATTGGTTAGATTAATGTGAAGACATGATTAGTGTTTTGTTTATATGTCAGATTAAGTATTCCCATAGGCTACAGCCCAAATCTTGTGTATTTTAATTTATGATGGGTTTTATACTTGATGTTATATTTTAGGGTTGGTTTCTCACTTATTTATCATATGGTGTATCCATGGTTGTTTTTACTTATACTATCATGATTTCTATCATGTAATTATAATATTATTTATTTGTGAGACTATTAAAATCTTTTTATAAAAACCAAATGATATTTTAGAAAATGATTCTCTTTTGAAAATTCTTTATAAAATAGTTTTTTAAAAGATATATCTAACATTATAATAGTATTAGACTCTATATATATTCTTTTGTGAAATCCCACCGAGCCTTGTGATCACACTTTATGTTTTACATTTGGTGTTTGTAGATGTGATTTTTTAGGACTCGGGTAGAGGTAAGGGACTCATATAGTTTATCAAATGATCTGAGTTTTCACCGCCTATATATTGGGATAGTTTGGTGGTGATGGATGGTCACATGGGGGTTTGACTTATGGATTGTCTTATTTTACTTTTAGGTTTATCCCTTTGGGATTGACATTGTATGTCTTATGGATGTGTACTCTTTACTCCACTTTGTACTTTGTTGGTTTTCCTTGTTTGAATTATAATTGAGACTTGTTTTGGTTTCTTTATTACAATCTACCTTATGGAGGGACTACTTGGGTGATGTTTCGGTTTAAGCAGGGATGTTTTGTTACATTGATATAATATTAAAGAAATTTTATAAGAAGAATATAAATTTAAAAAGATAATACAACATCATTGAAAATTAGGATAAGAAATGTAATAAAAAAAATTCAAAACTTCTATTGAAGAGGTTTTTCATGAATGAAATAATAAACTTCAATTGCATTATGAATAATGTAATATTTAATATAATAGAATCTATGAGAATAGAAAATATCAAAATAAATTATTGATAACCATAACTATAAGTGCCTTAGAATCCAACTCAATTGAGTATAATGATAGTAGTAGCGTTAAACCTAAAGAATGTCTAGTCCTTTTCACTATCATATAAAAAATAAAGGTACTTTATATTTATATTTCAATAGAGAGTAAAAATTAGGAATATTCTATAATTTTTACTAATATTAAAAAAGTTTAATGTGTTATTGAAGAGGATTTTATGGATGATGTGAAAGATACAAGCAAGTGTCTTAAAAATATACTCGAACTACTTGTTAAAGAATTATTTTATATCAAATATAAAATTTATAATCATATACGTTTCTATTTAGAAATTAAAATTCTCATGGATGAGAATTAATAGATTAGTAATGGTAAAAAAAATTAAGGTAGTGATACCTTAAATAGGATTCTAGGATCCAAAATATCACTTGAATACAAAAATGGATAGGGTTATCAATAATAAAAAAAAGTTTTTTTATTAGATTTAATTTTTGAATATTTATATATGTAATGATTGTTTTATTAATATTATCTAGAATTCTTAAGATATGGTAGATAATTTATGAATATATTTTATAAATAATAAATTCCATTTTATATGCGGAGAGGTATTTTTTTTGATAGTTTTACCTATATATTATATTCTGTAACAAAAGTATAAGTTTATATGAAACCAATGGATCATAATTTTGGAACTAAATAAGTAAGTACCAGAGATTCATTAAATTTTATTTGTTTTATAATAAATATTTAATGATAACCAGTATGATTCAATGGTACTTCGATAATAAATGTTCAATGAATATGATTGGAGACTAATAAAGCTTCAAAATTCTTATAAATGTTGAACTAAGAGATTTTATAGTTGGATAAAATTGAAAATATAAAATATTTTTTCTAAATATTATCAGTGTGATTTATTTTGTAAATATTTATATAGTTTCATTTTTTAATAGTTTGAAATAAAATATTCTTGGTATTTTCCATTTATATGATGATGGATTATATTTAATGTTCGATAGAAATATATGAAAAATGTATACTAAAATATATATTTTTTTATTTTTTCTACAAATATAAATTAAATTGGTTATATAGGTGATTTGAATTAATTAAATTATCACAATGTATCTAATTTATAATATTTAATTAGAGAATATAATCTTGGAAAATTAATTCTTGGACACTGAAATTTCCATTTACTAAAGAATCATATATAAAAGGGTTAGTTAAGGGTTATCTAAATAAATACTTCTAAAACAATAAAGTATAAAACCCATATAAAAAGGATGATTTTCCTAAATCTACAACCACCTGAGCTAGTTCATAACAATTTATTTTAACATTATTTGTATATGAGGATGACTTCGTAACTTATTAAACTTACTATAAACATCCTAAGAGGTGTCAATGGACAAGAGTTTATAATTAAACTACTTGAATCTATCTTTTCACTTCATGGATATAATAACAACTTGTCTTCCAATATAACAACTAAAAGAAATAAACTTTTGATAGAAGAAATAAACCGCTCTATGAAATAACTCAAACCTAGATCAATGGCTAAGAGTTTCTTATTTAAATTTAGGATTAGACTATGAGTAATAATTATTTTGTAATTAATGGGGTTTTGGTTATACTCTAATTAAAAAATACTCCTTATGACTTGTGAAATAGAAGGAATCAAAAACTAAGTTGCATTAATGTCTTTGGATATAAGTTTTTTATTTTAAATAATAAATAGAGGATAAAATAAGTTTCACTCATGTTATAAAAATTTATTTTCCAATGTTCTTAATCATAAAATATTGAATATTTTTTTTCAATAAAGTAGTATACAATTTTTTAAGAATTTATTAATAAGACATTTGAGGTGAATTATGTGAATAAAACCAAAAAATGTAATGGAAACATAACAAATTATACATAAAATATTAATATAAAAAACCTTTAAAATATTGTCTATGTAATTTATTTTACAAAAAAAAATTATATGATAGTGACAATGAAGACTACCCTTACCAACATGTTAATTTTTACTAAAGAATAACTTCATCACTGATAACATTTAAAATCCTCAAAATTCATCTTTTAGATATAATGGATTGTGATCTTGATATGGGGACTTAAATGAAAACCACCATGAGAAAAATGTTAAACATCTAGATCAATTTCCATTACATGCATTCATCTACTTTACCAATACTATTTGTGATGAAAACATGGTAATTTCAATGCAATATGAGTTGAATCATTTTTAATAAATAAATTATGATAGCGAATTGAAAGTCCCGTTGATTACCTTAATATTAAATCAATTTGGGTGTTTAGGAAAAATTTATATTCATGAAATTGTTTTATGAAATAAGTATTTATTGGTTGTATAAGGGTATAATTAATTTAAATGGATTGATTATTAGGAAACTAAAGATCATGTGAATGGGTAGTTTAATGTGCCCTCATTAATTGGAGAAATAATGGGGGAGTTTAAAAGTCCAATATTATGAAATTTTCAATATATTATTTTTCTTTACACTATGAGTTGGATAACAATAAATAACACCTTTGGGTCAAATTGTTTGGTTTTGTGATAGTAATCATAATAATAACATTTTATTATTTGTTTCTTGAGAAGATCATTAATGATAATTTTATAGTGATTTCATGTTATTTTTATTACCATCAAGATCATAGACTCATGTAAGATCATTTTTAAGTAAGTAAAATTCAAATTATTGACTAATTTATGAGGATACAAAAACCAAACCATAGTGTTCACAAAAAAATCTATGTGTAGTTAATTAAAAAATTTCCTATGAAATATTAATGAAAAGTTATAATTTTAATGGTCATAATTATATACTTGTATGATTGGTTTCTGTTAAAACTTAAACCAAATTATAGTTTTTTATATATATGAAGGTATAGGTTAAAAAATCCCTTGGTTTAAATGAATATGGTTTTGGAAAACTATAGGAGTTTTAGGAACACCATGAGTAAGAAAAATAGTATGGTTTAAATAAAATTCTGTCATGGTTGGCTCAAAATAATAGTTCTCATCATAATGATCAAATGAAGTTGATTATAGAATATTTTTATAAATAAATATTTTCATGATATATCTCACCAAGTTATGGTTTAAGTTTAATATTCATTTTAAGAAGAAAAAAATACTTTGAGATTTAAATAGTGTTTGATATATTTAGCCATGGTTTTTAGATTTTGGTTTTTCAATATTAACCACTCCATTGATAACACCCAACAAAATTTATTTTTACAATTATTTTAAATGATATTTTTTAATTTGAAAATTTTGATAAGAGTGTTTTTGTATCTCACTATACATTTTAGGCAATATTATAGAGGTTTTCAGATCATGTTTTTGGAGAATAATGATGTTATTAACTTGATCTAATAATAGAGACACTAAGGATCACTATATAATATTGATCAACTTATTAAAACTTGTTTCTTGTAATTTCTTTTATTACTATTTAGGACCATAATCTTGATTCATTCCTCTATTACTTATTGATAATTAGATAAGTTCATTGGTATAATTATCACTACTATTTAACACTAAGTATTATCCACTTGATAAAATGAGTGAGTGAAACTTGAAAAAAAATCCTTTTTATAGTACGATTTATTTCATATTTTATATAACTCATCATTGTTATTTAATTTTCATAATTAATACTATGAATTTACTAGAATGGGAATAATTTTTTTGAATGTTTTGATTTTGGGGTCAATTGATTCGCCCCCTCTGAATGTACTAATGTCTTTTAACTAATTTAATCAATTGGTACCAAAGCACATTATAATTATGGATCTTGTTAAATAATTTTATGATACCATTGAATTAATATAAATATAGAGGATTCCATAATAGATTTTTTATCCTATTATCTCTGTATCAATTATTCATTGTATTCCTGATGATTTTAAATGTTTTATATTTATTACACATATTGATTGATTTTTTCTAGGGATTGTATAAATTCCATAAAAATAATAGTATTCCTATAGAGTCCTAATAATAACATACATAGATATTACATTTTGTTGATGAATATGAAATATATTTACTGATTAAACATGCCCAAGAACCATAAATTTTTGGTGTAATTGGAGACTAGATACATAATTTGTTTAATTAAAATCATAATCATATCAAACATTTCCCTTTACATTACATACCATTATAGAATAATCACATTTAAAAACATCCATCAAACACGGGGAAGAAAAAAATGAAATGGTGATCTCAGATTCTCCATAAGGATAAACATGAGAAATATGAATAATAATAAATTATAATATTATCATAAGGGTATAATAAAATAATTAAGTTCATATTCTAAATATTCATACCCATAAAATCTTAGATCATAGAATCCAAAATCAATTCATATCAAAAAGTAGGACCAATAAGGGTGTTAAAAAGTAATCATCATCCAAGATTAATAACATAGGCATGTGGCATTATAATTATAAGAAATCATAATCTTATAGACCAAGCTATTAAAAATCACATTAAAAGTACTAAGCATGTAGAGGAAGTCCCAAAAAGGTGTTTTTAAATTTTTTACACCAACGATCTACATGAAATCATCATTGTCGGTGAAGCATTGCCCGATTACAACCCAAGGATCCTACACGTGGAATTTTAAGAAAAAAATATAAAACCATAAATACCTGTTTAGATTCGAAGACACGCTCAACGTCAAATCTTTATTGGTGATCACTACTCAAATAATATGAATCCAAATTCATCTATATTATCCATACACACTTCAAGAAACCATAGGAGCACTGATCATTGAATTTTGGGTGCTAGTGCAGAGATCTGACAACACCTTCGATGCTCCGACGATCACCGCATCACCTTTCTAGTGATGTGAGGTAAAGAGATTGATTCAAACACCTAGATCTAGATACCCTCTCTCTATAATGTTGGATTGAGAAGAGAGATGGAGAGAGAGGTAGTGAATAATGATTTTTGTTAGTCTCTCTTCTTCTATTTATAGGGTGTTAGGAAATTATCTGGTATTGCCTCGCCGACCCCTAGATAATTAAAACTCTATAAATGACATAATATGAATAATATGATAAGTCATAAATATTATTATCACTTTATTCTAATATAATAAATATATTATGTGATAATAACTATGCCACTAACTCGACTTGTCATTCCCGCAACTATGAAATGAACATTGAATATTATAAACTAATACTCATTCATATAATATTTTCATGTATTTTCTTTAAAACTTGTAAATATATTTAATAAATAAATTCAATATAAATTATTCTTAAATTTAATAATATGAATTTATTTATTACTTTGGTGATCATATCACCTTGGAAAAATCCTGGACCCCAGTGGTGGGGCCCACTATTTCCAATTTACCTATTCAATTGAATATGGAATATTCTTGAATACACTATTATGTGTGACCCTCTAGGACCTTATCTTGATAGTAGTGGATACTATTCAAAAACCAAGATTGAGATCTAGCAACCCATCATGACCCCTAAAAGGATAAGGATAGTCATATAACTGAAAACCAACCTACAAACATGCACTATGTAGTATAATATCTCTATATTTAAATAAATCATAAATAAGGACACACAATCCTATCATTTCCATTTATTTCTTTATTGTTTTTTGATCTAATTGGATGGATTTACCATCTAATTCTAGGGCCATGGCCTTATGAATATACTACCATCCTGATCAATATGTCCTGAGATATATTACTTCCTTAACTTGAAAGCAAAAAATTATTTCTTGACCATTCAACCAATTCCATACCTAGAATAATGCACCCAAAACATGATACCTTGCCATGATTTTATTATAATTGTTTTTGAATTACATAAAACTATGTGATAAAATGGAATACATTTGAAACTATATCAATTCAGAAGACCATTATACATGTCTATAGATAGGAAGAACCAATGACACCCAAAACATTTGGTGTTCCTATTAGAGGGTCTATCCTAATTATCTCACTACTAGAGAACACAAACTGATAAACTCATGAGAGGAAGTATTAATGATTATGATCCCAAAAAACCTGATAGTCAAACATCTACTATTTTCAGTCTGTAAGATGTATCTAGCCAATAAGGTCTTTGTTTAAGATTAATTTCATCGTAACTTGAGGTTATCATTATAGCCTGGTATATGATATCACCTTTTTATATGAAAATTAATATATAATGATTAACATTAAATAGTGGATATAGACATTTTTACACTATGATGTCAAGTAAACATCATGTATATCTAAATGTATACATTGTATGGTAATAAAAGGTACTACATAGTTGGGTTTAGAGAACCCACTGTAAGAACACTTCCCACTTGCTCTAGAGACAACTTGCTAATCTAACTTGTTATCTATAACATGATTAATATCTTGTTTCTGTTGAGTCATTCATTTAGTTTCTAGGGCTACCATGATTCATCCATGTGACATATCAGATATATGAAACCTCACATACTTGAGTAAAAATTCTCAAGAGATAGTATCCCTGAGTGCGTCCCTTTTGTCCATTTTCATAACTTGACATCTTAGATAGTAAGAATATCATAATTTACATTAATATAATACTTTACTTAATAGGTTCAATTTAAAGAACTTGAACAAATTTTTGTGTTTTACTACTTCTTAGCTTCCTTAGAAGCTACAAAATACTCAGTATTTGTAAGTATGGATTTCACTAGCTTATATGAGTTTTTCTTGCTCATAACCTTAGCCTAACTACTATATAAGGTCACATAGATCTAAGTAAGACTATTATTTTCCCTTAAAAACTAGTATCATTCATTATACACATCCCAAGTATATATATTTTTTAGTTTTTGAAGTACAATCAGATAGTTCTAACTACTTCACTTATAGTTGTAATAGATATAATTGATATTTTCATAATATAAATTATATTCTTGCAATATAAATTTTTGGTACATATCATGGCTTACATGATTTAACCATTTCATAAGATTATGGATTTCAACTCACTATATTATTCTCCTCCCAGGTATTGGACATGTCAACTTGAAGAAATTATTCCATGTGACACTAACAATAATTATTCTCTTGAATTATTCTAACTTGTATTTTTTGATACAATGTCACTCTATGTATGATTGACTAGGTCCAAGAAACCTTTAGATCTACCTCAGTAGATAATATTCCCAGAAAATTAGGTTTCTACTTTAATTCAATCACTAGAGAATATATTCTTTTATTCTGGTCTAAACTAATTTTAAAACCACTAGTTTTTTTCCATATGTTTTCGAACATATTTAATTGGAAAACAATGGAGCTCCCACTAACCTCTAGTAGAAACATGGAAAAAATTAATTCCAAATGAATAATCTTTGATCCCGTTTATTGCTTCAATACTAAATTCTATTTTAGTAACTTGAAACCTTTATTATCATTTTTTGGCATGACCATCCCTTTCTGGTTGTGTCGTATAGACACCGTACATGATTGGTGATCATGACATCGAATGATCAATATAATGATCATAGAAATTAGATATAAATAATAAAATTATAATGGATTTAGGTAGGTAGAATTGGTTTAACCAATCATTCCTTATTGGTACTACACTTGTACTATCCATGTATAATCTCATTTGAATATCCACTGTAGTATTCAAAATTTATAATCCCCACTGAATTTTGATACATAAAATCCATTATTGAATTTTAATTGGTCTTTTCAGTCTTAGTTAACTTCCATATACTAATTACTTGTAGGAAATATTATTTTCAATGAATAATGGATCACCTTCCATGGTGAATAAAAAACCATAACTATGGTTTTAATTTTCCTATGCAGTATATGTCTCTAGAACATTCCTACTCCACACCACTTGTGGAACTAGTTCCTATGCCAACTATTTTTGCATCTATGGAATTGAATAAACCCAAGTCAATCTGGCTCCCAATATCTCAAAAGATATTTGAACCCTTTTTAGAAATATATTCTATCACTTGACTACTACTTTTATATATTAGGGATTTATGTAATATCCTAAGAAATCATTAGGGTAATTAAAATAGATGCACAATGTGTTTATTCTTGATACAAGTTTATTTATATCCTAACAAAATATTTGCATCTAAACACATGGAATATGAAATTATAGAATTACATCATAATAAAAATGTTATGAAATCTATTAGTCATTATATTTGGCACGTGGTTATATAATATCTCTATTATTTGCAAAGCATGTCATGAAATATAATGGAAGTTTATTTAAGTTGAAACATTGATACTCCTTACATCATAACCCTTATGTATAAAATTTTACATTTAATAATTTCTCCATGATACATTTTTAATCAATGTTAATATATAAGACTTAATTATCAATTCTCCTCATTAACATCAATTCTATAATGTAGATAAGTTAATGTGCATTTAAGAATTACTCCATGATACATTATATTGATTGATGATTTCTTGGTCAAAATATTATTTGGAAGACAATACTGAAAAAACTTATATCTTATAACCATGAGAATACTTCACTTTACCATTCCTTAATTACTTAATTAAATCTTATTAAGTATATATACCTATAACTTACCTTTGGAATTGTTTACATTCTCTAGCTAAACTAATTCAGAATGATTTGTGGCATACCTTTATTTATAAAGGTTTCATTTTCCAAATAAATATTTCTATAATACCGAAGGTGTTTAGATTTTTCGATCCTAAATACCAACCTGGGTATATCCCTGACATCCGATTTATTTTTTCTTGACAAAGATTTATCTTGAAATAACTAGGTAAATAAGTCTTAAATTTTATATTTATCATGTATTGCCTATGATTCAAGTATTACTAAACCATTGGTTGATTATGATACACCATAAAAAAATTAATTCCTAAACCTGGAATAATGTATCCTTATTTCCAAAGGACATTTGAGATAATTTTTTTAGTTATAATCAATAATAGTTTTAAAATAACCATTCACTTGGAAACATATAAACTGCACACTTCTCACCGTTGACTTAGGAATCACTTCCTCTCAGCCTCTTGGATAAGACACCTTACTTATAGTAACATTTCTATACTCACTTGGTTACCATATTTGAATACACATATGTGATTTGGAAGATTGTATTTAATACCCAAGTAGTGGGACTGAAACATTACTTTTATTATTGATGAATATAATTGAATAAGAAGTGATAACTTTCCTCTATAATTAAAATTATTTTTATTAAGCTTCCATAAATTTATTTCATGATATACAATGAAAATAACCACCAATTAATAACTCTTTCATTGAAAGAAATTGTGAATGTTCTTTTGGTGTGACTTTCCATTGTCCTTTTATCCTTTACTTTAAATTTTTTCATGATAAGAATTAGATTTTAAAATATCTTTTATATTCTTATTTACTTGGAGAACCTTACCTAAATTGGTAATGAAGCATCAATATTATCCTTTTTGTAACCTAAAATGAGAGTTTAGTAAATAGGTAAAAATGATATGAGAAAGGAATCCATTGAAAGATCATGATCCATATTTCAATTTACACAAGCATGTGTAATCATCACCTTATTCATATCTTGCTTCACTTTCTCCTAGAAAACTACTCGGATATGAGACTTCATGTTACATCACCCAAGTCCTGATGTAGTGATCACAACTAGCATTGTATTTTGATGATAGAATAATGAGATAACAATCATATTATTAACACATGATTTTTCTATAAGCATATTTCTCACCCTTGTTTCTTAAGGTAGCTTAACGGGTATTTGGAATACTAGAACCTTAAATTTTTGTATCATAGTATTGTGTGCAAGTGCATGTACTACACTTGGAAGCTCGTTAAATTGTGGATATTTACTTTTCCATTATTTATCACAGTATTTCATGTGGTATAAGTTTCAAATTTTCTAAAAAATTAAAAATTCTAGCCGATTAGTACTTTTTATCTTGATTACTAGTTTATAAATTTTGATTAATTAATCAAATCATTAAATGTATACCACTATTTTATTTAATTATAGGAACCATTTTTGCTAGAACTGGAATGATCCATTACTTGAGTATTGAAATTATCTTTGAACCTCCTCTCATAGTCTACAAGCATTGGCTATGCCACTACTTGGAGGGTACAAGGTAGGTGTTTAACTATCCAACCATATTAATTCATAGTTCTTTAATCTACTAAGTGAAGTCCCAACTTCTTAAATTGTAACTTTATTTACTCAAAAATTTCCTATAAAATTATAGAAATTTATATTTGGATAATCCTTACTACCAATTTATTTAAATCATCCCACCACTCTCATAAAAACTCCCCGATATTAAGAGGTATGCTCATCTTTGGCATGATGAGAACCCCAAACAACCGGTTTTGTTCATAGTCAAATGATGGAAGGAGGTTACAACTTAATATTTCTTTGAGGGTTTTATTTTTTTTAATATGACAAAAGAAATCATTTTATATTTTATAAGAATGTACTATGTGATTTCACTCACAATTAACTATGCAATAAATAGAAAAAGTATTCATCCCATCAGAGGTTCATTTTATTTGTGCATGCTTGTTTATTATTCTATATGATCACACATAAAATACACATCCACATTATAATAAATCATGAAAAAATGACGATGTAACCATGATACGATAATAATGGTTGATCTATTGAGTGAATAATGGATCAACCTAGACCTTATGGGTAAATATCTTGAGTTGCCTCACTTGTGTCTCGAGTTGTAGCGCCTTCCCATCCAATGTGTCAAGATCCTATTTGGTGCATCACCATAACTTGGCATGAAATACATCTCTTCTTATGTTGTCATTATACAATAATAATCACTCACAGGTGAGGGGAACTGGGGAGTATACAATACAACTCTGAAAATGGATACGCCGACCCTTATACATATAATGATATGTAAATGACATGAAAACCACCTCTTATTAAACTACTTATTACAAATAAGCATTGTAATAAAAATTAAATAAATAAAACAATAACCAAACATACATTGGACGGTATAAGGATCATGATCATTCATATATGCTTTAAACTTTCATATTGAAATAAATGCAGAAATAAAAAATTAAATTTTCATCAAAATTATTCCTGTGGAAATTTTATTGAATTAAAATTCAATCTTATTTTAATTCAATAAATTTCTTCATTCGGTACCATTAATTAATTTTATTTTACAACAAAAAAACATATTAGTTAATTAATTTTATTTAACACCAAAAATAAATTAATTTAACCAACAGTAATTAAAATTATTATTTATAGCAAAAAATAATATTTAATTATTTTAATTTAAAATCAAAAATAAATTTATTATTTTTTGATTATTTAAAAAACAACTGGGCCTCAAAACCCCCAGGTGGGGCATGTTTGGGTGAGTCTGAACTCACACAATCCCATTCCGGGCCATACAGACCCCTTGTAGGGGCGTTATGGACTAGGAAGGTCCACCTAGACTCATTCCAGGCTAGGTAGACCCACCTGGACCTGTTTTGGGTCAGATTAGATCCAAAAGGACCAAAATATGGGTTACCTCTACTTGATGGTGGCTAGAAGTAGCACAACAGTGACTGAGGCGCAACTAGATTAGGTCCACATGGAAGCGAAGATGCCTACAAATTTGCTATAGTGCTAGAGAGGTCATTCATGACCTCAGGTTAGTGATGACCAATAAACATGGTGGGAGTGGGGCAATAGGCCTCTAGTGAGGGTGGTCTGATGGGACTGAACAGCTAGCTACATGAGGTAGCACAGTGGCAAGGCTTACTGTGGAGGATGGTTGTGAGCTGACGATGACCTGATTCTAGGGTTTCCAAACAGAGGAGGTGTCATGGTGTGACTCAGTAGTCAAGAAATAAGGGATCAATGAGGGAGGTGGTGCTAGTCCATCAATGTGGCATGGGAGGGAGGTCAGGGAAGACCTCTGTGGGAAAGAGCCACTAGATCTAACTGAGGGTGGTGATATCTGGCTAGCCTGGTATAGAAACAACGGAATGAAAGGGTGCCGGTGTGCCCATATCTATACCTTAGAAACTAACGGGAGATGGATCTGGCTAAGTCCGAAAATGGTGGTCAGTTATACTATGCTCACTAGTGAAAGGGAAAGTGATGGTCGAGTTGAGCAGAAAGGGCGAGCTAGCACAAGCCATAGAAGCATGCGACAAGGGATCCATGGCCAAAGGTGGGCCATGACCTGAGAGAAGAATCCAACATGGTGTGGTGTAGATAGGGAGAGTCGGCAACCCCCATCTAGGGATAAGGAAGTCACGATGGTGCTCCTTCCAAGTAGAGAAGGGAGACCAAAATAGTATACAAGGGGGTCCACGTTGATTTTTTTTGTTTCTTTTCACAAAGTCAAGCCGCCAAAGCAGGTCACCCTTTTAATTTGTCAAAACGTTTTATGATATAGAATAAAAAAGTCCTAATTACACATACTTCTATTAAAAAAATAAAAAATTAAATTTTTGTAAAACATTTTCCCATAAACCAGTGGAAGGATACCATACTGGAAATTACTATTCTGGTAGTTAGAATTCCGGTCAGTGTCCATATTTACCAGAAAAACCTTCGGGTTATAATAACATACATACATATATATATATATTAAAATTAAATGTTATTAAAAAATAACCTATAATATAGCATGTCTAATCCATATTTAAAACATCAGATGGCCATAAATTGGACATTCAATGTTGGATTTTCTCTTCGTTTGTGTCATTGGGACTGGAACGACACCCTCTATTATGTTTAATAAAAATTTAGTTTTTCTTTGACATAAAATATTCATAAGTCGCTCTGATACCAATTTAAGGTTCCAGGTATGAAGCAGAAGCTCCAAAAAGGTAGTTTTAAATTTTTTCCATCGACAATCGACATAAACTCATCATCATTGGTGAAGCGTTTCCCGATTCCCACCTAAGGATCCTTCATGATAAATTTTAACCACAAATATAAAACCATAAATACCTGGTTAGATATGAATCCACACTCATCATCTGGTCATTGTTGGCGATCACTAATCAAATAATCTGAATCTGAATTCCCATAGATTATCCACACATGCTCTAAGAAATTATGGGAGCACTGATCATTGAATTTTGGGTGCTAGTGTGGAAATATGGTGACACCTTAGATACTCTAATGAAAACCACACTACCTTGTTTGAGATACATAAGAAAGATCTTGATCCAAACTCCTAGATCCATAGTTTCTCTCTCTAGAACATGGGAGAGAGAATAAGAGAGAGAGAGGTAGTGAATTGTGATTATTGTGATTCTCTATTATTTTATTTTTAGGGTGTTAGGAAATTATCTGATATTGCCTCTCTAGCCTCTGAATATTTAACACTCTATAAACGACATAATATGACCACTATACTGAGTAATAAATATTATTATCACTTTTTTGTAATATAATAAATATATTACATGGTAGTAACCGATCCATTAACTAAAATTTCCATTCACACAAATATTAAATGAACCTTGTATATTATAAACTAACATTCATTCATATTTTTATGTATTTACTGTAAAACATGTCAATACATTTAATAAATAAATTTAATGCCAATTACTATTAACTTGAATAATATGAATTTATTTATTATTTTGGTCATTACATCACCTTGGAAAAATCTTGGACCCCAGTGGTGGGCCCCACCATGTCCAATTTACCTATTCAACTGAATAGAGAAGATTCTTGAATACACTATTGTGTGTGATCCTATATGACCATATCTCAATAGTAGTGAATACTATTCATAGACCAAGAGTAGGATCTAGAAACTCATTATGACCTCTAAAGAGATAAGGATAGTCATAGTAGCGACAACCAACCTATAAACATGTAATGTGTAATATAATATCTTTTTCATTAAATATCTCATAAAACATGGTGCACACCCATGTCATTTACCTTTATTTGTTTAATTTTGTTGATCTAACTGGATGGATTTACCATCGACTTCCATGGACATGGTCTTATGATTGTACCACCATCCTGATCAAAATGGTCCTAGATATATTACTTCCTTAACCTAGAAGTTATAAATTATTTCTTGACCATCCAACAAATGTCATACCACCAAATGACGCACCCAACACATGCTACCTTACCATGATTTATATATCATGGTCTTTTCCTTACATCAAAGTATGCGATCAAATGGAATAAATTTTCAATGATCTTATGTTAGGAGACCATTACCCATGTCCGTAGATAGGAACAACCAATGAAACCAAAAAGAAGTGGTGTTCCTATTACCAAGTCTTTCCTCACGATCTCACTACTAGAGATCACCAAGTGAAAACTTCATGAGAAGAAGTATCAATGCTTATGAGCCCTCAACACCTGATAGTCAAACATCTAATATTTACAGTTAGTAAGATGTATCTAGACCATAAGACCTTTATTTAAGATTAATTTCATAATATCTCAAAGTTCTCATTATATCCTGGGATCTTCTATAACCTTTTGATATAAAAATTAATATTTGGACATTACCATTAAATAGTGGATGCATAAAAGTATAAAATATAATGGTAAGTAAACATCATGTATATCTAACTTGTATACAAGATATGGTAATCAAAATTACTATATAGTTGGGTCAAGGGAACCCACTGTTACAAACAAATTGATTAATCTTGTGAGAATAGCTAGAAAGTAGTGATATTAAATAAAAAAATGTGAAAAAATATATTCTTAATCATTTTCATGCTTAATATTGTGAGAATAGTAAGCATGAAATCATAATCACTAATAAAAATGTAGAAAAATATATTTTCAATCATGTCCATGCATAATATTGTGAACATATATTGAAAGAAATCATATTCATGCATCAAAACGTGAACAAATATTTTTTCAAGCATTTTCATGATTATAATAATCTTCTCATGAGAAATCAGTATCACATTACCTAATACATTAGAGGTCTATAACTGACCCAACCATATCATAGCCATAATTCATTCATATATATACCAGAAGGTAATCAAAACATTTATCATTTCATTACAACTTAAACCATAGGGAAAGAAAATGGGTTTTATCAATATTTCATCATCATAATCAATAATTATTTGGAGAAAGAAAATGAATTTCAAAAGGTCTTGAAAAAATACATATAGAGAAATAATAAGTATGCCATAAGGTCATGAAAAAATTTATATATATTCCATAATATCATGAAAACATTTATCATTTTTTTTATAGATTAACCCTTGGGAAGGAAAATAGTTTTCATCAAGATTTCATAATCATAATCAATAAACATCTAGGTAAAGAATAAGTATTGTATCAAAGAATCATATCTCCAATGAATCATAATTAACATCAAAGGATATTATCATAGATGAAAAATTCCTATAAAATATCATTGAAATATTTATTCCGTAAAATAACATTTCAATTTAAAAATCACTTATTTAAAATCTATAAATTTAAAAAATATTAAGGAAATAATTATCTTTGAAACCATAGAATATTGTAAAGTAATATTCAAATAAAAGAGTAGTAATTATGGTGGGGAAAACTATTTTTATATTATACTCTAAAACAAATATTACATTCACTCCTTTGGTAAAAGGTACCTCATTCAAAAAATAACAAAAAAATTCCTTTTAATTTTTTTATAGAAGGTAAAACATGGGTAATTGTTTTTAATAAATCATTATAAAATAGTAAATACATTATTGAAATAATTTTAAAGAGAATACATACATGAAATAAAATGATTCAAGACCAAATATAAAATAAAGATGGTTTTTTTTAAAACAATTATCAATAATTTTAATTATGAAAGAGAGGAAAATGTTAATATCACTTAAATATTACATAAATAAACCTAGTGGAGGAAAAATTAAATGGGTTTATTATATAAGGATCATATAATTTCCTAAATGTAAATTCAATCATAAACAATCTCGATTAAAATGGAATTGAAACATAAATCCCATACTTCAGGCCATGCCTTACTTCATACGCATTCAAACCTACTATATAATAAATATATATTTTTTATACATCTATTATAGAACTAAATTAATTCTTAAATTACTATTTTCCATTTTTGTATAATTTCTAATTATCCTTTTATTAATAAATCATCCTGAAAATGGACATTCATGTGAAAATAGATCCATTTTCGATGAATGTTTTAGTTTGAACACTCTGATTATTTCACCTTGGTAATGGTTTAAATTTTATGTAGAATTAAAAAAAATTACATATATATCATATTTATTAATTATAAACACTTTTATTATCATTCATATAAACTAGTAATGAAAAATTAACTACATCACTTCGTATAGCCGGTAGTCTGTACGTATGAATGAGTAATGTTTCCACTTTTTGATAATTAAAATAATGAAGGGTAAATAATAATTCAATTTTATAGAATATTTTTTATATAATAAATTTATTATATATTCATTTAATCTATCCTTATTAATATCCATGTAAAATGGAAATGAAAATAAAATCACATTGCTTCGTGGAGGTTGTAATCCACACATATGCATGAGCGATGTAATCAATTTCAAACGGAGGGAAACATAAAATGTTAGATAATATATTATAATTAAATAAGAATAATTACATCATAAATATCATATATAAAAATTAAATAAATCATTATAACCAACCATTAATTATGGTGAAGGAAAAAAATCATATCACTACATGAAGATGGTAGTCCACACATACGCTTGGGCTATAATTTCTTTCCCCATTTAATATAAAATAGGGTGGATAATGGTGGGTCCATAATAATAATATAATTTTATTATATTGAAAATACTGAACTTATTATTTTATAAGTAATACCATAGATTTAGAGGAGTTATAAGAAGAAATAAACCCAAAGAGGTCGGGTAATATGATTAGCTATTCTTTAGTAGACTTCCTTTAGATCCCTTATTAAGGACACTTAGAGAGGTTCTTTAATAATAAAATCACCCTTAATTCATGTCTAGAGAAAATTGGGAAGGTTTTGGTCAATCTAGGTGACTTAAAGTTGTATAAAGAAGAGAGAGGAGGGGTATCATTTTATAAGTGGGGGATGTACACACCTTGAATATTTTAAATGATTAAAATACAATTATGTCATATGTAGGGACAAGTGTCCCATAAAAAATTCAATTTTGAGCCAAAGGTGATAAGGGTTAAAATTTCTTCATACAATAAGAATTAATATTAAATATTATGGCATTATAAATTAGTTTAACCTAAATTTACTCATTTTACCCTTTTTACTGAGGTAGTAATATTTTTACCATAGTTACTATTCATAATGTCCAAAAATGAAATTGGACTCATTAATAAATTTTGGAATGATTATTAAAATTATGGAATCCATTTTAAAATATTATATCTTTTGAATTGGTGGAAATTAATTTAATATAAAAACATAAAGTGCAATGAAAAATAATTTTCTTAAAAATGCCTTTTTATGCCTAAAAGAATTTTTATACCAAGATATAGTATAATTTTAATAAAAAATTTATAAATTAAATTATTTTTAAAAATAATATACTAATGAAAATTTAAAACCAATACAAATTGAAATGATTCTTTGAAAATATATGAAAAATAAAGTGTAGTTTTCTTTGAAAATCGATATTTGTCTATTCACCCAAAAATCAACTTTTTTAGAAAATTACCAAAACATCACCCTAAGCTAATTTTAACATGGTGATTTAAAAAATTAATTTCATTTTCTCAAATTAAATTTATAAAAATGGTATAAATTAATCACAATGTCTACCCAAAAAATAAAATAAAACCATTTTTGAAGAAAACATATTTTTGAAGCATAAAATACCTCTACAAAAAATTAAGAACTTATGTATCAATATAATTTCATTATAAAAATCCATTATACCTATTTTTCATAATTTGGTTATTAATATTCATACCTTCAAATTTAAATTCTAATTTATTATGATCACATTTAAATAATAATATTTTTATAGTATATCACTGTTCTCTTAAATCTATGTGTCGTGTGTCAAGAAAGATATTGAATACATACCATTTATTTCAATGTGAATACATATAAAATATTATGGTGTAAAATTATACACCATATAAATGAATATATTCCTCTAAATTCCATCAATATGATATATAAAAATGAGGACATCTCTATCTCATCATATCCTTAGGTTCCCATATAGCTTATTTGAATTTATGATTCCACCAAAGAACTTTTTTTGGGTGAGTAATATTTTTTTTATCCCTTTATATATATAATCAAAGATTTCAAATATTTGCTATTTATAGGAAATATCATTTTCCAGATGTATAACCTCTGAGTCTAGTACATGTGAATGATCAAATATGTAATTCCCCACAAGAGACACATGCAACACATCATGAACTTAAGAGAGGTTTGGTGGAAGCTCCAAGTGAAAATTTTCCATCCCTACTCAGTCAAAAATCTCGAAGGTATGCATATATCTAGGGATTAAATTATCTTTATTTACAAATATTATAAGCATCTTCCAATTAGATATTCATAGGAATAAATTGTTACCAAATTTTAACTCTAGGTATCACTGATGATTTTCATCATAACATTTTTGTCAACTATGAGCTGCCCTAATGTGCTGCTGAATATTTATAACCTTATTTTTTATTTCCTCATCTAGTTCAGGTCCCAAATAGTTTTTTATGCAAATTCATCACAACATGTTGGAGTTCAACACTTCCTACCATAGATTTCTTCATGAGTATCCATTTGTATACTTGAGTAAAATATATTGTTATAATAAAATTATTCCAAAGGAATATGTTGATCTCAGCTACCTTTGAAATCCATATAGAAATTTCTAAGTATGTATTCTTTTAATGGTCCTCTTACACGAACCATTTGTCTAGGGATGATATGTAGTGATAAATTTAAACACTATTATAAATAATAGCTGAATACTTATCTAGAACTTCAAGGTAACCCTCATATACTGTTGCCCTAATGAGGTTAAATACCCTGAGTGGGTGGGGGGTGAATCAGGGTATGAAATATTAGAAAAACTTAACCTTTGGAACTTATTTTATCCTTAAACAAAACACTCTTCTCTCTCTTCCCTATAGAAATATATGAGAAAAAAAATAAAAACATGCATGAGATGCATCTATTTTACTTGGTTCACCCACACTGGTCTATGTCCAAGGAGAATACATTGGAAATTAACCTATATAACAAATCCACTAAAGTGAACTATTTTTATAATGTTTGAAGTAGACTCACTATCCCTCCTGATTCACTAATAATAAAAATTTGAAATCCCACTACTCTCTTGACTAAAGTTATTACTAATCCTTCAGAATATTATTATTTTGATCACTTGAATCAATATTTCCCCCCCTCATTTGGTGTGTCATGAAGCTATACATTCATCCACTTTATGAATACCTCTATATAACATAATTTATAGTAAAATCCATTTGGTTCACATAAGATTCAGTTTCACACAACCCTATTGATAAATCCACTTCATGATCTAGGGGAAGACTAGGATAATCCTTAGGAAATAGAAGGATTCATCATGGAATTCACCACCTTCATGAAACATACCACCTTCAAAAAACATTATATAAAAAAACTACCCATATTTCATGAATTTCAAGACTTTTCCATATTTCCATTATGTAGTCATGAAACTCCATATTTCATGAAACTTTTCTCTCCCTCTAAATTTTAGACCACAAAATTTTTTAAGCACTAGAAAACATCACCACCTTGTATGAATAACTTTATAAATAAACACAATCAACCCATAAACAATTAAAAGTCACCTTGAGATATTTTTGATGAAAGGATCCTGATAAGATATAATAGAATATGTTACTCCATGAAACATTACCAATTCCTTAATATATATCATTGAAATATGAAAAATATAGAAATATTCAATAATTTCAATGAAATGTTATGAATTTATAAGAAGATAAAATAAAAACCAAGTAGCATTGTTCCCTTTATATATTTTGGGGAGTCTAAAATTGAAATCCATGTAAATGTTTTTATATTTCCTTTATAGCATGGGTAATGTTTGTAAGATCCACTTATATTTTTATAGCCTAGTATTAATTTACTAACATACCAAGCATCGAGATACATACTCTTCAATATCCCTTTTCATGTTGTTCCACCAGAAATACTCATTCATATATTTATCCATCTTCATACTTCTATATTAAATAGATAATGATGAACTATATGATTCCTCTAGTAACTCCTTAAAATTTTATATTGATAGGATACATACTCTATCCTTAAACCACATCATTCCATGACAATCGTGGTTGAAATTAGGAACATTTATTACCTACTTCTGTAGCCCCACATCATCCTTTCATGCCTCTTTAATCCTCACATGTATGGATGGTTAAACATTCAACTGAGAAAGATATTATCTATCCAATTTAATCATGATTTCAATATCCATATTCTAAAAATCCAAAAATAATGGATCTCATTAAATCCTCATCATGGAAAAAAAAGCATGGTATTTATGACATTAAGAATTAGACACCTTGTTTTCCTTACCAGGGAGATATTATATTAATCAGTCATAATATTTGATCAAAACTAACCATCTCAATTAGTGTATATTCAATTATTTCTTTATTAATATAAACTTCAAGATTTTATGATTAGTATATATATCACATATTTCAATATAAATATAACAAATCCATATCTTTAATTCAAAAAATACTACTTCCATTTCTAAATCAAAATCTAAGTAATTTTCTCATGTATTTTCAATTATATAGAGGAATATTATAACACTATAGAGTCATGAATGAGGAAGAACCCAGGTCACTTCTTTAGTGCATCATTATATATCACAAACCCTTATCCATTGCAGGGAAGTGTACTCACTTGTGAACCAACCAACCTTGTTTTTAACTCCTTAATATTTTCCCCACATTAATCTTTCCATAAGAATTTGGATCCCTACCTTGTTACCTTGGTTAGTAGATTATATATACATAAAAAATCCCTCAAAATCGATGATAATATCAATACAACCTAAGAAAACTATATATCTTAGTTACTTTAGTTAGTATAGACCATTTTTCAATAACTTTAATCTTTTATGGATATATCAATATACCCTCAAATGATATTATATGACCCATGAATGAAACTTTTTTATAGAAAAAACTCATTGTTTCTAAATTTGGATTACATATTCTCTTTCCTTAGGGTATTAAACCAAATGTTAAAATGATATTTATGCTCTTACTTAATATTGGAATATATTATAATATCATATATAAAGACTACCAAAAATTGATCAAGGTGGTCTCTAAAGACTCTATTTTTCAAATCCAGGAAGATAATTGGGGAATTGGTAAATCCAAATGGAATTAATATAATTTCATAATGACTATACCCAGTAAAAAAGGCTATCATGGGTATATCAGACTTCTTGACCCTCAAATGATGATATCCATAACTATGTTTGATCTTATAAAACCATTGCGCTCCGAACAATTGATCAAATAGGTAAACAATACATGGTATATGATATGTGTTATTCACATTAATATTAATAATTTCCCAATAATCAATACAATGTCTCATTGAACTATCATTATTCATAAAAAAAGAACATGCTCACCCCACGGTGACACACTAGGGTATATGAATCCCTTTCCAAGATTCTTCTAGATTTGATTCATCAATTCCTACAATTCAATTAGGTCCACTGTATATAGATTCATAAAAATAGGTGTAGATCCAAGTATGAGTTCTACTGAGAACTCAAATTCATGATTAAATGGAAGATTAGGATAGTCATCATGAACCAAATCATCCCAAACTATCTCAATTTCCAATAAATAAAGAATAAGAGGGGTATTATATACCCTTATTTCCCTTCATCCCAAGATGCAGAAGAATTTTCATCATATAAGGCATAAAATCTATAGTAATATTCAAAAACGTTCTCAATACGGGTATATATAAAATAATAAGAGTCACTCATATCAAATAAAATAGTTATTTAATGTGAATAAATTGTAATAGTGTCTCTCACTATTGTAGGACCTGAATTAGTTCACATGGGATACTCTTCAACTATGTGAAGAAGCCTAGATCTCAATGCCTATTTATAGAGACCCATTTATCTTAAATAATTTTTCTGAACAGTATATCATATTTGTACTAACAAGAATGTACTATAATTTGGAGTGGTAAATACATGAGAAAACCTCAAAATTGACTTTATAATTTACAAGCTCTATAAATATTTATGTCATGGAAACATGCTTCAAATTCCCAACCATACCACACTAGTTATAATTCAATGGTCCTTTTATAGATATACTATACAATTTTGAGGAAAAATACTATCGAGGACCACCAAAATTGTTTCCACCATGATACCCATTCAACTTCCTCTTTCTATTGAATAAATCACTTAAAATTATACTAGGATTAAGAGGAACTCCCATAAACCTTGACTTTCTATCCATATCAGTTTCATCTATCAGAGTTCTATCCAAAACATAAATATAAGTATTAAGCTTCAACTTGAAGATATAAGATTGGATATCTAGTTGAAGACCCTTATGAAACCATAGAGACTTCAGCTTCTCATTAGACACTACCTTAGTTGATAACTACACAAGTTCAGTAAACCAATTGGGATACTGAGTCACCATCCTATAACATTGATGAAGTTAAATAAACTCCATGGAATTATCCAAAACCATTGAATTTGTATAGAATTTCTCTATGAAATGATCCTTGGTCTATTTCTACTCCAAGACATAATTTTATTTTTCTAGAGCTATAACATCCCACCATCTTCTGATATGCCCTTCAAGTTTTAATATGACACATTTATCCATAATTGAATTTGACATCTCCAAGAAATTGAACATTCATTCAATATTTTCCATCCAATCCTATGACTCCCAAGGATTATCTATTCCCTAAAAAGATGGTGGTTTATAATGAAGAAACTATTTAGAACAATCTCTATTAACATCCCTTCAAGGAACCACCTCTGGTTCTTGAATAAGAATATTTGCAGCTCCTTGGCTTAGAGCTTGGACCACAAACTTTGAAACCTCTATAAGGTACTATTAGACCATCTATCTATGTGAGGATTAAAGAGGAATGAAAGGATAATGTGGGGCTATAGAAGTAGGTAATAAATTTTCCTAATTTTAACCATGATTGTTATGTAATGATATGGTTTAAGGATAGAGTATGCATCCTATCAATATAATATTTGAAGAAGGAGTTACTAGAGGAATCTTACAGTTCATCATTCTCTATTCAACATAGAAGTATGAAGATATATAAATATATGAATGAGTATTTCTAGTGGAACAACATGAAAAGGGACATTGAAGAGTTTGTATCTCGATGCTTGGTATTTTAGTAAACTAATACTAGGCTATAAAAATATAAGGGGATGTTACAACCATTACCTATACTCTAATGGAAATATAAAAACATTAACTTGGATTTCAATGTTAGACTACACAAAACATATAAAGGGAACAATGCTACTTGTGTTGTAGTTTATCTTATTATAAATTCACAAAATTTTATTGACATTATTGAATATTTCTATATTTTTCATATTTCCATGATATATATTAAGGAATTGGTAAGGTTTTATGGAGTACCATATTCTATTATATCTTATCAGGGTTTCTTCATCAAACATTCATTTGAGAAAGATATGATATATCCCATTTAATCATGATTTCAATATCCATATTCTAAAAATCAAAAAATATTGGATCTCATTAAATCCTCATCATGAAAAAACTAGCATTGTCTTTCCGACTTTAAGCATTAGACACCTTGTTTTCTTTTCCAAGGAGATATTGTATTAATCAATCCTAATATTTTATCAAAACTAACCATCTCAATTGGTGTATATTAAATTATTTCTATATTAATATAAACTTCAAGATTTTATGATCAGTATATATATCACATATTTCAATATAAAGATAACAAATCTATATCGTTAATGTAAAAAATACTGTTTCCATTTATAAATCACAGGACAAGTAATTTTCTCATGTATTTTCAATTGGATAGAGGAATATTCTATCATTATAGCATCATGAATGAGGAATAACCCATGTCCCTTCTTTAGTGTATCATTATATATCATAAAACCTTATCCATTGCAAGGAAGTGTACTCACTGGTGAACCATCCAACCTTCTTTTTAACTCCTTGATATTTTTTCAGATTAATCTATTTATAGGAATTTGAATCCCTACTTTGTCACCTTGGTTATCAGATTATATATACATAAAAAATACCTCAAAATAAATGATAATATCCATCCAACCTAATATAACTATATATCTTAGTTACTTTAGTTAGTCTAGACCATTGTTCAATAACTTTCATCTTTTACAAATCTATCAATATACCCTCACATGATATTATATGACCTAGGAATGAAAATCATTACAGAAAAAACTCATAGTTTCTAAATTTTGATTACATATTCTCTTTCCTAGGGTATTCAACCCAATCTTAAAATGATATTTATGCTCTTACCTAATCATGAAATATATTATAATATCATATATAAAGACTACCACAAATTGATCAAGGTCATCTCTAAAGACTCTATTTTTTAAATCCATGAAGATAATGGGAGAATTGGTAAATCCAAATGGAATTTATATAATTTCATAATGACCATACCCATTACAAAATGATATATTGTGTATATCAGACTTCTTAATCATTAACTGATGATATCCATAACTAAGTTTGATTTTAAAAAACCATTTCATTCCAAAAAATTGATCCAATAGGTAAAATATATAAGGTATAGGATATGTTCTCTTCACATTGATATTATTAAGCTACCAATAATCAATACAAAGTCTCACTAAACCATCATTATTCGTAAAAAAATATCAGGATCACCCCATGGTGACACACTAGGTTGTATGAATCCATTTCCAATATTCTTCTGGATTTTCTTCATCAATTCCTACAATTAAATTAGGTCCACTCTATATAGATTCTTTAAAATATGTGTATCTTCAAATATGAGTTGTACTGATAACTCCACTTCAGGATTAGGGAGAAGATTAATATTTTCCTCATGAACAAAATCATCCCAAACAATCTCAATTTCCAATAAAGAGAAAGAATAAGAGGGGTATTAGATACCCTAATTTCCCTTCATCCTAAGATGCATAGAAATTTTCATCATATAAGGCATTAAATATGTTGTAAGATTAAGAAAATTACTCAATACAAGTAGACATAAAATAATAAGAGTCACTCATATCAAATAAAACATTCATCGAATATGAATAAATTATAATAGCATCTCTCACTATTGAAAGACCTACATTAGTTCACATTGGATACTCATCAACTACATGAAGAAGCTTAGATCCCGATGACTATTTATAGAGCCCAATTTATCTTAAATAATTTTTCTATACTGTATATTCTCTTAGTAATAACAAGAGTGTACCATAATGTGGAGTGATAAATACATGGAAAAACCTCACAATTGACTTTATAATTTACAAGCTCTATAAATATTTGATTTCTACATGGAAACATGCTTCAAATGACCAACCATACCACACTAGTTACAATTCAATGGTCCTTTTCTAGATATACTATACACTTTTGAGGAAAACTACTATCTAGGACCACCAACATTGTTTCCACCATGATATCCATTCAACTTCCTCTTTCCTTTGAAGAAACCACTTAAAATTATAATAGGAGTAGGAGGAACGCCCATAAACCTTGACTTTCTATCCATATCAGTTTCATCTATCAGAGCTCTAACCAGAACATAAATATAAGTATTAAGCTTCAACTTGAATATATGAGATTGGATATCTGTTTGAAGACCCTTATGAAACCATAGAGCCTTATGCTTCTCATTAGACACTACCTTAGTTGATAACTACACAAGTTCAGAAAAACAATTGGGATACCGAGTCACCATCCTATAACATTGATGAAGTTCAAGAAACTCCATGGAATTATCCAAAACCATTGAATCTGGATATAATTTCTCAATGAAAAGATCATTGGTGTATTTCTACTCCAAGCCTTAATTTTATTTTTCTAGAGCTATAGCATCCCACCATCTCCTGATAGGCTCTTCACATTTTAATATGACACATTTTACCATAATATAATTTGACATATCTAAGAAGTTGAAGATTCATTAAATATTTCCCATCCAATCCTATGACTCTCAAGGATTATCTATTCCCTATAAAGATGGTGGTTTCTAATGAAGAAACTATTTAGAACAATCTCTATTAACATCCCTTCAAAGAACTAACTCTGGGGCTTGAATAAGAATCTTTGAAGCTCATTGTCTTAGAGCTTGGACCACACACTTTTAAACATCTATAAGGTACTGTTAAACTAGAGGGTTCACTTGTTGTGGTTCATCAGTAACACCCTCCTCAATATTGTTTGCACATATTCTTAGGGGCATGGAAATTCACAACCTCAACAAACAATAATAGTTTATTAGTCAAAAGACACGAGGACATCAAATATATCAATCATAGTTCAACTTAAAAACACAAATCTAATATCAATGAATGGAATAACCTACCCATTACATCCCGATAATACTATATCATATATATAAAGAAACTAAAAACTACACAACAACATATAAAAAAGGAATCAACCTCCCTTTGATACCAATTTTTCATGAACTAACTTGGATAACCCACCTAGATGGTAACCAAATCAATCATAACATGGCTCATAGGGAATTTATGATCCCCATGGGTTGGATAATAACACCTTGGTATAAAAAAAAGGTAACGATTTCACTAAAATAATAACCATGTAATTTAAATTAATGGATAATAAATAAAAAACAGTTGGTATTCCAAAACATTCATCAAGAGTGTAGTATCCCACCTCGAGTTCCACTCACCAGTACCCTGATACGGTAGGCTAAAAGACATCAAGTGAGCCTCCCCGAATACCATAGGCTACTAACTAGCATCAAAGACTTTGGGTAAGTCCATGGAGATACCATTCCCTCATTGTTCATAGTATAGCATAATATCAAATATAAGAAACAAAAAAAATAAATAATAGATAACAACAAAAACCAAAATCATAAACATGAAAGATAATGAAATAATGTGTGAAATATGAATAAATAAATAGAAGAAATTTATGATGATATTATGTCATGTATGTATAAAAAAATTAATATACAAGGGAATGAGATACAAGAACATTCAACATGCTGACAAAAGTACAATACCTAAAAACTACTATAGCTAGCATCTTGATCATAAGCTTAGTCCTCTGCTCCCAAATCCATCCTAGGAAGGTAAATCAAGCATTGGAAGCTAGCTACTTCCCATTATCATCATATTAAATCACAATGTATACTCAGGTACCAGAGGCACCTGAGCAGGGTGCAAAATATAATCTCAGTAGGCCAAAACCCATAGTGTCCAGGCCTTTCCATTTCGTGAAATATTAAATAAATAGTGTGCCATATTAACTTAAATGCAATATTAAAATAAATAAATAAATTCATTGAACCGGGTTCTATTTGGACACCTGAACAGCTACTTGCTTTGGAATAAGCTAGTGCTTCTGAACTGAAAGAACCTGCAAGGGTAAGGTGTGATGTAAAATATGATAAAGGATGGACTATCCCCAATATTGTTCTTTTACATGGAGGAAATGACCCTATGTTTATAATATCAAGGATCATTTATCATTTTTAAAACATTAATTTTCCCTTTTAATTTCATTTGAAACCACTTTATAAAAGATAGTGAGACACCAAGTGCATTTCCTTCACAATTCAAGAATATTTTACAAGTATCACTCAAGGGGATCATCACATGACCAATTATAAGGAGATTTTACATGGTGAAACAATGATGAAGTCCCATTTCTCACTACAATCATAGTTGATAGGTCAAATACTATCCTCTGAGACTGATTCTAGTATCGCATGTAGGGGCCTGAGTCACTCTCAAGGCATGGTTCAACCAATCATGCCTTGAAGATTGTCCAAGGGGTCTCCCATAGGGAACTGGTGTCACTCGTTTGGAGGTAAATATAATTAATTCTTGGAAAACCCATCCTAGGCATTGTTGGTGTCGTTCTTGGCATGTGTACTCACCATCAAAATTATAACATAAGGAACAAGAGTCCGTTCAAGGGGTCCTTATGTCGAAACCCCTTGATTGACCCTCGACAATAGGGCTAAAGTATTTAACAAGCAATTCATTTATAATAAATCAATAGAGAGTTCCCATTTCATTTTAGTTTAATCATTAGTATCAAATAAGTCATGATGTCCAATTAATGACCATCTAGGCACCTCTATTTAAGTTATAAGTTACAAGGAATAAGCATTTGGTCTCTTCAATTTGCTCAACCATTTACAATGACATGGTGTGAAAGGGATTGACACTAGGTTCATCACCCTATGAATTCAATTAATAACTAAAAGAATTGATTACTTTATATCACACCTCAAGTGGGTGTTAAATAATTTTAGAATAAGGGTAAATATGGCCTCTAAGTTATAGCTCATCCAAGTGGTGGCACAATCCAAGGTTATCTACCTCGGAGGTGATTTTCCATCACATATGATCTTAATACATGTGAAAAAAATCTCAGAACAAATTAATTTACATTTTGGAGGCTTTGTCAAAATTTACTGGAGAGAAACACAATAGAACAATTTATAAATGCAACAAAATGATGAGAAAATACATGGACCAACAACCTTAGCCTCTTATAGCTTCCCTAGTCCAGTATCAATATTTTATTTGAGTTAGGTTGGAAGAAATCAATGAAACTGTCAAATTCCCTAAAAATAAGGCAAAATATCTTGCACCAAAATAGCACATTGGATGGGATGAAGAAACTTAAATAGATTGGAGAGGATTTGATATCGCACCTCTACCTTTCCGTAGGATCTGGTGGTGGATGAATCAGAGCTCTAATAGAGGTGTGGTATGAATTCCTAGCTTGAGGGAGGATAAGGGTTTCTTATTAGAGTAGAAACACATAACTACTAGAAATTAGAGGGGGAAGAAGAGAGAAAACTTAAATCATTTAAGAGGTTCATTTTAGTAAATTCACCCATTTTTACCCTGTGCACATTTTAGCCTCATGGTTGGCCAACCATGAACTAATTGTGCACCCATATTTGCTATAAGGGGAACCTTGCATGGGCTAGGTGCACAATTTGACTAACCGTGAACAGCCTGTGTGAAATCACACTATCCCAAAAATTACAATTATCGCACGACCAAGTGCCCTAGGTCACATGGCTGTAGACAAACCATGTGTCCTAGTCTGCTAATTTTTTTAAGCTTCAGGCTTTGAATTATCCTCAAAACCCCCAGAACCTTCTTCGACATCTAGGGAATCAAATTTTGGGCCATTTAATGGAATTAAAACAATTATTTAATGGTCCGTACCTTATTAAAAATCTATGATGTTATAAACTCCCCTACCTAAGAAAACTCATCCTTTAGTTTCCATTTTAAGGGTAGTATAATGTCATCTAAGAAGAGTTTTGGACACTAAATAAGTACATTAACCTCTGACTCCCAGGTTTCTTCCTGTATGCATTCGTGTTTCCATAGTACCTAGACAAGAGGTACTGACCTACCTTGGAGTCCCTTCATGATATGATCAATGATACATATAACATGCTCCTCAAAAGATTCAATAGCCTCCATCTCTATGTCACCAGGGTCGAATACATGAGACATGTCATCATGATACTATTTAAGCTGAGATACATGGAAGACATAATTCATGGAACAATACTGCTGAGGTAAAAAAAACTGATAGGCTACCATCCCAATTCACTCCATTATCTCGAAAGGATTAACATATCTTGGTGATAACTTTCCATGTCACTGGATTCATCTATGACCAAATATAGGGAATACACGTAGAAATACCCGATATCCCACCTCGAACTCAAGAGGTCTCTAGCTAGGATTAATATAAGAATTATGCCTAGATTGAGATGTATCCATATGATTTTGAATCAGCTGGAATTTCATTGAAGTCTCATAAACAAGGAAAAGACCTAGTAGAGCTGCCTCACTTATCTCTAGAAATCATAGAGGTTAATATAATGGTCTACCGTAGAGGTCCTCATATGAATCCATCTGAATCATTACCTGAAAACTATTATTTTAGGAAAAATAAACCATAGGAATATTCTTTTCCCACAAAACGTCATAATTGAGAATACAGGTTTACATCACATCCTTGAATAATCATATGGTCTGCTCATAATAACCGTTTGTTGGTCGGAGTGGATACTCAAGAGGGGGGGGGGGTGAATTGAGTTCCAATTTAAATTTTTGTTTAAAACTTTGTCTTAAAAACCCCCAAATAAAATACTGAATTAAACTGTAGTGAATTTATATCAAATTAAGGGTTCGGTTGGGTTCTCTAAGGATTGATTATTTCCCAGTTAATCAAAAAGAAAGGTTGATTAACTTTTGAAACCAACTTACTGATTTACAACTAATATAAACACTTGCGAATTTAATTATAAAAGTGACTTTAAAACAGTTTTGGTTTTAAAGAAATTATCAGCGGAATAAAAATAACTTTGAAACTAAATAAGCATAGCAGATTTAACCAAGAGGTTCAGTCTCAAGATATGACTTAGTCCTCTCAAAACTTTATATAAAAGTGATCCACACCCTAGATCGGGGATAAACAACAGTATACAACTGTCCAGGTCCAAGACCTCTACCACTGTTATCCGTGGGAACAAAAACAACAGCAATCAGCTGTCCAGGTCACGCACGACCTCTACCACTATCCCAGTGGGAAAAACAAAATGTAAGAGAGTTGAGTGAGGATTTATAGATCCTCCAGTTAGAGTACAGGAGACAGTGTGTGTGTAAAATACAGCATATAACACACACTTCTCAATATGTAAAAGGATAAATCACAGAGCAAATATTTAGAGTTTAGAAATGGCTCTAGTGATTATCGTGCAGTTTTGGACTCCTTTGATTGATCAGAATTCGCTCTGAGTCCTCTTTTGGATTTTTTCTGGAAAACAGAGTATCGTCTGTTTCCTTGACTTCCAGGTGTAGAGACAGTCAATGAAGATCTTGTGTTATGTTCTCGTTCTCAGCTCTTCACTGGTAAGTAGTGATGAATGAGTTCCTCGTGTAAGTTCAGTCGTCTCTTTTCATTCACACTCGGTTGTTCTTCCAGCACACCTTGTGGTCTATATCTCTATGTATTCGTCTATTCATACATTTTTGTAGTACATCCTTCCTTTATTTAAAGCACATGCTCCAGAAAAAGATGATTTACTTTTTGCAGGTATGAGGTACGGTTCCTTGACATCCAACAGCACACATTAAATAAATGTCAGTGTATTAAAATATACCTGATATGACCGTTGGTTAGATTAAAAAAAGATAAAGAAATTAAAGTAGTGTCGGCTTCTGTCTCTGGAACGGTAGTTCTTGATATCGGTAGACTTGTGTTACAGTAGGTGTCTGTATCGGTAGACTTCATTTGTAACGGTAGACTTTGTTTTGGTAGCTGCAACTGTAGACTTGATCACATCAGTAGCGGTGGACTTGTAACAGTAGCTGTGGCTCTGCCTTGTAACGGTAGCGGTAGCTCTCTGTCGGTAGACTTTTCATAACGGTGGACTTCAGCATATCAGTAGCTTTCAACTTTGCTGTAACAGTAACTGTCGACTTCATTGTATCGGTAGGTCTATCAGTAGATTTTGATACAGCGATGGACTTTGGGTATCGATAGCTGTACCGGAAGCTGTATCAGTAGATCTCTTATAGCGTTAGCTCCAATCATATCAGTAGACTTAACTGTATCGGTCGCTGTGAGCTGTAACGGTTGCTAGCTTGTAATGGTAGCTATATGTTCTGATGGTAGCTACTATCTAACGGTTGCTCTACTCTGTATCGGTAGCTAGTTTGTAACGGTAGCTGAAACACTGTTTGAGCATTCACTTGGCAAAATGATTTAAGTCATAGTAAACATATATCTGATAATTCAAAAGACTTAATTTAAGCATAATGAAAGTAACAACATATATTAAACTATATTTGGAATGTATTAAGCATAATCAAGATATAAAGAAGGTATGGTTGGGATTATCAAAACATAATAAAGCCACTTAATTCCAGAGGGTTCAACAATCTCCCCCTTTTTGATAATCACAACTTATGCCAATAATAAAGTAATATTAGAGGAAAAATATATGAAAGTATAATATCAACAGTATAGTAACAGAGAAAAAATCTCAGAAATTGATATCAAAAATAAAATAGTATCAGAGGAAAAATATGAAAACGTGAATATATCAAGAAATAATGTAGTATCAGAGGAAAAAAAAACAAACAAGATTCTTTAGTTTGAAAAGATTCGCATATTCCTCCCCCTATCAATTTAACTACAGGATTATCCTCCAAAGTAGTGATTTTCTCCCCCTTTATCCCCTTAGGTGAACAACATTCTCGCTCTGGGTACAGGTTTCCAATAATTTCTCCCCCTTTGTAATTAACAAAAAGGAGGGTATCAGAGAAAAGAGAAGGACTAGGAAAGTAAATATACAGAGTAAAATAGACAGTGAAGAGAGGAATGAAGTATTTTATTGATAAGAAAAAGATACATTGGGAAAATCAGAAAAGTACAAAAAATACACTGAATCCCATCAAAAATGGAGCTAGAAGCACTCAATCATCCTCTTAAACATGTGTCTTTCCCTTGGGATCAGCAGAGGGTTCAGAGGTAGAGGCAGCGGGCTTGGGAGTTCCTGAAAGAACCACTGGTGGATCAACAACTGATACAATACCAGATCTGTAATCTGTCTCTCTCTGAGGGATCAAAGGTGTCAAGCTCCTGATGGATTGAACTGGAGTTAGTTGAGGAGTACTCCCAGAGGCAGATGGTGGAAGGGAAGGTGGTACAATAACTGGCCAAGCATCCACATGTAGGAAAGGCAGTAAGAGATTCCGGAAATCCATGATGATGCTTCCACCTCTCTCCATAGCAGATACAAAATCATATCTGTTCTCAATAAATTTGTCCAAGGAAGGAGTAAGCTCCCTGAGCTTACTAACCTGTTCTCTGAAGGCTTGGGTAACTAGAGGTAACTTCATATTCTCAAGAAAAAGCTTGAAATGGTTTTTCATTTGGTGCTTGGTATAAACCTTTTCAAAATAAGCATCCATCTTATTTTTGATTGCCTCTTGAGAAGCAGTAGCTGCCCGCAGGTGATCACGAACAAAACTATTAACTTCCCTAGTGGTAGAAAGAATCTGAGTATCTGATGCACCACTGGGACTGGCTTTATCCAATTATTCCTAAATAATAGTGCGGATCTGGTCAAGGTTCACACTGGAGCTAGTTGAGGGAAGAGGTTTCATTGAGAAGGCCACTATCTCCTTGAAAGAATGAGTCAGACTACTAACTACCTTCTAAATAAGTTCATCCTGATTGTTCAGATGTTCTTTGACTTACTTCTTAAAGGCTTCAAAAACTTCCACAAACTATTTGACCACTTCTTTGATATATCGAATGTCAGTGTGCACTTGGGTTTGAGAACTGTTCAAAGTAGTCAATGAAGCAATTGATTGTCTAAGAGAAAGTACAGAACCTGTCCAACTCTCAATCTGAGTGTGGATCACCTTAAGTTAATCCACCATTTCTTTCACAGGACTGGACACACTACATCCAATGGATAACTCAAGGGATTTCTCCATGATTTGCATCTCTTCAACCATACTTTTCTTCATATCTGCCACTGATTCTCTTATTGCTTTTTTCAATTCAGCTTTTAAAGACTCAAGGTCCTCCTTGGTTTCCACATTTTCAGCCACAGTGGGTAAGGTAACTAATTCCTTTTGGGGTTGGTATTCCTCATCAGAATCTCCATAAGAAAGTCCAAGAATCATATATCTGGGATCTGATGTCCAACCTTAAATGTAATATAATACTGATACTGAGCCAAGATTCTCCTCCTCACTTGGAACATTCTCCTGAGGTATCTCTTCCAACTATTCTTCCTGAGGTAATTCTGCAATTTCCTCTACAATTGAAGCAGATTCAATATCCATTTGTTCTAAGTCATTAATGAATCTCTCATCAACAGGTGCTACTGCTATGTCTTCCTGATCAGGCACTGTCCTGGCTGTACTGACTATTAGAGGACTCAAAATGAGCTCTTTTTCAACATTTTCCTCATCATCTGCTTCACCATCAGCCTCCTTTTCTCCATGATCAGATTCGGTTGTCTCATCCTCCTCAGAGGTGTTCTTGAAAACATACTGGCATGCTTCTTCTCCTTCTTCTGTAGTCTCTGTATCATTTTCCTTCAAGAAAGTTTCTCTCTTTGGTAGTTCTTTTGGAGGGCTGGCTGCTTCATAAGAAATAACTTGATGCACATGACTAGGGGGTAAGTCTGGGTCTCCTCCTTCCTCTACTGATGTCTCTTCCTCCTTAGCTTCATCATCACTGTAGACCGGTTCTGGCTCATCTGGTCCAAGACCAGGATCTCTCACATCCTTTGGTCTAGACGGATGATCCACAGGAGTGAACTTGTCATAAATTTTTCCATCATCATTCACCCATGATTTCTTCCAAGGATTCCAGCTGACTTTCATGTATTTACAGACAGTTCTTGTAATATAGAAGTTATCCTTAACTACTACCAACTCATCCTGAGGTCCAACTATCTCCTTCACTTTCAGCATCATAGAAATTAGCTTTGAGAAAAACAAGGCATTTGATTTGGACTTCGGTCTAGTCATCTCTTCCACTTGAACCATAATCAATCTACATAGATTGATTCTCACACTATGCTTCAGCAAATGTAACAGGTATATGTCTTGGAATCTCAAAGTGGAAAAGTCTCCTCTTCCCGGACTAATAACATGCTGAATAAATTTAAACAACAGCTTATCTTCTCCTACCATCTCTGCTGCAATCACCTTTCTAAGAGTCCCATTCCCTATGAGTTCCAGAAAAGCATCTTCATATTGAAACACATCACTGGTAAAATGTACAGACTTGGAATAATAAGTAAAATCTCCCTCATGAGGAACTCTCAGGTTCTCAGCCCATTCTACAGAAGTAAAAGATACTTCCTGACCATTTACCACAGAAACCATTCTGCTTTCTTCTTCAGACTTTTCAAAACGAACGAATTCGTAGAATTGTTTCACCAGTCCTAGATAATAAGGTCCATTGTTGTTCACGAAGCATTCTAGCCAACCTTGTTCTTGTAAAACCTTAAGAACTAACGACTTTCATTCCATAAGCCATTCTACACACACCTCTTTTTCAACAACAATCTCAGGCTTCGATAGGTGCAGGTTTACTGGTCATTTCTGAGATACACTTCCACTGCCACTTCCACTGGAATCAGTACTAGATACTTTTTGTCTCTTCACTGCCGGCGCTTCACTTCCATCAGTCATATGAGGTCACTTGACGCGGGCCATTATGTATTTGAGGCTAGGGTTCTGAAGGTCGAGAGGTTTAGGTTTAGGAGAATTCGAGCAGACAGGTTCGCGGTGAGATTGAGTGAGTCTAGTTCAAGTTTAAATATCATTTAGGATTCATAAATCACATAAATCATAAATAAAATAAACAACGGTTCGATGGCTCGGCTTTACAGAATAATACGGCTCGCAAATGTACCGATAAAGTCTTCTAACGGTAAGGTCTCCCTAACGGTGAGGTCTCCCTAATGGTGAGGTCTCTCTAACGGTGAGGTCTCCCTAACAGTGAGGTCTCCCTAACGGTGAGGTCTCTAACGGTGAGGATTCTAACGGTGAGTTTTTCTAACGGTGAGGATTCTAAAAGTGAGGTTTTCTAACGGTGAGGTCTCCCTAACGGTGAGGTTTTCTAACGGGTTAATTGTAAGTTATCATTCCTAATTCATGTCTGATGAAACTTAATCTTTCTGAACTTAAAGGCTTAGTGAAAATATCAGCTAATTGAAGTTCAGTTCCTATAAATTCAAGTGTTATATCACCTCTTTGATAATGATCTCTTAGAAAATGGTGTCTAACATCAATATGTTTAGTTCTAGAGTGAGACAGAGGGTTCTTAGAGATATTAATCGCACTAGTGTTGTCACAGTTGATTGAAACATGTTTAAAGTCAAATCCATAATCCAGTAGTGTGTGTTTCATCCACAGAATCTGTGCACAGCAACTACCAGCAGCTATATACTCTGCTTCAGTAGTAGACAATGCAACTGAGTTCTGTTTCTTACTACACCATGATACTAGGGACTTTCCAAGTAAATGACATGTTCCAGATGTGCTCTTCCTATCTAACTTACAGCCAGCAAAATCAGCATCTGAATAACTTATTAAGTCAAATGATTGTTCTTTTGGATAAAACAAACCTAAATTCATAGTACACTTAAGATATTTAAAAATCCTTTTAACAGCCAGTAAGTGTGATTCTTTAGGATTATCTTGAAATCTAGCACACATACACACACTAAACATAATATCAGGTCGACTAGCAGTAAGATAAAGTAAACTCCCAATCATACCTCTGTAATTAGTTTGATCAACTGGTTTCCCAGATTCATCAACATCCAATGTATAGGTGGTACTCATAGGTATATCACTTTCTTTAATACTATCCAAACCAAAAAGTTTTAACAAATCTTTAGTATATTTACTTTGATTTAGAATAATACCATCTTTAGTTTGAAATATTTGAAAACCAAGAAAATACTTAAGCTCTCCCATTAAGCTCATTTCAAACTCATTTTGCATAACTTCTGAAAAATCAGTACATAAAGAATTTTTAGAAGATCCAAAAATAATATCGTCAACATAGATTTTTACTATTAATACATCTTTTGAAATCCTTTTTATAAAAAGAGTGGGATCACCAATTCCTTTTGAAAATCCTTTTGAAATAAGAAAGTTTGAAAGTATTTCATACCATGCTCTTGGAGCTTGTTTTAAACCATATAAAGCTTTAGAAAGTTTAAAAACATGATTTTGAAAATGAGGATTTGAAAAACCGGGTGGTTGTTCTACAAAAACATCTTCAACAATAAAACCATTTAAAAAAGCACTTTTCACATCCATTTGATATAACTTGAAATTAAGATGTGATGCATAAGCAAGTAAGATCCTAATAGCCTCTAATCTAGCTACAGGTGCAAAGGTTTCTTCATATTCAATCCCTTCTTCTTGATTGTAACCTTGTGCAACTAGCCTAGCTTTGTTTCTAATGATGTTTCCGGATTCATCAACTTTGTTTCTAAACACCCATTTTGTGCCTATGGTGATAGTGTCCTTAGGTCTTTCTACTAATTTCCAGACTTTGTTTCTTTCAAATTGATTTAGTTCTTCTTGCATAGCTATTACCCAAAATTCATCATTGATAGCATCATTGACATTTTTAGGTTCTAACTGTGAAAGAAAAGCTTGATGTTCAACCTGATTTCTTAGAGAAGCTCTAGTCTGTGTTCCTCTATCTAGATTTCTTACAACAGCATCTAAAGGATGGTTCTTTAGAATCCTAGTTGGTCTTGAAATGATAGGGCTAGAGATTTTAGGTTCATCAACAGGTTAGGTTCAATAGGAGCAGGATTTGGGAAATTTCCAAAACTGGACGTTTTAACTATAGGTCCAATGTCTTTATGATTAAGGTTTAAAACAGAGAGATCATTTTCAATATTTTCAAGAGAGGTCTTAGGTTCATGTGGATCAGTTTCATCAAATTTGGTGTGAACAAATTCTTCCACACATTTGGTTATCTTATTAAAAACTCTATAGGCTTTACTAGAAGTAGAGTAACCTAGGAAAATTTGTTCATCACTCTTGGATGCAAACTTGTCAAGATTATATTTAGTATTAAGAATAAAGACTTTACAGCCAAAAACTTTGAAGTAGTTAACCTTAGGTTTCCTATGGTTCCACAACTCATAAGGGGTCCTCTTAAGAACAGGTCTAATCAAGACTCTATTAATAACATAACAAGCTGTATTTACAGCTTCAGCCCAAAAGTAAACGGGTAGGTCATACTCATTAAGCATGGTTCTAGAAATTTCTTGCAGGGTTCTATTCCTTATTTCCACTACACCATTCTGTTGAGGAGTCCTAGGGGCAGAGAAATTGTGACTATAGACATTTTGTGAGCAGTAAGATTCAAACTCATGATTTTCAAACTCATGGCCGTGATCACTTCTCAGGGTTCTAATCTTAAGTCCACTAAGGTTATCTACAGACTTGGAGTATTTTACAAAGCAATAATAAGCTTCACTTTTGTGAGCTAGAAAATATACCCAAGTATATCTAGAATAGTAATCTACAAGAATATAGACATAATGCTTCCCATTTAAACTAGAAACTCTAGAAGGTCCAAATAAATCCATGTGAACCAACTCGAGAGGTTGAGAAGTTGACACTTCTTTCTTTGATTTAAAACAAACTTTATGTTGCTTTCCCTTTTGACAGGGATTACAAACTTTGTCTACTGGAAATTCAAGTTTGGGTGGGTCTCTAACTAAGTTCTTCCTAGCAAGTTTTCTAAGTGAATGCACATTGCAGTGTCCTAATCTTCTGTGCCAAATCCAAGACTCATTATGAAAATCATTTAAACAAGTAATATTTTGCTTAGCTAAATAATTTAATTCAACAGCATAAACATTTAAATTTCTCAAAGTAGCAAACACTAAAACATTTTTAGAATTGAAAACATTACAAGAATCATTTTCAAATTTAACATAAAAACCATCATCACATAACTGAGAAATACTTAACAAATTGTATTTAAGTCCATAAACAAATAAAACTTTAGAAATCAATACTGAGTCAGGGTTACCAATCTGGCCTAAGCCGATGATTTTTCCTTTTGAGTTATCACCAAAAGTGACAAAACCTCCATCAAATCTGACTAAGATTTTAAAGCATGAGAAGTCTCCTGACATGTGTCTTGAACATCCACTGTCCAAGTAGCAGGTCTTTTTACAGGAGCTCTTTAAGTAGGTTTCCTACAAAACAGATTTAAATAGGAAATGATTTTGGTACCCAAATTTTCTTGGGTCCAGGAAGGTTAGCCAATAACACTTTAGGTACCCATATTTGTCTAATGGGTCTCATAAAATTTCTATAATCAACATATTTTTAAAGATAAACCTTATTAGATCCATAAATATGAATATAACTAGTTGAAGCATATGAAGTTCCAGAGCTAGCTACATTCTGTCCAGATTTAGGAATGAATCTAGTTTGGGTAATTTTCCTTTTTCTAGGTTGGTATCCTATACCAGTAGTGTATCTAGGTGCTATTTGCTTACCTAGAATTTGAGTAAGAGTATCTTTACCATTGGTAAATTTCTCTAAGTCTTTCTTGAGCTGATCATTAGATAATTTTAGTTCAGTATTCTCTTTAAGCAACTGAGCATTCTTTTCTACTTCAATATCAAGATCAGATTTATGTTTAACAGTTAAAGCATACTGTTTCTTTAAACCTTTGTATTTGTCTTTTAGCTCATTACAGGTTTCTTCTAACATATCACAATATTCAAACAGTTCAGATTTAGACATGTTATCACATTCAGAATCATATCCAGAATAATATTAATTAGAAGCAGGAGTTTCTGAAGTTACCCCAGAAGTGTTTTTCATAAAACACATCTTCACCTTGTTTTTGTGTTCAGTTTCAGAAACTTCAGATTCACTAGAACTGTCCTCAGAAGCGCTCCAAGTAGCCTTCATGGATTTCTTATACTTTTTATCCTTGTATTCATACTTCTTCTTGTATTTCAGCTTTGGACAGTCTGCTTTTATGTGTCCTTTCCTTTTTAACTCATAACAGACAACTTCATCTGATTTATCAGGCTTCTTCCAATCCTTTTTCCAATGTCCTATGTTGTCATACTTACCTTTGTAGTTTGACTTTCTGAAAAAATCCTTCTTCCTATAAAATGTCTTAAACCTTCTAGAAATGTGAGCCATCTCAGCATCACTGTCAGAATCACTCTCACTGTCTTCACAGCTTGAACTTTCATTGATAGCTTGAAGCTTTTCCTTATCCTTATTCTTTGAGGTTGTAGTTTTGAAGTCAACAGACTTCCTTCTAGGTTCATCATCTTATTATTTGTTCACTTTGAGTTCCTATTCATACATCATCAGTTTCCCAATTAGTTCTTTGACTGGCAGTTCTCCAATGTCACATGATTCTCTAATGGAGACAGAGGTTTCTCTCCATCTTTCAGGTAGACATCTCAGAATTCTCATGATTTGTTCCTTTGTTGGAACATCCTTTCCCAGAGAATTCATTGTGTTGACAATTTCATTGAACCTGAGATACATATCAGAAATGGGTTCATCAGGCTTCATCTTAAAGTTATCATACTTAATAGTATAGGTATTCAATCTCATCTCCTTAACATTAGTTGTTCCTTCATGAGAAATAGCTAAGGTATCCCAAATTTCATAAGTAGTTTTACAGGAAGATATTCTATTAAATTCCTCATCTCCTAGAGCATAGTACAAAGCATTCATAGCTTTACAATTATTATTGTAGGCTGTCTTAGTAGCTTCATTCCAAGTAGATCTAACAGTAGTTGGTATTTTGTATTCAGATTCTATTGTAGTCCAAATATCAAAACCCATGCTCTCTAAATGAATTTTCATCTTATGTTTCCAATGAGCATAATTGGTTCCATTGAAAAATGGTGGTCTAATGGTAGCAACACCTTCAACTATATTGTCCATGATAACTAAATTAAAGGAAAGATTTTAAAGAGATAAAAATTTAGAAATAACAGAAATTTTAAGAACTTTAAAATACAACTAAAATCACTGTTGAAAAACAGAGTACTCTCAGAAAATATTTTAACAACCTCTGATACCAAATGTTGGTCGGAGTGGATACTCAAGAGGAGGGTGAATTGAGTTCCAATTAAAATTTCTGTTTAAAACTTTGTCTTAAAAATCCCCAAATAAAATACTGAATTAACCTGTAGTGAATTTATATCAATGTAAGGGTTCAGTTGGGTTCTCTAGGGATTGATTATTTCCCAGTTAATCAAAAAGAAAGGTTGATTAACTTTTGAAACCAACTTACTGATTTACAACTAATATAAACACTTGCGAATTTAATTATCAAAGTGACTTTAAAATAGTTTTGGTTTTAAAGAAATTAGAAGTGGAATAAAAATAACTTTGAAAATAAATAAGCACAGAAGATTTAACCAAGAGGTTCAGTCTCAATATGTGACTTAGTCCTCTCAAAACTTTATATAAAAGTGATCCACACCCTAGATCGGGGATAAACAACAGTATACAACTGTCCAGTTCCAAGACCTCTACCACTATTATCCGTGTGAACAAAAACAACAGCAATCAGCTGTCCAAGTCACGCACGACCTCTACCACTATCCCAGTGGAAAAAAAAATGTAAGAGAGTTGAGTGAGGATTTATAGATCCTCCAGTTAGAGTACAGGAGATAGTGTGTGTGTAAAATATAGCATATAACACACACTGCTCAATATGTAAAAGGATAAATCACAGAGAAAATATTTAGAGTTTAGAAATGGCTCTAGTGATTGTCGTGCAGTTCTGGACTCCTTTTATTGATCAGAATTCTCTCTAAGTCCTCTTCTGGTTTTTGTCTGGAAAACAGAGTATCGTCTGTTTCCTTGACTTCTAGGTGTAGAGACAGTCGATGAAGCTCTTGTGTTATGTTCTCGTTCTCAGCTCTTCACTGGTAAGTAGTGATGAATGAGTTCCTCGTGTAAGTTCAGTCGTCTCTTTGCATTCACACTCAGTTGTTCTTCCGGCACACCTTGTGGTCTGTATCTCTATGTATTCGTCTATTCATGCATTTTTGTAGTACATCCTTCCTTTATTTAAAGCACATGCTCCGGAAAAAGATGATTTACTTTTTGAAGGTACGAGGTACGGTTCCCTGACATCCAACGACACACATTAAATAAATGTCAGTGTATTAAAATATACCTGATATGACCATTGGTTAGATTAAACAAAGATAAAAAAATTAAAGCAGTGTCGGGTTCTGTCTCTGGAACGGTAGTTCTTGATATCGATAGACTTGTGTTACAGTAGGTGTCTGTATCGGTAGACTTCATTTGTAATGGTAGAATTTGTTTCGGTAGCTGCAACTGTAGACTTGATCACATCAGTAGCGGTGGACTTGTAACGGTAGATGTGGCTCTGCCTTGTAATGGTAGCGGTAGCTCTCTGTCGGTAGACTTTGCATAACGGTGGACTTCAGAATATCGGTAGTTGTCAACTTTGCTGTAGCGGTAACTATAGACTTCATTGTATCAGTAGGTCTATCAGTAGATTTTGATACAGCGATGGACTTTGGGTATCGATAGCTGTACCGGTAGCTGTATCGGTAGCTCTCTTATAGCGGTAGCTCCAATCATATCAGTAGACTTAACTGTATCGGTCGCTGTGAGCTGTAACAGTTGCTAGCTTGTAATGGTAGCTATATGTTCTGATGGTAACTACTGTCTAACGGTTGCTCTACTCTATATCGGTAGCTAGTTTGTAACGGTAGCTGAAAAATTGTTTGAGCATTCACTTGGAAGAATGAGTTAAGTCATAGTAAACATATATCTGATAATTCAAAAGACTTAATTTTAGCATAATGAAAGCAACAACATATATTAAAGTATATTTGGAATGTATTAAGCATAATCAAGATATAAAGAAGGTATGGTTGGGATTATCAAAACACAATAAACCCACTTAATTCCAAAGGGTTCAACACCATTGTTCTAAGGGTGATATGAAGTGTTCAAGAGAACCTATGAACCTAGTTCCTTTTACAACTGTTTCTATAATTTTTAAGTAAAATAGTAATCTCAGTAAGAGATGATAGAATATAGTAAACCATGTAGTCACACTATATCCTTGATGTATATCCTCCCTAACTAATCAATAGAGATGGTCTCCCAGATCGGTAGGATGTGTCTGACTTTGGTCATCTTATTGACAATCATCTATACCACATCATTTCATCGATGGGATATCGAAAATACTATCATGAAATCTATTATGAAATAATTCCATTTACACTCAAGAATGGAGAGAGGATATATAATTCCAATAGGTTGCTGGTTTTCTTCCTTCACCTGCTGATAGGTAGAACACTGAGTAACAAATCCTGCTATTTGCCTCCTCATTCAAGACCTCTAGTACTGAATATGCATATATTGGTACATTTTGGTAATCCCAGGATGAACTACCCAAATATAGGCATGTGATTCCCTAATCAACTCTTCCCATATATTATTATGAACCCATACATGACCAAAAAAGAGTAAGGTTTCACTGCTATCAACAACCCAACAAGGAGGTGAATTCTCTCCTGTAACACTCTCCCTCAAAACAAGGCCCTCATAATCTAATAACTACCTCATCCAGACCTTCTTAATAAGGGAGTATGTCATTGATAGATATTTTATAACTACATTCCTGTGCTATTCCTAATCTTCTAGAGGCATCTTAGAAAATAACACCATCATCTACCACTCACTACTGGCCTCCTTGATAGCTTACATCTGAATCTTTCAGCTCAAGGAATCAACCACTTCATTTCCCTTTTTGGGAGTGTAATCAAGCTCAAAATCAAACAACTATAGGTATTAAACCCACCTATGCTGCCTCAGATTCAATTCCGATTAAGTGGAGATGTATTTGAGACTTTTAAGGTTTGTGTAAATGATGAACCACTCACCCAAAATGTAGTGCCTCTAATAGCACAGATCATGAACCAATACCACTAGATCGAGGTCATATGTATGATCGTTCTTAACATGTGTTATCATTTAGAGGGATCCATATTCCGAGACTCGATAAACTTGCATCATAACTACACCCAGAACGATACCTGAAGTATCAAAATCGACTATATAACTTCTTCCTAGCTCAGTAAGAATCATAATTGGTGTTTAATTGTGTCTCCCCTTTAACTCCTAAAAAGCTATATCACAAGCTTCAGTCCAATATAATTTCACACCCTTCTTGGTCAAGCTCGTAAGCATTTCTTCTAGGTATGAGAAGTATTGTATGGATATCCTATAATAGCCAGCCAACCCTAAGAAGTTGTGTATGACAAACACATTCTTGGGGTTTTCTAGGAAACCACAATGCTCACCTTATCTGGGTCAAAAAAATATGACTACCTATGATATGATATGACCCAATAAGTGAACCTTGCTGATCTAAAAAGTGGAATTTACTAAGATTCACCTATAGCTGGTACTCTCTTAGTGTAATAAACATGATCTCAAGATGATTGGCATGATATTTTCTAGAGTGAGAGTACACTAAGATTTCATATATGAATACTACAAAAAATAATCAAGATATGGGTGGAAAACCTGATTCATCAAAGCAATGAAGACTGTCGATGAATTCGTCAGACTGAACAACATAACCAGATACTCATACATACCGTACGTATTGTAGAATGTTTTACGTGGTATGTTAAATGGATTCACACAAGCCAAATGGTAGCCTAACCACAAATACATCTTAGTGAAAATAGTTTATCCTCAGATATATTCGAAGAGATCATCTATGCGAGAAAGTGGATACCGATTATTTACCATAAGCTGGTCTAGTCCACGACAATCCATGAACAATCACTGGTGAACCCCATGGTGATGTGATGGTTCTAATAAAACATTTAACCTCTAAGTATTCAAGATGTTTCTTGATCTTCTAGATATCTGTAGGTTCCATCCTATATGGAGTAATTGAAATTGATGTCATACCTAGAATGAGCTCAATAGTGAACTCAATCTCCCTCTCAGAAGGTAAGCTGGAGAAATTTTCAGAGAATATGTCTCTGAAACGATCCATAAAAGGAAGGAATTCCATAATCTACATTCCTTGATCACTCATAAAGATACTTTCTATCTGGGTTATCATTATGCCCAAACCAATATGCTTGAGTCCATCTTTACTGGCTTGAAGATCCCATTCACCCTTATGCATATACATAGTTCCCATGGGTGATGTGAATGACACTCAACGGTAGTAGCAATCCACCTGGGATCGATATGGCACAAGCCAATACATACGGAGAATGATGTTGAAGTCAGTTATCTGGAGGACAAAGAAACTCTTGAGAAAATGGTACTCACCTATATCAAGGGGTAACTCCCTGCACTAGCGTATACCCTCTTCCTGAACTTCTAAAGACATTCCAAGGGCCATAAAATCATTGGAGTATTCAATTAATATGCCCATAATTTCTATAGTCTAATTATATAAAAAGGAGTGTGATACACTTATATCGAATAAGGAAAATACTAGAGTAGAGGATACCATAATAGTACCTCTAACTATAGATGTACATGGAAAATACTCCTTCAAAATAGGTTGAATAACATAGATATGTCCAAAACCATAACCCTGAGATGCTTCCTAAGTATTTTGAGTAGGTCCAATGTAACACCTTGAGATTTTATGAGATATATTCATTTTAATTTCTTTAAAATCTTATGTTGTACGCTACACCAAGATTATCTTGTGTTATACGCAACACCGTATTAGCTTATAGTATATGCAACACTAATCTTGGATCGTGTTACACACAATTTCAAGTTTGTTTGATAGTAGTTATTCTATGCAACATTGAGTGTATATATATATATTCAATGTATAAATGAAATATATTTGGATTCTGTTATATGCAACAATAAAGGATTCTTTCACTACATGCAACCCTGACTTGGCTTGCATTACACAAAATCGTGACCTTCCTCAATAACGTGTGATGTACGCAATACCAGGTTTCACTAAACAACGATATATAGTTATAATATTATTATAAACTAGAAGTTATCAATAGTATTAACTAAATTTTGAATTTTGTAACATTATTATTCATCTTACACATGGTATAAGAAGAAAATAGTTTTTTTGGGTAAAATAAGTATTTTTCAAAAAATGAGTTTTTCCGCATTTTGATGGGGCACCCATTTTAAATATATTTTTTGACAAGTTTATAAGTTCAATATTACAAAATAAACTTCTTATTTTTAATCAGGATATAAATATTTACATTGGATAAAGTTTTGATATTTTTCCGACAACGTTCTTATTTTGATGAATCGTAAAAACACGCTAAATTTTACTTAAAAACAACTTTTTTCATCGAGATAATTTATATGGATAGATTATAACATTGAATGGTTTTAAAGTATAAATAGAATATATTTTTACCATTTAATATAATTTAAGTCATTATCATTGATTTTACATTGAATTCATAAGTAAAAACATTTCAATCTTTTGCAATGTTTTAACTTTTAAAACCCGTTTTCTCAACAGCGGGATTAATTTTAAATTAAATACTGTAACTTTTGTGTTTTGAATTTGAAAAAATGGATTCCATATTTGGAATAATTAGGTCTAAATTATATTAATAGGCTACTTTTTATTTTTGGGCATTATGAATAGTAACTACGGTAAATTTTATTTACCATAGTTAAAGGTAAATTAGGTAATTAAGGGTAAACATAATATTATAAAATTACCCTAATACTTGTCTTAATATAATTGGATGATTATATTTCGTAATAAAGAATTTTTGGGTCGAAATGGAATCCCTTAGAACCCACTTGTATGTGATTAAGACCTTTAATTTTTTTTATTTTAAAGAAAGTGAAATATGTCTCACTCAAACTTTAACAATTAGATTATTTTTAATATAAGGTTATACAAAATATAATTTAGATTATAAATAATCATTTGAAAGCTAAAATATTTTTATTTATTATGGTAATTTATTTTTAATTTTTATGAAATATTTAATTACCTTAATAGCTTATATATTAATGATGTAGAAATTATTTATTTAGTAAAAAATCAATAATATAGTTTTTATTAAGATAATAATACCAATCAAAAAGACCATAAACTTGACCAAACCTTATTGGAAGATTATATATATACCCTAATCATACATGGATATATTTTTGGACCATTTCGAGTCTTATAAAACAGATTAGGACATTTATATTATTTTATTTTAAATGATGTCAAAGATGTCACCTTCATAATTTAATAAATATAACAATTTAAATGTTGTGATTTTAAGATGATAAATTCGAGTAAAAATAATATTATTAAATGTATTATAGTTATATTCATCATAGGATTTTATTTTTAATTTTTATTCAACAAAGAGATATATTAAATAATTATACAAAAATATTGTAGTAATTATTTTATTAAGAGAAATATCAAATAAATGGTTTTTAAAATATTAAAATAAATATTATATGAACAATTTAATGTTATCCACTAATTTTATAGATGAATATGACATGTAAGGAATCTATTATATATATTTTTCGAACATATCTTATGTTTGATGTTTATTTAAATTCAAATAATGAATAGTGTCAAAATCGACACTATTAATATTTTATAAAAATAACATATTATTAAATTATTTAAAAATAACAAAAATATTTAAAAACTACAAATTGAAAATTATACGGTCTAAAAAGTTATAAAGTATACAATTATCAGAAATTGACAACATTTAACTATGTATTTATAAGAATTTAAAATTTAGAATTTTATTACCACAAATAAAATTAAATTAATTAAAAAATGATAAATCAAGTTGATAAGGTTTAAAATAAACTTAAAAAATGTATAAATTTTATTGGTTGATTATATGAAAACCCTATATAATCCCATATTCGTTTGGAGTCATTTTTTGAGGTTTTTAAATGGGGTTTCATTTTATTATTAATTAATATTTTTGAGGTTTCCGAAGGTGCCCCTCTCCTCCCTTATAAAAGGGCACCTCCTCCCTCTCCTCTTCACAACAATTTGAGCCTTAAAGCTCAGAAAAACCCTGTAAATTTCTCTTCTACACTTCCCTAGAAATATTATGGAGGTTCTGGTATTCTCAAAAGACCAACTCCAGTGTCTCAAGAGGAAGCTTAAAAGAGGGGCATCGAAGAAGAGGTAATCTCTTCTACCGATTATTTCAGGTCTCTTTCTTCTTCAACTTCTTATTCTTTAGTTGTTTCATTATAATGTAATAAAATAAGTATCAATAATATACTTATATGTTATTATAAATATTAAAGAACCCCATTTCACCTTCTATCCATCCTATGGAAAACGAAATCACCGCACATGCGTACGTACGGAATACCGTCTCCACGCCGTCGTGTCATCTGTTTTTCCACCACCACCTTACCTGGATGGGTATAATGGTGTAAAGAATAACTATATATATGGTAATTATAACATGATACTAATTCTGAGATATTATATCGTCCACTCTAATTCCATTCAATATTTATGGGAACGATATCATCGCTCGTGCGAACGTATGGATTACCATCTCCACGACACGATGAGATTCATTATCCAAGTTAACCATTAAAGAATGATTATAAAGTATATATATTAAATAATCATAAATTATAAGACATATTAATGATACATGACTTATTTATATGTTATTTACTTACTTTCATTCAATTTAATAAGGAAACGAAAGCAGCGTTCATGCGTACGTACGACCTACCGTCTTCATGAACGGTGTATTTCTTTCCATTTATCGATATATTATATATATATGTATATTCTGAAAATATATTATATATAAATAATTTTTTAAATTATATATATAATAAATCATGATCTAAGTAATCATATGAATAATTACAAGTCAAAACATGGACGATAAATGAAACGATTTTACCCAAAACGCTACTTTGACATGAATTTACAAAAGAACGGGTAATATAAAGTCATAAGTCAACCATATATGATATCATAACAATGAATATGATTCTTTAATAAGTCAATAAAATTATTTAAATCATTATACAGGAGGTTTGGATACATACAAAGCACATCGGACATAAGGTAAGAGATAACTTTTCCAATCTCGTTTTTATCCGAGATTGTTTATTCGTAAGTATTTACTGGGGATATATTTATCATCCATGTACCTGTTTTCCAAAAAAATGGTTTCATGTATTTTTAAAGTTCTTTTTACCCATTTTTTACTTTTACCACATGGTATGTAAGTAATCTTTCTTTTGTTTACCATACAAGGCACTTTTTGACTTTTTCGAAAAAAGTACAAGAATAATGTTTTTTAACTTATACGGAATGGACGGATTTTTATGGTTTTCATAATGCCTTATTTTCATGAATCTTAATCTACATGATTTCATGAATATTTTTAACAAAATCATTTTCTTTTAAAATTACATGGCATTTTGTTAAAAGAAAATGATTTTGAATGATAAAGGATATTTTCTTCAAGAATTCATTTCAAGTGTTTTATCAAAACCATTTTCCATCTAAGATGACATTATTTCATATGTGTATGTTTCAAGTATAATGTCTCTATGATTTACATGGTTTAACTTTTCTTATGATCAAATGATATCCGTTTGTTTTATATGGATTATGTTATGATGAGATGATGTTTATGAAACCCATTTTATTCTTTGGGTTATGATGCATGATATATGATTGTGTTGTGGCAGACATATGAATGATTTAAATATGAGATGGGTGGGACCTATATATACCTACAATGAATTGGGTAAAGATTTATATCTCATGAGATAGACATGGCTGGAACGGTAAGTTAATCCAGTTCAATGATACATGACTGGAATGAGGAGTGAACTCGATTCAGAAAGGGACTTTGTCCACTAAGATGGTCTTAGAAGCAATTCCTTGGATACTATGGAAATAATATCATGTGCCTAATAGTTTGAGACAATTAAATGTTTTATTCCCATGCCATTTTATCATCATTGATGTTCCTTTATGATCTATTCCTTACGTACTACCAAGATTTATTTCACAACTCATGATTTTGATGTTTAAACTTTATATTCATGTTTTGAAGTTAAAATGTATATGGTTTGTTTTATTTTCTCCATGATTACCCTTACTGAGCATTTTATCTCACCCTTTATATGTTTTCTTTTCCCCAAGATATAAAGAAAGGTTCTAGGTAAGAAAAAAAGGGAAGATCTTTATGGGAGATGTTGAAGATTTTTCACCAAGATTAGAATATTATGTTCCAAGTTTCCAAAGACACTAAACTATTACGGTCCTTTGGTGTCTATTTTTGTTATGTATTAAGTATTCTGCAAAGGTAATGTAATGTCTATGTACATCAAGATCCTGATCTATATAGTTGGTATCAGAGGAAATGTTTAGTTAACCTTTGGAAACTAGGATGTGAAAACATTAGTGAAATCCTTAGAGATATTTCTAAGGTTTGTCTAGGGATGTCCCTAAGTTGTAGTCTAACTATAGTTTACAGTCATAAAATAATGTTGACAATCATGAATAACCTAGGGTGAACCTATTTTGTCAAGGATTAAAGAATTTGTGATCTGTTAGACATCCCATAAGTGAAATTTTATGATTATGTGGTTCCTCATTATTTTAAGTGTTTTTTACACCATGGTTTTTGGTTTTAGTCAATGGAGGGAAACAAAGGGAATTGGGTCAACATTGAATCCAATGAACTAATTGGTGATTATGAGCGAATAAATTGCGTAATTCCTAGAAAGGGTGATATTGTGATTATACCGAATCAGTAATCGCGATATAAGATTAACAAGGTGAACTTTAGTGGTATTCATAATTCATCAAATAAGAGGAAGATGGACTTTTATGCATGTTATCATGGTGAGGAGCATAGATAAAGGAAGATTGAGATTTCTAAAGAAAGGAAGAAGAACCTTGATGAATACATAAAATGGAGGGGAAGATGTTATCTGTGTGGGGAGAAGGTTCATAGAGTAACAGAATGTTATGGAGTTCAATGTCTTATCTGTGGAGAATATGGGCATTACCCAACTCAATGCCCTCACCTAAGAGGTTACTTATAAATTGAGGAAGTACAGATTCCATGCCAATAATCGAAGAGGATTTACTTAAGGTCTTATGTATTGGAATTCAAGAATAATGTTGTTGAGTTACTTTTATGGTATATTGAAATATCTATGTATTGGTCCATTGTGGTTTTCCATAAGAATATGGTACTGGTAACCATGAAAAGTGATTGAAATATTTTTAGAAAGTAGATAAAATGTTCATAATGAAGGTATAAGGAGAAAATAAAATGTATGATAGTATTCATGAGCTCATGACTGATATAAGGACAAATTGATATCATGGTTTGAGTATATCGAAATTTTAGTATTTTGGTATGTGGAAAGAGTTAACTTTTGACAGCATTCATGTTTTCACTAAGGTTCTATGGTAATTCATGATTAAGGTATTCACATGTTTGGAATGCGATCAACATAATATATCTTATGATATACAGAGGATAAATGATGGTATTCACATGCTTGTTATGTGACCTTTAAAGTAATCATTTTCTTTATACTATGAGCTTGGATAGAAGTATTTTGGATAAGAATAAATATTTGAAATGGATTATGTTGGACATAAGATAATATTATTTAAGGATAAAACCTTTTTTTGATATTATTTCTGGAATGTTATAATAGTGTAGTTTTAGAAAAAGGACAACCTGCAGGACGGACGACAACCTGTCGCGTCGGACAAGGTTGTGGGAATCGAAACCACAAGTGAAGTGCGATAGGCCTTTATCTCATACCACTAGCCTACAGGAAGTCCGTGGTTAGTATAAATTAGTTTTAATTTATTAAGTGGTATGATATATGAAGTATAAGTCCATTTTAGGAACCATATACGATTAATCTCACTTTATATGGACTTATGTATATTTAATAACTTTTTATAACCTTTTGTATGAGATAGATGGAATGACCTATCATTATATCACATAATCTACTAACACTTCACGAATGACAAATTCAACTTCATTTCTTTAAGAGATGAAGTGGAAATTATTCAAGGAACGACCAACGGTGAGATTGTACCAAAATCAAGAAAGTATTTCTTCTAATTCAAATTTTTTTCAACTTTAAGGAAATGATCTTGAAAACCAAAAATGTTGTCCTATTGCCCACATATCTGATGAATCAGATGGTAGCTTAGATCATCACAAATTTATGGCTTTGTGATTGTCGGGTTTTTCATATCCATGTTCTCTACCACTCTCCATCAGAACATGATGGTTAGATTTCACTTCAATATCCATATTTTAACCTATGTTATCCTTTGTGAAAACCCAATGATTAGTTAATTTGGGTAACCATTACGTTTCATAATTTAGTTTTTAAAGTTATTTTTTGGTATTCTTTTTTACGATGTGGGTTTCTATTAATGAAACTCTCAAGTAAAAAAACCATTTATAACCCCGATGAATTTCGAGGGCGAAATTAATTTTAAGGCAGGTATAATGTAACACCTAGAGATTTTATGAGATATATTCTTTTTAATTTCTTTCATATATTATGTTGTACGCTACACCAAGATTATCTTGTGTTATTCACAACACCGTATTAGCTTGCAGTATATGCAACACTATTCTTGGATCGTGTTACACACAATTTCAAGTTTGTTTGATAGTAGTTATTCTCTGAAACATTGAGTATATATATATATATATATTCAATTTATAAATGAAATATGGTTGGATTCTGTTATACACAGCAACAAAGGAGTCTTGCACTACATGCAACCCTGACTTGGCTTGCATTACACGCAATCGTGACCTTCCTCGATAGCGTGTGATGTACACAATCCTGAGTTTCACTAAACAACGATATATAGTTATAATATTATTATAAACTAGATGTTATGAATAGTATTAACTAGTTTTTAAATTTTGTGACATTATTATTCATCTTACACATGGTATGAGAACAAAATAATTTTTTCGGGTAAAATAAGTATTTTTCAAAAAATGCAGTTTGCCTTCTTTTGATGGCGCACCCATTTTAAATATAATTTTTGACAAGTTTATAAGTTTAATATTACAAAATAAACTTCTTATTTTGAATCAAGATATAAAAATTTACATTGGATAAAGTTTTGATATTTTTCTGACAACGTTCTTATTTTGATGAATAGTAAAAACACGCTAAATTTTACTTAAAAAAACATCTTTCATCGAGATAATTTATATAGATAAATTATAATATTTAATGGTTTTAAAGTATAAATAGAATATATTTTTACCATTTAATATAATTTAATTCATTATCATTGATTTTACAATGAATTCATAAGTAAAAATATTTCAATCTATTGCAATGTTTTAAATTTTAAAACCCATTTTCTCAACAGCGCGATTAATTTCAAATTAAATACTGAAAATTTTTGGTTTTGAATTTGGAAAAATGGATTCAATATTTTGAATCATTAGGTCCAAGTTATGTTAATAAGATACTTTTTATTTTTGGGAATTATGAATAGTAACTACGGTAAATTTTATTTACCACAGTTAAATGTAAATTAGGTAATTAAGGGTACAAATAATATTATAAAATTACCCTAAAACTTGTCTTAATATAATTAGATGATTATATTTTGTCCTAAGGAATTTTTGGGTCGAAATGGAATCCATTGGAACCCACCTGGATGTGATTAAGACCTTTAATTTGTTTTATTTTAAAGAAAGTGAAATATGCCTCTCTCAAACTTCAACAAGTAGATTATTTTTAATATAAGTTTATGCAGAATATAATTTCGATTATAAATACTCATTTTAAATTTAAAATGTTTTTATTTATCATGGTAATTTATTTGTAATTTTTAATAAATATTTAATTACCTTAATATCTTATACATTAATGATGTAGAAATTATTTATTTAGTGAAAAATCAATAATATAGTTTTTATTAAGATAATAATACCAATAAAAAGGACCAGAAACTTGAAAAAACCTTATTGGACGAGTATATATATACCCTAATCATCCAAGGATCAATTTTTGGACCATTTGGAGTCTTATAAAATAGATTTGGACATTTATATTATTTTATTTAAAATGATGTCCAAGATGTCAGCTTCATAATTTAATAAATATAACAATTTAAATGTTGTGATTTTAAGATGATAAATTCGAGTGAAAATATTATTATGAAATGTATTATAGTAATATTCATAATAAGATTTTATTTTTAATTTTTATGCAACAAAGAGATATATTAAATAATTATACAAAAATGTTGTAGTAATTATTTTATTAAGAGAAATATCAAATAAATGGTTTTAAAAATATTTAAATAAATATTATATTAACTATTTAATGTTATAAACTAATTATATAGATTAATATGACATTTAAGGAATCTATTATATATATATTTTTGAACATATCTTATGTGTGGTTTTTATTTAAATTCAAATAATGAATAGTGTCAAAATTGACACTATTAATATTTTATAAAATAACACATTATTAAGTTATTTAAAAATAACAAAAATATTTACAAACTACAAATTGAAAATTATATGGTCTAAAAGGTTATAAAGTATCCAATTATGGGTAATTGATGAAATTTAAGTATCTATTTATAACAATTTAAAATTTAGAATTTTATTACCACAAATAAAATTAAATAGATTAAAAAATGATAAATCAAGTTGATAAGGTTTAAAATAAACATAAAACATGTCTAAATTTTATTTGTTGATGATATTACAACCCTATATAATCTAATATTATAATTGAGTCATTTTTGGAGGTTTTTAAATGGGGTTTCATTATATTATTAATTATTATTTTTGAGGTTTCCAAAGGTGCCCCTCTCCTACCTTATAAAAGGGCACCTCATCCCTCTCCTCTTCACAACACTTTGAGACTTCAAGATTTTCCAAACCCTACCCATTTATCTTCTCCACTTCTCTCGAAACATTATAGAGGTTCTGGTCTTCTCAAAAGGCCAACTCTAGTTCCTTAATAGGATGCTTAAAAGAGGTGCGTCGAAGAAGAGGTAATCTCTTCTACCGATTCTTTAAAGTTTCTATCTTCTTCAAATTATTCTTCTTTAGTTGTTTAATTATAATTTAATAACATCAGTATCAATAATATACTGATATTTTGTTATAAATATGAAACAAACCCATTTAAACTTCTATCCATCCTACAGAAAATGAAATCACTGCGCGTGTGTACGTACGGAATACCGTCTCCACGCCGTGGTGTAATCTGTTTTCCACCACCACCTTACTTGGATGGGTATAATGGTGTAAATAATAACTATATATATGGTAATTATAATATGATACTAATTCTGAGATATTATATTATCCACTCTAATTCCATTCAAAAATTATGGGAACGATATCATCGCTCATGCGTACGTACGGATTACCGTCTCCATGACGCGATGAGATTTATTCTCCAAGTTAGCCATTCAAGAATGATTATAAAGTATATATATTAAATAATAATAAATAATAAGACATATTAATGATACTGGACTTATGTATATGTTATTTACTTACTTCCATTAAATTTAATAAGGAAATGAAAACAACGTTCATGCGTACGTACGACCTACCGTCTCCATGAACGGTGTATTTCTTTCCATTTATCGATCTATTATATATATGTATATTCTAAAAATATATTATATAAAAATAATGTTTTACATTCTAGATGTAATAAATCATGATCTATGTAATCTTATGAATAATTACAAGTCAAAACATTAACGATAAATGAAACAATTTTACCCAAAACGCTAATTTAACATGAATTTACAAAAGAACGGGTAACATAAAGTCATAAGTGAACCATATATTATATCATAACAATGAATATTATTCTTTAATAAGTCAATGAAATTATTTAAATCACTATACAGGAGGTTTGGATACATACGAAGCATATCGTACATAAGGTAAGGGATAAATATTCCTATCTCTTTTTTATCCGAGATTGTTTATTCGTAAGTATTTACTGGGGTTATATTTATCATACATGTCCCTGTTTTCCAAAAATGGTTTCATATATGTTTAAAGTCCTTTTTACCCATTTTTTACTTTTACCACATGGTATGTAAGGAATATTTCTTTTGTTTACCATACGAGGCACTTTTTGACTTTTTCGACAAAAGTATGAGAATGATGTTTTTATAACTTATACGGCATGAACAAATTTTTACGGTTTTCATAATGCCTTATTTTCATGAAGCTTACTCTAAATGATTTCATAACTATTTTCAAAAAAATTCTTTTTTTTAAAATTACATGGAATTTTGTGAAAAGAAAATGATTTTGAATAAGATAGGAGATTTTCTTCAAGAATTCATTTCAAGTGTTTTATCAAAACCATTTTCCATCTAAGATGAAATTATTTCATATGTGTATGTTTCAATTATAATGTCTCTATGAATTACATGGTTTCACTTTTCTTATGATGAAATTATATCCATTTTTTTTATATGGATTATGTTATAATGGGATGATGTTTATGAAACCCATTTTATTCATTGGGTTATGATGCATGATTTATGATTATGTTGTAGCATTCATATGAATTATTTAAATATAAGATGGGTGGGACCTATATATCCCTCCAATGCATTGGGTAAAGATTTATATCTCATGATATAGACATGGCTGGAACGATAAGTTAATCTGATTCAGTGATACAGGACTGGAACGAGGAGTGAACTCGATTCAGAAAGGGACTTTTTCCATTAAGATGGTCTTGGAAGCAATGCCTTGGCTACTATGGAAATAATATCATGTGATTAATGGTTTTCCACAATTAAATGTTTTATTCCCATGCTATTTTATCATGATTAATGTTCCTTTATGATCTATTCCTTACATACTGCCAAGATTTATTTCACAACTCAAGATTTTGATGTTTAAACTTTATGTTCATGTTTTGAAGTTAAAATGTATATGGTTTGTTTTATTTTCTCCATGATTATGCTTACTGATAATTTGAGCTCACCCTTTATATGTTTTCTTTTCCCTAGGATATAAAGAAAGGTTTTAGGTAAGGAAAAAAAGGGAAGATCTTTATGGGAGATGTTAAAGATCTTTCACCAGGATTAGAAGATTATATTCCATGTTTGCAAAGACACTAAACTATTACAGTCCTTTGGTGTCTATTTTTGTTATGTATTAAGTATTCTGCGAAAGTAATGTAATGTCTATGTACATCAAGCTTTGGGTATCTATATCTAATCTGATGATGATGGAACTTTGAAGCATGACTACCTCAGCCTCAACCACATGCTTGGCCTGAATAACCAATAGAATACCACATTCCTTCCTGAATAGGTGTCATTGATCATACACCTGAAGTTAGTGCTATTATATAACCCTGTTTTCTTATCACTGGAGGAAAATACTAAAAAAAATAGTGGTGGCCCATCCTTCCCCAAGCCCGACACTCGATCGGGTTCCTCGTATATTGGGGATTTTTGTGCCCGGGCATTCTGCACTGGTGACACAAAAAAATATGTCAGTGAATTCCACCTGGATGGTACTTCCCCCACATGTACCCTCAAAGAATAACTTCTTTTTGCTGGTTAAACCACTACTAATCTTCCTGGAAGATGAACTGCACTAGTTCACGTCTTCTGATTCCCTCAAGCTATACTCAGTGATGAGGGTTTGGTTCATTATCTCTGAGATGGTGGCTATCCGAACGATGTTCACCTTTGATCGGATGATATAATCAATCCAATCCTCAAAGAGTCTTATAGTAGTTAGGTGGTCACTAGTCAAAGTTAGTGAAAAATGCTGTAATTTTATGAAGTGAGTTGAATATTCCATCACAGACATGTCACCTTGCTTAAGGTTCATGAATTCCCAAACATGATCAGTTCTCAAGGTCTTCGAAATAAAGTAGTCAAAAAGGCTACATGGAAGTCTACCCAAACCATACCCTAGTGTTGACCAACGTGAATCAGAATGCCCCACCATCACATGGAAGGGTCATGTAACATATATGTTATGATATTGAACCTCTATGATGGAGGAATCTTAATACGATCTAAAATGGACACCATCAACTCCAACCATGATTCAACAACCCAAGGTCTACCATACCCTAAGAAGGTGGGAGGATGTTGCTTCTATAATTCCCTATTCAACTCTACCATTGAAGGTTCATTTCAAGAAGCACCTTGAATTGATTTTAGGTAGTGAAGAAAACTATCCCAAAATTGGGCATCATCACCCAATTTAAGCATTGGAGGAGGTTCCCAAGGTGGAACTATAGGAAGTATCACAATTGTCCCAAATCCCACCACCTCTGGAGTATGCTCGTCACTAATTTCCTGGAAAAAAACACGAGGTATTAATGGTTTCATAGCTCTAAAAATTCCAAGCACATACCTCAGATAGGATCAATGAATGATAAGAGAAGCTACCATAGAGGATAGACACAAAGCTACCATACTAAAGAAGCAGACCTGTCTACCTACTCTAAGATCCAAGTCAAGGTGATAATAATGAGTCACAAAAAGAAATCATACCATATATGGACTATATCCCACTTCTAAGGTCAGATCATGCTAAGGTATCACGTATAAGGTAACCAATCCATTTTGAAGGATCAAGTTCAATTTTTTTTAACTTAGATGCATTTTTATTTAATTGGTTATTAGCATGGTGATCTAGTTAATGGAATCAACAGTTACAATCTATAAGGGTCCATAAAACTTATAAATTGAATTTGACATATCAATTAACTGCATCCCATCCCTTACACCAGACAATCAGTGTAACATTCCATGGGTTGTGTTTTAATTGGACGAGATTTCCTCAACACTCACTGATTAAAACAAATAATGTAGAATAATTGGTTAATTAAAAAAATTATTCAATCATAGATAATAAAATCACACTACAAGGAATAACTAACAAGGAACATAAAATAATTACATGTAATAAAACAAATGCACACAAAAAGTAGATATGGCATGACCCGATGAATGAAATTTTAAGTCCCATTATTCCTAGTATGATGCATGATTCTAAGTCACCCTCATATGATCAAGCCATGGATAAAAACACCATTCAATTAAAATCAATTTTAATAACAACATAAATTAAGTGATTCACCCAATGGTGAAATATAATGAAATGATAACAATAAAAAAACAATAGTAATTACCCATCTCAGAAATTTTGCGTTTCCCTTGTATGTGGGGTAGCTACTCCCAGGCATAGGATCATAACCAAATTCTATCAAACTTGTCTCATTTCTAAACCCATTTTGAAAAAAATGAAAATTAATCTCTGATACAACTTTGTAGTATCCCACCCCGAGTGCCCCTCACTGGTTCCTTGAGATGATTGGACACAAGACCTCAAGTGAACCTCCCCAAATTCTAGAGGCTATCGACATACATCGAGGGAATTGGGTAAGTCTTTGGGGAGACTATTCCCTCATTGATTAGAGTATAGTAAAAAAATGGATATAAGAAATAGAAAAAGAAAGCATAGATATCAGTAGAAATACAAATAAAAAACATTAAGTATAATAAAATAAAGTTCCAATGATGACTAAATAAATAGAAGAAACTGATGATGATTGTATATCACGTGTCCTTAAAAAAATTAACAAGTAGGGGAAGAAGATACAATCATATAAAACATAGTAACAGAAGTAAAAAAACTAAAAACTATTATAGCTAGCTTCTCGAGCATAGGCTTGGTCCTATGCTCCCACTCCATCCTAGAAATATAAATCTAGAATTGGATGCTGACCACTTCCCATTATTAGAACCTAAAATCATAAAGTCTACTTGGGTACTAGAGGAACCTGAGTAGGGTGTCATATACAATCTTAGTAGGCTAGAACCCATGGTATTTAGGCCTTTGAATTTTGTGCAATGGTTAATAATTAGTGAACCATATTTATTTAAATAAAATACTAAAATAAATAAGTACATTCATTGTATTGGATTCCATTTAGACACCCAACCAACTACTTGCTTCGGTCTAAGCTGGTGTGTCTGAACTGAATGAACCTACAAGGGTAAGGGTAGATGTAAAATGTTCTAGAGGATGGATTGTCCCCAAGATTATTCTTGGGCTTGGAGGATATGTCCCTATATTTATAATATTAAGGACCATTTATAATTTTCAAAAAATTCATTTCCCTTTTTCTTTTCATTTGAAAACCACTTTATAAAACATAATGAGATTGTTAGAGCCCGTCCTTGACAATCTGAGAAGACATACCAAGTATCGCTTGAGGGTATTACCACTCGACCGAGGATAAGAAGACCATACATGGTGACCTAAAGATGAAGTCCCACATTTAAATCCAAGCATGTTGAAAAGGTCAGACACTAGCCTCTGGGTCCATGCCTTGTATCACATGTAGGGGCCTGAGTCTCTCTTGAGTAATGGTTTAACCAATCGTTCCTTTGAGCCTGTCCAAGGGGTCTCCCCCAGAGAACCAATGTCACTCATTTGGAGGTAAATATAATTAATGCTTGATGATCCTATCCAAGGAGTATCTAGTTTCATTCTGGGAATGTCTACTAACCATAATAATTATAACATAAGATATTAGAATCCATCCAAGGGGTCCTTAATTCAAAACCCCTTGGTTCACCCTCAGATTGAAGGATAAAGTAACTAACAATAAATGGATTTATAATAAATCAAAACTGAGTTCACATTTAATTTTAGTTTAAGAATTAGTATAAAACAAGGAATAATAGACAAGGAATGAGCATTTAGGAACCTCCATTTAAGTCATAAGGCATTAGTGTTTGGTTACTTCAATTTCCTCAACCATTTACAATTACATGGTATTAAAGGGATTTCCACTAGTTTCATCACCCTAAAAATTCAATTAATGACTCAAGGAATTGATTAATTGACATCACACCTCAAGGGGGTGTTAAATCCTATTAGATCAAGGGGGAAACATGGCCTCTAAGGTATAAATCACCCAAAGGGTGTCATAATACAAGGAGTTCCACCTTGAAGGTGATTCTATATCACATAAAATCATAATACATATGTGAAGCAACATAGAAAAAATTAATTCAAATTTTAGAGGCTTCAACAGAATAGTCCAACAAGCGGTACAATGGAACAATTTATAAATGCAACAAAATGATGGGAAAATTCATGGAACACCTACCTTATTTACATAGAGATTCCCTTGTAAAATGTCAACATTTGATTAGATATAGGTTGGAATAAATTAAAAAAATCATCAAATGACCTAAAAAAGGGGGAAATGAGATTGCACCCAAATAATGCAATGGTTGGGATAAATAACCTTAAACATATTTGAGAGGTTTCGAGATAATACCTCTAGATTTACATAGGATCAAATGGTGGATGAATCAAATATCGAATAGAGTTTTGGTATGAATTCCTAGTTTGAGGGAGGAGAAGAGTTTATTATGGGAGGAAAAGAACCCAACGCTAGAAATGATAGGGGGAGGAAGAGAGAAAAACTTAAATCATTTATGAGGGTAATTTTGGTAAATTTACCATTTTTCACCATACACATTGTTGGGAAACACAGTTGGTCAATAGTGAACCAACCATGAGACCACATCTACTATAAGGGAAACCTCGCAAGTGATATGCACATTGTTTGACTAACCGTGTGCGTCCCATGTGAAATAACACAATCCCAAAACATATAAATCTCACATGGATGAGTACCCCTGGGTCTTACGATTGCTGAAAAACCGCGTGACCTAGTCTGCTACCTGTTTTTTGAGTTCTAATCTTCGAATGAGTCATAGATTCCCCTGAAACCTTATTGAACTTCTTCTGAATCAAATTTAGGTCCCTTAAAAGGAATTGGAACAAAAGATTAATGGTATTTACATTATATAAAATTTGGGATGATACAAATAGTAAAACTACACAAGGTAGACAAAATATCAAATCAAACATGACAAAATGAATAACAACATCATCATAAGATCTCCTTGATATAGGTGGAACACAAAATTTTCCTACCACTGCCAACTACCAAGGTCACACTAATCAAGAGCACCCACAACCTATATATGGTTATTTTCTCCTTCTTATACATAGTTTAAAAAATATCTAACAATTAAAAAAGGGAAAAGTAGGATGTGAGAGATAATTTCCTAGTAAAATCTCACCAAGCATTTCATAAGCAATCCATATCAAATAAAAAAATTATGGTCAATTTTAATTAAAACATGACAAGTAATATTTTCATAGTTCATATGAAAATATTATTCTCAAAATATTTCTATTACTAGTATATATCATGCATAAAAGTGTATTTACATAAAAATAGGCATATATAAGAATCTTTTTCAAAACATGCATGAAAAATCATTTTTATCAAAATAGGCATGAATGATTATTTCCATCAAGCACTAGAAAGTATAAATATTTTAAAATAACTGAACCATGGTTAAGATTCTTTTGGTTAGGTTAGTATATATATTCTCACACATCTTAGTGAAATACGGTTCTAGGTGTGTGACCATCCCTAGATCTCAAGCCTAAGTGGAATAAGAGAATACCCTAAAAAAATAATCTTTTACCTCATCATAGTTTAGTTAGTTTTTTCATCATCAATCCATTCCCTGGTATATCTAATACATTCCTAGTGTGTGTTTTTCCTACCCTCCTACCCAAGATCCCATGTGATTCAAGTGAATAAAACATAAAAGGGGTTATCATTAATTTCAAATAATTTGAAATAATTTGAATTAATCATTTCAATTCAACCCTAATTGTAAGTTTAAAAAAATTCAATTTAATTTCAAAAACCAACAATAAATGGTTTTCTTCAAAACTTATTACTTTAAAAATTATAAATTTATTTGAAAATCATAAAAAATTTCATTCCTTATCTTCTTAAAATTAATGATCAAAATAATTCTTTGAATCATTAATTTCAACTCCAAACCATTTTCCAAAAAATCAATACTTTATTTTCATAGTGATCAATAAAGATATTTAATCTCACAAAGTCACACCATTCAATTTTTAAATCACCTATAAAAGGTAATCAAATAAATATTTGGAAATCATTTAAAAATATCATTAAAAAAAAAAATCATCAGAGTCTTCAATTTATAGTAATTACCTTACAAAACCACCAATATAAATTCACGATCTCGATAAGCACCCAACAAGGGATCCACCAAAGGAGATTAAATAGATAGAATCAATCAATAAAGGATACTAGAAAAACAATTATCATATAAAAATATATATTTCAATGTTTATAGAATAATAGGAGTGAGGGAAAAAACATACCACAATTATTCTCAAAGAACACATAATAAACAATAAAGATTTGGGAAACAAATCCCAATTCTGCAATAGATTTATATGGAATATAATTAGATCAATTAATAAACCATATATCTAGCATCAATATCCCCAATATATTGTTTTGTTCAATAAAATAAGGGTTAATCTTGAATATTGATGAAGACTTATAAGAAACAGGAAACGCCTTTAAGAATATTGATTTAATGATGAATGATCCATTGAAACCAACACCAGGAGGAAAGGGATCCCCAAAATCTCTAATAGTATTATAATTGCTCAAGATACTAAACCACCGGAATATAAATGAGATAAATTGTATGTGTTTCAAGTTTAAAAATAAATTATAATAATTATTACATGTCTCAGGGTTTAGCCACACAGTTTGAAAAACCATGAGCCAACCATGCATAACCCCATTATTCCAAGCCACAAGGTTTGAGGGGTAGGTAGTATGGTTTGTAATAATGATGTGCCTAACCATGAACCCTCATATAGAAATCTAACATTAGGATTTAATTTTCCTATGTAGACAAATATGGTTTTATCTAATTGTGTACCAACCATGCATAGGCCTATAAACCTAAAAAAACTCTAAAATTCACCCAAATTAACCTAAGAAAAGATCAAGATCCAAAAAAATGATGATAAAAGAAGGGATTAAAGTACCTGAAAGTGAACATATTGAAGGTACACATAAAACTAACCCTATATTATTTAAAAAAAATTAAAAATGTGTTTTAGTTGTACAAATATATGTTGATGAAATTATTTCCAGTTCTTATGAAAACTATTTGTTATTGAATTTTCTAAACTTATGAAAATGAATTTGAAATGGGTTTAATGGGTGAGTTATAGTTCTTTCTTGGTTTTCAAAATTTTAAAATAAAAAAAGTAACTTTAAAAAAATTATAAAAAAGATCTAGTAAAATATTTTTTATTAGATAAAATTAAAGGTTATGATACTATAATGAGTACTTCCTAGAAACTAGATTGAGATAAAACTGGGAAACAAATTTATAAAACTTATTATAGAGGTATGATTAGGAGTTTACTATACCTAATTTATATTTTTCTTAATGTTATGCTTAATTTGTGTATGTTTTCAAGAAAACCCCAAAGAATCACATTTAAATTTTGTTAAAATGACTTTCAAATACCTCAAAAATAAAAATAATTTTGGAATATTGTATTTTAAAGGACATTAATTTAACTTAGTGAGTTATTTTGATGTTGATTTCGGATGACTCAAGTAATATAGAAAGGTAAATTTTATAATATGTCAATATTTGGACAAATATCTAGTTTAATAGTGTATTAAAAAGTATAATTTTGTTGCACTATCAACTGCTGAAGTTTAGTACATAGGTATAGACTATCATGATGCAAAAATAAAATAGACTAAACACATATTACTAGGTTATAGTTATCAATTTTAACATTTCCCTATAAATTTTGGAATTAAAAGTGAAATTATATTGTCTAAGAATCATAAATCTCACTCCAAGACTAAACACATTGATATAATACATAACTTTGTGATAAATAATTTTCAGAAAAGAGATATTACTCTTGAATTCATATGCACTGAGAAATAGGTCACTGATACGTTTAAAAATACTTTAAATATATAAATATTAAATTATATGTTACTTTAATTATGTATGATATATTATTATTAATTATTATTTTGTGTGTTAAGATTAATAAGGTGATAATTTTATCTTAAAGGTTACAAGTAACCTTAAAGATCAAGTTTCTATAAAGTTAGTTATGAGTTAGAATAAGAAACCATGAACACTAAGCTAGCTATCATGAAGTTAGTTGTGTGGTATGTCTACCAACCACGACTCACCTAAGTAACTTTTTGGAAAGATATATGTTAGGTCAACCTACCATTCCCTTTTTAAGATTCTATGACTAAGTTAAATTTTTTATTGGATTGGTGTTCTTATTATTTTCTCAAAAATTGTTTTATTTCTTATTTACCATTCCCTAAACTATCTAATCACCCTCGAAATAGAATTTGAATCGATATCTATATTAAAAATTTAACCATATCAAAACCTTGATACCTCTTAAAACTAAACCCTTCATTTTTAGATCATTTAAAGCCTCTAGAAACCTCATTTTTAAGATGGTGTATGTGGTGCAACCTTTGGATTTCACATAGGATATATAAAAAACTCATTCAATGAATAGAAAAGTGATCTCAACTACAATTTTAGAGTTAAAAAATCTATATCTTTCCAATTAATTAGTGATAATCGATAAATAGGTTGATTCTAAATGGGTGATTTTGAGAAATTATTTAGTTTGGAAATAAATTCAACACTAGTGGTGGAAAATATGTTTCATTGAGAATGGAAGAACTTTCTACCAAAGGTTTTTAAAAGAGTTTTATGTGAATGGTGTTTTTGAAACTAGTGATAAGAAGGATTGTATTTGATCATTAGTAAATAGAGAAGAGACATATTTATCTTCTAAATTGTGGTAAGGATGTTTCTAGATAACTTTTAAAGGTGATTTCAAATATTTTCAAAGATACTATAATGTAAATCATGATAACTCTGAGTTTTAGAAATATTTATTAGATATAACTAGATTTGGAAACCCCAGAAGGCCAATTTTTATGGTATTAGATAGAGAGTTCAGGGTATTGGTCATGTTTATAAATCCTTGGAGTTGTCCTAAGAAAGAGGATTTTAGTCTCATAAGGAACTAAGACCTAATATTTTTCTATTTGGTGAAGAATTGTGATTTGATAAACCTAACTAAGTATATTTTGAGAAATATGGAAGGAATTTATAATATATCCTCTTTTTTTAACTTTTTACCCTATTCTACACTCATTTTAACCCTACTCCTATCAAAGAGAATTTTTCCTTATGGGGATGACAAGTCTATAATTTCTTATGTGATATTTTTGAATTAATATATTCTAACAAGAATGATGGTTAATTGTAATCAATGGAGGAAGATTAGGTGGATGATAATGAAACTTTTTAAGGAAATTTTAATCTAGTTTCACATATTTTAAGGCCTAAGGATAAAGATAATCTAGGTTTGGAACCAGAAGTGGTGGAATATTCTTCTAAGAATTAATTATGAAAATGTATGAGTCTATCAATGAATCTAAAGAAGAATTAGGTACTAATAGTGGTAAATATGAGGAAATTTTTGATTTAAATGAGGAAGAAATGAAATATTGTGAGGAATAAAGGAGTTTAGGAACTCATGATCGTATGATTTATAATAGTTTAGATCCTACATGTATTACTTATAGACTATTTGAAACTCAATAGTCTCTTAATCCTGATAAATAATAATTTTACTCTAATAAAGAAGAGACTAAACCTTATTGGATATTGTGGTTGAAAGAACCATTTATAATTTTGAGAATTTTGATGACTTGGGTAAGGATGTAGTTCCTAAAATGGTTGTATGTAAAGAAAGGGACTCTTTTAGTGGAAGAAAAATGGGGAGATACATCTTTTTTATACTCCATTGTATAAGGCGGATAATTCTTCTAGATTATTCATTGAAATTAAGTAATCAGACTCATATGATGGTGATTTTCATTATTAAGGTAGTCCACCTAAACATGGAGGACATTTCATTCTTGTTACACCATCCCTTCCAGCTTGACCTGGTATTTTTAAAGGTTCGTTGGTTAAAAGAATTGATCATGAAGAAAGGATTTAAAAACTCTCTCCAAGAACCATCTTATAGGATGATCATAAACTAATGAAAATATTAGAACAAGTATTGATGGAATGTTTTTAAATTCCACAATTAGGGCTATTATAGTTAAATTAGACCATGTTGTTGTGTTTGACCCTTGGATTGGTGTTCTAGTGTTTGATTTGATTGAGTAGAGAAAAAAGGGGTCCATTTTTAGAATATGTTGAAATTATTGGTAGGAAATATACTTCATAAAAATACAACATTTCACCTTATCTTCATACCTCTTCATCATATGTTACAATTTATGACTTTCTTGAGTTTAATTTTGGCTTATTAAATATGTTGAAGTATTAGTTTTAAGATTTTAGATACAATTTTAGATCTTTTAGGAAATAATTTCTTTTAGTGTCCATTTCATCTATTATATATTAAATCTAGTAAAAAATGTTTGGAGTGTTGGATTCCATGTAAAAAGAGATTCACATTCTATAATAATATATTGGAGTAATTCATAGAGTTTTTGAGGATATGATGTTCCATATTTCTCAATGAGGTATCAATTTTTCTTCTTAGATTTATTAACCCGCTACTCTTATTGATACATATATATCATTTACACCTTCTCCTCCTCCTATTTCAATTTCCCTTTCTATTATTGATGAGACACTGATAAGGAATATTTTTCAAGAAGAGAAAAAATTCATTTTAGATGGTTATTAAAACACCCAGAAGATAATTCTCTCTCAGTTCAAAAATCATGATGATAATAAACATGATTTATTCAGAGGATAATTCATTGATGTTGGAAAATATAAAGAGTCAATAAAAAATTTCATCTAATATTATCTGACTCATATCATAAAAAATGTGACATAAAGTCACTATTTAGGTCATTTGATGGTGAATTGAAGATTCCTAAAATCACACAGGCTTTCAAGAATCTGGTGGATAAACTAAAGCTCATAGAAATCCCCTATATCTATTTTTACATAATAAGAAAACATTCAAGAGATTATAGAGAAATTATATTGATCATTAAAGTATTTTACATACCTCAGGAAACCATATCCCTAAAGTGCTCATAGTTCCCTAGTTTTTCCTATAGCTGTGACTTTACCTATGGTTGACCCAACTTCTATTATCATAATTATTATGTTAACCTCAACTTTAATACCAAATTTTAGTTTCATAAATACTTAGGTTGTGCATCATCTCTCACCTCTTTCTAAGGGAATTGTATTTAGTGACCCTCCTTCTCATGTTCCCAAGCCTATTAATGAACCTTATATAATGAAGGAAGATGATCCTATAGATCCCCAAGCTACTAGAGAAAGATATTATTATTATTATTTTCATTAGGATCTCTGATAGAGCCCCAGTTTTACTTTTTAATTTGTATGGAACCTATTTTAAATGAATATAATTTATTCTTATCTGGATTAAATTTATTCTTTCATTGGATAAATTATGCGTTGTTACTTATGTTTATTCATTTAAATATATATTCTAATATTTTATTAACTTTTTTTATAATACCAAAAGGTGTATAAATATGGAAATAATAGAAAAATGAACTTAACAACTTGTTTTTGAACATATGAAGACATTGTTTTTATATTTTATAAAATTATATTTTCATTTGAAAATTTATCCTTCCATGGGTTTTTATCATCAAAATGGGATGATTTTTGGATTATTCTATTTATTATTTATTTTAATAATCATAAATTATGTCGATAACAATTCTAATTAATTCTATGATTTATATTAGTAATATGATTTTCATGAAAAATATGATAAGTATTGATTGATCGTTAATTACAAAAAATTGACTGTATGACTTGAAAATAAACTTCATCTACTAGTGGAGTGATAATGTGAATGAATGGAGTGACCATGAAGGAATATTCCTAATTATTAGATCAACTGCATGTTAAATCCAAGCTATTGCATGATATATGATCATTCATGAAGAAATAGAGGAAAATATTCTATTTTTTGGTTCTTTTTTAAGAACAAAATGAATGACCACATGTTCATTTAAATTGACCAAATAACGACTGAACCTATCACAATAAGAAATTAAATTAATTATTCTAGACATTTGAGAATTTTCTATGTGGAAAATCAACCGCATGATGAAAATCCTTAACCACGTAAAGGAGGTAAATCTACCATGGCTAGATGGATCAAGCACATGATTATCATTGACCAAATTCACATTGAATCCAACCAAGCATGGATAATTAAATGATTGTAGATATGAATTTGGTTAAGTCTCTATGATACCACTTGTTGAAGCCAACTGACCATTTGAAGTGATGAGATACTGTAAGGAAAACTACCACACTGCACCTACCATGAGAAATTGACTACTACTATTCAGATCAAACATTCCTATGTATAGAGATACAATGGATAGTTTTTAAATTTAATGAGAAATTCTAGATAAGTTAAGACTTATTTTTCTAAGGATGATTATCACTTAATGGATAATTTGATAATGAACTTCTATAAATAGAAGGAATCCTTGAATGCACAATATAGTGAGAGTAAGGGATACTTTGGTGATCTATGGGATTAATTTTTTACTACACCTTATGAACGTTTGTTTTTATATCAACCCTTAAAATAATTAAAAGAATCTCAAAATAATAACAACACTTACTCTTGATATAAATTTACCATCATTAATATAGGATCACTTTTCTCATCAACTAAATTTCATCAGATATTTTGGTTAATTAAGATTATCTCAATAATCTTCACTCTCTCTATTTTTCATTATATTTTGAGTTTTGTTTTTTTATTTTATAATGGTATATATCCTCCTATATTATAAACACATGTATTCTGATACTTTCTAATTTTATTTACTTCTATTATTCTATGTATAATTATGAATGAGTCTAGGATTAGTATGGAATGAACTATGTAAAATTGTATGTGTAAAATCTAATCTAGATTGTAGATTGTTCATTACATCTTAGTTAACATGCTTGGAAATGGATTATATTAAAGTGGAGAGGAATATGATCAATAATAGATCTAACCAGTTGTTTAATTCCTACTATCTTTTTTAATTTTGTTTTCACTACTTGATTTAACTTTATTAGAAATCCATTTAATTTTGAGTAACTATTTTTAAAATTATGAATGAAAAATACGTTTTTATAGTTAACATATATAAATGATATAAATACTATTTTTGGTGTTAATAAAATCATTTAAAAATTTAAATAAGACCCTTTGGGAAAATATTTCAAACTAATAAATTATATATATATATATGATATTTTATAACTATTCTAGTATTTTGAATTAAGATTTTTAAATATATAATTTTCAAAAATAGATATTTTTATATTTTAAGATCAATTATCCCCCATATTGATAATTCATCTTAAACCAAAAAAGTATTTTAAAAAACCCATGTAGTCTTTCAAAATTATTCTGTTTCTAACACCCTTTTTAAAATCATTAAATCCATTTTAAAGAGCCACTCAGTCACTTTTAAAATCACTTAGCATGAAATAAGTCCACAAAAATTGTAAAACCAATTTGAAAACAATTTCAAACCCCTATCATTTAACATATATAGGAATAAATTTGAAAGAATTTATTTTAAAATATCCAAGAATCTGATAGCATGTAATATAATGGAATGGTAAAAAAACACCTACCACTTTTATAAAGAATCTAATGAAAATGTTTTTCCTTTAATAGAGATCACTTGAACATGAATGGAACTAACATCTATAATACTTAAATAAAAAAACTAATAATTAGACTTATCCTAAACCCTAATCACAACATATGAAATAGTTAGGGTTCATAAGATAATGAATATTGAGATAAGAAGTCAAAGGATATGATAATAAGATGAAAACAGTTTATTAACTTGAGTAAACCATTTCAAATAGGGGTGGAAGAGACAAAAAATAAAAGAAGTGAGAATGAAATACCTAGGGTGTGTCTAAGGTTCAACTGAGTATAAGGGGGAAGATATGAAAGATTTTGGACTTAAAATCTAGAGGGGAGAAAGGGGAAATCCACTTTTAAGTGAATATGGATTGAAAAACAGTTTGGATACATAGTTTTTATAAAATGTTGGATAATTATGTAGGAGTCAATGGAAGAAACGTACCCAAATTCATGATTTTTCCTCATAGTTTGAAAAAACATGTTACAACAACGTAAAAATCATGGTTATAAAATATAACATACTTTCATAAGCAGTCACACAACTTCTCCTAATCACGTGTAAGCCGCGCACCATCACACCAATGATAAAAATGAATTACATGGTTTATATTGGATCTCACATGGTTTTGAAAAAACCCATACATCAACTTTTCATACCAAACTATGAAATAATAGCATGAACTGAAAAATTCCTTGTATAAATGTCATCATAATTTCTATCATAAGGTTTTCCCTAAATTGTTCATGATAACCATGAGAAGAGGGAAAATAATGGATTTTAAAATTTTTAAACCAAACACCAAATGATTTAAAAAATACAAAAAATAATTAAAAATAAATAATGTAGTAATTATATGTGGGTGACACACTTCTCTACACAATGAAACATTATTCACCTAGAAATACATTAACACACCAAACTGAGATCAGAAAGAGAACCATTACCTTTTATTCTTGACTTCCATGTAATTTCTTTAACCTCTTGTATAATAAACCATTCCATTATAATCAATACCATTAAATTTTTTCATATTTAATACTATTTTATATTATTAAATTATAATCATTAATTTGACATATATTAGTAAGTTAATTTTTATTTTCAACATTAGATGTTACTAATTTTGATTAGTTTGTACATGTTTCATAATAGAAATATTGGACCCCATTATTTGATAATATATTAATCATTATTATATTATTAAAGGTAGTGGAATATTTTTTTCTACTATTTATGAATCTAACTATTCATCTTAGGGAAATTATGGGTATGGTTTGTGAGAATGGAATCGATGATCAGCATTATTTGGGTAATTTAAAGATAACTATGAGTTACCATGTAATGATATCTTATTTTTATTTTATCCTTATATAACCATGTTATGGAAATTTATTACTTCTTAATATCATATATTATAGGTGTTGATGTCTTTATACTTATTCATGGTGAATATGGTGATGTTTGTATAACATTGTTCATGTAGGTGGTCAACCCAAACTTGAACTTTCTATACTAGTGAATGAGTAAGTTTTTAGAGTTATATAATGCTAGTACTATATTATAAGAGTCATAATAATGTTAATATAACATAATTATAGTTTAGTATCAGTTTTATAGAGTGATTTAACGATAAGGAAATTAAAAAAATTATGTGAAAAACTTAGATACTTTCTTTAGGAATTCACTCTTTCTAGAAACGATTTCTTTTGGAATAACAGATTTCAGATTTCTTATTAGAACTAGAAGATTCCCAAAATATTAGAAGGATTTATGAGATATAAAATGGTATATTTTTAAATATATTATTTATGGAATAGAGTGGTTTGTAGTGTTTATAGGAGATCTCCTTTTATAATTGAAAAATATGGGACACTTTTTTGGGAAATTAATTTTGGGAAAGGGTAAATTTTTAACCCAATAAAGTTGAGTTGAATTTATTGTCATTAAGGCATGAAATACTAATGATTGAATAAGGATGTCAATATGTGTAGATAAAATTGTAATTATCATTGAGAATTTATCTAATTTCAAACACTTGTGTTACTAATGGCATATTGGTTACAATAAGATGAATAAAAGGAATTAAAGAAGGATTTGAAAAATTCCATTATTACACGATGAAATCAGTGCAGAGAATTCTATAAAAACATATATTTTTTTCATGATTAATTTTAAATAAGGAATTTAATGAAGTATTGGTATTATATTAATTATTTATAATTAATCTAGGTACCTATTTTTGGTGGTCCATTATAAAAAAATGGCCTCGCACTAAGCTCGCTAGCAAGCCAGCTTCACCAAACATGTGGAAGCATAGCTCACCATATAGGATCCAACCCATATGTCTGGGAATGAGGTTGAAATGGGTAAGATTAGATCCTATAGTGAATAAATATTTGTGAACATGGAGGTTATAGAGCCAATTTGCTAGGGAACAGGGAGGCATCGTGTCTACGGTGTGTGTGGTGTGGTTGCAATAGAGGACCCATTGCTACTTGCATCGAGCCACTGAAGGAATGATTTTTCTTATATAATAAAACCCAATGCTCATGAAATTCAATGTGGGAAAAATTAATTGTGTATCATTATAATGTAATTTTAAAAAATGTGGATAGATCTCTAGCTGTCTCATTGAATCATCCCTACCATTCAATCAAGCTGAGAGTATCTTCTTCCTTATGAACCTATATATGCACTAACTCTCAGATTGACCACATATGTCATCATGCATTGACTAAACTCTTGGATGGACTATTCCCAAAACAACCATCTACACACAAAAAACCAAAGAAACCACATGAAGGATACAGATTTACTGCACTTTATTTGGATCGATCATGAGTCATTCAATCAACCACATGATATTGAGATGAGTCTGCTATAAATTTGTAAATATTCCATTCAAATGAATTACTGCATCTAAATATTGAATGTGAAGGGATAATGCTTTAGAGTTTTCACTAGAAAATAGAGAATCCTATATATAGAGTTCTTACATGAGAGAGGGTATAAGTGATCTTGATATGATATTTCATGATTATAGTATTAATTAAACTCATGAATCAATTCAAAAAATTAACCATAGAAAAATCCATGCATTTATAGGACATCTCAAGGTTGTACCATGAAACTTACTAGTTTATGATGTAGTTTTATAGGTTTATCCTGAGTAATTTGAGTGTTTTATAGAGTCTCGAGTTCATGTATATTTCTTAATGCATTCATAAATATCAGATGAGATCAAGAAATGTTATTTCATGGATTGTGTGTAAAGACTTAGATTTTGGGTATTTAAGATGTGGTGCATTCCCATTCCATGCATGAATGTATTCTAAATACTATGTTTGTGTGAGAGAAAAAAAGGATCTACATACGTAAGTTGAGTTGTGGTAAATATTGAAGATACACCGAATGATTTCATAAATTTAATGATGAATAATGAAGCTTTATTAATGTTAATGAATGGTATAGGTTAGATACATTCATACAATGCTCAATTCATGCTTATTGAGTGCATCGTTTGAAGAAATAATGAGAACACAATTGTTAATTAACTATATAATGAAGAAAAGAGAATACCTGAATTAATTTGAAATTCAATAATGGGCATTAAATGATAAATAATACCCATGGTATTAATGAGGAATTATTTATGTTTTTTTGATTAATTATCTAATAAATTATAAAGAATTATTATTTGATATTGATAATGAAATACTACCCATAATAATGAAGATTTAATAAAATATTTGTTACAATGAAATTATATTGCAATAATACCAACTCTAGTAACCTAGAGCCAGTGTATAATTTATTTAATTAGTATAAGATACCAGAGATCTCATCCCAAAGGACTAATCAATTTTGTAGTCTTGAAGAACCATATACATATATGACTACCATATTACCTTGGAAATACAAAATACATAACCTAAGAGATACTATTTTATCCATGATATTAATGATAATATACTTATTCATATCCTATGGAAGGGAAAGAAAATAAATGGGTGTGCTCAGATTCATAGTAAGAGTTACATAAAGTATAAGTTATCATGAACAAATAAAGCATAATCAACCTGTAAAGGTAAGTAACTGAAAAAATCCATCTAATCAATATGTTGAGATTGAAAAGCATAAATGGATAATATCCATACAATAATCTCACCAATAATAATAACTAAATTCTCAATGTAGGAAATTATTAATATTGGATGTCATGATCTCAGATATTATGACATCTTTACCGTCAAGACCTTGCACCAAGACAGTTTAAACTATGGGTAGGAATACACCAATTTTTTTTTAACATGGACAATTGATTTGTCCCATGAGACCTTTTGATGCATATATGAGATATCTATAAATATCCCCCACCCATCACAACATGTCCAATGAATTTATCATATACTTATTAATCAATTAAATCAATAGATAATCACTATAGAAAAAACTTAGATTTGTGGAAATTATCTAGAGGGGTTTTTGCAGAACCCCCTCTAAATTGATTTTCAATATAAATTAGTGGGTTTATACACAACCCCTACTAATCATAGAAATTATAGGGGGCTCAAAACCCCCTCTAAATTTTTTATCATTATTTTGTTAATTTTTTTTGGATTTTAGATGTGGTTATTCCAAAAACGACCTGTTATTTAATAATTAGTGGCACTATATATTTGGTTATAGATGCTATATATATATATATATAATATTTGGTTAGATTTTAGAGGTGATATATATATGTATATATATGTATATATTATAAGGAATTTTATTTTTAAGAAAATATTGGGGGGTTTGAAAACCCCTCTAATATCTTAAATTAGTGGGGGTTTTAAACCTACAATATTTTCTTAAAAAAATCATATAAAATATATTTAATTAAAACACAAGATATAAATTTATTTTAATATATTATAAATTATTATAAAAATATATTTTTATAAATAATTTATATGATTGTATTTAATTGAATTTATATGTATAATTAAATATACTTTTATAATGTGTATATGCATTAATATATATATATTTTGTATAAAATTTTAGTTCATATAGTATTAATTATAATAAAAAATAATAAATATATTATATAAATATATACATAAATATAATTTATCTAAAAAATCATATAAAAACCTTTATAGTTTTTATAATAATAATAATAATAATATATTATGAATATATATACTCACACACACATGTATATAATTATAGGGGGTTTGAACCCCCTCCAATTTAGGAAATTAGATGATGTTTATAACCCCCAAAGAGAGGGGTTTTATCCCCCTCTAATATTTTTTATTCTTTTTAAAATATATCAAATTACAGAATGTGTGTTTATGTGTCTCATAAAGATATTACATAAATGTATTTAAATACATTATAAAAATATTATATAAACTCATTAAATAAATAATTATATATATAAAAACTTAAATGTACGTATATACAAATATATATAAAAACATAACTGTAAGTGTATACATATAATTATATAAATATATATTATATTATATTACATATATATTATATATACTCTATTATTAAATATATTAATACATTATATATATATACATATATTTACAAATAAATAAATTTATATTAATATACATATAAGTTTTTAGATTGATATATTAAATATATATGTGTATAATTTATATAAAAATAGAAATAGAAATATAAATATATGAACAGATGTATAGATATTCATAAAATTTTTTCTATATGTGAATATTGTATTATATTATATGTATACATAATATATATATATATACATATATACATATATATATTATTGTATAGATATAAATGTGTTTATAAAATATATAATATATTGTATTCATATAAATATGTAATATACGTATACATTAATATTTTTTAAATTGTATATATATATATAAATAATATATATATATATATATACCAGGAAAGTTCAGTCAGAGGAAAAACCTCTGACCATTTATTAAATATAAATAAAAAGTGCAGTAAACAAGGAAATGGATGAGGGCGAACATCTTGCCCAAAACCAATCAAGAGTCCCCACCAAAGACAGACAATTACATACCAAGACATCACTCGCAAAACCAAAAATCCTTTCTGTTGAGTCAACACATTCAACCAGCATCATTTATGCAACATCAAAAAAATCACCACCTCTTTCCTGCTTCCAGCTTCAAAAAGACATCACCACTGCAATCGCGAGTTCTTTCCAATCTGGATTCCCCAACATAAATCCATTTCACCTCCAACAACGGAGTAGGTAACCAGTAGATTCACAATCAACCACGTCAATAGCACCACCACAATACCACATATTTCACATCCAATCAAACAATAATTCATCTTAACCAGATCAAAGCCTGGAAAAAACTTACAGGAGTGCCAAAATGGAGGACCACCCCCCTTCGGAACACTGGAGCCGACCCCGATCACACCATCACCTGTGAGAGCCGATGTCGAGCTGGAATGAGGCCGCGCTGAGATCACGGAGTCAGAGAGCAAGCCAAGGCCAAACTTGAGCACACCGTAGCCCACACTTAGCACACCACATCCGTGACGGAAACCCGAGCAGACGGCGGCTAGCAGAGGAGAGCTGACGACGAGCAGACCACCTCTACGACATAGACCCGAAGCCAAAGTCATGACCAGGCCAACACCGAGCATACCGAAATCGACACCAAACAGCTGTAGCCGCCAAGGGATCCAGGAGCGGGAAGGATCTTCTCCACCACCTGAAGCCGAACCACTCAGAGTCGACACACGCCTATGCCGAATCCTATTGACTTTAAATTTTACAAGAAGCATGTTGGGGGATATATATAATATAGAGAGTTCATTAGCAATGTGTTGATGCGATACAAGACTAGGAAAGGGAGATAGGGGCATAGGAGAGAAGGAACATGGACATGGTGGGTGCATGGGATAAGGAATAGGGACACCGGGGGCATACAAGAGAAATAATAAAAACATAGGGGGTGCATGGGGGATAATTCACATGGACAACGTGGGTGAAATGGAGGGGGTATTAGGCATTGGAATGGAGTGGGTATGAGACATGGGTTAATTGGACAAGATTAATGGCATGTAAAACTAAATAAATACAGATTTAAGAAAAAAAGTATTAAATTTGAACAAAATTAGGGGTGATTAAAGATACCCCTATAATGGTGATTATTTCTCAATTAGAGGTGGTTTCCAAGTTCCTCTAATTTACTAGATATATTAGAGGAGGTTCCAACCACAAATAGTTTATATAGTTTGGAAAATCTAGGATGAATTAAGAAGGGGTTTAAATCCCCTCCAAATTTACCACCACTAAAATCAATATGACTCTATAAGTAGTTCCTTAAAACCACCCCAAACAATAGTAGGCAAAAAAATTTGTGGAAGTTCCTCATAACCCCCAATAATGTGTTTATAAGTGGTTAAATACAATTTTAAACTAAAACATGATACCCTCTATCCATATCATTTTTATGGTGAATATTTCTTATCAATAAATAACTATATTTAGTAAATAATATGTATTTATCAAGGTTTTTCCTCGTCAATCAAATAAAATTCATAGTAAAAAACCGCATGTAGAAATGATATATGTTTTAAGTAATAAGTTTATCCATGATAAAAAATATGTATATTCAAGAGATATTAAATTTCCAATGATCACAATAAAGTGGATGTTTTAAGGTAAAGTTAATGTCAAAAAATTAATCAAGAGATGAGAGATGATCATCAGAAAAGTAGATTTTATAGTAAAATAAATTATTTTAAATTATGGGTACAAAAAATATAAAATATGTTTTCATAAATAGTTTCCTTTAAAAAATAATTGAAATATAATAGAATAAGATAAAGGTTTTAATATAATTATAGTGGTAGTAAATCCAGTTAACATTATATACATTAAAAATAAAACATTCCTTTTGACTTTTTTTAAAAAAATTGAAAATGAACCTTTTGAGGAAAACTATTCAAAAATTCCTTTAAACCTATTTAAAAATTTAATGATAACTTAAAATTCACTTAATAAATCATTTTAGTAAAAGAAATTACTTTTTTAAAATTATTTTTAAAAATACTGACAAGGAAGAAAAATATACCCGATAAGAAAGATAAATAATATCTACTTTTATTTTGAACAGTAATCTTTAAAGAGTAACTTGAATTGAATCGTTAATCATAATGAATAAATATATATTCATTTTAAATACCTAAAAGGGTATGTATACACTCCATATAAAAGTAAATAAGTGCATAATATAAATATGTCTCAATGAAGTATAAATTGAGACGAAATACCCTACCTAAGGTCCGACTCATCACATACATTCTCTATCTTTTTAAATAATAAACATATATTAATTATTTAATTTCTTTAGATTTTTTTTAAATAAATAATTTTTTTATTTTATTTATTACCATGTTATATTTAATTATATAATCAATTAAATTCACATCATACATTTTGATGATATTCAGTCTATATGTCCAAAATGACTTCAGTAGGTTGACTATGGTAAAAGAGGCCATTATTCCACATCTCTAGAATAATAATCATGAAATAATTATAATTTTTATACATCGATTACAATTTCAAAACCAATCATTATTGATGGTTATAAAAAATGAACTATATTACAATCATAGAGATGATAGGTTGTACATACACATTAGTAACGTTTCCATTTTTCAATGATCATGATGTGTAAAAGGTAATTTTTTATATTTTATGAATAATATTTATATCCTAAAAACCATATTATTTCTTTAAATAAACTTATATGTAATATCCATGTGAATTAGTGGAGAAATACATATTAAATTGCTTCATGGAGGTGGTTTTCCACAAATATGCATGAACAAAATTATCACTTTTTCATTGAATGGAAAGGTAAGAAAACATGTGATATATTAATTTTAAAAAATGATAAAAATTTCATTAATATATTTCATATATAATAAATCCATAAATATAACTAGTTGTGATAGGTAGTGATGGAAAATGAGTTACATCAGTTCATGAGGGGGTAGTCCTCTATGCATATAAATGATGATTTCATTTCCCATTTGATGAAGAGGAGATGAATATAGGTTATTACATTAACATAACAAAATCTCAGTATATGTAATACATTGGTTTTATTATTTATTTATGGTTTAATAATATTTAAAGGATGTGGAATAAGAAATGATATGAAAATTCATGGTTAAGAACTATACCTCTTCCTTAGACAACCTCTTTAGGTTTATAACTAAATCCATCCAAAGATGATTTTATGAACAAACAAGGGAGTCTAAGACATGGATATGGATTTAATTAAGGAATTTCGTAATGTATTTTCTAAATCAAATGGCTATTTAAGTGTATTTATAAGAGGAGAAGGGTTTTCCATTTATAACTGGGGGCGATGACACAATTGGATTTTTTAAAATTAATAAAATATATTAATGTATTACTCAATAAAAATGAATTAAAAATGTAAATATTAGGATTATTAGATAATATAGGTCAACATATTTTCATCTAAAATAAATTAAAAAAAAATTATTGGTTATTTGAACCCTTATCTCATTAGTTTAACCCCTGATAAATAAGTTTTAACATTAACCATGGTAACATTTTTTTACTGCTTTTATTACTCACTATGACTAAAATTTAAGTTAACCTTATTAAATAATATTAATTAATCTTATTAAAAATTTGGAATCCATTTTATAAAATTAAACCCACCAAATTGGTATAATTAAATTTAAAATTAAACCTAAAACTCATTGAAAAACAGTTTTCTAGAAAAATGTGTTTTTAAGTATAAAAGGATATTATTCCAAATTAAAGTGTAAAACTAATTAAAAATACCATAATTAGATTATAAATAATATTATTGAATAAATTATTATTTTAAAACATTTTAAAAATAAATGTAACTTTTTATATTCTTGAAATGAAAATTCAATTTCCAATAAAAAGTAGTATTTTTCACTATTCATTAAAAAATGAATCTTTTTAGAAGAAACCCAAAAAAATAACCCAAATATAATTTTTTAAATGTTAAATTAAAAAATAAATTTAATTTTTTCAAAATGACAATCTAAAAATTTGAAATAAATATTTTAAATAAAACTATACAGTTAAAGAAAATCCAATTGGGTTAAAAATAATGGATTTTTTCCGTTGGACTAAAAAATTACCTAAGATTATTATAACTATATAAAATATTATTATGAAATATTAATAAGAAATGAAAATGATTTATTCTAAAATTAATTGGGTTATTACATTCTTTCTTCCTATAAAAACTTCATCCTGAAAATTTTCACGGTTATCACTTTCAAAACAAATGAGTGTGGTTCTTCTTCATATCATCCTTAGGTTCCCACATTGCTTCCTCCATTTTCTTATTTCTAAAAAGTGAATTCACTAATTGAGCATCTAATTCCTCAAAACTTTCTCTCTAGTTTCAATAATCTATATAATATTTTTACAAAAATATATATCGTGTTCTGGTTATATTTCGCCCAAGGTGAGAACATGTGTTGGTTCTGACATACACTTCCTTGATAAAGAGATATGGAACACATCATGTAATTTTGAGAGGATTGGTAGAATTTATAATTATTAAGGCATAAATTAAATTCATTCTAGAAGTTTAAATGGTCTGATGTACCTAGGGATTAGTTTTCCCTTCTTACTGAACACTATAACATCCTTTCATGGAGTTATATTTAAGAAAAAATTATCCCCCACCTGAAATTCCAAATCATTCATTTAGTTATCGATGTAAATATTTTTCCTAATTTGAGTTGTTGTAATATGATTCAAGATATCCTTTACCTATTTCATTATGTCCCCAAAATTTTTTGGGCTTATGATACTCCTTTAACCAACTTCATCTCAAAAAGTTGGAGTATGACATTTTTTCCATAAAATTATTCATATGACTCCATTTAAATACTTTAATGGAGACTATTGTTATAGGAAAACTATACTAAACCAAAATACCAATCCCAAATACCTTGAAAGTTATGTGAGAAAAACCTAAAAATGATTTCCAAAGTTTGAATAGTCCCTTTTAACTTCCCATTAGTTTGATGATGATAGGTGGTTCTCAAAGTAATCTTGGTATCAAGATCCTTATAAATAATTTTCCATAATTTCAATATAAATCATGGATCATGATCAGAAAAAATTAAAAGGGGTTCACCATTATGTCTTAGAAATTAATTAATATAGAGACATGAGGGTTGATAAATAGGTACATCATCTATTATAATGAGGAAATGTGAAAATTTAGTGTAGTGGTCAACAATATCCCATATTGAATTATTCTTTATAAGATTCTTTGGTAATTATGTTAAAAATTCCATAGTAATTTCCTCTCATTTCTACATGGTAATAGTTAGATGTTGCATGAATCCTCTAGGATGATATATATCACTATTCACCTATTCAAAAATCAAGCACCTTGATATATAATAAAAAATTTCTCACTTCATGTAATCCCACCAAAAAATATTCCATCAAATCCATATAAATATTGGTGTTACTAGGGTGTATAAGAAAATTTGAGCTATAAGAATCATTCAATAATTCCCTTTTCAGCTAAGGCATAGATAGAAAACATAAAATATTTCCAAAATCTAGAATTTTATCTTCATATATGAAGTCTCCCAAATTAACATCATTAAAAAAATTTATTTTATTTTGAAAATTCTCATCACCAGTTTGATTTTTCCATCTTTTCCTATAAAGATCATTTGGAAACCATTTGAAAAAGGAGTGATGTTACCCATTCGTTAATAATTCCAAAATCAATATTTACCATATACATGAACATAATATCCCTTTCAATCCTCATTTTCGTTAGAACTTTAGGATATTTCTGGTGAGTCAATAAGGTTACCTAATGAATTTTCTATTCCTATAATTTTTGAAAATCACAAACACATTTTCCAAAGGAAAAGTATCTTTCTCTAAGGATTATTTTCATAAGGAAAATTGTGTTTATCTAAGAAAAGTTGTTACTCTTACCATGGTTTTCAATATCTTATTCAATGTCTTCTCAAAACCATGTCTAATTTTTTTACTAAGTAAAAAATTCCTATCCTTATCAAAATACTTGGAATCTTATAGTTTCTTAGATATCAAGTCTTTCTGAAATTCAAACTCCTCAGAATTCAGAATCTGAATTCTTTAGAATTCAGACTCTCAATTCTCTGAAATTTGGACTCTGAATTCTCTGAAATTTAGACTCTGAATTCTTTGAAATTCAGACTACGAATTCTCTGAAATTCATACTCCGAATTATCTAAAATTCAGACTCTGAATTCTCTAAAATTAAGACTTCAAATTCTCTGATATTTAGACTCCGAATTCCTTAGAATTCAAACACAAAATTCCTAAAAATTCAGACTCCAAATTCCTCAGAATTCAGACTTAGAATTCCTCAGAATTCATACTCCGAATTCCATAGAATCAAGACTCCTAAATCTGTAGAATTTAGACTCCAAATTCTTAGAAAAACAGAATCAAAATATCCATTTTTTCTATAATATGATTGTTTATATGTTTAGACTTAGAATTCAATTTTTCCCTAGATTCCAAATATTAATTTTTGATTAAGATACTTATTTTTCTTTACACATGTTTTTTACAATAAAATGATGTCGTACAATTTTTTCTAACTAATAATTGTTTAAGTGACACATGTATAAGTCCCTATGAGAATCAAGGGAAAATATGACTATTGGAGGAGGGAGTCAATCGTTGAATATTTTTACTCTAAATAGGAGGTCGTTTGAATAAGCTCATAATCATTCCAAGATCCTACAGATTACATGCTGTGAAATGTTTTCAAGAGATAAAAATATTCTCGTGCCTTGTTCATTTCATGAACATATTTTTCATCTATGAACATCTAGTTCAGCTTTCTTTATGCAACCTTAATTGTTGCTGAGTAAAATCGAGGGATTCTGAGGATAGGAAGATAGAGGTTCTAGATACTTTGAAGTTTAATCAATTGTAGGGATAACAAGACAGAGTCTGATATTCTTATCGATGGCTTACCCTAGTGTGGATACGACCGACTTTCTTGAAATTATAAATTAAGGGAACTTTATCCAAATTTGTTGGATACCCTACTCTTTGGGTTAAAATATTTCATACTTGTTTACTTGATTAATGTTTCAAGTTTTATTTCTCCAATATTTTTTGAAGAAAGAAATTATAACTTTATTATACATTCTTGTAATTTTCCATACTTTGATAAATAAGATTCTATACATTTTAAGGTAGAATCAAATGAATTTTTTTTTTCGGATCTATATTTACAGACCCTAAGATTTGTTTTTCATAGTTAAGAACTAAAGAGGGTTTGTCAATTTACCTTGTTTAACTTTGTTAACCATATATTTTCTTAAGTTTAAAAGTGAATGTTTTTAAACCTACAATTCACCTACCTTGTAAATGAGTATCTATATAAACTATTTTGATCCTACAATTGGTATCATAGGAAGGCCTCTGAAATACTTATACTTATATATTAGTTTTCTTCGTCAAGTTTATCTTTATTAACTTTTCTTGTTCATGTTTAGCTTAAAATTTTTATCTTTCTTTTTAAATTATTTCTATTAAAAAATCTTGTGGAAAAGTAGTTTCTTATAGAATGACTAGTATAAATGTTGTTTCCATTGCCAACATAAAACCTACCAGACCACCAATATTTGATGGTAATAATTATGAGTACTAGAGAGATAGAATGAAGACTTTTCTCATTAACATTGGAGTATAAATTTTATTAATTCTCATTGTAGATTACAAAATTCTAGACAAAGAATTCAGAACCTTCACCAACAAAGAAAAACAATAATATCAACTAAATTACAAAGTAAATAATACTTTGTTGTGTTTTATGACTAGGAATATATATAGTCAAATATATTCTTGTGAAGCTTCCAACTATATCTAGAAGAAACTTGAAATTACATATTTCGAGGCTTCTAAAGTGATAGATACAAGAAGAGATGTTAAAAGATGAATATCATGGATTACTATTTCCATATGAAGAATCTGTTTGCGAAGTACAACAAATATTTATAACCATTATCAATAGTCTTAAATCTATGGGTGAGAAAGGTCTTGATAAAGAATTTCTTGTAGATAAAATAATTGAAATAATGCCCAATGAGTGGGAATAAAAAAGGAAAACTATTGATGAGAACAAAAAAGAATCTAACATTACTCTTGATGAGTTATTTGGAACCCTTCTTCAGCATGAAACCAAAATGAGGAGAGATTCTAATTTCAATAAAAATAATAATGGTAATGGAAGTGTATATTTCACTACTACATCTAAATTCATGACACAAAAAAGTGTAACTAGATCTAAAGCTAAGAAATCTATTCTTATATCTGAATCAAGTGACATCGATCATTCAGAGAATTAATTATCCAAATTTTATCAAAGGATGAACAAGATTTTGGGAAAGAAATATTTTTAGTACAAATATAAGAATAAAGATAGAAAGGAAAAGAAAGATTATAAAGTAACCTATTATGAATGTAAAAGGGATTGACATATCAAACTTGATTGTCCTATGCTTACGATAAAATACAGGAAAGAAAAGCATTCTGAGATAAATAGAAAGAAGTATTACAAGTTCAAGGATAAGAAAGTCGTGAATGAAAATGACACTAGGAGTGAAAATGTTGGTGATCATTTAGACGAATATTCAGATTATGAATCTTCTGGTTAGAATAATATCGGTCTTATAACTAGAGTACCTATTGAAAATAATTGTTTTATAGATAAGGTAGATAATTCCGAATCCTTAACCAATATTTCTTTAAATGATAATTTTCCAAATGAAGAATATTAAAAATCATCAAATGATAAATCTTCCTCATCATAAGATAACACCTTACCTTTATTTGAAGAATTTTATAGATTTTATAAACTACTTGAGAATGAAAATTGTAAGATAAAAAAGAATTTTGAGAATGAAAATTCTAGTTTTATTGTTTTAACAAAATAAGTATTAGATCTTTCTAAGGATCTTGATCAGAAAACATTTTAATTTGAAAGTGTTTTTAAAAACCATAAGGAAGTTAATTATGAGAATCATAAACTTTATAAGGATCTTGAAAATTTTATTTCTAAGAAAAATGTTTTAGAGAATAACTCAAGAAATAAAATTAATGACTTTGAGGATAAAAATTTAGTTATCATACTAAAATATGAAATTTAATCTCTTAGGAAGAATTTTTCGAAATTTATCTATGGTAAATAAAACTCTGATAAAATGTATTCACTAATTCATCCTCTTAGTAATAGTTCTGGATTTGGTTATACTCATTCAAAACCAGTTTTTAGTAATAATTATTTTGTTCCCCAAAGTGCTCCCTTTTGTAAAAAGTGTCAATATGGTGGAAATTGGGAGAAAAGTGTTCTTTAACTAAAACTTAATTGTTAGGTTTTCATAAAGCTTATTTTTCTAATAAAATATGGATTCCTAAAATTTTACTTTCTAAAATTTTTGAATCTAAGAAACATTGGATTCTAAAAATATAACTATTTTATTTTCAAGAAAATAAAGAATGTACTAACATAAATTCATGGTACATGGACAGTGGATTTTCCTAGCATATGACTGGTAAAAAAAAACCTCTTTGAAAATATTATCAAGACTAAAGGAGGAAATGTAACTTTCATAGATAATGCTCTGGGAGAAATTGTTTGTATATGTATCATTGTTATTCTTGAAAAAACATTTATTTCAAATGTTTTATTTGTTAATGGTATTAACAGAAAACTCAATAACATAAGTAAATTATGGGATGAAGGTGACCTTGGGAATTTTAGGAATGATATATGATTAATACACAATTCCAAGGAAGAGTTTATTATTTCTTCCCATAGACATGATAATGTTTATACACTAAACTTACAAGACCTTATGAGCCAAGAAATACCTTGAATTAATGAAATGGGAGATCAATCTTGGTTATGACATAGAAGACTAGGATACTATAACCTTAGGAACCTATGAAAACTCTCAAAGAAAATACTTATTAAGAATCTAATGGAGCTTAGATTTGGTTCTTATAAAGTGTGTGGTTCTTGTTAATATAGAAAGAAACATAAATAAAGTTTTAAATCAATAGGTGAAGTATCAAATTCTCAAGCATTATAGTTAGTACATATGAATATTTTTGGTCCAACACAAATTGGAAGTATTGGAGGAAAATATTATGTAATTTTTAGTTGATGATTAAACCAGATTTTCATGGTTCTATTTTCTAGAAAATAAATCTAATTATTTTTCTTACTTTAAAACTTTTAGAGCCCAAGTTAAAAATGATAAAAACCTTCCATTGATAAATATTCATAGTGATCATGTAGGAGAATTTCGAAATTCAGATTTTTAAAATTTTTGTAGTAATAAATGCCTTACTAATAACTTCTCACCTCCAAGAACTCCTCGACAGAATTGTGTTGTCGAAAGAAGAAATAGAATTATTCAAGATATAACTAGAACAATGTTGAGTGAATATTATATTGCTAAAAATTTTGGGATAAAGTTGTTAGCACTTTTTGTTATACAATAAATCTAGTTTTAATAAGACATTTTCTTAACAAAACACCTTATGAATTGTGGACAGGTCAAAAAACTATACTTTCTTACTTCATATTATTTGGATGAAAAGTTTACATTTTGAATAATAAATATAACTTAAATAAATTGGAACCCAAGTCCATTGAAGTAATTTTTCTAGGCTATTCCACTACTTCTAAGTCTTATATAGTTTTTAACAAAAATACTTGTACTATTGAAGAAACAATGCAAGTTAAATTTCATGAAACTGATACTTTTGTTTTTAAACAACCCCAACCTACATCCTTAGATGTGTTTTAAAAAACTGATTTTCAAACTATGATAGAAGATTCTTTTAATAAAGAAAAATGATCTGGAAAATATTTCAAAAGCATTTACCCAAAATATTTTTTACCATATATTGATGACCATGTTTTATAAAACCCAAATCAGTTGTTTCTTAAGAATTATCCCAATGATATTATCATTGGTGATGTAAATCAACCTATAAGGACTACAAGTTCTTTAAGAAATGATGTAAAACTTCAAAATTACTTTCCCAATTAGAACCAAAAGGCATTGATGAGATTTAGGTGATGATGATTGTATTAAAGCCATGCAAGATGAGCTAAATGAATTTCAAAGGAGAAAAGTCAGGACCTTGGTTGAAAGACCTAAGGAAACTTCTATAATTGGATTAAAATGAGTCTTCAAAAATAAATGTGATGAAAATGGAATCATAGTAATAAATAAATACAGACTAGTTTCTAAAGGCTATAATCAATAATAAGGAATATACATTAAAGAAAACTATGATCCAATAGATAGATTTTAATTTATTCATACTTTACTTAACTTTGTAGAATTCTTTAATTTAAAACTTTTTTAAATGGATATGAAGTTTTCTTTACTTAATGGATATGTTCAGGAGGAAGTTTTTTTTGAAAAACCTTCTGGATTTAAAGACACAAAACATCCTAAAAATGTTTTCAAACTTACCAAATATTTATATGGACTTAAACAAGCCCCATGAGACTGGTATGATAGAATTATAGGATTTTTTTAAAAAAAGAATTATGTTTAGGGAACTAATGATCAAACTATTTTTATAAATAAATATAAGAAAAATGTTTTTATTGTTCAAATTTATGGACATCATATTTGGATCAATTCAGTAGTCTCTAACTGATTTGTTTTTTAATCTCATGAAATCTGAGTTTGAAATGAGTATGATGGGTGAGTAAAATTTTTTCCTAGGTTTTGAAATTTCTCAAAAACTAGAAGGAACATATATATCACAACATAAGTATGTTAAATATTTTTTTAAAAAGTATGATTATGACAACACTAAAAGTATAAGCACTCCAATCAGTATCTGGAATTCTATTGATCTTGATAAAGATGGGAAACTAGTAGATCAAATATATTTTAGAGGTATGATATGAAGCTTATTATACTTAATGGTCATTTTTCAAGACTTAATTTTTTCAGTATTCTTATGTTTAAGATATCAATATAATCCAAAGGAATCTCATTTAAAAGAAGTGAAAATAATTTTTTTCTCTTTAAAGGGAACGAGGGATTTTGGACTTTTATATACTTTTGGAAATGATTTTGTTTTAAAATATTTTTTGGATTCTGATTTTGGTGGATGTAGAATGGATAGAAAAATTACATCAAGAACAAGTCATTTCTTAGGAGATTCATTAGTTTCTTAGTCTTTAAAGAAGCAACACCCAATTGTACTTTCCACTGATGAAGCTGAATATGTAGGAAGTAGAAGTTGTTGTGCTGAAGTGTTGTGGATGCAACACACACACATAGAATATGGAATGAGTTTTACAAAAACATAGATATTTTTTGATAATACAAGTGCCATTAGCCTAAGAAAAAACCCTTCAAACCACTCTCATTCAAAACACATAGATATTAAGAATCACTTTGTTAGGGATCACACACTTAAAGGAGATATTATTTTACAATTTATCAGAATGAAAGATCAACTTTCTAATATTTTTACAAAATCATTGCCCTCTGAAAGGTTGTTTATTCTTTCCAAAAAAGGAAAGATTGGTTTTTCGTTTATAGTTCAAAAAGAAAAATCCTTATTCCTTATATAATTTTTTGAAAGGTTGTTTTTGGTTTCCAAAAAGGGGAATATTTTTTAGTCAATAAGGTTTCTTTATGACTTTTCCATTCCTATATGTTTTGAAAATCACAAACACATTTTCCTAAGGAAAATTATCTTTTTCTAAGGATTACTTTCTTAAGTAAAATTTCCTTTCTCTAAGAAATGTTTTTACTCTTACCTTCATTTTTTATATCCTATTCAATGTATTCTCAAAACCAAGTAAACTTTTTTACTAAATAAAAAATTTATATCCTTATAAAAATCATCATAATATTATAGTTTCTTGGATATTGAGTCTTTATAAAATTCATAATTTTCAGCAGACTCAGAATTCCTTAGAATTCAGACTCTGAATTCCTCAGAATTCAAACTTGGAATTCTCTGAAATTCAGACTTGGAATTCTATGAAATTGAGACTCTGAATTTTCTAACATTCAGACTCCAAATTCTATGAAATTCAAACTCTTAATTCTATCTCTAAAATTTAGACTCTAAATTCTCTAAAATTAAAAATTCAAATTCTTTAAAATTTTAACTCTAAATTCTTCAGAATTCAGACACTGAATTTCACATAATTCAAGCTCCGAATTAATCAAAATTCACACTCTGAATTCCTTATAATTCAGACATTGAATTCCTCAGAATTCAGACTCATAAATATATAGAATTTAGACTCCTAATTCTTAGAAAAAATGAATCCGAATATGCATTATTTTATATAATCCAATTGTTTAAATGTTTAGACTCCGAATTCTATTTTTTCCTTGATTTTGGATATTATGTTTTTATTAATCTACTTATTTTTTTCTACACATGCTTTTGTTATAAAAAAATGATGTCATAAAATGTCTTTCCAACTAGTCTTTGGTTGAGTGACATGTGTATAGGTCCCTCCGAGATTCAAGGAAAAATATGACCATTATAGGAGGGAGTCGAACATTGAAGATTTTTCCTATAAATAGGAGCTAATTTGAATGATCTCATAATCATTCCAAGATCATAGAGATTACATGCTGTGAAGTGATTTACTAAGAGAGAAATATTATTATTACTTGTGTATTTCATGAACATATTGTTCATCTATAAACATCTTGTTCATCTTGCTTCATTAAACTACAATTGTTGCTGAGTACAATCGAGGGTTTTCAAGGATAGGAAGAAACATGTGATGACTACCTTGAAGTTCGAGGTATTGCGATGATAGCAAGAAAAACTCCTATATTCTTATCGAGGGTTTACCCTGGTGTTGATAAGACATGCTTTCTTGAATGTATAAATCAAGGGAAGTTTATCTAAGGTTGTTGGATACCCTACTATTTGGGTTAAAATATTTCGTACTTGTTTACATAATTGATGTTTAAATTATTATTTTGGATGTATTTTGTGAAGAAAGAAAGTATACATTTTGTATAATTTATTTTAATTTTAATTAATCTGATAAATAATATTCTATATGCTTTAAGGTAGAATCAACTGAACTTAAGTTTCTTTTTCTGATCTATATTTCCGGACCCGAAGTAAGTTTTTTCATAGTTAAGAACTAAAGTGGGTTTGTGAATTTACCTTGTTTAACTTTGTTAAACATATATTTCCATAAGGTTAAAAGTGAAAGTTTTTATACTTACAATTCACCACCCTCTTTTAATTGAGCATCTACATACACTATTTCGATCCTACACTTTCTTACTCAATGCATATGATACCTTATTTTACTTCCCTAGGTGGTAGTGTATTGATAAATAATAATCCTTAATTTGTTTAAGGTGTTTCCTTTACCTCATTTTGATATATTTCTGTGAAGATATAATTTTATACTCTTAGGATCTATGTATATCTCACATTTTTCTCTATAGGGATTATTTATCCATATCTTTAAACTAATTATTATAGATTTTGATTCAATGTCATGATATGAATAGTTATATTCATGGGTCTTTAACTACCTTTATTAATTGGAAATAACTTTATCATTTTACATAATGACATAACCAAGTCTCATATTTGATGAAACACTATATATCACTAATCCATCATTTCCCAACGGTGGATTCAAAATCAGAGTATTCACAAAGCTCCTTTTCAATTTTTAAAAAATTTCTAAACATTTATTTCTCCCTATAAACTTAACCCCTTATGTGTAAGATTAGTTAATGGGTTATACAATCAGGTAAAATTTTAAACAAATCACTAATAGTAACCTGTTAGACCAATGAAACTAAATACCACATTTATATTAATTGGAATAGGTAATTCTTTATCTAACATTGTATTTTAATGACAAACTAATATTACACCCTTATATATAATATGGACAAGAAAACAATCTTTTTGAATCCAAAATACACAATCTCTAAATTTCCCATATAAAAATTTTCTTCTAAGAGTCTCAAGAATAATCCATAATTTATTATCATGGTCCTCATAGATTTTATAATATACAAAGATATAATCCATAAATACCAAAAAAAATCAAGATATTCTTAGAAAACTCTGTTCATTATATCCATAAAAATATATGGTTAATTAGTCAATCAAGATGGAATTATTTTAAATTCACAATGTCCATACCTCATATAAAATTATATATTTAGAATATCTTCTTTCTTTATTTGAAATTGATGATACCTAGAATAAAGGTAAATCATTGAAAAATATTGAGCTATGTGAAGTTGATCAATTAATTCATCAATGAGAGGAAGAGTATACTTTTTATTTATCATAATAACACTTATAATCAATGAAGAGCCTCATAGATAGATCTTTATTTTTAACAAAAAGAACAGGGGTGACCCGTGGTGAAACACTAGGGATTACTTTATCAATAAATACTATAATTATTTATATAACTCAACTAATTCTATAGTTTCCTTCTACAGGGGTCTTTTATAAAGGTTTTTCATTAGGTGATAAATAAACGGAAAACTCAAATTTACACTTTGGTGGGTTTCTAGGAAATTTTTCATGAATTATATCAATGTATTCCTATACAATATGTAAATTATCAATTTTAATATTAAATTTTCCATTTATAGGTTATATTTACTATTCTTATCTAAGAATATCATTTATAAGACCTATTTGGGGTGGATATTGACCTAAATTAGATGTTGAAGTCTCCCCTCTAAAGATAATAAATTCTACATCTTCATTACAAATTATAATTTTTTTCTATTTGAAATAAATTTTTGAATCTTATTTTTAAATATTGTTCATAATAAGGATTATATAAAAATAAACCATAAGTATAACAATAAATTTAGAAAATGGGAATGTTTATGTGCCATAATAGGAACTGAGTGACACATCCTTTTTATTGTAAGATTTTCACTAGGATTTTTGACTGATAATTCCATTCTTATAGTGTTAGGAAAATATCTAACTTTCTTAGAAAACATGGAAGATATAAAAGGGTGATAAATTTTAGGCTATTATTAAAGTACCCATCACCACATCTTTGGTAACTTCAATATTAGCTTTTGTGATTACATAAGCTTGGACATCTCCCCTTGGCCTCTTTTATGGTAATTTTTCTTGATGATTGGGACATTAGTTTGAATATTGCCCCATTAATTTATAGTTGAAGCACTAGATAGTAGTGTTATCTTTCTTCCCCTTACATTAATTATCTCTATGAACCTTATCTCTACACCTATAATAATCTCCAATGCACTTAAAGAATTTTCTAGGATGATTCTTTCCACAATTCTCACATGATGTAAATTGATTTATTTTCTTCTTCTTTTTTTACATGTTCCATTTTTATTATTTTTTAGTTAACTTGTTATTTTATTTATTTACCTAGAATATATAGGTTCAAGGAAATTCCTTTTCTATTTTGATGGAACATAATACTATTTCATCATATGATGAATGTTTTTGAGAAACGAATTCCATTCAAAGACTTTGCTTAATCCTTTCAAATAAATGGCCAATCTTTATTTCCATATTACAAATGTAGTCCATAGAATTACTGTCTAGTATTTTAAATTTATCCTTATACTCCACAAAACGTTTTTATTAATTTTTCTTCAAGTTGAGTAACTTTCTCTATATTTTAGTCTGTTTCTCATTAGGGAAATATTTATCAAATAATGTTACTTTAAAATCTCTCTATTTCATATGTTAAATTTCTCCTTCCTCCCTAGTATTATGGATAAATAACCACCATTGATCTACATCACCATTAAGATAATAAACTCCCCACATAACCTTTTCCTTTTCATTACATCCCAAGGCCAAAAATATATTTTCAAGTGACTTAATTCATTGCTCAACTACCCCTAGATTAAGAGTTTCACTAAGAGATAAAATCTTATGTCACATGAAATGATCTAAAATAGGTGTATCATGTCATAAAACATCATTTTTCTCCATATATGAAAGGTTTTTAGTTATAAATTGGGTTAAATAACCTAATATGGACATGATTTCTTATCTCCAGTACAAGTTGTAAAATTTTTCTCATTAGGGAAATTTATACATTGTCTATGTGTATTGATACCATTTTTTCTAGGAATAATTTCTAAACAATGACATATTCTGGATTATCTCATACCATCATGAATCATAATATAAAATTCTTAATTTATTTTAACACTTAACATAAATTGGCAATTTATGAATGTTCAATATCATAATTATAAACATGATTTATTTGAGAATATATTTAAATCATAAAAATATTTTCAAATATTTAATAATTTTTTGTAAATAAAATGTCAATTATAATAAGCATATCCTCTATTAGTGTCAATCCATGTGTATAGTAAGGGACCATTCACCATGCACTAGAATGATGGCTGATATATACTCAACTAACTCTTTTTGGGTCATTACCCCTAGATGCATATGTGCCAAAATGACATACACTTTTATTATCCATACATAGGTGAATTTATAGGGAAAACATCATAATATATACCTTACCAAAATATTTATGATATAATAAAATAATTAGACACATCCTCAAATTATTTCATTGGGTTATGCTCCTTAAATTATGTTTTATAAATCTTGTTCCCAAGGTCTCTAAAAATCTTCCTTTGATGCCAAATATAGAAATCCCAACTCGAGTAACCTCGTGCTAGTGTCTGATTTATTACATTATTATAATATATAAGGGATATAATCCCAAAGGACTAATTAGTTTAGTAGTATTTATGAATGATATTTATACATTATTCCCATATTATATTGTAAATATAAAATAAATAGCATAATATACACTCTTACATCAATGATATTAATCACAATATCCTTCTTCACATCCTTAGGATATGAAAAAAGGGTGAGATCAAATTCTTAGTAAGATTTACATATAAAAAATATATCATGAGTAAGTAAGTCATAATCAATATATAATGGTAAATAACTAAAAAAAGATTCTATTTAATTAATAACTTGAGAAAAAAATACATCCACAGATAATATCAATGTAATAATATCATGGATAATAATAATTGAATTCTCAATCAAGGAAATGATTAAAATTTTAATTCATGGTCTCAGACATCAGTATATCATTACCATCAAGACCTTTCTCTACGGTAGTTTAAAATATGGATAGACATACCCCCAAACCCATTTAAATTGAAAAAATGATTTATCTCATGATACATGTAATTTCATCATAGGGATATCAATAAATAGGCCCCACCCATCACTGCATTTCCAATTCATTCCTCATATATTTAATGTTGAATTAAATTCATAAACAAATATGCCTTATCAATAAATATTTGTATTGAGTAAAGAATAAAGACTTATCATGGTTTTATATAGCCAATCAAATAGTATTCATATTAAAAATATATATGTAGAAATGATATACACTTTAATCCATAAGAATATCCATTCTAAATAATATATATATTTATGATAAATTTAATATCCAATTATCACAAAAAAGTGAATATTTCAAGGGAAAGTTAATATCTAGATATTAATCAATAGATGAGAGATAACCGTTAGAAAAATAGATTTTGTTGTAAAATCAATTATTTTAAGGAATGGGAATGAAAAATTTAATTTTTATAAAGATTTTAATTTTAAAAATCATTTAATTATTATATAATAATCTAAATATAAAATAATGGATATAGTGGTAGGATATTCTGTTAATGTCATATACGTTAAAAAAAATATTCCCTTTAACTGTTTTACAAATAAAGTTGAAAATAACCCTTTCTGGGAAAACATGAGAAATATTCCTTTAACACCATGTAAAAATTAATTGATAAACTAAAATATTCTTAATAAGTCCTTTGATTAATAAACAAATATTTTGAAAAATAATTTTGAAAAATATGGACATGGAAGAAAAATATACCTGATCAAAAAGAGAAATAAGATCATATTATTAAAAATTCATATTGAAAGAGTAACTTAAATTGAATCATTAATCACCATATGTGAATATATATTCATGTTAAATACCTCAAATGGTTAGTATATACATCACCTAAAATTAAATAGGTTCATAATACCAAATACGACTCAATGGAGTGGAAATTGAGATGAAATCCCATACCTCAGGTCAGATCCATCACATACATTCTATATATTCCAAAATAATAAACCTATTTTAATTGTCTAATTAATTAATGACCTTTATAGTTTATTATTTTAATTATTTTATTTATTAAAATATTATATTTAATCTCTTAATCAATAAAGTTCACATTGAATATTTTTGACAATATTTGGTCATATGTCCAAAATGACTTCGGTTGGTTGACTATGTTAAAAGAGTTCATTGTTCCATAATATATAGAATAATAAACATCATGAAATAATTATCATTTTTTATACACCAATTATACTTTTAAAACCAACCATTAAATATGGTTATGAAAGATGAACTACATTACAATCATAGGGATTGTAGGTCGTACATACTCATGAGTAACATTTTTATTTTTAAATGACCATGATTAAAATATGGTAATTTTTTATCATTTTTTAATGATAATTATATCATAAGTACCATATTGTTTATTTAAAAAAACATATACATACCATTCATGCAATTCGATGGTGAGAAACGAATCACATAGCTTTGTAGAGGTTGTAGTCCACACATACGCCCAAACGACATTATCATTTTTAAATGAATGGAAAGGAAAAAAACTATGTGACATATTAAAATTTTATAATGATAATAATTTCATTAATATCATATATATACATTAAATACATCATTATAACCTTCCATGATAGGCGGTTATGAAAAATAAATTACACCGGTTCGTGAGGTAGTTGTCTGCCGTACTCACAAATGACAGATTCATTTCCAATTTGACAGAAGAAGATAATGACATATGTTATTACATTAAAATAATAACATATTATTATATTAAATATAGTGGTGTTATTATTTTATACTTATTGAATACATTTTTAAGGAGGTGGAAGAATAAAAAAAATGAAAATGCATGGTTAAGTACTATACCTCTTCTATAAACAATATATTTAGTTTTAGAACTAAACCCGTCAAAAGATGGTTTTATAATAAAACCAAGGAATATAAGTCATGTGGAAATATTTATTTAAGGTGTTTAGGTGGGTCTTAGTTGTATTGAAAGGCTCTTTAAGTTTGGATAAAAGAGGATAGGGGTTGTCCTTTTATAAGTGGGGGAGAGGACACACTTGGGTTTTTTAAATAAAATTTATTAATTTCTTACTCAAGATAAATAGATCCAAAATGTACAATTTGTGAATATTATATTATTTAGTACTATAATATTTCTAACCAATAGAAATTAGACAAAAGTTTTGGTCATTTTAATCATTGTATCATTAGTTTAACCCCTGATAAGTCGGTTTTAACATTAAACATGTTTACAGATTTTTACTGTTTTTACTATTAACCACAGAAAAATTTAAGTTAACCTTATTAAATAATATTAATTATAATTAATTGAAATATGGAATCCATTTTATCAAATCAAATTCATATAAGTGTTAAAATTTACTTTAAAATTAAACCTGAAAAATGCAATCAAAAATGGTTTTTCATAAAAATATATTTCTAAGTATAAAAATGTTTTTATGAAAAATTAAAGTTTAAAATTCATTTAAATGACCGTAATTTTATTATAAATAAAATAAATTAATATTTTTTATTTTAAAACATTATAAAATAAAATGTAACTTAGTAAATTATTGAAATGAAAAGATAATTTTCAATAGAAATTAATATTTTTCACTCTTCATTGAAAAACCAAAATTTTCAAAAGAACACAAAAATTCACTATAATAAAATTTTTACATGATGAATTATAAAATGAAGTTCATTTTTTCAAGTTAAAAATATATAATTTTTAAATAAAAATTTAAAATAGAACCATATAATGCAGGAAAATTCAATTTGATTAAAAATAATGTTTTTTTCCTTTTGATCCAAAAGTTTATAATATTATTACAACAATGTAAACTATAATTAATTTATATTAATAAGTCATGAAAATGAATTATTCTAAAATATATTGGTTTATTACATATTCCAGGACATCAATGAATAATATTATGATATAATATCATTATTTATGCAGAAAATAATAAGCTGTGGCATTTGATTAATGTATACCACATGAAGAAGTAATAGAATACCCAATCCAGTCGGGTATTTGAATGAGAATTTATTTAAGTAATTATCATATGATATTTAATATGAAATAATTTTTAGAATTATTTTGGATATAATTTAAGAGTTAATTAGAAAAATTAACTTGATTAATGTGCTTGATGTTGACCTTCATTGGGTTTCAATATTCATGGAAAATTACTATAATAATAGTGTGAATCATATTCATGATATTATTTTTTTAAATTAAAATAATATTTTTATGTGACAAATATTTGTAAGAGAAAATATACAAATCTAATTATTTGTGTAAGATAATTTCTGATAATCCTGGTATATCTTTATTGTAAAGACCCGAAAATTACATGTATTCTTTTTAATTATATGGGAATTTTATGAGTCAGTGAAAATTGACGGCGCATGATTCCAAGGACCGAAGTGCCCAGAATAAATTTCTGAACTTTTTTTAAGTACATTCAGTAAACATGCAATCATGTTTTTATAACTTTTGAACTGGTTCTTGAAATTGAAATCTGAGGACACCATTGAACTCGTAGCGCCGAAATTCTCTTAAAGAGACCTTCACCTTGACTGTAGTAGGTCGAGGGTGGAAGATTGTTTTTCACTTTTTCATGGAAGAAGTAAAATAAAATAATTAAATTTTTTTGAAACCTATCTTTTGAATTTATAGAGGTAGGGACCAACCGAGCTAGAAAAACCTCCCAATTTGAATTCATGGTGGTGGGGACCACCCGAACCCCTCTTAATGGGGGAAAACCTCTCAACTCTTCAATTAATTAATTGTTCCATTTATTTCTGCCAACTTTAATTATGCCAACATAAATTAATTTGATAAACCTATTTTAATTTGTTGGGTCCTCATTTCCTTGGGGAAATCATTGGAAAAAGGGAAAACTTTGCAAAAACTCTTCGTCCAATGAAGAACACCCTTTCCAACAAAGATTGAGGAACTGACCCTGAGCATGGATCAGAAGTGATTGGAGGAAGCAAAAAATGACGACGTTCTTCAATGAATTCATCTTCTACCTCTAGACTCCTACAATGAATGAAAAGATAGGGGTGTGATTTGTTTGATCTTATTTAATTTCTTTTACGTTGACTCTCTCCCCAGGAGCCGCTTGATACCGCTCTAACACGAAGGGTGCTGGACAAACAAACATGGCCCGACCACTCTAAATCCGTTGTGGTTTTTGATGTGTTCTTCACGATGGAGGAGGATGATGACTGGTACTTGCGACTAAGGCCTGTAGGACTCGGGAGCGGGGGTTAGAACACTGTCCGACCGCAAAAACAGTAGCGACACAATCACACCGCTAGTGGAGGGTCGTGGCCTGTCATTTGCGGCGGAGCAGAGGTGGTGGTCAGCCGTGCGAAGGGGAGGCAGTGGCGCGTGTTCGTACTGCCGGCATGCAAGATCCGCGACACGAGGTTGAAACGATGAAGGAGGGCGGTCGGATTTCTGCCGACTGCCAGTGGTGGTGTAGTGCGCGACCGCACCACGGAGGAGGGATGATCATTCGTCCAGCCATGGGCCACCCAGCGTGGGCCGGGCTGGACCAGATCCGGACCAGCTTCGACTCTTTTCACTCTTTCGGCCATAGCTTGAGCTATGGGTGTCCGTTTCACAAACCATCTATGGTGCCAGAAACCCTGGATCCAGACGGTCCTTTTTGTATACCCCAATTGAGTTTTGAATAAAGTTGAGGGTATGGTCGGGTTGGATTGAACATGAAACAACTAAGCACTCAGGACTAAAAGGCCAATAACTTATAGACCAGGCGTCTTATTGATGCACCGTCTATTTTGTTGTGACCCTTATCACGTGGAGGTCCTTTGGGATACTTCTTCATGGGAATTCTTTATAGTTGGAGTATCGACCAGTGGCTTGAGGAGTGGACCCTCCCAAAATCAAGCGAGCTTAGTGTGGGAACCCTGTGGCTAGCTGTAACGTGATAAAGGGATCCTATCTGGGTCTGTGTTTTGGGATCCTACATGGCTATATGTTCAAGAGTCCCACTTAGTCCACTCTAGGAAATCCATATGGGACTACTCTATGATCCTACGTGGGTCTAATGTACTAGGATCCTATGTGGGTCTGATGATTTAGGATCCTACATGGGTCTGCCTCTTAATAGAGTAAGATTATTCAATAGTTACATATAATCATCTTTACTACCATACCTATGTTATACCTGGTGTGAGAAAAGTCGTTACCTTTGTGGTAATCTTCTGTGTGGCGTACTTTTGTGGTACTTACCATCGTGGTGATATCTTTGTGATATTCTTCTTTGTGGTGTACCTTTGTGGTACTTACCTTCGTGGGGGTTACCTTGGTGGTATTATTTCCTTTGTGGAACAGTTGTACATTGGCTAAGGATTGGGTCCTTGTGTTTCTTCATGAATGAGGTGGGTATATTTGATAACTTAGGTATATGTATGGTCATATAACTAAGTAGGGTTGTCAGTTTTTTTCATTCTTTGTGATTTAACCTTTTTGGTTTTTGTGAGACCTTTGAGGGTCTCGGATTCCCTAGTATGTATCGTTATACTCACCCCTACATGGGATACGCCCACACCTTGTTGTGTTCGGTGCAGATGACGGACAACGCTGACTGAGGACAAGGGTACCAGGTTTGGAGGCAGCTTGGAGGTGGACCTTAGATGAGGCATACCGTAGAGACGACCATTTGAGAGCTGTACCTACCCTTCAGGTAGGATCCTTGGTAGGTGTTCATAGGAGCTGTTTCAGTTTACTTGTACTTTTCATTATTCTTGTACTTTCCAGTTGGGCTTGTATTCTTGCCCCTTTTTTTATTACTATGAACACCCTATTTAATATACAGTTTACTTGTTTTCGTATCTTGCTGTGTGCCTAGTTGTGTGTGTTTATAGGTTATAAAGGAAATGCCTTCCTGGTTTTATGGAATATGCCTTTTGGTGCTAGTCACCAGCCCCTGGCCTATGGAATGTGGGCTTGGGGTAGTCGTGGCACAGGCTCCGGGGAACAGGTCATGACGAATTGGTACCATAGGAGTTGGTTCTACCGTAGAAAATTGGACTCTGAATTTTTTTAATGACAATATTTTTAAGTGTAGCGAGTGTGGAGTGTGGTTATCAGTTTAGGGAATCCAGTGTTGGTGCGGTGGCCGACATATCCACATACCAGGACCCTGAATTCTGATTCCTGACTCGGTACACAAAAACACTTATTGCATGTGTGTTTTGAAAAGTTTTCTTTCTAATATTTTGAGTGAGCTCACCAGGTATAACTTATTAACCTTTTCACACCTATTTCTTTTCAGGATGAATCCAATAAGACATCTAGATAGGGTTCTGGGTATAGTACGTGATGACAGCCCACCGAGCGACGAGGCCTCAGTGCATGGCCCCTTATCAGTAGGGGAAGCAGTGGAGGCAGCAATGGTACCATTACCTGCTGGGCCACCAATTACACCTGCCCCAGCAGTAGAGGGTGCACACCGCTTGAGCGTGTTGCATGCGTTCCAATTCCAGAGGGCACCCAGGTCTAGGGGCAAGATGTACCACAGGTGGGTGAGGATTGGCTAGAGGCTGTGGTGAGAGTCTTCCAAGTAGTAGGGAAACTAGATGATCTCATGGTGATCCTTACTGCCAGTCTTCTATAGGGAGTATCAGGCAGATAGTGAAGCTATATACTCCTAGTTCACGACAAGGTGACACTTTTCTAAGAAAACTTCAAGAGCCAATTTTAGGCATAGTTTTTCCTAGTGACCCTTCACGTAGTGTGCATATAAAAGATTATTCATCTGAAGTAGGGCAGTATGACTGTGGATCAGTACTCAGTGAGGTTCACAGACCTCTCGAGCTACTCCACTAATATGGTGTGAGACCCAATCTTTAGGGACCAGACCTTCGAACATGGACTCAGGTGGAAGATTAGGGCTTCAATGATTTCTCTCAACATACTGACGCAGCTGGGGGTGTTAGAGAAAGCCCAATTAGTAGAGAGTTTTCTTGCTAAATAGTCACCAACAGTGAGACCAACTACCAGACATCACGTGGAGGATTCTTTTACAGCTGGTAGAAGATAGATGTCACATAGGTCCAAGAGGAACCAACCTACAGGTGGATGACCGCAATATCTAGGGTCAGTTGTACGGGGCACCAGAGACAAATCCAATCATGCGAGGAGAAATCAGTGTTATGCATGCGGCAGGTAGGGTCACGTGGCTCAAGAATACCCGACCGACTGTACGGATGATCAGAAGAAGATCAAAGGACCACCCAGGCAAAGATAGAGGTTAGACCGAGGTGGTCCGTAGAGAGAAGGTAGACGTGCCAGAGGAGCTAGCCGTAAAGCATGCAGTGGGAGACGATTCAAGATGTTACTGCCACCATCACCAGGTGGTCCACCCTGACCACATGGAGCAGGTGGACAGGGGCGAGCTCTGCTTCAGGAAGATGAGGCCTACGATCACGGCGCTCTGGAGATGATACGAGGTATGATCTATATCTAATACACCTTAGTTATAGTACTTATAGACATAGGTTCCAATCATTATTTTATTGCCATTTCCCTTATTTAGATCTCGGAGATTACTATAGAGACGTTTTCTAGATCCTTATGGCTAGAGACTCCTACAAGAGAGAATTCAATGATTACACACTGGTGACGATAGTGTGAGCTTACTCTAGGAGGCTTGAGCTTCGGCTGGGATCTCCTAATAGAGACACCGAGGCCTTACAACATCATCATGGGTATTGACTGTTTATCTACAGTCCATGCTTAGATTTACTGTATTAGGTGAAAAGTGCGGTGTATCCATGAGGATGGGACTAGTTTTACCTTCACCGGCAAGAAGAGAGACTTTGCAGCATAGGATGGACTTACCCAAAGAAGAGTATAGTCGATCACTCATTAGTTGGATAGCCTTACCCTCAGAGTCGTTAGTGTGGAGAGTCTGAGTTATCCTGTAGTGGTGGACCAGTACGCGGATGTCTTCCCTAATGATGTTCCATGTCTACCTCCACACAAAGAGCTATACTTTTACAATGACTTGTACCCTGGGACGACACCAATATCTACACCAGTGTATCTGATGGCTCCTGTGGAGCTTCGTGAGATGTGGGTATATCTAGAGGACTTGTTGGGGAAAGGATTCATCCGATCCAGTGTTTCTCCTTGGGAAACTTTAATTTTGTTCTCCAAGAAGGCCGATGGGAGCATCAGACTTTGTGTTGACTATCGATACCTGAACTGGGTAACTGTGAAGAATAAGTACACACTCCCAAGGATTGACGACCTCTTTGATCAGCTAAATGGAGCACGATGGTTCTTGAAGATAAACCTCAGATTAGGCTATCACCAGCTCAGAGTATGAGATGAGGATATGTAGAAGACAACTTTCAGATGTCGGTATTCCCACTACAAGTTCTTAGTTATGCCGTTCGGTGTGACCGATGCTCCAGAAATGTTCATGGGACTCATGAATAGGATCTTCCCGCCATACCTTGATCTCTTTGTAGTAGTCTTCATCGACAAAATTCTAATATACTCAACTACTGAGGAGGATCATGCCTATCATTTGTAGATAGTTTTGGACGCACTCCAAGAGAACCAGATTTATGGTAAGCTCTCTAAGTTCCATTTATGGAACCGAGAGGTTCACTTCATGGGACATTTCATCTCAGAGGCTAGAGTTGTGGTGGACCCATAAAATATTGAGGTGGTACTTTCTTGGGAGCCACCTAGGAGTGTGACAGAGGTACGAAGTTTCCTTGGTTTGGCCAGATACTACTGGAGGTTTGTGCCCGTTTTCTCTAGAGTTAAAACACCGTTATCATTGTTGACGAAGAAGGGGAAACCCTTCATGTAGTCAGAGAGATGAAAACAGAGTTTACAAGAGCTAAGGAAAAGGCTAACTAGTGCCCCCATCTCGAGGCTTCCGGAGGAGGGCGTTGGGTATGTAGTCTAATGCGACGCCTCAGGGACTGGGCTCAGATGTGTCCTGAAGTAGGAGTGAGCAATTATCACATATGGTTCTCGATAGCTGAAGTTAGAATTAGTGGTCTTCGCCTTGAAGATGTTGCGACATTACTTGATGGGAAAACATTTTACAATCTAATCGGACCACAAGAGTCTCAGGTATATATTCTCTCAGAATGACCTAAACCTGAGATAGTGACGTTGGCTTGAGTTCCTCTAGGAATATGACTTCGAGATAGTCTATAATACTGGGAATGAGAATGTTGTATTAGATGCTGTCATCAGGAGATCTGGTATATAGCTGCTAGGTGAGGCGACAGAGCAGCTGGCTACTTTACGGTTATCCTTTGTGGAACAAGATGGAGAAGCTTTTCTTTAGTCTCTTACAGTCACTCCCCCACTTATTCAGTGAGTTAGGGAGGTGCAATGTGGGGACACTGACTGTGAGACTTGACGTGTTCAGATATCCTCAGGGCAAACACCAAATGGATATTTTGAAGGTGGGGAGCACGCCATCCTTTTCAGAGGACGTACCATGGTACCCGTGTCACTTCAAGAAGAAGTGTTATGGGAGTTCCATACATCACCTCTAATGGTACATCCAAGAGTGGTGAAGATGTACTAGGATCTCCAACGATAGTACTGGTGGCCAAGAATGAAGAAAGCAGTAGCAAGGTTTGTCTCTCGGTGCCTCACTTGTCAGCAGGTGAAGGCAGAGCATCAGGTACCAGCAGGCTTAGTTCATCCTTTAAAGGTCCAAGAGTGGAAGTGGGATGGTATATCCACGTAATTCGTTATAGTACTTCCATTTTCATCTAGGGGTCATGATTCTATTTGTGTGATCATCGACCAACTCACCAAGTCGGCCCACTTCCTACCGATCAGAGAGCAGGGTTCAGTAGAGATCTTGGGATGCATATATGTGAAGGAGATTGTGCGGCTACATAGAGTACCCTCGATGATTGTATCCAACAACGATGCACATTTCACTTCCTTTCTATGGAAGGGGTAATAGGAGGCTTTCAGGATGCATCTTCATTTAAGAACTGCCTTCCATCCTCAGACGGGTGGCCAGACTGAGTGGACCATTCAAACCCCTGAGGACATGATACGTTCTTACTTCCTCAACTTCGGTCATAGCTGGGAGGATCACTTGCCCTTGGTAGAGTTTTTAAACAACAACATATATCATTTTACCATTGGGATGAAAACTTTCGAGGCTTTGTACGACTGACCATGAAGATCGCGTTTGTGATGGACTGACCTAAGAAAGTTATCACTTATGGGACCAGAGATAGTACCGGCTACCCTAGAGAAGGTGAAGATAATCTAGGAGCAGATGAAGAATGCACAGAGTATGCATAAGTCTTATGCTGACATGAGGTGAAGACCTCTGGTGTTCGAGGATGGTGACCACGTCATTCTACGGGTCTCACCTCGATGAGGTTTGCAGAGATTTGGCTGGAACGACAAGTTATCTCGGAGGTTCATCAGACATTTTTAGGTCTTCAACAGAGTTGGCTAGGTGGCTTACCGCTTATATCTTGCACCTCAGCTGCACCGGGTGCATGACGTCTTCCACATATCCCAGCTGAGAAGATACGTGCATGACCCTTCACACATCATTGACTGGGGAAAGCTAGACATCGATGACGGGGAGTCGTTTCTGGAGGTTCTAGTGGAGATTGAGGATTGATAGGAGGGAGTCCATCATGGGTGATCAACAACTTTGGTACTTGTACATTGGCATCATGGGAACCTCCAAGAGAGAACATGGGAGCAGGAGGCTCAGATTTGTGCTCAGTACCCCCACTTGTTTTCCAAGTTTTCGTAATGTGGATTTTGGGGATGCAAAGGCCTAAGGTGGGGAGAATGTAAATACATAGATATTCCATGTAATTTTTTTTAATTATATGGGTATTTTATGAGTCCTTGAAAATTGACAGCGCATGATTCTGATGGCCAGAGTTCCTGGAATAAATTTATGAACGTTTTTTAAAGTATGTTCAGTGAACGTGCGAGTAGGTTTTTATAACTTTTGAAAAGGTGCTCAGAATTGAAATCCAAGGACACCGTTGAACTGGAAGCACTGATATTCTCTTAAATAGACCTTCACATCGACCGCAGTAGGTTGAGGGTGGAAGATAGTTTTTCACTTTTTCGTGGAAGAAGAAAAATAAAAAAATTAATATTTTATTTTTCTTTTGAAACCTCTCTTTTGAAATTTTGAAGGTGGGGACCACCCAAGCCATAAAAACTTCCCAATTTGAATTCATGGTGGTGGGGACCACTTGAACACCTCTTAATTGGGGAAAACCTATCAACTCTCCAATTAATTAATTGAGCCATTTATTTGATCCAAATTTAATTGTGCCAATGTAAATTAATTTGATAAACCTATTTTAATTTTTTGGCTCCTCATTTCCTTGGGAAAATTGTTGGAAAATGGGAGAACTTTGGAGAAACTCTTCCTCTAATGAAGAAATAAATCTCCAATGAGGAATGAGGAACCAAACCCGAGCCTGGATCAGAAGTGATTTGCGGAACTAACAAACGCTGATGTTCTTCAATGAATTCATCTTCTACCTCTTGACTCTTCCATCGAGCAACAAGGTAGGGGTGTGATTTGATTGATCTTCATTAATTTATTTTATGTTGAATCTCTCCCCTTGAGCCACTTTATATTTCTCTAATGTGAAGGGTGCATGCCAAACGAACATGGTCTGACCACTCCCCAACCTTTTTGGTTTTTGATGTGTTCTTTACGATGGAGGAGGATGACGATTGGTACCAGCGACTGGTGCTGGTAGGAGTCGAGAGCAGTGAACGACACACCAGCTGGCCATGAAGACGGAGACGACGCAAACACATCACTAGTGGAAGGCCTCGGCCTTTTGTCCACAGCGGAGCAGAGGCGGCGGTCGGCGCACGACCAGCCGCACAAAGGGGAGGTGGCGATGCATGTCCACACTGCCGGCGTGCATAAACCATGACACGAGGCCGCAACAGAGAAAGAGGGTGGCCAACTCGCTTCCGGATTCCAATGGTGGCACAACATGAGACCATTCCACGAAGGAGGGCTGGCCATCTGGCCACTCAAGGGCCAGACCAAGCGGGCTGGGTTGGTCGGACCGGGTCGGACCAGACCAGAACCAGCTTCGACCCTTTTTTCTCATTCCATCATAACTTGAGCTACAAGCATCCATTTGATAAACCGTATATGGTTCTGGAAACCTTGTATTGAGATGATAATTTTGGTATATGCTACTTGAGTTTTGGATAAAGTTGGTGTATGGCCAGTTTGGATTAAACACGAATCCAACCGGGCCCTCAGGACTAAATGCACAATAATTTATAGACCATGCATTCGATTGATGCACCGTCTGTTGCATTGAGAAACCTATCATGTGTAGGACCTTTGGGATACTTATTAATGGTACTTCTTGGTAGTTGGAGTATCTACCTATGGCTTTAGGAGCGGACCCTCCTGGAATCAAGCGAGCTTAGTGTGGGAACCCTATGGCCAGCTGTAACATGATAAAGGGATCCTATGTGGGTCTGTGCTTTGGGATCCTACATGGGTCTGTGTTTTATAGTCCCACTTGGACCGCCCTAGGAAATCCACATGGGACTACTTTAAGATCCTACGTGGGTCTGCGGTACTAGGATCATATGTGGGTCTGTTGATTTAGGATCCTACGTAGGTCTACCTCTTAAGAGAGTAAGACGATTTAGTAGTTACATCTAATCATCTTTACTACCATACTTATGTTATACCTAGTGTGAGAAAAGTATTTACCTTTGTGGTAATCTTTTGTGTGGCGTACCTTTGTGGTACTTACCTTCATGGATATATCTTTGCGATATTCTTCTGTGTGGCGTACCTTTTTGGTACTTACCTTCATGGTGGTTACCTTCGTGGGATTCTTTCCTTCATTTAATAGTTGTACTTTGGCTAAGGATTGGGGCCTTGTGTTTCCTAATGAATGATATGGGTATACTTGATAACTTAGGTATATGTATGGGAATATACCTAAGTAGGGTTGTCAGTTGTTTTCATTCTTTGTGGTTTAACCTTTGTGTTTTTTGTGATACCTTTGAGGGTCTCGAGGTCCCTACTGAGTATCGTTATACTCACCCCTACATTGGCTACGCTAGCACCTTATTGTGTTTGGTGTAGACGATAGACAATGCTGACTGAGGATAAAGATACTAGGTCTGGAGGTAGCTTGGAGGTGGAACTTAGACGATGCATACCATAGAGATGACCATTCGAGAGCTGTACCTACCCTTCAGGTATGATCCTTAGTGGTTGTTCACAAGATCTGTTTTAGTTTACTTGTACTTTTCCGTTTTCTTGTACTTTCTAGTTGGGTTTTTATTCTGGCCTCTTTTTTTCTTACTATACACACCCTATTTATTATATAGTTTACTTGTGTTCTTATCTTTCTGTGTTCTTAGTTGTGTGTGTTTACAGGTTATAAAGGAAATGTCTTCCTGGTTTTAGGGAATATGCCTTTCAGTGCTAGTCTCCATCCCCTGGCCTATGGAAGGTGGGCATGGGGTAGTCACGACACGGGCCCCGGGGGATGGGTGATGACATTTATATCGAAGAAATAATGATTCAATGATGGGAAATTCTATAAGAATATGATAACTTATGCCTAAGTATTTAAATAATATGATTTAAATCATTCACGATCTAAAAGAATTTTCAAGGCCAATATGATTTTTATAAATTGTTAAAGGCTTGGATAAATTATACAAAATAGATAGAATTAAATATTCTTATACATGAAGAGAACATAGAATAACGAAGAGGAATTTCTGTTATTGGATCAACATTGAAGAAGGAAGGAGACCGTGTGACGTAGTATAAACATATTCATGTGTGACTTAAGAGTGTAAAGTATAGTGTAAATTGTGATAACACTATATTAAGTAGTCTAAATATCCTCCTATGTGGATTCATTGGTTAAGATGCAGTGTGACTCTATATTAGTGATTATAATTGATATATATAGTGGAAAATCCATGTTGGAGTGATTAAACAACATGGAAAAGAGTAATCTCACATTGATATTGAATGTTGTAAATCATTGTGTTTAGAGATATTAATTACTCCATAATTTGAGGTGAGGCTATGATTAAATAGAAGATTGGATCAAGGCTTTAACTAGATAAAATTTTGGAATTTAAAATAAATTATTTATAAAAATAATGGGATCAGTAATTCACTCCCTCCGCCTATCAGTGATCTCACATTGATCTATGCTCTATATGTGATATCATAAGGAATGTATCATATGAAATATCTAAATAACTATTAAGTATGGAGAACATCAATTCAGTATATAGCATGGGCGTTCCCACTTTCAATGGTGAGAACAATCATGACTGGAGAAATAGGATGATACCTTATCACATATCACTTGTGTTACAAATGAGAGATACAACTACAATGAGATTTCCACCCTTTAATGAGAGTGATGCTATAAATTTTATAGATAATAGAAATCTTGAAAAGTATGAAAAACCTATAATTCCAATTTTATATCACTCTCTAATAAAGTTTATAATAAAGTTTAGGGAATTATAACTACAGAAAATATTTATGAAAAATTAAGGAGAATATATAAGGGAAATGTAAAAGTCAAGGAAGTAAAAATACAAGTGTGGAGAAGTATAATATATAAAAATGGATGATGATGAGAGTATTTTGGACTACTTTATAAGAGTAAATGATATTGTTAGCAATATAAGAGGTTTTGGTGAGAGGCTGGAGGACTCAACCATTGTGAAAGAGTTAATGAGAATTTTTTTAGATAGATTTGATCTAAATGTTTATGCACTCAAAGTTTGAGGGTATCTATTACTGGATGAATTACTCAATATTTTCAAAGTATAAGAAATTAGAGAATAACAACCATTAAGAAGGAATAAAAATAAAAGATAGATTTTTAATCCATGATAAAAGGTAAATTGAAAGAAATAGATGAATCAGAGTCAAATGATATTTAACATGAATAATCAAGGGATGATTTCATCGAGATAATGGCCTTATTTACAAATATGTATAAATAAATGAAGAATATGAAAAGTAAAGAATCCACTAAAGTGATTCAATAGTAATGGAGTTGTAAATTTTTTATATGAATTTCCAAATAAGAAATATAATGTCATTAAGATAGATAAAGATGAAGACTAATTCAAGATAAAATATTAGATAAATAGAAAAGGTGACTATAATAAAAAAATAATTTATTAAGGAAAAATAGAAGAAATTTGATGAGCATGGAAGCTAAGGAATTTTCATCATCAAGTAGTGGGACAAAAGCTGAATGATCTTCCATAAATTAGGTGTCTTTAATGGGAAAATCTAAAAAATATAAAGGCACATTTTAAGGTGTATAAGGTGAAGAGATAAATGAACTATAATGTTGATTACAATAAAATCTAGAAACTACTATTTAGAAAAACAGGAAACTCAAGAAAGAGAAAAGAAAATAAAGTAGGGTTAACAGTTTTTCATGAAATAAGAGACCCATATTATTAAGATAAGAGGATATATAAATAAATTATATAATATAGAAAGGAAACCAAAATATTTTGAATAAAATCACCTGTAAGAGTATATATTTATGATAATTAAATTAATTTCTTTCAAGAAAAAAAAAGAATAGGTTGAATATATCCAAACATGAAATGATGGTTAATGTTCTTGATAAAGGACTTATTGATAAAGAGGTATGATTATCTAATAAACAATCTATGTTACTTTAAACTCAAATTGAGTTGAATAAGATGAAATAATACTTCTCCAAAGTAATTAAACTTAAGTGTGAATCTTCTTAAGATTCTTAGAATAATGGTCCCAATAAAATGTTTGAATCTATACCTAATGAATCTCAATGTACATTTGTTATTTATAATAGTGGAGGATTGAAAGTAAAGATTGAATCCGTTCGAAAGATAAAAAAAATGAGAAAATATCTCTCATAAAGTAATAGTGGACTAATTTATCTAGAATGTTTCCACCCAGGAAGAAATATTCATCGTCTATGAAAAGACAACAACAACAATCTTCAATGTAGAACTACTATTAGTTTCGAAGATCATGGTTCAGAGGAAATTGTTGGTGTTTTTGAGTGATTGGTCATAATTCTTATAATTTTTGGTATAACATGTCACTACTAATAAATAAGAATTATTAAAAGTGGATCAATAAAAATAAAATTAAATAAAATTATTAGATAAATAAATATATTATCCAGAAAACATCTAATCCACCAACACAAACAAATATGAATTCTATGATGAAGTTTGTGGAAGATTATAGTAGTATGGTCACACATGTGTGAAATGTATGACCGAACATCTAGGATATATTAACAATATTTTGAAATAGAAGTGGTTTTAGGAAGAAGATAGTGATAAGTCCTGTGAAGATTTTGAGAAGTCTAAGAAAGTTAAAAAAGTTTGGCTAGTTGTTTGGATAAATCAATTGAAATTCGATAAATAATTGGAAGAAGCTGAAAGTCATTGAAAAGATGAAAAAAAATTTGTTATAGAAAGTGAGGTTAGATTTTATTATAAGTCATTTAAAAATGATGACTTGAAAATTATAAAGTGTGAAAGGTGTGAACAAAGTGGGAATTACAGAAAATGTTACATGGAAATTATACCAACCAAAGAATAATTCATGAATAAGATGTGTATGGAACAAATAAATTCTTATGGCACTAAATTGGAAAATACATCAACATTAGAAGTGTCAATTGGTGGGGAAAAATAAATCATAAATTTTGACAAAACAAAGAAAGAAGGATCATCTCATACTGAGTTTAAGAATAATAATAATTTTAGATTCATATGAGACTCTTAGTCTACATGTATATTATATATAAGTTTGGTATCACTACTTATTACCATATTATTTTTATATATAAAATAAAATGTAGGTAATGGAAGAATAATTGTTTTTCATCATGGAGAACACATATTTCTATGATGATGAATAAAGTGGATCCCTTCATGGATAGAAACAATGAAGTTAAGGTATGATCATCAAACATTGAAAACTTCTTTGATTATGTAAAACTATTTCTTAAGGGGAGTGATGAATAATGATAAAGATGAGATAAAAGGGGAGTAATATTTTATACACTTGAATTGTTTTGATGTATTTGTTAAGATTTGTGTAGGATATCTATTGAAACAATTTCATAGATAATCCTTGAAATGAAAAGGTTGGAATGGGATTGAGAATGGAATCACATTACTAAATATTTTTTGGATGGATTTGATGGTTTGGTGACATCAAACTTATTTTCTACACCGAGTTATCCCATATAGGCTTATATTTCATTAAAAAAAAGTTCACTTATTTTTGAAAAGTATGATTCCATTCCTTGAGTTGAGATAAATCAAAAATGGAGTTTTTGATGTTGGTTGAAGTTCTAGTGGAATTGATTAACCCAAAATACACCTTTTTATTTATTATTAATAAGGGGGACAATAAATTTATATATATTCACATATTGATATAATGAATTGTTTGGTGGCATTGAAAACAAATTCATAGTGGGATATTGTTGATCCCAATGAAGTTGACTTGTATTTTTTTGTCTATAAGGTATGACATCTTGGTTATTGAAAAAGGATGTCAATTTGTGTAGTTCAAAATATGATTATTTTTTAGATATTATCAAATGATAAAGACGTGTTTCAATTATGAAACATTTTTTATGACACTATTAATAAGAGTAATTAAAGAGGCCCATAAAAAAGTCCATTATTAGATGATGAAATCATTAGTGAGAAGTACATTAAAACATATTTAGGTTATTGCATGATGAATTTTGAAGAAGGAATTTTAGTAATGATTAGTATTATATTCCGTAAATATAATTTCAATAAATTATCTTTTAGTGGTGGGAATTTATCAAAAAATTGGGCCAGCCCCAATCTATCCAGTAGGCCATATCAACAAAACATTTGGGAGGATATATCACAACACATGAACTAGACTACATGGCTAGGTATGAGGTAGTAGTGGGAATTCATAACACCTTTAGAGAGTGAAAAAGTATGTACATTGAGGTATGGAATACACAGTGTAAGAAAATAGAATGGAAGTGTGTCAATCATGTGTGCGGTGTGGTTTTAGGAGAGTACCCTAGACTATTCACATTGAGATGCTTAAAGAACAAGCTTTCTTATATAGTGGAACCTCATGCTCATAAACTACTATGTGGGAAAAATGACATTTTGATAACTATAAATAAATTTTAAAAAACTTGTATAGATATAAAAACATCATATAGAAGCATCCCTATCATTTTATCAAGCCTAGAGTGTCTTCTTCCCCATGAATCCACCTGTACAAAAACTCTTAGATTGAATACACGTGTTATCACTGATTGAACACACACCTAGATCAACTATGAAAATTATTTAGATCAATAATGTGATAGATTTGGATCGACAGTGTCCAGAACAATTATTTGATTTCAAACACCCCAAGTGGATGTACAAAGGCTACAGATTGATGAAACCTTATTTGGATTAACTGTTCTGAGTTCAGTAAACTACATAGTATTGAGATGATTATATTTTAGATGTGTTAATATTACATTCAAATTATATCTTTCATTTGAATATTTACCATGAAGAGATGACTATTTTGATTTTTCACTAGAAAAACGGAGAGGCTGAGATATAGTGTTCTTACATTGGAAAGGGGAAAATTGATCTTGAAATGATCTTTCATGAATGAAATATTACTTACATTCATTAATTGATTGATAAGATTAACAACAATTACATCTAAACATTGACATGCCATCCCAAAATCGAACCATGAAACATACTGGTTCGGGACATAGTTTTATCGGTTCATACTGAGTACTCCATGTATTTTATAGAGTCTTGAGTTGATTCATATGTCATGATACATGCATGAATATCACATCATATCGAGCTATGGTATTTTATGAATGGTGAGTAAATTCAGAGATTTTGGGTATTTAAGATGAAGTGCATTAACATTCCATGCATGAATGCATGCTAAATATTGTGTTTGTGGGAGGAAACAAAGGATCCATATGCATAGGTCAAAATAAAATAAATCTTCAAGATACACACGATAAGTTTAGTAATTTAAGTATAAATTAAGAATTTATGTAATGTCCCCAACTCAGAATCCACTATGAATTCTTCCCCGAGCCGGGATACCACATAAAATTAGGAAATACTCCCCATACATAAGAGACTATCGACTAGCAATGAGAGTATAATATAACATGTAGGGAGACTATACCCACTCTATAAGAGTAATCCACAACAGATGAAATATGAAATAAAAGAAATAAGTAAAAATTAGATATGAATCATAAATTCATTTCCCAAAACCGATTATAATCCCAAAACCAATGAGTAAGTATGTCATGTCATGTCATACAGTTCCAAGTGTAGAGAAAACCCAAAATAATGATAGACCAAAGAATCCAAAAATGGGTCCTGAATCCAAGTACAGATCCCTTAACAATGAACATCCCATTCCCTAATCAACCAACTAGAATAGGGCCTTTTCCCTTGTTTTGACCCACAACTATGAAGTCTGCCCAGGTACCTAATGGAGACCCATGTTGGGTGTGAGCACAACTTAGTAGGCCCCCACCAATGGTCTCGACAACATATCCAGTCTATAATGCCCTGACCCCAGTTACCCAGAGTCGGTTCATTATTTTAATACATTGACATGATTACAAGGAATCAAGTCCTGAAGGACCGATTAGTTTAGCAGTCTTGGAAAATATATTACATACATGAATGTTACATTACACTTTTTAAGATAAAAAACAACATAAATAATCCTTTATATATGCCATTATTCCCTTGTATTAACCCTGCATATCAATCACAATACACTTATTGGAATCCTGAGAAAAATAAAACATAGAAATGGGTGAGCTCAGATGGTCAGTAAGGATAACAATATATCAAAAACATTAATAAATAATCATAAACATTTAAGGAAATGTATAAATAAAACAAAAGCCTTTTAAACTTGAACATCAACATAATTTGGAAAAAATAAAATAAAATAATTCCATTTACTTATTCACGTGGATATTTTACTAGTCTAATAATCGCATGAAATATCACTAACCACTTTCATAATGATGGAATGCATAATGCCAGACTATTATAACCACGTATCCAAGGCCTCGTTCCAAGACTACAAATAAGATTTTGTCAAGGCCTCGTGCCAAGACACTAGTTTGTCTCATGAGACCTACCAATGCATAGAGGAGATATAGCGGGCTCCACCTGTCACTTACTAAGTCCAATGAATTCCTCATATGAACAGGTTTAAAAATAACGTAAACATTCGTATTAAAACTAGCATACAAAATGTAAATACTTTATCCATAAACCATGAATGGTATAAAAATAACACATCCACAGTCAATCATATCACAAAACCTTCAATACAATATAGAAGTTTTGTATCATAATAAATCAACTTCAAATAAGCTTAAAATCCATCAAAGGATGTTGACATAGATGAAATCAAAACTATTTGAGATAAATATCTCTTTTTTGAAATCATTTAAAAGTCACACATTTATTAAGGAAGTAATTTAAAAGATATTTTTGAATCAAAGTGTCCCATACCACTTTGAAACTTTTGAAAAGAAATATCATTTCAAAACATTCATGTCCATAAAAATAAATCCTTAAAATCATTTTGAAAACATTGACATTAATTAAAAATATTTATAAAGATAAATCATTAAAACATTTAAAATTATGATCTTGATAAAGAGTACCTTTCACAAATTCTTAAATTATTCATTTTGAAATCATTTAAAAGTCACATAATTATAAAATAAAACGTTTACATTCAAAATATTCTTATAATATTGCAAGGGAAGCTTCGATGAGTTTATAATGTTAGAAAATAGCTGCACCCACCATATAAGTTAAAAAAGAAATTCTTACCTTAGTTTTGTCGAAAAGGTTAAAAAGGACCTTGTTTAGAAAACGAAGGCAAAATTCCTTTCAAAGAACATAAGGGTATAAATGACTATAACCATTTTTCTATTAAATAGTAAAAAATTTTTTGAAATATATTTTTATGAATCATGGATGTGTATGATAAAGAGGTCTCAGAAGATAATTACGTATAAACAACCTCAGATAATGAAGAGATTGTGAAATAAACCCTTACCTTGTAATTTTCCTTGGTTGAGGGTAGTTTAACCTCCTGTATAAAAGTTAAATCAATTTTATTAAATTATAAAAGAATCATATACATAAATATGATATCATATATGATATTTTAATTTTTCTTTTTTAATAATATTTTAGTATTATCGTCATTTCGGGTGTTAATTGATTCGTTTTCCTTTATATGCTTCGTTACGTAAGCCGTGTTTTTTATGAATAGGTTGTATCATATTCATATCCATAATGATATAAAGTACTTAAACATTAATTTTAATCATCAAATGAGAATTATTCTTGAATGGATATGATGGGGAAATGAATCTCATCACGTTCGTGGAGACGGTAATCCGTACGTATGCACAAACGCTACTTCCATTTCATTTTTCATTTTAAAAGGAATCAAAACCAAATGATACATATGTATATATTTATTCTAGTATAATATAATATAATATATGTGTTACTTATGTTCATTAACACCATCCTTTATATGTTCCATGTATGGTATGAACGAGTGATATCACTTTGAGGGGGAGGTAGTCCACACTTCCTCGAATGAAATTATCGTATATATATACAACATAAAAAAATAATCGTATGATATAAAATGGAATTACAGAAGCTTATATATAAAATTAATATCATTTATACCATATTTAATTATAGTTCCACCATAATGGCCACCATGAGAGGTGGTAGGAGATAATTGAACAATCATCGTTTCGTGAGGCGTTTAGTTTCCATCCACAAAAACATTATGTTCTTCACCCATTAAATGGTGGTGTGTGTAAGTGTATTTCTAATACTTCTCATAAAAATATCTTAGTATATTTAGGATACTTGTTTTTTTATAAAAGATAATAATAAGAAGAGTTTAGGGGTTGGGGAAGTAAAATAAAAGAAAAGAAGCTAAGAGAAATCGTTACCTTTAATTTGGGTAAATCCCTTTGGTTTGAAAAAAAAAGACTCTTGAGGTTCCTTATGACTAAGGTAAGGCTTATTGGAGGAGGATAGGGATGTAGGGAGATTAATTGGGCAGAGGTTGGATGAGACAAAAGTCTTGAGAGGTGTGAGGAATTGGTTAGAAGTGGTGTCCTTTTATAAGGGGGAGGAGGGGCTCTTTAGAAAAAACATAAAGTATTAATTTATAATAAATTCATATTCAGTTTAGAATGGCTCCAAATTGGATTATTCAAAGTATAAGGTGTGGATGTGTTGAAATAATTTCATACAATAAATCTTAGATAGGTTTGGGTCACTATATTAACCTTATCATTAATATTTAACTCTTAGTTAAATAGTTTGACATTTACCATGTCACTTTGTACTTTTATATTATATGGTTAATAAACATACTATATACTTCCATGCGACCCCCTAGTGGTCCATTAACAATACATCTATCATGATATAAGTCCTTTGGTCGAACCTTATATTTTTAGTAATAGAATATCATTTAATAATATAATATTGTTTTTAAAAACTCATTTATGTCTATTTTGACACTATTTAATAATTGATTTTTTAAAGTCTTAAAAACTTTATTAATTCAAAAAAAAAATTCATTTAGGCAATACTAACATGTCATATAAACTAATAAAATTCTTTGAATTCATTAAAAGTCTCAAATTATATTTATTTGGGTATTTAAAATATCAATTTGTTTAATATTTCATTAATAAGGTAATTACTGCATCATCATTATGTCATAAATAACTTAATTTATTTGATGCCTAAAAATTATAAAAAAATACCATGATTTAGGAAAATCATTTTATCTTTCCAATGAATATTTATAGTCTAAAATATAACTTATATAACTCCATGTCAAAAGTAATTTACTAAAAGATATTTGTTGGTGTCATTTTTGCATTTACTTTAAATTAATTAATCTAAAGAGTCATTATCACTCTCAAGTAGATTCATGGGGCCCCAAAATCGACCCAAATATGCCCATGGTCGGACATAACTCATCCAATAAGGTTAGGAAAAGTGTTAAAGTAATTTTGTATTATTATAATATACCTTTTATCTTGAATTACCCTATTTACCTTTAACCGTGGTAAATAAAAGTCAAAAGTTACTATTCACAAAATATTATTTTTATCTTATTCAACCACATTTTACTCCTTGATATTAACCATGTCTCTCGGATTTTCGAAATTACACTCACAAAAGTGGTAAAATTATGTATTATGTGAATTTGCAAATTCTCCTAGGAGGTGGGTAAAAGACGGTGAAAAGTTCAATAAAATTTTTATATATCTAAAATTATTATAAACTCACTACAATGAATTAAATTGAAATTATATAGGCAGTATGTATCTATTTTGACATAAAATAAAAATAAAATAAATAATTATTTAAATAAAAATTCGGTTTTAAACTATAACTCAGTGTTTTTCACTATTCATCAAAAATTAAAAGTTTTCAGAAAAATACCAAAAATTTACCCTAAGATAATTTTTTATATTTTAATTCAATAATTAAGTCTATTTTACCAAATTAAAAACATATAATTTGCATTTATTAATTTAAAATTAATTCCCGCTGTTAAAACCAATAGGCGTATTTTTAAGAAATAATAACAACCAAAAGTTTGACAATTGTTTATGTCCAATTTCAAAGTGCAATTATTTACAATGACCATAATTAGATTAAATTTTAAAACTATAATCTATTTATTCTTCCAAACCATTAAAATGTATAATTTAAAAATATAAATTATTTTGATTTAAAAAGTAGTTTTCTGTTAAAATATAGTATTTTTCACTATTCACCGAAATATGAAAGTTATCAGAAAAACACCAATTTTTTTTTGAAACTAAATTATTATGTCCTTATTCTAAAGAAGAAGTTTATTTTTTCAAATTGGATATATAAAAGTTTCAAATATTGGATTTAAAATGGCTTCACCATTAAAAGGCGGTAAAATTGCATTTTTAAAAAAATACTTCTTTTATCTGAAAAAAATGTATTTGGTTTTACATTATATATAAGAAACTCATAATATGGATTCTAAAATTATAAGGATTATATAAAGTTCAAAATTCAGTTAATACTATTCATAACCGCTTTTGAACGGCTTGTTTGGTAAGTGATGGTGCGCTAGATTTCAGTGTTGCGTGTAGTGAAAGTTATTGAATTACTTTGAAGAAATAACGTACTATAAAATCTTGGGGTGTTACATTATTCTCTCCTTAAATAAATTGTATCCTTTAAATTTGAAATTATTTTTTGAAAATAAAATGTTGAAAATAGAAAATACCTTTGGGAAAACCCACATCAGAAATTAGGTTAATAAAATTTAATCTTAATAAGAGGAAAATAGAAATGAAAGGGTCACCACCAAATTATGATCTCGATTAGGAGAACATTGGTGGAAATTAGAGACATATAATTAGAGGAAAAACGTAAATATTTATTGGTAGTGATTGAGGTCATCAATCACAAACAAGTCTAAAATTGAGGGCCTTAAATTCATCAATCTATGATGATTTAAAATACCATCTGTTCAACAAAACATATGGTATTAGGATAACACATTTTTGGTTTTAATATCCCTTAAATAAATTATATGAACAAATTTATTCATAGAATAAGAGAAAAAGAAAAATATATACTTGACAAGTAGAGTCCCATCCTTTAACTAATTTCTACCATAAACTCATCTTTCACTCTAAATGATAATATAACTTAAAAATAATATTCTATTTATCCTATTCGCATAGGGTTCCAAAAAATAATAAATTTATAATTCATCTACAATAATTTTTTTAAAAAAAGACTACATTATTCAATCCAGGACATCACGTGGGACAGTGGTAGGTGATACACCCATGTCACCCAATGGTTGCGGGTTCAAGTCTCACGGCCTTGCCGGACGCGACGAGCTGCCTCCCGACCTCCGGGTTGTGCTTTTATGGCATTCCAAAAATAATCTCAAATAAGAATTATCCAAAATACTTCTGTCCAAACTCACAGTCCAAAATTTATAATAAAGGAAAACACAATGAAGATTCTTTTTTCCACTTAATAACATGCGAACACCTTCATCATGTATTCTTTTAAAACACTACAACATTCTGAATTACCATAAAACCTTATTGATTACATTCATGATCCCTTATTCATAATATAATACTAGATATACTCCTTATATCAAAAAATTGTTGTAAACACCAACAATGATGGAATATACAAATCATTAATCAGTTTCAAGGTAGTCAAGAATAACTAAAATAATTTATCCAAATCAATCATGTATTATTCCAAAATCACTACCTCAGTATCAGAACCATATTATGGTTTATCTTTCTCTCAACCATTTATTTCCAAAAAGTGTAGCTTACTATGAATTCAAATTTTTTAGAACTATATACTCTCAAATCCTCAATAAAATAGTACTGCAGTACAATCCTTATTTATCTCCATAATTCATGTAACCAGTATACTGTTGATACAACACTCAAATGAAATAATTCTATAATAACAACATAAGAACTCTAATAATTCCTTCTCATCTGTGGTAGTATCATAACTTGATTATTATCCAATACCATCATTTGGGGCATAATCTAATGATTTAGACATTGGTTCGCATAGTGTCCCAACTCCTTGTAGATGAAGCATTGTACATTTTAAACCTTTTTCTTACCCTTGTAGTCACGTACATGGTGTCCTTTTTCTCCACACTTATAACAAACTCCCATTCCCTTCTGGAAAGTTCCAGGGTGTTTCTTCCCATATTTATCACATATGGGAAAATTCTTCTTTTCCCTCTTCCCTTTATCTATCTTTCTCTCTTCCATCCTTTTCTTCTCTTGCTTCCCTTCAAAGCCATAGTACTCAGAGAATTCCTTACTTATCTTATTAACACATGATACAATTTCTTCATATGTTGAGAAAACATGAGAGACTGTTAACCTTCTAAATGTTGGCTTAAAGCTGTGGAAGATATGATCCTTCTTACTCTTTGGATCATATGTATTGCTGGAGTTCACATTCCTTCTACTGGGCACCATTTCTAAACAATGGCATACACTAGATTAGTTTATGAATAACAACACATAAATAAAAACTTTCAAAACACTTAACATAAATTGAACAGTTTATGGATATAATCCACAATAATAAAAATGTTTCCTTTTTGGAAGTATATACTCAAAAACCCTTCATAATGGTTTGTAAAGAAAATGAGAATTATCCTAAGCATATCCCTCGGGAGTTTCGTAATCAAGATTACAACAAGACCCATTGTCGTGCACCAGTTCCCATTCGAGTCTAGCTCAAAGCGGTGTTTTCGGGTTTTACCCCTAGGTACGTCTGTGCCAGAGCCTCCTCTACCTGCTCGTATCCAGACATGGATGTATTGCTCGGAAAACTCACAAAATCTCTACAATACCAAAATTCTAGGAAGTTCTTCTATACTAATCCACAATGTCTATCATAGGACTATGTGATCTAATTTGAGTTTATCAAAATCTAGCTTCCATGGTTATTGATAAACTTCCTCTGATACCAAATGTAACGCCCCGAACCCAGTTACCCAAAGTCAGTGCATTATTTTAATACATTGGCATGATTACAAGGAATCACGTCCTGAAGTACCGATCAGTTTGGCAGTCTTGTAAAATAGATTACATACATGAATGTTACATTACACTTTAGAACATACAAAACAACATAAATAATCCTTTATGAATGCCATTATTCCCTTGGATAAACCCTGTATATCAATCAAAATACACTTCTTGGAATCCTGGGAAAAATAAAACATAGAATGGGGTGAGCTCAGATGCTCAGTAAGGATAACAATATAGCGGAAACATTAATAAATAATCATAAACATTTAAGGAAATGTATAACTAAAATAAAATCCTTTTAAATGTGAACTTCAACATAATATGGAAAAAATAAAATAAAATAATTCCATTTACTTATTCACATGGATATTATACTAGTCGAATAATCGCATGCAATATCACTAACTACTTTTATAATGATGGATTGCATAATTCCAGATTATCATAACCACATAGCCAAGGCCTCGTTCTAAGACGACAAATAAGATTTTATCAAGGCCTAGTTCCAAGACACTAGTTTGTCTCATGAGACCTACCGATGCATCGAGGAGCTATAGTGAGCTCCACCCATCACTTACTAAGTCCAATGCATTCCTCATATGAACAGGGTTAAACATAACATAAACATTCTTATTAAAACTAGCATACGAAATGTAAATACTTTCTCCATAAACCATGAATGGTATAAAACTAACACATCCACAGTCAATCATATCACAAAACCTTCAATACAATATGGAAGTTTTGTATCATAATAAATCAACTTCAAATAAGCTTAAAATCTATCAAAGGATGTTGACATAGATGAAATCAATACTATTTGAGAGAAATATCTCTTTTTTGAAATCATTTAAAAGTCACACATTTATTAAGGAAGTAATTTAAAAGAGATTTTTGAATCAAAGTGTCCCATACCACTTTGAAACTTTTGAAAATAAATATCATTTCAAAACATTCATGTCCATATAAAGAAATCCTTAAAATAATTTTGAAAACATGAACATTAATTAAAAATATTTAGAAGGATAAATCATTAAAACATTTAAAATTATGATCTTGATAAAGGGTACCTTTCAAAAATTATTAAAATATTCATTTTGAAATCATTTAAAAGTCACATAATTATAAAATAAAACATTTACATTCAAAATATTCTTATAAGATTATAAGGGAATCTTAGATGGGTTTATAATGGTAGAAAATAACTGCACCCGCCATATAAGTTAAAAAAGACATTCTTACCTTAATTTTGTCGAAAAGGTTAAAAAGGACCTTGTTTGGAAAACGATAGAAAGATTCCTTTCAAAGAACATAAGGGTATAAATGAATTTAAACCTTTGTCTAGTAAATAGTAAAAAATATTTTGAAATGTATTTTTATGAAACATGGATGTGGATGATAAAGAGGTCTCAGTAGATAATTACGTATAAACAACCTCAAATAATGAAGGGATTGTGAAATAAACCCTTACCTTGTACTTTTCCTTGGTTGAGGGTAGTTTAACCTCCTGTATAATATTTAAATAATTGTTATTAAATTATAAAATAATCATATACATAAATATGATATCATATATGATCTTTTAATATTTCTTTGTTAAAAATATTTTAGTATTATCATCATTTCGGGTGCTTATTGATTCGTTTTCCTTTATATGCTTCATTACGTAAGCCGTGTTTTTTATGGATAGGTTATATCTTATTAATATATATAATGATATTATGTCCTTAAAAATTACTTTTAATCATCAAACATGAATTTGTCTTTAATGGATATTATGGGGAAATGAATCTCATCGCGTTCGTGGAGACGGTAATCCGTACGTACGCATGAATGCTACTTCCATTTGTTTTTTCATTTTAAAAGGAATAAAAACCAAATGATATATAGGTATATTATTATTATAGTATATTATAATATCTTATATTTTTTACTTAATTTCATTAACACCATCCTTTATACGTTCCATGTATGGTATAAATGAGTCATATCACTTTGAGGGGGCGGTAGTCTGCACTTCCTCAAATGAAATTATCGTATATATATACAACATGAAAAGAATAATGTTATGATATAAAATGGAATTACATAAGCTTATATATAAAATAAATATCATTAATATCATATTTAATTATAGTTCCATCATAATGGCCACCATGAGAGGTGGTAGGAGATAATTGAACAATCATCGTTTCGTGAGGCGTTTGGTTGCCATCCACAGAAACATTATGTTATTGACCCATTAAATGGTGGAGTGTGTAAGTGTAGTTCTAATAATTTGCATAAAAATATCCTATTATATTTAGGATACTATTTTTGTTAAAAAAGAAAATAATAAGAACAGTTTAGGGGTTGGAGAAGTAAAATAAAAGAAAAGAAGCTAAGAGAAATCGTTACCTTTAATTTGGGTAACTCCCTTTGGTTTGAACCAAAAGGACTCTTAAAGTGCTTTATTCCTAAGGTAAGGCTTCTAGGAAGAGTATAGGTATGTAGGTAGCTTAATTGGGAAGAGTTTGGACGAGCCAAAATGCTTGAGACGTGTGAGGAATTGGATAGAAGTGGTGTCCTTTTATAAGGGGGAGGAGGGGCTCTTTAGAAAAAACTTAAAGTTTTAATTTATAATAAATTCATATTAGGTTTCTAATGGCTAAAAAGTGGATTATTCAAAGTATAAGGTGGTTATGGGTTGAAATCATTTCATACAACAGAATTTAGACAGGTTTGGGTCATTATATTAACCTTATCATTTATATTTAACTCTTAGTTAAATAGTTTGACATATACCATGTCACTTTGTATTTTTATATTATATGGTTAATAAACATACTATATAATTCCAAGAGACCCCCAAGTGGTCCATTAATGATACACCTATGATTATATAAGTCTTTTTACTGAACCATAGATTTTTAGGTATTTAATATCAATTAATAATATAATATTTGTTTTAAAAACGCATTTATGTCAATTTTGACACTATTTAATAATTAATTTTTTTTAAAGTCATAACAACTTTATTAATTAGAAAAAAATTCATTTAAGAAATCTTAAAATTTCATATAAACTAATAAAATTAGTGGAATTCATTAAAAGTCTAAAATTATATTTATTTGGGTATTTATAATATCAATTATTTTAATATTTCATTAATAACGTAATTACTGCATCATCATTATGTCATAAATAAAATAATTTATTTGATTTCTAAAAATTATAAAAAACTACCATGATGTATTAAATCTTTTTATATTTCCCATGAATATTTATAGTAAAAAATATAACTTATATAACCCCATGTAAAAAAGAAATTTACTAAAAGATATTTGTCGGTGTCATTTTTGTCTTTACTTTAAATTAATTTATCTAAAGAGTCATTATCACTCTCAAGTTGCTCCATGGGGTCCCAAAATTGACCCAAGTATTCCCATGGTCGGCCATGACTCATCCAATAATTTTAGGTCAAGTGTTAAGGTAATTTTGTATTATTATAATATACTTTTTATCTTGAATTACCCTATTTACCTTTAACCGCAGTAAATAAAAGTAAAAAATTACTATTCAAAAAAAATTATTTTTATCTTATTGAACCAAATTTTACTCCTTGATACTAACCGTGTCTCTCGGATTTTCAAAATTCCACTCACAGAAGCAGTAAAATTAAGTTTTATGTGAATTTTTAAATTCTCCTAGGAGGTGGGTAAAAGACGGTGAAAAGTTGAATAAAATTTTTATATATGTAAAATTATTATAAACTAACTCCAATGAATTACATTGAACTTATATAGGTAGTATGTATATATTTTTACATAAAATAAAAAAAAAATAAATAATTATTTAAATAATTTTTTTTAAACTATAACTTAGTGTTTTTCACTATTCATCAAAAATTAAAAGTTTTCCGAAAAATACCAAAACTTTAACATAAGATAGTTTTGATATTACGAATTCAATAATGAAGTCTATTTTACCAAATTCAAAACTTAGAAGTTTCATTTATTAATTTAAAATTAATTCCCGCTGTCAAAACCCAAAGGCGTATTTTTAAGAAATAATAACCAAACGTTTGACACTTGTTTATGTCCAATTTCAAAGTGAAATTACTTATAATGACAATCATTGGATTAAATGGTAAAAATACAATCTATTTATTCTTCCAAACAATTAAAATTTATAATTTAACAATATAAATTATTTTTATTTAAAAAGATGTTTTCAGTTAAAATATAGTATTTTTCACTATTCACCCAAATATGAAAGTTATCAGAAATACACCAAAACTTTATTGAAAATAAATTCTTATGTCCCGATTCTAAAGAAGAAGTTTATTTTGTCAAATTGAATATATAAAAGTTTCAAATATTGGATTTAAAAAGGCTTTCCCATTAAAAGGCTGTAAAATTGCATTTTTTGAAAAATACTTCTTTTATCTAGAAAAATGTATTTGTTCTTAAATTATGTCTAAGAAACTCATAATATGGATTCTAAAATTATAAGGATTATATAAAGTTCAAAATTCAGTTAATAATATTCATAACCACTTTTGAACGGCTTGTTTGGTAAGTCAAGGTGTACTAGAACTCGGTGTTGCATGAAGTGCAAGTTATTGAATTACTTTGAAGAAATAATGTACTATAAAATCTTGGGGTGTTACACAGTCTAAATATATAGTGCATGCATGTACATATTTTATATCAAGATAAATATAAAAAACTATTTCCATTAGTTAATAAGGTTTAGTTTATCCTCTTTCACTAATTTTCTATGAGTTTACCATTTTCATAAAATACACTTCGACCTAGGCTGGTCATATAAACTATGTATAAAGTGGAAGAATCAAGTTTTCAATATAACTAAGGAAAAAATTACAGAAAATTATGCACAACGATTTCCTTGGATCCTCAGTCCTGGTATACATAACACTTACCTCAGAGCCTCAGTACAAGTATTTATATCACATTAATTCTTTAGGGGAATAGAACCTCAGTCTCACTCCCTAACACATTCATTATAGGGGTGGGGTTTAGATCCTCAGTGTTACTCAACCCATGTTCATAAAGCCTCAATTCCAATACCCCACATACCCCTAAGCCATGTTCATATGCTTTTTTAACCATTCATTGCATATACCAAGTACATACCATCACTCAATGTACACATTTACCAATTACAAACTATAAGTTATTAAAACATATACAATTTATGTTCCATAACCCACTATCACACAAACATTATTCTTTTACATGAATTTATCCATTTAACACATTTAACATTTCCATTTCTTATCCCATCAACACATTTACCATTTTCAACCCATAATTAATTTAACATATTTACCATTGTACCAAACACCCTATTTTTATGTCATGTCAACAACTAGGAACAATTACCATTGGATAAACTTTTTACTCATGTTAACATATCAACAAAAATATCATGTTCTCTATCTATTTATAACTCAAATCTATAATTAACCCCTAAATTTCATGCTCAAGGATGTGGAACACCCCATGGGTGGCCCTTAACCTGAAATAATCAACCTCAATACACCCCATGAGAATCACAAGGTTATAAATTAATCAATTAACAAATTAATTCATCATTTATAACATATAAAACTAAATAATTAACATAATGGACCAAATTCACCACCACCACAAACACACACATAAATCAATAAGACTATGGTATATAACTGGTAGAGCACCTAACTCTATTCTGAAGATGATCACTCACTTATCGTTGGACTTTGATTTGAAAACAAACCACCTTTAAATACCAAAAAAATAAATCACTTGAAAAAGAGGGTTTTAGGGATTATCAACAATAGGAACAATTCCACAAGACTAAAACCAAAAAAAAAGGAGAAAAGAGGAGTGGTAGAATCACCCAGAGCTTCAATATGCAGCCAATGGTGCTCTAAATGGATTAGAAATGAGGTAGATTGATCCTTGGGAAGTTTGGGAGGAATGGTTTTTCACCCTTGGATGTTTTAGGATAAATGAGGAGAAAATTAGAATAAGAAATATTAAATACTAAGGAAAAAATGATCAATTTCCACATCTTTAATGAGGTGAATAGTTTAACCGCATCATTGGCCAAACTGTGCACCAACTGTGCATGAACCTCCTTCCAAAGGGGAGTTGGGTCACATGGTTTCATGGGAATCCTGCATAGTTTTAAAAACCATATAGTAACCTTGTGGGATGGATCTTTACAAGCCTACATAGTCCCACCTATCCCTTTCATGGTTTCATTAATAATGTGCCACCCCTTCCCCGCTAGCCCGTTTTGGGTTTATGGTTACTACTTACCATGTACCAACCCTGAAACATGCACTAGATGGACACTTTCCTCCTCTTTCATTTTCCAAACTCCTAGTAACCCCCCTAGCCTCCTCAAAAACTCAATAAACTTTTCATTAGCCTAAATAAATTGATTTAAATCAAATCATAAAAAATAAAACACCTCAATAGAAATCTAGGATCTTACAACCCCCCATTATAATGAATTTTCCTCAAGTCACACTCCTAAGAATTACTGAGTCTACAATGTATAATTACTAGGCTACAAGGCCCATATATCTACCCCTCTCTCTCCCAAATATCCTCCTAAACATTACAATGTTTCCACAAAACTCAAACTAATGGCATGGCCTTCCCTCATATGACTTTCTCACAATGATCCAAAAAATGGAATAGATGATCCATAAAGTATGCATCCATATCAAGCTCAAAATCATCAACAAAAAATAATATGAGAGGGGTTTGGGTTATATTTCCAAATCTATGAATGATGGAAAACATCATTCATACCACCATACCACTGCGGAAAATCCAATTGGTATGCCACTGGTTCGATACTCTCCATAATCTCAAATGGCCCCACGTACCTGGGCACCAAGTTACCCTGTTTCCAAATATAATGGTAACCCAAACATCAGGAAAACTGAAGGAACATACTATGAACCACCATAAACATAATAGGTCAAATATGTAAATCAATATATAAATTATACCAACTTTATTCTGTATCCATTCATGTTTGAATCAACTGAACCTGCTCAGATGCCTATTATACGAGACTCAGTCCCAAAAATCTAATTCTCTATCCTCTATCCAAAATAATAGATATATACATGACCTACCATGGAGCACCTCATATGGTACCATCTGAATCGTCACCTAGTAATTTCTATTATAGGTGAACTCAAAAAATTCTAATTTATTCTCCCAAGATCCACCAAAGTCTAAGATACATGCACTTAGCATGTCCTACAACACCAAAATAGAATGATCTAACTATTCGTCTATATGTGGGTGGAAATCCATACTCAGAAAAACCTGGGTACCAATAAAAGTTTGTAACCCCTTCCAAAATAATGATGTAAAACATGGATCATGATTAGAAACTACAGTCCATGACACCTAATGCAACTGCACTATCTTCTGAATGTATAACTCACCCAACTAGTCAATAGTGAAGGTCTCTAGTATTAGTAAGAAATGTTACACTTTGGTCAAATGATCCATAACTACCCATATTACATAATTCTTCTAAGGCATTCTTGAAAGACCCACTAAAACATCCATCATAAAATAATTCCACTTTCATTCTGAGATGGGAAATGGTTGTAACATACCACCTGAATGTTTATGCTTGGCCTTCACCTACTAACAGTTTTAGTATTATGTGAGGAAAACTATTACCACTTTTTTCATTCCAAGGCACCAATACTATATATGAATATCATGATACATTTTGGTTAAATCAAGGTGCACCGCCCACTCTGAATCATGAAACTCATGCATGAACTCTTCCTATATAAAAGTGGTCACAACAACATGACCATGAAAATCAATGATATCATCTTCATCAATAGTCTAATTAGATGTTGACTCCCAACCTTCTAGATTTTTCATCAAATCCAAACACTCTAGATCCATATACTATATTCCCTTGATCTAGTTCAATAGTTAGGAATTGACTTCCAAGGATGAAAATTTCATCTGTCCTTATATATTGAACCTCTATATGCATCTTAGAAAAAAAATCCATCTTCCTCCACTTAGAAATAGATTCTAAAAATTCCAGATTTTGAGTCTTTTAACTCAAAGTATATACAACACCATTACCATTACTCTATATGTAGACCAATTTAAAATCAAAATACTTCATTTACTCAACCTATATTCACTACTAAAGATTAAAATCATGATGGGAGAAAATTTAATTAAGGATTTTATAATTAGTATACATAGTAAACATTTCCCTCAATAGATAATGCCACCAACACTTTAAAGCATAATCTACCATGCCTAACTCAAGATCGTGCATAGGGTAATTTCGTTCATGAGGCCTTAACCACCATGAACCATACTCCACTAATCAATCAAACAGTGTCAACAATTCTCCAATCCTAACACCAAATGCATCACAATACAAGGTATACTCCTTACCCGGCTTGGGTTGGATCAAAATTAGTGTTGTTTTCAACCACTTATTTAACTCGTGTAAAGTATTATGACATTACCTAAACTATTCAAACCTGATTACCTACTTTGAAAAGACCAAAATTGGTGCTTAAAAATTGGAAAATTATTTTAAAAACCTTAGATAATATCCATCTAATACCAAAAAATATTATATGTCCAAAATATTATTGGTATGCTCCCATTATACAACTGATTTAACTTTCTCTAGGTCCACTGACACATCTTACTCAGAGATTATGTGAACCAATAAATGTACCCAATCAATCCATAAATGACACTTAGATAGCTTGGAATATCATCTATGATTAATTAGTTTAATCTTGAAAATTTCAAGATGTTGGCATGATCGCCATGAGTCTTTGAGTACACCAAGATGTCATCCACAAAAAAAATACAAAATGATATAGGTATAGGTGAAATATTCAGTTCATTAGGGACATAAACACTACTAGTGCATTGGTCAATATGAACAACATCACAAAAAACTCATATAAACTATACCTTCTCCTGAAATCATTCCATGGTATATTAGAAGATCTCACCCTCAGATAATGATACCCTAACCTCAAATAAATTTTGGAGAACATAGAATCACCTCTCAACTAGTCAAAAAGATCATTTATTTTTAGAATAGGGTATCTATTCATAATCATCATATGATTCAACTTCCAATATTTGATACAAAACTACAACGTCCCATCATCCTTCCTGGAAAACAAAATTCGAGATCCCCAAGGTGAAATAATTGGAAGAATAAACCCTTTATTATCTAATTCCTCTAATGGATTTTTTTCCTGGTGTTATGTTGGTTCCATACTATATGGAGGAATAGAAATTGGTTCTCCTCTAGGAAGCAACTCAATCGTGAACCCAACATCACTCATAGGTGGCAGCCTTGAGAAATCCTCAAGAAACACATCCTGAAACTAATCCACCACCAGAGGAAATACAAGATACTCTACTCCCCCATCATCAAGCATAAGACATGCCATTTGACATGTAAGATCACCCAATTGATGAAAAATTGGCCCAACATGGCCTTCTCAGATATTCCACTCTCCATGGTGAATGTAAGTATCCCCCTAAAGGGATGTGAATGTTTCCATATGGAGGTAATAGTAAATATGGGAATGATATAATACTAACCAATCCATTCCAATTTCTTTTTATCAAAACCTAAAATCTCAAGAACAAACAGGTCCCAAAAGAAATGGTACCCACCAACCTCAGGGGTAAACTCCTTACATTTCTATATATTCTCTTCTCATACTCCTAATGGTATGTTAATCAACCTGACCCCACACATGTCTTCCACTACTAGACCCAACACATTCAAAAAATGAGGAGATATAAAATAATTAAAGTCAACTGTATCAAAATAAAAAACTAGAAGGCATGTAAAGTACAAGATTAGTACCTCAAACTATCAATGGTCCAGCCTCACCAACTCCAGTTACAGGATGAACTGCATGAATATGACCTACCCCTCTACCCTAGGATTCGGTCTAAGTCCTTATTACTACACTACCCCACTAATAAATATTCCCTTTTCCTAGAGTACCATGTCTTCCACCCTGACTAGTAAGTCCAGTAGAACTCCAACTGCCTACCTGGTATGGGTTAGGTGACCCCCTTCTTACACTCTATATCAGCCTTCACCCTTTATCAGTGACAATGTATTGAGGTTTCCTACTAAGCCTCTACACATGACCCATCCTATAACACACTTGACACTAAAATGGTGGTTATGGAAACTGACTATATATGAGTCTCGACCTTCCAAAATGATAAAAAACACTCGTTCATCACCATAAGAGTTCAGAACCGTCCCCTGAATACTCGGTCTACAACCACCCTAGTTAAAACCCTCAAAAAAATGCTACATACTATCAAAAGGTGCACCACTGGGTCGCCCAACTAGAACCACATTCCCACCATAAGAGGCCTCCTTCAAGTTCCCTATTGAAATATAGGTTCGATCCACCACCTTATCAAATCTCTTTAAATGGAATTATTTACATGAGACTTCATCTCATATATAAGTCTATCATAAAAACATCTTTCCATAGCTATATCATACCCTTATAATGTTGGTATGGAATTTTTCAAGTCGGTGATGCAGACAATATAATCTATAACTGTCATAGACCCTTGGGTTTAACCTCATAAAATATTCATCCTTCTATATAAAGGTCCTCAGATAGAAATTTTTCATAAACCTTCCCTGGAAATATTTTCATAACATACTATCTCCCCGCTCTGTATGGACTAGGATATCCCACCAGTGCTTTGCTTGTCCTTGCAATATATAAGCCTCCAAATTGACTCTCTTATCACTAAGAGTTTGTATATGGTCAAGTATCATTTATATGTACTCTATCTAGATCTCATCTACATCAGGTCCACCCTATCTAGAAAATGTCGGAGGGTGATGCAATGAAAAATCTCTAGTAAAGTCAAATATACTCGATACAAAGCTCTCTAGTTTTCATTCCATCATCTATATAAAACACGACATTTTATTATAGAACTGATCCTCCACTCTGTTACCCTAGGCCGATGGTGGTTCTTGGTATGCTACTAGAGGATCAATCTAGGTGATATCCTCATGTCTCCCAATTGGTACACACGTCATAGTGGAATCTCTCTATAATGCCAAAACAATGTATCAAAACACATAACATAAAGATTCCAATTTTTTTTACAAAATATGGATCTCTACTAACCATAAACAACCTATTTATTATACATTATCATAACAGATATAGTCACATCTACAATACTACCCTCAACCATCCCTACCATGGGCCATGTTCAACATGGGTAAACCAACTTACATAGTCACAAGTATTTCATTAGACTCTAATATTATAACCATTTCATTTTAATGACATAACTATTTATCATTTAGGAATATTTCTATTTTTATAGATTATCACAATAAGATTTTATACAATTTAAGACTCTTCATTAGGCACTATACTTTAACCATTCTTCCACGTTATTTCAATTTACCAGTTACACTACTTCCTTCAATTTTCATGGTAAACAAAAGAATTTTATCCCTCACATCCCACAAGCCTTTCATGCATGTTCCTAACATGATTCATGTCACATTTATCCCTAGGTGCCGAAAATTATGTATGTTTGCATAAAATCATATCATTTTGGATACAATAAAAATATAACAAAATAGTAAAATCATACAAAAAGTGAACCACCCAAGGTGAAATGTCATCTAACTATAATAAGAAAAATCAAGAACAAAAATCCCACCCAGTGTACTTTGGGTTTTCCTCATAAATAGGTTAGATACTCCCATGCACGAGCTCATTTCCAAGGACATACACATCATAGTATACCATTTAAAATTCCCAAATAGTAAGACAATAGAAAATAAAAATACTCTGATAGCACTTTTTAATGTCCCTGGCCTGGTAATAACTATGACTAGTGCCCCGATCCGGGTCACCACATGACCTCATACACACCTCCCCATATGCCAGAGGCTACCACCCAATAGAAAGGGTATAAATTTACATGTGGGGAGACTATACCCTCTCTATTATAATAAGACATAATATATGAAATATGAAATATAGGAAACAAGTAAACAATATATAAGAAATATAAATCCATTTCACAAAACTGGGTACAATCCCACAAACAAACATTAAATATGCTCTGTCATTCCAAACAATTCCTAGTGTAGAGAAAACCCAAAATAAAGAAAAAATAAAGAATCCCCAAAATGAGTCTTGACTTCAAGTCTGAATCCCTCAACCATGCACATCCCATGCCCAAATCTACCATCTATAATAGGTTATTTTCCCTTGTCTTGACATGTAACCATGAAGTCTACTCAGGTACCCAATAACGACCCAAGAAGGGTGTGAGTATAACTTAGTAGACCTCCACCAAAAGTGTATACAAAACATTAAATCTAAATTGGTAGCGTATAGAGGTTCATAATGAATAATAAGATAGAAAAAAAATTGGTTCCATTAGTTATTAGGGTTCAATCAAGCCACTTTCACCAATTTTCCACGAGTTAACCATTTTCATCAAATATACTTCGGCCTATTCCAGTTATATAAACTATGCATAAAGTGTAAGAATCAATTTCTCTACATAAATAATGAAAAAATTACACAAAAATATATATAACTCTTTTCTTGGATCATCAATCTAGGTATACATAACTCTTACCTCAGAACCTCAGTTCAAGTATTCATATCAGATGCATTCTTTAGGGTCCTAGAGCCTCAGTTCAACTCTCTAACCCATGCATTATAGGGGTGGGGTTTAGAGCCTCAGTATAACCCAACATGTGGTCATAGAACCTCAATTCCAATACCCCATGTACAACAAATCCATATACACACGATTATTTATCCATTAATCATATATACCATGTACATACCATCACTCAATGAACACATTTACCATTTAAAAACTATGGTTCATTAATACATATAAAATTTAGGCACCTTAACCTACTATCAGCCACACATTATAAATTTACATGGCTTAATAAATTTGACACATTTAACATTCACATAATTTATTGAATCAACACATTTACCATCTACAACCCATAATTCATTTAACACACTTACCATTGTACCAAACACCCACTTTTTGTGTCAAGTAAACAACTAGAAAAAATTACCATTTGTTTCAATTGTAACTCATGATAACATATAAACACAATTATCATGGGATATATCTCTTAAAAACTTAAATCTACACTTAACATCTCAATTTCATTCTCAAGGAAGCGTCACACCCCATGTGTGTCCCTTAACCCGATCTAATCAACCTTAATTCATCCCATAGAAATAATGGGGGTTTAAATTCATAAATTAACAAATTAATGAATCATTTATATCATGGAAAACCAAATGGATAACACAATGGAACAAATTAACCACCACCACCACACACACACAAATCAATAAGACCATGTGATATAACATGTAGACCACCCACCTCAATTCCAAAAATGACCTATCACTTAACCTTGGAATTTGATTTAGAAAACCCCCCCTTTAAATCCCCATGAGAGAACCAATGGAAAAATATATTTTTAGGGATTCAAAATATGAGGAATGATTCCGTAATCCCTAATAAAGAAAAATGAGCAAATATGTGTGTTATAATCACCCAATGCTTCTATCTACACCCAAGAACACTCCGAATGGTTTAAAAACGAGGTAGATTAATCATTAGGAAGTGTGGGAGGAAGTTTTCATCAGCCTTGGATATTGTAGGAGAAATGAAGTGGAGATTTGGTTAAGAAATATTTAATATTGAGGGGTAATAATGGTCAATTTTTCCATATTTAATGAGGCCCATGGTTTGGCCACACAGTTGGAAAAACCATACACCAATCGCACGTCACCCTCAATCCAAAGGAGAGTTGGGTCAAATAGTTTCCTAGGAAGCCTGTAAGGTATGAAGAACCATGTGGTAATCATCTGGAATGGCTATTTCTAATCCCATATAGTCTCACCTCCCCCTTTCATGGTTTCATTATCTATGCACCACCCCCTACAAACAAGCACAGTTTGGGTACACGATTACACTGAATGACCAATTTCTTCTCCTTTTGTGCCCCGAACCCTAAAGGCACCTCCAATAATACTCATAAACTTGGGAAACATTTAATTAACCAAAATAATGGGATTTAAACTTAAAATTAAACAAGGATATAACTCAATATAAATCCAAGATCTTATAATATTCAATAAGGTGAATGTATGATACAAGTTTGAGGAATTCAAGTGATAATTAATTCATGATGATATTTTGAATTATTTAAAGAAATATTGGAAAAATATTTGTTCATTAACTATATAATAATGAAAAGAGAATAGCCAAATTCATTGGACATTTAATAAGGGGTATTAAATGTGAAATAATACACACTGTCTTAAGGAGTAATTATTGATGGTTTTGAATATTAATTATCTTAGAATTTATTAGGAATTATTATGGGTTACTGATCATGTAAAATAACCATAATAATTAGAAGTTAATGAAATATTTATGACAATGAAATTATGTCACAATTTCAATGAATAATATCATGATACCAGATCATGATTTATACATAAAATAATGATCCATGATATTTGATTAATATAAGACACATAAAGAAGGAGAAGAATCCCCATGCTAGTTAGGTATTTGAATGAGCATTTATTTGAGGAATTATTCTGGGAATTTAACATGAAATAATGTCCAGAATTACCAAAGAGATAATTTTGAAGTTAATTAACAAATTAACTTGAGGAATGTGTATGTTTTCAATTCTAATTGTTTTTACATATTCATGGAAAACTTTTATGTTAATAATGAGGATCATATGCATAATATTAATTTTGTGAATATAAATAATATATGAAGTTGATGAATATTTAAGAGAGAATATAGGGAACTATCATTATTTGTTAAAGAGAATTTTTGGGAATCCTGATTCATCTTTGTATCGAATAAATAAAGAGTTAAGTTAATAAATTCTTCAAGAAGATAATTATATGTGCCTAAGTATTTGAAGAAGAGGATTTAGATCATTCTAGATCTAAAATGAGTTTTGAGGCCAATAATATTTTTCTGAAAAAACTATTAATGTCTTTGTAGATTTTTACACAAGTAGAGTTGATCAAGTACACTTATAGAGAAAGATAACTTTGAAGAAGGAATGGGAATTTATATTAAATGATTATCATTTAAGAATTAATGAGACTGGGTGATGCGGTATAAATATCCTCTTGTGTGACTCAGAAATGTGAAGGCCAATGTTCAATTTGGTAACACTGTGGGAAGTATTCTAAAGATCCCCCTATGTGTAATATAGAGTTAAGATATAGTGTGACTCTTTATTGATGATTGGAATCTATTGATACAATAGAGAATCTTTATTTGGGTGATTAACCACCATGAAAAGGAGTGAGATAAAATTGAGACCAAACCTTACAAATCATGGTGTTCTGAGATTTCAATTGATATATAATTCAAGGTGAGGTTGAGAGTCACAAAAATAGTAGACCAAGGCTTTAACTAACCACATAAGTTGAATTGGAAATGTAAAATTTGTAAAAATAAAGGGATAGTTGATTCCCCCCTCCCCCTCTCAGTGATCTAACACTGATCTTGGATCTACAGTAATGTTGGAATCAAATTAGAGTCAAGATATAAATATTTGGGAGAAACTTATGCATGACTTGGATGTCTAATAAAGGATTATTAGAATACATAAATATAATATTATTTTAAAAAATCTATCCCTCTGTAATTTATATATTTCACCCCCTTTACCTTTTTTAAATATTTTATCACAGTATTATTTTTACCCTAAATATAAGATCACCCTTATAAAAAAAATTGATATTATGATTCCATATTTGGATTCCATTTAATATGATTCAATTTATATATACAAGAAATTTAAATTTTAAATAAAAAATAAAATATATAGAAAAAACATTGTTTATAGAAAATAGATTATTTTAACTTTTAGTGTTCTTATTATTATTTACTATAAATTACTAATTTAAATGAGTATTAATATATTTTTTAATTCACTATATAAAAAAATTATATTTATATTTAAAAGGTGATAAATGTAATTTATTATATTAACAATACACAATAATTGAGAAAAAATATTTAAAAATATATCTTTTTAAGATTAAAAGTTATTATTATTATTTTTATAAAAAAATTAGAAATAATTCCATTAATAGTAATTCATTTAAATATATATATATATATATATAAACAATTAATTTACTTAAATTATTTAAAATAAGAGAAATTTATCTTTTAAATAAAAACATATAATATACAATAAAACACTATTTTTAAATAAATAATTTTTACTTGGTCATGAATAATTAAATTATTATTACCAATAGTTTCTTATTTATATTGATGATGATAGTTATTTAAATTAAAAATCATTAATTTTTATCAATATATTTTATTGAAATCATTCCTTAATAATAATATGTAGTGAATAATTTTTTAAATAAAATTTATAATTAAATTTTATCTTTTTTTCATGATTTATCATTTGGGAATTATATTTTATTCAATTACAAAAAATTTCCATTAGATATACCTAATGTTCATACATCAAATGACCATATTTTTAATGACCATATATCCAATAACCATATTTTCAATGATCATATATATAATGGTCACATTCCATTCCAATTTATAATATTACATTCATTCATAAAATCATTCATTCTATTTTATTCACTCTCAAAATTTATATTATATTTATAACTCTAAGAATTATTTCCACAGTAATAATTGTATTAATTATCATCATGTAAAACCATCATAATAGATATTTTATATTCATTATATTTTTATATACTTACAATTTTATTCCACTTGTAATTTTTTAATGATGTTTTATATTTCATTATATAATGTTTTGATATTTATCTTTTCTTGTATTATTTTAATTAAATAAAATTTATCATGGTTCATTTTAGTTTAGAATAGAATGTGAGACAATCTATTCAACAATGAGTTTGTTTAAAGAGGAAAATAAATATCAATAATAAGGGGTGTTACATTCTACCTTCTTAAAAGAATTTTTTTTCTCACAATTTTATTACTTAGGTGAAAAAAATGAGGGCGATTCTGTCACATTACATCATTTGGTTCCCATGTTTTATATTAATAGTTAGGATTCCTCCATAACTTATAACCACTTAAGTGGTATTTTTTAATACATTATATCTATGATCAATGATTTCAATTGGTTTTCCCTCATAAGAAATATCTTGTTCCAACTGTACAACCTATAAGTTCAGTATACATAAAGGGTCAGATATGTACTTACATAAAAGTGATACATGGAACACATAATTACCTTAGGATAGATTCAGTGGAAGTAAATCACAATAAGCTACTATTCCCACCTAATCAATAATTTTGAAGTGTCCAATGTATCTAGGTCTTAACTTTACCTTTTTCCTGATCTCATAACCCTCTAATACAATGATATTCAAAGATATACCATGTTTCGAAATTCAAAATTTATATCTCATCAATTATTATCACCATATATATTCCATGAAATCTAAGAATATTTAAAATTCCACTAAATGGTTTCAATATTCACTTCAATTTCTTGAGAAAGATCTGGTCCTAGTAGTTTAATATCTCCATCATCATCCCAACATGTTGAAGTTATGCACGTATTACCATAAAAATCTTCATATGGTTACATTAAAATTCTAAAATGTAAACTGTTGTAATACGATAACTCAACCAAGGGTAGGTGATTATACCCATATTACTTGAAATATATTAAATGTGATATCTAAATATCTTCCTTATCTTGAGTTTTCCTTTCAGATTGAACATCAGTCTATGGATGATAAGAAGTTCCGAAGCTCATCTCTATATCCAATGATTATTGAATACTTATATAGAATGTTGAGGTGACCTTAGATCTCAATCAGATAAAAATTATAGTGTTACTCCCTGAATCTTTAACACTTACCTTATGTATATCTTGGAAAGTTTATCAAGTGAGAAATATTCTCAAACAGAAATGAAATATACTAACTTTTTTTGGTTGATACCCTATAACCCAAATGGGATTTTTTTTCTTTGGAGGTCATAAGAAGACCTACAAAAAAATACATAGTGACATTATACTATTACCATATAGGTATAGATAATTTTCATTTCATCCCCTTATAATTCATTCATTCGACATGAACTTACTCACATTCCCAACATCAAGATAAATAATATGAAATCTCCCTCTTTATTTTTTATATTTAAAATTATTCTTGATATATATATATATTTCTCTATGATTATAGAATTTATATATAATTATGATCTATGAGAATAATGTAATAGATATTTCATCAATTCTATAATTGATGGAACATATATTTGTTTCTCAAATATAATAATTATATCATTTTCAATAATAAAACTCCAAAATATTCCTCACCTTCTTTTATAGATCTATAACCTCTTCATGTGCCTCCTTGATCTATATATGGATGGATAGAAGAGTATTTATATAATAAATGAAGGATTTATCCCCTTCTCTCATGATTTCAAGGTATCACCTTTGAAAATCCAAGAGTATAGGATCTTTTTGAATCCTAATCATGGATAAGGTTTTGTGGTCCTTCCTTATGATAGAATCAATCATCTTGTTTTACTTATAAATGTAGTAATGTATTGAGAAATTATAGTCCTTGATCAACTCTAACAATATCCTTTGGTGTGTATTTTACTCCTTTGCGAATATATACTTTAATATAATATGATCTGTTAATAATTCACACCTATTACTATAGAGGTAATGTCTCTATATGTTCAATAACAATATTACCACTATAATACCCAAATAAGGTTCCTGGTGTTTTTTTCTTGAATATTTATTTTATATGAATAATACACTAAAAACATGTCATTTTTCATTAGTACACACCCTAATCCACTCTTTTATGAATCATTGAATATAATAAACCATTATCCACTACAGGGCAATGTTATTACTGGTGTAGTGACCAAGATTATTTTGATATCCATGAAATTTTCTTCACATTCTTCTATCTAGATGAATTTTCTCCCTTTCAAGTTCACTTGTTTAGTGGATTTTAAAGACATGAGAAATTTATCAAAAAATTTCAATAATATCCATCAAATTAAAGAAAAATATAGATCTCTATTATAGTGGATGGTTTGGGACATTCATAAATCACCTATGTCTTTAAAGGATTTTCATATATACCCTCAAATTTGATCACATGAGCCAATAATGGTACCTTTTATAGCTATAATTAACACATTATAAATTTGAATAAAATTTCTCCATTTTCAATTTCTTCAACACAATCTAAGGATGATCACCATGATCTTCCTTTATCTTTAAATATATGAGAATATCATCTATAAATATTAACAAAAATTTATCAAGGTAATCTATAAAGACTCTATTAATTTGATCCATAAAGATAATAGAGGCATTTTTGAGTCAAAATGGAATAACTATGAATTCATAGTGCGCATATATTTTATGAATGGTTTTCTTAGGTCAATCATCCCTTTTTACCCATAATTTATGATATCAAGATCAATGTTAAATACTTGAGAAGGAATGATAGGTATAACACTAGGTGTGATTACTATTATAAACTAAACCTCCCAATCAAGGGGAATGCCATGAAACTCATATAGAAAAACATCAACATATTCACACACAATTGGAATTGATTAAATATCAACTTTTTCCCCAACTATCTAAGCTATGTACCCTTCATTATTGGCTATTAAGAACCATATAATGGAAGTAATTCCCATAGGGAGTTCAGGTTTAGCTTTGCACTGATAAATGGTCATAGGTTGATTTAGGATATAAAATAAGATATCCTTATATTATAAATTGATATGGGATTTATGTATAGAGGTAAAATATATTCCCAAAATCACATAAAATTTAAACGATGAGAGAATAATAATATTTTTGGGAAATAAATTCCCATACATATCTATTGGAGAAGAGTTGTATACTTGGGATTAAATAATTTTACTACTATAATTTTCACTAAAAATTCAATATATAATTGTTAGGGATATGAATAAATTATCTTATAGACTTTAATTTTATAATAAAATCATAAAACATTGATTAAATAAAATTTTGAAATATTGATTATACCAATCCCACACCAATTTTATGATATTTCATTTAATCGGTTACCAAAACCAACATGGTTAGAGTGACTATCAAGTAATAACAATTGTAATAAGAAATCATATGATAAATAAATTTTATACTAATTTGTCTTAAATTATTACACATTTATTTCAAAAATATGAAATTTTAGTTTTATCCTATTTCACTTTTGGTTCTTCATAGGCTATTTTATGTTTTATCCTATTATTAATTATAATGGTTGGTAAAGAGAATCTAAATCATCAAAATAATATCCCCAATAAATTTCAATTTAGGTGTATAGTTAGGTTTAATTTTAGGCATTGAGTGGAGATCAAGTTAACACCCAACTAACCTCTTTCAGGGTTACTTCCATTAATTGCATCTACTACCAAGATTACAACCCCTTATTTGTATTTAGATGGGGGTTTCATTGTTAGGAAACCACAAGATCTATAATTTACTATAATTTTAGGATGTTTTACTATATTTAGGTTTATCCGTAGTATTTTCACAAATATTTCCAAGTCATAATATCCAAAAATATATATAACCTCTTTGATAAAAACTAAGGTTACTCAAGTATTTAATACTTGCACTTTACAACATTATTGATGAATATTAAAAACATATTTCCGTAAAACAAACCCAAGAACATAAAGGTTTAGTGTATTTGGATATAAGATACATATAAAACTTATTTTACAACCCTTTTAAAATTTCCCAAAAATAGTCTTCTCAAATGGTACAATTTTTGATACATTAAACCTAATAATATTATTCATAATCGAGTGAATGGAAACATAGGAAAGCGTTATCTCATATGCCCAATAAGTGTAAATAAAAGAGGTATCAATCTAATATCATAAGTGTGAATAAGATAAAAATGTGGGTGTGGGAATATAATCATGGTATATGGTCATCATATAAGAGAATCCGGCCCAAAAAAACATATATAATAAAACATGAGTCATGGACTAAGGCTTTTATCATAACATAATACACGAGTCATAGAAGAGTGAAAACATGAGTCAATAATCACGAGCTTTTAAAAAATAGCATAGGTGAATTTAATGAGATAATAATTTTTTACAAATAAGAATAATAATAATATCATATACTAATTATAACCACCAAGACATTCTAATCATAATGGGATAGGCTAACCACCTTCCCATAATATACTACAATTTAAATTACCACCCACATACCTTGATATAGTAGACTTGGGACACCCACATTTATCCCATCCTGATATCATGAGATATAAAAATTATCCAATGAATTGGGGGATATGTAGGACCCCACCCTTCACATAATGAAATATCATACTTATGTGTATCATAACAACTTTATAACATTCATAATTCAATCAAAGATTAATTAACCAGTGGAAATGATATGGGTTTTATGAAAACAAACACAAGACACTATTATAAGACATCAAAATAATTAAGTTTTATGATTTCATTAGAATATATTCCCAGTGAATCATAAGAAACATTAAAGGATATTTATATATATGAAAAATGATTTTATAAAAGAATTAAATTTACTTTGATAAGGAAGAAGAAATACCCTATAAAATTTTGATACCTTTAAAAAAAATATTTTATAAATAAATTATAGTAGAAATTAATTTAGAAAAACTTGAAAAAATATAGTAGAATTTTCTTATAATATAATCAATGAATATGGTTGTAAAATTCATTTGTATAGAAAATATTAAAATATAATATTTATTTTAAATTTTTTAAAGGACATAGTTGTCATAAAATGATAATTCTAAAAACTTTGTCAAGAGAATGAATTAATAAAAATGTAATTTCCATTTAAAAGTAACTTAATAAAAAATATATATTTAGATAAGGATGTATATAAAATATAATAATAAATATGTACATATAAGATAGGGATTTCGGACAAAAAATAAGAGGTAAGGACAGTTTCTCTTATAAACATTACATCAAGTAAATGTTAAACAAGAAGGTTGGTGAAATTGTAAGAGGACATGTAAAATTCATAAAAACCCATAGGATAAGAAAATATTGGTTTCTATTATAGAGAATTATCATAATTTTTTCCTAGAAGAAAAAATATCTATAATAACCTCGAATTCAAAATGAGAATAGAATGAAAACCCTTCCATTTATTCCAGAATTCTATGAAGCACTTTAACATCCAATATAATAATCACAAAATTATTAATCACTTAATTCAGAACCTTATTATTATCTTTAATATTCAATATTATTAAATTATAGTCATTAATTACACATATATTAGACACTTTATGATGATTTTCATCATTAGATATCAGTAATTATTTATTATTTCACACATGTTTCATAATGGAGATATCAGAGCCTATTATTTGATTTTGAAAACTCATGTAATGTAAATAATAAGCCATAATAATTTATTATTAACATTCATGATTATATTTTTTTGATTCATATTCACTATAATAATTTTGAGAAAAATTTAAATTAAAAAATAAATAGTTTTATTTCAACTGAATTTTTTTCCATGAATAACATTATTTTATTTAAAAGAAAAAATTCTAAATTGTTGTTTTAGTCTAACTCATCCTTATTTTAATGATCCCAAATCATGTCTATAATTTTTTAATCAATTTCATGTTTTTTATTTTAAATCCAAAATGATAAAAATTTGTAAGTCTTGAAGTAACTCTAAAAACCTACCGTATGTGAAATGAACCTACCGTATAAAGAAGTTGAACTTACCATGAATGTAAAGTCTCTGTGTTGAAGTGAGAAAATATTGTACACCAAATAACAGCATGTAAAATAAAATAACCACATGTTTGATGAGATAATTTTTTTCTAGTGAAGAAATGACTGCATGTGTACTGAACCTATTGTATATAAAAAATTAAGTGACTGTTGTAACGCCCCGACCCTAGTTACCCATAGTCGGTGCATTATTAAATAACATTGGAATGATCACAAGAGATCAAGTCTAGAAAGACCAATTATCTTAGTATCCTTTGAAGCATTAGATACATATATAAGTTTCACATTGCATCATAAAATAAAAAATCAACACTGTGTCCCCTTTGAAAACACTCATATCCTTTGACTTATCCCTGAAGGTTAATCATAATATACTTATTCACATCCTGGTAAAAAGAAATCATAAGAAAGGGGTGATCTCATATGCTCAGTAAGGTTAACAATATAGTAGAAACTATCAAAATAACCATAATCATTTAAGGAAATGTATAAGACTAAACAGAAGACTTTTAAACATAAACTTCAGAATAATATGGCATAGATAAATCAAATAATTCCATTTACTTATTCACATAGATATTCTACTAGTCTAATAATACCATGTAATATCAATAGCTAATTTCATAATGATGGAATGCATAATGTTGGACATCATAACCACATAGTCAAGGCCTAGTTACAAGAATACAAATAATAATTTTGTCAAGGCCATATTCCAATACACTAGTTTTTCTCATGAGACCTACCGATGTATCGAGGAGCTATAGCGGGCTCCACTCGTCACTTACTAAGTCCAATGCATTCCTAATATGAAAATGTTGAAACATAGCATACAAATTCGTATTAAAACTATCATTTGAAATGTTAATAATTTAACCCTAAACCATGAATAAAACATCTACATTTAAACATATCACAAAACATTCAATTCGATATGGAAGATTGTATCACAATAAATCATCTTCAAACAAACATAAAATCTATCAAAGGATGTTGACATAGATGAAATCAAAACATTTTGAGAGAAATATATCTTTCTATTTTGAAATCATTTAAAAGTCACATAATTATAAAATAAAACATTTATTTTTTAAATCCTTCTTATAAGCTTGTAAGGGAAGATTCGAAGGTGTTATAATAGCAGAAAATAGCCACACCCGCCGTATAAGTTAAAAAAACATTCTTACATTAATTTGTATAAAAGGTCATAAAGTACCTAGTTTGGAAAACCATAGAAAGATTACTTTAAAAAAAATTATAAAAAGTTAAACAAGGGTATAAATGACTATAACTCATATTGAAGGAAATAGTAAATTTCTTTTGAAATACATTTTTAAGAAGCACAAATGAGTATGATAAATAATTCCCAGTAAATGCTTACGTATAAACAACCTCGAATAATAAAGAGATTGTAAAATTAACCATTACCTTGAAATTTTCCTTAGTCGAGGGTTGTTTAAACTCCTGTATAATGGTTAAATCATTATTATTAAATTATAAAAGAAACACATGCATAAATATGATATCATATGTGATCTTCTAATATTTCTTTGTTAATAATATTTTAGTAGTATCATTGTTTAGAATGTTAACTAATTATTTTCCATTTATATGTTTTGTTATGTAAGTTATGTTTGTTATGGATAGGATGTATTTGATTCATATACATAATGATATTAAGTTATTAAACATTATTTTTAATCATAAAATGAAAAATATCATTGAATGGTCATGATGGGGAATGAATCTCATTCTGTTCGTGGAGACGGTATTCCGTACATACGTACGAGCGACAATATCATTCCATTGATGGTGAAATAGTATGTAATTAGATGGTATATTACATATAAATAATAATTAACATGTTATATTTATTATTTACATCAATTATACTCATTATTATACCCATACAAATAATGAAGTGTTGAATAACAAACTACACCACGACGTGGAGACGGTAAGCCGTACGTACACACGTATGGTGAATTTTTCATTCATAGGATGGATAGAATAATGAATATGGTTGTAATATATTTATAATAACATCATAGTATATATAAGGTATTGGATTTATTATTTTGGTATGGAAGCAACAAAGAAAGAGGAAGTGGAAGAAGAAAATAACTTTGAAATAGGTGATGAAATTATTACATATTCTTCGGGGGATTCCTTTGGATTTGATCAAAATGGATATTTAGGTTAGATTTATGATAAAATTAAGGCCTCTAGGTTTAATTGATGTTGGTTTTGAGGATATTTGAGCAGGGTTTGGCTGAGCCAAATGGCTTTGGAGGTGTGATTTTGAGAGAAGGGGAAGTACCCTTTTATAAGAGAGGTGAGTGTCACTTTAGGAAAAGCTTGAAATATTATTTTATTATAAAATAATTTTCGGTTTATAATAGATGAAAATGAATTTATTTCGAGGATAAGGTAAGTATGGGTATAAATAATCTCAACCAAAAGGTTTTATACAAGTTTAGGTCACCATATTAACCTTATCCTTAATATTTAATTCTTGGTTAAATAATTTAACATTTACCATATATCCTTGTATTTTTATAATATATGGTTAATAAACTTACTATAAAATTCCAAGAGAAACTAAAGTGGTTACTTAATTAAATATATATCATTATTTAATTCCTTTTACCTAACCTTATATTTTTTGTAATATTATATCCTTTAATAATTTAGTATTTGTTTTAAAAACTCATTTATGTCAATTTTGACACTATTTAGTATTTCATTTTTTTTGAAGTATAAAAAAATTGATTACTTAAAAAAATACATTAAATCAGTATTAACAAGTCATATTAACCTATAAAATTAGTTTAATTCATCAAAAGTCTCAATTTACAATAATTTGTATATTTATAATATCAATTAGTTTAATCTTTCATTAATCATGTAATTACTGCATCATCATTGTATCATAACTAAATTTAATTAATTAATGGATAAAAATTATTAATAAAACAACATGATTTAGTAAATATTAGTAGCTTTCTAATGAGTATTTAAAGTCGAATTTATCTTATGTATTACCCTATATTAAAAATTATTTAGTTATTAAAATTTGAATTTAACACTTTTAACTTATGTTTAAATAAAATAATAATAAATGTCCTAATATAATCCATGTGGATTAAAAAGGATCATATTTTATTCCTAAGGTTTATTTTTTTTAAATACACTTTTCCAATATAATTATGACATGTGTTAAGGTAATTATAATATCATTTTTACCTTTAATTACCCTATTTACTTTTAATCGTGGTAAATAAAATTCAATAGTTACTATACACCAAAAACTATTTTCATTATATTGAACCAAATTTTATTTACTGATGTCAACCTTGTCTCTTGAATTTTTTAATTTCAATTCACAGAAGTGGTAAAATTACATTTTATGAATATTTGCAAATGTGCCTAGAAGGTTGGTTAAAGGCGTTAAATAGTTTAATAAAATTTATATATCTAATATTATTATAAAATAGCTACAATGAATTACATTGAACTAATATAGGTATTATGTATCTATTTTTACTTTAAAATAAATTTAAATAAAATAAATAATTATTGAAATAAAATCCAGTTTTAAACAATAACACAATGTTTTTCTCTATTCATCAAAAATTGAAAGTCTTTAGAAAAATACAAAATATTCACCATAATATAATTTTGATATTGTAAATCCAAAAATTATGTCCATTTTGAAAAATAAAATTTATGAAATTTCAAAAAGTGGGCATCACTTTTCATAACTTCTTTTTAAATGTCTAGTTTGATTGGTCATGATGTGCTAGAACTCGAAGTTGCGTACAACGTAAGATATTTTATTATTCATAGAGAAGCGTATCGTAGAAGCTTGGGGTGTTACATTATTCCCTCCTTTAAATAATTTCATCCTCAACATTTCTATAATATTACTGCATAAAAAGATTCAGGTGGTTCTTCATCATTAGTTCCTCAGGTTCCCATGTTGCCTCTTCCATTTTATGGTTTCTCCAAAGAACATTTACAAGACGAGTCATTTAGTTCATCAACACTTGTTCTATGGAATCAAGAATTCTGGTTGGCTTTTCACAATAAGAAATATTTGGTTCCAATTCTATTTCTTTATAGGTGAGTACATGCATTGGGTTAGACTTGCATTTTCTCAACAGTGATACGTGGAACACATCATGAAATTTGGAGAGACTTTGCAGCATTGCCAAATGATAAGATGAAACTCCAATTCATTCTAGAATTTCTAAAGCTCCAATGTATATGAGACTCAATTTACCTTTCTTACTGAATCGTACAACACCCTTCCATGGATATACCTTCAAGAAAATATGATCTCCTACTTGAAATTACAAATCTTTCCTTCAGTTATTAGCATAGCTCTTTTGCCTACTTTGAGACTCTTTGATGTGGGTTTGGATAATCTAAACATTTTATATTGTTTCCGCAAAAAGTTCTTGGCCTACAAGTTTTCTTTCACCAACATCATCCCAACAAGTTGGTGTGTGACATCTCTTTCCATATAACGCTTCATATGGTTCCATTTGAATACTTGAATGGAAGCTATTATTATAGGAAAATTTTACCAGAGGTAAATATTGATCTCACATACCATTAAAGTCAAGTGAGGAAGATATCAACATGTCTTCTAAGGTTTGAATAGTCCATTTTGATTGTCCATCAGTTTGAGGGTGGTAGGAAGTTCTCAAATAAATTTCTGTGTCTAGGAATTTCTGAAGACTTTTCCAAAATCTTGTTGTAAAATGGGGATCACGATCAGAAACAATCGATAGGGGTACTCCATGAGGTATTACAACTTCATTAATATATAGTCTTACTAAATGTTCAATTGGTAAATCTTCTCTTGTAGTGAGAAAATGTGCTGAATTTGTAAGATGATCAACAATGACCCATATTGCATCATTCCTTCTTGGAGTCTTTGGTATCCCCATGAAAAATGTCATCGTAATATCATCCCATTTCAACTTAGGTATGGGAAGAGGTTGCATGACTTCTCTAGGATGTTGTCTTACAACCTTCACCCGTTGACAAACCATACTTCTTGAAACATAATTAGAAATCTACCTCTTCATTTTGTCCCACCAAAAATTTTCCTTCAAGTCTACATACATCTTAGTGCTACCAGGGTGTATATAGAAATTGAAGCTATGATCATCATCTAACAATTGCCTTTTTAGATCAGGTATGTCAGGAACACAAAGTATATTCTCAAATTTCCAAATTTCATCATTATATATGAAGTTAATCAATCTCTCAACATTCACATCTTTAATTTTCTTTTGAAACTCCTCATCATCAGTCTCAGAACATTCTATCCTTTCTAGTAAAAATGGTTTAGAAACCATTTGAAAAAGTATCAATGTTTCACCTTCCATGATTATTCCCATATCTATCTTTAATAGATCCATGAAGATATGATCTCTTTCAACTCTCATCTTGTTTAGAACTCCATGATCTTTTATGATCAAAGCATCTGCCACCTTATTTACTTTCCCCGGGTGGTAGTGTATAGTGCAATAATAATACTTAAGTAGTTCAAGCCATCACCTTTTCCTCATGTTTTGTTCTTTTTTTGAGAAAATATACTTCAAACTCTTATTATCAGAATATATCTCACATTTTACACCATAGAGATAGTGTCTCCATATCTTCAAAGTAAATATTATAACTCCTAACTCAAGATCATGAGTAGGATGTTTTTGTTCATGAATTTTTAGCTGTCATGATGCATAAGTAATAAATCTATCGTTCTACATTAAGACACAACCCAATCCTTTCTTTGAAGCATCACTATAAATAACAAACCCATCATTCCCCATCGGAAGATTCATGATAGGATCATTGAATAATATTCTCTTCAATTCCTCAAAAGATTCTTCACATTCTTTTGTACAAACAAATTTAACACCTTTACATGTGAGATTGGTTAAATGGTTAGCCAATCAGAAAAAATTCTAGATGAAATGCCGATAGTAACCTGCTAAATCAATAAAACTACGTACCTCAGTTATAATCATTGGTTCTGGCCATTCTTGGATTTCCTCTATCTTTGAAGAATCAAAATAGATCCCATACTTAGAGACAATATGGCGAAGAAAAGAATCCTCCTGAAGGCATAAATCACACTTTCTAAACTTCCCATATAATTTATTCTTTCTAAGAGTATTTAGAATAGTGTGCAAGTCATTTTCATGGTCTTATTATATTTTAATATACACCAAGATATCACTAATAAATACTACTACAAATTCATCAAGATATTCCTTGAAAACTCTATTCATTAGATCCATGAAAATAGAGGGTTCATTAGTCAGTCCGAAAGGAAATACAATAAAATCATAATTTCCATACTTAGTATGAAATGATGTATTAGGAATGTCTTCCTTCTTTACACACAACTGTTGATATCTAGATCGATGTTCAATCATGGAAAAATGTTGAGATCCATGAAGTTGATCGAATAAATCATCAATGCGATGTAGGGGATACTTGTTCTTTATTGTTATAGAATTGATCTCCGTGTAGTCAATGCACAACCTCATAGATCCATATTTCTTCTTAACAAAAAGAATAGGGGCTCCCAATGGAGATACACTAGGGAAAATAAATCCTTTATTACTCAACTCATATAGTTATTTCATTAGTTCCACTAATTCCATAGTGTCCATTCTATAAGGGGTCTTCGATATGGGCCTTGAACCAAGAATTAAGTCAATGGAAAACTAAATTTATTGTTCTAGAGGATGTCCAGGTAAACCCTCTTGAAACACCTCAACATATTATTTCACAATAGGTATGTCCTCTATTTGAACATTCCTTTCCTCGTCCATATTTATTTCACTCTCTTCCTCCCCAATAATTGAATTTTGCAGAGCTATTGGTGGTGGATCTAGATGAGAATCAGTTGGTGATGTTTGTGCTCTAAAGATAAGGTATTCCTTATCATAATAAAAAATTGTAACCTCCTTCTTCTAATAATAAATTTTCGCATCATGGTCTGAAATCCAATCAATAACAAGGATTATATCAAATTAAATCATGGTTATAATGATGATATAAGTAGATAAAGCACACTTATATTCCATAATGGAAACAGATTCAAAAAACTTAGTTGCAATGATACTTCCATTCTGAGTTTTCATTGACAACTCCCCTATTAAATTAAATTGGAAGTATCTAATTTTCTTGGAAAACTAAGAAGATATGAAAGAATGTGATGATCCAGAATCAAATAAATCATTGGATAAATTTTAGGAAACGATTAATGTACCTTCCACCACGTCATTCGGAACTTCAACCTCTACAGTTGTGATAACATGAGCTTGGATTTTCTCCCTTGGGCTTTTCTGAGGTAAGTTTCATTTATTCTTAGGAAATTCATTTGCATAATGCCCCATTTCTTTACAACTGATGCATTCAACATTGACAACCTATTTATTCCTTTTTCAATCACGATCTAGGTGGCCTTTTTTTCCACACATGTAACAAACTGTCATTCCCTCCAGGCAAGTACCAGGGTGTTTCTTATAAAATTTGCTAAAGGATAGAAATTAAGCCTTTCCCTTATTCCACTTATTTCCATTTCTAGAGTATTCATCAGATCTCTCCTTCTCTTACTTTTATTTAAATTCATAAGACTTAGAGAATTCCTTTTCTGTCTTGATAGCACATGAGGTAATATCTTCATATGATGAGAAGGATTGTGCAACTAATTATTTATAGAGAAATGGTTTTAACCAATCAAAGAAATTATTAATCTTACTACTTTGGTTACGTATATAATTTTAAGCATGCATTGATAACCTTGTAAATTTAGCCTCATAATTTGTGGCATTCGCATACTCCTTTTGACTTAGACTCAGAAACCATCTTTCCATATCCGCTCGATGGTCACAAGGAAAGTATTTTTCTAAGAAAATCTCTTTAAACTCCATTTATTCCATATTTGATACTTATTCATCATCCTTCGTGTTTTTAATTAATGAACAGCATTGATCTACATCTCCGGTGAGGTGATAAACTACCATGAATTTTTTTCCCTTCCGCTAGTCCCCAAAGCCTGAAATACTTTCTCTAAGGAACATAAAAATTGCTCATATATAAATGGATTTGTATTCCCATTGAATGTTAGTGGGTTTTTCCTCATGAAGCGGTCTAACATTGATCCTCCATGCTGTGGATCAGGGTGCTCCATACAGGTAAGGTTATTATTCATAACCTGAGTGAGTTATATTAGTATGGTTATAAGTTATTCAACAGTAGTTTCATAACCATCTCTACTATAATTGTCTTGAGTAGGAGGTAAATCCCTATATGGATTACATGCATTGATAGAGTTTCCATTCTTTCCATTAGGCACTATTTCTAAACAATAGAATACACTAGATTAGTTTATGAATTGCAATATATAATTCTAAACTTGTATAATACCTAACATAGATTGAACATTTTATGCATGTAATCTATAATAAAAAAATGTTTTCTTTGAGGAATTATTTACTCATAAATCCTTCATAATGGATTGTAAAGAGAATGTGAATTATCCTAATCATATCCCTCAGTTGTGTTGTAACCAAGAGTGCAAAAAGGCCCGTTATCGTGCACTAGTTATCATTAAAGTCTATCTCAAAGCGGTGTTTTCAGGTTTTACCCCTAGATACATCTATGCCAGATCTGCCTCTACCAGCTCATATACAGAAATGGATGTATTTTTTGGAAAATACACAAAATCTCTTCATTACCAAAATTATTGGAAGTTCTTCTATACTAATCCTCAAAGTCCATCTCATGGTAATGTTCTCTAATCAGATGTTTTCTAAATCTAGTTTCCAATGTTTTTACTAAACATCCTCTGATATAAACTATAATGCCCCGACCCTAGTTACATAGAGTTGGTGCATTATTATATAGAATTGGAATGATCACAAGAGATCAAGTCTCTAAAGACATACTATTTTAGTATCCTTGGAGTAATAGATACATATATAAGTTTTACATTACATCATGAAAAAAAAACATTGTGTCCCCTTTGAATACACTCATATCCTTTAGCTTATCCCTACAGGTTAATCACAATATACTTCCTCATATCCTTGGAAAAAGAAAACATAATAAAGGGGTGAGATCAAATGCTAAGTAAAGATAACAATATAACAGAAACTATCATAAATAAGAATAAATATTTAAGGAAGTTTATAAGACTAAAAAAATCCTTTTAAACTTAAACTTTATCATAATATGGAAAAGACAAATCAAACAATTCCACTTACTTATTCACATGAATATTGTACTAGTCGAATAATCACATGTAATATCAATAGCTAATTTCATAATGATGGAATTCATAATGCCAGACATCATAACTACATAGTCAAGGCCTCGTTCCAATACCAAAAATAATAATTTTGTCAAGGCCTTGTGCTAAGACACTAGTTTGTCTCATGAGACCTACCGATGCATCGAGGAGCTATAGAGGGCTCCACTTGTCACTTACTAATTCCGATGCATTCCTCATATGAAAATGTTGAAACATAACATAAACAATCGTATTAAAACTAGAATATGAAATATTAATACATTAACCATAAACCATGAATAACACATCCACATTCAAACATATCGCAAAACCTTCAATGCAATATGGAATATTTTATCACAATAAATCAACATAAAACAAGCATAAAAACCATCAAAGGATGTTGACATAGATGAAATCAAAACTATTTGAGAGAAATATCTCATTATATGTTGAAATCATTTAAAAGTCACATATTTATAAAAGAAGACATTTATTTTGAAAATATTATTATATGATTGTAAGGGAAGCTTCAGAGGTGTTATAATGGTGGAAAATATCCGCACTTTCCACATAAGTTAAAAAAAATTCTTACCTTAATTTTTTGAAAATGTCATAAAGTACCTTGTTTGGAAAACGACAGAATGATTCCTTTAATATTTTTTATAAAAAGTAAAACAAGGGTATAAATACATTTAACCCATATTCTATGAAATAGTAAAAATGTTTTGAAATAAACTTTTAAGAAACACGGATGAGGATAATAAAGAATTCCCAGTAGATGCTTATGTATAAAAAACCTTGGATAATAAAGATATTGTAAAATTAACTTTTACCTTGAACTTTTTTGTAGTAGGCGGTTGGTTAACCTCCTTTATAATGGTTAAATCATTTTTATTAAATTATAAAATAACCACATACATAAATATGATATCATATATGATCTTGTAAATTTTTTTTGTTCGTAATATTTCATTAGTATCATTGTTTCAGGTGTTAACTAATTAATTTTCCTTTATATGTTTTGTTAATTAAGTTATGTTTTTATGGATAAGATGTATTTTATTAATATAAAGAATGATATTATGTTTTTAAACATTACTTTTTATCATAAAATTAAAATTATTCATGAATGGTTATGATGGGGAATGAATCTCATCGCATTCGTGGAGACGGTAATCCGTACTTACGCATGAGCGACAATATCATTCTATTAATGGAGAAATAGTATGTAATTGGATGTTATATTAGATATATAGAATCATTAAAATATTATATTTACTATTTAAATCAATTATACTCGTTATTATACTCTCCAAAATAATGAAGTGTTGAATAACAAACTAAACCACGACATGAAGATGGTAAGCCGTACGTACGCACGTATGATGACTTTGTCATTAATAGGAAGGATAGAATAATGAATACGGTTTTAACATATTTATAATAACATAAAAATATGTATAAGGTACTGGAGTTTTTTTTGGTATGGAAACAACAAAGAAAGAGGAAGTGGAAGAAGAAAAGAACTTTGAAAGAGGTGATGAAATTATTACCTCTTCTTAAGGTTCTTCCTTTTGATTTGATCAAAAGTGATCCTTAGGTTGGATTTATGATCAATATAATGCCTCTAGGTTGAAGTGAGGGTAGTTGGGAGGATATTTGAGAAGGGTTTGGCCGATCCAAATGGCTTTGTAGGTGTTATTTAGAGACCAGGGGAAGTACCCTTTTATAAGAGAGGTGAGGGACACTTTAGGAAAAGATTGAAATATTATTTTATTATAAAATAATTTTAAGTTTATAATGGATAAAAATGGATTTATTTCAAGGATAAAGTGGTTATGGGTCTAAATACTCTGAACCAATAGGTTTTAGACAAGTTTAGGTCACCATATTAACCTTATCTTTTAAATTTAATTTTTCATTAAATAGTTTAACATTTACCATACCTCTTTGTGTTTTTATATTACATTGTTAATAAATTTATTATAAAAATACAAGATAACATAAAATGGTTCATTAATGAAAAATATATCATTATATAATTCCTTTGGATGAACCTTATATTTATAGGAATATTATATTATTTAATAATATAGTATTTGTTTTAAAAACTCATTTATGAAAATTTTGACACTATTTCGTATTTGGTTTTTGTAAAAGAAAAAAAACTTAATTACTTTGAAAAAAATACATTAAATCAATCCTAACATGTTATATTAACATAGAAAATTATTTTGATGCATCAAAAGTAACAATTTACATTTATTTTGATATTTATAATATCAATTTTTTAAATCTTTCATTAATAATGTAATTACTACATCATCATTGTGTAATAAATAAATTTAATTATTTAATGTCTAAAAATTATAATGAAAATACCATGATGTTTTAAATCTTTTTATATTTATAATTAATATTGATAGTATAATTTTTCTTATGTATAACCCTATATTAAAAAAAATTTAGTTATTAAAATTTGAATTAAACACTTTTAACTCTTCTTAAAATAAAATAATAATAAATGTCATAATCTAATCCAAGTGGATAAAAAAGGATCATATTTTATTAAAAAGTATTATTTTGGTCAAAATACACTTATCCAATTGAATTTGGACATGTGTTAGGGTAATTATAATATTATTTTTACCTTTAATTACCCTATTTACTTTTAACCGTGGTAAATAAAATTCAAAAGTTACTATTCACCCACAATTATTTTAATCCTATTGAACCACATTTTACTTACTGATATAAACTGTGTCTCTCATATTTTTGAAATTAAATTCATAGAGGTGGTAAAATTACGTTTTATGCAAATTTGCAAATGTTTCTATAAGGAGGTTAAAAGTCATTAAATAATTCAATAAAATTTTATATATCTAATCTTATTATAAAATTACTCTAATGAATTAAATTGAAATAATATAGGTATTATGTATCTATTTTGAATTTAAAATAAATTTACACAAAAATAATAATTATTTAAGTAAAATTCGGTTTTAACTAATAATATAGTGTTTTTCACTATTCATTAAAAAATGAATGTTTTCAAGAAAATAACCAAAATTCACCCTAAGCTAATTTTGATATTCCGAATCCAAAAATAAAGTCCATTTTGAAAATTAAAATTAACAAAATTTAAAAAAGTGGGTATCACTATTCATAATTTCTTTTTAAATGGTTAGTTTGATTGGTCGTGGTGTGCTAGAACTTGAAGTTGCGTATAACCAAAACTATTGTATTATTCAAAGAGAAGAATACAATGGAAGCTTGGGGTGTTACAACTGCACGAAGGGTGAAACCTACTGCATGAAAAATCAAGCTACCATGTGATAGGTGCGAAATTGTTTCCAATTCTGGAACTGACCACATGCGTGTGTATTGTATTGAACAAATGAATGATGAACTGACCATATTGTATAAAGGAATCTGACTCAAGAACACATGTTCCTACCACCTGAAGAGATAAACCTACCACATAAAGAGATGAACCTACTGCATGAAAAAATAAACCTAACAAAATAACAAAATAAACTACCATGTGATGTCATGAAATTACCATTTTAAGTATTAAAGATACCACAATAATAAGTGAAGTGACCATAAGAACAAACCAAGTAACCGCATGAAGTAAGGAAGCTACCACACAAAGAAAACAACTAACCACAATAACAAATATACTAACTACTTCAAGTATCTTGCAACTGACTCTTCCTAGTAACTATGAGACAATGTAATCATGTTTTAAGTGAATATTAAGTTATCATGTCCAAATTAAGAAGTAGAGTATTTTAAAATATCTAATTACTATAGATAGAGCATTAATTCTAGATCCAATGGATTTAAAAATTCAATGAGTATGAGGATTAAATTATGAATATCCCACAATAGAATGTATTGAGTAAAGTTATATTTATGATATATATCCTCTCATGGAAAATAAGGACTAGTTAATATTCATGTGCCCATGAAAAATATAGACATTCCATACATCAACAATGGATATATCATGATACTCTACTCTTAAGACAAGTTTGTTCAAACTTGGTTGAAGTAGTTTTAGGATAGATTCAAAGACACATGATCTACCAAAGCTGATGAGACTGAGCATGATTAAATATTCTCACTACATATCCTTCGATATTTCTATTCTAGATTATGTTTTGAGCTATTATTTTTATACTATATTGATTCATTAGCACAAAATCATGTATTATATTAGAGATTTCTAGAAATTAATTATAGAAAAAACTGATTTTTCTATAGTTTTAAAAACTACTCCAAAATGTTTTTTTATTTTTTTTTTAAAAATTATTTTTAGAGGTGGTTTTTAAAAAACCATTGCGAAAAAGTGGAAATTTTAATAAAATTGTCTCTAAATTAAAGGAAACAAAATTATGATTTATGATTTATTATTGACTATAATAGGTATCTTAGTATTTGTAATTTTAATTAATTATAATGTTTTAATTAATATATATTTATAATTATTAGGTAATAATAATTTCAAACTTTAAACAAATCTTCAATAAGTTGAAAATCAGAATTCATCATCAATTGACCATAACCATTGATCCGAGAGTCCATTTTAGCTCCAAAACCAATCAAATTAGAGCTTATAAAATGAACTAAAACCTTATTAGATTTAAATTTTTTAATAATTAAAAGAATAAAATTTATTTTAGTTTCAATAAAAGTAAGAACTTGAACTTGAACTATAAACAACCATAAATTTTGATCAGGGTGTCCATTTGGTCTCTACCACATATCAAATTGAAGTCTGCAATGAGATCTAGGCCTTAATGAATTGGGGGAACTTAGGTAATGTTTTTAAAGAAAAAAGGCCCATAAGGTCTCCAAAACTGAGTTTTTAGTCGGGGTATCCCAATTTTTTAACATTCGAGAGAATTTACATCTCGTTTAATGAGATCTTATTGTATTGTTTTAGTGAGGAATGAATTTATTCCTAGGGATTACATTCATATTGATATTATGGTTTTAAAATTTTATCATTTTTCACAATTTAGTTTTATTTATAATTAAATATATTCTTATTTTATTATTTTTACTTATAGTAGATCTATTTTATAAATACGTATTTACATAGAAATGTATTTTTAAACATATAAACCATATGAAAATAAATATTTTTTATTCATTTCATTTAAAATAAATAATTATCTATTTTATTTACCTTATAAAAATGCATTAATTGGTACTTATATACCTATAAAATTAATGTTTATATACAAACATGTGTGTGTCAAAAAATTATTTTTTATGTTTTTATTATAATATATGTAAATAAATACGTAAATATATGTAAATATTTGTGTGCGTATTTGAGAAATATAAATATTCTGTTTTGTGTCAATAATATTGTGTGTATACATCAAATATAAATGTATATTTATATAAATATATCATTATCATTAAATATAGTATATAAGTGAATTTAAAGTAAAGCTATTTGAATATATATATATATATACACACAAATATGTAAACAATGTTAACACAAACATATGTGTGTGTATTGATAAATAGACATATATTTATATTTACATTCCTATTGATTTGATGGTGTTGCAATTATTATGATTTCCCATCTTTTGGTAATTTATTATCAATTACATATATATGTTAATATGAATTTCTGAATATTTTTTTATATTTATATACATTTATAAATATTTATACATATTTATGTTTATATATATTTTATATCATATATGTGTAAATATATATAGATATATTTATACTTGGTATTTTGGAAAAGTTGAGGCTAAGAAGCCCCTTTTATTTAAATCAGAAAAGAGAAGTACAAATAGGAACAAGAAAAACTTCGAGTGGTGTCCAATAAAATCATGTGCTGCTCTTTATCACTTCCATCATCCGAGATATTACCCCATTTATCAATTCTTAAGGAAATAGAATTTTTGTAGGAATACTTGATAGATTTCTGGAAGTCTACAACCTTAGAATCATGTTATAAGTCCTCACCTTACTTAGAATGTTGAAGATTTAAGGCATCACTATGCCAACAGGATAAGTAGCACAAGAAAGGGCTTTCTCTAAACAAATTCTAGCCCCCATCTATGCAATCTCACCCAAGATAACTAGCATAGTGGAAAAAACACTGACCCTATCAGATGAAAGCCCTTAGGAGAGACAATATGAATATTAAAAACCCCACTAAGAGAAGAATACATGTCAATGGAAATGAGACCACCAGGTTCCAAAATAGCTCCCTATTCAATAATATTGAAAAAATCAATAATATTACCATCATTTACAACTTCAGATGCGATAGTATTAATCTTCCTCTTAACTCCATATTTATCCAATACTAAAGAAGGTGTAACATGATCATCCTTTGATGGTATCTTCTCTATAAGATCCAACTAAGAATTAGAAGATCCATTTTTAACTCCAGTCAGAGATTGTCCCTTCAACAACAACCACTTTCACTTCAAGTTAGACATCTGAGAATTGCATTTATCCGAGGCCTTCATATTAACCCACGTGGAAGATGGCCTTATAGGCACATTTCCATTATAAACAAGGGTCTTTAAAATAATTTTTTTCTTCATTTGACAGTGGGTAGCTGAATGTCTCTTCAACCAACACCTCTCTTAGGAGAACTTCCTCCAACATAACTCTAGTGAGTGATCAACAACCATACAAGAATTAAAAAATAGTGACTTTCTCTCATACCCAACATCAATTTTAATGTCATATGTTGGCGTGGAAAGATTTACCTTATCAATAATCATGGAGTTGAGATCAATCTACACTTACATCCTGAAAAAATTCCCAATATGCATATTCTCAGTTTTCTTATCAAGACAGATGGGAGTCCCAATTTTCATGCCAATATCATGAAGAATCCATTGGTTCTAAAGGACCTAATTGATTCCATGAAGATGAACCCATACCTAATAAAAGAAATTTTTTACCTGCGATACATTGAAATCCAAATAACATTCATGTAGATGATTCCATTTGGGCTTCAGGAACAGAGAACCAACACTCGACAGCCATAGCTTAGAGTCATTCAAAGTGAAGAGGTAGTAAAAAAACCATGCCCAAGGGAGACGCACCTCCAGTACGAAAATACCGACAAGTTTGAAATGAAAAAAACCAAATCATCAAGAATCCAAGGCTTCTAAACTGTAGAAGTAACAAGCTGGGAAATCAGGGAGTGTTTTCCAATTGCAAGTCTCTCAGAAAACGCTTCAGGATTCACCTCAACATGAGCTACAGATCCCTTTCAAAGGATTATTCCAGTGAAAGAATCCTTGAAAGAATCCAAAACCAACCAGAAACCACCTTGTTTTAGATTCATAGTCACACCCGACCTCCCATTCAAAATCACTTTAGCATTGCATAGAGCTAGACTACATACCTCATCTTCTCCATTAAACACCACGGTAACTGATACTTCTCTAGATCAATGCACTCCGCCCACTCCAGCCTGCATCACAACATCCCTCCGAGCATCAAAGAGATATGACCAACACAAATCTTTGTCTCGATTTACCACTACATCAGCTGATAACTCTAGATATCGATACACACCGCCTGCTCTTGGAAATTTAACATCCATCCAAGAAGCAACCCTCCAAGCAGCATCCTCGCCGCCAGCCAACAAAACTACCCCACGATAACGAAGGGTCGACATGATTGAAAACCAAAAATACAATCACCAGACTCAATTGGAGTGTCGCTCTCAAACCCATGCCTCCTTCACCTCTATCTAATCTTACTTTATTAAAAATTTACAATTATTTTATTGTTAATTTACTATTATTTTATTATTAAATTATTATTAACACCTTATTTAATATTTAATATTTATTTATTTCAAGGTTTATTATATTATTTATTTATTATTAATATTAATATTATTTATTTTTTTACATGATATTTATTTTTTATTTATACATTAATTATTAATTATTTTTATTTTTTATTGTTTTTTATTTTTTTATTAATTTATTATGAACTTATTATTAATTACTTATTTAAAATATATTCATTATTTATTTATTCATAATTTTGTTATTTATTAACTATTATTTATTTATTTTTTATTTATTTATCATATGTTAATTTATTTTTAATTAATTTATTATTTATACATTACTTATATATTATATATTATATGTTATATATTATATGTATATATTATTTATTATTCATTATTCATTATTTATTATTTTATTTTATTTTATTTTTTTAAATGGTATAGCCATGGTTAAAAAACCCATGACCCCAAAATTTATTAATAAAATAAAAGTGTACAAGGGATAAAAGATGAAAGTCAAATAAGACATAGATGCCCACCTCAAAGGAGAAGTCTATAAAAGAGACATTCCCTTCGATTCATTATAGCTACCAAATTTCTAGGTTATCTCCCTCTACCCTTTGTATATCGACCTCTTCACTATGTCTTGACCCTTTATGGCGCTTCAAAATACTCACCTAATGATGACTCAGATGAAACCCCTAGAGTGGAGAAGATCCTGAATTTCCTGAATAATTTATGAAATTTCGTATCTAGACTATCTCTGAGACCATCCATAAAGTTAATGGATAACAACTTATACACTACTACATAGCCATTGAAACCAAAGACGTTCGGCTACATCATAGGGAAGGTAACATCAAGGTGCAGGAAATACCATTCTGCCACCTCCTTATTGATTTCTTCAATGGGTCTTTCACCTTCTATATCCGTTGAAGGTATAATACAAGAATTTTTCAATAAATATATTTATATAAGTATAATAAATTCTATTTATTCACTACATGAAGATCCTACTGATGTTGAAAAGTATTTAGATAATAATCAAGAGGTAAGGGGTTCAAATCTCACGCAATGTATAATTTCTATATATGCCTTATACATGCTTGTTCATAGTAATAAATACTAAATAATAAAGTAAATTAATTATCAGAATTAAAAAAAATAAAAAAATAAATAAAAAAATGAAATAATAAATTAGTTAATTATGAGAATTATAAAATTAACAAAAATAATAAAATAATGAAATAATTAATAAATTAATTACGAGAATAATAAATAATAAATAATAAATAATAAATAGAAAATTTTAAATAATAAATAACAAATGTTAAATATTAAATATTAAATAATAAATAATAACCATTAAATAATAAATAATAAATAATAATAATTAAATAATAAAATATTAAATAATAAAATAAATAAAAAGAATATTAATTATGAGAATTATAAAATATTAAAATATTAAAATAAATAAATTATTAAATAATAGATAATAAGATAATAAATAATAAATAATAAATAATTAATAATAAATAATTAATTCTGGGAATAATAAAATAAGAAAATAACAAATAAAAAAACAATAATAAATTATTTAAGAGAATTATAAAATATTAAAATATTAAAATATTAAAATATTAAAATATTGAAAAAAATAAAAAAAATTAAATATGAAAATATAAAAATAAAAATAAAATAAAAATAAAAAAAATATAAAAAACCATAATGAAATGAATTAACATCAATTTAAACCACGGTTAAATGATTCCCTTGAATTTAAAAAATGGCCGCTAAATAATTTTATGATGGTTTTCAAAAACCACTCCTAAATGAATGATGACACATGATTTCTAGGCAGTTTTCCAAAACCATCACAAAACCATTTAGTGGTGGTTTAAACCATTGTTTAATAAAAAAAATAACCTCTAAAAGACAATTTTGGCATATTGACTCTTTTATCCAATCTTTTATATTTTTTTATCCCAAGTAAAATTGTGGAAGATACTTTGTGTAGCGTAAACTACTAAAGTGTAGTTGTTTTATGTATAACCATATATAAATTTTGAATATATTTATTTGATTAATAAACTTCTTCGAAACTGGTGATTTCTAATTAGAGAAGAAAATCTCTCGGTTTGAGACTGAACAACTTTTTTTCTTATGTTGTGTGTTTTTCATGTTTTGTTTACTCTATTTAAAAAAATATACTTTAGTTTTTGGAACTATATTATAAAACACCGATTTGATAGTTAAATTTACTATCTTCTAAACATTTTTTGATAAAATTAAAATTGTTTCAAAAGATATTATAGTCTTAAACTTGTTTTAACTAAGTTATGATTGATATTTTGAGAAGCCTTTTAAAAAATCAAATTATATAATTAAACTATTTTTGTTAACATGGTTGTATCTTTATAAATTGGGTGATTTTATTTTAAATAATTTTTAGCAAAAATTTTAATTGGAAACTCAATTCACCCCCTCTTGAGTTGTTGTTAGGACCCAAATTTATACATTACATGTACTAGTGAATTTAAAATAGAATTAAATTTCATACATTCTCAAATATCTTTTTGTTTTATATTTTTAGAGATCTTTGTCAGAACTATTACATAAAATACTTATATATTACATAGTGTAAACTTTTGAAATGCATCCATTTTTCCTATAAAACCAAACTTTTAAAAATAAAAATGTTTTCTTTTCATGACACATCATTAAAATATTCATCAAAATCTCATCCTTATTACTATTCATCCTATAAAAAAATTTAAAATGTGGGATGACCACAAAAATATTATTAAGTAAAATAAAAATAAAGAAACCATTATTCCATGAATACTTATAGAAATTTCCCATTTTCAAAATAATCTTTAGCCTCAAAATAAGTATTCTATTACCCAAGAAAATAACTTCTCTGCCCAAAGGATCTAAAAAACATTTCACAAGATATTTTAAAGGAAAAATAAAAATCTTAATGGTTTGTTTGAAATCATGAAAAACCTATAATAAGTTTTTCAAAAAGATAAACTTTCAACCTTCTAAAGAATAATATACTTTCCTTTACCTTCTAAAATCATAATATTTCCATAAAAACTATAAAAATCAAAGATAAATCATGTTGTTATCTTGGGTAATAATTTTTATATCATCCTTAAAAATATAATAACCATTATTTCTATAAATATAATAAACATCAAAGTTTTATATAATATAACCATGAAGTTTACAATTAGAATGACTATCATAATATATTCCCATAATCCCTTAGAAGAAACCTAAATAGTAAACTTTATATCTTTACCAAATGCATTGGAGGGATATAATAGGTTCAACCACCCTCAGTTTAAAATAGAACCACCCATTTTTATAAAAAATCCAGAAGAACCATTACACGATACATAAAATAATGAATCATAAAACCATTATTTTCACCCATAATGAAACATTTTGGGATATGGATATATCCCTTTCCTTTAAAACCCTTTTTATAAAACTAAAATTACCATAACAAATGGAAATATGGGGTTTTCTAAACAAAAAATGAAACTTTATAAAGTAATCCAAATATAAAATATTTATATGATGGTGGGAAAAGTCTTTGTCACCATATACATGAAAATAGAACAATCCTTTTTTTCTTTTGTAAAGAATGTCAAAACATTCCATAAAAAGATTCTTTTTGATTTTTTTGAAAGAAATTCAAACAAAAAAAAATTTAAATAATAAATAACTTATTTCTATATAAATAAATCCTTAAAATAATTTTAAAAATATGTACATGTAAGATAAATTGAGTTTTAATGGAAACATTAAAATAGATTTTTTTTTAAAAAAAGTCCTTTAACTTGAGTCTGACTCGTCACATATGTTCTTTATTTTCTTGAATAAAAAAATTAGGTTAATTATTTTATTTATTTATATTTTTTTTAATTTTATTATACCTTTTATTTTTATCTCATAACTTGTTATATTTAAAAATTTAATCAATTAAATTCACATCAAATGTTTTAATGATATTCATTTCATTAGTCAAAAATGAATTTGGTAAGATCACTATGATAAAAGAGGAATTTATTAAATAATTTCTAGAATTAAAAAAATTAAATTAATATCATTATTATACATGAATTAATCTTTTAAAACGAATCATTAATGATGGTTATAGAAAATGATATATATTGCAATCATGGAGACGGTAGGTCGAACCTGCATATGAGTAATGTTTCCATTTTTAAAGGATAATTTTAGAAATAATGTAAGTTTTGTTTTATCCTTAAATAATGATAATTATATCATAAAAACTATATTATGTATTTAAAAATACTTATATATATATATATCATCTCTGTGATGTTGTGATGAAAAATGAATCGCATCACTTCGTGGAGGTGGTAATCCACATGTACGAACGAATGATATTAATATTTTTCAGTTAATAGAAATATATAAAATTAAATGATATATTATATTTTAATAATGATATATATATCATTATTATAATATAAAAACATTAAATCCATCATTATATCTAGCTGTGAGAGGGGGTTATGTAAAAGAAATTATATCAGTTCGTGAGGCTGTGTTCCTCCGTACACACGAATGATGAATTCCTTTCCCATTTTTTGGAGGTTGGAGATAGATATAGGTTGTTAAATTAATATAATAACATATAAATATGTTGAGGATATTGGTTTTATTATTTTATAGTGGTTTAAGAATATTTTAAGGATGTGGAAGAAAAAATAAAACTAAAACATTGAGTAAAAAACTATACATCTTCTTTTGAAAGTCTCCTTTTCTTTATAACTTAAGACCTCTAATATTGGTATTATGACCAAAATATGGCCACTAGAATATTGAGAGGGTTTTTATTATTTTATATGGTAAGTTATTGTTTGAACCAAATAGTTTTTGAGTTGTAAATAAATAAGAAGAAGAAATGCCCTTTTATAAGAGAGACAGGGTCACTCGTAGAATTTCTTATAATATTAAATTAATATAAATTAATTTTTATGGCCAAATGGAAATAAATTGGTAACATTAAAATATAATATTATTATTAGTATAAATAATATATTAATTTTTTTAACAAGTTTGAATCATATTTTTACCCTTATCTTTTAATTTAAACCCTTTGTTAACCATTTTCACAATTACCATGACAACAATATTTTTTACTCTTTGAGGGTAAATATTATTACTATAAATGAGAAAACATAAAACAAATGGAAAATGGTTGATATTTTAAACTATTTAATAATCAATTTACTAATTATATGTTTTATTATTTTTTTAAAAAAATTTAATAGAATATTATATTCATAAAATATTAATAACGTCAATTTTAGAACAATTCATCTGCAATGACATTAATAATATCAAGTAAACAAAATAAATTTGAATAAATTTTTTAAATACATCAATAACACATTATATTTATCTATAAATTTAATTTATAATAATAATTATTCCAAATTATGTTACTTTTAATATATAATTATCATTGATTATATTTTTCCAGTAATTGGGTTACGACTGCAACAACGTTGTGTAAGAATTTGAAGTAATAATTTATTCACTAAAATTAAAAATAAATTATCATAAATAATAAAAATAACTTAAATTTAAAATTAATATTTTTAACCAAACATATACTCTATTTATCCATATGTTAAAATTATTATTATTATTGAAAATAAGAGTGATATTTTTTACTTTTCTTTACATAAAATATTAAAATGGTCATAATCACATAAAAATGGAAAAAATTTCATATAATCAAATACTGGATGGTTATAAATTAAATTTAATAGTCAAATAAAATTAATGAAAGTGTTAGGGACATTTTCTTGTCCTTAACATTTTATTTTTAACTTTAATAACCCAATTTACTCTTTAACGTGGTAATAAAAATTACTAAGGAAACTATTATTAATGTCAAAAAGGTTAAAATATTTAATAAATTTCGACTTATTGATTGAAAATATGGATTACATTATTCAATATTCAATACAAGTAAGTGAAAAAATTTAATTTAAAATTAAACTAATAAACTGCGTCAAAAAACAATTTTTATAAAAATACATTTTCTAGTATAAATTTTTTGTATACTAAATTAAAGTATAAAATTCATTTAAAAAAACCATAACTGGATTATTTTAAATCAATAGGAACTAATGCAATTTTAAAACTAATCCAAACTATAATTTTACTTTGTAAATTATCAAAAATAAAATGCAATTTTTAATAAAAAGCAGTATTTCTCAATATTCATTGAAAAATCAATCTTTTCAAAAAATTATAAAAAATTCATCTTTAGATAATTTTGATATTATTAATTAAAAATTAAATTCATTTTTTGAATAAATTTTCTAAAATTTCCATAAATTAATTGTAATATTTCCTCACAAAAATCAATAACACCCATTTTTAAAGAAAACATATTTTGAATAAAAATGACTACTAAAAATCGAGTGTATATTTCTTAAGAAATAATTAACAAATTTTAATTTATTGTAGTCTTTATATATTTTCCATAATTACTTTAATCATATTCATACCATAAAATTAAATTATTATGTTATAATGATTAATTTAAATAATAATATTTTATGGTTTTTTAAACTCAATGTTGCATATCATATATGTAATTGAATATAATTTCCTTTTAAAATATCAGAGTATTACATTATCCCCCATTTAATAAAATTTGTCCTCCCAATTTTAAATTGAACTCATAAATCAAAGGCTTTCCATCTAACAAGACCTTTTATAAATCCAACATCATAAAAAGTTTGAATAAAATTTTAACTTAAAAAGAGTGAAGGGAAATAAAAAGTTCATATGGAATAAAACATAGATTGGTTTAAAAATCAGAAAAAATTAGTGATAAGTGAAAATATAGACATGGAAGGTAAAAATAACACTAAATTACTGATAGAGAGTGATAGGAAACATGGTTAAGATAAATCTAACACCCAAAAATCATAAATATGAGGTGAGTGAAGAGACCATTGATTCATCAGAAATAAAGGTAATAATTATTTTTTTTGGTTTTTAAGATCTGTTTTCTTAGAGTTGGGTAAATGTTTTCATTATATACTAAAATCATAAGGAATTATAGTTAAATTCCATGTATAATTTCAACATTTAAACAATTTTATAGTAATTCAAGTTTTAACCTATAAGAATTTGGAATATTTCTAATAATATTTCCAAAGCGAGGCACTGAGTTAGCACGAGATTCTGGGGCTTGGAGAGCCTTGACAAAGTGATTTTAAAAATATTAAATATATTTTGTCTTTAACATGATGTTTCTATTGAAATGTGTGATAAATCTTGAGATAAGTCTCAGATCCTAAATCTGAGTCCATGGTTGAGTTTAGAAAATCATGTTTACCCTAAGCACAACATAAAGTTGTTCACACTGGGAGTTTGGATAGAGGTGAGTCGGTGGGGGTATTGAGTGGTGAAATTAATAATTAAATGAGAATTCAATTAATAAAAGTAACCTAATACCTCCCCCCCTCTCACATTGAGCTCATGACACAATAAAATAATCAATCTTCTCTCCTCCTTTGGCGATAGACAAAAATCGAGTTGATTCAAATTGAAGAAGCGTTTTTGATATCCATTCTTGGTACCTATCATCATCAGATTGAGGAGTAGCACAATCCAGGTGATATTCTACACTCAAAGGTTTGTATTTTCTCCCTAAAGGTATTTGGATTTTATTTTTGGTCCATACCCCCTTCATTTTTCATTGTTTTAAGGTTTTACAATCCTATTGTAATTGCTAGTGATCCCTTCTAGGCTGATTTGTTGGTTTTGGGGTAAAATGGGGAAAATCGGGTGAATTTCAAGGTCATTTCCATCTGAAATTACCGTCTACAAAGAGTTTATTCTAGTGAAACATTCCATGTGTCTCTTCTTATTTGAGGAATATGAATTTTGGGGACTACATGCCATGTATCGGGGTTACATGTTGTGTTGTGACCCCATATTGTGTGGACAAAGGACATGGACTTGGATAACTATGTAACAGTACATGGATAGGTATAATTACACTGCCAAAGTACCCATACAAAGGGTTCCAGACACATGAATGAAAAAATAACATAGCTAAGTGGATATTTATCATGAAAACGACATGTAATATGGAATGCATGACATTTGAGGGACACAATTGGCGAGGTTGTGTGGAAGAGGATACACGGCAAGGGGCCAGGTGAGCAAGAAAACACCATGTACGGGTTGTACACATAATGTACCTTTACATAGATAATCCAGAACTTGTGAACATGATATATCTCCTAGTGGTCAGGCAGTTTCGTACACTGTGTAGACCATAGTGCACACTATGTACTCCTTTAATATCTTTTTAAGATCGTCCATCTTACAGATCTCCTTCTATAGAACATGCATTCAAGATTGTGAGTAGTCTATGCTAAGAAATTTTCTGCATAAAACATGATGGTGGCCTCTATTTCTTCCTATGTTATATAGTGTGTCATTTTTTAGAACAACTGTTGTGTAGCAGTGCTTATCCTTGGGTAGTGATTCAGGTGGATCACTCAGTTGACGTCGGGGTTAATACCCTTCCCTTTTTCTTTGGTATGTGGGCCCCTTGAACTCTTTAGGTCAGTAGAGTGGTGCTCCCCTATTGTATTAGGGAATAGGTCCCCTAACCATGGAAGTGTTGCACTGTGAGGTATGATTAGAATGATTCTCTTTTCAGTAGTGATTTACCGATGTTATAGTTTTTGTGTGGTTAGTAAAGAGAGACGCTGGTACTGGTACTCCCCTGTGGCATTATAGCATGATTTTCCCTTACCTCTATTATTTGGTAGATAAAAGACTCCCCATTCCATGGGTGTGGGTTTAATACCAATGGGGTAGTTCTTTGAGGGTTGGTACTCCCCTATTGAGAAAAGGTGTGGGTTCCCCTATCGTTTGGATAGTTGGAGATAGTGCTCCCCTATCATATCTGGGTGCATGATATCTATACGTTTTATCCATATAGAGTATTTATTCTCCTATTGGACCAAGGTGTGGGTCCTCTATCTATTGAGTTAGTATTCTCTTTTTGTGTTAGGGCGTGGGTCCTCTAGACATGATGTATAAATAGGGTGGGTACTCTCCTATCATGTTAGTGTGTGGGTCCTCTATCCTTGAAATCAGAACCCCCTATCATTCCAAGTTGTGGGTCCTCCATATCTATTATTCTAGAAGAGTTGGTACTGCCCTACAGTACCAGGGATTGGGTCCTTTATCCTGAGGTTGGTTCTCCACTGTTGTGTCAGGGTGTAGGTCCACTATAGTAAATAAGCTGGTAGAGTGGTATACCCATATCTTGTTAGGGAATGAGTCCTCTAGCCACAGAGTGGTACTCCCCGATTGGACTAGGTTGTAGGTACTCTATCCTTTTAGTGGTACTCCCCTATCATACCAGTGTGTATTTCCTCATCTACGAAGTTTTAATCCCCTTTCGTATTAGGGTTCAGGTCCTCTATTAACATTAGTTCTCCCTCGACTGTTGAGCATAGTTATGAGGATTAATCCCCTCCATTTGTTACGTGTGGTTCCTAATTAAGATTTTATGCTCCCGCGACATATTGAGGTGTGGGCCACTCTATACAAGAGTAACATTGGTTTCAAGGGTTAGTTAGGAGCTAGTACTCCCTCAACTATAGGGTAGTGGAGAGGTGTAGGTACCTTCATTATCTCTTCTTATAGAGGATACATATGGAGTATAATATAGAGAAGTTATCCCTTAATTGTGTGTAGTGGTGAGGAGAGGGCCTCTATATTTGGGTTCTTAAGACCTTGCATAGCGCACAAGTTAATGACGACATGACCTATAATGCTCAGAACTAGAGATGGATCTGGTGAGTTGTTCCCAGTGGAGTGTATCTCTTAGATGAGTTTCATCTAAGATGGTAGATCTCATGGAGTGTTTTCTCTGAGTTTTGTGTTACCGTTAGAGACATCGAGTAGAATCCTTCCACTGGACATTATGTTGGAACCTAATGAGAATTTGAATATGAGAAGAGTATATTTGGGTGATTCTATGAGTCATTGGGATGTTTTAAATGTTTGGGTTGATACCAATTATGGACTGAGCTCACTAGTCGTGTAAAGTCATGGATGGTTTGAGATGGAGTCTCTCTCAATTGGATTCCCTATAGCTAGGTCGAGTGGATGGTTTCCTTTCAGTTAATCCCTTTTCTTTTGGGTTTCATACTGATTATTCTTATACTCGTCCCTTCATGGGATTTTCCCACACATGTTGTGTCTTGTGCAGACCATAAGAATTTTGATGAAGTCCATGGAGGACCCAAGGCAGGCAGATCTTAGTGAGCTAGTCTGATCGAGGTGTTTACCAGAGTTGGGATAAATAGCCCTTAGACAGTTTTATTTGACAGTGATCCCCTCCTTATGAGTAGGTTGAATGATTTTATAGTTTTTGTTGGGTGTGTGTTTTTACCTTTATGGTTTCAGTACTTTTATTGTACTCTAGTTTGGTATAGTTCTATGTATGAATTTTAGTTTCCAGTTTTCTACATCTCCACACTATTTCATAGAGATGTTTATGGGTGCATGCATACATGTATTTTAAAAAAGGCCACCCATCTGCATGATATTACTTCTCATCACTAGTCACTATAACCTAGCATATTAGAGGTGGGCTTGGTGGGTTGTGGCCCAAGCCCCATCATGCCAGTTCATGAAAAAGTGGTATCAGAGTGGGTTCCACTTTGAGATCGAAATGTCACGATCTTTGTTTCAATTGCATAAAGATAATGTTTGGGTGTTTCGAGTTCATCTTTCATGCTATAGATTTTAGTGTTGGTGCGACGACTGAAAAATCTATTTACCAGGAATATGATAACTTGCTTTTATAATCGGTAAATTAGGAAATTGGTAATCGTGAAATAATAGTACATGCATCATATAATATTGGGTTTTGGTTTTTTCATGTCCTTCTTGAGTCAGCTCTCCATATATACTCATCTACTATAGTGTAAATTGAATTTTATTTCAAGATTCCACAATGATAAAATCTATATAGGGTTACATGATAATATTATAGTGATGATCTACCTTGTGGATAGGATTCATTGCCAGGCACTAGTTTTTTGGCGGTAACTCCGGGTGGTACACCATTTGATCCACCACTCACTGAGTAGCTGGTTATGAAAGAAGTTCAGGATGAAGATGTGCGTAGGGTGAGTATGCTACAAAATTTACATAGGTAGTAACCTCTGAGGTATCTGGTAGTTATATACCCCTAGGATATTGATGATTTACTCAAGGCAGTAACACGTATTTTCCACATAGTGAGGACACCTACCAATAAGATGTTAGTCATAGTGGAGAGCATTCTATAGGGTTCGGTCAGGGGATGGTGTATTTTAGTGGCATAGTCCCATAAAGAGGGGAGGGTAGAGTTCGAGAAACTATTTACGGAATATTTATACCCACCCACATTGAGATCAGTGCATATCCCAAATCTTGGGCAGCTTCGATAGGGGAGCATGACTATAGAGGAGTACTTGAATAGGTTCACAGAACTTTCATGAGACTCCCTTGATATGGTTCAAGACCCATTATTTAGATCTCTGACCTTTGAAACGGGGTTCTCCAGAGATGTATGAGTAGGTTTGGTCTCCTTGTGCCTTCCTAATTAAGAAGTGGTACTGGGGTGAGCTTGGGTTATAGAGAGATTACAAGTATAGGTATGAGAGGATGTGTCCCATAGTGATAGTCATGAGGTTGAGGTGTCTTAAAAATATAGAAGACGATAAATGATAGGATCGTAGAATAAGAGGTATACCCATTCACAGACTCAGGCTCATCGTTCTATGTCACAGGAGCCGTGTTGGGGATCAGGTTGTCCAAAGTAGAGGTTGTGTTATAATTACAATGACTAGGGACATCTTGATTGAGATTTTACGACCTTCCATGTTGTTGAGAGGGAGCCTGTCGAAAAGACACCATAAAAGAGGCATAATTTGAAGCATGGAGTTCTGTAAGATGGAAGATGAGGTGGATAAGTTGGGAATGCATCTGTTGGTGGAATGAGGTTTGTGGTATTTCCACCACCACCCCCAGGTGGTCCATGCTAGGCTCCAAGAGCTGGAGGATGCGAGCGAGGATAACTGCAAGCCATAGAGTCCTTTGAACCAAAAGTTCTGAGGATGAACAGAGGTATGATCTGTGTAATTTATACTTTCTATAATAGTCATTATTAGACACTGTTTTGAGGAACTATTTTCATTCTTCTTATTTCTCTAGGTTTAAACTAGGGTGATGTGGGGCATCAGTAGAACCCTGTGTTGGTGTTTTTCGGTGTAGCTTCAAAGGAACGAAAAATAGGGGTCCTTCCCCCATCGAGATGAGTTTTTGTGACATGATCAAAATCATGAAGTAGAGTCAGTACATCCCAATAAGATAGTTTCAATGTGTGGTGGACACGTTCTGTGAACTTGTGTGTTTAGGGTGAGGTTGTGTGATGGAGTTTCAGAGCCGATCTTGACATTCTCGGTGGAGATTTTATTCATAACCCTTTTTTCCTGGCATCCCTGGTGGAGGGATAACATTTATTAGAACCATTATATAGTCATAGAGTTAAACCCTATTATGTTTCTACAATGTGGATTTTTCCCCCCATCAATACTTATTTGGGATTCCACTAGTGGGTGTAGCGATGTTTCCGTTGTGGCGAGCTATGTTACCACTGGAGGTTCGCTGATGAAGGTTCTAGTAAGACCCAATGTATACACTTTGGAAGCCCTGTTATTTTATTGGTACCCTCACATTATTAGAATAAACCTTGAATGAAAGATTCTTTAGGAGTTTATGATGCATTTCATCTAGGGGTGGTTGTGAACCGATGGGTTATATCAGTGTCTATGTTTGGTTAGTGAGGTGGTGTACTGTTAGAACCTATGACTACATATGGAATATGGTTCATGGTGATTTTACACCATCATATATGAGGATATTGTTACCACTTATTTCATGATGTTGACCTTGTTAGATCTGAATGTGAGAGTGGTTTAACCTTGGTGGTTCTCCTGAGTGTGTGCTTGGAAGCAGCATAAGAACCCTTGGTGAGATTTTCAGAATTAGAGTTATAATGGAGCTCATTTTATTTCTCAGGTGCCTGTGATTTCACTTTTCAGGGAAAAAAATACTTAAGGTTGATGGAATTTAGTGACAAAAGTTTTTACTTATAAGAATTTGGAATATTTATATGAATATTTTTGAAGCTATGAACTAAGTCAGTGCAGGATTCTAGGGTCTACAGACCCTCAACATGGTGATTCTAGAAATATAAAATATTTTTTTTCACACATGCATAGTTTCTATTAAAATGAGTGAAACCTCTTAATAAGTGTCTGAAATCCAAAATCTGAGGCTATGTTTGAGTTCAGAATGTCGTGTTTACACAAGGAGTGACATAAAGTTGTATGCACCTGGTGTTTGGAGGTAGGCGAGTTGGAAGGGTGTTGAGTGGTTAAATTATTAATTAAATGAGAATTTAATTAATAAAAATAACCTAATATCTAACTTCCACTCTCACATTGGGTGCATGAAACAAGAGTAGAATCCCTCTCCATTCCACCTTTGGTGATAAATAAAAACCAAACCGAATCGAAGCAATGAAGTGATACCGATCTCTATCCTTAGCATTAATCATCTTCAGATTGAGGAGAAGCATGATCTGGGCATCGTTCTACACCCAAATCTTTGTCACTTCACCCTCAAGGTAGCTGTATTTGATTTTTAGACACGATCCCCTTCATTTTTCATTATTTTTAGGTTATAGAGCCTTATTGTAATTGCTAGTGACTCCTTCTATGTCAATATGTTGGTTTTGGGGTAAACTAAGGAGAATCTAGTGAATTTCAATGTAATTACCACATATAATTACCATATACTTGGCCTTTATTCTAGTGAGACATTCTTCATGTCACTTTCTATTCAAGGAATTTGACTTTTGGGGACTAAAAACCATGTATCGGGGTTACACACCTTGTAGTGACCCCATGTCGTGTGGCCAGAGGACATAGCTTGCGATAGCCATTTAAAAATACATGTCCAGGTAAGAGCACACTAAAAAAGAACACAAACATAGGGATTTAAAAATGGGTATATGAAAAGAACATATCCGGGTGTCCATTTAGCCTAAAAATGCTGGGGAGTATGGGATGCATAACATGTGAGGAACACAGTAGGGCATGTCGTGTGGAAGAGGATACACGACCAGGGGTTGGGTGAGCTAGAACAAACCATGTACGGGCTGTACATTTCGTATACCCCTACATGGAAAATCCATACCATGTGAACAAGATACACGACTAGGTGTTCAGGTGGGTTCACATGCCATGTGGACCCCAGTTAATACTGTGTACTCCATTCAGATCTTCCACCTTCTGTATCTCATACTCTAGAACTCAGATTCAAGATTATGAGTAGCCTAGTCTGAGTAGTTTTCCTCTTAGAAGATGATGGTGTAATCATTTTCAGACAATAAGATATGATGTGGCATGTTTTGAGCATGGTTCTTGTCTATTAGTTCTTAACCTTAGGCAGTTATTATGGTAGATTATTGGGTTGACAATAGGGTCGGTACCCTTCCATTTCACTTTAAGATTTGGGTCCCCTAGAATCTTTAGGGTTATAAAGTGGTTCTCCCCTATTGTATTAGGGAGTGGGTACCCAACCTATGGCAGTGTTTTGATGCAAGGTATGAACAAAATGCTGTGCCTTTCAGTGGTGTTTGACCAATGTAGTTTATCAGTGTGGATTATAAAGAGATATGTTGAGACTGGTACTCCCTGGTGGTATCAGGACATGGGGTTCCCTTACCTCTCTACTTTGGTAGAGACGAGACTCCCCAGGTCATGGGTGTGAGTTTGATATAAATGGGGTAGTTCTTATGAGGTTGGTACTCCTCTGTCGGGTTAGGTCACGTGTTCCCTCTATCACTCATGTACTTAGAGAGAACACTCTCCTATCATATTGGGGTGTGGGCACAACATAATTGTTTTCTATATTGAGTAGTTACTCCCCTTTTGGACCATGGTGCAGGTCCTCTATCTGTGGAGTTATTACTCCCCTACCTTTTTTGGGTATGGTTCCTCCAGACATGATGTATAAATAGACTGGGTACTCCCCTATCATGTTTGGGTGGGGGTCCTCCATCTTTAGAGTCATAACTCCCATATTGTTCTAGGGTACGGTTCCTCCATACATGTTGTTTCCGAAGAGTTGGTACTCCCCTATTGTACTAGGTAGTGGGTCCTCTAGCCTAGGTTTGTTATCCCCCTATATTGTCATGGTGTAGATCTCCCATAGTAAATGAGTTAGTAGTGTGGTACTCCCATATCATGTCAGAGCATGGTTCCTATGACCACATAGTGGTACTCTCCTATTAGACCAAGGTGCAGTTCCTCTATCCATTGAGTGGTGATCTATTTTCATACCAGAGTGTGGGTCCTGATCTATGGAGTTGTAATCCCCTATCATATTAGGGTGAGGGTACTCCATTGTATTTCTTGATTCCTCAGATGTTGAGTATAGTTATGAGGAGATGGCCCCTATACTAGTTATATGCGGTACCTAGTCCGGAGTTATTATTCCCTCGACAGATAGAGGTGTGGGCCACTCCATATAGGGTAAATAGAGGTTTCATAGGTTAGTTAGGATATATTAATTCTTTTATTGAAGAGAAGTGGTGAGGTGTTGGGACCTTTGTTATCTCTCATTAGTGATAATGCACATAGTAAACAGTTCGAAGTAGTGCTCACTCAATTGTGTGTAGTGGTGAGTGGTGGGCCTCTCTACTGGGGTTTTTACAACAATACACATGGCACATGTTAATGATAGAAGGACCAATGGTGAGGGTAACTAGAGTTGGAACTGGTGAGTTTATCTTTATGGAGTGTATCTCTCAGACAGGTGTCACCTGGTATGGAATATCTCATGGATCATGTTCTTATGGTTTTGTGTTACTGTTAGTGCCTTCGAGTAGAATCCTATCACTAGATATTACGTTGGAACCTCATGATACTTTGAGTATTTGATGAGTATATTTGGGATATTTTGAGAGTCCTTGGGGTGTTATCACGTGTTTGAGATATAACCCCTTATGTAATGAAATAACTAGTCATGCATAGCCAAGGATGGTCCGAGATGGAGTATTTATCTCGATTGGGTTCCCGCTAGCTAGGACAAGAAGATTGTTGACTTTTAGTTTCTCCATTTTATTTTCTATTTTTTTGGGTTCCTACTGAGTATTCTTATACCCAAAAATACATGGTCTTTTCCCACATGTGTTTTGTCTTGTGCATATGACAATATTTTCGAAGTATTCCTTGGAGGACCCAAGGTAGGTAGAGCTTAGTGAACTAGGCTGATTGAGCTGTTTACCAGATCTGGGCCGATGAGCTTTTTGAAAGTTTCATTTGATAGTGATCACCTCCTTCTATGTAGGTTGGATTATTTTACCTTTTTGGTGGGCGTTTATTCTTCCTTTTTTAGTATTTTAGAAATTGTTTTGTACTCTAGTTTGGGATAGTTTTATTCATGTATTTAGGTTATAATTTTCAACATCTTTAAACTATAGCATCAAGGTGTTTGTGGGTGTGTTTGTATAGGTATTTTACAAAAAGGCCTCCCATCTATGTAATATTCATACATGGTTTTAATTTCCACCCCCTATCATATTTAAGGTGGGTTTGTAGATTTGTGGTTGGGGCCTTTTCGGGTTGAGTCGTGAAAAATTTCCATCACAAATTCATATTTTTCCAAACAAGGAGTATTAAAGATGAATTTGTTTTATGCCTAAAGAACTAAAATTAACTTCTAATGTATCACCTAATAAATACTATTATAACAATATATTCCTCCTATATTTATACATTAACCAAATAAAAATGGTGACTATAGGGTAAGATAATTACCAAAATGAATAATTCTTCAGATGAACAAAAACTACTTCAATATCCAAAATCCAACAATAATACCCAAAGTTAAAATTAGTTCATTAGATTTATAACTAACATTAATATTCATAAAAATATTTTATAATAAGTTTTAAACACAAAATAAATGATTATATATTATTCCAACATTAATTTAGAATTTATCTCTAAATAACATCAACCACTATTAAAGTCTCATATGGAAATGTATACACCATAATCATAAAATCTCAAAAATATGCGAACCATTTCCATAAATTACCAAAAAGGACATAAATATATAATAAAATAATATATTATTCCAAATTATAATTCAACATTTATTCCTCAAAATAAAATACCATAATATTATGTTTATATTAATCCTATAATGTTCCCAAAAAATATAGTGATCTTATCATTAAATTCACTTAATCAAAAAATTAATTTTCAATCCTATGGTTATCTATATAATAAGAAATATGTTCCCAAAATCAACTAATTCATTATATATAAAATAATTTATAAAATAATGTTGTTAAAATAACCAAGGTATCACATATTCCGGTGGTAGTTGATGCACCTTTACCACCCTTTGTTTGTGGTTTCAAGCCCCACAACCTTTCTGGATGCAACAGGTGGTCGCCTGGCCTAGGGGTTATTCTTTTTGTAAAAATATATTAATATAATTCCTATAATGTTCCCAAGAATATGATAAAAACCCTAAAAAGTTTCATTAATCATCAATTCACTTTTTAAACTCCATTTGTTTCTACATATCTCATTTTTCTACAGAATACAATAATATTATTTGACTATCATTTCTTTAACATCAAGAACATTTTATCCCAATGGTTTATTTATCCTTTTATCATATTTACTTTAATGAGTGTCTCAAAAAATTATCCCTTTTAGAAGGTATAAATTTTATCTAACTTATGTTTCTAAATTTTGATAACAAAATCTACTATAGAATGATTCATAAATCTCATAATATTTATAATATATCCTAATAATATAAATTAACATACTCTTTGTTTAACTAATTTATTAAACCTTTTACCATGATTTTCCATCTTATTAAATGATAAGAAATATTTCCTTATTATTCTTCAATATTAACTCAATCTGGATTCATACTTAGATAATAAGAAAATAATTCATACCTTAATTTCAAACATCATGGTTTTCCTTTATTATATTGGCATCCCATTTATCTTCTAGCATAATTTCTATATATTTTAAATATAAATATTCAAGTTCCTTGGTGATATTTTCATTTCAAAATGATATAGATGAGTTGAGATTTTGAAATCAAATAAAATATATTCCATGATCTATATAAATTTTGGAGAAATAAAAATGTTTTGAATAAATAAAATAGTTTCTTATAGGTTATATGGATGTTTAAATAGATCTAAAAATTTTTGAATAAGATTTTTCAATGATAGTGATAATTAAATCATCTGGAAGAGATAATAATGATATATGATATCCTTTTCATTTCTTGTTGATAAAAGATATATAATCTATAGAAAATAACATCATTATCACATGAAATTTATTATTTCATGATAAAATTAAAAGGGTATTTATAAAGAAAATACTAATAAAAATTAACAATTTAACCTTAAAATCCTAAAAAATAACCTTTATAACTTCAAAATTAAATAAATTTTAAACTAAAAGTATATCTCATACCTTTCCACTTACATCAAAAAATATGTAATAAATTTATTTTGAAATAATCATTCATATTAAACCTAAGGGTAACATATACCTCAACATAATAAAATAACTCCCAAAATACCATTAATCACAGTAAAATCCCATCACTTAAAACCATAATGGGGTGTCCAATACTTTCAAATTTTGTTTAAAATTAAAAACATAAACCCCTGAGTGTAAAAATAACTCTTTTGTTGACCTCACATGAAAAAATCTTAATCTCCAAAATTGTTTATGACTTGATCAGATACCAACTGTGTGGATCTTAACTTATTCATTACATAATATAATTATTCTAAGCTATATTTCTCTTTCTTACATTCCAAAATTTCTTCTAGGTTATATGTTTAGATAGTTAAGTCACAAGTCACACATAAAAAACCCTTATATTAAAAACTGGACAATTTTTTTAGTATCTCGCTTTCCTATAAAATAAAACTATTAAAATGAAAAATGTTTCCATTTCATTACACATATTCAAAATTTTTATCTTGACCTCATATTTATCTCTATTAATCCTATGAAAAACAATTTAAAAAATTGGATGAGTGCAAAAAGGATATTAAGGTAAATAAAAATATGGAAATAAATTATTATTCCATGAATACATAGAGAAATATTCTTTTTTCAAAGTCCACTATGACGTAGTAAAATGGTTTAAAGTCTACAAGGATCCAACCATAAGCCTCTTTAGTGAATCACCTTCAAATTGTAACATCACAGGTAAATAAAGAATATGGAATTTTCATATTTATTAATATTTCTAAATTAAATATTAATTTTATGTTATAGAGGATTCCTTTTCTGATAGCGTACTTAACACTAAACAATGAATTTCTCTAAAATCTTGTGTTTCACACAATGTTGAGTTATACTAAAAAATTAATATAACATAATTATTTTAATTGGTAGTTAATTCCTAGAAATTGTATTGGAAAGAATGAATAGAACTAACCATGTCCTGATTACAAATGTTTTTTAAATGTATTTATATTTATCCAATAAATTTTAGAAGTTTAAATTAAGAATGAATCTGATTTTAAGCATTAAATACTATAATATTCTTTAAAAGGTCAATTTACCACCTTTTGATGGGGAATAATTTTTAAATCTATTTTTTGTCACTTTTATATTTTAACTTTTAGAAAAAAAATATTCATTAGAAGTACGAAATAAAAATTTAATTTGGGTAAATTTTTTGTATTTTTTTGATATAGTTCATTTTTTAATGAATAATGAAAAATAATGCTTTTTATGTGAAACTATCTTTTCATCTAATTTATTTATCTGATTTGATGGTCCTTTTAATTAGGTTTAAAGTATAATTAGATTATATTTTTATTAATTAATCCAATTTTGTTCATTTTAAGTAATTTCACATTAAAATTTGACATAAACACATGCTAATCTTTTGGTTATTTTTACTTATAAAAAACAAGTTTCTTGGTTTTGACAATGGGAATTAATTTTAAATTAATTTCTGAAACATAAGTGTTTTTAATTTGAAAAAATGGATTCCATATTTGGAATCAGGAGTTAATTTTTTTTATTGGTAGCTTTTATTTGTAAACATTATGAATATTAACTTTAGTAAATATTTTATTTACCATGGTTAAAGAGTAAATCTGCTAAATAAAGGTAAAAAATAATATTATAATAATATTAAATTACCCTAAAAAATGTACTAAGCCAATTGTATGAGCTATTTCCGACCATTGGAATTCTTGTGTTAATTTTAGGACTCCATGAATCCACCTATGTGTAAAAATGACATTGAATTACTTTTAATTTAAAGTTAAGGAAAATATAACCTAAACATGTATCTTTTACTAAAATAATTTTATATGGGGTTATATAAGAGATATCTTCAACTATAAATACTAATTAGAAAGATAAAAATATTTCCTACATCATGGTATTTTATTAATAAGTTATAGACATCAAATAAATAAATTCATTTATGACACATTGGTGATGTAATGATTACCATATTAATGAATGTTTTAAATAATTGAGATAATAAAAATTAAAATAAATTCATTTTGAAACTTTTTATGCCATAAAATAATTTTGTGTATGATTATGACATGTTATATTTGAAATAATGAAGTTTTTTAGAATGAATCATGTTGTTATAAATTTTTAAAAAGTCATGATATAAATAGTATAAAAATTGACATAAATGTGTTTTTAAATAAATTAATATTTTATTAAATGATATAATAGTTATAAAAATCTATGATTCGGAAAACTAACATATATGATGTTAAAAATGTCATTAATTATCCATTTTTGTGTCTTGTCATTTTATAGTAACTATGGTAACCTTATATTATGAATATAGAAGAAGAAATGATAAAAGTTAAATAAGTTTACTATGGGTTAATGAAAACATATAAGGTTAATTTTGTGACCTAAACATGTCTAAAACACATTGTAAGATATTATTTATACCCATACTAATATTATATTTGAAATATATTACTTTGGTTTTATTATAATTCTAAAATAAATTAATAATAAAATAATACTTTCAAAATTTCCTAAAGTGACCCTCCTCCCTCATATAAAATGACACCACCTCTAACCCATTTATCACACCTCTAAATCCCCTTATCTCATACAAAATATGATACAATAAGCTCCCAACATCCATATCTTCCTCCTAGAAGCCTTTCCCTAGGCATAAGGCAATTGAAGAGAGCCCTTTGGCTCAAATCAAAAGAAGCTACCCGATTTGAGGTAATGTCTTCTCTCAAGTTCTTTTCCATTATTTTTCATTCTCCACTCCCTATAATCTTATTATTATTTTCTTACATAAAAAACTGTATCCTAAGTACACTAGTTCATTTTTATGAGAATTTTTATAACTACACTTATACACACCACCGTCTAATAGGTATAGAACATACAGTTTCTGTGGACGACAAACTACTGCTTCATGAAACGATGATTGTTCAATGTTCTACTACCACATATTATGGTGGCCATTACGATGGAAATGTAATTATATATGTTATATATGATATTTATTTTATATCTATGCTTAATTAATTCTCATTTAGAACACAAATTTATGCTTTTTAGGTTGTAAAAATATGATAATTTCCATTGAGGAAGTGTGGACTACCACCCCCTCAAAGTGATATGACTCGTTCATGCTATACATGGAACATATAAAGGATGAAATTAATTGACATATGTAAAATATAAAAAATATATATTATACTATGATTATAATATACCTATGCGTCATTTAGTTTTAATTATTTTAAATATGAACAATAAATGAAAGTAGTGTTCATGCGTACGTACGAATTACTATCTCCAAAAATGGTGCATTTCATTTCTTATATCCAAATGAAATGGAATATTATAAATAAATATATACTGAATATATATGATATTTATGATATCTAAATAATGAATATCATTATGGGGATAATTTACATTTTACGACGTGGACAATTGGTAATTATAACAGGTTCATTTTTTATTCATGTTCTAAGCATCGACAAAATGTCCGATATGAACCCAAATAATTAACTAATTATTATAGAAAGGTAATAAGTGATATAAAAGGAATAATAAAATTTACAAATTTTCTGAATCAATTAGAAATTAATTTAATTTTATTAATCAGGAAGATCAAGGAACATACGAGACACGTTAGACCCGAGGTAGGGGACTTTGTCTCAATCTTCTTTCATTGAGGCATGTTCGGATAATATACACCTCCTTCTTTTATAACATTTATATTAAACCCCTTGGAATTTTATTTTCGTACAAAGGGAATCTATTTTATATGTATCATTTTACTAAATTACAAAAGGAATGTTTTTAACGTATGCAGCGACAACGACCTTTCCACCACCGTGAGGGTTATTTGATATTTGGATTCCCTAACAATATGTGAGGTTTTTAATTGGAAAATAAACACCATATACCCATTTTACATATTTTGGTATTAAAAATGGGTTTTAAAGTTAATTTACTATTTCTACATCTTTAAATTATTTCTTGTGATTGAAAATGAAATTCTATGTTTGAAATGTTGATATTTGCAATCTTTTATGTGTAACGATTATATAATGGTTCTCGGACATTTGATGGGTGGTTAGGTGATAAAACTAATGATTAATTGTTCCATGAAAAACCAAGGATGTTTGGTTACATTTCTATATCCAATTCATTGGGTATGGTAGTTGGTCGTATGGCTATTCCATTATTAATAATGATTTATGGAAGTCGACTGTATGGTTATTCCATTTAAGTTTGATTATGTCCCAAGTTTACCTTTTATATGTTATGTGTGATTTCCATGGGTTTTATGGTATTATTTTAAATATAAAATGGTAAGAAATGAGGTTTTATTCAGTGAAGAGTATTTACTACTTCATAGAGGTGAAAATTATTACTTATGATAATGTATCATGATTTACATGTTGTTTTAAAAAACTAATAGTTTTCCTTAATTTTGTATCCCTTACTAATATTTTTATGCTTATCCCAAGTTTTTAAAACGAATTTTACAAGAAACAAAGAGAAGTAGGGTCAAGGATGGGATCAAGGAAAATTCATTCTTTTTAAAACATGAAACTAAAAATGTTTCTTTTCTTTTAAGAGTTTTTATTTTAAGAAAAAATAGATTCTGAGTAGAAGTGTCTACATGTAATATTAAAGTTGTTATGTATAATTTATGACCTAATTATCTAAAGATAAAAACATGTAAATATCCTCAATGTGAATTATTAACTTAATTTATGATTTTGTAATGTTTAAGGCTAGGGCCTTATAGTTGGTATCAGAAATCAGTTTAGATAACTTTAGGAGTTAGAATTTTTTAAATAGAATATAAATAAATGATTTTTACATTATGGTCAAATTGAAATGATATATAATTTTAAGATTCCATGTTACTTCATCTATAATATTTTTTATTAGAATGGTTTTTCGTAGAGGAAATAGGGCAGTAGTTCTGGGAAGGCATACAGAGGAGAATAACCTTCCAAATCAGCATCCTAAGATAGTTGGAATCAGAACTGAATAGTGTTGGAACCATGATCCTCTATGCATGAATCAAAGTATGGTTTGTGTTTGTTAACAATCCTCAGTGGAATTTAAGAATGTGAACCAGAAAAGTGATCTTACAGTTCAAGCAAACAACAGTTTTGAAGGTGGCTCCATTTCCCAGTGTTTGCCAAATTTTTGGGCCTGAAAATCGACAAATGGAGAAAAGTGTTTTTGGAAAAGAGACTTGCACGCCGTGTACTTGACGGAGAGGAAACTTGCGTGCCATATAATTTTCATGACCATAACATCAAAATATGGCAAATTAACATAGGTTGCGCAAGTATTGGTTGGGTCAGGCAAGTGAGTTGTGCTATAGAGTCTTGGACGGTTGGAGCTGCGCGCTGAGACTTGCGCGCCATGAGAACACTTGCGCGCCACCGCGTAGGGGGTCCAGTTTACCTATAAATAGAGGATCACTCCCCTAATTTGGTACGTAGTTCAAGACTTAGAGATTTTTCGAGCTCTCGTCGCGCAAGTGGTTGAGTCGTGCAAGTGGTTGTTGGGCCGCGCAAGTAGAGACTGCGCGCCGGTTGTTGGCTGTGTGTCCAAAGTGGTTTGGGATTTATAGGCACTGAGTCACGCAAGTTTAGAGTTGAAAGAGGCAGTGTTGCTCAAGTGGTTTGGTGTCACATGCGCACCGAGTTTGTACCGTGCAAGTGACTTGCACGCCATTCTTGAAACTTACGCATTGAGCTTGGAGAAGCATGTCAGGGTTGTTAAAGTACATCTGTCCTTTTAAAGCTACAAAAAAGATGGAAGATTGCCCAGTACCCTCAGTGCAAAGTTAGATTAGTCTTCTGGTGAGAGTTGGAATTCAACAGATCATCTACATACAACATAGGTTGCATTATTATGCAATGATGAAGAGACCTTCACGTCTATAAACTGAGTGTGACTTCACCAAGGGCAGTGAGCCAGGGGGAGTCAATGGGAGTGACCTGAGGGAAGCAGTGTGCTATCCCTGAACCTTTGTAAAGGCAGTGATCCTGGGACATAGTGGATGTTCCCAAACCTTTTTAATCCACATCTAGTGAAGTTTAGTGGAATTAGGTACGAATGAAAACCTGTCGGCGTATGCTCCTTGGACGTAGCCCTTTGTGGTGAACCAAGTAAAAAGTGTTGTGTCTTATCTGTGCATGTAAATGTTTGATTTTTGATCATATTCATTATACAGGTTCAACATGTTCCTACCAACATGGGAACAAGATCCATCACATTAAAAGAAATTTTTTTCACCCTGATTCACCCCTCCCCTCTCAGGGTGTCCTGGGGTCCTTCAAGTGGTATCAGAGCATAAAGGTTGCAGGTGTTGAATCTGTCCTTTGTCGTGATGGAGAATGAAGTCAATGTCAGGGGAGTCCCTCACTTCGATGGAAGTAATTTCTAGATATGGAATAATAGAATGAGATCTCATCTAATATCTCATGTAATGGAAGTTCTATTTTCTATTGTGCAAGGAATACAAGTCACTGATCCAACAGGCCTGGCTATGACTGACACAGACAAGAAAATTCTTGATGCAGATGCTAAAGTAGAAAATGCACTCACTGCAGCCCTTTCTGATCAGATCTACCTAAAGGTGATAAATTTAACCTCATCAAAATCCATGTTGGATAAACTTGAGAATATTTATGAAGGAGATAACAAAGTGAAGGAGGTGAAACTACAAGTTCTGCACAACAGGTTCGATGATTTGAATATGCATCCTGATGAGAATGAAGAATACTTCTTTAATCAAATCACTGAAGTATTTGGAGAAATTCGAGGCCTAGGAGAAGAAATCAAAGATGTTGAAATTGCAAAGAAAATACTGAGAAGACTTCCACCCCTGTACAATGCAAAGGTATCATCCCTTGATAAAATATATCTTTCAAAACTTTATCTGGATGATCTTCTAAGCAGCTTGGTAGCATATGAAATGAGAATCAAACCAGAAGATGCTATGAATCGTGTGAGTAAAAAAATGGTATTTAAGGCCATGGATAAACTAAAATTGTCTAAAGATAGTAGTGGTGAAGATGAAGAACAAAAATAAATTCTTTCTCTCATTGCAAAGAAGTTCCAGAAGTTAAAAGGGAAATTCAAAGGGAAGTTACCTCTCGCATGTTTTCATTGTGGAAAAGTTGGGCACATTGCCTCTCAGTGGTTAAGAAAGATCAATGATGAAGATAAGGAAGATGAAAGCTTCAAGAATCCTCAAAGAAGGTTTTTCAAAAAGGGAGACTTCAAATCTAGATAGAAAATGCAAAGGAAGAGTTTTTCTGTGAAGAGGAAGAAGATGATAATGAATTCTGTGATGAAGAAGAACCAGAATTCAAAACTGGGAACCATGCTTCCATGATGGCCACTTTTGAAATGACAAAAGATACTAGTGGTGAAAAACAGATGAAAACTTGTGTAGATCCCAAGATGCAACTTAATTATGCTGTTAATAAGCTTAAAACTAAATGTAAGAGTTTCAATAAGTGGAAATAAATTGTAGAAGAATCAACTGAAAACGTTTATCAACTGGAAGCTGGAATAGAACGACTAGAAGAATTTGTGAAGGTACAATCTAAAATAATTGAAAGAAATGATGATGTAGTGGATCTGAAGCTGAGAATTGAAGTGCAGGAAAATGTCATCAATGACCTCACCTCCATACTGGAAGAAAAATCCAAGACTGTTGAGGGTCTTGAAGAGGAAGTTGTTACTCTTAGGAGTAAACTTGAGACTGAATCAATTCCAAAAGAATCAAGGAGGAAAATAATGTTTGGAAGATTCTCAGATGCAGAATTACTGGCAAGAGCCAAGTGTGGTTCTGATGGGGTTGGAAAAATCTTAAGTGATCAAAGACCCACTTGCATGGGAAAGAGTGGAATTAGCTGTGAAGCTGAGACATCAACTACTGGAAGTGAAAAGATCGAAAAGAAAGATAAGATGAAAGTTGAACATGTTGAAACATTACCTAAAGTGCTGAAAAAGTAACCCTCAATCCAAACCAAATGGAGAACTAAAAATTATCCTCAAACATTCATAAATGACAGACAGTATAACTATTCTCCCAAGGAAGAAGGTATGAGGAGAAATTCAAGTGAGAAGACATTTCCTCTCATGAAGTGTCAGTTCTGTGTCTATTTGGGCTAAACCACGTCTTATTTAGAAGAGGCAAGAATCTATCTGAATGGAGAAGATATAGGAGTTCAATAAAGGGGAAAAAATTCATATGCTAATTCTTATAGAAGAAACAATTTCTATGGATATTGTTTTCGATGTTCTAACTTTGGTCATAAGGCTGCTAATTGCAGGCAGAGAAGGGACATGGACACCTCATACCGAAGTTCAAGACAAGTCAAGTCTTGTAAGCAAGACAATATTGCTCTTTTAAACATGTTTTCTCCTCTCAAAGAAGATTTCGACTATGAATAACCTGGGTACATGGAAGAGATAATTGGATGGCCATCAATACTCTTTACTCAATCCAATGTCTCATGGAAGGAACTGAAGAAGATTGAAAAATCCAACCTTGCAGAGGTGGCCCTCAAAGATACAAATAACAACAGTACCTGGATTCTGGATAGTGGTTGTTCATCTCATATGACAGGTAATGCCGGCCTGTTAACAGATATCAAAAGGAAGGTTAATGGTACAGTTCGATTTGGTAATGATGGAGATCTGAAAATAAAAGGGAGTGGAAGTACCGAATTAGCTAATGGAGAACTAAAGAAGACTGAAGTCGTTTACGTAGATGGACTACATCATAATCTACTTAGCGTGAGTCAACTATGTGACTCGGGACATGTAGTTACTTTTAATCAGAAAGGCTGTAGTATCAAGGGAAAGACACGCAATTCACTTATGAAGGGATGCAGAACAGAAGGCAACTTGTATCCAGTTGATAGTGAAGAAAATGTCTATTACATGACTGTTGAAGAAGAAAACAATTTGTGGCACCAGAGACTGGGACACATCAATCAACAAGACATGGAGAAACTATCAAAATTTAGGATTGTCATGGAAATTTCCAACCTGAAGAGTGAGCATAAAAAATCTTGTGATGCTTGCATCTGTGGGAAGCTAGTCTGCAGTTCATATCGGATAAAGATGAAAAGGACATCTCACCATCTTGATCTGATTCATACAGATGTATGTGGGCTGATAAATTTTTCTAGAACTCATGGAGAAAGGTGCTTTTTCCTTTTCATAGATGATTACAGTATAATGTCATGTGTGATGGCCATTCACAGGAAACAACAAGTCCTTGACTACATGAAAACATATCGGCGAATCACTGAGAATGATACCGGACGAACAATCAAAGTGTTGCGATCTGACAATGGAGGAGAATACACGTCCAGTGAATTTGAAAATTATCTGGAGAAGCATGGGATAAAACATGAGGTAGATTCTGTGAGAACTCTACAAAAAATGGAGTTGTTGAACGTAGGAATCGACAGGTGAACAACATGGCGTGAACTATGTTGATTGAGAGTCGTATTCCACAACATTACTAGAAAGAGGCTGTTCAAGATGCAGTGTATATTCAGAATCAAATAGTACTTTATATGGGTGAGATGAAGACACCATATGAATTGTGGCATGGAAGGAATCCATCTTTAAAAAACTTTCGTGTCTTTAGAAGTAAATGATTCATCAGGAAGAAAGAAGGAAATCAAGGGAAGTATGGTGACAATGCAGATGAAGGAATTTTCCTCGGTTACTCAATGAACAGAAAAGCCTAAAAATGTTTCAACAAGTGTTTAGGAAGGATTGTGGAAAGCAGTGATGTTATGATAATTGAAGAGGATACCACAAATTCTTTAAGGACGTCATATGCTGATGTGATAGAAAGTGAGGAAGAAAGGGAACCTGGAGAAAATAAAAATACAGAAATAGAGGAATTTTTACAAAACACTCAGCAGTCACATCATGATGTTGAATCAGAAGAAGATTCTGATGAAGAAACTGTGACTGATGAGAGTGAAATGGAACCTCACAGGAGAAATCTTAGAGCTGAGATTGATCCATCCAACATAATTGGGGACAAGAGTGAGCCCACTCAAACAAGAAAGAGGAAGAATAACACACAATCTACATTTCTGTCAGTTGTGGAGCCATCCTCATTCGAAAAAGCTGCAAAGGATGAATCTTGGGTGTAATCCATGAATGATGAATTAGATCAGATTGATAAGAATTAGACCTGGGATCTTGTCCAGAGACCCGAAGGTCACAATGTGATTGGCACCAAATGGATTTTCAAAAATAAGTTTGATGAGCATGGAAGTGTCATCAGAAATAAGGAAAGACTGGTATGTAAAGGATACTCCCAGATTGAAGGCACTGATGTTGAAGAAACCTTTGCTCCAGTGTCTAGACTATAATCAATCAGGGTTTTCCTTTCCATGTCACTCCAAAGATGATATAAAGTATATCAAATGGATGTCAAGATAGTATTCTTGAATGGTGTACTAGAAGAATAAGTCTACATCGAACAACCAGTGGGTTTTGTTCTAGGTACTAATGAAACAATGGTATGCAAACTGAAGAATGATCTATATGGTTTGAAGCAGGCACCACGAGCGTGGTACTCGTGGCTGGATTCGTATCTCAAGAAGCTGGAATTCAAAAGAGGAGGAGTTGATCACAATATCTATGTAATGAATTCTCCAAAATATCAATTCATGGTTCTAGTCTACACTGATGATATCATATTTGGTGTAAGCAGACATAAATTAGTGGAAGAATTTTCCACTCACATGAAATAAGAATTTGAAATGTCTATGATTGGGGAGCTCACATATTTCTTGGGGCTGCAGGTGATTCAAAAGAGGGAGTACACTTTCATTTCTCAAGAAAAGTATGCAAGAGAGCTGCTGAAAAAGTTTACTATGAAGGACTCTAAACCAATTTCAACTTTAATTATAGTTGGAACTAAACTTGGAAAGCATGAATATGGGACATATATAGATCCCACTATGTATAGGAGGATCATTGGGAGCCTACTGTACCTAACAACGACACAACCAGATATTGTCTTTGCCACATGTCTTACATCCCGCTTTCAGAGTAATCCAAAGGAGGAACATATGGAAGCCGTAAAAAGAATCATGAGATATATTCAAGGTACTCACAATTGTGGGTTATATTTTTCTACAGGGAGAGATAGTGAATTATCAGCATTTTCAGATACTGACTGGGCTGACAATGTTGTGGACAGAAAATCCACCAGTGGTGGTGCTTTCTATATTTGGAATAAATGTGTTGGCTGGTTGAGCAAGAAACAAGAAAGTACTTATCTTAGTACTTCTGAAGGTGAGTATATCTCTGCCACAAAGGCATGCATCAACTATTATGGATGAAACAACAACTAGAAGATATTGGTAATGAGGTAAAGCAACCAATGGTCATTTACTGTGATAACAAGAGCGTAATTGATCTTACGAATAATCCTATTCAGCATTATCATAAAAAACATATTGAAATCAGGTATCACTTTATCAAAGAAAAGTTTCAGCAATGAGTGATTAGAATGGAGCATGTGGGAACTGATGAGAAAGTGGCAGATATTTTGACCAAGCCACTGTCAATGGCTGTGTTTGAAAAGCATCGGTTGAACCTCGGTGTTCAGCCACCTCCCAGGGCATAACGAGGTTACTCAATACCCCTCTCCCCGATTATGATAACTGTTTTTATCTATTTATGGATGTGATGCAGGTTTGTGGGGGAGATACTATCTAGGGGGAGTGTTCTTTGAGCTGACCAATGAATAAGTACCGGTCTTTGGATTTATTTACAATGGGGGATAAAGGAATAAATTTTGCGTTAGAGGATGAGAAGGAACTCAGCGAACAGGGAGTCATTGATAATTCCAAAACACTGGAACCCAATTCAATCTTCCTCTCTTGTTTTCTACACTGACCATTGCTCATGTAGACTTAGAGTGTTGGCTGAGTTGATTCTTGCATTTTTGGTTTGCACATGGATGGGGATCTATTAAATTTATTCTCTGATTGACAACAAACCCAAAGGGGGATATTGTTGGAACTATGGTCTTATATGCATAAATTGGAGTATAGTTTGTGTTTGTTGAAAATCATAAGTGGAAGTTCATAATGTGAACTAGAAAAGTGATCCTACAGTTCAAGAAAACAACAGTTTTGAAGGTGGCGCCGTTTCCCAGTGTTTACTAAATTTTGGTCTTGAAAATCGACAAATGGAGAAAAGTGTTTTTGGGAAAGAGACTTGTGTGCCGTGTACTTGAAGGAGAGGAAACTTGTGCACCATATGTTTTACATGATCAGAACATCAAAATATGGCAAAGGAAAGTAGGTCGTGAAAGTATTGGTTGGGTCGCACAAGTGAGTTGCGCAATAGAGGCTAGGGCGGTTGGAGCTGCGTGACGGGACTTGCACGCTGTGAGGACACTTGCGCACCACCGTTCATAGGTCCAATTTTCCTATAAATAGAGGACCCCACCCCCTCATTTGGTACGTAGTTCAATACTTAGAGATTTTTCGAGCTCTTGTCACGAAAGTGGTTGAGTCGCGTAAGTGGTTGTTGGGCCGCGCAAGTATAGGCCGCGCGCTGGTTGTTGGCTGTGTGTTCAAAGTGGTTTGGGATTTACAGGCGCTGATTTGCGCAAGTTTGGAGTTGAAAGAGGCAGTGTAATGAAATTGGTTTGGTGTCACCTGCGTGCCGAGTTTGTACCGTGCAAGTGACTTGCGTGCTATTCATGAAACTTGCGTGCCAAGCTTGGAGAAGGACACCAGGGTTGTTAAAGTACATCTGTCCTTTTGAAGCTGCACGAAAGCTGGAAGATTTCCCGGTACCCTCAGCGCAAAGTGAGATTCGTCGTCTGGTGAAATTTGGATTTCAACAGAGCATTTACATACAATAGAGGATTCATTCTTATGCAATGATGAAGAGACCTTCATGTCTATAAATTGAGTGTGACTTCACGTCTACCTTCTCTGTGCATGTGAATGTTTTCTTTTTGATCATATTCATCATACAGGTTCAACAAGTTCCTACCAACGCGGGAACAAGGTCAATCACATTAAAAGAAAAATTTGTCACCTGAATTCACCCCTCCCCATTCAGGGTGTCTCGGGGTCCTTCAAATAGTTTTTTGCAATAAATGAATAGTTGAATCATTATATAAATGGTGGTGGTATACATGTAAAATATCAACTAGATCAACCACATATGAATATGTATATAGTGGAGCATTTTATGAGGAAAAATCCCCCATCATTCAAAGGATAATCTGACCCTATTCAAGATAAAGGGTGGATCAAAGCACTGTAAGAGATTTTTGATATCATGGGTTGTACAGAAAATCAAAAGGTTAGTGTTGATATTAATTTTTTCAAAGGAGGATCATATCAGTGGTGGTCTATGGTTAAAAATATCTAGGATAATGAGGAGATTTATTCTCTTGGTTGGGATGAATTCAAAGGTATGTTTCTTGAGAAATATTTTTTTTATGGAGGTTCGACTTAGGATGGGAAAAAATTCTTTGAATTGAGGTAAAAGGATGAATCAATTGCTACTTACAAAGAAAATTTTACTCTACTGGCAAGGAATGCTCCAAATTTCACTCAAGATCTTGATAGTAAGTTAAATCTATTTTACTCAGGAATGAAGCCGCGATATCAAAGAGAATTAGCCTCTCATGAATTAAAAATATATGAGAAACTATTTAGATATGTGGAGAAGGTAGAAATGGAGTTTTCTAAAGATGAGGTGTTCCATGAGAGAAAGAAAAAGATGAGTTCCAGTTAGAAGGAAAATGGAAAGTATTCATCAAAGAATCTTGGAGGTAAGAAAATTAAATTTCCTCCCTGTGAGAAGTGTTGTAAAAATAATCCTAGATAATGTATCTCAAAATATGTAAAGTGATTTCGGTGTGGTAAGACTAGTCATATTGCTCATAACTATAAGGAATATGATCAAGAAGGCAATGAAAAGACAATGGTCAGATGTTTTAGTTGCAATGAGTTTGGGAATTATGGAAATGTGTGTCCAAATTTGATTACCAAGGGTGGAAACCAGATAGATCAAAAGCAGAAGGGTGGGGGAAAATCTTTTGCTACTATAATGGTTGATGTGGGACCATCAAATGAAGTGGTATAGTGTACTTTTTTTTTGTTTTTTCAGATTATTCTAATGTATTTTTTGATTCAGGGTCTACACATTCTTTTATTTCGGAGAAATTTTCCCGTAAATTTGGAATTCCACCTCAAGAAATGAATCTAGAACTTATGGAAAAAACACATGGGGGAAATGTTGAGGAAAAAAGAAATTATAATAAACTTATTATCTTTATTTCTGGAAATAATTTACCTGAAAACTTGGTTGTTTTTCCTCTAGTAGAGTTTGATGTTATTTTGGGAATGGATTGGATTTATGTTTACCATGGTTTGATTGATTGTAGAGAAAAAGATGTTTCTTTTCATAAATAATTTCAGTTTGTGTACAATAATGAACCCTTATATCTAATAACATATCAAGAAGTTGTGAAACTAGTGAAATACGAAAATGAATGTTACCTTGCACATATTTCTAAAAACAAAGGAACTATTCATATAAATTATGTTCCAGTAGTAAATGAGTATAATGATGTATTTTCTGATGAGTTTCCTAGTATTATACCTAATAGAGAAGTTGAATTTAGTATTTACTTAGTTCTTGATGCTAATCCAATTTCAAAACCCCCTTATCGAATGGCTCAAATTGAACTTTTAGAGTTAAATAATGAAATTCAAGAGTTGTTAGATAAAGGTTTAATTCGACCTAGCACATCATCTTGGGGTTCTCCAGTCATGTCTGTTAAAAAGAAAGATGGTTTAAAGAGACTTTTCGTTGATTATAGAGCCTTGAATAATATCACTAATAAGAAAAAGTATCATTTTCCTCATATTGATGATTTTCTTGATCAGCTCCAGGGATCTCATTATTTTTCAAAGATTGACATGAGATCAGGGTACCATCAATTGAAATTGAAGGAAGCAGACATTTTGAAGACTGTATTTTGGTCTAGATATTTCCATTATGAATTTGTAGTTATGCATTTTGGGTTTAACCAATGCACCTTCTGTATTTATGGATCTTGTGAATAAAATTTCTCGTGAGTTCTTGGATAAGTTTTTGGTGGTGTTTATTGATGCAATTATGGTATATTACAGAAGTCAAGATGAAAATGAAAGTAATTTAAGGGTTTTATTGAAAACCTTAAAAAAATTGTATGGTAAATTCAGAAAGTTTGAGTTTTGATTGCAACAAATTTCATTCCTTGGTCACACTGTTTATAAAAATGGCATAACTATTGATCCTAATAGAACAAAAGTTGTTGGATAATGGCCAAGACCCACACATATAATCGAGGTTGGTAGTTTTCTTGGTTTGGATAGCTATTACAGAAGTTTTGTTGATAATTTTTCATGGTTATCTATCCCACTAACTAAGTTAACTCGAAAAGGTGTTAAGTTAATATGGAAAAGAGAATGTGATGATTGTTTTTAGGAATTGAAAAGAAGATTGGTGAATGCTCTGGTTTTGGTATTTCCTTCCATAGATGGTGAATTTGTTATCTACAGTGATGCTTTGTTGAAAGGACTTGGTTGTTTCCTAATGAAGAATGATCAGGTAATTGCTTATGATTCACGTCAGTTGAAACTTCATGAGTTAAATTACTTTACACATGATTTGGAATTAGCTTCCATTGTTTTTTTCTTTAAAAATATGGTGGCATTATCTATATGGAGTAAAATGAGAAATATATACTTTCCACAAAAGTTTGAAGTATATATTCACTTAGAATGAATTGAAAATGAGATAGAAGATATGGATGGAATTAATCAAGGATTATGATTGCACAATTCATTACCATCTATGAAAAGAAAATAAAGTGTCCCATGATTTTAATCAAAAAAGTAATGATACATTAACTGTGTTACATTTGGAACAAGTTCCTTTTATTAATGATGTGATGAACTTTGGAATTGAAGTTGATGGTGTAGGAAATTAATCTATTTTGTTTCAGGTGTCAGTGAAATCATCTCTCTCAGAAAAAATTAAGAATGCGTAGACGGAAGACAATGAATTGTAGAAAAATGTATAGTTGGTTTAGAAGGGTAAGTTTCCTGAATTTAACATTGATAATGATTTTATTTTGAGATTTTGGAAGAGACTGTGTGTGCCTTGTGATTCACAGTTGATGAAAGAGTTGTTATGTGATGCTCGTAGTTCTCAGTTTTTAGTTTATCCCGGATATGCTAAGATGTACATAGATCTTCAGGATTATTAATAGTGGGATGGAATGAAAAGAGATATTTCTAACTTTACTGTGAAGTTTTGGAATTGTAAATAGGTTAAAGAAGAGATGAAATTATCTAAAGGGTTGTTTAATCATTTACCATTTCTAGAGTGGAAATGAGAAAATATATCCATGGACTTCATTGTGGGATACCGAAGACATCTTGAGGTAATAATACAATCTAGGTTAATGTTGATGGATTGATTAAATCTTGTCGTTTTATTCCTATTCGAGATACTCTATCTCTAGATCAAATTTCTCAGTTGTATATTAAAGAGATATTCAGGTTGCATAGAGTTCCCTTATCCATTGTATATGATCATGATCTTAGGTTTACTTCTAAATTTTGGGAAATCCTTCAGATGTCATTGGTTACTAAATTAAATTTTCGTAAAAATTTGCATCCTCAATCAGATGGGAAGTCAGAATGATAAATTTAGAAATTGAATGAAATGCTACATGCTTTCTCAATGGATTACTAGGGATTTTGGGACCAACATCTTTCTTTGATTGTTTTGTCTTATAATAATAGTTTTCATTATAGTATACAGATGGATCCATTTGAGGCATCATATGGGAATAAGTTTCGAACTATATATTTTTGGTATGAAGTTGGTGAAAGAAAACTGATGGGACCATAATTGGTAGAAGAGATGAGAAAGAGAGGTTAGTTGATACAGAAACACATGAGGATAAATCAAAGGATCAAAAAAGTTATGCAGATAACCAGAGGAATGATCTTTATTTCGAGGTAGGTGATTATGTCTTTCTCAAAGATTCTAAATGGAACAGGGTGATGTGTTTTTATAAGAAGAGAAAGCTGAGTCTGAGGATCATTGGACTCTAGGAAATCCTGGAAAAAGTTGGATCAATTTCCTGCATAGTGGATTTTCCTCCAATTTTATCCTAGGAAAACCATGTTTTTCATGTTTTGATGAAGAGAAAGTATATGCCAGATCCCTCTCATGTTTTGAGTTCATAGATAGTTCAGTTGGAAGAAAATATTTCTTATTAGGAACAACCAGTCTATATTCTTGATCAAAGAGAGAAAGTCTTGCGAAATAAGGTAATTTACCAGGTAATGTTTTTTTTGTAAAAACCATATGGTTGAAGAGGAAACATTGGAATATTAAAATGCTATAAGGGATAAATACCCCCACATATTTGATAATTGAATGAAATTTCAAGGATGAAACTTCCAAAAGGGGGGAAGGATGTAACATCCTAGGTAAATAATGAATATGAAAATTTCATATCTTTTCATATTTTTTAATTAAATATTAATTTAATATTTAAGGGGATACTTTTTATGATAGCGTACTGAATACGCAACAACAAATTTCTATGAAATCTTACGTTGCACACAATGTTGATTTATACTGAAAAATAATAATATAATATTATTATTTTAAATGGTAGTTAATGCCTAGATATTTTATTAGATAGAATGAACAAAAATAAATATATTATGATTAAAAAGGTTTGTAAAATTTATTTACATTTATCTAATAAATTTTAGAGGCATAAAATAAGAATGAATCCAATTTTAAGCATGGAATACTCTAATACTATTTAAAAGGCCAGTTTACCACCTTTTGATGGAGAACCCCTTGAAAATCTAGTTTTTTTTCACTTTTATATGTTACATTTGAAAAAATAAACTTATTCTTTAGAAGTGGGATATCAAAATTTACTTTGGGTATTTTTTTTTGTATTTTTCTGATAAAGTTCATTTTTTTAATTAATAGTGAAAAATACTACAATTTAACTCAAAACTATATTTTCATATAATTTATTTATATGATTAACTTATCCTTTTAATTGGTTTTAAAGTATAATTTGATTATATTTTTATCATTTAATAAAATTTTGTTCATTGTAAGTAAATTCACTTTGAAATTGGACATAAACACGTGTTAATATTTTTGCAGTTTTTACTTCTTAAAAACAAACTTTTTGGTTTTGACAAGTATAATTAATTTTAAATTAGTTTCTGTAACTTATATGTTTTGAATTTGGAAAAATGGATTCCATATTTGTAATTAGGAGGTCCAAATTGGCTGAATAGGTATCTTTTATTTTTATATATTACGAATAGTAACTTCAGTAAATATTTTATTTAACATGGTTAAAGTGTAAATCTTGTAAATAAGGGTAAAACTAATATTATAATAATATTAAATTACCGTAACACATGTCCTAAACCAATTTTATGAGAGATAACTGACCATGTAAATCCTTGGGTCTATTTTAGGAGCCCATGAATCCTGTTGTGTGTGAAAATGACATTTAATTACTTTTAATTTAAAGTTAAGGAAAATATAATCTAAACATGTATCTTTTACTAATTTTTTTATTTGGAGTTATATATGTGATATATATGGCTATAAACAGTCATTATAAATATAAAAATATTTCCTACATCATGGTAGTTTATATATAATTTATAGGAATGAAATAAATAAATGTAGTTATTACATAATGGTGATGTAGTGATTACCTTATTAATGAATATTTTAAATAAATGAGATTATAAAAATTAAAATAAATTTATTTTGGATGTTTTATGATATAAACGAATTTTATGGATGATTATTACTTTTTATATTTGAATTAATTAAGTTTTTTCTAATGTATCAAGTTTTTATAGATTTTTAAAAAGTCATAATGTGGATAGTATAAAAATTGACATAAATGAGTTTTTAAATGAATTAATATTTTATTAAACGATAAAATAGTCATAAAAATCTAAGATTCATAAAAATGACATATATTATGTTAAAAATATCATTAATTATATATTTTTGGGTCTCTAGGAATTTTATAGTAACTACGGTAACCATATATTATGAATATACAATAAGACATGATAAAAGATAAATAAGTTTACTAGGGGTTAAAGCTAAAAGATAAGGTTAATTTTGTGACCTAAACTTGTCTAAAACTGATTTTATGAAATTATTTAAACCCATCATCATATGATCTTCAAAATATATCACATTTGTGTTATTATAATTAAAAAATCAGTCAATAATAAAATAATACTGTCAAACATTCCTAAAGTGACCCTCCTCCCTCTTATAAAAGGACACCACCTCTAACCAATTAGTCACACCTCTCAAGCCCCTTGTCTCATCCAAACTCTGCTCCAATAACCTCCCAACAACCCTACCTTCCTCTGAGAATCTTTACCCTAGGCAGAAGGCAATTCAAGAGATCCCTTTGGCTAAAATCAATAGAAGTTACCTTATTTGAGGTAATGTCTTCCCTCATGTTCCTTTCCATTATTTTTCCTTATCCACTCCGTATGCTCTTATTATTCATTATTCACATAAAAAAACAGTATAAAAAATATACTATGTTGATTTTATGAGAATTATTTGAACTACACTTACACACACCTCTGTCTAATGGGTATAGAACATACTATTTATGTGGACGACGAACTAATGCCACAAGAAACAACGATTGTTAAATATTCTCTTACCACCTATTATGGTTGCCATTATGATTGAACTATAATTGTATATGATATATATGATATTTATTTTATCTCTATGTTTCTGTATTTCTCATTTATAATATAACTTTATGCTTTGCATGTTATATAAATATGATAATTTCATTTGAGGAAGTGCGGACTACCGCCACCTCAAAGTGATATGACTCATTCATGCTATTTATAGAACATATAAAGGATAGAATTAATAAAATTATGTTACTTATATAACATATATATTATACTTGAATTATAATGTACTTATTTATCATTTAGTTTTCATTCCATTAAATATGAAAAAGGAATGAAAGTAGTGTTCATGTGTATGTATGACTTACTATCTCCATGAATAGTGAATTTCATTTCTTATATACAAATGATATGGGCTATTCTAATTACATATATTCTGGATATATATATGATATATATGATATCTAAATCATGAATATCATTCTGTAGATAATATTTTTTTGACCACATGGAAAATTTGTAATTATAACAAGTTCATTTTTTAATCAAGTTCTGAACATCAACAAAATGTACGATATGTACTGAAATAATTAAATAATTATTATTGGAAGGTAATAAGTGATAAAAAAGGAATAAAAAAATTGATAAAGGTTTTCAATCAAGTATAAATTAACTTAAGTTTATTATTCAGGAAGAACATAGAATATATGATACAAGTTGGACATGAGGTAAGAGACTTTGTCTCAACCTCCTTTCATTAAGGCATGTTTTGATAATATACTCCTCCTTATTTTATATTCTGTATAAAAAAAAATCATTTTACTTTTATTTCCATCCAATGGAAAACTTTTTTCTATGTAGAATTTTACTAAATGACAAAAGGAATGTTTTTAACGTATGCGGTGACAATGACCTTTCTGTCGCCACGTGCATTATTTGATATTTGGATTCCTTAAGAAGACATGATGTTTCTAAATAGAAAATAAATACCATATACCATTTTTACATATTTTGGTATTGAAAATGGTTTTAAAAGTGGATTTACTATTTCAACATCCTATAATTATTTCTTATGATTTCAAATGAAATTCTATGTTTGAAATGTTGATATTTGAAATATCTTATGTGTAATGATTATATAATGTTACTTGGACATTTGACAGGTGGTTACATGATAAACCAACTAATGGGTGGTTCTATGATAAACCAAGGACAAGTGGTTTTGTTATAACCTCTAATGCATTGGATATTTTAGTCGGCCATATGGCTATTCAATTTGTAAGAATGATTTGTGGAAGTCGACAGTATGGTTATTTCATTTATGTATGATTATGTACCATGTTTACCTTTTATATGTTATGTGTGCTTTCTATGGGTTTTATGGTAATATTTTGGTAACAAAATGGTAAGAAATTAGATTTTATTCAGTAAACAGTATTTACTACTTCATAAAGGTGAAAAGTATTACTTATGATAAATTATTCATGGTTTACGTGTTGTTTTGAAAAACTAACAGTTTTCATTTTATATGTATCCCTTACTGAGATTTTTATGCTCATCCGATGTTTTTGAAATGCATTTCATAGGAATTAATGTCGAATAGGGTCAAGGATGGGATCATGGAAAAGTCATGTTATTTAAACCATGGAACTAAACATGTTTCTTTTAATTAAAGAGTTTTTATTTTATGAAAAAAATGGATACTGATTAGAAGTGTATACATGTAAAATTCAAGTTATTGTGTATAAGTTATGACCTAATTCTCTAAATATATAAACAAAAAAATATTCTCAATGATAATTATTAAATTAATTCAATATTATGTAATTTTTAAGGCTGGGTCCTTATAGTTGGTATTAGAGGTCAGTTTAGATAAATTTAGGACTTATAATTTTGTTAATAGAATATCCATAAATTATTTATACATTATAGTCAAATTAAAATAATATTGAATTTGAATATTATCATGTTTCATCATCTCAGATATGTTTGTTCAGAATGGTTTTCCATAGAGGAAATAAGGAAGAAGTGTTGGGAAGGCATACAGAGTAGAATAACCTTCGAAATATGCATCCCAAGATGGATGGAATTGGAACTAAACATTTTTTTGCAGTATTGGCATAGTTGAATTGGGATATAAATGGTGGTGGTATATCTACACAAGATCAACCAGATCAACCCCATAGGAACATGTCTATAGTGGATTATTTAATGAAGCAACATCCCCCATCATTCAAAGGATCATCTGACCCTATTCAAGATAAAGGGTGGATCAAAGCACTGAAAAGTATTTTCAATTTCATGGGTTTTACAGAAAATAAAAAGGTTAGTCTTGCAATTTATCATTTCAAAAGAGAATGATATCAGTGGTGGTTGTTAGTAAAAAATATTTGGTGTAGTGTAGATATTGATTCCCTTGTTTGAGACAAATTCAAAGGCATGTTTCATAAGAAATATTTTCCTTAGGCGGTTTGACATAAGATAGAAAAACAATTCTTAGAATAGAGGAAGGAGGACGACTCAATGGATGATTATGAAGAAAATTTTACTCGACTAGCAAGGTATGTTCCAAATTTCATTCAAGATCCTGATAGTAAGATAAATAGATTTTATTCAAGAATGAAGCCACGATATTAAAGAGAATAAGCCTCTCATGAATTTAAAAGATATGAAAAACTTTTTAGATGTTTAGAGAAGATATAAATAGAGTTTTTCGATGATGAGTTGTTCCATGAGAGCATGAAAAAGAAGAGTTACAGTTGCAAGGAAAAGGGAAATCATTCATTAAAGAAGTATGGAGGTAAGAAAATTAAATTTCTATCTTGTGAGAAGTGTGTTAAAAAGAATGCTAGAGAATGTATCTCAAAATATAGAAAGTTATTATAGTGTGGTAAGACTGGTCATATTTCTCATAACTATAAGGAAGATGATTAATAAGGAAATGAAAATCCACCGGTAAGATGTTTTAGTTGTAATGAGTTTGGGCATTATGCCAATGTGTGTCCAAAGTTGATTACCCAGGGTGGAAACCAGACCGATCAAAAGCAGAAGGGTGGGGTAAAATATTTTACTAATACTATGCTTGATGAGGGACTGTCAAATGACGTGGTATTAGGTAATTTGTTTTTTTTTTCATATTATGCTAATGTATTTTTTTTGATTTAGGGTCTACACATTATTTCATTTCTAAGACATTTTTAGTTAAATTTTGGAATTCCACCTCAAGAAATGAATCCAAAAATTATGGTAAAAACAACTTGGGGAAATTTTGAGTAAAAAATAAATTATAATAATCTTCCTATACTTATTTTTGGAAAGAATGTACCTTAAAACCATGTTATTTTTCCTCTATTAGAGTTTGATGTTATTTTGGGAATGGATTGGCTTTCTGTTTACCCTGATAAGATTGAATGTAGTTCTAAAGAGGTTTCTTTTCAGAAAGACTTGTAGTTTGTGTACAATAATGAACCCTTATCTCTAATAACATATCAGGAAGATGAGAAACTAGTGAAAGATGGAAATGAATGTTAACTTTCACATATTACTAAAAACAAAGGAACTATTCATACTAATGATGTGCCAGTAGTAAATGAGTGTCTTGATGTTTTTTCTGATGAGTTTCATAATATTATACTTGATCAGAAAGTTGAATTTACTATTGAATTAGTTCATGATGCTAATAAAATTTCAAAACACCCTTCTCGAATGACTCAAATTGAACTTTTAGTGTTAATGAAATAATTGCAGGAGTTGTTAGATAAAGGTTTCATTCGACCTAGCACATCACTGTGGGGTGATCTAGTCTTGTTTGTTAAAAATAAAGATGGTTCAATGAGACTTTGAATTGATTATAGAGCCTTAAATACTATCACTATTAAGAACTAGTATCCTTTTCCATTTATCAATTATTTGTTTGATCAGCTCTAGGGAGCAAAATATTTTTTGAAGATTAACTTGAGATCGGGGTACCATCAGTTAAAATTAAAGGAAGTAGACATTTTGAAGACTATATTTCATACTAAATATAGAAATTATGGATTTTTTGTTATGTGTTTTGGGTTAACCAATGCACCTACGATATTCAAGGACTTACAAATTTAATTTTCCGTGAGTACATGGATATGTTTGTATTTGTGTTTATTGATGACAATTTTTTATATTCCAAAAGTAAAGAGGAACATGAAAGTCATTTAGGGGTTGTCTTAAAAACCTTAAAATAAGATAAATTTTATGGGAAATTCATCAAGTGTGAGTTTTGGTTACAACAAATTTTAATCCTTGGTCACATTGTTTCAAAAAATGGGATAACTATGGATACTGCAAAAACAAAAGTTGTTAAAGAATGTACAAGACCCACAAATATAACTGAGACTCGTAGTCTTCTTATTTTGGAAAGCTATTACAAAAGGTTTATTGAGATTTTTTCATGATTATATATAATATTTACTAAGTTAACTCGAAAAGGTGTTAAGTTCATTTGGACAAAATAATGTGATTATTTTTTTCATGAATGGAAAAGTTGATTGATGAATGCTCTAGTTTTGGAATTACCTTCTAGAGATGGTGAATTTTTTATCTATAGTGATGCTTTGTTGAAAGGACTTGGTTGTGTACTAATGAAAAATGATTAGGTAATTGCTTATGCTTCATGTCAGTTGAAACCTCATGAGTTAAATTACCTTACACATGATTTGGAATTAGCTACTATTATTTTTTTCTTTAAAAATTTGGAGGCATAATTTGTACGGATTAAAATGTGAAATATATAATGACCACAAAATTTTGAAGTATATATTCACTTAGAAAGAATTGAACATGAGACATAGGATATGGTATGAGTTAATCAATGATTATGATTACATGATTCATTACAATCTAAACAATGAAAATAAATTGGTCGATGATTTGAGTTGAAAAAGTACTGTTACATTAACCATGTTACATTTGGAACAAGATCCTTTGATTAAATATTTGATGAAATTTGGCATATAAGTTGTTCGTAGAGAAAATTACTCTGTTTTTTTCTAAGGTGCCAGTGAAATCATCTCTCTCCGATTGAATTAAGCAAGCACATAAGGAAGACCATGAGTTGCAGAAAAAGGTAGAGTTGGTTCAGAAGGGTATGTTTCCTAAATTTAACATTGATAATGACTATATTTTGAGATTTGTGAAGATATTATGTGTTTCTTATGATTCACAGTTGAAGAAATAGTTGTTATGTGAAGCTTATAGTTCTCCATTTTCAGTTAATCCTGACAGTAATAAGATGTACATAGATCATTGAAAGTATTACTGGTGGGATTGAATGAAAAGAGATATTTCAGACTTTACTTTAATGTGTTTGAATTATCAATAGGTTAAATCAGAGTGTTAGTTACTGAAATGGATGTTTCAGCTTTTATCGGTTCTAGAGTGGAAATAAAAAAATATATCCATGGACATTGTTGTGGGATTACTGAAGACATCTTGAGGTAACAATTCAATCCGGGTTATTGTTGATTGATTCACTAAATCAGATCATTTTTCTCCTATTCGAGATACTCTATCTCTAGATAAACATTATCAGTTGTATGTTAAAGAGATAGTTTGGTTTTATGGAGTTCCCCTCTCCATTAAACCTGATCATGATCACATGTTTACTTCTATCTTTTAAAAAGTCCTTCAAAAATCATTGGGTACTGAATTAAATTTTAGTACAACTTTTCATCCTCAATCAGACAGGCAGTGAGAACAAACAATTCAAACATTGGAAGATATTCTACATGATTTCTCAATGGATTTCCAAGGAAGTTGGGACCAACATCTTTCTTTGGTTGAGTTTCCTTATAATAACAGTTTTCATTCCAGTATACAGATGGCTCTATTTGAGGCATTATATGGGAAGTGGTGTCAAACTATAGCTTTTGGGGATGATGTAGGTGAAAAGAAACAGATGGGACTAGAATTGGTAGAATAGATGGCAGAGAAAGTTTAGTTGATACAAAAATGCATGAGGACAGCTCATACCAGGAAAAATGTTATGCCGATAACTAGAACAAGGATATTTTTTTTGAGGTAGGTGATAATGTCTTTTTCAAAGTTTCCCAATTGAAAAGTGTGATCCTTTTTGGTAAGAAGAGAAATATGAGTCCAAGGTTCATTGGAACCTATGAAATCATGGAGAAATTTGTATCAGTTGCCTACAGAGTGGATTTACCTCCATGTTTATCCCAGGTACACAATGTTTTTCATGTTTCAATATTGAGAATGTATATGCCGAATCCCTCTCATATTTTGAGTCTAGAGATAGTTCAGTTGGAAGAGAATCTTTCTTACGAGGAATAACCAGTCTAGATTCTTGACCAAAGAGAGAAAGTGTTGCAGAACAAGGTAATTTATCAGGTAAAAGTTTTGTGTAAAAACCATACGATTGAAGAGGAAACATGAGAATCTAAAAATTCTATGAGGGATAAATACCCCCACATATTTTATAAGGGAATAACATTGTGAGGAATAAATTTCCAAAAGGGGGAAGGATGTAACATCCCAGGTAAATAAAGAATAATACATTTTCATATTTATTAATATTTTTGAATTAAATATTAATTTAATGTTAAGGGGACGCTTTTTCTGATAACGTACTCAACACACAACAATTTATTTCTCTGAAATCTTACATTTCACACAATGTTGAGTTATACTAAATAATAATAATATAATATTATTATTTTAAATGGAAGTTAATGCCTAGCTATTGTATTGGTGGGAATGAATAGAACTAACCATATTATTATTACACATGTTTTTCAAATGTCTTAACCTTAATCTAATAAATTTTATAGGATTAAAATAAGAATGAATTCGATTTTAAGCATGAAATACTCTAATATTATTTAAAAGGTCGATTTACTGCTTTTTGATGGAGATCCCTTTTTAAATCTAGTTTTTTTTATTTTATATGTTCCATTGGACAAAATAAATTTCTTATTTATAATAGGGGAATCAAAATTTACTTTGGGTAAATTTTTGGCATTATTCTAATAAAGTTCATTTTTAATGAATAGTGAAAAATACTTCATTTTAAGTCAAAACTATCTTTTCATTTAATTTATTAATATGATGATACTTTCCTTTAAATTTATTTTAAAATATAATTAGATTATATTTTAATAATTTATACCAATTTTGGTCATTTTAATCAATTTCACTTTGAAATTGGATATAAACACATGTCAATCTTTTAGTAGTTTTTACTTCTTAAAAATACATTTTTTGGTTTTCCCAAAGGGAATTAATTTAAAATTAAATTTTGAAACTTATGTGTTTTGAATTTGAAAAAATGGATTCCATATTTGGAATTAGTTTTTCCAAATTTTGTAAATAGGTTACTTTTATTTTTAGACATTATGAATTGGAACTTCTATAAATATTTTATTTACCATGGTTAAAGGGTATATTTGATAAATAAGGTTAAAAAATAATATTATAATAATATTAAATTACCCTAACACATTTACTAACCCTATTGGATAAGATATATCCAACCATGGGAATCCTTGGGTTGATTTGATGACCCCATGAATCTACTTGTGTGTGAAAATGACATTTAATTACTTTTAATTTAATGTTATGGAAAATATAACCTAAACATGTATCTTTTACTAATTTTTTTATATGGGGTTATATAAGTGATATATTATAATATAAATATTAATTATACAACTAAAATTATTTCCAACATCATGGTTTTTTATTTATAATTTATATATTTCAAATAAATAAATTTAGTTATGACACAATGGTGATGTAGTGATTACCTTATTAATGACTGTTTTAAATAAATGAGATTATAAAAATAAAAATAAATTTATTTTGAAATTTTTGATTTCATAAACAAATTTTATGGATGATTATTAATTTTTATCTTTTAATTAATTAAGTTATCTCGAATGAATCATGTTTTTATGGATTTTAAAGCCATGATATGAATAGTATAAAAATTGACATAAATGAGTTTTTAAATAAATTAATATTTTATTAAATTATATAATAGTCTTAACCATATAAAATTCGTCCAAATTACATATATTATGTTACCAATTTCAATAATAATCCATTTTTTTGGGTCTCTTGGAATTTTATAGTGACTATTGTAACCATATGTTATGAATATACAAGAAGACATGGTAAAAGTTAAATAAGTTTACTAGGGGTTAAAGATAAAGGATAAGGTTAATTTTTTACCTAAAATTTCCTAAAACCCATTTTATTAGAGGATTTAGACCAATTATTATCTTATCTTTTAAATATATCAATTTTTGTTATTATAATTATAAAATCAATTAATAATAAAATAATACTTTCAAACTTTTCTAAAGTGCCCCTCCCCCCTCTTATAAAAGGACACCACCTCTAACCTGTTTATCAAAACTCTCAGGCCCATTGTATCATCCAAACTCTACTCCAATAATATACCAACATCACTCCCTTCCTTCTATAATCCTTACCATTGGATGAGGGAAATCCAAGAGAGCCCTTTGGTTCAAATCAAAATAAGTTACTCGATTTGAGGTAACGTCTTCTCTGAAGTTCCTTTCCATCATTTTTCTTTTTTCCACTCCCTATGATTTTATTATTACTCATTTACATAACAAAACTAGTATCCTAAATATAAAATGTTGTTTTTATGATAATTATTTTAACTAAACTTACACACTCGTCCTTCTAATTGGTATAGAACATAATATTACCGTGGACGACGAACTACTGCCTCACGAAATGATGATTGTTCAATATTCTCCTACCACCTCATATGGTGGCCATTATGATGGAACTGTAATTATATTTATGATATTTATTTCATTTCTATACTTATTTAATTATCATTTACAACATAACTTTATGCTTTTCATGTTGTATAAATACGATAATTTTATTTGAGCAAGTGTTGACTAACGCACCTCAAAGTTATATGACTCGTTCAACCTAAACATGGAACATATAAAGGATAGAATTAATGAACTTATGTAACATATTTAACATATATATTATAATGTAATTATAATATACCAATGTATCATTTAGTTTCAATCCTTTAAATATGAAAAAGAAATGAAAGTAGCATTCATGCGTACGTACGACTTACCGTCTCCATGAACGGTGAATTTCATTTCTAATATCCAAATTTTATGGACTATTATAAATAAATATATAAATGAAATATATGATATCTAAATCATGAATATCATTCTGTAGATAATGTAGTTTTGACCACATGGACAATTTGTAATTATAACAAGTTCATTTTTTACTCAAGTTCTGAACATCGAAAAAATGTCCGATATAAACCCAAATAATTAAATAATTGTTATAGAAATGAAATAAGTGATATAAATGGAATAATAAACTTAAAAAGGTTCTTAATCAATTATAAATTAACTTAAGTTTATTATTCATGAAGAACAAGGATCATACCAGACAAGTCAAACTTGAGGTAATGGACTTTGTCTCAATCTCCTTTCGTTGAGGCATTTTTTGATAATATACACCTATTTATTTTATACAGTATGTAATAAATGCCTTTGAATTTTATTTTCATCCATGGGAAATATTTTTCCGAAGTATTATTTTACTAAACGACAAAAGAAATTTTTTTAACGTATGAGCCGACAACGACCTTTCCACCGCTGCGAGAATTATTTGATATTTGGATTCCTTAACAATCCATGATGTTTTTAAATAGAAAATAAATACCATATACGATTGTTACATATTTTTTTTATTGAAAATGGATTTTAAAGTGAATTTACTATTTCAACATCTTGAAATTATTTCTTGTGATTGAAAATAAAATTCTATGTTGGAAATGTTGATATTTGAAATCTTTTATGTGTAATGATTATATAACGGTACTTGGACATTTGATGGGTGGTTACGTGATAAACAAAATGATGGGTGGTTCCATGATAAACTAAGTATGACTGGTTATGTTATAACCTCCAATGCATTGGGTATGAAATTCATCCATATAGCTATTCCATTTTTAATAATTATTTGGGGAAGTCAACCGTATGGTTATTCAATTTAAGTATGATTATGTTTCTAGTTTCCCTTTTATATGTTATGTGTGATTTATATGGGGTTTATGGTAATATTTTGGTTACAAAAGAGTAATAATTAAGATTTTATTTAGTTAATATTATTCACTACTTCATAAAGGTGATGATTATTACTTATGATAAATTATTCGTGGTTTACATGTTGTTTTGAAAAACACACAGTTTTCCTTATTTCTGTATCCCTTAATGAGATTTTTATGCTCATCCCAAGTTTTTGAAATGTTTTTCATAGGAATTAATGTTGAATAGGGTCAACTATAGGATCAAAGAAAAGTCATGATGTTTAAAAAATAGAACTAAACATGTTTCTTTTCTTTTAAGAGATTTTTATGAAAAAATGGATACTGAGTAGAGGTGTCTACATATAATATTCAAGTTGTTGTGTATAATTTATGACCTAATTATGTAAATATCTAAACCTAAAAATACAATCAATTTTAATTATTAACTTAATTCAAGATTATGTAGTGTTTATGGTTAGGGCCTTATACAAATAGTGGATGAGTTATTGGTAGAAGTTGATGTGGGCCTAGTGATAGTGAGATATGCCATTTTTATTGTATGTTATATAAAAAATTATTTATTCAATACCAGTGCCTCACAATCATTTATATTTTCTTTTATTTTTGATTTTATAAAATATCCAATGGTTTTCATGTATTTTTTATAGAGTTATAGTCACCTCTTGAAAAGAGAAAAGAGTAAGGGATTCAATGTCCATCTTGTTCTATATTTATACATGAGGTAGGGTTAGTCTGTGATTTCATTGTTCTTGATCTAGATCTATTGGAAATATTCATCAGGATGGATTGAATTATTTATCATCATGCTAAGATTGTTTGTTATTATTAGTTAGTTTCATTATTTTCTACTGATTGGAGTTATCGATTGTTTCATGGATAGTGGGATATGAGTTATGGTCATACAAGACCTTCCCACAAAAAGCCTAGATGTTTTTTTTCTAAAATTATCATTGATTATAATTAAATTTATTTTGTTGGTGGTATTCCCTTGGTTGTAAGTAATTTTCCTAATGTAGTTACAAAAAACGTTTTTGGTCTTCCTCTAGAGAGGTATGTGGAGTTCTCATTCGATCTGGTTCCAGGTAATGAGCGACACCTGCTCTGCTAAACGACCTCAATATCAACTTGGATGATTTGATGGAAAAGGGTTTTGTTCTCCCTAGTTTTTCACCATGGGTATCCCTAATTCTATTTTCCAAAAAGGTATATGAATCAATTTATTTATTCATAGACTATTGGATATCGAACCAGGTGATAGTTAAGAAATTGCACCCTTTATCTATTTGAATGACTTGTTTGATCGATTAAATGGATCAAATTAGTTTTCAAAAATCAATATTCATTTGAGTTATCAATAACTCAGTGTTTAGGAGTAAGATATTATAAATATTTATTTTAGGAGAAATTATGGCATTATGAATATCTTGTGATTCCATTTGTTCTAAATAATACTCCAATAGTATTTATATTTTTTATAAACTAAATATTCCATCACTATATTTTTGCCTTAGTCAAGTTATTCATGGAAGATATGTTGGTCTATTCAGAATAAAAGTGTGGACATGAGTACCAGATGATTATAGATTTTGAAATCTTGAGAAACCACTTAAATTATGGGAAGCTATCAAAATGAAATTTCAGGATCTAAAAAGTAATGTTTTGGGGGAATTTGATTTCTAAACATGGAATATCAGTCAATCATGAGAATTTGAAGGATTTTTTTTCATGGGAGGATCTATAATATGTCTTACAAGATACTAAGATTCTTGGTTCTAGTGTGAAATTATAGGTATTTCATTAAGTATTTATTGAATTTAGAATAACCCTTGACTTTTATTACTAAGAAATAGGTAAATTTCACATGGGATGAAAATTTTTACTCTTTTTTCAATGAGTTGAAACAACTTCTCACATCAGATCTTATTTTAATCTTTCATGAGTTTGGTAAGGGGTATGTGAAACTGTCATACTTCTGGTTCTAGTCTGAGTTGTGTGCTTATGCATGATGATCATTCTATGGCCTATGGACTCTTCAACTTTGGATAAATGAAAAGAATTACCCCACTCTTGATTTTGATATTATCACAGTTATACATGCACTTAAGTGTTGGTAGCATTATCTTCTTGGGGAATGGTTCATGATATTCTATGATCATAAGATTCTGAGCTATATCTTTTCTAAAAATTACTTGAATCATAGAAAGATATAGTGGGTTTAATATCTTCGGATGTTCAATTTTAATATATATTACACCCCAGGAAAGGGTAATGTCATCACAAAATCTCTTAGTAGGAAAGTTACACCACTTGATTTTTTGTAATTGAAGGAAGAGTGGAGCCATATGAGACTCTTTTCTCAGTTCATCTAGATGCATAGGTTGTTAATTCAAGTATTTCTATGACTAATGTTCACTTATGATCATATATCCATGAGTATATTCTATAGATTCAATAATAGTATGGTGATTTCAGAGGAATCAAGAAAAAATTATATGGTGGGGATACTGTTATTGGATTATCTCTCCCTCTAGATGGTATTCTCCACTTTGGGAATTATTTTTCATTCTAGTATCTATGAGGAATTCAGTTTTGTTTGACTATCATAGTTATTCATGGTTAGTTCAATCATGAACTACGAAGATGTATTATGACATGAGACAAAAATTCTCATGGTCAGGTATGAAACATGACATTAATAATTTTATGTATCACTATTACACCTTATAATAGAAAAATAAAGAGCACTTGAAGCCTTCCAGTTTTCTCTATCCTCTTTCAGTTCTGGTATAGAAATGGGATGAGGTGTCCCTGAGTTTTTTTAATATATTAACATGGAATCCCTATAGTAATAATTCTATATGGGGTTTGTTTGACTGGTTTATGAAATCAGACCATTTTAATCTAACTAGGGACAACACTATAGTTGAATATTTATTTATGTTGTATATTTAAGAGATCATGGGGTTATATTGGATTCCCTCTATCATTGTTCTAGATAGGGAACTTAGGTTTACTTGAAAGTTCTTGAGGATACTCAAGGAGGTGATGGGGACTCATGTTAGGTTGAGTATAGCTTACCATACAAAGATACATGATCAATTATAGTGTGCTATTCAGATCATGGAAGATATGATTCCTACTTGTATATTTGATTTTGATGGATTTTGGGGTAACCATCCGAGACTGGTTGGGTTTATAAATAACAATATTTATAATTATTTCAAGAGAATGGTTCCTTTTAAGTATTTATATGATCTCTTGTGGAGGTTATGTATTTATTGGGTATAGGTGGGAGAAACCTCTCTTGTGGGGATGATTATTGTTTTGGATACATTAGAGAGAATTCATGATATACATTGATGTCAAGTTATAGCTCAGAGTTAGAAGAAATAATACATGGATCATTTATTTATTCCATTGAGGTTTTCCATTGGTGACCATATTATTAAATTTTTTTCTCCTAGTCTAGGTCATTATTATCTTAGGAAACTGGGGAGGCGGATTCTGAGACATTTTAGACCATTTGAGTTCATCGATCATCATGGGAAGGCTATGTATTGGTTGGAATTTCTGAGTCAATTTATAGGTATCCATGATGTTTTCCACACATCTCATCTCAAGAAGTACTATCATGATCCCTATTATGTTCTATGTTTGGATGAGATTGAGTTAGATACAAATGTTTCAATTATGGAGTAATTAGTAGAGATCATTAATTCTTAGGTGAAAGCCTTGCATGGGAAGTCTATCCCATTGGGCAGAGAATTATAACGACACAAATCAGATTCTCATAAGACTTGGGAGAAAGAATTACCTATTAATGAGAAGTGTCCTCTCATATTCCTAGAGAATAATTGTTCTACATTAATTAATAAGGAAAAAAAGACCTATGGTGGAGAGATTCTAACATCATGAATAGAAAGGTATGATCTTTTTCAGGTTTGATAGGTTATGTATCAAATTTGGAGTGTGTAAGAGTTTTTTCAAGGAGTTTTTATATAACCTAGGCTTGGTTCTACCCAGATAAAAATTTCACTTCTTAAATGTATTATTTACGGTGCAAATATTTCATTGGGAACAAGATTTAAAACTAGTTCATGGAATAAGTAAATTTTATATTATAAACCTATTTTAAATTATAAAATCACCTCTCAAGATAAAGTAACATGAGGCCTCATATTTTTTTGGGGTATGAAAAACGAGGAGTTTACATGATAAATAAATAATTTATGATGTAAATACATCCTTTAAAGTGTATCTTTATCTTCAAAGAATGTATCTTCTTCTTCATTTGGTAGGCCACTCCTCTCTTGAACCCTAGGATCCTTACATGTTATTGTGGGAGATATTTTCTCCTCTAAGATCCTCATACAATTCTTTATTGATAGTTTGGTTGTGTTGCTTCTCTTTGAGTAAGTGTTACCTTTCTTCTTAATCATTTATCTTGGATGTAGTGGTGGTGTTGGGCTATGTTTATGTATCTTGGATCATGTGATGATGACGTTTCTTCAATTCCTTAAAGATCCATTTTTTGTTCATCTTTTGAGGGCTAACCCATGTGTTAGTCAGGGTGTGACTATGATTTCCTCAGGGTATATTTTGATTTACCCTCATTATTGACTATTTTTCTCATTTAATTTGATTTTGAGATGCAGGAATCGATGCCAGGTCCTCCATTATTATTCTTCATTCCTTCTAGTGCTTGTTGATTCTATTGTGGGTATTGTGAGACCCATGTTAGAGGTGGTTGGATCTATCTCTAGCCTATGTTATGTGAATTATTAATTTATCCTATCTTATTAAATGGTTTTCTAAATTAAATAGAATGATTTACTTCTTTGTGTGTGTAAATGGGTATTTAAAGAAAATATGGTTTTCCCCAAGTTTTGGTAAAAGAAAATTATTTTCAAAGCATTGTGAGATGGATTAAAATATGGATTTTGAAAGGATGTTTTGATTGAAATAAAAGGTTATTTAAATTTTATTTGAAAATTTATAAGACCTTTTTATATGATTTTAAATGTAGAACATGGGATCCTTGGGTACTTAGGTGAAAGGTATAGTATTAGGGATAATCCTTTTTTTATTCTATAGGGGTTCAATTTATGGGGTGTCTGCCCATTCCTAGAGATATATTTATTTCACTCTAAGAATTGACTTTAAATTATATGAGGGTTCACTTCTTGGGGTATTCCTTTATTACATAGACTATAATGCATGGATTATAGGGACTTTTAGTGTGCACAAGTCATGATTGATGTACTAGTGACCTAGATAACATGACCATAGGATTATTCATGGAGTATTTTACTATAGTTATCTATCTTTGTACTATTTTTAATATGATGCATAATTTTTTGATAAAATGGAAAGGGTTTTCTAGATTTATGCTTTGTTTTTCCCTATATTTTCTTGGAATTGTAGAAAAATATGAAATTTTTAACTATGCTTTTGATACAATACTGCTTTACTGCTTATGATACAATGTTTTTATATAAATTTCATAAAATTGGGATTATTGTTTAGAAACTTGATATGAAACACCTTATTGGGATCCCACTATGCCTGTTTAGCACACACTCTACACTATCCTTCGGAAGTGTTTTGACATGTTATTTTCTTTTGATGATTGAAGAAATAAAAACATCATAGTGAAGCAATTATCTTTATGTAAGTTGTGTATAGTTAGATGGTGGGACATTACCCACATAATCACATAGCTCAGTTGGTTATTATTTTAGTTTTCTTATATATTTTGACATGTTCCTTGATGTTTTGTTTATATTATTTTAATTTTTATATCTACTGTTGGGTTTCCTTATTTATAGAATATATTTTCTATTTGTTTCTTACATTATTTATTTATTCTTTATATCTGTTCTGTGTATCTTGTTTCAGGTTGAGGGAAATCATTCCCCATTATTTTTGTTTGATGCTCAAGTTCTTATAAACAAATCACAAGGAAAAATAATTCCCTTTTGATATGTGGTAGATCAGTTTGGTTACGAGTTTTTTAGGGTAACCGATGTTAGTTCATTATAGTTAAAGGTAGAGTGTGGAGAAGGGTGGAATTCATACAACTATCCTTAAAAAACTGGATGAAATCGAAAGAAACTAGAACCAAAAAACTAGAATTAGTAAAAATACTATACTTAAGTGGGGTACATAATGAGATAATAAAATAATAAGAACAGATACTCACACATATGCACGACTAGGGGTATACACGAAAAATCTTTAAAACCATTATATCTCACCATTTCATCACCACTACCGAAGTTACTTACCTAAATAAATTAATATCCAATTATATTTTATTCAACCTACAATTATAGTTCTCATATTTATTAATTTCATTCAACACCACTAGGAATTAAAAACTGAAGCACATATCATATAACAAATACTTTTCATTATGTATCCCCATGACATAATCATTCATCCCCAATTCCAATTTGTGGGTATCATTCCAAGAACTACCCCACAACTAGATAATACTCTAAAAACTAATGAGATAACTTCCATCATATTATCCATCCACAAACACATCATATATCACAACAATATCCATACAATTTCAATAAATAATCACATTTACAAGAGTTTTATATTAGGATATATCATAAAACATCTTCCATATCAAGAATATTCAAACAAACCGATAAATTACTATCTTTAATGATGAATTATTTATAGGAGGGGATTTTAGCATCTAATCAAAACAACATTAAAGGAATTAAATTAATATCAAATCAAAATAAAAGGAAATTTCTCATTTCCAAAATAAACATACATTAGATCATTCAATTCATTATTATCAAATAAAATATAAAAATATAAAACTTACATTCCAAAACAAGTCAATATATATTTCCCATAAATTTTTTATATCATATTAATTTTTTAGTTATTATTTCTATCTTATTCAAGGTAAATAATAATAATGGAAATAACACCTAAAATAATAGAAAAATATAGATAATATATATGTGAATTGCCTCCCTTTTTTTATAATAATCTAGTTTATTTTAAATTTTGAGGTTGATTCAAGATAATTAAATTATATAAAAAAATGAATGAAAGTCTTAGAAATTTAAAATAATTAAAATGAGTAGTTATTGAATACCTTACTACATGGAATAAGCTTCATGATTTGGTGCACAAATATTGAGAGAGGGAGAAAGAACATAAACACACATGCTTAAAAATGTAGGAAGTGACATGAATATTCAAATGGAATTAATTTCACTAAAAAGAAAAATCTAGGATATTATAGAGTTTAAATAAGGGAAAAAACTTGAATAGGGGATGAAAATAATTTTTAGAAATTGTCAATAATGTTTTTCCTATGTATCCCAAAAAAATCATTCAAACTCACCCAATTTAATTTATATTAATTAGTTACCATTTAATTCCCCTTATAAAATCCATTTAAAACACATATAATTTATAATTATTATGTATTATTTACATATTCTTAAAAATAGTTTTAAAATCCCTGAAATTGATTTAATATTTCCTCATTTCTCATAAAACCAAATTATAAAACCATTTTGGGAGAGAACTGGAGTTTTTTTGTATAAAAGGTTACCCTAACACAAGGAATAAAACTAACCATTATTCGTGAAAAAACCAAACTATAATGACCATGATGTGGTCAAGGATATACCAAAACACGAGTGGAACACTACTTTATAAAATATTTAAAATCCTGTCTGTACCCTGACTAAAAAACCCTTCCACCTTGACACAACTTAGAATAATTAGGATTACCCTTAATAAACATTATAAAATCTCCTTTCTTTTATGTAGGTGTTATATTAACCTTACATGAGCTTATAAACTATCCCTAACTTCCACCACACCATTCCCTATGACATAGTGTGAGGATACTAACCGGTTTGACCTAACAGGTTGAATAAAATTTAATAGAGATAACTTGCTCAATATTTCTTCCCGTAATCAAAAACTTGGCTACACCACTACCAAACACACCAACATACCTTTCAATCAAGAAATATAAAGATTCTCTTTTCACATAAGTGGACACGCTATATTCCATGCCCTCCCAAATGACCAAAAAACCATTTCACTCACCATGATACAATGTTTTATCCAAACGGTTGGTCTCTATGGAAAAATTACATAACAACCAACCCCTTACCATATAACCCCCAAAAGACCACCTCCTCACCCACCACTATGGTGCGTTTTACCCAAAAATGAAAAAACCTATATAACCTATGGAATATAATGACCTAGGATTTTCATACATAAATATTACATATTTTTATATGAATATCCAATTAATTTAACAAATAAAAACATAAGGACCATAATGGTTTTGTTTATTTGGAGACAAGTTACACAATATTCACTATTTAATAAAACATATTCAATATCTCCCCTAAAGATATTACCCTTTGGTTTTCATTATAAACATACCCTACTTAAAACCATTCATCATAACCTAGGGAGAAGAAACATAAGAAAGGGTGATATCAAGTGATCAATAAGGTTAACCATGAGAGATATCATTCTATGATAATATAAAAGAATACAGTAATCATAAAGGCATGATATCATTAACATAAATTATAAATTTTATACCCAACCATTCATAGACCATAATCATGAGTCATGACATAAATAATTATCATTACAAAAGACATGATTCCTAAGAGTGTGAAATAATCATTATTCATGAACCAAAACTCATTTTATAAATGTATGGAACTAACATAGGTATCAAAACCATTTCATTTGTGAAGCTTAACTACCAAAGTCATCAAACATAGTGAATCGGGATGTATATCCTATTTACTATTGTAGATTAAGTCCATCAGCCTATTTCTAATTGTGGATCAATCCCGTTGACTTATTTACCATTGTTATATCATGATATATAATTAATTACCTAATTAATTGGAGGGAGATATATGTATTGTGGCATCCCACCATTTTAATACATAACTTTTCATTACATTTTACATACAGAGGATCTTTAAAGTCTAATGTCTTGGAAATCAGGAACAAAAAACTTGAATAAAACATAAAAAATTCTTCTAATCCACTTGTAAGGCTTCATCATAAGATCATCCTAAGTACAATTACTACCTTTCATATTCTGGAGACATACATCAAAGGAAAGGGTGAGCAGAAGTCCCAGTAAGGGTAAGTAAGGGAATCAGTGTACTTGTGATATCAATAAGAACATGAATAACAACATAAAGATATGAGAAATAGAAGTATAGGCATATGATAATGAAAATAAATTGAAACATAACTTGAATATGTGGATAAAACATTTCATTTAGGCATTCATTAACATATCACCAAGGTCCATCCCCAAGGTGTCATCAAAATTACCAATGTTATTCACCAAGGTATTGTGAAACTTGTCATCTCTAGAGATTAAATATTTACCCAATGCATTGGAGCGGTATCAAGGAGTACCCTTAATATTTCTTTAATTTAATGTGATCCACATAGATCGTAATCAAACATTTCATAAATAACCCACAGAGAATAAATTAAATGGGTTTCATTTCAAAATCGTGACGTTTTAAAAGAACTTAAAAATAAGATCATTATATCATTTATAACCCATGGAAAGGGAGTGAGGGTTATATGTATGTCAATTACATAATAAAATATATCATATTTATATATTTATGAACACCCATACAAAACAAAATAGGACTGGGTATTCATACAAATAAACAAGGTAATTTCTTGAGAGAAAGAGATATAAATTTTGAGATGAAATTTCTGTAGCATAACGGCTATATAACCTGGTTTTAGAAAATATTGAAAAGAGAAGGGAAAATGGTCACCAACTAAAAAATAATTCATAATACAGTATGGGTACTAAATAAGATCATGGTATAGATATTTTAATGACATACCACATAAAAAAGAAACATGAAAGAAAAGAGAATATGTGACTTCTTTTACGAGAAATTTGGCAGCCTAAAGGCGTCACTTAAAAATTTAGAAAACAAATTGATGGGAGAAGAAAGGGTATCACATAACTTGTAAATAAAATGTACAGTAATAATAACATATAATAACATATCCTAAACATAAAACGATAGAAAATATAAGACACAACATAAAGGAAGTCATGACATAAAAGAGGAGGGTGAAAGGATCCCTTACCTTGAAGAGTAACTTCAAAAGCTTGAAGGTCGGGACATTGGGAGTCTTGAGGGAACCTTGGGAGGACTTCTTTGGAGGTAAGAAGACCAGAACATCATTGATGAGGATTTGGATAATGAAATTAATTAGGTAATGGCTTGGTATTTATTGGAGAAGTGAGGGGACAAGTCATCAATGGCCAAGTAACACCTCATCAGTGGTATTGGCAAAACCATAGGTTTTTCCAGGGTATTTGCCCATGGTATTTTCCCATGGTACTAGCCACATGGGACACCTCATACCTTATCTTACTATTCATAAGTCGACCAGAATGATTACATAATAATTACATCCTTAATGATGTCATTAAACACCCGAAACTAAAAACTATATTTTCACTATTCACCGAAAATTCATTTTTTTCAAATAAATAACAAAAAATAACCTTAACCTAATATCAATGATCTGAATTCCAAAAAGAAATACATTTAATAAAAATAATTTTCTAAATATTTTAATTTTAATTTTAATTAAAAAATACCATTCACCTGAAAAAACTAATACTTGACTAATAATTTCTGAAACATTTATTTATCTATTTTATTGAATCACATCACTTAATCATGGTGCCTAAATTATATTAATACTTTCTATAAGTGAGATTACTAATCCATTTGGTCACATTACTAATCCTAAGCATAAAATCACTATTCATAATTTACTATTCACAAAAAATTATGTTGATCTTATGAGATTATAAATTTCTTACTGAACACATTTCCAGAAGAACATTTTTGGAAAATAACTACACACCATTAATTATTTAAGGGTTACATAAATATTTTAAAATATCTCTTTTTTCCAAAAAATTTCAATATACATCCTATATTTATTCAGACATCTGAAAAAAATCACAAACTTCACCATAGGAAGAAATCACAATTTTATTTATCTCAAAGGATTACACAAAGTATCTATGGTCTCATTACATATCCCCTTATAACCCCAACATAGGACCTAAGTGTAAAGTGTGCTAAGGTGAGAGAATCCGAGGGTGGCTCAGTCAACGTTTCCCGAATAGTGATTTCTATAAGCTTGAACTTCTCCCGAAGGTGATTCCGCCCCAGCTTCATACGATGAAGTTTGACTTGGGTTTGGTCTAGAGCAAAGACCAGTGGTGCTACCTCCTTCCCATGTTTTGTTAGATGGGATTCAATCGTCCCGAGACTACTGGATGAGGCCATCAGATCTTCTTTCGATATTATTTAACCAAGATCACTTGTATTTAGAGACAACAATCGCAACATTTAGTTTCTAATGGTCATATTGACCAACGGTCATATAACAGTCAAAACACAACGATATAATTTTAATTATACTCACATCATTAATTAAAGAATATAGTTTTGTTGAGTATAAAATTAAATAACACAGAAAATTAGAGAATAAAAATTCATTCAAAATTTTGGGTCGTTACATTCTTCCCCCCTTAAGAAATTTTGTCCCTGAAATTTTAACTGATATCCTCAAAAAAAGGCGTGGGTACTTCTGCCTCATAGACTCCTCTGGTTCCCATGTGGCTTCTTCATATTTGTGGTTCATCCACAACACCTTAACAAGGTGGGTAGTCTTGTTGCGTAGAACCTTGTCTCTACAATACAAGATCTCCACCGGATGCTCCTCATAAGAGAGGTCATGTTTTAGTTGTACCACCTATGGGTTTAGTACATGTGAGGGGTCATGTATATACTTCCTCAAGAGGGATATGTAGAAGACATCATGAACTTGTGCTATATTTGGAGGAAGTGCAAGCCGATAGGCCACTGCTCCCATGCGATCAAGGATTTCATAGGGGCCAATGTACCTAGGGCCGAGCTTACCCTTCTTACCAAACCTCATGACTCTCTTCCAACGTTAAATACAAAGAAAGACCTTGTCAAAAAAATCAAACTCCAAGTCCCTTAGACGGTTGTCGGCATAACTCTTTTTCCGACTACGAGCAGCCTTAAGGTGTTGTTGGATGGCATTGACTTTTTCTGTCATCTCTTGCATAAGATCAGGCCCAAGAAGATTTCCGTCACCAGTTTCATCCCAAAAAGTAGGAGTTCTACATCACTTCCCATATAGAGCTTCATAGGGTGCCATTTGAATGCTCGAGTGGAAGCTGCTGTTGCAAGAGAACTCAACTAAAGAGAGATGTTGATCCCATCCACCCTTAAATTCCATTGAGCACGTTCTCAGCATGTCCTCGAGTGTTTTAATAGTACTTTTAGTTTGGCCATCAGTTTGAGGGTGATAGGTCATACTAAAATTCAATTTAGTGCTCAGAGCTTGTTGAAGACTTCACCAGAATTTTGATGTGAACCTTGGATCACGATCAGATATAATAGAAAGTAGAACTCCATGCATCCTTATAACTTCCTTCACGTAAATCCTGGAAAGTTGATCAAGAGAGAAATCTTCCCGGATAGAGATAAAATGGAAAGTCTTGATGAGACGGTCCACAATAACCCATATCACATTGTTTCCTTTGGGAGTTCTCGGAAGACCAGTGATGAAGTCCACAGTGATATTGTCCCACTTCCATGCTGGTATGGGTAGTGGTTGCAATACCCATTTAGGAAGTTGTCACTCTACCTTCACTTTCTGACATACTAGGCACCTTGAATTGTAGTCAGCAATCTCTTTTTTCATATTATCCCACCGAAAATGATCACGAAGGTCTCTATATATTTTTGTTCTTCTAGGATGTATAGAGAAAGAAGAGCTATGAGCTTCATCCATAGGCTCCTTTGTTTTTGGAATAGATGGAACACATAGTCTTGTACGAAATCTCAGTACACCTTCTTGATCAATATTGAACTTAGGAAAATGTCCATCCTTTACAGCCTCAAACATATCTTGTAACAAAGGATCTTCTTTCTGAGATTTCTTGATCTTCTCTAGTAATGACGGTTGAGAAATCATTTGGGTTAGTGTTGATGATGTCCCTTCCCTTATAATTCCCACGTCAAACTTTACTTGGTAATTGATCAAAGGATCTTTTTGAATCCTCATCATAGAAAGAACAACTAGGTCTTTACTACTTAATGTATCAGCAACATTGTTTGCTCTTCCAGGGTGATAATGAAATGAAAAATGATAGTATTTAAGAAGTTTCAACCATCTCCTTTGTCTCATGTTCAATTCCTTTTGTGTGAAAATATACTTTAAACTTTGATGGTTTGTGTATATATCACATTTCTCCCCATAAAGATAGTGCCTCCATATCTTCAGAGCAAAAACGACCGCAACCAGCTCTAGATCATGCGTAGGATAATTCTGCTCATGAATCTTCAACTGTCAAGATGCATAAGCAGTGACCTTGTCATTTTTCATGAGGATGCACCCAATCCCTTTTAGAGATGCATCACTAAAAATAAGGAATCTTTCTCTACTTGAGGGCAGAGTTAACATAGGTGCCGTAACCAATCTCTTCTTCACCTCATGGAAACTTTCCCCACACTCCTTTGTCAAGGTGAACTTGACCCCTTTTCTAGTTAACATGGTGAATGGATTAGAATGTTGTGAAAAGTTTTTCAAAAACCTACTATAATATCCTGCTAATCCAAGAAAAATACGAATCTCAGTTATTTTTGTAGTTTGAGGCCACTCCTCCAAAACTTTTGTCTTTGCAGGGTCAACTGTAATTCCTTCATTGGTTAAAATGTGCCCTATTAAAGTGACTTGTTTTAACCAAAAATCACAATTACTAAAATTTCCAAAAATCCTCTCCTTCCGAAGAGTTTTCAAAATAACCCTTAGATGATCTTCATGCTCCTCGTGACTTTTGGAATATATCAGAATATCATCAATAAAAACTACCACAAAGTTATCAAGGTAGTCTTTAAATACTCTATTCATCAAATCCATAAAAATAGCAGGTGCATTAGTCAGTCCTAAGGACATAAAAAAAAACTCATAATGCCCATATCTTGATCTAAAGGCAGTTTTTGGAATACCTTCCTTCTTCACCCTAAATTGATGATAACCAGATCAAATATCAATATTAGAGAAGAATTAAGCCCCACGAAGTTTGTCAAATAATTTATCAATTCTTGGAAGAGGCTATTTGTTCTTCATTGTGATCCCATTCAGTTCTCTATAATCAATGCATAGCCGCATCGATCCATCCTTCTTCTTTACAAAGAGAATAGGTTCTCCCCAAGGAGACACACTTGGTCGGATAAACCCCTTCCCCAAAAGATCTTGGAGTTGTTTCTTTAATTCCTCCAACTTCATATTATCCATCCTATATGGGTTATTTGATATCTGATGAGATCCAAGTACGAGTTCGATGGATAAGTCTACCTTTATTTCTGGGGGAGGTCCAGGAAACGCCTCTAGAAATAAATCAACATATTTGTGGATGTTGGGGACATTTTCTATCATCAAAATCTCATCTCCTTATTCTTCTTCACCAATCAAATCCATAAAGAATGATACAAGGGGTTCTTTTAGACAAATATGAGGTTGATATATCTATCCTTGGAAGATAAATATAGGTTTACCATTCAAGACTACTGACATTTCCTTGCTTCTGCAATTGATATTAGCATTATACTTTGAGATCCAGTCCATCCCTAGTATAATGTCAAATTCTATCATGAGAATGACTACTAGATTTGCGATAAGATTGTTCTCACTAAAGTAAATACTAGAGTTTTAAACACTGACGATGCTTGTAAAGTCCCACTAGGAGTCTTGATTGACAACTCTACTTTTAGAAATTTTGGGGTTGATTTTAAATTCCTGGAAAACTTGGAGAGAATAAAGGAATGTGTAGAACCAGAATCAAACAAAGTACTTTCTAGATTTTAGAGGACAAAAAGAGTACTTGCTACCACATAATTCGGAGCATCAACTTCAGTTTTCATGATAGAAAAAGTACGGCCTTGATCCCTTGTCCTTTGCTGAGGATGATGGTGGTTTTCCTCCACTTCCCTTGGATTTGGATAGTGATTGGAAAAGTGCCCATGTTGTCCACACTCGAAGCACTAGACATCAGGTAGGGCCTGCACCATTTTCCCCTCTTCATTTGTGTTTGAAAGTTGAGTTTTCACCTCACCATTACAATTCCTCTCAATGTGGTCATCTCTGCCACACTTTTAGCACTTCCCACTCATGAGTAGGTATTTCCCCGAATGCTTCTTCCAAAATTTATTACACGTGGGAAGTCGTACTTTCTTTCCTCATCTTCCCTGATCAAAAGTACTCCCTAAAATGGGCTCCATCAATCTGTTCTTTTCATTGGATTTATGAGACCACTGCATGTCACCAAACTCTAGCTCAACTTTCATTGCACTCCACATGATCTTCTCATAGCTATCATAATCTCAGTTGGATAGATTCTTCCACAGATGAGGTCTCAGACCACTAAAGAATTTATCTACCTTACTGTTTGGATCCATGAAAAAGCTATAGGTATATCATGAAATCAATGTGAAGTTCATCTCGTTTCTTCCCACAGATTCATTCTCCTTCTACTTCAGCTCGAGAAACTCCTTATCCATTCTTGTTCTGATGCAATAAGGGAAATACGTACTGAAAAATATCCCTATGAACTATTTCCACTCCATAGCTTCAACATCAACTATTTACCTCATGTTTTTGATCAGTTCCCACAACTGATCAACTTCTCCCTCTAAGCGATAGACAGCCAGGGTGACCTTCTCTTTCTTTAAAAAATGTAGCACAAAAAAGATCTTCTATATAGAGCTGATCCATTGCTCAACAATCAATGGGTCAGTCGATCCACTGAAGGTTGATTGTCGTTGGCGCATAAAGGAATCAACTGAATGTTGTTCCCTTTATGGTGAGATCGACCTCTCAGCTTGATTCAAGTTATTACTCATAACTTGAGTCAGTTGGTTCATCATTCACATGAATGTTTCCATTCCATTTTTTCATCAGAGGGCCATCAGTGCATGGTCCATTGTGGTCACCATTTGCACGGTTCCTCCTATTTCCCACCATTCTCTAAAAGAATAAAATCTTAGTGAGAAAATTGTTTCATTTATGAATATTTTAACTACAAAGGATTCCATGTCTTAAAACATCATGATTAAACAATTATATTTCTCTATAATACCTTCATAATGATTCATAAAAAGCTTGTTATTGACCAAGCATATCCCCCAGAAGTGTCGTAACCAAGAGTGCAGCAATGACCATTTTCGTGCACCAGTTCGCATTCGAGTCTAGATCAAAGCGGTGTTTTTAGGTTTTACCCCTATGTACATCTGTGCCAGATCTTCCTCTACCTGCACGTATCCAGACATGAATGAATTTATTTGATAAACCACTTACTCAATACTCACCAAAATACCAGGAAGATTTACATATATCTAAAATTTTCTATAGAGTTCTTCCTAAAGTTTTCATGGACTAATTTCCATAAATAACTAAACCATCCTTTGATACCAACTGTGGAATCCCTCCTTTTTAATACATAACTTTTCATTACATTTTACATACAGAGGATCTTTAAAGTCTAGTGTCTTGGAAATCAGGAACAAAAAAATTGAATACAACATAAAACATTCTTCTAATCCACTTGTAGGGATTCATCATAAGATCATCCTAAGTACAATTTCTGCCTTTTATATCCTAGAGACATACATCAATGTAAAGGGTGAGCAGATGGCCCAGTAAGGGTAAACAAGGGAATCAGTGTACTTGTGATATCAATAAGAACTTAAATAATAACATAAAGATATGGGCAATGGAAGTATAAGGATATCATAATGAAAAGAACTTGAAACATAACTTGAATATGTGGCTACAAAATTTCATTTCAACATTCATGAACATATCCCCAAGTTCCATCCCCAGGGTGTCATAAAAATTACCGAGGTTATTCACCAAGGTATCATGGAACTTGTCATCTCTAGAGATTAAATATTTACCCAATGCATTAGAGCTCTATCAGGGTGCACCCTTAATATGTCTTTACTTTCATGTGATCCACATAGATCATAATCAAACTTTTCATAAATAACCCATGGCGAAAAAATGAAATTGGTTTAATTTCAAAATCTTGACATTTTAAAAGAACTTTAAAATAAGATCATTATATCATTTATAACCCATGTAAAGGGAGTAAGGGTTATATGTATCTCAATTCTAGAATAAAATATATCATATTTATATATTTATGAACACCTATATAAACGAAATAGGTCTGGGTATTCACATAAATAAACAAGGGAATTTTTTGAGAGAAACAAATAGAAATTTTGAGATAAAAATTCTGCAGCATAACGGCTATATAACATGGTTTTAGAAAATATTGAAAATAGAGGGGACATGAGTCACCCACTCAAAAATAATTCATAATACAGTATGGGTCATGAATAAGATCATGGTATAGATATTTGAATGACATACCACATGAAAAAGAAACATGATAGAAAAGAAAAGATGTGATTTCTTTTACGAGAAATTCGGCAGCCTAATGGTGTCACTTAAAAATTCAGAAAACAAATTGATGAGAGAAGAAATGGTATCTCATCATTTGGACATAAAATGGACAGTAATAATAACATATAAGAACATAACCTCAACATTAAGAGATGGAAAATATAAGACACAACATAAAGGAAGTCATGACTTAAAAGAGGAGGGTGAAAGGATCCCTTACCTTGAAAAAGTAACTTCGAAAGCTTGAAGGTCGGGACCATGGGAGGCTTTAGGGAACCTTGGGAGGACTCTTGGGGCGGTAAGGAGACCCGAAATTCGTTGAGGAGGATTTGGAAAATTAAATGAATGAGAGAATGACTTGGTATTTATAGGATAAGTGAGGAGACACGTCATTAATGGACAAGGTACACCTCATACCTTATCTTACTATTCATAATTCGACCATAATTATTACATAATTGTTACATCCTTAATGATGACATTAAACACCCGAAACTAAAAACTGTATTTTCACTATTCATCAAAAATTCAATTTTTTAGAAAAATCCCCAAAAATTACCTTAACCTAAAATCGATGCTCTGAATTCAAAAATTAACTCCATTTTATAAAAATAATTTTCTAAATAAATTTTATTTAATTTTGAATTAAAAAACACTATTGACCCAAAAAAACTAATACTTGAGAAATAATTTACGAAACAATTATTTACCTATTTTATTGAATCAAATTACTTAATAAAGGTTCCTAAATTATATTAATGATTTATTTAAGTGAGATTACTAATCCATTTGGTTACATTACTAATCCTAAGGGTAAAATCACTATTCATAATTTACTATTCACAAAAAATTAAGTTGATCTTATTAGATTCTAAATTTATTACTGAACACATTTCCAGAAGACCGGTTTTTGAAAATCATTACACATCATTAATTATTTAAGGTTTACATAAATATTTTAAAATATCCCTTTTTCGAAAATTCATTAATATACATCCTATATTTATTTATAGATCTGAAAAACATCACAAACTTCACCATAGGAAGAAATCTCAATTTTATTTATCTCAAAGGATTACATAAAGTAGCTACAGTCTCATTACATAGGTCCTTATAACCCTAGAATAGGACCTAAGTGCAAGGTGTGTTAAGGTGAGAGAATCCGAGGGTGGCTCGACCAACATTGCCTGAGTAGTGATTTCTATAATCATGAACTTCTCCCGAAGGTGATTCCGCTCCAGCTTCACACGATGAAGTTCAGCTTGGGTTTGGTCCAGATCAAAGCCCAATGGATCTACCTCCTTCCCATGTTTCGTTATATGGGCTTCGATCGGCCCGAGACTACTGGATGAGGCCATATAATCTTATTTCTGTATTAATTAACCAAGATCACTTGTATTTAGAGACAACAATCGTAACATATAGTTTACAACGGTCATATTGACCAACAGTCATATAACAATGAAAACCCAATGGTCTCATTTTAATTATACTCACATCATTAATTAAATAATATAGTTTTGTTGAGTATAAACTAAAATAACACACAAAATTAGGAAAAAAAATTCATTCAAAATTTTGGGTCGTTACAGGTATCATTGATAACATAATGAAAACCTTATATATGTGCTTCAAAATATCCTAAAACAATCATCATATTAGAACCCATGAAAATACATTAGTTTCATAATAATTTTATAATATCCTAACCATGAAAAAAGAACATGTTTCCATAAAATATTTTCATCATAATCATAAACCATACAAATAAATAATAATAATGGTGTCCTTAGATCATATCCCCAATAAATGATAAGTAACATCAATGTTTTTCATTTTATATGTAAAAGGATTTTTAAAGATCACATGGATTATTTCTTAAGGAAAATAGCCTTTCCACATTGAAAATCACATTTCAAAACTAATAATTTATAAAACATTTTGAAAATAATTTTCATTGAAAATATACTTGGAAACATATAATGTATTATTTAAATCATTTATTATTCATTATGGTAAAAAATTCCATTAATATTGTACATTTTCAGAAATAATGTGTCCTTTCACATTTTTGATAAAATGTAAAAAGAAAATAATTCGAAAAAAGACAAGAATATTAATTTTAAAATGTTTTTAAAAAATTAAAACATGGGTAAATATGACTTTAAATAATTATTTTATAATAGTAAAAAAGTTCTTATAAATATTTTTAGAATACAAGGACATGGAAGAAAAATCATTTTCGACCGAAGATAGAAATAAAGTTGATTTTTCCATAGAAAAAATATTTTTGATCTCTTGAGAATTTAAAGAGAATAAAATGAAAGGAAAAATTTTATTATAAAAAAATAACTATATTATAATAAAATTCTTGAGTTTATTGAGATATAGATCATAATATCTCATCATTGTAATCATAATCATAAATAATCATGATAAACAATTAGATTATAACGTCAAACACTTAACACTTTGTTAACTTTTGAATCATAAGACCCTTTAATGATAAAACCTACGGTGGATATTTATATCCCATAATCTTCATGATAATAATCCTAAATGACAGTAATAATAAATATATACACCACATAAAGAAAAAAGTTGTGTATACGACATGTGTTCCACAAAGATAAAAGTGAGACAAAGACCCCTTACTGCTTTGGTAATCTCTTCAATAATAAGACCCATTAAAGAATAAAATAAAATGAAACATTAAATATCATCAAAATAAATATATTCATGATATATATGTTGAAATGGGAAAAATATACACTAAAAAAATAAATGAGTGGGTATTATAGCATACAACTCTGAGAAATAAAAGAGAGACTAGAAATTTGTTACCGCTATTGTAATTTCTTGAATCGTAATCCTCATTAAAGAATAATATCAAATTAAACCTTAAATATCATGAAAATAAATATATTAATGATCTAACTTGTTAAAGGGATAGTATATACACCACAAAAAATAAATGAGTGGTGATAGTGGTATATGTCTCATAGGAATAAAAGAGAGACTTCAAATCCCTTACCATAAGTATCGATTTCATTTGTTAGAATTTTAAATCATGTATAATAAATATGAGTTTATTATAAATATATTATATAACCAAAATAATATGTATCATACCATATGTTATTTATTGATAACCATTTATTAACCATTTATTACAAATTTCTTTTTAAAATAACTTTACATGTAATAAGTGCTTCAGTTTTTTTGTATGTTTTGGTTTATAATTTTTAGTCATTATATTTTGATAATGGATAAATAATATCAAAAATGTTAAAAATGATATAAAAATAATACTAATTTATTATAAATTTATATATATTAATCCATAAAAGTTAGAGATAGAAAATCAATTACATCGTTCATGAGATGTTAGGTCGTACGTATGCATGAATGATGTTTCCATTTTCTAGATGAATGAAATGAAAGAAAGATAAATAATAAATTAAAATTATAGAATAATTTCTATTTAATATATATCAAATATTTTCATTAAATAAATCCTTATTACTTTCCATGTAAAGAATAAGTGAATAACGAATCACATCACTTCGCAAACTGGTAGTCCATCGTACACACAAGCAATGTTATCGTATTCCCACTAAAAGGATAGTAAGAATGTATATGTGATATTATAATTATATAAGTATAATTATTTAATAAATACAATATAAATATGTTAAATAAATCATTATATTTAGGGGTGAGTTTTGGTGATGGAAAACAATCTACACTGGTTCGCAAGGCGGTAGTCCACTATGCACACGATGGACAGTTTAGTTTCCCCCTTGACCAAAGAGGAGATGAATATATGTAATCACAATAAAATAAAAACATATCTTTATATCGTAGATACTTATATTTTTGTATAAATATATTTTAATAATATTTTAAGGAGTTAGAGTAAGGAATAAAATGAAAATGTATGGATAAAGAGTACACATCTTCTTCGGAGGACTGCTTTTGGTTTGCACCTAACACCTTATTAGGATGGATTCTTAATCAAAATAAGGACTCTAGGATGTGTTTATATAACTTATTAATGTATTTGGGAAGGTTTTAAAAAACAAGGTTATGGAATAGTTAATAGAAGAGGAAAGGGGTGACCTAACTGGGGGAGACGACACATTTAGAATTTTTAAAAATAAAATGGTGTACCCACATTTTAAAAAAATAAAAAATTCTCAAAATGAAATATTTTTAAAGCTTATATAATATAAGGTTATAATATTTCCAAATAATGTTAGTTGAACAATTTTATAGTTTATTTTACCCCTAAATGTTTTAATTTAACCCTTGATAAACCTGTTTTGAGATTAACCACGATAACTATTTTTTACATTTTTTATTATTCATTTTTACTATAAATCAAGTTGAAATTATTATATTATATTATTTATTATTATTATAAATATGGTATCCTTTTTTATAAATTCTCTTCACACAAGTTTTAAAATTTAATTTAAAATTAAACCTGCAGACATGATGAAAAAGTGTTTATCCAAAGAGAAACTTTTCATAAGTATAGAATGTTTTTATTTAAAAATTAAATATGAAAATTATTATAATGATATAAAATGGATTAATAAATATAAAATTCACATAATTTTACTTTTAATTTTTTTTATATAATACTGTACTTTTTAAATTATTTATATGAAAAACAATTTTTAATAAAAATAAGCATTTTCACTATTCATTGAAAAATTAATCTTTGTAAAAAATTCTAATAATATTAACCTAAGATAGTATTCGATTTTTATTCAAGAAATTAATTTAATTTTATAAAATAAATTTTCTGAAATTTTAAAAAATTAATTTTATTATTTGGTCAAAAAAATAAATACAAATCAATTTTAGAGAAAAAAGTATTTTCAAAGCATATAAAGTATTTACTAAAATTCATCTACTATTTAAAAATATATTTTTAATATCCAAAACCATAATAAATAATTCTGGAAATATGCTTATTACTATTTATTCTATGAAATTTATAGTATAGATAATAGTGATCAAGTCTAAATAATAATATTAATAGTATATCATAGTTTTTTAAAATACAGTGTCTCCTGAAATGAAAGCCATCAAAGAAATTAAATTTATTAGAAAAAGTCATAAAATAATATGGTGTTAGATTATACCCCCATTAAAATTAATTTCTATCTCAAAATTACATCACATTGGTATAGAAAGTGACAATACACCTTCTCATTACATATTTAGGTTCGCACATAACTTCCACAAGTTGGAGGATTCACCATAAAACATTGACCAGGTGAGTGGTCTTGTTTCCTTGAACATTATTTGTATGATCCAAAAATCTCCATATGTTGTTCCTAATAAGAAATATCATTCCACAGTAGTAATAAAAATGATTTTATTACATGTTATGGATTAGTTATGTACTTACACAAGTGAGATACATGGAACACATCATAGACATGAGAGAGGTTTAGTGGATTCCCAAAGCGATGAACAACCATCCCAAAAAGATCAAGAAAATCAAAAGGGAAAATATAAACAGGGAAGAGATTTCATTCCTTCCTAATTTTTTTAGCCTTATATCATTGATAAAATTATATAAACACCCTGTCACCATCATTGAATTCTATATCACACTAATAACCGTCATTATAACTTTTCTGTCAAATTTGTGCTACCTTTCTGAACTGTTGAGTGGATATAACATTCTCTTCCCTTTAAAGAGCTAGCTCAGGTCTCAATAGATTTATTTCTATAGATTCAAATTATAACATTTTATATCTATAGTTATATTTATATAGGGATTCATAAGGATCCATATGAATGCTCGAGTGAGATCTATTGTTGTATGAAAACTTGACCAGGGGAAGTTATTGATATCAATCACCTTTGAAATCCATAGAAAAAGACCCTAAAAGATCCTGTAAGGTTTTAATTGTTATCTATAAATTACCATCCATTTTAGGTTTATATTTAGTGCTAAAAATAATCTATGTATCAAGGTCTTACTGAAGATTTTTTTAAACTTCAAGGTAAACCTCATATCTCAATTAGATATAATATAATTTTGTACTCCCTGAAACCTTACCAATTACTTAATGTATATCATTACATGATTATCCAATGATAAATAGTCTCTAATAGAAATTAAGTGTGATAAGTTTTTCATAATATTTACTACAAACCATATAGAATTAATACCATTAGACATTTTGGAGATTCTTATGACCAAATCCATGGTGCTGTTTTCCCATTTCTATTCTAGTATGTATAACGGTTATAGAATCCCCATATAATTTTATCTATTATCATTAAATTTATGTTACATAAAGCAAAGAGATACATATTTATCAATATATCTCATTATGTTTTCCCACAAAAATACCCTTTAATGTTGGCCATTGGTAGGCGAGATACCCTTGTCTCCCTTTAATTGTGGGTTTAGGCCCCATAACCTTACTGGATGAGACATGTTGTCACATTACATATCATTTATCATTTTTTCAAAACAATATTAAAAAAATTATTATATTATTCATTAATTTAAATAACCCATAATTATTTAAAAAAGATAAGATAAACCCTACAAGTTACTAATACCTTTAATCTTTTGTCTAAAAAATTAAAAACCACTTATCCTCAAATTACATTTTCACTAAAACATAAACAAAACCAAAGGGTTTTATTACCATAAATTTCTACCAAATTATCTTTAATCTTGATATACTCTTATCACATAAATCCTCAAATGGGGTGTCTAATACTTTGAAATTATAGTCAACCTTAAACTCATAAACCCGTGATGGTATCCACAACTCTTAAGATAATATTTCGTGGAGACATATAGACTTATCAAATTAACACAATCCATAGATTTTTCATGATTATTATAACCAAAATACAATTATTAAAATGATTTTTTCACCATAATTATTGAATACAAATACATAAACACTTATGTCCTTTCCATTACATGGTTAAAATAGCATAGGTCTTTCATTAAACTAGGGGATAACCCTTATTTTATGGAATTGACTTGGATAATTCCCAAGTTCCCCACATATAAGTCATCAATGTTTTGTAAACACATTGCTATATAACCTTCATTTCCATATAAAAATATCTTCACCACTATTTGAGATATTTTTGTAGGTGATTATTCCCACCTTCTTGATATGTAAAACCCTAAATCTTATTTCTATGTTCATTACCACACAAAAATTACAAAAAATTCCATCTTTATCTTATTTCATGAATTATGAACCTCACTGAATTTCATGTTATTAATTATATATTGTGAGAAATGATTTAGAATAATCACATTATATTTATCTCTAATCATCATCCAATTTATTTTCCTATAATCTTGAAATTATACATCGCATTCAGTTTCAACGTTGTTCCTCTTAGTTTCATCCATTTACTAAAACCATAAACCGTAGTTCAATCAACACTAATCATACTGGGGAAACTGTATAATCAAGAAAAATAATTTATAGGATGTTTAAATAATGAAAACTTATTTTAAATATGTCAAACCTTAGGATTATATTAGTCTATTAATGTCTATAATCTATTTAAATATTTTATAATGCTTCACAAAGGGTGTGGGGATTTACAAAGCATATCCCTCATGAATGTCTAATCAGTTGTATAACAAGGTTTGTTTTCAGGAATCAAGTGAATATTGAGCCTAGATCAATTCACCCTTTTTTAAGTAATTACTACTAAGTACAACTATTTCGGATCCACATCCACTTGTAATATCCATATAGGGATGTAATTTCTTATAAAACACTAGATATATAATTACTATAATTCTACTATATTTTCCTATACTTTGACTTATCCTTATAATCATCCTTGGTAATATCCTTTGACATATCCCTATAAATATTAGGGGTGTCCAGACCCGACCCAACCTGATCGACCTGACTCGACCCGACTGGGTTGGGTCGGGTTAAAAAATATATACCACAGGTTGGGTCGGGTTGGATTGTAATGTGGTCGGGTTGGGTCAGGTCACAGGTTGGTAAAAAATTAACCCAACCCGACCCAACCAACCCCACTGTTGTGAGTCATCCACCTCCGTTCAGACTTCACTGCCTACTACCGCCTCTCCCTCCCACCTCTCGACCTGATGTCATCACCCTCACCCATGATGATATCTTCCTCACCTACATTGTCCATGGATTCCATGCCATCACCCACCATTACTTGAATACTGGATTAATTGTGAAGATGATTGAAACTTCCATCTTCCATGGCTTTTCTTAGCCAAGCATAAAACAAATTTAAAAGAATCGAGACATGTGAAATCAGAAAACAACGATTCCATTTCCAGATCAAAAAAAAAAAAAAAGATAACTAGATTTCATTTGATTCTACTATGAGGATAACTAAATAACAAGCAAAAAAATGAAAGAAGGATGGTGGTTGATTAATGATTTGAAGATCAGATAGTGGAGGATCGGCCAAGAAAACAATAATTTCACATTGACCTCACCCCCTTATCAGTGTCTTCTTCCTCCAACGTCTCCACCGCACCGCACCGCATCTACCCCCTGTGCCTCTTCCACCGCCTCCGTCCCCGCCATGATTGTGGCCCCAGATATATGCATGTGTCGGACAATACCGCATCCTCGTCACCCTGCTAGACTTTCCTTCAACCTCTTCGGACGTCAATGACTACCTGCAGGCTGACGAGTTGAACACACCACCAACCAATGATTTTTTTGGGGTCAATTCATCGTAGTGTAGTGGCTGTGGGAATTCCCTAGCGTGGTGAGGAAGATACGCAGCGGACGCCCTAACCAGATCAACCCACGAGGAGGGATCCGAAATATTAAGCACCGAACATTTTTTTTCTGTAACCCGATCAACCCGACCCGACCCAACCCAATATGATACGGGTTGGGTCGGGTCAGGTCTGAATTAAAAAATCTCTTTGACCCGACCCAACCCGACCCAACCCCTTGTGCTTGGGTCGGGTCCAACCCCCCCCCCCCCCCCAAAACAACCCATGGACACCCCTAATAAATATCATTATACATAGCCCTCAGGATATCAGTGAATATTTCTCATACTAATTTTCTATAGTTAACTAAAACTTTTTCCGATACCAACTATATTGACCCATGATTTTCATAAATAAATATTACATCTTTTTAGATGAATATTAAATACATTTCACAAATACACACCTGAGAACCATAATAGTTAAGAATCATGGGAGACTAGGTATATAAAATTCTTATTTAATGAAAGACATTTAACATATCCCATAAATGTATTCACCTTCTATACGCTTTATAAACATACCATACTGAAAACATTTCTTCATAACCTATAGAAAAGAAATATAATAAAGGGAAATCTTAGATGTCCAGCATGAGTAAAAAATGTGAGATGTCAACTTAAAAAAAAGCATTAGGGTAAGAGAACATGAGGAAAACATTTTAAAACCATACCCTTTGTATCTTAAATCATAAACATAAGTCATGGAAAAAATCGTGGATGTTCATAAGACATGAATCATAAAGGAATAAAAGAACATGATCCATGAGAACATAATATTTGAATAAGATATAGATTTTTGGCATAAAAATAATCATAGAAAATAATTTCTTTAGTAGTCATGAAACATTTACAAGGATATAATAGTGGATTAGGTTCACTCCATAAACCATTATAGTAGTCATGGATTACTCCCAAGACCATCATATTAGATTGAGTTTAATCCCCAAACAATTATAGTAGTCATGGTTCACTCCCTAGATAATCATATATGAAAAAGTCCCTTACTGAACTAGGTTTATTCCCCATTACAGGTATATTTATCTCATGATATATCAATATTTACCTAAATAATTGGAGGTGGATATGGGTCGCACCCGTCATTAATTATAACATGACCATTTTCCTTATTTATAACATAACCACCATCCTTGGTTATAATGTAACCATCATTACATAATGAAAACCATACATACATGTACCACATGATCATAAAAAATCATCATATCATAACCCATGAAATGAAATGGGTTTCATAAATCATTCATCGTATAAAAAATGAAAATAATTTTTTTTAATAAATATTTCATTATAGCATAACCCATGGAAAATAAATAAGTTGTATAAACATTTCATAATTTTATTATAGAAAAAACCAATCAAAATGGAATGAGTTTCATGTAAATATTATAATCATTATAATTAACCACCCAAAGAAATAAAAATGATGGTATTATTGGATCATATACCCAATAAATCTTATGTATCATTAAATTATGTGATCTTAGATGGAAAATTATTTTGAATGATCTGCTGAAACATTTCTTGAGGAAAATAACCTTTTCAGTTAGAAACTAATCTTTTTAAAACTAAAAGTTCGTCAAAAATTGTGATAATAATTTTAATTTTAAATAAAATTTAAAACATATAATGAAATATTTTAAATATTGAGTGGTCATGATGGTGGGAAGTTCTATTTATTCCGTACATATTAAAACAAATATTCCATTCACATTTTCAGTAAAATCCAAACCTACCTCATTTAGAAAACAAAAATAAGATTCATTTAAAAATATTTTATAATAAATAAAAACAAGGGTAAATATTTATTTTAACAATATTTTTATAATAAAAAAATATTTCTTTAATACAGTTTTGAAAAACATAGACATGGGATAAAAGGGGTTTTCAAACAAAGATAAAAATAAAGTCAATTTTTATTAAAAATATTATTTTATATTCTAGAGTACATAAATGGAGGAAAATGAAATTAAACCATTAATTTTAATGATATAACTATATATTAATAAAATTAAGTTGTTTCTTGGTATTTATATTATTATATCTCCTCATTGTAAGTATAATCATAAATAATTCAGATAAACAATGATATTGTAACATTAAACCCTTACCACTTTAGTATCTTTTTGGTAATAATCCATGTGAAAGAAAAAAAATTATGTGGACGTTTAAATACCCATAAAATTAATAAAAATAATAATAAAATAAATTCATGGGATATATATATACCACAGAAAATAGGCAAGTGGTGAATCTGACATTTGTCTCACAGAAATGAATGTGATATAAAAAATCCATTGCCACTTTGGTAACTTTTGAATCATAAGAAAAAATAAATAGTAACATAAAATTAAACATTAAATATCATGAAAATAATAATATTCATTATATAACATGTCAAAGGTGAAATATATACACCACAAAAAGATATAAGTGTTGAATATGACATATATCTCCCATAAATAAAATAGTGACTTCCATTTTCATATTAAATGTTTGAACCTTATATATAGTAAATATATGTTTATTATACATATATTTCACAACCATAATTATATATAAAATACTATATATGATTTAATTATGACCTTTTATTACCCGTTTATTAAGAATTCCTTGTTAAAATCACATTTTCGGTAATAACTTCTTTGTTTTTCATGTATGTTTTAATTTGGTTTTTTCAGTCACTTTACATTGATCATTGTTCCATACTATAAAATTTTTTAAACATGATATAAATATCATATATATTTATTATATATATTTTTATAATAATCCATAATAGTTAGAGATATAAAATGAAATGTATCGTTCATCGAGACAGTATACCGTACGTCCACATGAACGATATTTCCATTTTGTTAATAGATGGAATAAAAAAAGGTATATAATATATCACCATCATAGTGTCACTATTATTTCATATATATCACATATATTCGTTAAATTTAACTTTATTACATTCAATTTAATGCGTAAGTGAAAAAATAATAATCACATTGCTTTACGGGGTGGTAGTCTTTCTAACACACAGGTGATGTAAACATATTCCCACGTAACGGAAAGTGAAAATGTATATATGATATTATAATTACATAAGTATAATAATATCATAAATAACATATATAAAAATTAAATCTATCAATATATCCATTCATGATATGTGGTGATGGATAACAAATTACATCGGTTCACGAGGCAGTAGTCCACCGTACACATGATCAATAGATTCATTTCCCATTTGATAGAAGAGTAGATGGGTATTGGTTATAAAATAAACATAATAATATATCACTATATTTTATATAATAGTTTTATTAAATTTTAATTATTAGGAAATGAATGATGGTAGTAACAAAAGAAGTAAAAAAGAAAGAGCTTATTGAATACAATTACATTTTTTAGAACAACCTCCTTTGGATCTTTTATCAAAGACCCTATTATTGGAATTTTATGAATTCTCACTTCTTTATAAAATTTATAAAGATTTTTGACAGATTTTTTTTATTTTTTTTGTCAAAAAATATTTCAAAAGTTATGTGAATAAGTGATGAGAGGAAGTTCCCTTTTATAAATGAAGAGGACTACTATTTTTCTAAATACCCAAAACTATTCAATAATGGGAAGTCAATATCACCCCAAATTCTTGAAAATTTCGATATATAATAGATTGGAGGGATTATATGTTCTATACACACCTATAACACAATAAAAACTGATGTATTAAACATGTTATTCTTTATTATTTATGTTTACTTAATTTTACCAGTCTTGTCTTCACTATGATAACTTGTATCTTTTTATTTACCTAGGCAATTTATGATTTAAGAGTAAAATTTAAATAATAATTATTATATAATTTGTCCATATTTATTCTAAATATTAAATCCATTTTATAAAATAAAAATCCTATTTGTATATAAAATTAATTTTGACCCAAGCGTATGTTACCCACAAAACCATGTTCTAACTTGAATTATGGTAATTATTTTTTATTTAATTTTTTAATCATTATGAAAATAATTAATTTTAAATTATTATATAATTTAAATTATTCTGATTAAAAATATTGAATAAATATTTCCTATTTTAATAATAGATGTGGCATAATTAAATTTAATATTAATCTTACAGACGTGATGAAAAAGCGGTTTTCCAAAGAGAAAAGTTTAAAAATTATAAAATATTTTATATAAAAAATCAAAATTAAATTTAATCCAATGAACTAAATTGGATTAATAAATATATAGTTTAAATAATTCTTCTTTTAAAATTATTTTAAAATAAAATATATTTTTAAATTCTTTAAACGAAGAATTTTTGAATAAAAATCAGTATTTTTTGTATTATTCATCCAAAAATTAATCTTTTCATAAATTATAAAAAATAACTCACAGATAAATTTTAAATATAGATTTCAAAAATTATTATTTTTAAATAAAATTTCTATGTGTAAAAAATTACTTTTATTATTTTTTTATAAAAAAAAATATTTTTTGAGAAAATAATATTTTTGAATCATATAAAGACATTACTAGAAAGTAAGTACATTTAAATAAATTTGTTTTATTTATATAAAAAATATAATTAATATTTTAAATTTGGTTATTAATATTCATACTTCCAAGATTAATGGATAGGTTATAATGTTTATGTTAAAAAAATATTAATAGTATATTATGGTTTGTTAAAACTCGATATTGCGTGTAATGAAAGATATCAAAGAAATTAAATTTATTTAAAAAGTATATTTCATAAAACCATGTGGTGTTACATTTTACACATTTAAAATTTATTTCTCCCTAGAAATTCATCACTCTAATATAAACAAATGAGTATTCTTCTGCCTCATCACATCCTCCGGTTCCCATATAGATTCCTTAAGCTAGTAGTATTTCTAAAAAACATTGACCAGATGTATGTTCTTATTTCATAGTGCTTTCCCTCTATAATAAAGAAGCACCAATGATTGTTCCTCCTAAAAAAATACCTTTATCTAGTGGTATGAACTTTGAGTTTAGTACATTTTAATGATTATGTATTCACTTCCTCAGGGGAGATACATGGAACACATCATGGACTTGAGAGAGGTTTGGTGAAAGGCCCAATTAATAAGCTACCATATCGATAAGATAATGAATTTCAAAGGCTCTAATATACCTTGGTATTAGTTTTCCATTATTCTCAAATCTCATTACCTTCTCCCATGGATAAACTCTTAGAAACCCTTCATCACTAACATCAAATTCCAAATATCACTGGTGATTGTGAACATAACTTTTCAGCCGACATAATTTTGTACTTATGTGTTGCTAAATGGTTCTATAATTCTATAAAATTTCCTCATATAGATCAAGTAACAATATCTTTCACTATCCAAATTTATCTCAATATGTAGGATTTATAAGCTTATTTTTATATTGGTCTTCATAAGAAGAAATCTAAATGATTTAGTGAAAGATGTTAAGAAAACTCAACTAGAGGAGGATGTTAATCCTATACACATTTTTAAAACCTAAAAAATATCTCATGATATCCTATAAGGTTTTATTGTTCTCCCAGACCAAAAATCCATCTAAGGATGATACGTTGTGCTGAAACATCACTCTATATCCAAATCATGTTGAATAATTCACTAGAAATTTGAGGCAAAACTATGATCATGATAAAATATAATAGAATGTGGTAATCCAAGAAAACTTAACACTTTTTTAATGTATATCCTTAAAATATAACCTAGAAAGAAATATTCTTTTATAGTGATGAATTGTGCGGAATTTGAAAGGTGGTAAACTACAACCCATATATCATTGTTCCCCTTAGATTTTTTTGGGAGATCAATGAAAAACATTAGGGTTATGTTTTCTCATTTATATTATGGTATGTAGAATAGTTGCAATATCCCCTATAACATTTGTCTCTCATCATTAACTTTCCGATATACCAAGAATCAAGATACAAACTAGATGATATCTATCTTCATTCCACCCCACCAAAAATACTCTTTTGAATCTCTATTTATCATTTTTACTTCTAGGATGTATAGAGAATGAATAACAATAAGCCTATTCTAATATCTCCTTATTCAAATAGAAAATGTATGGAACACATACATAGTTTCTGAACCTTATCATTCAATCATAATCATGATTAAACTCTTGAATATTTATCACCTTCTTCTATAGCTACTTTTCTTCCTTCTATGCATATTTAATATTCACTTGTATAGATGGTTGAACACAAATTTTATCATGATAAGATTTATCCTCATTCATTAGGATTTATAGATCCATCCTTTATAAATATAAAAATATTGGATCTTTTTTTATCCTTATCATTGTTATGATAGCATGATCCTTTTGACTCAAATCATCAACTATATTATTTTCTTTCTCAGGGTGGTAATATACCGAGTAGTCATAATCCTTAATCAAATTCAACCAACTTCTCTATCACATCATTAATTAAATCTATGTGAGTATATACTTTAAAATTTTTCAATCAGTATATATATCACACTTTTCTCCATAATGATATTGCCTCCATATCTTTGATGAAAAATTATTGCAGACAACTTCAAATCATGGGTTGGGTAATTTTTCTCATGAACCTTCAATTTTCATGAGGCATATTCTGTAAATATTCAATTCTTCAGGATAATGCATCCCAATCCCTTCTAGATGCATCATTATAGATTACATACCCTTCTCTATTGTAGGGTAATATAAGAACATATACATTGAAGAACGTTCTCTTTAGTTCCTTAATACTTTACTCACATTCATCTTTCCAAAGGAACTTGGATCCCATACAAGATAACTTGGTGAGTGGATTAAATATTCATGAAAGCATTTCAATAAACCATCTATAATATCTATCTAAACCAAGAAAACTTCGGATCTCAATCATAGTGGTTGGTTTGGGACAACGTTAAATAGCCTCCATCTTTGATTGATCCACTGATACACACTCACTTGAGATTATATGGCCTAAAAAAGAAACATTTTTTCCTAAAAATCACACTTGGTAAAATTTTAATACACTTTCTCATTCCTTGGGGTCTTCAACACAATCCTCAAGTTATCATTATTCTCTAATTTCTTCTTTGAATATATAAAAATATCATTTATAAATACTACCGTAAACTGATGATGTTAATCTCTCAAGACTCTATTCATTAACTCTATGAATATTGAGATGGAATCAATGTGACTGAATGAAATCACTATATACTCTTTGTAGCCATACCTTGTATTGAATTTTGTTTTTGGTATATCCTCATTATTGATGATATCCATAATGAAGTTTAATATATTAAAAGTATTGAGAAGTTGATCAAACAAGTCATCAACATTAGGTAGAGGTTAATTGTTATTCATCATGATCTTGTTCATCTTCTGATAATCAATGTAAAGTCCTATAAATGAATTTTTCTTGTAAAATAAGATAACGCATTCACTACAAGGTGACACACTTTTCCAAATTAATCACTTATCAATGTTACCCTATAGTTTCTTCTTTAAATCCTATAACTCAATTAGGTTAATTCTATAGAGAGTCTCTGAAATAGGTGTGGCACCAGGTGTGAGTTCTATTAAAGAATCGATTTTACAATTCGATGGAATACTAGGAAACTCATCCATAATGACATTAAATAACTCTCGAACAATAGGCATATCATCATTATCGATTTTCTCCCCAACCATCTAGGATAATATCCCATTTTAAAAAGGAATTAAAAATCATTAAATGTACGTGATTTTCATTAAGAAGTTTATATTTATCATCAAATTAATAAAGATCATTAGTAGGTTTGGAATATCAAGAGAGACTTACCATCCTTAATAAATTATATAGTATTTATATAGATTAAGACAATACATGCCTAAGATAACGTCAAATTCAACCAAATGTAGAATAAAATTATTTATGAGTAGTACATTTCCATAAATGTTGACCAGAGAACAATTATAGACTTGATATGAATTTATCATACCATTGATATTTTCCCTTCTAATTAAACATATCATATTTGGGGATATAAATTACAATTCCTACACATTTTATGATATAAGTAAATTAATATAACTATTCTAAAATAAGAACTTCGATATTTGATCATACCTATCATCACCCCAAATTAATTTCTCTATCTGTAATCCCTTAGTAAAACAAAAATGGTTATCATGACCATCGAGAATCATTAATCAGAGTGATCAATCATTCATAGGATGTATAAATCCTGACACATCATTTCCAATATATGATACCTTAGGTTTAACCTAGGTCATTCAGGGTCATTATCTATTAAATTCTTCATTATGGTTCATAAAAATTTTGTGAATTTTCAAAGAGTATCTTCCAAGAGTGTCAAACCATGTGTCAAATAAGGACCATTTTGACACAGAAAGTGATGAATGAGTCTAACTCTATTTTCCCTTTTTATATTTATAAACCCCAGGTAAAACTATTCTAGACCCATATCAACTTATATTACCCATAAAAGGTTTTTATAGGAAAAACAAACTCATTCATTTACCATAACTTAGTAAGTTCTCTTATACTTAGGATTATCCTAAGGGTTTTCACTAAAGTTTTTTCATCCTAGTTTACAATGTTTATCTAAACATTACAATGATACCAAATATAGTGACCCAAACATTTCATACAAAAATATTACATATTAATAGATGAATATTCATTATATAAAATAAGAAACCACACCAGAATTGTTTAGTTATAGTTCCATTGGGAACCCAAAAACATAAACAACTGGTTCATAAGTGAACTATATCATATCTCCCTAGGTTCTCCATAACTAGCATACTTATTAGAAATTTCAAAAATAATACCATTATTAATAAATTGTGTAAGGGAAACATAAGAAGGGGTGAACTCTGATACTTAATAACGGTAAACAAGGTAGATATCAAATTAACATGAGCATAAGGGTATAAGAACATGTCAATAACATTTTAAAAAAAATACCCTACATATCATCGGTCATAAATATAATTCATGTCATAAATATTGGCAATTAATAATAAATTAATCATTAAGTAATCATTGAACATGATCCATAAGAACATGACATTGGAACAAGTCATAGATTTGAGAAAAAAACAAAAGAATATAAAATAATTTCTTTGGTAGTCAATTTTTTTTCCAAGAATATGATAGTGGATTAGGTTTACTCCCTAAACCATCGTAGTAGAAATAGTTCATAACCAAGACTATCATAATGGATTGAGTTCACTCCCGAAACCTTATTAGTATCTATAGTTCACTCCCTTAACTATCATAGTGGAAAAATTCTATAACTGAACAGGGTTCACTACCCATTTTATTTATATTTATCTCATGATATTTCAGTATTTACCTAATGCATTAGAGGGAGATATAGGTCTCATCCATCCTTGGTTATAACGTGACCACCATACTTGGTTATAACATAAACACCATCTTTAGTTATAATTTAACTACTATCACATAATGAAAACCATACATACATATTACACAAGATCATAAAACATTCATCACATTATAACACAAGAAAATAAACATGTTCCTTAAGGAATTAATCATATAAGAACCCATGAAAAGAAATACTTTTTATAAAAATTTTACTATAGCATAACCCATGGAAAATAAATGGATTTCATTAAAATTTTATCATTTCATTATAGAAAAAACCCATTGAAATAGAATGGGTTTCATGGAAATATTAGCATTATATTCATAAACCACCTAGAGAAAGAATAAATATTGTATTAATGTACCATAGACCTAATAAATCTTATAAAACATAAAAGTATTTCATCTAAGATAGAAAATGATTTTGTAAAATCACTTGGAAAATTTCTTGAGGAAAATATTATTTTCACTTTAAAAATAAACTTTTAAAAACTAAATGTTAATAAAAAATTATGAAAATCCTTTTCATTGAAAATAAACTTTGAAAAGTAAAATGTAATCTTTAAAAATGTGAGTGGTCATGATAGAGGGAAATTACATTCATTTCATACATATTAAAACAAATATTCTTTTCACATTTTCAATAAAATCCAGATGTACCTTGTTCAAAAAATGATGAGAATATTCTTTTAATTTTTTTTTGTAATAAATTAAAACATGGGTAAAAATTACATTAAAAAATATTTGGTGAATAATAAACATGTTTTATTTAAGACATCTTAGACAAAATGGAAATAGAATAAAAAGGGTCTTCAATAGAAGAGAAAAATAAAGATAAACTTTCCAAAAAAACTATTTTGGATTCCTGAGTATATAAATGGAGGAAAATGAAAGGGAAAAATTTATTTTCATAAAATAACCATAGGAGAAGTAAATTATTGTTTTTCTTTAGAGGTAGATCATAATATTTCATCATTGAAAGCATAATCATAAATAATCCCAATAAACTAAGCGATTATAACATTAAACCCTACTACATTGGTATCTTTTGAGTAGTAATCCCCATGAAATAAGGAAACATATATGCACATGTAAATCTAGATAAAATTCATAAGAAGCATCATAAATGAAATTCATGGGTAGTATATACACTATAAAAATAAACAAGTGGTGAATATGGAATGTGTCCCATTAAAATAAAAGTGAGGTAAGAAAATACAATAAAAAATTGGTAACTTTTGAATCATAGGAGAGAAATAAATAATAACATCCAATAAAACATTAAATATCATTAAAATAATTCTATTCATGATATAAAATGTCAAATGGACTTTATGTAACTATTGAGATGGTATGTCTGAGTATGATATACTCTATAATACAAAATTTAGGATTGAATATGTAAACGTGAGATGCTCAAATACAAGAGGGGGGGGGGGGTGAATTGTATACTTTAAAAATCCATAAGGAAATTTTGAATTTTGAATAACCAAAATTCAAAACTCCTTTAAGTTCTAATAACTTACTTGATTCCAGAAAAGTGATTCTGGAAATGAAACTAAACAAAAGTATAAAACAAATAAAATTCTACCTTAAAGCGTATAGAATATAATTAAATCAGAGTAAAAGTATAAAGAAGTATAATATGGTTATACTTTCCTCAACAATACAAATGCAGTAGAAAACTTGTAACAAAAAAAGTAACAAATAGTAAATATTTTAACCTAAATAGAAGGGTATCCAAAAACCTTGGATAAAGGTCCCTTGATTTATATTTTTAAGAAAGTCTGTCTTACCCACACCAGGGTAAGCCCTCGATATGAAGATCAGAGTCTATCTTGCTATCCCCGAAAGCTTTCATCTTCATGGTAGTTGGTACCTCTGTCTTCCTTAGCATGAAAGACATCATCTTCAAGGTAGTCGGCACCTCTGTCTTCATATCCCCGTAAGTCCTCGATTTTACACACCAACAATCGAAGTCTCACGAAGAAAAACTGATTGAGAAGTTGAGTACACACAAAGCAATGAAAGTCTCTGTCTCTAGAAATCACTTCAACAACATGTGGTCTCTAGAGTCATCGAATAGTTTTTCAAAGTTGTGAGTTCTTTCAAATGAGCTTCTATTTATAGGAACGACTTTAACAGTCGGCTCCCTCGTCCAATGATCATATTTTTCCTTGAGTTTTGGAGGGACATGTACACGTGTCACTCAAACAACAGTTAGTGAGTAAATGAAACCACGACATCGTTTTATAAAAAAACAAGTGTAAGTTTAACTAAAATATGATATTCGTAATGATAGTAAATATGAATGTTCTGAGTCTAACCAAAATTAAATTCAGAGTCTATAATACAAAGATATTTAGATTATATTTTCTAGGAATTCGAAGTTTAAATTCAGAGTCAGAATTTATAGGAATTCTTAATCAGAATTCATTACCAGAATTAATAGTCGAACATTACATAAGTTCATAATCAGAATTCGAAGTCGAACTTCATGAGAGTCCGTAACTAGAATTCGGAGTTGAACTTCATGAGAGTCCATAACTAGAATTCGGAGTTGAAATTCATACCATTCGTAACCATAATTCAGAGTTTAACTTCATTAGAGTTCGTAACCCGAATTTGGAGTTGAACTTCATAAACGTTCGTATCCAGAATTCGTATTCAGAATTTGGAGTCAGAAATCAGAAGAGTTCGTAACCAGAATTCTGATTCAGAATTCAGAGTCGGAACTTAGAAGAGTTCATATACAGAATTCGTAACCATAATTCGGAGTCAGAACATAGAAGAGTTCATAGCCAGAATTCTGAGAATTTGGATCCTAAAACAAAATGCTTCATATCTAGGTAGAAAAAACCCATCGAAATAGAATGGGTTTCATGGAAATATTAGCATTATATTCATAAACCACCTAGAGAAAGAATAAATATTGTATTAATGTACCATAGACCTAATAAATCTTATTAGGATGGATTAATAATCAAAATAAGGACTCTAGGATGTGTTTATATAACTTATTAAAATTTTACTATAGCATAACGCATGGAAAATAAATGGGTTTCATTAAAATTTTATCATTTCATTATAGAAAAAACCCATCGAAATAGAATGGGTTTCATGGAAATATTAGCATTATATTCATAAACCACCTAGAGAAAGAATAAATATTGTATTAATGTACCATAGACCTAATAAATCTTATTAGGATGGATTAATAATCAAAATAAGGACTCTAGGATGTGTTTATATAACTTATTAATGTATTTGGGAAGGTTTTGAAAAACAAGGTTATGGAATAGTTAATAGAAGAGGAAAGGGGTGACCTAACTGGGGGAGACGACACATTTAGAATTTTTAAAAATAAAATGGTGTACCCACATTTAAAAAAAATAAAAAATTCTCAAAATGAAATATTTTTAAAGCTTATATAATATAAGGTTATAATATTTCCAAATAATTTTAGTTGAACAGTTTTATAGTTTATTTTACCCCTAAATGTTTTAATTTAACCCTTGATAAACCTGTTTTGAGATTAACCATGATAACTATTTTTTACATTTTTTATTATTCATTTTTACTATAAATCAAGTTGAAATTATTATATTATATTATTTATTATTATTATAAATATGGCATCCTTTTTTATAAATTCTCTTCACACAAGTTTTAAAATTTAATTTAAAATTAAACCTGCAGACATGATGAAAAAGTGTTTATCAAAAGAGAAACTTTTCATAAGTATAGAAAGTTTTTATTTAAAAATTAAATATGAAAATTATTATAATGATATAAAATGGATTAATAAATATAAAATTCACATAATTTTACTTTTAATTTTTTTTATATAATACTGGACTTTTTAAATTATTTATACGAAAAACAATTTTTAATAAAAATAAGCATTTTCACTATTCATTGAAAAATTAATCTTTGTAAAAAATTCTAATAATATTAACCTATAATAGTATTGGATTTTTATTCAAGAAATTAATTTAATTTTATAAAATAATTTTTTTGAAATTTTCAAAAACTAATTTTATTATTTGGTCAAAAAAATAAATACAAATAAATTTTAGAGAAAAAAGTATTTTCAAAGCATATAAAGTATTTACTAAAATTCATCTACTATTTAAAAATATATTTTCAATATCCAAAACCATAATAAATAATTCTGGAAATATGCTTATTACTATTTATTCTATGAAATTTATAGTATAGATAATAGTGATCAAGTCTAAATAATAATATTAATAGTATATCATAGTTTTTTAGAATACAGTGTCTCCTGAAATGGAAGCCATCAAAGAAATTAAATTTATTAGAAAAAGTCATAAAATAATATGGTGTTAGATTATACCCCCATTAAAAATAATTTCTATCTCAAAATTACATCACATTGGTATAGAAAGTGACAATACACCTTCTCATTACACATTTAGGTTCGCACATAACTTCCACAAGTTGGAGGATTCACCATAAAACATTGACCAGGTGAGTGGTCTTGTTTCCTTGAACATTATTTGTATGATCCAAAAATCTTCATATGTTGTTCCTAATAAGAAATATCATTCCGCAGTAGTAATAATTATGATTTTATTACATGTTATGGATTAGGTATGTACTTACACAAGTGAGATACATGGAACACATCATAGACATGAGAGAGGTTTAGTGGATTCCCCAAGCGATGAACAACCATCCCAAAAAGATCAAGAAAATCAAAAGGGAAAATATAAACAGGGAAGAGATTTCATTCCTTCCTAATTTTTTTAGCCTTATATCATTGATAAAATTATATAAACACCCTGTCACCATCATTGAATTCTATATCACACTAATAACCGTCATTATAACTTTTCTGTCAAATTTGTGTTACCTTTCTGAACTGCTGAGTGGATATAACATTCTCTTCCATTTAAAGAGCTAGCTCAAGTCTCAATAGATTTATTTCTATAGATTAAAATTATAACATTTTATATCTATAGTTATATTTATATAGGGATTCATAACGATCCATATGAATGCTCGAGTGAGATCTATTGTTGTATGAAAACTTGACCAGGGGAAGTTATTGATATCAATCACCTTTGAAATCCATCGAACAAGACCCTAAAAGATCCTGTAAGGTTTTAATTGTTATATATAAATTACCATCCATTTTAGGTTTATATTTAGTGCTAAAAATAATCTATGTATCAAGGTCTTACTGAAGATTTTTTTAAACTTCAAGGTAAACCTCATATCTCAATTAGATATAATATAATTTTGTACTCCCTGAAACCTTACAAATTACTTAATGTATATCATTACATGATTATCCAATGATAAATAGTCTCTAATAGAAATTAAGTGTGATAATTTTTTAAGAATATTTACTACAAACCATATAGAATTAATACCATTAGACATTTTGGAGATTCTTATGACCAAATCCATGGTGCTGTTTTCCCATTTCTATTCTAGTATGTATAATGGTTATAGAATCCCCATATAATTTTATATATTATCATTAAATTTATGTTACATAAAGCATAGAGAAACATATTTATCAATATATCTCATTATGTTTTCCCACAAAAATACCCTTTAATGTTGGCCATTGGTAGGCGAGATACCCTTGTCTCCCTTTAATTGTGGGTTTAGGCCCCATAACCTTACTGGATTAGACATGATGTCACATTACATATCATTTATCATTTTTTCAAAACTATATTAAAAAAATTATTATATTATTCATTAATTTAAATAACCCATAATTATTTAAAAAAGATAAGATAAACCCTACAAGTTACTAATACCTTTAATCTTTTGTCTAAAAAATTAAAAACCACTTATCCTCAAATTACATTTTCACTAAAACATAAACAAAACCAAAGGGTTTTATTACCATAAATTTCTACCAAATTATCTTTAATCTTGATATACTCTTATCACATAAATCCTCAAATGGGGTGTCTAATACTTTGAAATTATAGTCAACCTTAAACTCATAAACCCGTGATGGTATCCACAACTCTTAAGATAATATTTCGTGGAGACATATAGACTTATCAAATTAACACAATCCATAGATTTTTCATGATTATTATAACCAAAATACAATTATTAAAATTCTTTTTTCACTATAATTATTGAATACAAATACATAAATACTTATGTCCTTTCCATTACATGGTTAAAATAGCATAGGTCATTCATTAAACTAGGGGATAACCCTTATTTTATGGAATTGACATGGATAATTCCCAAGTTCCCCACATATAAGTCATCAATGTTTTGTAAACACATTACTATATAACCTTCATTTCCATATAAAATTATCTTCACCACTATTTGAGATATTTTTGTAGGTGATTATTCCCACCTTCTTGATATGTAAAACCCTAAATCTTATTTCTATGTTCATTACCACACAAAAATTACAAAAAATTCCATCTTTATCTTATTTCATGAATTATGAACCTCACTGAATTTCATGTTATTAATTATATATTGTGAGAAATGATTTAGAATAATGACATTATATTTATCTCTAATCATCATCCAATTTATTTTCCTATAATCTTGAAATTATACATCGTATTCAGTTTCAACGTTGTTCCTCTTAGTTTCATCCATTTACTAAAACCATAAACCGTAGTTCAATCAACACTAATCATACTGGGGAAACTGTATAATCAAGAAAAATAATTTATAGGATGTTTAAATAATGAAAACTTATTTTAAATATGTCAAACCTTAGGATTATATTAGTCCATTAATGTCTATAATCTATTTAAATATTTTATAATGCTTCACAAAGGGTTTGGGGATTTACAAAGCATATCCCTCATGAATGTCTAATCAGTTGTATAGAAAGGTCTGTTGTCAGGAATCAAGTGAATATTGAGCCTAGATCAATTCACCCTTTTTGAAGTAATTACTACTAAGTACAACTATTTCGGATCCACATCCACTTGTAATATCCATATAGGGATGTAATTTCTTATAAAACACTAGATATATAATTACTATAATTATACTATATTTTCCTATACTTTGACGTATCCTTATAATCATCCTTGGTAATATCCTTTGACATATCCCTATAAATATTAGGGGTGTCCAGACCTGGCCCAACCTGATCGACCTGACTCGACCCGACCGGGATGGGTCGGGTTGGGTCGGGTTAAAAAATATATACCACAGGTTGGGTCGGGTTGGATTGTAATGTGGTCGGGTTGGGTCAGGTCACGGGTTGGTAAAAAATTAACCCAACCCGACCCAACCAACCCCACTGTTGTGAGTCATCCACCTCCCTTCAGAATTCACTGCCTACTGCCGCCTCTCCCTCCCACCTCTCGACCTGATGTCATCACCCTCACACATGATGATATCTTCCTCACCTACGTTGTCCATGGATTCCATGCCATCACCCACCATTACTTGAATACTGGATTAATTGTGAATATGATTGAAACTTCCATCTTCCATGGCTTTTCTTAGCCAAGCATAAAACAAATTTAAAAGAATCGAGACATGTGAAATCAGAAAACAACGATTCCATTTCCAGATCAACAAACAACAATAAGATAACTAGATTTCATTTGATTCTACTATGAGGATAACTAAATAACAAGCAAAAAAATGAAAGAAGGATGGTGGTTGATTAAAGATTTGAAGATCAGATAGTGGAGGATCAGCCAAGAAAACAATAATTCCACATCGACCTCACCCCCTTATCAGTGTCTTCTTCCTCCAACGTCTCCACCGCACCGCACCACATCTACCCCCTGTGCCTCTTCCACCGCCTCCATCCCCGCCATGATTGTGGCCCAAGATATATGCATGTGTCGGACAATACCGCATCCTCGTCACCCTGCTAGACTTGCCTTCAACCTCTTCGGACGTCAATGACTACCTGCAGGCTGACGAGTTAAACACACCACCAACCAATGCTTTTTTTGGGGTCAATTCATCGTAGTGTAGTGGCTGTGGGAATTCCCTAGCGTGGTGAGGAAGATACGCAGCGGACACCCTAACCTGATCAACCCACGGGGAGGGATCCGAAATATTAAGCACCAAACATTTTTTTTCTGTAACCCGATCAACCCGACCCGACCCAACCCGATATGATACGGGTTGGGTCGGGTCAGGTCCGAATTAAAAAATCTCTTTGACCCGACCCAACCCGACCCAACCCCTTGTGCTTGGGTCGGGTCCAAACCCCCCCCCCCAAAACGACCCATGGACACCCCTAATAAATATCATTATACATAGCCCTCAGGATATCAGTAAATATTTCTCATACTAATTTGCTATAGTTAACTAAAACTTTTTCTGATACCAACTATATTGACCCACGATTTTCATAAATAAATATTACATCTTTTTAGATGAATATTAAATACATTTCACAAATACACACCTGAGAACCATAATAGTTAAGAATCACAGGAGACTAGGTATATAAAATTATTATTTAATGAAAGACATTTAACATATCCCATAAATGTATTCACCTTCTATACGCTTTATAAACATACCATACTGAAAACATTTCTTCATAACCTATAGAAAAGAAATATATTAAAGGGAAATCTTAGATGTCCAGCATGAGTAAAAAATGTGAGATGTCAACTTAAAAAAAAGCATTAGGGTAAGAGAACATGAGGAAAACATTTTAAAACCATACCCTTTGTATCTTAAATCATAAACATAAGTCATGGAAAAAATTGTGGATGTTCATAAGACATGAATCATAAAGGAATAAAAGAACATGATCCATGAGAACATAATATTTGAATAAGATATAGATTTTTGGCATAAAAATAATCATAGAAAATAATTTCTTTAGTAGTCATGAAACATTTACAAGGATATAATAGTGGATTAGGTTCACTCCATAAACCATTATAGTAGTCATGGATTACTCCCAAGACCATCATATTGGATTGAGTTTAATCCCCAAACAATTATAGTAGTCATGGTTCACTCCCTAGATAATCATATATGAAAAAGTCCCTTACTGAACTAGGTTCATTCCCCATTACAGGTATATTTATCTCATGATATATCAATATTTACATAAATAATTGGAGGTGGATATGGGTCTCACCCATCATTAATTATAACATGACCATTTTCCTTGTTTATAACATAACCACCATCCTTGGTTATAATGTAACCATCATTACATAATGAAAACCATACATACATGTACCACATGATCATAAAAAATCATCATATCATAACCCATGAAATGAAATGGGTTTCATAAATCATTCATCGTATAAAAAAATGAAAATAAATTTTTTTAATAAATATTTCATTATAGCATAACCCATGGAAAATAAATATGTTGTATAAACATTTCATAATTTTATTATAGAAAAAACCAATCAAAATGGAATGAGTTTCATGTAAATATTATAATCATTATAATTAACCACCCAAAGAAATAAAAAGGATGGTATTATTGGATCATATACCCAATAAATCTTATGTATCATTAAATTATGTCATCTTAGATGGAAAATTATTTTGAATGATCTGCTGAAACATTTCTTGAGGAAAATAACCTTTTCAGTTAGAAACTAATCTTTTTAAAACTAAAAGTTCGTCAAAAATTGTGAGAATAATTTTAATTTTAAATAAAATTTAAAACATATAATGAAATATTTTAAATATTGAGTGGTCATGATGGTGGGAAGTTCTATTTATTCAGTACATATTAAAACAAATATTCCATTCACATTTTCAGTAAAATCCAAACCTACCTCATTTAGAAAACAAAAATAAGATTCATTTAAAAATATTTTATAATAAATAAAAACAAGGGTAAATATTTATTTTAACAACATTTTTATAATAAAAAAATATTTCTTTAATAGAGTTTTGAAAAACATAGACATGGGATAAAAGGGGTTTTCAAACAAAGATAAAAATAAAGTCAATTTTTATTAAAAATATTATTTTATATTCTAGAGTACATAAATGGAGGAAAATGAAATTAAACAATTAATTTTAATGATATAACTATATATTAATAAAATTAAGTTGTTTCTTGGTATTTATATTATTATATATCCTCATTGTAAGTATAATCATAAATAATTCAGATAAACAATGATGTTGTAACATTAAACCCTTACCACTTTAGTATCATTTGGGTAATAATCCATGTGAAAGAAAAAAAATTATGTTGACGTTTAAATAATCATAAAATTAATAAAAATAATAATAAAATAAATTCATGGGAAATATATATACCACATAAAATAGGCAAGTGGTGAATCTGACATTTGTCTCACAGAAATGAATGTGATATAAAAAATCCATTGCCACTTTGGTAACTTTTGAATCATAAGAAAAAATAAATAGGAACATAAAATTAAACATTAAATATCATGAAAATAATAATATTAATTATATAACATGTCAAAGGTGAAATATATACACCACAAAAAGATATAAGTGTTGAATATGACATATATCTCCCATAAATAAAATAGTGACTTCCATTTTCATATTAAATGTTTGAACCTTATATATAGTAAATATATGTTTATTATACATATATTTCACAACAATAATTATATATAAAATACTATATATGATTTAATTATGACCTTTTATTACCCGTTTATTAAGAATTCCTTGTTAAAATCACATTTTCGGTAATAACTTCTTTGTTTTTCATGTATGTTTTGATTTGGTTTTTTCAGTCACTTTACATTGATCATTGTTCCATACTATAAATTTTTTTAAACAAGATATAAATATCATATATATTTATTATATATATTTTTATAATAATCCATAATAGTTAGAGATATAAATTGAAATGCATCGTTCATCGAGACAGTATACCGTACGTCCACATGAACGATATTTCCATTTTGTTAATAGATGGAATAAAAAAGGTATATAATATATCACCATCATAGTGTCACTATTATTTCATATATATCACATATATTCATTAAATTTAACTTTATTACATTCAATTTAAAGCGTAAGTGAAAAAATAATTATCACATTGCTTTACGGGGTGGTAGTCTTTCTAACACACAGGTGATGTTAACATATTCCCACGTAACGGAAAGTGAAAAGGTATATATGATATTATAATTACATAAGTATAATAATATCATAAATAAAATATATAAAAATTAAATCTATCAATATATCCATTCATGATATGTGGTGATGGATAACAAATTACATCGGTTCACGAGGTAGTAGTCCACCGTACACATGATCAATAGATTCATTTCCCATTTGATAGAAGAGTAGATGGGTATTGGTTATAAAATAAACATAATAATATATCACTATATTTTATATAATAGTTTTATTATATTTTAATTATTAGGAAATTAATGATGGTAGTAACAAAAGAAGTAAAAAAGAAAGAGCTTATTGAATACAATTACATTTTTTAGAACAACCTCCTTTGGATCTTTTATCAAAGACCCTATTATTGGAATTTTATGAATTCTCACTTCTTTATAAAATTTATAAAGATTTTTGACAGGTTTTTTTTATTTTTTTTGTCAAAAAATATTTCTAAATTTATGTGAATAAGTGATGAGAGGAAGTTCCCTTTTATAAATGAAGAGGACTACTATTTTTCTAAATACCCAAAACTATTCAATAATGGGAAGTCAATATCACCCCAAATTCTTGAAAATTTCGATATATAATAGATTGGAGGGATTATATGTTCTATACACACCTATAACACAACAAAAACTGATGTATTAAACATGTTATTCTTTATTATTTATGTTTACTTAATTTTACCAGTCTTGTCTTCACTATGATAACTTGTATCTTTTTATTTACCTAGGCAATTTATGATTTAAGAGTAAAATTTAAATAATAATTATTATATAATTTGTCCACATTTATTCTAAATAGTAAATCCATTTTATAAAATAAAAATCCTATATGTATTGAAAATTAATTTTGACCCAAGCGTATGTTACCCACAAAACCATGTTCTAACCTGAATTATGGTAATTATTTTTTATTTAATTTTTTAATCATTATGAAAATAATTAATTTTAAATTATTATATAATTTAAATTATTCTGATTAAAAATATTGAATAAATTTTTCCTATTTTAATAATAGATGTGGCATAATTAAATTTAATATTAATCTTACAGACGTGATGAAAAAGCGGTTTTCCAAAGAGAAAAGTTTAAAAATTATAAAATATTTTATATAAAAAATCAAAATTAAATTTATTCCAATGAACTAAATTGGATTAATAAATATATAGTTTAAATAATTCTTCTTTTAAAATTATTTTAAAATAAAATATATTTTTAAATTCTTTAAATGAAGAATTTTTGAATAAAAATCAGTATTTTTTGTATTATTCATCCAAAAATTATTCTTTTCATATATTCTAAAAAATAACTCACAGATAAATTTTAAATATAGATTTCAAAAATTATTATTTTTAAATAAAATTTCTATGTGTAAAAAATTACTTTTATTATTTTTTTTATAAAAAAAATATTTTTTGAGAAAATAATATTTTTGAATCATATAAAGACATTACTAGAAAGTAAGTACATTTCAATAAATTTGTTTTATTTATATAAAAAATATAATTAATATTTTAAATTTGGTTATTAATATTCATACTTCCAAGATTAATGGATAGGTTATAATGTTTATGTTAAAAAAATATTAATAGTATATTATGGTTTGTTAAAACTCGATGTTGCATGTAATGAAAGATATCAAAGAAATTAAATTTATTTAAAAAGTATATTTCATAAAACCATGTGGTGTTACATTTTACACATTTAAAATTTATTTCTCCCTAGAAATTCATCACTCTAATATAAACAAATGAGTATTCTTCTGCCTCATCACATCCTCCGGTTCCCATATAGATTCATTAAGCTAGTAGTATTTCTACAAAACATTGACCAGATGTATGTTCTTATTTCATAGTGCTTTCCCTCTATAATAAAGAAGCACCAATGATTGTTCCTCCTAAAAAAAATACCTTTATCTAGTGGTATGAACTTTGAGTTTAGTACATTTTAATGATTATGTATTCACTTCCTCAGGGGAGATACATGGAACACATCATGGACTTGAGAGAGGTTTGGTGAAAGGCCCAATTAATAAGCTACCATATCGATAAGATAATGAATTTCAAAGGCTCTAATATACCTTGGTATTAGTTTTCCATTATTCACAAATCTCATTACCTTCTCCCATGGATAAACTCTTAGAAACCCTTCATCACTAACATCAAATTCCAAATATCACTGGTGATTGTGAACATAACTTTTCAGCCGACATAATTTTGTACTTATGTGTTGCTGAATGGTTCTATAATTCTATAAAATTTCCTCATATAGATCAAGTAACAATATCTTTCACTATCCAAATTTATCTCAATATGTAGGATTTATAAGCTTATTTTTATATTGGTCTTCATAAGAAGAAATCTAAATGATTTAGTGAAAGATGTTAAGAAAACTCAACTAGAGGAGGATTTTAATCCTATACACATTTTTAAAACATAGAAAATATCTCATGATATCCTATAAGGTTTTATTGTTCTCCCAGACCAAAAATCCATCTAAGGATGATACGTTGTGCTGAAACATGACTCTATATCCAAATCATGTTGAATAATTCACTAGAAATTTGAGGCAAACCTATGATCATGATAAAATATAATAGAATGTGGTACTCCAAGAAAACTTAACACTTTTTTAATGTATATCCTTAAAATAGAACCTAGAAAGAAATATTCTTTTATAGTGATGAATTGTGCGGAATTTGAAAGGTGGTAAACTACAACCCATATATCATTGTTCCCCTTAGATTTTTTTGGGAGATCAATGAAAAACATTAGGGTTATCTTTTCTCATTTATATTATGGTATGTAGAATAGCTGCAATATCCCCTATAACATTTGTCTCTCATCATTAACTTTCCGATATACCAAGAATCAAGATACAAACTTGATGATATCTCTCTTTATTCCACCCCACCAAAAATACTCTTTTGAATATCTATTTATCATTTTTACTTCTAGGATGTATAGAGAATGAATAACAATAAGCCTATTCTAATATCTCCTTATTCAAATAGAAAATGTATGGAACACATACATTGTTTCTGAACCTTATCATTCAATCATAATCATGATTAAACTCTTGAATATTTATCACCTTCTTCTATAGCTACTTGTCTTCCTTCTATGCATATTTAATATTCACTTGTATAGATGGTTGAACACAAATTTTATCATGATAAGATTTATCCTCATTCATTAGGATTTCTAGATCCATCCTTTACAAATATAAAAATATTGGATCTTTTTTTATCCTTATCATTGTTATGATAGCATGATCCTTTTGACTCAAATCATCAACTACATTATTTTCTTTCTCAGGGTGGTAATATACCGAGTAGTCATAATCCTTAATCAAATTCAACCAACTTCTCTATCACATCATTAATTAAATCAATGCGAGTATATACTTTAAAATTTTTCAATCAGTATATATATCACACTTTTCTCCATAATGATATTGCCTCCATATCTTTGATGAAAAATTATTGCAGACAACTTCAAATCATGGGTTGGGTAATTTTTCTCATGAATCTTCAATTTTCATGAGGCATATTCTATAAATATTCAATTCTTCAGGATAATGCATCCCAATCCCTTCTAGATGCATCATTATAGATTACATACCCTTCTCTATTGTAGGGTAATATAAGAACATATACATTGAGGAACGTTCTCTTTAGTTCCTTAATACTTTACTCACATTCATCTTTCCAAAGGAACTTGGATCCCATACAAGATAACTTGGTGAGTGGATTAAATATTCATGAAAGCATTTCAATAAACCATCTATAATATCTATCTAAACCAAGAAAACTTTGGATCTCAATCATAGTGGTTGGTTTGGGACAACGTTAAATAGCCTCCATCTTTGATTGATCCACTGATACACACTCACTTGTTATTATATGGCCTAAAAAAGAAACATTTTTTTCCTAGAAATCACACTTGGTAAAATTTTAATACACTTTCTCATTCCTTAGGGTCTTCAACACAATCCTCAAGTTATCATTATTCTATAATTTCTTCTTTGAATATATAAAAATATCATATATAAGTACTACCGTAAACTGATTATGTTAATCTCTCAAGACTCTATTCATTAACTCTATGAATATTGAGATGGAATCAATGTGACTGAATGACATCACTATATACTCTTTGTAGCCATACCTTGTATTGAATTTTGTTTTTGGTATATCCTCATTATTGATGATATCCATAATGAAGTTTAATATATTAAAAGTATTGAGAAGTTGATCAAACAAGTCATCAACATTAGGTAGAGGTTAATTGTTATTCATCATGATCTTGTTCATCTTCTGATAATCAATGTAAAGTCCTATAAATGAATTTTTCTTGTAAAATAAGATAACGCATTCACTACAAGGTGACACACTTTTCCAAATTAATCACTTATCAATGTTACCCTATAGTTTCTTCTTTAAATCCTATAACTCAATTAGGTTAATTCTATAGAGAGTCTCTGAAATAGGTGTGGCACCAGGTGTGAGTTCTATTAAAGAATCGATTTTACAATTCGATGGAATACTAGGAAACTCATCCATAATGACATTAAATAACTCTCGAACAATAGGCATATCATCATTATCGATTTTCTCCCCAACCATCTAGGATAATATCCCATTTTAAAAAGGAATTAAAAATCATTAAATGTACGTGATTTTCATTAAGAAGTTTATATTTATCATCAAATTAATAAAGATCATTAGTAGGTTTGGAATATCAAGAGAGACTTACCATCCTTAATAAATTATATAGTATTTATATAGATTAAGACAATACATGCCTAAGATAACGTCAAATTCAACCAAATGTAGAATAAAATTATTTATGAGTAGTACATTTCCATAAATGTTGACCAGAGAACAATTATAGACTTGATATGAATTTATCATACCATTGATATTTTCCCTTCTAATTAAACATATCATATTTGGGGATATAAATTACAATTCCTACACATTTTATGATATAAGTAAATTAATATAACTATTCTAAAATAAGAACTTCGATATTTGATCATACCTATCATCACCCCAAATTAATTTCTCTATCTGTAATCCCTTAGTAAAACAAAAATGGTTATCATGACCATCGAGAATCATTAATCAGAGTGATCAATCATTCATAGGATGTATAAATCCTGACACATCATTTCCAATATATGATACCTTAGGTTTAACCTAGGTCATTCAGGGTCATTATCTATTAAATTCTTCATTATGGTTCATAAAAATTTTGTGAATTTTCAAAGAGTATCTTCCAAGAGTGTCAAACCATGTGTCAAATAAGGACCATTTTGACACAGAAAGTGATGAATGAGTCTAACTCTATTTTCCCTTTTTATATTTATAAACCCCAGGTAAAACTATTCTAGACCCATATCAACTTATATTACCCATAAAAGGTTTTTTATAGGAAAAACAAACTCATTCATTTACCATAACTTAGTAAGTTCTCTTATACTTAGGATTATCCTAAGGGTTTTCACTAAAGTTTTTTCATCCTAGTTTACAATGTTTATCTAAAAATTACACTGATACCAAATATAGTGACCCAAACATTTCATACAAAAATATTACATATTAATAGATGAATATTCATTATATAAAATAAGAACCCACACCAGAATTGTTTAGTTATAGTTCCATTGGAAACCCAAAAACATAAACAACTGGTTCATAAGTGAACTATATCATATCTCCCTAGGTTCTCCATAACTAGCATACTTATTAGAAATTTCAAAAATAATACCATTATTTATAAATTGTGTAAGGGAAACATAAGAAGGGGTGAAATCTGATACTTAATAATGGTAAACAAGGTAGATATCAAATTAACATGAGCATAAGGGTATAAGAACATGTCAATAACATTTTAAAAAAAATACCCTACATATCATCGGTCATAAATATAATTCATGTCATAAATATTGGCAATTTATAATAAATTAATCATTAAGTAATCATTGAACAGGATCCATAAGAACATGACATTGGAACAAGTCATAGATTTGAGAAAAAAAACAAAATAATATAAAATAATTTCTTTGGTAGTCAATTTTTTTTCCAAGAATATGATAGTGGATTAGGTTTACTCCCTAAACCATCGTAGTAGAAATAGTTCATAACCAAGACTATCATAATGGATTGAGTTCACTCCCGAAACCTTATTAGTATCTATAGTTCACTCCCTTAACTATCATAGTGGAAAAATTCTATAACTGAACAGGGTTCACTACCCATTTTATTTATATTTCTCTCATGATATTTCATTATTTACCTAATGCATTAGAGGGAGATATAGGTCTCACCCATCCTTGGTTATAACGTGACCACCATCCTTGGTTATAACATAAACACCATCTTTAGTTATAATTTAACTACTATCACATAATGAAAACCATACATACATATTACACAAGATCATAAAACATTCATCACATTATAACACAAGAAAATAAACATGTTCCTTAAGGAATTAATCATATAAGAACCCATGAAAAGAAATACTTTTTATAAAAATTTTACTATAGCATAACCCATGGAAAATAAATGGGTTTCATTAAAATTTTATCATTTCATTATAGAAAAAACCCATCGAAATAGAATGGGTTTCATGGAAATATTAGCATTATATTCATAAACCACCTTGAGAAAGAATAAATATTGTATTAATGTACCATAGACCTAATAAATCTTATCAAACATAAAAGTATTTCATCTAAGATAGAAAATGATTTTGTAAAATCAGTTGGAAAATTTCTTGAGGAAAATATTATTTTAACTTTAAAAATCAACTTTTAAAAACTAAATGTTAATAAAAAATTATGAAAATCCTTTTCATTGAAAATAAACTTTGAAAAGTAAAATGTAATCTTTAAAAATGTGAGTGGTCATGATAGAGGGAAATTACATTCATTTCATACATATTAAAACAAATATTCTTTTCACATTTTTAATAAAATCCAGATGTACCTTGTTCAAAAAATGATGAGAATATTCTTTTAATTTTTTTTTTGTAATAAATTTAAACATGGGTAAAAATTACATTAAAAAATATTTGGCGAATAATAAACATGTTTTATTTAAGACATCTTAGACAAAATGGAAATAGAATAAAAAGGGTCTTCAATCGAAGAGAAAAATAAAGTTAAACTTTCCAAAAAAACTATTTTGGATTCCTGAGTATATAAATGGAGGAAAATGAAAGGGAATAATTTATTTTCATAAAATAACCATAGGAGAAGTAAATTATTGTTTTTCTTTAGAGTTAGATCATAATATTTCATCATTGAAAGCATAATCATAAATAATCCCAATAAACTAAGCGATTATAACATTAAACCCTTACTATATTGGTATCTTTTGAGTAGTAATCCCCATGAAATAAGGAAACATATATGCACATGTAAATCTAGATAAAATTCATAAGAAGCATCATAGATGAAATTCATGGGTAGTATATACACTATAAAAATAAACAAGTGGTGAATATGGAATGTGTCCCATTAAAATAAAAGTGAGGTAAGAAAATACAATAAAAATTGGTAACTTTTGAATCATTGGAGAGAAATAAATAATAACATCCAATAAAACATTAAATATCATTAAAATAATTCTATTCATGATATAAAATTTCAAATGGACTTTATGTAACTATTGAGATGGTATGTTTGAGTATGATATACTCTATAATACAAAATTTAGGATTGAATATGTAAACGTGAGATTCTCAAATACAAGAGGGGGGGGGGGGGTGAATTGTATACTATAAAAATCCATAAGGAAATTTTGAATTTTGAATAACCAAAATTCAAAACTCCTCTAAGTTCTAATAACTTACTTGATTCCAGAAAAGTGATTCTGGAAATGAAACTTAACAAAAGTATAAAACAAATAAAATTCTACCTTAGAGCGTATAGAATATAATTAAATCAGAGTAAAAGTATAAAGAAGTATAATATGGTTATACTTTCCTCAATAATACAAATGCAGTGGAAAACTTGTAACAAAAAAAGTAACAAATAGTAAATATTTTAACCTAAATAGAAGGGTATCCAAAAACCTTGGATAAAGGTCCCTTGATTTATATTTTTAAGAAAGTCTGTCTTACCCACACCAGGGTAAGCCCTCGATATGAAGATCAGAGTCTATCTTGCTATCCCTGAAAGCTTTCATCTTCATGGTAGTTGGTACCTCTGTCTTCCTCAGCATGGAAGACCTCATCTTCAAGGTAGTCGGCACCTCTGTCTTCATATCCCCGTAAGTCCTCGATTTTACACACCAACAATCGGAGTCTCATGAAGAAAAACTGATTGAGAAGTTGAGTACACACAAAGCAATGAAAGTCTCTGTCTCTAGAAATCACTTCAACAGCATGTGGTCTCTAGAGTCATCGAATAGTTTTTTAAAGTTGTGAGTTCTTTTAAATGAGCTTCTATTTATAGGCACGACTTTAACAGTCGGCTCCCTCGTCCAATGATCATATTTTTCCTTGAGTTTTGGAGGGACATGTACACGTGTCACTCAAACAACAGTTAGTGAGTAAATGAAAGCACGACATCGTTTTATAAAAAAACAAGTGTAAGTTTAACTAAAATATGATATTCGGAATGATAGTAAATATTAATGTTCTGAGTCTAACCAAAATTAAATTCAGAGTCTATAATACAAAGATATTCAGATTTTATTTTCTAGGAATTCGTAGTTTGAATTCAGAGTCAGAATTTATAAGAATTCTTAATCAGAATTCATTACCAGAATTAATAGTCGAACTTTACATAAGTTCGTAATCAGAATTCGAAGTCGAACTTCATGAGAGTCCGTAACTAGAATTCAGAGTTGAACTTCATGAGAGTCCATAACTAGAATTCGGAGTTGAAATTCCTACCATTCGTAACCATAATTCGGAGTTTAACTTCATTAGAGTTCGTAACCCGAATTTGGAGTTGAACTTCATAAACATTCGTATCCAGAATTCGTATTCAGAATTTGGAGTCAGAAATCAGAAGAGTTCGTAACCAGAATTCTGATTCAGAATTCAGAGTCGGAACTTAGAAGAGTTCATATACAGAATTCGTAACCATAATTCGGAGTCAGAACATAGAAGAGTTCATAGCCAGAATTCTAAGAATTTGGATCCTAAAACAAAATGCTTCATATCTAGGTATTTATATAATTCTGAGGTTTTTATTTTCAAACCGTATTTTATACTTATACAAGATAATGAACAAAGTAAAACATGCTAAGGATAAATTTCCTTGGGGAAGAAATTTTTTCATTAAATAAGTTAAACATAGGGTAAAAAGAGTTTTTCCTTGAGATAAGGTGTTTTTGATTTTGAAAACAAGACGGAATCGTGAAGTCATAAGGAAAACCTTAATGACTTAAGAATCTCCCCCATGTATGAAGGAATGGAAAAGTCATAAGGAAAACCTTATCGACCCAACAATCTCCCCTTTTTATAAAGCACAAACATCCTTACGAAAAAAGAATATAAGGACTTAGCAAAAATTTTATAGACTTTGAAAATAAAACTTATCTCTCTTTACATGTGAACAATGGTCAATACAACTAACTCCCCCTTAGGCTTTGGAACACTAAGGATCGTATTCTAGATTTCTGGAATAATATTATTCATTTAAATTTGGAAATATTTGTAATCAGAACTCCCCATTAGATAAAATACCCCTTACAAAGATATATTTCTTCTTTACTTAGAATTATTTTTCCTTCTCCCCCTTTGAATTCCTTTTCCTTCTCCACCTTAGAATTATTTTTCCTTCTCACATTTGTGATTTTCAAAAAGTGTTTGAGGGAATGGAAAAGCAATATAGTACCTGAAATATTAGTACAAAATTCCAAAAAAGCAACCACCATTTCATTATGATTAGAAGAATTTGTATAAGGAAAAACATATACAAAAAAAGATCATATTTGGATCTATTTTGGTTCTTTTTCCTTGGGTATCAGCTTCTTCATAATGGCTTTCAACTTCTTCAACTCTTTGTGATCCTCCTCTGATTGATTTTCTAGGACTATGATCCTATCATTTTGTACCTTCAGGCCCTCTGCCTGAACCTTCAGAAAGTCATCTTGCTTCACTATATTTTCTTCCATCTCGATCTAGATATCCCTATCTGTTTTCCAACATTGGACAACAAAATTCATCTTCCCATTTAGATCTTTGACATCCTGAATCCGAGAATTTTGATCAAGTGTTATATTTTTATCAAATATATCTATAAGATCCATTATTTTGGTGTCTTCGGTGTCAAAATATTCCTTGAAAACTTCTTGAAATTGATCAAGCTCTCTCAAATCTACAACAATTATTTTGGACGAGTTTGTCATTTTCTTGCAAGATTTTCTGTGGGCTTCATAGTTTATAAGAAAATTCTTGTGATCAGCCTCAATCTTAACACACCTATCCATCACCATGGATACAGATTCTAACTTCTGATTCATGCTATGCTAGAGCATCTGGAATCTGGAGTCAATCGCTAGAAAGATCGGAATGGTGTCCACTAGCTTTTTTAGGGACTAAACAACAAAATCATGTCCTAAAGATGATGACTCCGAATTTGATATTTTTCTTGGAGATGGTTCTTCCTCTATCTCTACAAGCTCCCTCTAAAAGGATCCTCCGGCTTCATTCTTCCTCAAAATATCTTTGGTTGGAGTATCCAAAACTTATTGTTTTCCCTTATTGATTCCCGGAATAGCTTCTTCATCGGGAGATTCCTGCTCACACCCAGACAAATGTACAATCTTATCTTCATCAATTTTCTTTTTTTTCAGATCCTACCTCAATGTCTTCAGGAAGAATGAAGTTATGATTATGACTCTCTTCCTCAGATAACTTTTTAACTTCCTCTTCACCCTATCATCTATTCCAGGAGTAGCAAGTTTTGAAGATCCGGCTTGAGATGTCCGGATTGACAACTTTTCAGAAGCACTTTGTTTTTTATGAAAGTCTTCTACTTGCTTTATCAGATCAGCTGTCTCTTCAGTGCTTTGAGCATCCTGAACTTTTTCCATAGCTTCATTTTCAACATCTTTCACTTGGTATTTTTACGGAGTCATGAAATTTTTTCCCAGAGTCTCAGGTAATGGTTCAACTAGGAAATTTTTTGGAACATGAATTTGTTCGGATGCAACTTCAATATCCTTAAAAAGAGATTACACAATCTCTGCCTCTGATGTCTTCTTCTTAAGCCTTTTCTCTTTGGCTTGCTTCACAATCTCTTCAGCAGCTGATTCTTTCAAGGCCTTAGCCTTATCTGGATACAAACCGTGTAGAGACCCGAAGCTTGACGTACATTGACATTGCATTACATTTGTGGAATACTTAGTACATAACAAAACACACACACAAGGATCGTAATAGTTTAGTGTCTTTGGAAACTCAGAATATAATCTTCTAATCCTGGTGAAAGATCTTCAACATCTCCCATAAAGATATTCCTTATTTTTATACCTAAAACCTTTCTTTATATCCTGGGGAAAAGAAAACATAAAAGGGTAAGCTCAAATGCTTAGTAAGGTTAAACAAACAAAATATCAATCACATCATATACATAAGAACATAACTTTTGGAAATCTTAACCTGTAAAAGAGATCATAATTTCATAACCTGGGATAACTCATGGCAGTGAAATGTAATCACAATAATCATAACTTAAAACATTAAACTTTTTGTCATACACACATAATCATATAAAATCATTTCTTATAAGTCAAGACTCATTTCCAAGACTATCTTAGTGGACAAATTCCCTTTTTAAACCGAGTCACCCTTGTTTCAGTCCTGTTTCACTGAACCGGTATAACCTACCATTCCAGCCATGTCTATCTCATGAGATATAAAATATTTACCCAATGCATTGGAGGGAGATATAGGTCTCACCCATCTCATAATGATACCATTCTTATGTGTGCCAAAAAATCATAAATCATACATCATTACATAACCCATGTAATAAAAATGGGAATCTTAAACATCGTGGCATCATAAAAAAATTCATATAAGATAAAGGAATTCATAAAAATAATTCCATCACAACATATTCATATAAATGTAATAATAGGGATAAAAACAGAACCCTTTATTATCTTAGATGGAAAATAATTTTGATAAAACACTTGAACTCCATTCTTGAGGAAAATATCCTTTCTACTTCAAAAACACTTTTCCTTTCTTAACATGTCGTACAATTATAAACTAAAAGAAGTTGATTAAAAATAAACATGAAAACTTTTAAAGGAAGCTTCTTGGAAATAATGATTTAAAAATCCATTCATGCCGTATAAGTTAGAAAAACCTTCTTCTCGTACTTTTGTCAGAAAAGTCAAAAAAGTACCTCGTACGAAAAACGACAAAAGATTCCTTTCATATCTTTTACTAAAAACTCACCGAAGGGTAAAATTGGATTTAAAAAATTGTAAGTGGATGGAAATAATATTACATATTGAGGAAACATGGATGTGGATGATAAAATACACCCCAGTAAATACCAAAGTATAAACAATCTCGGATAAAAATGAGATTGTGATATTTCCCTTACCTTAGGTCCGATTTGCTTCGTAAGTGTCCGAACCTCCTGTATAATGGTTTAAATAATGTCATTGACTTATTCCAGAATCATAATCATTGTTATGATATCATATATGGTTCACTTACGACTTTATATTACCCATTCTTTTGTAAATTTTATGTTAAAGAGCGTTTTGGGTAAAATTGTTTCATTTGTCGCCCGTGTTTTGACTTGTAATTATTCATATGATTACTTAGATCATGATTACTTAATTCCAGAATATAAAACATGATTTATATATAATATATATTCAGAATATACATATATATAATAAATCAGTAAATGGAAGGAAATACACCATTCATGGAGACGGTAGGCCGTACGTACGCATGAACGCTGTTTTCGTTTCCTTATTGAGTTGAATGGAATTAAGTAGATGACATACATATATATACACATAAATCCAGTATCATTATTATGTCATATATTTCATTATTACTTATTATATGTACTTTATAATCATTCATGAATGGTTAAAGTGGAGAATGAATCTCATCGCGTCGTGGAGACGGTAGTCCGTACGTACGCACGAGCGATGATATCGTTCTCATGATCATGGGACTGTATTGGAGTGTATGTATACTATTTCAGAATCAATATCAATTTAAAATAATCATATATAGTTATTATTTATACCATTATACCCATCCAAGTAAGGTGGTGGTGGAAAATAGATTTCACCACGGCGTGGAGACGGTATTCCGTACGTACGCACGCGCGGTGATTTCGTTTTCCGTAGGATGGATAGATGGTGAAATAGGGTTGTTTCATACTTATAATAACATATCAGTATATTAGTGACACAGATTATATTACTTCATAATTAAACAACCTAAGAAGAAGAAGTTCAAGAAGAAATAAAGTTGAAAGAATCGGTAACGGAAATTACCACTTCTTTGAAGCGCCTCTTTGAGATCTCCTTTTAGGGCACTAAAATTGGTCTTTGAGGAAGACCAGAACATCTAGAATGTTTCTAGGTAAGAGTAGAAGAGAATTTGTCAGGGGTTGGCCGAGATTGAAGGCTCAATGTTGTGTGAGGAAGAGAGGGAGGAGGTGCCCTTTTATAAGGGAGGAGAGGGGCTCCTTTGGAAAACTAAAAATATTATTTTATTATAAAGTAATATTTGGTTTTCAATAGCTCCAAATTGATTTATTTCGAATATAAGGTGGGTATGGATAGAAATCCTCTCATCCAATAGAATTTAGACAATTTTAGGTTCCTATTTTAACCTTATAATTTAGATTTAACATTAAGTTAAATAATTTTACTTTTACCGTGTCTTCTTGTGTTCTTACACTATAAGGTTAATAAACTTACTATAACAAGCCAAACGAACCCCAAGTTGTTTATTATTAATATATATTACCTTATGTAAGTCATTTGGCCGAACCTTAGTTTTTTAAAAATAAAATAATAATTAATAATATAATATTTGTTTTAAAAACTATTTTATGTCAATTTTGACACTATTTGGTAATTGATTTTTGTGAAAATCATAACAGAATTATTAGTTAGAAAAAAGTTAATTTAAAATATACTAACATGTCATTTTAACCTATAAAATTAGTTTAATTCATAAAAAGTCTCAAATTATATTTATTTGGGTATTTATAACATCAATTATGTGAATATTTCATTAATAAGATAATTACTGCATCATCGTTGTGTCATAAATAAATTAAATTATTTAATGTCTAAAAATTACAAATAAAATACCATTATGTAGGAAATATTTTTATATTTCTAATGAATATTTATAGTCGAATTTATCTTATGTATAACCCCATATTAAAAATGTTTTAGTAAATAAACTTTGATTTTAACTCTTTTAACCCTTCTTTAAATAAATTAATAATAAATGTCCTAATCTAATCCAAGTGGGAATAAATGGTAATATTTTATTACTAAGGTTGTTTTTGGTCTAATTACACTTGTCCAATAGAATTAGGACATGTGTTATGGTAATAATAATATCATTTTTACCCTTAATTACCCTATTTACTTTTAACCGTGGTAAAAAAAGTAAAAAGTTACTATTCACCAAAAAATTATTTTCATCTCATTGAACCACATTTTACTTACTGACATCAACCGTGTCTCTCGGATTTTCGAAATTCCACTCACAGATGCAGTAAAATTAAGTTTTATGAAAAATTCAGTTTTTTAACTACCACTTAGTGCTTTCACTATTCATCAAAAAATGAAAGTTTCCAGAAAAATACCAAAAATTAGATCTAAGATATATTTGATATTATGAATTCAAAAATGATGTCTATTTTATCAAATTCAAAACATATCAGTTTCATTAATTAATTTAAAAATTAATTCCCGTCGTCAAAACAAATAGCGTGTTCTTAAGAGATAATAACTATCAAAAGATTTACACTTGTTTATGACTGGCTTAAATGTGAAATTACATCCAATGATGAAAATTGTATTAAATTGTAAAAATATATTCTAAATATACTTTAAATCCACTCAAATTAATAATTTATCACTATTAATTATTTCGATTAAAAAAGCTGTTTTTAATTAAAATTTAGTAATTTTCACTATTCATCAAAATATGAAAGTTATCCGAAAATTACCAAAATTTCACCCAAAGCTAATTTAGATATTCCGAATCAAAAAATTAAGTCCATTTTGAAAAATAAAATTTACAAAATTTCAAAAAGTGGTTATTACTATTAATAACGGTTAGTTTTAATAATATTTTAATAGCATATTGTCGTTAGTGAAACTTGTTATTGCGTACTACAAACGCTATCGAGGAAGGTCGCGATTGCGTGTAATGAAAGACAAGTCAGGGTTGCGTGTTGCGCAAGAATCCTTCATTGTTTCGTATAACAGAATCCAACCATATTTCATTTATACATTGAATATATATATATATATATATATATTCTCAATGTTGCGTAGAATAACTATTATCAAAATTGTGTGTAACACAATCCAAGAATAGTGTTGCGTATAATGCAAGCTAATACGGTATTGCATATAGCGCAAGGTAATCTTGGTGTAACATACAACACAAGACATTAATGAAATTAAAAGAATATTTTTCATAAAATCTCACGGTGTTACATTCTACCGACCTTAAAATGAATTTCGCCCACGAAATTCGCCGGGGTTATAAATGGTTTACTATTAGAAAGTTTCTTTAATAGAAACCCACATCATAAAAAGGAATACCAAAACCAATCTTTAAAAACAAAATTATGAAACGTAACGGTTACCCAAATAAACTAATCACTGGGTTTCCACATAGGTGAAAATATGGATATGGAAGAGAAATCTAACCATCATGTTCTGATGGAGAGTGGAAGAGAACATGGCTATGGAAAAGCCAGAAATCACAAAGACATAAATTTGTGACGATCTAAGGTACCATCTAATTCATCAGATATAAGAGCACTAGGACAACATTTTTGGTTTTTAAGATCATTTCCCTAAAGTTGATGAAATTGGAATTAGAAGAAATACTTTCGTGATTTTGGTATAGTCTCACCGTTTGTCGTTCTTTGTACAATTTTCATTTCATCTCTTAAATAAATGAAGTTGAATTTGTCATTTGTGATGTGTTAGCAGATCATGTGATAGAATGATGGGTCATTCCATCTGTCTCAAACAAAAGGTTAGAAAAGTTATCAAAAAATACATAAGTCCATCTATGGTGAGATTAATGATATATGGTTCCTAAAATGGACTTATACTTCATATATCATACTACTTAATATAATAAAACTAGTTGCTACTAAACATGGACTTCCTGTAGGCCAGTGGTAGGCAATAAAGGCCAGTCGCACTTCGGTTGTGGGTTCGATTCCCACGGCCTTGTCCGACGCGATGGGCTGTCGCCCGTCCTGCAGGTTGTCCTTTTTCTAAAACTATATTACTATAACATCCCATCAATAATATCGAAAAAACTTCTATCCTTAAACAATACTAACTTATGTCCAACATAATCCATTACAATCTTTAGGCTTATCCATAATACTGCAGTCCAATCTCATAATATAGTGAAAACGATTACTGGAGATTTAATACCATCGTTGAACCCCATATATCATAAGATATGTCTTGTTGGTCACATTCCAAACATTCAAAGGCCTTAATCATGTATTCTCTTGAAAAATGAATACCCATTGAACCAAAGTGAAAACTTGAATGCAGTTAAAAGTTAACACTTTTCACATACCAAAATCCTCAAAATTCTATATACTCAAACCATGATATCACTTAGTCCTTATATCAATCATGAGCTCATGAATACTATCAAACACATTAGATTCTCTTTATCCATTCATTATGTGCATATCATCTGCTTTCCAAAAATATTTCAATCACTTTTCATGGTTACCGATGTCATATTCTTATAGAAAACCACAATGGACCAATACATAGATATTCCAATATACCATAAAAGTACCTCAATAACATTATTCTTGAATACCAATACATAAACACTTCAAACCATCATCTTCAATGATTGTCCTGGAATAAGTCCTTCCTTAATTAGAAGTAACTTTTTAGGTCATGGCATTGAGTTGGGTAATGCCCATGTTCTCCACAAATAAGACATTGAACTCCATAACAGTCTGTCACTCTATGTCCCTCTTTTCCACACAAATAACATATGTCCCTCCATTTGAGGTATTCCTCAAGGTTCTTCTTCCCTTATTTAGAAATCTCAATCTTTCTTTCTTTATGCTCCTCAACATGCGAACATGCATAAAAGTCTATCTTCCTCTTATTTGATGAATTAGGCATACCACTATATTTCACCTTGTTAATTATATATCGCGATGACTGATTTGGAATAATCACAATATCTTTCTCTCTAGGCATTACGCAATTTTGTTGCTCATAGTCACCAATTTTTCCATTGGATTCAATGCTAACCGAATTCTTTCTCGTTCCCTCCGTTGACTAAAACACAAAAAGAATTCTGTGAGAGGAGAAAATCATACAAGGAAAATAACATAATCAAGGGGGATTATCCTTAATATCTAACATCTTAGGTTAAATTCTATGATCGTTACCATAGTTCTAGGATTATATCCCATACGTATACTTATCCTCAGGGGCATCCCTAGACATACCTTAGAAATATCTCCAGGGATCTCACTAACGTTTTCACATCCTAGTTTCCAAAGGTTGACTAAACCTTTCCTCTGATACCAACTGTAGAGACCCGAAGCTTGACGTACATTGACATTATATTACATTTGCAGAATACTTAGTACATAACAAAAACACACACACAAGGATCGTAATAGTTTAGTATCTTTGGAAACTCGGAATATAATCTTCTAATCCTGGTGAAAGATCTTCAACATCTCCCATAAAGATCTTACTTTTTTTTTACCTAAAACCTTTCTTTATATCCTGGGGAAAAGAAAACATAAAAGGGTGAGCTCAAATGCTCAGTACGGGTAAACAAACGAAATATCAATCACATCATATACATAAGCACCTAACTTTTAGAAATATTAACCTGTAAAAGAGATCATAATTTCATAACCTGGGATAACTCATGGCAGTGAAATGTAATCACAATAATCATAAGTTAAAACATTAAACTTTGTGGAATACACACATAATCATAGAGAATCATTTCTTATTAGTCAAGACTCATTGCCAAGACTATCTTAGTGGACAAAGTCCCTTTTTGAACCGAGTCACCCTCGTTTCAGTCCTGTTTCACTGAACCGGTATAACCTACCATTCCAGCCATGTCTATCTCATGAGATATAAAATCTTTACCCAATGCATTGGAGGGAGATATAGGTCCCACCCATCTCATAATGATACCATTCTTATGTGTGACACAAAATCATAAATCAAACATCATTACATAAACCGTGTAATAAAAATGGGAATCTTAAACATCGTGGCATCATAAAAAAATTCATATAAGATAAAGGAATTCATAAAAATAATTCCATCACAACAAAATCAAATAAATGTAATAATAGGGAAAAAAACAGAACCCTTTATTATCTTAGATGGAAAATAATTTTGATAAAACACTTGAACTCCATTCTTGAGGAAAATATCCTTTCTACTTCAAAAACACTTTTCCTTTCTTAACATGTTGTACAATTATAAACTAAAAGAAGTTGATTAAAAATAGACATTAAAACTTGTAAAGGAAGCTTTTTTGAAATAATGATTTAATAATCCATTCATGCCGTATAAGTTAAAAAAACATTCTTCTTGTACTTTTGTCGGAAAAGTCAAAAAAGTACCTCGTACGAAAAACGACAAAAGATTCCTTTCATATCTTTTACTAAAAACTCACCGAAGGGTAAAATTGGATTTAAAAAATTGTAGGTGGATGGAAAGAATATTATATATTGAGGAAACATGGATGTGGATGATAAAATACACCCCAATAAATACCAAAGTATAAACAATCTCGGATAAAAATGAGATTGTGATATTTCCCCTACCTTAGGTCCGATTTGCTTTGTAAGTGTCTGAACCTCCTGTATAATGGTTTAAATAATGTCATTGACTTATTCCAGAATCATACTCATTGTTATGATATCATATATGGTTCACTTATGACTTTATATTATCCGTTCTTTTGTAAATTCCATGTTAAAGAGCGTTTTGGGTAAAATTGTTTCATTTGTCATCCGTGTTTTGACTTGTAATTATTCATATGATTAATTAGATCATGATTAATTAATTCCAGAATATAAAACATGATTTATATATAATATATATTCATAATATACATATATATAATAAATCAGTAAATGGAAGGAAATACACCGTTCATGGAGACGGTAGGCCGTACGTACGCATGAACGCTGTTTTCGTTTCCTTATTGAGTTGAATGGAATTAAGTAGATGACATACATATATATACACATAAATCCAGTATCATTATTATTTCATATATTTCATGATTATTTATTATAAGTACTTTATAATCATTCATGAATGGTTAAAGTGGAGAATGAATCTCATCGCGTCGTGGAGACGGTAGTCCGTATGTACGCACGAGCGATGATATTGTTCTCATGATTGTGGGACTATATTGGAGTGTATGCATACTATTTAAGAATCAATATCAATTTAAAATAATCATATATAGTTATTATTTATACCATTATACCCATCCAAGTAAGGTGGTGGTGGAAAATAGATTTCACCACGGCGTGGAGACAGTATTCCGTACGTACGCACGCACGGTGATTTCGTTTTCCGTAGGATGGATAGATGGTGAAATAGGGTTTTTTCATACTAATAATAACATATTAGTATATGAGTGATACAGATGTTATTACTTCATAATGAAACAACCTAAGAAGAATAGGTGGAAGAAGAAATAAAGTTGAAAGAATCGGTAATGGAAATTACCTCTTCTTTGAAGCGCCTCTTTGAGATCTCATTTTAGGGCACTAAAATTGGTCTTTGAGGAAGACCAAAACATCTAGGATGTTTCTAGGGAAGTGGAGAAGAGAATTTGTCAGGGGTTGGCCGAGCTTGAAGGCTCAATGTTGTGTGAGGAAGAGAGGGAGGAGGTTCCATTTTATAAGGGAGGATAGGGGATCCTTTGGAAAACTAAAAATATTATTTTATTATAAAGTCATATTCGGTTTTCAATAGCTCAAAATTGATTTATTTAGAAGGTAAGGTGGGGATGGATAGAAATACTCTCATCCAATAGAATTTAGACAATTTTAGGTTCCTATTTTAACCTTATCATTTAGATTTAACATTAAGTTAAATAATTTTACTTTTACTGTGTCTTCTTGTGTTCTTACACTATAAGGTTAATAAACTTACTATAACAAGACAAACAAACCCCAAGTTGTTTATTATTAATATATATAACCTTATATAAGTCATTTGGCCGAACCTTAGATTTTTACAAATAAAATAACAATTAATAATATAATATTTGTTTTAAAAACTATTTTATGTAAATTTTGACACTATTTGGTAATTGATTTTTTTGAAAATAATAACAGAATGATTAGTTCGAAAAACGTTAATTTAAACTATACTAACATGTCATATTGACCTATAAAATTATTGTAATTCATCAAAAGTCTCAAATTTTATTTATTTGGGTATTTATAACATCAATTATGTCAATATTTCATTAATAAGATAATTACTGCATCATCGTTGTGTCATAAATAAATTAAATTATTTAATGTCTAAAAATTACAAATAAAATACCATTATGTAGGAAATATTTTTATCTTTCTAATGAATATTTATAGTCGAATTTATCTTATGTATAACCCCATATTAAAATTTTTTTAGTAAATAAACATTTATTTTAACTCTTTTAACCCTTCTTTAAATAAATTAATAATAAATGTCCTAATCTAATCCAAGTGGGCCTAAATGGTCATATTTTATTTCTAAGGTTGTTTTTGGTCGAATTACACTTGTCCAATAGAATTAGGACATGTGTTAGGGTAATAATAATATCATTTTTACCCTTAATTACCCTATTTTCTTTTAACCGTGGCAAAAAAAGTAAAAAGTTACTATTCACCAAAAAATTATTTTCATCTCAGTGAACCACATTTTACATACTGAAATCAACCGTGTCTCTCGGATTTTCGAAATTCCACTCATAGAAGCGGTAAAATTAAGTTTTATGAAAAATTCAGTTTTTTAACTACCACTTAGTGGTTTCACTATTCATCAAAAATGAAAGTTTCCAGAAAAATACCAAAAATTAGATCTAAGATATATTTGATATTATGAATTATAAAAATGATGTCTATTTTATCAAATTCAAAACATATCAGTTGCATTAATTAATTTTAAAATTAATTCCCGTCGTCAAAACAAATAGCATGTTCTTAAGAGATAATAACTATCAAAAGATTGACACTTGTTTATGACTGGTTTAAATGTGAAATTACATCCAATGAAGAATATTGTATTAAATTGTAAAAATATATTCTAAATATACTTTAAAACCACTCAAATTAATAATTTATCACTATTAATTATTTCGATTAAAATAGTTGTTTTTAATTAAAATTTAGTAATTTTCACTATTCATCAAAATATGAAAGTTATCCGAAAATTACCAAAATTTCACCCAAAGATAATTTAGATATTCTGAATCCAAAAATGAAGTCCATTTTGAAAAATAAAATTTACAAAATTTCAAAAAGTGGTTATTACTATTCATTACGGCTAGTTTTAATAATATTTTAATAGCATATTGTTGTTTAGTGAAACTCGTTATTGCGTACTACACACGCTATCGAGGAAGGTTGTGATTGCGTGTAATGCAAGACAATTCAGGGTTGCGTGTTGTGCAAGAATCCTTCGTTGTTTCGTATAACACAATCCAACCATATTTCATTTATACATTGAATAAATATATATATATATATATATATACTCAATGTTGCGTAGAATAACTATTATCAAAATTGTGTGTAACAAAATCCAAGAATAGTGTTGCGTATAATGCATGGTAATACGGTGTTGCGTATAACGCAAGGTAATCTTGGTGTAACATACAACACAAGACATTAATGAAATTAAAAAAATATTTTTCATAAAATCTCGGAGTGTTACAAACCGAACTGTGGATCCCCTTCTTTTCTATTTTTCTTATCCTCCCTCCATTTTTCTACAACCTCATCTGGGTAGGATTTCTACTTCTTGGGTTTAGGGGGTACGGATTGAGATTCCTTGTCTTTAGGGGCTTCACCTTCAGCTTCTACTTCCTTCAATTTTCTTTTATTTCCAGCTTTCTTCAATGGTTCAGCTTCTTCAACATTTTTTAGAACGACTTCTACCTCATCCTCAGGTAGATCATAAAACTGACCTGTCTCCTTAGAAAAACCTACTTTCATCTTCTTGATGGTATCATCACTCATCTGCATTAATTTAAAATTCCTCATCTTAGAACAGTAAGGGATCTTGAAGAATTCAAGACACCAAAATATCAGCTTGGAATGTAAGGAAGGATACATAATAATCCGTGCTCTCAGATTTCCATTCTTGATATTCTCTATCATAATGAGAATATGCTTCATCAGATTGATTTTCCTTATATTTACCAAAAAATCTAAGATGTACATATCACTTTTTTTAAGAGTGTCCTTTTCAACCTTTCTCGGTATGATAATACCTTAAACCCATAACTATAGAATCCGATTGTTGGTAGATAGATGGGAAATCATTGAGGTATTGACATCAGATAGTCCAAGACATTCCAAAGCTTTCACCTTAATAAAACTTCCTTGAACACACGGCAGCTTGTGAGAGAAAAAATCAGTTTCCCCTTCATATGATAGCCCCACAAGGCTAGCAGCCTTGGTGTAAGAGAGTTTATATGTCTTTCCATAACTCTTGAAGGAAATTTTTCTCTACCTTATTCCTTAAAGAAGAAAACTGATTCTTAAAATTTATAAGAAAATCCGGATACACAACATCCTGATCTCCTATATTTGATATGGATACACATTCCCATCCATTGAGATTGATATTCTTGGAGATAATAGAGTCATACTTGATAAAAAATTTAGGGTGCACTAACCTCTCCCTATATATTTTCCACTCTGAAATCAGCTTGACAGAAGACATTTCTTGAGAAGGTATTTCAACAGACATTCGGACTTATAAAAACTCTTAAAATACGGAACGGTCTTTAGAAGTTGGGCAGAGCTTCGAAACATAAAATCTTTGAGAACCGACGTGGTAAAACCATCGGGGTGTCCCCTTTTTTTAGGTGTTGAAGCGATGGTTTATCTTCCCATTTCAATCCAATGGCTGAGAATTATTCATATCTAATCTGATGGTTGATATAATAGCCACAAGGAAAATTTGTTAGAATCTGAACTTTTGAGGTTTTTAAAGAAAAAAATTTGGATTTAAGGAAACTATAATCCAAGAAATTTTAAAAACAAAAGAACCTAACAGCAAGTAAAAGGCTATTATGAAAACTTCAAGAAAGAATTATTCCTTTCGGATTGTCAGAAGAATTATTCGTATTGAGGAAAATTCTTCTTGAAGGAATTTAGTTTCCAAAAAAAACTTGAGTATGAAAAATAAATTGAGAACATATATCTTCTTTATGAAAATTTTCATTACAAAAATTTTCATTAGGAAAAAATTCAGTACGAAAAACTTCACAAGCAAAATTTCACGTCCGAAAATTTCCATTTTGAAAATTTCATGTCCGAAAATTTCTAATAAGAAAAATATGAAAAACTTCATTACGAAAAATATGAAAAACTTCATTACAAAAAATATGATAAACTTCATTACGAAAAATATGAAAAACTTCATTACGAAATATATGAAAAAATTCATTAAGAAATATATGAAAAACTTCATTACGAAAAATATGAAAAACATTATTAGGAAAAATATGAAAAACTTCATTATAAAAAATATGAAAAACTTCATTACGAAAAATATAAAAAACATCATTATAAAAAATATGAAAAAAATCATTACGAAAAAATGAATAAATTTATTAAGAAAAATATGAAAAACTTCATTATAAAAAATATAAAGAACTTCATTATGAAAAATAATCATTATTACGAAAAATATGAAAAACATCATTATAAAAAATATGAAAAACTTCATTACGAAAAAAAATCATTATTACAAAAAATATGAAAAATTTCATTTTGAAATTTTTGGAAAAGCTTCAAACAAATGTACTCCCCCTATGAAAATCAGTTTATTACTGTAAGGATATTGGTTCAACATGAAGTTAATGAGGAGGATTACCTTATGGTTATCACTAATAACATCTATTTAATGTATTCAAATATATTAGAAGGTAATGATTTTGTGAAAATATTAGCACGTTGATCCTGCGTTCCAATAAACTAATGAAATGATATCTCCTTTGTGTTTTATCCCTAAGAACCTTAACAAATAAGACACTTGAAATCAAAGTTTTTCCAAGAAGAACAATGTTACCTATACCAATAATTTCTCCCTGAGCATTATCTATGAAAGTTACTCTTCCTCCTTTTGTCTTGATAATATTTTCAAAATAGTTTTTATTACCAGTCATATGATGGGAACATCCACTATCCATGTACCATGTGTTGCTATTGGTACCTTCTCTATTTTCATAAAAATAAAAAAAATCAGGTTTTTGGAATCCAAACTTGCTTGGATCCAGAATTCTTAGAAAGAAAAATTTTAGCCACCCACATCTTCTTAGGAAAATAGGCTTTATGAAATCCTAAAGAATGGGTTTTGTTTAGAGAAAAATTCTTTTCCCAGTGTCCACCACATTGAGACTTAGTGAAAAAAGAAGTACTTTGTGGAACAAAGTAATTGTTATTAAAACAGGTTTTGAACTAGTATAACCAAAACTAGAACAATTACTTAGAGGTTAGAATTGATAATACATTTTATCAAAATTTTCCTTACCTAAGGTAAAGTTTGACAAACACTTTCTCCTGGAAAAGATTTCATATATGAGTTTTATAATCAAGTTCTTGTCTTCAAAAAAAATTTGATTTTGAACTAGAGCTAGGCTCAAAAACATCTTTCTTAGAAATTACGTTTTCTAGATCTTCAGAATATTTATTCTTCTCCGAATTTAATTCCTCAAGAATTTTTGAAATACTTTCAAAATCAGAATTTTTATTATCAAGATCTTTATAAAGATATGATCTTTCCTTAATAAGAATAGTATTCCTAGAATTTTCCTTATCAGTCTTTTTCATGAGTTTTTAATTTTCAATCTCAAGAAGTTTGGAAAACCTAGAAACATCTTCATAGGAAGGTAAAGTATCATCTTCATCAGAAGAAGATTTTTCATCCGAAGAGTTATAATATTTACTATCATTAGAATTCAAAGAAACATCGGTCAATGATTCAGAATTGTGTACCTTAGCCATTAATCAATTATTGTCAATTGGTAGTCTGGCTATTAGACCAAGATTATTCTGTCAAGAAGATTCATAATCTAAAGATTCATCTGAAGAGCCTCCACCACTAGCACTCCAGGTGTCATTGGATTTCAACAATTTCTTAGCTTTAGCCTTGTAATACTTCTTTTTATTTTTCTCAGAATGATTTTCTTTTCTTTCTTTTCTCTTAAGTATTAGAAAATCAGGTCTTATGTGTCCAGCTCTCTTGCATTCATAACATGTGACTTCTTAATCTTTCTTATCTTTTATTTATTTCTTCTTGTATCTAGATTGAAAGTTCCTCTGTCCATCTATCTTGTTCATCCTTCAAGCAAGATTTTCTAATTCATTCTTTGAGGATTCACTTCTACTAGATTCATATTGAATAACAACTTTCTCAGAATTGGATCTAGTAATTCTCTCAGGAGTCTTGGATTTTATATGATTAGAAGTTGTAGTAAAATAAACAGTTCCATTTCCATTCTTCTTATTTATGGTATCTGCATCTCTCTTCATTCTAGTGTGATGTTAAATACGAGTTCCAAAGAGTTCGTCGAGAGTAATTTGAGTAACCTTTCTGTTCTCATCAATAGCAGTCCTCTTGGATTCCCACTCATTAGGAATGATGTCTATGATCTTATCAACAAGAGCTTCATAATCTAATCCTTTCTCACCCATTGATTGTAAAATATTCACAATAGTCATGAATCTTTGTTGCACCTTACATATGGGTTATCCATAAGGAAAATTAATGCCATGGTATTCAGCTATCAACATAAATCTTCTGGTTTCAATAAGTTTGGAAGTTCCAAAGTGAGTAACTTCAAGTTTCTTCCATATAGAATTTTCTGCTTCACAAGATGAAATTTGGCTATATATGTTTCTAGTTATGGAATAAAGCAGAGTATTGCGTACCTTATAATTCAGTTGATATTCATGCTTTTCTTGATTGGTAATGGTACTAACTTCTTTGTCAGGAATTTTATATCCTCCAGTAAGCATAAAAAAATTATCAATACCAGTATTGATAATGAAATTCTTTATGCGATCTCTCAAATATTCATAATTATTTTTATCAAAGATATGTGGTCTAGTTGGATTGAGATTTTTTATGGAAGAAACATTGATTCCTGTCATCTTTAAGAAAAATCATTCCACACAAACTTTTTAATAGAAATTTTTTTAAACAAGGAATATAATCCTAAGTAAGAATAATAAAGAACAAGAGTATCTCTAAGAAAAAATAAATCTGAACTATATGAGTCTGAAAAATAAATTCCAAAAAAGTATGAATCCAGAAGTTCAATTACGAGAATTCTCTTCTGAATATAATTGTGAGATTAATTTAGATTGAACCAATCCTCTAATTACAATTGTTGAGATGGTATGTCTGAGTATGATATACTCTATAATACCTAATGTAGGATCGAATATGTAAATGTGAGATTCTCAAATACAAGGGGGGGGGGGTGAATTGTATACTTTAAAAATTTCTAAGGAAATTTGGAATAACCAAAATTCAAAACAGCTCTATGTTCTAATAACTTGCTTGATTCCGGAAAAGTGATTCCAGAAATTAAACTTAACAAAAGATTACAACAAATAAGATTCTACCTTAAAGCGTATAGAATCTAATTAAATTAGAGTACAAGTATAAGGAAGTATAAGATGGTTATACCTTCCTCAACAATAAAAATGCATCGGAAAACTTGTAACATGACAAGTATCAAATAGTAAATCTTTTAACCCAAGTAGAAGGGTATCCAACAACCTTGGATTAAGGTCCCTTGATTTATAATTTCAAGAAAGTCTGTCTTACCCACACCAGGGTAAGCCCTCGATATGAAGATCAGAGTCTTTCTTGCTATCCCTACAAGACATCAACTTCAAGGTAGTTGGTACCTCTGTCTTCCTCACCAAGAAAGCCCTCAACTTCAAGGTAGTAGACACCTCTATCTTCCTATCCCCAAATGTCCTCGATTGTACACAACAACAATCAGAGTCGAACGAAGAAAAAGTAAATGAGCAGTTCAGTACGCACAAAACAATGAAAGTCTCTCTCTAGAAATAACTTCAACAACATGTGGTCTCTAGAGTCATCAATCAATTTTTCAAAGTTATGAGTTCTTTCAGATGAGCTCTTATTTATAGGAACGGCTTCAACGGTCGGCTCCCTCATCCAAAGGTCATATTTTTCCATGAATTTTGGAGGGACCTATACACGTATCACTCAAACAAAAATTAGTGAGTAACTGAAAGCACAAAATCGTTTTATAACAAAACAAGTGTTAGTTTAACTAAAATATGATATTTGGAATGAGAGTAAATATGAAAGTTCAGAGTCTAACCAAAATTAAATTCGGAGTCTATAATACAAAAATATTCAGATTCTGTTTTCTAGGAATTCATAGTATAAATTCAGAGTCAGAATTTATAAGAATTCGTAATCAGAATTCATAGTCAAACATTACACAAGTTCTTAATCAGAATTCAGAGCCAAACTTCATGAGAGTCCGTAACCTGAAGTCGGATTCGAACTTCATGAGAGTACGTAACCAGAATTCAGAGTTGAATTTAATGAATGTTCATATCCATGAATTAGACTTGAACTTCATAATTTTCGTAAGAAGAATTTGGTGTTGAGCTTCATGAGAGTTCATAACCAGAATTCAGAGTTGAAATTCATAAACGTTCATATCCAAAATTCGTATTCAGAATTCATGGTCAGAACTCAGAAGTGTTCGTAACCAGAATTCTGATTCAGAATTCAGAGTCAGAACTCAGAAGAGTTCGTATATAGAATTTTTAATCATAATTTGGAGTCAGAACTCAGAAGAGTTTATAACCATAATTCTAATAATTCGGATCCTAAAACAGAATTCATCATATCTAGGTATTAATAGAATTCCGAGGTTTTGGTTTTCAAACCGAATTTTATACTTAGACAAGATAAAGAAAAAAGTAAAACATGGTAAGGAGAAATTTCCTTGGGGAAGGAAATTTTTCCTAAAATAAGTTAAACATAGGGTAAAAAGAGCTTTTCCTTGAGATAAGGTGTTTTTGATTTTCCAAGAAATAAGTAATCGTGAATTCATAAGGAAAACATTAATTACTTAACAGTCTCCCCAAGTATGAAGGAATGGAAAAGTCATAAGGAAAACCTTATTGACTCAACAGTAACAACCTATAATATTTATGAGATAGGTTTTTTAAATTTTTTTATATATTAAGTTGTATATTACACTAAGTTAAGCATGCACAATATGCAACATCATCTTATCTTTTAGTATAAGCAACACTCTTCTTGTCTTGTGTTATACACAATTTTATGTTTTTTTTGATATAATTAATTTCATGCAAGACTGTGTATAAGTGGACAACTATATATTATTATGTTACTTTATGACCAAGATATTAAAATAGTGGGAATGAAAAATATTAATAGATTTATGAAATTATTTTTTACACATGTATTTAATTAATTATTTTTTGAAATATTATTTATAAATGAAGATAAACACTATTTTATTTAAAAGGAAATGTTGTTTTTTCTGAAAAAGTATTTAAATGGAAATAAGTGAATTTATAAAAATAATAAAATCACTCTTTATGGATTATATTAATGAAATATATATGTAATATATTTATTTTAATGCTTAAAATTCATCATTATGTTTTCTATGCATGATATAAGAACAAATTCAATTTTTTGGATAATTTTTTTTAAGAAAACACAGTTTTTCTGCCTTTTGACGGAGAACCCATTTAAAATCAAGTTTTTTAAAATTTTATATGTTATTTTTTGACAAAATAAACTTCTTATTTGGAATAGGGTAATGAATATTTACTTTTTTTTTGAAATTTTGGTATTTTTCTGAAAAAATCACATTTTAATGAATAGTGAAAAATATTGCATTTTAAATCAAAAGTTCCTTTTCATCTAATTTATTTGTATTGATAGATTATATTTTGAATTTATTTTAAAGTATATTTATATTATATTTTTATTATTTAATCCAATTTTGGTCATTGGAAGTAATTTGACATTGATATTTGATATAAATACATGTCAATCTTTTATTGTTTTTTACTTTAAAAAATAATTTTCATACTTTGACAATAAGAATTAATTTGAAATTAATTACTTAAATTTATCTGTTTTGAATTTGGAAAAAAGGATTCCATATTTTTAATTATTTGGTCCAAATTATGTAAATACTTCCCTTTTATTTTTTTGGACATTAAGAATAGTAACTTTGCTAAATTTTATTAACCATAGTTAAAGGTAAATCAGGATAATTAGAGTAACAAATAATATGATAAGGATAATAAAATTACCCTAAAACCTAAAAAAATACCATTTTATTAATAAAAGTATACCCTTAGAACCTAAGGATCAATATTTATTCGTTTAATGGACTTTTTCCATGAAAGGGATGTAATTATTATGTAAACAAAAGAAAGTTAAAACATATCACTCTCTTATCTCTTATAAGTATAAATTTTTTTATGTACTGATAAACATAATTAAAATATAAAAATAATTAGTATAAATAAATAAAATTAAATTATATACATAATTTATATTTATTTATAAGTTTTATATATTAAATAATTACCATAAATATTGACACAATAGTGATACAATAATAATTTTATTAAGATAAATATCAAATAAATGATATTATAAATACTAAAATAAATATTATATGAAATAATTTATGTCATATTTTTTTAGGTTAATATGAAATTTTATAAGACTATTAAATTTGTTTTTAATTTATCGCTCCTTACGAATTTTATTTAAATTCATTGAAATGAATAGTATAAAAATTGACACTATTGATATTTTATAAAATAATATTTTATTAAATTATTTAAAAATCATAGAAAATGTTTAAAATAAAAATTATATATGATAAAGCCTAAAATTTCACTAATTTTCCAATTATGGGAAATTTATCCAATATAAGAAAAATTTATAACCTCTTAATACTTAAAATGTTTTTACCATAATTAAAATTAAAACAGAATAATTTAGGGTAAACCAAAAAGATAAAGTTTAAAATAAAATCAATACATGTATAAAAATTATTGGATTAGATTATTTAGAACTATCCTCATATAATATTTTAAATATTTAAATTTGGAATATTTTGGATTAAAAAATTGATTTATTTAATATTTTATGAATTTCAAAGGTTTCCCCCACCAGAATAATAAAATGGCACCTCCTCCCTCACCTATTCACTTAAATTTGAGCCTTCAATATTAGCCATCGCCTAAACTTTTCACTTATCAACATACTTAGTCACATTATAGTGGTTTTGGTTATCTCAAAAGACCAACTCTAATGCATTTAAGAGGAGATTTAGAGGAAACACGTCCAGAAAGAGGTAATCTCTTATATCGATTCTTTTAAACTTCTTTCTTCTTATACTTTTTCTTCATTAGTTGTTTCATTATGAAGTAATAAAATAAGTATCACTAATATACTTATATGTTATTATAATTACGAAATAAACATATTCTACTTTCTTCCCATCCTACAAAAAAATGAAATCACCACATGTGCATACGTACGACTTACCATCTTTACACTGTGGTGTAATTTGTTTTTCACCACTACATTAATTGGATGGATATAATTATGGAAATAACTAAAATACAGGATTATTATAACATGATATTAACTATGTAACAACATATATATCAACCACTTCTATACCATTTCAAAATTATCAGAATGATATCATTTCTCGTGTGTATGTACGACCTACCGTATCCACGATGCAATGCGATTCATTCTATAAAATATAAATTAAAAAATGATTATATAAATGTATGTAATAAATAAATATTCTATTTGTTATGTTAATATCATTTTTTAATGATAAAAATATGACCTAAGAAGGATAACCAGAACTTATTCCGCAAAACATGCATAAGAAAATGAAGCAGTTTATACCCAAATAATAAGTAATAATGAAATATTATTACCAAATAGCTGATAATATGATAATATATGATATCATAAAAATGAATATGATTCTATAATAAGTTAATGACATCATTTAAATCATTATACAGATGGTTTGAATATACACAAAGGATATCACACTTAAGGTAAGGGATTAATTTCTCTCACTTTTATTTATGTGGGACATATGCCTCCTAAACCTCCTATTTCTTCTGTGTGGTGCTTATACTAACCATGAATATTTTTATGATACTTATTATGAAGGTTATGTTATTTAAATATGTATATAATTGTTTATATTTTATAAGTCATATGATTTTTTGGATTATAAATTGGTAAGGGATAATTTCGCAATCTCATTATTATTCAAGATTGTTTATACGTAATTATTGACTAGGGTATATTTATCATCCATGTCCAAATCGTGTAAAATGTTTTGATAAAATGTTTAATATTATCTTATGTATATTTAACTTAATTTTTACCCATTTTCTAATTTTACTTCATGATTTTGAAGGAATATTTCTTTTATTTTCCATAAGAGGTACTTTTTGACTTTTTTGAACAAAGTTTGAGAAGAATGTCTTTTTAACTTATATGGAATAAATAGATTTTTATGCTTTCATAACACCATATTTCCATGAAAATTATCTTACATGTTTTCAAGGTTATTTTCAAAAAAAATTATTTCTCAAAATACTGAATGGTTTTTTAAGAAAAGAAAACATTTTTGAAGAAGAAAGGTTATTTTCCTCAGGAATTAATTTGAAGTGTTATATCAAAATTATTTTCTATCTAAGATGGAAATATTTAATAGGGATATTTTTCAAGTATAATATCATTATTATTCCTATGTTTTTATTGTGTTTATTATGGAATTATATTTATGAAATCCATTTGTTTTACATGGATTATGTTATGATGTAATGATGTTTAAGAAACCCATTTTATTCCTTGGGTTATGCTATGATGAATGATTTAAGTTTTCATGGAACAAGTAGGAATGATTTAATTATGAAATGGGAGGGACCTATATCTCCCTCCAATGAATTGGGTAAAGATTTATATCTCATGAGACAGATATAACTAGAAATACATGTAAATATGGTTCAGTAATACAGGGATAAAATGACAACTAAATCCGGTTAAAAAGTACATGGATTGAACGATAAGTAAATCCAACTTAGTAATACAAGGCTGGAAAGGAATGTAAACCTGGTATAGTAATGGTCTTTTTCCACTATGATAGTCTTGGAAATGAGCATTTGATAATATAGAAATTATTTTCTATACTTATGTGTTTTCCACAAGTTCATGTTTTATTCCAATGCTATGTTATCAGGGTTAATGTTTTTTATGATTTATTCCTTACGTACTGACATGATTTATTTTATGACTCAGGATTTTTATATTCAAAATATATGTTCATGTCTTTAAATTATTATGTTTATGTTTTAAATGTTTTCCCTTACTGAGAATTTTTGCTCACCCTATTTATGTTTTTCTTTCCCCCAAGATTTAAATAAAGGTTTTAGCTAGGAAAACTAATGGTGAAGATATTTATGGGAGATTTTGATGATCATTCACCAAGCTAGAATAATATGTTCTGAGTTTCTAAGGACACTAAACTAATACGGTCTTTGGGAATCTTTTTGTGTAATGTATTAAGTATTATTCAAAAGAAATATAAAGTCCATGTACATCATTCTTGGGTTGTTAGACATTATATAAAACACATAATGGAAACTATTGGTGAATATGGCATATGTCTCCTTGAAATAAAACTAAGACTACAATTCCATTACCTTAAGCCTTGACTTCCTTCATATAAGTTTGAACATCTTGAATAATAAATATATTTTTATTATAAATATATTATAAAACCATAAATATAGATAATATAATATATGATTTACTTATAAATTATTGTTAATTTTTTTAATCAATTCCTTGTTAAAATCACATTTCAGGTAATAACTATTTTGTTTTTCATATATATTTTGATTTGGTATTTTTTGTCATTTTACTTTGATCATGGTCAAATAATATCTAGAATTTTAAGAATTTATACGTGATATAATAATTTCAAAAGTATAATAATATCATAAATATCATATATAAACATTAAATCCATCATTATATATAGTCATGAAAGGTGGTGATGGAAATAAATTACGTCAGTTCATGAGGCAGTAGTCCACCGTACACACGATCAATGATTTTGTTCCCCATTTGATGGAAATGGAGATAGATATTGGATATTCCATCAACATAATAACATATTGGTATATTTTATATACTGGTGTTATTATATTGGAAATATTAGTTTAGGAATTATGGTGTTAATAGAATAATTAAAAAAAGAAAGATCATATTGAAGACAATTACCTTTTATTAGAACAACCTCAATTAGATATCTTATTTAGGACACTAGGATTGGTATTTTTGGAATAAAACTATCTATAGAACATTGATAATGATTTTGGGGAGATATGTTTTCATGGTTCTCTTTATCCAAAGGACTTAAGAGGAGTGAATAAGTGAGGGGCTGAAGTTCCATTTTATAATTGAGGAGTCACATTTTTATAATTACCCAAAACTACTCAATAATGGGTAGTCAATCTCACCCAAAAGTGCCTCAAAAATAAAAAATAATATATTGGAAGGGTTATATGTTCAATAGACACAAAAAACACATGTTTTAAACATTTCATCCCTTATCCTTTACGTTTACTTAATTTTACAATTTTAGTTTTCACCACGCTAACTTGTATCTTTTTATTTACCTAGGTAATTTATCCTTTAATAAAAAAATTTAAATGTGTATTATTATATGAAATATTAAAAATGAGTGAATATGTTAAATAAAATTTATCAAATAAATATACTATGTGTGTATAATATTAATTTTAACACAATCTCATGTAACATGCAAAACCCTATTGAATATTAATTATGATAATTAATTTTTTATGTCGTTATTAAGGTTTATGAGAAAATAATAATTTTAACTTATTATATAATATAAATTATGAGGATTAATAATATGGAATAAATTTTATCAAATTAAAATAAAATAATTGGTACAATTTAATTTAATATTAATCCCACAAATGTGAAGAAAAAGTGGTTTTGCAAAATTGTTTTTTCACAAGTATAAAAAGATTTTATTTAAAAAATAATTACAAACAAGATTAAAATTACCTAAATTGTATTAATAAATATATAATAGAAATAATTATACTTTTAATACCATCTTAAATTAAAATAAAACTTTCAAATTATTTAATCTAAAGGTAGTTTTTTAAAAAAGCAGTATTTTTTACTATTCACCAAAAAATAAAAATTTTCAGAAAATTATAAAAAATTTAATAAAATATAATTTTACATGTCGATTTCAAAAATAAATTTTATTTTATCAAATAAATTTTTTAAATTTTTAAACTATTACATTAATTATTATTTCACAAAAATAAGTACTATTTTTATTGAGAAAATGGTATTTTCAAAACATAAAAACAAATTACTAACAATTAAGTACTTTGTTAATAAATATGTTTTGTTTACATAAAACCATTATAATTTATATTTAAAATGTGGTTATTTCAAAATATTTAACCATTTTTAATGACTAGGTTGTAAAGGTCATGTTAAAAAAATTAATAGTAAATCACGGTTCGTTATAATTTTGTGTTGGGTGTAATGAAAACTATTAAGGAAATTAAGTTTATTCAAAAAAATTCATAGAAACATCAGGTGTTACAATGATTCAACCCATGATTGAGAACTCATTTTATATGGATCATATTCTATGGATAAAACTGATCACTTGTGAATTGGGATAATATTCCCTTTCTTGTGTCATGTTTCATGCAATATAGTCATCTAGAACATGATAAAATAGGGGTGGCATATAAAGATTTTACTAATACATAAAATGTACCCCATTAATGGGAAAATAAACCACTATTAAATATTTTTTAAAATATATTCCCCAAACCCATGAAAATTTATAAAACTATTCAAAATAATTTTAATTACACCAACAAGTATGTTTTGATATTCAACATAATCTCACATAATATTTTTATAAATTTCCCAAACATACCAAAGGGACCATAGAAAAAATGGGGAAACTGTATCAATTAATTCTTAGGTTAAAATCTACTGACTAGAAGGAAAACTACCCAATCATTTTCTAATCTTCACCTCAATCCTGATATGAAAGCTACACAAAAGTGAGAATTACGATCATTTTCAACCCTGACAAGGAACCTATTCCCATGTAGGAATTCCAACCCATGTCCAAGAACTCACCAATGAATCCCAAAAAATTAAATCAAAATGTTAATACTCATGAGACTCAATGAAATGGATATAAAAATATCAAACAATACATTTCCCATTCCCCTATATTTTAAAAAACACAAACATTCCTAGAAAATAAAAAATTCCCATATCTCCCAAAAATACTTACATAATAAACCTTTATCACAAAATCAATGACTAAGAAAATTAAATTATCCTCAAAAAATAAATTAATTGAAGGGTAAATCCCATAAAATATAAATTTATTAATTATAGAATAAAATGTAAGACAATCAATCTAACTTAGTATAGTGATGATTTGTAATCAAACCGCAAAATATAAGATCATTTATCCGATTAATCTTCTCAAATACATAGAATTAAAACCTAATTAATCATCTAATATTGAATAAATAATTTCCTAAAAAATTTATCAGGTTAGGAATTTTCCAAGATAATATTAGGAAAAATATAATATGAGAGATCTCTAGATCCCTTACATTAGATATTGACTACAACAACCTAATGTTACAAAAATTAAGAGTTCCATAGGGATATATTCACCCAATATTCCCCAAATAACACCCTTGGTAGAGAAATATTTGAGGGTGGTGAGATGTGAGACCAAATTTACGAAAATAGAAAAATATATATGTTTCTAGATGGTATTTAGGTTGTTACATGAGTAGACATTAGATTCCTAAAGAATATGCATATTGAATATGAATCCCTTACTAGGTAAAATGTTTCAACAATCATAACCAATATGCACAGTCCTAGTGATAGTGAACTCAATGGTTCATACCTATCTTCCTCCACTAGGAACCCATTCATGGTTTCTTGGGAATCAGTTATTCCCCCTCCCAACCCTACATATTCCCATGAAAACACCATAAAAATCCTCATAAATTCTAAATTTCACTCTCAAACCTTCTAAACATCAATATTTATCAATAATAGATATAAAATACCCCAAATAGGTCCCTAATGATATTCATATTTTTAACAACCCCTTAGGGGTGGTATACATAGTGTGAAGAATCCTTACTTTTATGACATGAAACACTTGACAAGTTGACTAAATAACAATGAAATATATTTTTATCAGAAAACTGTATTAAGTGGAATGAATATTTAGAAAATAATTACCAATTAAAATATAGGCAGATTAAGTTATTGTATAATCTATAATCCTATTATGGGAACCCTGATTGAGTGTATTGGCTGAGAAACCATGGATTCAACTAATATTAATATTATTATTCCTTTTATTTAATAAACATATACCCAAGATACCACTATAACTGAGAAAATAACTATAATATTTTTAGTTGAAGAGATATTAGGAGAACATGAATCCAGAGATGAGTATAGGCCAGCTGAGGTGCAAGAGACCTTGGAGGTTGAACCTATGATATTAACATAGTAAGTTAAATACCTATTTAAATAGGACATGTGCATATAAAATTACACACAAGTTTTTTTCTATGGAATATACTGAGGAAGTAATAGTACAAGGTATACATTTTTTGATCCATGTGATACAAACATAAAGATTTATCCTTGGGAAATGGAGTCTAGATTTGATGTAAAATTTTATTTTCCTAAATCAAATATTCCCCTACTGTTGAATAGTCACAACCCATATAATTTGAAGAAACCTAGACTATGCTAGTTCAATAATAGTAAAATTATATTTTTGGTATTTCTTTGAGGAGATATAGTAATTCATATTTTACTTCTTTAATATTCAATTTTAGGTGTTGGAAAACTATCGAGAATTAACTATACATGATGATCATAAACTGATAAAGAATTATATAGTGAAGAAAAAATAAAAGTGGTACCTAAAATTACTTATGATTAACTCTGAATAAGATAATGTAGAGAATAATCTAAGTAAAATATCCCTATTACTGTCTAACATACTTCTTACACATTTGGAGGACATAAATCTACTGAAATTTAGGTATACTAAATATTCAATTTCCTTTGACTCATATTATGTTATTATAATGTTAAAATATTTAATTCACTCACACCTCTAATAAAATATAATGAAACCTCTGATTTTCAATTTATTTTGAATGAAGGGAGATGTTTAAAAGAAATGAGGGTATAGATAGAACCCCTAAGATCCTCAATTTTTACATTAGGGATACATGTCATAGTATAGTTAAATTTTAAACATATAGGTTTTTTTGCTGCACTCATTAATCAATAGGTAACTTTCAGAATAATTGTATCATGTTTAGATAATATAAATGACCATACTATATTATAGATAAAATTAATACCAAATTAATACTATAATTTTAACACAATATTAATATTATATATAATATGATAGATAATATATAGACACATGTATATGATATTAATGTCAATTTCTATAACATAAATGATTTGAATGATCAATTTAGTTTATAGAGACATAACCAAATGAGTCCAACAGTAAAAAATTCTTCCAGGTTGAATGTTAAGAGGATGTGAAATTTTTCTTACACTTTAGAAAAGTTTATCAAAATTAAATATATTTTTGAGAGTATGATCACATAAACCAATGACATTATATAGGGTTGTACCATGGTTATAAAGATGTTATCAAATGAGAACAGGAAGTTGAAGGCATGTGTAATTCTTGTAATATTTTCTCACTAATAATAATCAATATCATACTATACACCATAAACCACATAATCATTATTTATTAAAAGAAAATAAAATTTATAAATTGATGACACGTATTTAGGGATCAAATTATTTATATAGATTTCCATATAATAATGAATGAGGGTATGTTTTATTTTTGATTTTCATTGTTATTTGAGATTTTATATTTCATGATGTATGTGATGAATAAGAATTATTGAAATGAAATATTTTTTTGGACAAATTATTATTATAATTATAAATATATTCAATATATTTTGACATATTTTTGATAAAAATGATTATATGAATTACATTATAATCTTTTATCTTTATAAACATACTAATTTTTATGCTTTAATAATATTATTATAAACTAAACTGTAATCTCATTATCACCATCTCATGTTTTTAATTTGAAATACTTTTTATGTTCACAATATAAGAGAACTATCTTGAGAATTAAATTATTTATGATATTATATAACCAGTTCATTTTTTAGTTCATGTCAATCATATAAATTAAACATTTATGATTGGTGAATATTCAAAAGCGGAAGATTTCAAGGTCAATCTAATAATTTTTTTTGTTTTAATTGTAATAAATCATATTTATTATATCAATTTAAATATACTGAAATGATTTAAATATTATGATTATATTGGCAGATTTACCACACATTGAAACATTTAGAGTTTTTGTGTCATGGTCGACCATGTTGATGAATCACGTTAACCATTATTTACATTTACATATTTTTTGACATATTCAGCCGATTAATCAATACAATTGTGTTGTTAGTATAATATATTTTGGTTTCCTTAAGTGATTTATAGGTTGAACAAATATTCTAATAAACTCAACAATATATTTCATCCCTATAGTTTTTTAATATATTTTCAATGGATGATTCAACTATGAATAATCAGAGTCAATCATGTATTTCAAATGATGTGACTATGTAGTAAAACCAAGTTGGCCTAATCTAAAAATGATTCAATAATTTCTATCCTAATAATTTTTTTTTAAAAAGTGTTAATGTTTTTTAAAATAAGATATATATTAATAATGAGGTTCTATTAAGGGACCATGAATAATATTCTAGAGGATTTAAAGTAAATTTACTCAATGATCAATTACACAAAATTAAATGTATTTAACTAATATAATCAAAGATAAAATATAATTTTGGTGTATTTAACTACTAGTTTCAGATTGAGGTAATAACTGACGATTATTTTTAAATGGATTTTTTTAGTTGAAGTTATAAATACTAGGTGGGCTCCCAGGTACTATTCACTAACACTAAAATTTTATAGGAATTACAAAAAAATGTTCTTTACACTTTTAATAACATGTAACTAACCCAAAATTTCTTTACATATAATTTATGATTCATTATTGTGATGGATATAAGGGGAACTATATGATCATTTACTTGATGAAACAATATTATGACACTAATTCAATAATTTTTTAATGTCTTTTTCCTTTTTGGAAATTAATTTCACTTAACTAAAAAAATTACTTTCTTTTTTTACTCAATATACTGAATTAATGTATTATTAAATAATTTTATAATCATCACTATAATTTTATTCATTCTCAACATAAATAATGACTTATATTATTATATTAAAATTATTAATTGTATATATTGTATTTTTTAAACCTAGTTTGAGTTTTAAACTTATCAATTAGATATAAAAAAATATATTTGTTATAAGTGTTTAAATAGTTATGGTTTTTATCATTAGAAGGTGAATAAAACATTCCTTATATCCCAACACATTGTAAAAATTTCACCAAGCTTAATTACTTATTTATTATCATTATAAATGTTTTATTTTTTCCACACCTGATAATAAACATTTCATTCTTATTGATTTTATTAAATATATTTATATATATATGGAAATGTTTTTTATAAAAAATATTACTATTGATAATGATTTTCTCTAGTATAGGGTTGTTATTTTATGTGTGTATACATGTTTCCAAATTAATATATTTTCTATAATTCATGTTATTATTTTTTGATCATTTCTTTCAATCAAAAATTTAAAAAATATAAATAACTCCCTAATATAGTATTATTTAAAAAATGTTCCATTTTTAAGTGAGATTTAAACTTTTTCTAATATTTTTTGTCACTATATTTTAAATTTTTAGGGATTAATTTAACCTATTATTAAGAATACTGGGAACAACATGATTTATTTGAAAATTAAGGAAGATGTAACATCTTGGGGTTTTTTTGAATGAGATAATTTTTGGGTAATTTTGAACTTTTATGTTTTTAGGGAAGTACCAAGTGTTTGAGTAAACATCGGAGTAATATTGAGGGCCTATGCTATGGAAAATAGCTCCAGCTAGAAGAAAACACTATGTATTTTGGTGTAATCTATTTTACCCTATGGTGTGCTTAATTTGTGTAATATATTTTACCCTATTTTTAGATTAAACCTCTAAAACATTGTTTTTTATTATTTTTATTGAGTTAGAGGCCGATATCAGATAATAGAGAACATATAATTATTAGATTGGTGTTTCCTATATTTCTCTTTTATTCTAATTGTATTTTGGAAGTTATTTCTTAAACATTCCATTGGTTTGACTGAGTGAGACCCTGATTAATTAAATCCATGTCATTAAATTATCAAATTGAAATCATGGGATATTTTTGGGTATGACATATACTTTTATGCATGATGAGCATAGTAAAGGGATTTAGAGGAATTTTTTAGGTTTGGAAGGGTGTGTTTTAATTAATTAAATCAATTGATTGTTGGTTCTATGGGAGCATGATGGGAGTGGACCAAGGATTGAGGTGATGATGATCAACTGGAATGAGGTGATATGGTTCATCAGGATGGGATTGGACTAAGATGCTTGAGGTGATGTTTATCACTATGTTGTGTGCCATGGTCCTTAGATTGATGCAATGAGGTCGTCATGATGAGGGCATTTCCTATACGATATGAGATAATGTTAAACACCATTATTAGTGACATGGTAACATGGGTATGGGGTGATGGAGGATGTGGAATAGACATTATTTGGGTGATTTACACTCACCATATGTTAGCTAACAGACCATTGGAGTCGTGTTCACGTAGATAGGACTCAGATCGAGGTGGTGTTGAGCACTCATGTGGGTGGAGGCCCATGTAGAGTATGTGGTTTAGGTGATGGTGTTTATTATCGAATATGTTAATGTTTCTCACCATAGAAAGCCACGTGGATGGTGATGGACCATCAGTTGATGGTGATGAGATATTAGATTATGGGATAAGGTTCACCGAGATACTTGAGGCTATTGGGTCAGTACAATGAGGGCATATATATCACCGTGCATTGGGATTTAAGCTAATGAGATGATGGTGGTTATTATTTAGAGGATAGAAATTATTGTTCCTTAGACTCCTGTCTTCTGAGATAATGGTGAATCATTGAGAAAAGGCACGTGGGACCGAGATGATATCAATTATGAATTCTGTTTGGACTCCAATCTACTTGATTGATGGAATGTGGTGTCAGTGACATATTATAGAGGTGGGACTTGGGGGTTCACTTGAGATGATTTTCTACAGGGGATGCTTTGGGATTTATGCCATGGATCCTATCTAATGTGGTTATATATATATATAGGAAAATGTTTTATGATATATATATAATCGAGGGAATGTATTCAGAATTACCGATGATGTACGAAGAAGGTAATATATTCCTTTTTCTTGTTGATCATAACGGAAGAGATTATTTTTATTATATTTTCATGTCTTTAATTTTTTATTTTTTATTTAGATACACTTCTATTATCATGTATGTAATAAAGAAACACTTTGGTAGTGGCGTACTAAGATTTATTATGAAACCTTACACGGACCCTTTGCGATGTGTATAGACTTTATATATCTTTAATAAGTTAAGGGATCGAACTCAGAAGCTTGACCTTAGTGGTCAAGTTGGACCATTTTCATGGGATGGATGGAATGGGGCCTTGGTGGTCCATACATCACCAGGAGTTTACATTGGAGTTTACTTTATAGTTTTTAGCATGTTTTATTATATGTACTTACTAATGTTCAACCATAAGAGACCATTCTGATTACTACTGTGCATGACCTGTTATAAATTTTTTTCTATATATGGTATTTATTTCCTTTGGTCTTGTTTATTTTTCCGTTATTTCTGTTGCATTATGATTCCTTTATTGCTATTGTTATTTCTTCTTCCTAATAAAGAATTTGATCCACATCTATAATTATTTATGAACCCATATTATCATCATTACGTGAGGGTGTAGTCTCCCCACTATCAACTCTACACACCCTCACTGTTATTATGTAGCCATTAGCTTATAGGGAGGCACACCTAAGGCTTAGTGATACTCTAGTATGGAGTATATTTTTAAGTGGATCTAAGGTTGGGGTACTAGAAGTGGTATCAGAGAACATTTTTATTCTCTTGGATTGTGTGGTATCATTTGGATGGCTACTAATAGTATCAAATTATTTCTTTTTCTCTTAGAATTAATATATGGGTTATCGAAGAATTGAGATTAGGGTGTCTCAAAACTGGATTTAGTGCTCATTCTTGGGTGCCTGAAACCCCATCAATGGGTGACATACCAATTTTCCAGGGGTGGGAAATTTATTTTATTCACTTCACTTTTACAGTTGATTTGATTTTGACCTCAATTGGTGTACTATGACATGATGATTATTTGTTATATGGATCTTTACACTTGGATCATTATGGAAAGGGAGGTTTTATTTTTCATTATGGTAGTCACATAGGTTACTTTGATATATTTATGTTACTATAATTTATTTTCATTGGGAACTTGGATTGATCTAATAGGGGTTGTGTTGTTTAAAGTTTCCAAAAAAGAAGCTAAATAGTGTTTTCCTACATATCCCCTCTTTGGTGGAATTATAATTATCCATCCCAGGCATGTGGTTTCAATGAAATATGTGTATAATATAGGTAGGTATAATGATAGGGGTGAGTTGTTTAAAGTTTACAAAAAGAATCTAAACATTGATTTTCTGTATATCATTTTTGGTGGAAGCCAACTCAATTACCTCAGATTTTATATGATTCCTTAACATGTTATAGGAATGAGAGGATCCATAAGGAAGGAATATACTTGATTCCTAACTCTAATTTTTGTAGGTAGGGGGTCATGTGGTTGGGTTACATGTGATACCCGATCTTGATATGGGTCGGTAAGGGGCATCGTGGTCTGATATGTTATGATAAGGTGTGGTAGGGGAGTTTAAGGATAGTGAGATGCACTTCTTGTTACATTTTTACCTATCTATGATATATATGTATATTATTATGGTAGTTTGACCATTTTATTGGTATTCAGTGTGATTCCACCTAGATGGATTCCAGTGGAATGTCAAGAGGGTAGTGATTTGGTGCTGCATGAGCATGCACAGGATGAGACCCCTGAGGGTCAAGATGATTATGAGCTGCAGGTACAGGCTTAGGTATAGGTGGGAAATCCATAGGATATAAAATATTTTGGTCCATGGCTTGGATAACATCTCCTGGTGATCCTAGTTCAGGTTTTACAGGGTATCGATATTGGAGCTCAGGGAGCTGATCCATCAATGGAATACCTGAATCTAGAGTTCCATTCATCAAACCCAGTGCTATTTCAGTGTGAAGGTAGACCAAAGGAGGATGATAATTAGATTGAGTCTATCCAGACTATCTTTGACTAGATCAAGATGACCCTAGGCCAGAAGGTGAAGCTAAAAACAAACATTCTCAGAGGACTAACAAATCCCTAGTGGGATATACAGGTACATGCAGGTAGACACAAGGGACTCGCCTAGAAGAACATAAAATATAGATTCTTCAAGAATTTATATTTGGATATATTGATGATTGATATATCTTGTGACCTCATGAGTCTCTATAAGGGGGATAGTTCTATCATCGACTATGAAGAAACCTTCAAATATTTTTCTCGATTTTTACATTCCATGGTGGGGTAAAACATCACAATAGTGCACTATTTTGAGGGTAGATTGTGATATTCCATCAATGGGTTTTTTAATATCTACATGTTAAATTCCTTTTCAAGGGTTTTCAACCAGGAGTTGATAGTAAAGGGAAATATGATATACTGGTCATATTTGAATTGTGCAATGGTGTTAGGTGATTTTAGTGGTGATGCCTCTGGTAGTTGGAAGTGAGGCCATGAAGAATCTCAGTAGGGAAATATGGGCCATGATTTAGGAAGACCATCGAGGAGTGTTTATTAGAAATGTACTTCATGTACGTGTATCTTGGACATGTCTTAACTTAGTGTGAGTGGAATCAAAAGGAGTGAAAAGTATGTGGCTAGATTTAGCATCTTGATAGGTTTTGTAGGAATATTTGTCTGACCAAAATGATCCAGGGACTGGTTTAGACTAAGGCATATGAGGTAGGACTGGCACTGGTAAAAATATTTGGTAGTCAATATTTATCCACAAGAAGAGGTTGTGGTAGAGATAATGGGACCCATCCATGGATTTAGTATCTGTTGGATGACATAGCTCTATAGGGAGGCTAGGCCTAAGGTAGTCAGGATTTAGGCCAGCTACATATAGTTGAGCTTCTAGGTACAGAGATGGTTGGGGAGCCGATGATGGTAAGAGGTATCCTGTGAGGGTGATTAGATAACTTTTGATTTAGATTTGTCTATTTTTGGTGCCCGAGGTGCATGGATGTATGGTTTTTGGACTAAAAAGGTGATGGTTAGTAGGTTGGCATCGATTATGATGTTTGATATATATAAGTATAAGGTGAGTTGGCACCGAAATCTATTATGGGAATTGATGTGATGTAGGCTTTTTGTGATGTTCGTACAGATATGGGAATTTATGTAATATGGGTTATGAATGAGGTTCTAATGGATTTATATTTTTATGGCCATGGATATGTACATATGATGAGAGTTTTATAATAGGTGTGTATGAATTTGGGAATCAATGCAATGTGGGTTTTATTTGAGGTTCATGGAACAAGGAATTATTATGGGAACTAATAAGATTATGATTTTATGGGTTTTGGATATAAAATGGGTGTTAATTGGTCACTAGAAGATGTTTTTAAGTGATACTAAATCATATGAGGAGTTTTGATTCTGGGCATGGTCATTGGACCATCAGAATGTTTTGATTTTATGTAATAATGAGACAGGTTTTATAATTCTTAAGGTGTGGAGAACCTTGAGGGATTTGACACATAAATGACTGAGGTAGAGAAGTCTGATTTTTATGGGATGGTTATGTTCAATAATATCTCTGTGTAATGGATTATATCTTATATATGAGCTATTTTAATGTGGGGAGATTATAATATCCTGTTATGTTTTTGAACATGTTGTTTTCTGGGTAATTTTGAACTTTTATGTTTTGAGGGAAGTTCTAAGGGTTCAAGTAAACACCAGATAAATATTGGGATCCTAGGATACTAAAAATATATCCATCCATAAGTACATGTCATGTAACACATACATAATCTATAGTTCACTTACATAACTTGTAGTAGGGAATGAAGGCTCGGGGATCAACCTAAAGAATTCATGATGTGTTACTAGGTTACGCGTCATGAACCTAATACATGAAATATATTATTTACATTCCATCTAAGATTCAATTATTTTTTAATGCAATAATGGTCTCATATCTTTTCACGCATAGAGGCAACATCGCTCAGCTCAAACACCTCTCCTCACCCAATAATCGTGGATTTGGCTGTTATACTCTATTTGTGCACCAATTTTCAATACATTGGTGGATATGTATTAATCTTCATATGGAATTTGATCCACTAACCTATTTTATTATTTTCTCTCTCCATATACTGTTCAAGACCCATTTGAGTCTCCTTACCCTATTTTTGGGAATTATTCTAAAATTATGATTTCTCTTGTTTCAGCTCAACTTAGAGGCCAATATCTGATGAGTGAGCACATGCGAGTATAAGGTAGGTAGTGAAAATATTTATCTATGATTATATTATAATTTCAGGGGTTCATTCAAAAACATTCCATTGGGTTGACCGAGTGATACCCTAATAAAATAAATTATTGTCTTTAAATTATCAAATTGATGTCATGGGATGCAGTTGGGTATGCCCTAGAAATTAATGCATGATAATCATGCTAAAAGGATTATAAACACTTGAGAAGGTTGGGTTAGGTGTATTTTAATTAATTAAATTATATTATTGTTGGTTATATGGTAATGTGACAGGCATGGACCAAGGATTGAGGTGGTGATGATCACCTAGACTGAGGTGACATGGTTCATCAGGATGGGATTGGCTTGAGATACTTGGGGGAATGTTGATCACTATATTGGGCGACATGGTCATTATATCGTGGTTATGATGTCATATGGATGATTTCATGGCTTGTGTGATATGAGTTGGTGTTAACAATCAGCATTAGAGACACAGTCACAAGGTCACAAGGTGCCAGATCATGTGGATTAGGTGTTGTTTGGATGATTTATGCTCACCGTATGTTGGACGATGTACGGCTGGGGTTGTGTAGACATAGATATGACTCATATAAAGGTAGTGTTGACCAATTTTGTGGATGGAGTCCCCCATAAACTATATCTATTCTGTGATGGTGTTGAACATCAGATATCTTGGGGGTGATCACCATAGAAATCCATGGGGATGTTGATAGAACATCAGTTGATATGGGAAAGACCCTCGTTTGGGGGATGAGGCTCATCGAGATACTTAAGGATATTGGGTCAAGACATTAAGGGAAAAAATATCATCATGCATTGAGATGTTTTATGATGAGATTATGGTGGTTATTATTTATAGAACATACATTGTTTCTCCTTGAATGTCAAGATTCCAAGACGACATAGACTCTTTGAGGGGAGGCCCAAGGGACCTGGATCATATTGATTGCATGTGTCATTTAGAAACTAGGATACTTGATTGATGGGATGTGGTTCTGGTGACATATTATAGAGGTGGAACTTGAGAGTTCACCAACGATGCTTTTTGACAGAGGATTCCTTGGTATTTATTCCATAGAACCTCACCGATACAGTTATATATATATAGAAAGATAGTGTGTGATATATATATATAACTATGGGAATGGGTTCTGACTTACGATTTATAGATGAAGAATGTGATTGATTCCTTGTGGTTTCTAAGCACAAGGGAATAGATTATTTTTATTATATATTCATGTTTTTTCATTTTATTTTATATTTAGATACTACTGCATGATCATGGATGTAAGATAGGAACAAGTTTTTTGTGGCCTACTAAGATTTATTATCACACCCTACACAAGCCCTTCGGGAAATGTTTTGACTTTATGTCTCTAATATTAGGTAAGGGACTGAGCTCATGAGTTAAACCTATGTAGTTGAGTTCTAACTTTTTCATGAGATTGATGGAAAGGTACCTTGGAGGTTCCTACATCCTTTGGAGTATACTTTTTAGGTTTCTTTTTAGTTTTTATCATGTTTTATTATGTGTGCATACAGATTCTCATCCATGGGTGCCCTTTATAATTATTTTTATTTATAAAATGTAATGACATGTTATCTATATATGGTATCTATTTCCTTTGGTATTGTTTAATTTTCTTCTATTGTTGTTGTATTATTCTTTTGTCATAGTCGTTGTGATTACACCAGTCGAGTATGGTATTTCAATTTCAGCTATAATTATTTATGGACTGTTATTGTCATCATAACTATTGGTTATAGTCTCCCCAATATCATCTCTTTACAACCCTCAATTCTAGTCGGTATCCTTTTATGTACAGGGAGGTTCACCTAAGGCCTAGTGGTACTCTGGCCTGGAGCACAGTTTTAAGTGGCTCCTAAAATGGGGAACTATAGAAGAATATGTGGATCATTTGAGTATACTTTTAGAATTACCAAATAATTATCAATAAAATACGAATATATAGAAATTTAATTTATTTAAATAATAAATTCATTTTCTTTGACACATTATCATATAACATGGTGCTATTTTGGAACTAAAAAATATTAAAGAGATAGTTTCTTAAAAGCAATGTATTTAATGAAACAACCATGTATTACCTAGTGAAAGTGGGAAGAAATATATATATATGATTAAGTTTCCATTTAAATTTAATGTTTCTAATGATATTTGGGTTACTAACAATTGATTATAAAATTATACAATTTATTTTAAGTCAAGGATAAGAGTACGAATCATATATTTTTCTTATTATGTTGCATATATAATATGGAATCTTGGTTTCCATTAGATTATTATATCCATCAATGTTTCTAAGTTTAATTTTCTTATGTATAGATGGTTTTAACATGTTTTGGAACCCAATTATTAATTTTTACAACATTATATCTATATATAGATGGTTCAAATAATGGATTATTTAAAATATAGGGTACATTAAGGGCATTAAATTTGGGATTATTATGAACACCATTATAGTCATATTAATTAAGTTTAAAATTTAGATTTGACAAAGAAATTTAAATATTGAAAATATATAGTAGTTTTTGGTTTTCTATTTTATACATTCTTTATCAAACTAAAGGATGAAATTTAATGTTTTTTATATATATCTAGTGGATTTATTTGAGTTTTTTTGGATTGGGGAATGGTTATAGGATTTGTTCATGTATTTTTATTCCTTTTAGGCAACTAATAATCTAATATAAGTCTATAAACTAGTTTTTAGGGGTGTTGATAATAGGTGGTCATCTAGGGGGACCACCAAGTACTCGATAGAGGGTTATTTTTTAACCTATATACTACTTCCTTTTTTAAAATTAGGGTATAATGAAAATTTTCCTTCTTACATGTTACATCCCAAAAGGGAGTTCCTTCAGTTAAATTACAACACATCTATATAATAAGATCCTTGTTGGATTCCTCCATCAAACCCTATTGATACATTTATTATATTGTGTTCCACTTTTTGTGGAGTCATTAAAATCTTTGTACACCTTGATTATATTACTCTTCTGTACACTACTAAAATTTTTCTTTGATTTTTTTGATAATATTTTGTATTATGGTTTTTTTATCCACCAATCCACGGAGAAATTACTATATGAATTAGGTATTTTTTGTTTCTTGGTTAAATAAATATTAAATGGGTTATTACCCTTTTATTTGATGGATGTGTTCTATAAGGTACTATATTGAAAGATTATTCATATGATTTCTTCATTGTTTATTGAAATATAAGTTTTTGTGGGTTAAGGATGTTAGATAATTTGTTTTTTTAATGTTATAAGTTGTCTTTGAATTGGTTTCATGGGTTTACCTTAGGAATTTGTTATTCCTTTTTATAGAAATTAATGATTTGAATTTGATTTGATATGAATTATGGTTTATTAATTATATTATTCCACCATGGTGATTACTAAAATAAGAGAAATCTAACTAATTACTAGTTATATTTGGTGATATCACCACCAATTGTTCTATTATTCAAGGTACACCAATATTGTGTAGGAAAATGAATTTAAAATTTTATTAAAAATTTATAAAACTTTATTTTGTAATAACAAATAGAAGTGTTTCAATGATAATTCAATAATAAAACATAAATTGTTTTTCATGGGATATTTTATTTAAATTTCATATGTGTTTTTGTTACTCTACCCCATGTTTTCAATTAATTTTTTTGGACATATAATGTGTACTTCATGGAAGATTCTTAGATTTCATTAATTGGAATATTTATTTGAATGTTTCATTTTTTATTTAATGTAACATATTAAGTGTTTTAAATTGTTTTCAAGATCAATTTTAAAGAACATTACTTCTATGTTTTTAGATTGGTGATAAGGTTTTTATAGTGTGATATATTCTCATAATATTTAATAAAATAAAACATGGTTATGTGATTTAAATAAGTATTATTGGGATCATATTCAAGATTATTCTATTTTCTTATTTTAGATAAATTGTTAACTATATTCTTTTGATTTGGGGTTTGGGATTAATAAAGGAAGTAATTTAGTTTCCTTGATGTTATTCCATTGTGTTTAGATCCTCTTTGTATAATTTCATTTGTAAACCAAAAATTATTATTATGAATATGAGAATAACTCACATAGATAATGTGTTAGGAAACAATTTATTATAATTCAAACATTATTTGTATAATCATTTTCTGTACTAAATTTTAGAAAGTTTCAGGTATGAAATTGGTTTTAAATGAGACATTAATTTTATAAAAAATAATTTCAACTATTTTGATTATTATTTTTAGCATAAAATTATTTATTAAACAGAATATTTGTAATGACCCAACCCTAGAAGCCCAGAGTTAGTGCATTATTACGTATTATTGGCATGATCACCAATGATAAAGTCTCGAAAGACCGATCATTTTATTAGCCTTGGAAATACTAGATACATCATAAGGTTTACATTATATCATAAAATAGAAAACTACAACAACATTTTTTCCATAGACAACAGTGAGATCCCATAGACTATCCCTGTAGGTCAGTCATAATATACTTCTTCACATCCTGGTAAAAATAAAACATATAAAGGGGTGATCTCAAATGCTCAGTAATGATGACAATATAGCGGTAACATTCATAAATAAGCATAAACATTTAAGGAAATGTATAATAATAATAAAAAATCCTTTTAAACATGAAATTCAGAATAATATGGAAAATATAAAATCAAATAATTCCATTTAATTATTTACATGGATATTCTACTAGTTGAATAATCACATGAAATATAAATAGCCACTTTCATAATGATGGAATGCATAATGCTAGACTTTCATAACTACATAGTCAAGGCCTTGTGCCAGGAATACAAATAAGGTTTTGTCTAGGCCTTGTTCTAAGACACTAGTTTGTCTCATGAGACCTACCGATGCATCGAGGAGCTATAGTGGGCTCCACCCGTCACTTACTAAGTCCAATGCATTCCTCATATGAAAAGGTTTAAACAAAACATAAACATTCGTATTAAAACTAGCATAGGAAATGTCAATAATTTATCCATAAACAATGAATGGTATAAAATAACACATCCACAGTCAAACATATCACAAACCCTTCAAAACAATATGTAAGTTTTGTATCATAATAAATTAACTTCAAACAATATTAAAATCCATCAAAATATGTTGACATAGATGAAATCAAAACCTTTTTAGAGAAATATCTCTTTCTATTTATAAATCATTTAAGAAAAAAAATTAATTTGAAAATATTCTTATAATCTTGTAAGGTAATCTTTGACGATTTTATAATGGTGGAAAATATCCCCACCCGCCGTATAAGTTAAAAAACATTCTTACCTTAAATTTGTCGAAAAGGTCAAAAAGTACCTTATTTGGAAAATGATGGAAAGATTCCATTAAAACATATAATTTCAAATAAGAGTATAAATGAATTTAACCCATTGTCTAGTAAATAGTAAAAAAATTATGAAATAAATTTTTAAGAAGCATGGATGTGGATGATAAAGAGGTCCTAGTAGATAATTACTTATAAACAACCTCAGATAATAAAGTGATTGTGAAATTAACCCTTAACTTGTTATTTTTCTTCATAGAGGGTAGGTTAACCTCTTGTATAATGGTGAAAACATTTTTATTAGATTATACAAGAACCACATGCATTAATATGATATCATATATGATCTTCTAATATTAGTTGTTAATGATATTTCAGTAGTGTCATCGTTTCGGGTGTTAACTGATTCGTTTTCCTTTATATGCTTTGTTACGTAAGTAATGTTTTTTATGGATAGGTTGTATATTATTAATATTAAAAATGATATTATGTCTTTAAACATTATTTTTAATTATAAAATGAAAATTATTCTTGAATGGATACAATGGAGAATGAATCTCATCGCGTTTGTGGAGACGGTAATCCATACGTACGCACGAGTGAACATATCATTCTTTTTATATTAAAATAATATATAATTTCATGTTATATCTTATATATAGAATAATTATCATGTTATATTTTTTATTTACATCAATTATACATCATTATTATACCCATCCAAATAAAAATGTATTGAATAACAACTACACCATGACGTGGAGACGGTAAACCGTACATACACACGTATGGTGACATGTCATTCATAGGATTGATAAAATAATGAATAGGGTGATACAATTTTAATTATAACATAAAAATATATATAATATACTGGATTTATTATTTTATAATGGAAACAACAAATAAAGAGGAAGATGAAGAAGAAAGGAACTTGAAAGAGGTGATGAAATATTTACCTCTTTTTCGGGTTCTTCCTTTTGATTTGATCAAAATGGATCCTTAGGTTGGTTTTCTAACTAATGTAAGGAATCTAGGATAAATTTAGGACAGTTGATATGATATTTGTGTAGGGTTTGGTTAATCCAAATGGCTTTGAAGGTGTGAATTAGAGAGAAGGGGGAGTTCCATTTTATAAGTGGGGTGAGGGGCACCTTAGAAAAAGCTTGAAATATTATTTTATAATAAAATAATTTTCGGTTTATAATGGCTCAAAAATGAATTATTTAAAGTATAAGGTGGGTATGGGTAGAAAACCACCCAACCAATAAGTTTTAGATAGGTTTGGGTTACTATATTAACCTTATCTTTTAGATTTAACTCTTAATTAAATAGTTTGACATTTACCATGTCTCTTTGTATTTTTATATTATATGGTTAATAAACGTACTATAAACATCCAATAGAACCTCAAGTGGTTCATTAATGAAAAATATAATATTATTTAAGAACTTTCATCGAACCTTAGATTTTTAGGAATAGAATATCAATTAATAATATAATATTTTTTAAAAACACTTTTATGTCAATTTTGACACTATTTGGTATTTTGTTTTTGCTAAATTCATAACAGCACTATTACTTCAAAAAAAAACCCAACCCTAACATGTCATATTAAACTATAAAATCATTTTAATTATGAAAAATTCTCAAATTACATTTATTTGGATATTTATATTATCAATTATTTTAATCTTTCATTAATATGGTAATTACTGCATCATTTGTGTCATAAATAAATTTAAATATTAAATGTCTAAATAAATATAAATAAAATACCATTATGTAGGAAATATTTTTATATTTTTAATGAATATTTATAGTCAAATTTATCTTATGTGTAACCCTATATTAAAAAGGTTTTATTTATTAAACTTTGAATTTAACTCTTTTAACTCTTCATTGAATTAAATAATAATAAATGTCCTAATCTAATCCAAGTGGACCTAAAGGATAATATTTTATTAATAAGGTTGTTTTTGGTCTAATAAAACTTATAAAATAGAATTATAACATGTGTTAGGGTAATAATAATATCATTTTTACCCTTAATTACCCTATTTACTTTTAACCATGGTAAATAAAAGTAAAAAGTTACTATTCACACAAAATTATTTTCATGTTATTGAACCAAATTTTACATACTAATATCAATGGTATCTCTTGAATTTTTGAAATTCAACTCACAGAAGCGGTAAAATTAAATTTTATGTAAATTTGCAAATGCTACTAGGAGGTGGGTAAAAGACGGTAAAATGTTCGATAAATTTTTATATATATCTAAAATTATTATAAACTTACTCCAAGGAATTACATTGAACTTATATAGGTATTATTTATCTATTTTGACCTAAAATAGATTTAAATAAAATAAATAATTATTTAAATAAAAATTCTGTTTTAAACTATATCTCAGTGTTTTTCATTATTCATAAAAAATTGAATGTTTTCAGAAAAATACCAAAAATTCACCCTAAGCTAATTTCGATACCCCAAATCCAAAAATGAAGTCCATTTTGAATGATAAAATTTATAAAATTTCAAAAAGTGGGTATTAATATTCAAACCGTTTAGTTTGATTGGTTGTGGTGTGTTAGAACTCGAAGTTGCATACAACACACGCTATTGTATTATTCGAAGAGAAGCGTACCGTGGAAGCTTGGGGTGTTAAATTTTACCATACTTCAAATAATTTTTTCCTCAAATTTTCTAGAATATTACTACATAAAAAGGCTCAGGTTTTTATTCATCATAAGTTCCTTGGGTTCCCACGTTGCCTCTTCCATCTTATGGTTTCTCCATTGAACTTTTACCAGATGAGTCATATGGTTTCTCAGCACTTTTTCTCTTGTATCAAGAACCTTGATAGGCTCTTTGTAATAAGACAGATCGGGTTCCAGTTTTAATTCTTCATAGGTCAGTACATGCGTTGGGTCAGGCATGTATTTTCTCAATAGTGATACGTGGAATACATCGTGAACTTTGAAGAGACTTGGCGGAATTTCCAAATGGTAAGCTACAAAACCAATTCGTTCTAGAATTTCAAAAGGTCTGATGTACCTGGGACTTAATTTTCCCTTCTTACTGAAACATATAACACCCTTACATTGAGATACCTTCAAGAAAACATGATCTCCTACCTAAAATTCCAAATTCTTCCTTCAGTTATCGGCATATCTCTTCTGCCTACTTTGAGCTTCTTTGATGTGGTTTTGGATTAACTTCACTTTTTTCATCATTTCCTCCAATAGTTCTGGGCCTACGAGTTTTCTTTCACCAAAATAATCTCAATAGGTTGGTGTATAACACTTCATATGGTTTCATCTGAATACTTTAATGGAATCTTTTGTTATAGGAAAAATTTACCAGAGTTAAATATTTATCCCACATACCATGAAAGTCAAGTGAGCATGATATCAACATGTCTTTTAAAGTTTGAATAGTCCGTTCTGATTGTCCATCAGTTTTGGGGTAGTAGGCTGTGCTCAAACGAAGTTCAGTATATAGGGCTTTTTGAATACTTTTCCAGAATCTTGATGTAAAATGTGGATCACGATAAAAAACAGTCGATAGTGGTACTCCATGAAGTCTTAAAACATCATTAATATACAGTCTTGGTAAAACTTCACGTGGTAAATCTTGTCTTATAGCAAGAAAATATGCTGACTTGGTAAGACGATCAACAATGACACATATTTCATTGTTCCCTATAAGAGTCTTTATTAGTCCTAGGACAAATTCCATCATAATATTATCCCATTTAAACTCAGGTATAGGAAGAGGATGCAAGACTCCTACAGGCTATTGCCTTCCAGCTTTCACTTGTTGAAAAACCATTCATATTGAAACAATATTAGCAATCTCCCTCTTCATGTTGTCCCATCAAAATGTTCCTTCAAATATCTATACATTTTGGTGCTCCCATGGTGTATAGAGAAATTGGAACTATGAGCATCATCCAAAAATTCTCTTTTTAGATCAGGTATATCGGGAACACAAAGTCTCTTCCCAAATTACAAAATCCCATCTTCATATACGAAGTCACTCAATCTCCCATCATTCAAATAATTATTCTTATTTTGAAACTCCTCATCATTAGCTTGAGAACTTTTTATCCTTTCTAGAAAAGATGGTTTGGAAACCATTTGAAAAAGTATTGATGTTTCACCTTCCATGATTATTCCCTTATCCATTTTTACTAGATCCTTGAAAATATGAACCCTTTCAACTCTCATCTTGTTCCAAACTCCATGATCTTATCTGCTCAAATCATCTTCCACCTTATTTTCCTTCCCCGGGTGGTAGTGTATCATGCAATAATAATCCTTGAGTAGTTCAAGCCATCTCATTCTCCTCATGTTGATTTCTTTCTGTGAGAAAATATACTTCAAAATCTTGTGATCAGTATAAATCTCACATTTTTCACCATAGAGATAGTGTATCCAAATCTTCAAAGCAAAGATTATAGCTGCTAACTCAAGATCATCAGTAGGATAGTTTTGTTCTTGAATTTTTAGCTGTCTTGATGCATAGGAAATAACCCTATCATTCTGCAAAAGGGCACAACCATGTCATTTCTTTGAAGCATCACTATAAATAACAAACCCAACATTCTCCGATGGTAGTGTAAATATAGAATCATTGAATTATCTTCTCTTCAATTCTTCAAAACATTCATCACATTCTTTTTTCCAAACAAATTTAACCCCTTTACCAGTGAGCTAGGTTAATGGGTTAGCCAATTGGGCAAAATTCTGGACAAAATGCCAATAATAACCTGCTAAACCAATAAAACTGCATACCTCAGTTATACTTGTTGGTGCTAGCCATTCTTGGATTGCTCTTGTCTTAGAAGGATCAATGTAGATTCCATCCTTAGAGACGATATATCCGAGAAAAGAAATATCCTAAAGCCAAAATTCACACTTGCTAATCTTCCCATATAATTCATGCCTTCTAAGAGTCTTCAGGATAATGCGCAAGTGATTTTAATGATCTTCATAGCTTTAGGAGTATACCAAAATATCATCGAAAAATAACACTAAAAATTCATCAAGATATTCCTTGAAAACTCTATTCATTATATCCATGAAGACAAAGGGTGCATTACTCAATCGAAAAGGCATTACTGTAAACTCGTAATGTCCATACCTGGTTCGAAATGCTGTTTTAGAATTTCTTCCTTCTTCACACACGACTGATGATATCCAGATCGAAGTTCAATCTTTGAAAAGTATTGATCTCCATGAAATTGGTCAAATAAATCATCAATGCGAGATAGAGGATATTTGCTCTTTATTTTTATAGCATTGATCTCCCTGTATTCAATGCACAACCTCATAGATCAATCTTTATTTTTAACAAAAAGGAAAGGGGATCCCCATGGAGAAACACTAGGGTGAATAAATCCCTGATTACTCAATTCATCTAGTTGTTTCTTTAGTGAAACTAATTCCATAGTGGCCATTCTATAAGGGTTCTTTGATATGGGCCTTGAACCAGGAATTAAATCAATGGAAAACTCAATTTCTCATTCTGGAGGATTTTCAGGTAAATCCTCTGAAATCATATCAAAATATTTTTGCACAATAGGTACTCACCTATTTGAACATTCCTTTCCTTACCCACAGATATTTCATTCTCTCCTCCTCAATAATTGAATTTAGTTGAGCTACTGGGGGTGAATCTACATAGGAATTAGGTGGCGACGTTTCTCCTCTAAAGATATGGTACTCCTAATCATCATAAAAAATTGTAACCTCCTTCTTCTTACAATAAATTTTTTTATCATGGTATGAAATTCAATCCATACCGAAGATTATATCAAATGCAATCATGGGTATGACGATGAGATCAGTAGATAAAGAACATTTATATTCCCTAATGGGGACTGATTCACAAAAAATTGTTGCAATGATACTTCCCTTAGGAGTTTTTACTGATGACTCCCTTGTTAAATCAAATTTGAAATATCTAATTTTATTAGCAAAATGGGAAGATATGAAACAATGCGATGATCGAGAATCAAATAAATCATTTTCTAAACTTGAGGAAAATATTAAATTACATTCCACTACATCTTTTAGAGCTTCAACCTTAGCAGTAGTGATAACATAATCTTGGATTTGATACCTTGGCATTTTCTAAGGTAATTTCCCCTGACTCTTAGGACATTCATTCTCATAATTCCCCCTTTCTCTACAGTTGTAGTATTCCACATCGAAAACCTCTTTCTTCCCCTTGAAATCATGAGCATGGTGGCCTTTTCACCACACTTATAATAGACTCCCATTCCATTAAGGTAGGTACCAAGGTGTTTCTTACCAAATTTTTTGCAGGATGGATATTAAACTTTTCCCTTATTCCCCTTATTTCCATTTCTATAGTGTTTATTAGATCTCTTATTCTCTTTCTTTTCTTTAAAGTTGTAAGACTTAGAGAAATATTTTTCTGTCTTAATAGCACATGAGGCAATATCTTCATATGATGAGAAGGATCATGAGAATAATTCTCAATGGGGAAATGGTTTTAACCCATCAAAGAAATAATAAATCTTACTTATTTGGTTATGTATATAATCTGTAGCATGCCTCTCTAAACTTGTAAAGTTAGCTTCATACTTTTCAACATTCTCATCCTCCTTTTGCCTCAGACTCAGAAATTATCTTTCCAAATCTGCTCGATGGTCATGAGGAAAGTATTTTTATAATAAAATTTCTTTAAACTCCCTCCATTCCATATTTGATACTCCATCATCATCCTTTTTATTTTTAATCAATAGACACTATTGATTAACATCTCTAGTGAGGTGGTAAACTGCCATGAAAACCTTTTCCCTTTCGCTACTCCCCAAGGTGTAGAATATTTTCTCTAAGAAATTTATTCATTGCTCAGCTACTAGTGGATTTTTACCCCGATTTAATGTTGGTGGTTGTTGCCTCATAAAGTGATCTAACATTGATCCTCCACGCTTTGGAAGAGGGTGCTCCATATGGGTAATGTTATTATTCATAACCTGAGTGAGTTGTCTCAGTATAGTGATAAGCTGATCTGCACCAATTTCTTCCCCAGCTCCACTATAATTATCTTGAGTAGGAGGAAAATCCCTACATGGAGTGTGTGCATTGATACAGTTTCCATTCTTTCCACTAGGTTCCATTTCTAAATAATGGTATAAACTACTTTAGTTTATGAATCGAAACACATAATTAGAAACTTGTAAAATAGTTAACATAAATTGAATAGTTTATGGATATAATCCATAATCATAAAAATGTTTTCTTTAAGGAAGTATATACTCATAAACCCTTCAGAATGTTTTGTAAAGAAAATGAGAATTATCTTATGAATATCCCCCAGGAGTGTCGTAACCAAGGGTGCAGTAAGGCCTGTTTTCCTGCACCACTTCCCATTCGAGTCTAGATCAAAGCGGTGTTTTCAGTTTTTTTCTCCAGGGTACATCTGTGCCAGAGCCTCCTCTACTGGATCGTATCCAGATAGAGATGTATTGTTTTTAAAACTCACAAAATATCTACAATACCAAAATTCTAGGAAGTTCTTCTATACTAATCCTCAAATTCTATCTTAGGGTAACGTGCTCTAATAAGATTTTATCAAAATATAGATTCCAAGGTTTGTACGAAACTTCCTCTGATACCAACTGTAACGCCCCGACCCCAGAAGCCTAGAGTCAGTGAATTATTATGTATCATTGTAATGATCACAAAAGATCCAGTCTCAAAAGACCGATTAGTTTATTAGCCTTGGAAATACTAGATACATTCATAAGGTTTACATTACATCGTAAAATGGAAAACTAAAACAACATTGTTTCCATAGAAAACACTGAGATCCCAAAGACTATCCTTGCAGGTCAATAATAATATACTTCATCACATCTTGGAATAAATAGAACATAGAAAGAGGTGATCTTAGATGCCCACTAAAGATAACAATATAGCGGAAAATTTCATAAATAAGCATTAACATTTAAGGAAATGTGTAAGACTAAAAAAAATCCTTTTAAACATGAAATTCATCATAATATGGTAACGATAAAATCCAATAATTCCATTTACTTATTCACGTGGATATTCTACTATTTGAATAATCACATGCAATATCAATAGCCAATTTTATAATAATGGAATGCATAATTCCAGACTTTCATAACCACATATTCAAGGCCTTGTTCCAAGACTAAAAATAATATTTTTTCAAGGCCTTGTGCCAAGAAAATAGTTTGTATCATGAGACATACTGATGCATCGGGGAGCTATAGAGGACTATACCCGTCACTTAATAAGTCCAATGCATTCCTCATATGAAATAGTTTAAACGTAACATAAACATTCGTATTAAAACTAGCATACGAAATGTCAATAATTTATCTATAAACCATGAATGGTATAAAATAACACATGAACAGTCAAACAAATCACAAACCCTTCAAAAAAATATCGATGTTTTGTATCATAATAAATTAACTTCAAACAAGCTTAAAATAAATCAAAGGATGTTGACATAGATGAAATCAAAACATTTTTTAGAGAAATATCTCCTTTTATTTTGAAATCATTTAATAATTTTTTTTAAAATTATTCTTGTAAGCATTTGTGGGAAGCTTGGATGACGTTATAATGGCGGAAAATAGCCACACCCACTGCATAAGTAAAAAAACATTCTGACCTTAAATTTGTCGAGTAGGTAAAAAAATACCTTGTTTGGAAAAGGATGGAAAGATTCCTTTCAAAACATATAAGGTCAAATAAGAGTATAAATGACTTTAACCCATTTTCTAGTAAATATTAAAAATATTTTGAAATATATTTTTAAGAAGCATGTATGTGGATGATAAAGAGGTCCCAGTAGATAATTACGTACAAACAACCTCAGATAATAAAGAGATTGTGAAATTAACCTGTAACTTGTTCTTTTCCTTGTTTGAGGGTAGGTTAACCTCATGTATAATGGTGAATTAATTGTTATTAAGTTATACAAGAACTATATACATTAATATGATATCATATATGACCTTCTAATATTGCTTTGTTAATGATATTTCAGTAGTATCATCGTTTCAGGTGTTAACTGATTCCTTTTCCTTTTTATGTTCTGTTACGTAAGTAATGTTTGTTATGGATAGGATTTATCTTATTAATATTCAGAATGTTATTATGTATTTAAACATTATTTTTAATTATCAAATTAAAATTAGTCTTGAATGGATACAATGGGGAATGAATCTCATCGCGTTCGTGGAGACGGTAATCCGTACGTATGCACGAGCGACAATATCATTCTTTTGATATTAAAATGATATATAATTGGATGTTATATCATATAAAAAGAATAATTATATTGTTATATTTATAATTTACATCAATTATACATCATTATTATACCCATTCAAATAATAATGTATTGAATAACAACTACAACACAACATGGAGACAGTAAGTCGTACGTACGCTCGTATGGAGACATGTCATTCATAGAATGGATAAAATAATGAATATGGTTGTACCATTTTAATAATAATATCACAGTATATATAAGATACTGGCTTTATTATTTTAGAATGGAAACAACAAGGAAAGAGGAAGTGTAAGAAGAAAGGAACTTGAAAGAGGTGATGGAATATTTACCTCTTCTTCGGGTTCTTTATTTTGATTTGATTAAAAGGGATCCTTAGGTTGGATTTATGACTATATTAAGGAATCTATAGTGAAGGGAGAACATTATAGAGGATATTTGGGCAGGGTTTGGCTAAGCCAAATGGTTTTGAAGGTGTGAATAATATAGAAGGGGTAGTGCCCTTTTATAAGAGGGGTGAGGGGAACCTTAGGAAAATCTAGAAATATTATTTCATAATAAAATCATTTTCAGTTTCTAATGGTTAAAAAATAAATTATTTAATAGATAAGGTGGGTATGGGTTGAAAACCACTCAACCAATAGGTTTTAGACAGGTTTGGGTCACTATATTAACCTTATCTTTTAGATTTAACTCTTAATTAAATTGTTTGACATTTACCATGTCTCTTTGTATTTTTATATTATGTGGTTAATAAATATACTATAAAATTCAAAGTGAACCTAAAGTGGTTCATTAATGACATATATATTATCTTTTACTATTTTTAGATGAAACTTTGTTTTTGAGGAATATAATATCAATTATTAATATAATATTTGTTTTAACAACTCTTTTATGTCAATTTTGACACTATTTGTTATTTTATTTTTCCTAATTTCTTAACAGTAGTATTACTTCGAGAAAAATTCATATAACCAACCCTAAATTTTCTTATTAACCTATAAAATTATTTAAATTCATAGAAAGTCTCAAATTATATTTATTTTGAAATTTATAATATCAAATATTTTAATCTTTCATTAATACGGTAATTACTGCATCATCATTGTGTCATAAATAAATTTAAATATTTAATGTCTAAAAAATATAAATAAAATACAATTATGTAGAAAATATTTTTATCTTATTGATGAATATTTATAGTCTAATATATCTTATGTGTAGCCGTATATTAAAAAAATTTTAGTTATTAAAATTTGAATTTAACACTTTTAACTCTTCTTTGAATTAAATAATAATAAATGTCCTAATCTAATCCAAGTGGACCTAGAGGATCATATTTTATTCCTAAGATTGTTTTTGGTCGAGTTACACTTATCCAATAGAATTTGGACATGTGTTAGGGTAATAATAAAATAATGTTTACCCTTAATTACCCTATTTAGTTTTAACAACGGTAAATAAAAGTAAAACGTTACTATTTAACAAAAATTATTTTAATCTTATTGAACCACATTTTACTTACTTATATCAACCATGTCTCTTTGATTTTTGAAATTTAACTCACATAAGCGGTAAAATTATGTTTTATGTAAATTTAAAATGCTCCTAGGAGGTGGTTAAAAGACGGTAAAAAGTTTGATAAAATTTTTATATATCTAAAATTATTATAAATTGACTCCAATGAATTACATTGAAATTATATAGGTATTATGTATCTATTTTGACCTAAAAAAATTTACATAAATTAAATAATTATTTAAATAAATATTCTATTTTAAACTATAACTTAGTGTCTTTCACTATTCATCAAAAATTGAATGTTTTCAGAAAAATACCAAAAATTCACCCCATGCTAATTTTGATACTCCGAATCCAAAAATGATGTCCATTTTGAAAGAGAAAATTTATAAAATTTCAAAAAGTGGGTATTACAATTCATAACAGCTAGTTTTAATGGTTGTGGTGTGTTAGAACACGAAGTTGCATACAACACACACTATTGTATTATTCAAAGAGAAGAATACCATAGAATATTGGGGTGTTACATTATCCCTTCCTTCAAATAATTTCATCCTCAAAATTTCTAGAATATTACTGATAACAAGACTCAGGAGGTTCTTCATTATAAGTTCCTCGGGTTCCCACATTGCCTCTTCCATCTTATGGTTTCTCCATATAACTTTTACGAGATGAGTCGTCTGGTTTCTTAGCACTTGTTATCTTGTATCAAGAACCTTGAAAAGATCTTCGCAATAAGACAAATTGGGTTCCAGTTCTAATTCCTCATATGTGATTATATGTGTTGGGTCAGACATGTATTTTATCAATAGTGATATGTGCAATACATCGTGAACCTTGGGGAGTCTTGGAATTATTTACAAAAGGTAAGCTACAATCCCAATTCGTTCTAGAATTTTGAATGGTCTAATGTACCTGGGACTTAATTTTACCTTCTTACCGAAACGTATAACACCCTTCCATGGAGATACCTTTAAGAAAACATGATCTATTACCTGAAATTCCAAATTCTTCCTTCGGTTATCGGCATAGATCTTCGGCCTACTTTGAGTTGCTTTGATGTGGTTTTGGATTACCTTCACCTTTTTCGTCGTTTCCTCCACCTGTTCTGGGACTAAAAGTTTTCTTTCACCAACATCATCCCAAAAGGTTGGTGTGCGACATCTTTTTTCATATAACGCTTCATATGGTGTCATCTAAATACTTGAATGGAAGCTATTGGTATAGGAAAATTATCCTAGAGTTAAATATTGATCTCACATACCTTGAAAGTCAAGTGAGCATGATCTCAACATGTCTTCAGTTTGGAGGTGGTAGGCAGTGCTCAAACGAAGTTCAACATCCAAGGACTTATGAAGACTTTTCCAGAATCATGATGTAAAATGTGGATCACGATTAGAAACAATCGACAGTGGTACTCTATAAAGTCTTAAAACATCATTAATATATAGTCTTGCTAAATTTTCAAGTGGTAAATCTCCTCTTATAGTAAGAAAATGTGATAACTTGGTAAGATGATAAAAAATGACCCATATTGCATCGTTCCTTCATGGAGTCTTTGGTAATCTTATGACAAAGTCCATCATAATATTATCCCATTTCCACTCAGGTATGGGAAGAGGTTTCAAGACTCCTCCAGGTTGTTTTCTTCCAGCTTTCATTTATTGAAAAACCATACATCTTGAGACAAAATCAGTAATCTCCTTCTTCATGTTGTCCCACCAAAAATGTTCCTTCAAATATCTATACATTTTGGTGCTTCGAGGGTGTATAGAGAAATTTGAACTATGAGCATCATCCAACAAATCTCTTTTTAGATAAGGTATATTGGGAACACAAAGCACTACTGGAAATCGGATCTTTCCCAACACTTCTATACCAATGGTTTGTAAAAACAGTTGGTATAGGCACCCTTTCCCAACGGTTCTCCCAAACCGTTGGGAAAGGGAGCTCAAAACACCCCTTTCCCAACGGTTTTGGAGAACCATTGGGAAAGGGGTGGGTCTTTCCCAATGGTTCTCCCAAACCGTTGGGAAAGGGAGCTCAAAACACCCCTTTCCCAACGGTTTTGGAGAACCGTTGGGAAAGGGGTGGGTCTTTCCCAACGGTTCTCCCAAACCGTTGGGAAAGGGAGCTCAAAACACCCCTTTCCCAACGGTTTTGGAGAACCGTTGGGAAAGGGGTGGTTCTTTCCCAACGGTTCCCCCAAACCATTGGAAAAGGGAGCTCAAAACACCCCTTTCCCAACGGTTTTGGAGAACCATTGGGAAAGACCCAACCCTTTCCCAACGGTTCTCCAAAACCATTGGGAAAGGGTGTCCCAAAATCCAGCTACACCCCAAAAAAAATATGCACCTATCCCAACGGTTTTGCGAACCGTTGGGATAGGTTCTTCGATTTTTTTTCTAGGTCTACTGCCCGAGGACATTATATAAATCTAAATTTTAAATAATTATTATAATACATATATATATTTATGAAATTATGTTTAAAAAAGTCATATTAGGTTAGCGGTTAAGTCGTTCTATTATAAACGAAGGGTTCAGGGATCAAATCACACCGAATGTATTTTTTTTGAAATACATATACCAACGGTTTTATATCCGTTGGAATAGATTTTCATATTACCTATGCCAACGGTTTTCAAAACTGTTGGGATAGGTCTATACCAACGGTTTTCCCAAAACCGTTGGTATAGACCTATCCCAACGGCTTACTTCGCCACGGTTCTCCAAACTGTTTGTATAGGCTATTCCAATGGTTTGGAGGCCTATACCAACAGTTCCAAACCGTTGGTATAGGTTAGTTTTCCAGTAGTGAAGTCTCTCCCCAAATTTCAAAATTCCATCTTCATATACGATGTCACTCAATCTCTCATCATTCACACCTTTAATCTTCTTTTGAAACACCTCATCATCAGCCTGAGAAATCTTTATCCTTTCTAGTAAAGATGGTTTGGAAACCATTTAAAAAAGTATTGATGTTTTACCTTCCATGATTATTACCATATCCTTTTTACTAGATCCATGAAAATAAGATCCCTTTGAACTCTCATCTTGTTCAAAACTCCATGGTATTTTCTGCTCAAAGCATCTACCACCTTATTTTACTTCGTCGGGTGGTAGTGTATCTTGAAATCATAATCCTTGAGTAGTTCAAGTCATCTACTTTGCCTCATGTTTATTTCTTTATTTGAGAAAATATACTTCATACTCTTGTGATCAGTATAAATCTCACATTTTTCACCATAAAGATAGTGTCTCCAAATCATCAAAGAAAATATTACAGCTTCTAACTCAAGATAATGAGTAGGATAGTTATTCTCATGAATTTTTTGCTGTTGTGATGCCTAGGCAATAATCCTATCATTCTGCATAAGGACACAACCAATTCGTTTTTTTGAAGCATCACTATAAATAACAAACCCATAATTGCCCAATTATAGAGTCAATATAGGATCATTGACTAATATTCTCTTCAATTATTCAAAACATTCTTCACATTCTTTTGTCAAAACAAATTTCACCCCTTTAAGTGTGATCTTGGTTATTGGGTTTGCCAATCGGGCAGAATTCTAGATGAAACTCCAATAATAACCTACTAAACTAATAAAACTGCGTACCTTAGTTATATTTGTTGGTGCTGGACATTATTCGATTTCTATTTTATTAGAAGGATCAACGGAGATTCCATTCTTAGAGATGATTTGGCCAAGAAGATAAATCTTCTGAAGCCAGAATTCAAACTTGCTAAACTTTTCATATAATTCATGTCTTCTAAGAGTCTTCATGATAATGAACAAGTGAATTTTATGATATTCATATATTTTGGAGTATACCAAGATATAATCAATAAATACCACTACAAAGTCATCAAGATATTCCTTGAAAACTCTATTCATTAGATCCATGAACACAGAGGGTGCATTAGTAAATCCAAAAGGCATTACTGAAAACTCGTAATGCTCGTACCTAGTTCAAAATACTGTTTTTAGAATGTCTTCCTTCTTCACACACAACTGATGATATCCAGATTTCCGATAAATCTTTGAAAAGTATTGATCTCCATGAATTTGGTCAAATAAATCATCAATGAAAGGTAGGGGATACTTGTTCTTTATTATTGTAGAATTGATCTCCCTGGAGTCAACGCAAAACCTCGTAGATCTATCTTTCTTCTTAACAAAAAGGACAGGGGCTCCCCATGGAGAAACACTAGGGAGAATAAATTCCTTATTACTCAATTCATCTAGTTGTTTCTTTAGTTCCATTAATTCCAGATTGTCCATTTTATAAGGGGTCTTAAATATGGTCCTTGAACCAGAAATTAAATCAATGGAAAACTCAATTTCTCATTCTGGAGGATGTCCAAGTAAATCCTCTGGAAACACATCAACATACTCTTAAACAATAGGTACATCCTCTATTTGAACATTCCTTTCCTCACGCACAGTTATTTCATTCTCCTCCTCCCCAATAATTGAATTTAGTTGAGCTATTGGGGGTGGATCTAGATAAGAATTAGGTGGTGACATTTCTACTCTAAAGATAAGGTAATATTTATCATCATAAAAAATTGTAACCTCCTTCTTCTTACAATAAATTTTCTCATCATGGTCCGAAAGCCAATCCATACCAAGGATTATATAAAAATCAATCATGGGTATGATGATGATATCAATAGATAAAGAACATTTATATGCCCTAATAGGGACTGATTGACAAAACATTGTTGCAATGATACTTCCCTTGGGAGTTTTTACTGACAACTCCCTTGTTAAATCAAATTGGAAATATCTAACTTTATTATAAAATTGGGAAGATATGAAACAATGTGATGATCCAACATTAGATAAAGTGTTTTCTAAACTTCAGGAAACAATTAAATTACCTGCCATTACATCTTTCAGAGCTTCAACCTTAGTAGTAGTGATAGGAAAAGATTGGCTTGATCCCTTGGACTTTTCTGAGGTATGTTCCTTTGATTCTTAGGTCATTCATTTTCATAATACCCCCTTTCTATATAAATTTTAGCATTCAAAATTGAAAACCTCTTTCTTCCCCTTGCAATCACGAGCTTGGTGGACTTTTTCAATACACTTGTAACAGACGCCCATTCCATTTAGGAAAGTATCAGGGTGTTTCTTCCCACATTTTCTATAGGATGGATATTCAACTTTTCCCTTCTTCTCCGTATTTCTATTTTTAGAGTGTTCAGCAGATCTCTTCTTCTCTTTATTTTCATTAAAGTCACAATACTTAGAAAATTATTTTTCTATCTTGATAGCACATGAGACAATATCTTTGTACAATAAGAAGGATTGTGAGACTAATTATAGATGGAGAAATGGTTTTACACGATCAAAGAATCGATAAATATTACTTCTTGTGTTATGTATATAATTTGTAGCATGTCTCGCTAACCTTGTAAAGTTAGCTTCATACTTTGCAACATTCTCATCCTCCTTTTGCATCAGACTCAGAAATTGTCTTTCCATATCCGCTCGATGGTCATGAGGAAAGTATTTTTCTAAGAAAATTTCTTTAAACTCCCTCCATTCCATATTTGATACTTCATCATCATTATTTTTGTTTTGAATCAATGACCACTATTGATCAGCATCTCCAGTGAGGTGGTAAACTGCCATGAAAACATCTTACCTTTCGCTACTCCCCAAGGCGTGGAATATTTTCTCTAAGGAATTTATTCATTGCTCAACTACTAGTGGATTTTTACCACCATTGAATATTGGTGTTTTTTGACTCATGAAACGATATAACATTAATCCTCCATGCTGTGGATTAGGGTGATCCATACGGGTAAGGTTATTATTCATAACCTGAGTGAGTTGACTCAGTATGGTGATAAGCTGATCAGCACCTGTTGCTTCACCAGCTCCACTATAATTATCTTGAGTAGGAGGGAAATACCTACCTGGAGTGTGTGCATTGATATGGTTTCCATTCCTTCCACTAGGCTCTATTTCTAAAAAATGTCATAAACTAGATTAGTTTATGAATCTAAATACACAATTCCAAACTTTTAAAACACTTAACATAAATTTAAAAGTTTATGGATATAATCTATAATCATAAAAAATGTTTTCTTTGAGGATGTATATACCCATAAAACCTTCATAATGGTTTTTAATGAAAATGATAATTATCCTAAGCATATCCCCCGGGAGTGTCGTAACCAAGAGTGCAACAAGGCCCGTTGTTCTACTCCAGTTCCCATTCGAGTCTAGCTCAAAGCGGCGTTTTCAGGATTTACCCCTAGGTACATCTGTGCCAGAGCTGCCTCTACCTTCTCATATCTAGATAGAGATGTATTGCTTTAAAAACTCACCAAATATATACAATACTAAAATTCTAGGAAGTTCTTCTATACTAATCCTCAAATTCTATCTTAGGGTAATGTGATCTAATCAGAGTTTATCAAAATCCAGATTCCAAGGTTTGTACTAATCTTCCTATGATACGAACTATAATTCCCCAACCCCAGAATCCCAGAGTCGGTGCATTATTACGTATCATTGGAATGATAACAAAAGATCAAGTCTCGAAAGACCGATCGGTTTAGTTGCCTTGGAAATACTAGATACATTCATAAGGTTTACATTAAATTGTAAAATGGAAAACTACAACAACATTGTTTCCATAGACAACACTGAGATCCCATAGACTATCCCTATAAGTCAGTCATAATATACTTTTTCACATCCTAGGAAAAATAAAACATAGAAAGGGGTGAGCTTAGTTGCTTTATAAGGATAACAATATAGAGGAAACATTCATAAATAAGCATAAACATTTAAGGAAATGTATAAGACTAAAACAAAAGCCCTTTAAACATTAACCTCAGCATAATATGGAAAAGATAAAATCAAATAATTCTATTTACTTATTCACATGGATCTTGTCAAATAATCCTATGCAATATCAATAGACACTTTCTTAATAATGGAATGCATAATACCAGACTTTCACAACCACATAGTTAAGGCCTTGTACCAAGACTAAAACAAAGATTTTGTCAAGGCCTTGTTCCAAGACACTAGTTTGTCTCATGAGACCTACCGATTCATCGAGGAGATATAGCGGGCTCCACCTGTCTCTTACTAAGTACAATGCATTCCTCATATGAAACGGTTTAAGCATAACATAAAAATTTGTATTAAAAATAGCATACAAAATGTCAATAATTTATCTATAAACCATGAATGGTATAAAATAAAACATTCATATTCAAACATATCACAAAAACTTCAAATCAATATAGAAGTTTTTTTATCATAATAAATTAACTTCAAACAAGCTTAAAATCCATCAATGGATGTTGACATAGATGAAATCAAAACCTTTTTTAAAGAAATATCTATTTCTATTTTGAAATAATTTCAGAAAAAAATTCTTTTAAAAAAATTCTTATAAGCTTCTAAGGGAAGCTTTGACAATGTTATAATGACATAAAATAGCCGCACCCACCGTATAAGTTAAAAAAACATTCTTACCTTAATTTTGTCGAAAAGGTCAAAAAGTACCTTGTTTAGAAAATGACAGAAAGATTCCTTTAAAACATATAATGTCAAATAAGGGTATAAATGAATTTAACCCATTTTCTAGTAAATAGTAAAAATGTTTTGAAATACATTTTTAAGAAGCATTGATGTGGATGATATAGAGGTCCCAGTAGATAATTATGTATAAACAACCTCGAATAATAAAGAGATTGTGAAATTAACCCTTACCTTATTATTTTCTTTGGTCGAGGGTTCACTAAACTCCTATATAATGGTGAAATAATTGTTATTAAATTATAAAATAACCATATACATTAATATGTTATCATATGTGATCTTCTAATATTTCTTTGTTAATGATATTTCATTAGTATCATCGTTTCAGGTGTTAACTGATTCATTTTCCTTTATATGCTTTGTTACATAAGCAATGTTTGTTATATATAGGATGTATATTATTAATATTCAGAATTATATTATGTCTCTAAACATTATTTTTAATTATAAAATGAAAATTAGTCTTGAATGGATACAATGGGGAATGAATCTCATCGTGTTTGTGGAGACAGTAATCTGTACGTACGCACGAGCGACAATATCATTCTTTTGATATTCAAATAATATATAATATGATGGAATATCACATATAAATAATATTTATCATGTTATATTTACTATTTACATCAATTATACATCATTACTATACCCATCCAAATAATAATGTGTTGAATAACAACTACACCACGACGTGGAGTCGGTAAGTCGTACGTACGCACATATGGTGACATGTCATTCATAGGATGGATAAAATAATGAATATGGTTGTAATATTTTTATAATAACATCACAGTATATATAGTATACTTGAGTTATTATTTTATAATGGAAACAACAAAGAAAGAGGAAGTGGAAGAAGAAAGGAACGTCAAAGAGATGATGAAATATTTACCTCCCCTTCGGGTTCTTCCTTTTGATTTGATCAAAAGGGCGCCATAGGTTGGATTTCAGACTTAAATAATGACTCTAGGATTAAGGGAGGATAGTTGAGAGGATATTTGGGCTGGGTTTGTCCGAGCTAAATGGCTTTGAAGGTGTGAATTAGAGAGAAGGGGGAGTCCCCTTTTATAAGAGGGGTGAGGGGCACCATAAGAAAATCTAGAAATATTATTTTATAATAAAATAATTTTCGGTTTCTAATTCTCAAAAATAAATTATTTAAAGGCTAAGGTGGGTATGGGTCGAAAACCACTCAACCAATAGGTTTGTTATAGGTTTGGGTCACTATATTAACCTTATCTTTTAGATTTAAATCTTAATTAAATTGTTTGACATTTACCACATCTCTTTTTTTATATTATATGGTTAAGAAACATACTATAAAATTCCACGAGAAGCTCAAGTGGTTAATTAATGAAATATATAATATTATTTAATACCTTTGGCCGAACCTTAGATTTTTAGGAATAGAATATCAATTAATAATATAATATTTCTTTTAAAAATCCTTTTATGTCAATTTTGACACTATTTGGTATTTTGTTTTTGATAAATTCATAACAACATTATTACTTAAAAAAACTCTTCAAACCAACCCTAACATGTAATATTAACCTATAAAATAATTTTAATTCCTAAAAAGACTCAACTTACATTTATTTGGATATTTATAATATCAATTGTTTTAATCTTTCATTAATACGGTAATTACTACATCATCATTGTGTCATAAATAAATTTAATTATTTAATGTCTAAAAAATATAAATAAAATATTATTATATAGGAAATATTTTTAACTTTCTAATTCATATTTATAGTTGATTTTATCTTATGTCTAACCCTATATTAATAATGGTTTTGTTATTAAACTTTGAATTTAACACTTTTAACTCTTCTTTGAATTAAATAATAAAAAATGTCTTAATCTAATCCAGGTAAACCTAAAGGATCATATTTTATTCCTAAGGTTGTTTTTGGTCTAATTAAACTTATCCAATAAAATTAGGACATGTTTTAGGGTAATAATAATATCATTTTTACCCTTAATTACCCAATTTACTTTTAACCGTGGTAAATAAAAGAAAAACGTAATTATTCACCAAAAATTATTTTCATCTTATTGAACCACATTTTTATTACTGATATAAACCATGGATCTTTTATTTTTGAAATTCAACTCGCAGAAGTGGTAAAATTAAGTTTTATGTAAATTTTCAAATGCTCCTAGGAGGTGGGTAAAAGACGGTAAAATGTTCGATAAAATTTTTCTATATATAAAAGAATTTTAAACTGACTCTAATTAATTAAATTGAAATTTTATAGGTATTATGAATCTATTCTGACATAAAAAAGTTTTAAATAAAATAAATAATTATTTAAATAAAAATTCTATTTGAAACTATAACTCAGTGTTTTTCACTATTCATCAAAAATTGAAAGTTTTCAAAAAAAAAAACCAAAAAATTACCCTAAGCTAATTTATATATTATAAATACAAAAATGAAGTCCATTTTTAAAGATAAAATTTATAAAATTTTAAAAAGTCGGTATTACTATTCATAACGGCTAGTTTGATTGGTTGTGGTGTGTTAGAACTCAAAGTTGCATACAATGCACGCTATTGTATTATTCAAAGAGAAGAGTGTCATGGAAGCTTGGGGTGTTACAATATTATTGTTTTAAAAACTAGTTATTCATATTTTAATGATGTGTTTTGTATGAACATGTTGATTAAAAAAACATAAAATTCTAAAAATACTAGTTTCCTTTTTTAATAACTATTGAACATTTCTTGGGTTTTGGTTAAGTAGAATTATTTGGTTTCATTATCATGTTTTCAGAAGAAAATCATGTATTTTCATTATTATCTAAAATATTTATAAACCCATGAAAAATATATAACCTTGGTTAATAGGTTTCATCAATGGTGATGTAATATTATGGTTTCATAAGCTGGAAAGTATAGTTTAATTTTTTATCCATGAAATATCTTTTATAATATAATTATTTATTAACATAGTATTGGTGAATTAAATAAAAAATAATTTTATTTTTTATGGGTAGCTTGGGTATTATGCCTTTTTATATTTCATTGATTAGTTAAGACATATTTTTCATTTAACTTCCATTTAAATAATTGTATGTGAATTCTTATAGTTAATTTGACATGTTGTGTGCATCAATATAATATATTCTCAGCAGGATCTTCAAACCGGGCCTGATTCTGAAAAAAAAACAGAATGTAACATTGGCTACATATCAGACTCTGAAACCTAGGACTAGGAAAGATACTTATGAGAAAAAGAAGGAAAAGATGGACTATGTTCCTAATGTTGAGAGGATTCTGAGTACAGGATGCTCAAAGCCCCAAGCTGAGAAAGGGCCAGCCAACTCTAATCTGGTTTCTTCGGTGAAAAAACTGCATAGTGTGCAGTGCAGGGATGTTGATCACACCATTTCTCCTTCAAAATATGTTAATTCTTCTTCTAATACTGATCTTGTTTCTCCTGTACTAGGACATTTGGAGCCATCAGCAGGGGCTGGAATCATGACTCCTTCGGGGGGAGTGTATTGTGAATCTCAGATTTCCAATATGCAGGTACCTGTTTCAACAGAGAATGAAGATGACAAAATAGAAATAGGGGATTACAAGTGGCAACAAGCAAGAACAAGAAGCCAAAAGAAAAAGCAAAGAAAGGAAGAAATGAAGAAGAAGAAGGAAGATGATAAAACTTCCAGCTCTGATGAAGATATTGAAACGCTATTGCAGCAAGCTCAGAAGATTTCAGACCGCTATTCTAGAGGAAGAGGTCAGGGGTGTCTCAGCGGAAAAATGTGGAATGAACTAAGATCACAAGAACGCAAAATCGGTGACAAGATAAGGAAAAATATTGGTCCCCAAGGGAGGGAACTTTAATATAAAAATATAATATATTCTTTGTTATATACTTTTTTATTATATTCCTTGCATTATTATTGATTATTAAAACATTTACACCTAATTTTATGCGATATAATTATGTTTTGGTTATTTTACATACTATATTTTTTTTCTATTATTATATTTCAAACTGTAAAACAATTATTCTCTTAAGAAATTACTTTTTCATTATTTAGATTATGATTTTTTTTGTTAACATCCATTTTATAATTGGATTTGGGAATTGATTCATAGACATGATATATATAAAAATAATCATCAATTATATCATCCTATCATTGTGGAAAGTATTTTATAAATTTATAGAGTTATTACCCTATTATTTTCATTTTAAATTTTAAGCATGAATTAGTCTATTAGTCATGTTTTTTTATACAGAATTTGTATAATGACTTATTATATTGTGATGAATTCTTTCAGATATATATATATATACATGTGTTCTTTTTCATTTAGAGTGCATTATGACCAACATATTTGGATGGTTTGTGTACAAAATACACACATGGAGATGTAAGGGTATATAGGTACACATTAATTAAATATCAAAAGTGATTATCTATTCAATATTCCCTAATTCAAGAGGATGTATCTTTTCTCCTTATATATTTTCCACTTTAGTTTTAACCAAGAGTATATAATCCCCTTATTAGTTTATCTCCCCTCCTAAGAGAATATTTAGACTATCATAATATGAAAGTTTCCTCTATGTTACTAACAAAAAAGATAAAATACCATTTATTGTTTTCTAGGAATGATTAATGTATCTATACATAGGTTTAGACCCTCTGGTTTTGTTGAGTTAATTATTTTTGAATATATTTAACCTATAATTAAACTTATTTCTAGTTTCATGAAATATTTGACTGTTGTCTATGAAGAATTAATTTTTTATTTTATATGTAAATTTTTAGTACCTTTATTATTCATGTACTAGAAGTTTTCTATACTTGAGAGGATAGTTTTGGTGATGGATTAATTTGTATTATTACTCATACCTTTTCTATGAGAATTCGTTGGGAATATTGTTTCACTTAATATAATTTAGGTATATAACTATACACATGTATTTATTTATGTGCATTATGAATTTTTTATACATGGATGTCACATTTTAATGTTCAATACTCTATAAGAAATTAGAGTATTAGAAACATGATTTTGATAGAGGAGTGTTGGTTATATCATCATATTATCCTATTCTATTATTTTACCATCATGGATTCTTGATTATGTTTCCAGTTTTCATTATGTATATGATTGGGTTGATTTTATTTATGGTTGTTTGTAATCATATAGTTTTAATTTTTTTTATTGTTTTATTATTATACTAGGTACCTCAAAAATATGGTACAATTTTGGAAATTTATAACATATATGGGTTATCACGAATTTTTAACAAAATATAGAATTTATAAATTGTAATATTTTAAGTGGGGAAATCATTTCACAATGGTAAATAGATACTTGTAGTTACATTATCCTGCCCATGGAGTTTAGGGAATTTCCTTTGAGTAAGTGATGTTGTAGTTCTGGTTCACTTTTGGTATTTGTGTTTGGTCAGTACATGTGGTATTAGAGTTACATTTTTGGGGTTTTTTTTTATTTTATATACAGTAAATAGGCTTTTAATAACGTCAAAAGTAACCCATAAAAAGAAAAAAAGAAAAACTATATATTAGATGCTCATGTTAATAGGGAATATCCGAGTATTAAATAGGAACCAGAAGTATATGTGATATTTTTTTGGAATGTATCAAGTGTTATATAAATGAACTTGAGAAGTATTATAGTGATTATCCTAGAGTTGAAATGTTCATTGGTTCCTTTATTATATATATAGTATAAATTAAGGATATGTGAGTTGTAAATTATTTTAGGACTATTTCATGTGAACAAATTTATTTAATTATTAAAACAATTATTAGTGTTTTTTGAATAATTTTATTGGTAATGTAACTCATTAATGTTACTTATATTTGGTTCATAGTTATTAATAACTTTTCCCCTTATTATTATTGTGAAACTAAACATGTTTTATAATTATATTAGTTTAAATGGTTTATTGAAAATTCACTAATTTTTATCAAGTGAATAAAATAGTTTTATATCAATGTGTTTAATTGTTACTCATGACCTATTCACTGATTAGTGAGATACTAGTTGTTTTTTATATATGTATGTTTAAATTTTATGTGAAATGTATTTAATGAATTTATATTTTTAAATATTATTAAAAATTACAAATGGTTGTATATTTTAATGTAAACTAGGAAGTTTTATTCGAAAAAAATATTTGAAAAAATCACTTGGTTTTTGTGAAACCATGGATTTAGAAATTTAAAATTCATTTTAATTTTGGAAATAAAATGGATTCTTCTATAAAACCATCAAAAAAATTAAGGAATTTTGAATTTTGTGGAAATAAAGAAAAAAAATCCTTGGCTAATTCCTATGGTGGGGAGCACTATGAGACTTGGATTCATGTGATCAACTTTACATTGGGAATATTAATTATAGTTGTCTATATATTTGTGCTCAAAATTACATAATTTTTGGGTATACTTTAATTGTTTTGATTTTTGCATCATAAACATGGACATAACCTTGATTGTGTAATAATATCAAGATAAGATTTTAGATACAACCCAATGAAATTAATCATTCAATATAAAATACCTCACATATATACCCCAAATAGATTACATAATGATTAAATATGTAAAAACATTTAAAAACCTTTATGTGATTATTGAGATACCATTGTAATTGACAGTTACTTCTTTATGTAACTCTCAAAATAGCAAAAAGTTATGAATAATTTCATAGGATAGATCTTGAATCGCACATTAAATGAATATAATTGGAAATTAATTTACTTTTAAGTGAGATAAACATAATAGATAACCTTAAAATTTCAATGTTAATTGAGCATACTAGGTATCTTACTTGTTTTAGAGGTAAATTAACATAATTGTTAACACCCTAACATCAAAATAGACTTGAACCTAAAATGCAACCACATCAAATTCTAGAAAATGAGTATTATAGGTAAATTAATCATTCCTTAGAGAAATATAAACATTGGTAACATTATCTCTATAGAGGATAGAAGCTTATGGTTAATATTTCATATTCGTAACCTCCTTAGTTATGAGGGAAATTAATATTATAGGGATCCTCCTCTATCTATATTGAAATGAGCTCATAATTCTATACAACTCAAAGTATTAACATTGAGTCTCACCATAAATAACTATAAAAGGAAACATAAATATCATTCTTATAATAAATTTTTAGAAGTAAAAAAACCACATCATATTATAATTCATATAAGATGAAATTAATAAAATATCAGGATAAAAATCACATTCGAAATCATGGAAATTTTAAATGAAATTTTAACTCATGATTCATATTTCATTTTTAATTAAAAAAATTTTAAAAAATATTCAATACCTATATATTGAATTTATATATCATACAATTTGCATCCATAAGAACACATATAATATTGATGAATTTTTTATCACTAAGGGTTATTTATCGATAATAATTTTAATTAAAATATAAAATTTCCAAAATATTAAAAATAAAATCTTATGAAATGATATAATTAGTACAACATTAAGTAATAAAATTAAAAAATCTATAACAAAAAAATTAAATCAAAGTTTATTTGGGGAAAAATAACTCTTTAATTCAAGGAAACGATTTTATTTCCTCCCTAAATTATAATCATTTATAGGAAACTATAAAATTAAATATTTAATTATAATAAAATAGATATAAATAAATATTGGGTGACATAATTTATTGATATAACTCATGTATAATTTTATCTAAATTTATAAAAATCCCTCACTGTCAAAATTACTAACTATTCCCACGTCTCTATACCTTTAGTTTACGAAAATTGTTGTCATATTATTGTTTAATATGAGCATAAAACCACCATGATCAATAATTCCTCAATAAATTGTGTGTAATCCACCCCTCTATTCTCCCCAGTGATCACCATTACTCTTTTTTTATTATTTTATTCTTTAACATCAAATTGGTGAGTACCAAATACATTATATATTCTGTCAATAATCATTTTAATTTATATATAATTATCAACCACAAATAAAAATATTTTTGGGTCATGATTTTTCCGGATTGATTGAATGAATCTTAATTTATATTATATTTTTTTATAGTATTTCATAATATATGTTATCATAGTTGATGTATTTTTTAATTTAGTTACTCACTAATTCTACCTAAATTCAATATATGGAAATTTATTGTGTTATATATATTATGTTATTATATAACTAATTATTATATTAATTTTTTTGTTAAATTATCAGGGAGTTATGATATAATTAATTTTATTTTTTTATTTATATTATTGATTGATTAAAATTTATAAATACATAATTTCAGTTTAATGTGGTGTGAATTAAATGAATAATAATTTTGGAAATTAATGAAAGTCCCTTTAATAGTCATTCTTTGCCAATATTTATTTTAATATCATATAGTAGTTAATATTTATTGCATTTATTATAATTCTTATGGGTCACTAATAGTTTATATAAATTATAGAATATCTCATCTCATATTCTTATTTTGGCTAGCTACTAGTATGTTTTGTTGAATTTTATAGAGGATCCCACTTACAAAATAATTTGCTTCCCCCTTTCCATTTTCCTCATCAATTCCCCTCACTATAATGTTTTTTTAAATTATAAATTTGGTTCCCTTTGGTTTAACTTCTATTCAGCATAAATTCATCATTCTTACAATATTTTTTAGGTTAAATCATCCAGTTATGTTAGTTTTCTTCATGCTTTCTTTTATTTTAACCATATCTTTCTGCATTATAGTGCCCTAGATTGTGAATATCCTAAAACAAAATTTAATTACCTTACGTATGGTTATGAATCAAAATAAATAGAACAAATATTATTTTATGTGAAGGATTTTTATAAATGAGTTGTGATTTTATTTGAATTTTATGAGTTATAAATGAGATATATATTTTTAAAAGTGGCATTTACTTATTTCTAGATGTTTGAAAACATAAATTCATAGACTCTAATTGTGTTTCAAAACATAAAATTAGGGGATAGATCATTGTCAATGAGGAATAGTTCATCATTATCATGGTGATGGGTAGCTCTCTAGGCCATGCAAGGTTAAAAGAAATGAGAAACCGAAAAATCAATGTTCTATAATGTGAACCATTTCCTTACTAATGGTTCTTTGGATTGCACTCATGGAGTGCCATTTCATTTCTCATTTCCATGGGCATGGTGAGGTGTATAGTACCATGAACACACCATATCATATTTAGTGTACCATTTGAAAAATACCTAATTGATTACATTGCATGACATGATTGATACCCCATTATTTGAATTTTTATGTTAGAAATGTGATTAATGATAATAAATGCTCATTATTATATAATAAATGTGTTTTTTTGTAATTGAATTGGATTTTATATATTGTTTAATGTATTATTATTACTCGTTGATAAAATGATTTAAATATTATGGTTTTATAAATAAATTATTGTGTTATCGCATGGAATCGAATTATGTAATTAGGGATATAGGGGAAAAAATAATGTTTTTTATTATTTCCAATGGTCTTTTTCCATTTTCATGTGGAACATTTTACCACAAAATATGTTTTTTAAGTGATGTATTCATGTATATTAATTGTTTTTATATATAGAAATGGCGAGTGATTTAGAGTGAATTTTACAATATTATTTCAATAATTTTTAAAGTGATTAATTGTAAGTTAACATGTATCATTCCCATTAATAAATTTTTTATTTTGAAATGATATTTGGTTTTTAAAATAAAACATGGTTTCTTTCCTTATTTTTTTGGAATAATTTTTTTCATGAATTATGATATGATATTGTACATTGAAATTTAATAATTCATGATTTTTATTGGACTAATATAATTATTCTAAGTATTACTTTGTTTTAATTGGTTTTATTCTTATTATTTTAATAAATATGTTACGCTATGGTGGTTATTATCACTATATAAGATGATGATTAATTCTTAGATGTCTTCATACAGTCAATATTTTATTTCTTATTAATCATTAAACATGATAATCCTATGTATGAACACCTTATGAATATATTAGTTTATGATCCTAGTTGATGATTTTTTTTATTTTCATTTCCTATATTAAGAAATGACCTAACATAATAATATAATTTTTATGTTTCTATATGTTTTTGTAAAAGAATGTGGGGATTATATAGATACCTAATTTTAATGAGATTTTTAAGTTCACATACTACATTTTTTATTGATATGACTTAGACCATGTTGGTTTAACATGAAATGTCTCTTCACTTTTAAAGGAATAAAATTTTACAAATAATTAGCATTTGAAATCATTATTTTTTAATCTAAATTTAGAAATCTATCTTTAACTAATCATTGGAACATGTTGGTAATTTATGGACATGATTAGATGAATGTATCATACCTGAAGAGATAAATTTGAGTAATTCCTAGTTTAAAAACTCTATATGAACCAAATAACCAACCCCTATTTGAACCAAATTACCTAACCTAAAAATTAACAAATGACTGAATGACCTATCTAAAAGTAAACCAAACGAAATAATTCAAATTAGTAAATTGAAAAATGAACCAATCTAAAATTAACTAAATAATCTTACCTAAAATGAATTAAATAACCTAACTGAAAATAAAACAATTAACTTAATCCAAGTGAACCAATTAACCAAACCAAAAAATGAAAAAAATAACCAAATGACCTAACAAAAAAAGGAATAACCCAAAATAAACTAAATTATCTTACCTAAAATGAAAAAATAAAAAAATATAATGTAAATGGTCTCATCGAGATATGACATGGCCAAAAAAGGTACGAAGTGACCTAACCCAAAATAAACCAAATTTCCTAACTCAAAAATAAAATAACCCAAAAATGAAGGAAATGATCTTACTTAAAATGTACCAAATAACCTAACCTATAATTAACCAAAAGGTATAACTTTTAAATTAAATTAACCCAAAAATCAAACAAATAGGCTAACCCAAATGAAAACAATAACCTAGCCCAAAATGATCCAAATGATATAACCAAATGACCAAATGAACAATATTCAAAAATACCTAACCCAAAAATGAACCAAATGACTTAACGGATAAATTAAAAAATAAACTAGAGCAAAATTAATCAAACAACCTAACCAAAATTAAAATAAATGACCAAAACAAATAAACAAATTAATGAAAATAGAAAAAAATCTCACAAAAAATGAACCTGATGAACAAATGATGAAATCATTAAATGAATAAAAAAACATAAAATAAATTGTAATGAATTGAACATACAAGTGGAAATACATATCATTCGCATGTTTATACAGATAATTAGTATGTGTTGATTATATTGTGATATAATTATTAAATCCATAATTAAATGTATATTTATTTTCCAATGTAAAAAGTGGAAAATATTGAAGAGACCAGATATAATAGAATATATAAAAATTATCACTACATGAGAGAGATGATAATTCCTCCTTTGATTCCCCTTGTGAGTATATTATTTAATATATATGAAAATTACAGAAAATATAATTCCATGACATTATTAATTTTTAAATTTTAACTAGGTTTCACCATATAGGAGACAACTATTCTCTGGCCATACAAGTATGAGCGGTGAACAACATAAATGTTTTAGGGGTTATGGTACTATAACTACACACAACACTCATCATACCCAATCAAACCTATAACCTTCACTAGATATACCATCTTCCACAACTTCTTATCCCATAGTTCACTTAGAGGAATCATGGATTCTTAGATGACATATATTGTTTCCACCATTTTTATCTGATCCTCTTCTTAATTGATCACTTCCTTATCTGATGATGCCTCCCCCTACCACTCCCCATACTTATTTTCATTTTCTATAAATTTCTATACTTCCACCAATTTTTACTAATTCCGTATTCTCTCTAATATTTTATGGTTGTTATCCTTCAATTTTTTCTCCAATATATTTAGATCATTTTGAGAATAAATTGCACCCCTATAATTACATAGGTTATCTTTCCTTTAGAGCCTAAAGATCCATCAAATCCTAAGCATCCATCAGAGCACACAGATTATCCTGGCTCAAGTATATTTATAAAAACCTAGTAAATTTTGTAACCATAATTTATTTTCAAGGGAATTGTAATTATTTAATATTTCTATTTTATTCTTTCACAATTAGATGTACCACAATTATATGACGTGGGTGTACTCTTATTCATAAAGTGTATAACTACCAAAAATAGTTAATGGTCAAGTATACTAATGATAATCAATTGGTTGGTAAAATTAGGTGAAAATATAACTAGTTTTGGTGATGCTTTCCAAATACTCTAAAATAATTCAAGTGAAAAAACATTCCTAGAGATACCTCGAGAAGGAAATAAAATATACTACATAGTTTCAGATACAGATAATAAAATTAATTAAATTAAATTATATATTATTATTTTATTTATATAAATTAATATTTTCATTGTATCTTTGCCATAATTTTCTTAATGTTGAAGTTTTGAAGGATACATGACTGAAAGAATTAGGTTTGATATTGAGATACTATAACAATGAGCTATAAAATGGTTGGTCTAGTAGAGTTTTATAAAATTTAAAAGATACACCATCCCTTGATGATTATGTATTAACTTAGTACCATGAAATTATTTTTTATTGGTATAGTGATGAGTTTAAGGCATTATTCAAATTTAATGTTTTTTTATTGAAAATGATTATATTTTTAATGAATACATCATTTATTATTATAAAATTTTATTTTTCAAGAATTTTGACAAAAAAAATAATAAAACAAGGATTGTATACATTATTTACACCCATTGGGGAGAACTAATTTTCCAGAGCACGAGAGAAAATATGTAGTGTTCATGCATAAATGAGTTTAATTATGTAACAAAACAAATAAACCAAACCAAATCAATCATAACTCACTTAAACCAATCCATATATAATGGATTGAAATAGAATTGAACACAAATAAATTAAATGAATATAAACTGACCTAAACATAAACTAACAGAATGTAACCAACTAATGTCAAAATAAACCATAATATATTTGTAGTTTACATATAAAGTTTAAAAATATTATATTTTGAAATTATTTTATATATTGTATATAGTTTTTAAATTGACCGTAAACTATTTAAAACAGATTAAAAATAGTTTACAAGATTTCTTTTAAATAGTTTTTAAAGTTCTTGTAAAAGTTTTTAAAACAAGTTATAAAATTTTATATTTTTTCCGAGAAATTAATTATGGAAGCAATTATTCACCAATATATATATATATAATGATTATTTTCAATCTTTTCAACAAAAAATGAATGATATTTTAATGATTTACCGTTGAAAAATTAAATATCCTTTAAAATTCCAATCAAACCTCAAAAACTCATTACCAAAAACCACAATTCCCATCCTAATAATAACTTATGACATCATAATCATATATTACAGATATAATAAAAATGTTTTAATCAAAAATTATCATAATTAAATACCGATGACTATCAAAGTACTTGGTTATCAAAAAATATACTTTACCTTATTATTTATAGCCCAAACATCCACCAAAAGGGATAAAATAAAAAATATCAACCCAAACTAGTAGATTACCACCTAATTACATCAATAGAAACCATATATAATTGTTTAATTCTGAATGAACTATTATCAACTCTATCTCAAACATATGACCCCAAATTAACATTATCATTCCACTTAACATAAAATTCCAAAATTTCTTATTCAAACTAAATCCAACCTCACAACCCAATCACTCATAAAATAAAAAAACAAATATTATCACAACTAAAAGAAACCCTAGAAACAAGAAATCAATTGATTCAGAACAAGCTAATGGAGAACCATAGAAACTATGGTTACAACCAGAAAAATATCAATATCTACCATAATCAATATTAATTAAACCAAACAATTCATAATAAATAAGATACAATAGGTTTTAAAATATATTTTCTAAGAACAATTTTATTTTAAATTGAAATCATGGTATTTATGTCACACAATAATTTAAAATTACGAATTTCATAAATGAAACATTTTTAATTAAAAACCAAAAAATACCAAAGATTAGATAATCACACATTGGAATAATGTTTTTTCATCACCCAATACCCAAATGATTAAAATATTTACAAGAAGTTTTTCAAAATTAAATTAAATCATTAATAAAATATTATTGAATAATAGTTTATTATATTTAATTTCATTTGTAACAAGTGGTATTTAACATATAAAGGTGTATTTCATGGGATAAATAATTTTTCTCAAGTAGAAAGAAGAAACACATGAGTGTTGTAAATAAAAAGGTGCATGAAAAAATTATATGTTTTAATCTGATTCTTATAAATTATATATAAATATATTAATGAAATATATGATTTATATTATTATCAAAATGATTTAAATTCCCTTGATGATAAAGATGATGAAAACTTTTGGATTGAAGATCATTTAAAAAATACATGAGGTAATGATAACCATAGACTATTCTATTGTAGACTTAGGAAGAGTATCATCCCCACAAGATATTAGACCACATTATGTGATTCTAACATCTCTTTTAGCACTAAATTTTAAGAGGTTAGTGCATTTGTAATACAGGCCCATATAGAGGTAGTAGAGGCAGAAAAATTATTCATGCATGAGCGTTAAAGAAGTAAAAAAGGAAAATGATTAATTTTTTAAATCTATGATATATTTTATTCCATCAAATCCATTGGATACCATTTTTGTTTTATGGTACATGCATGTCGATAATGTTTTCCTTATATGATGCTCTGGGTGATGGTGATGATAGTCTTAGTGGTGGGTGGGTGATATAATTTTTGATGGTGATGGAAATGGAGATTTATGAGGTTATAATGCTAGTGAGGATACTCGTGATGATAGTGATGATAGTGATGAACATGATGGTAGTGGTGGTTAGGAGAAAGATATTGATACCATAAAATAATGAATTGATATTTATAAGAAAACTATGTGGATCTTGTTTGATGATAGAAATTTATTTCACATATGTGGTATATTTTTAAGTTATCAACTAATTAAATGTGAAATATACAATACATGTGTCATTTTTAATGTTTGTTGTGAGTGGGAAGTGTAACTAGGAGTGTTGGATAACATTCAGTGACTTATAGAGAGGGATGTTGGCCTCCAGTGTTTGGGGTCTATACCAACGATTTCTATAGCCATTGGTATAAAAAACCCAGACCTACTTATAAAAATTGATGTAATAAAATTATTGGTATAGTTCTAGTGCAATGTAAAACTACCCTAATGTTATGGGAACCAATGATATAAGCTATACCAATGATTCCAAGTTCTATAAAACTGTTTAAAACTATTGGTATATAGTAGCTTCCTAGAAGTTCATATCTAAATATTTATTCTATTTTTTACACTATAAATTCCAATTTGTGTCCCCTATACCGAGTTCTCATGCCTCAACACACATACATATAAAAAAAAATCAAATGAAAAAATAAAATTTGGTTTGAACAAACTATCTATCAAAATTTGAAATCTTCCTTGAATGAATATTTTGTTCAATATTTGTCAAAACAAATTATTAAACTCCAAAACCTTAATATTCAGAAAAATAATAGGATTAAGAGAAAATTTTTAAAAAAATAAAATAATGATGGATATATTGCTGAATATGTATCCTCAAAAAAATCTGATCATGTTTTCAAAAATAAATCTTTATTGTGAATGATTTAGAGAAGAAAGAGTGTAAATGAGAGGGTAGATTTGAGATAAAAATATTGGAAGAGGCCCCCTAGTTCTATTCCCAATTAAAGAGTTAAGGGATTCATATTTAAAATAAAAATTAATTGAAAATACTATTTAGACCCAGTTAAATAATAATTATAATTTAGGATTACTAGTACCTATTATAATACAATCAACTACTTGATGATGAAAACCTAAAACACATCCATCACCCTACCCATTATGTTATATGTGGTACCACAAAAATAACTTGGTAGTGTTTATCTCAATAAATAAACACAATTTCACCACTTCTTCCTCAAATTTATCTATTGACCTCCTTTATATTTTTTTGATAAAAACATTCATAGTTTAATATAAAAATCAATATAAATAAATTTTAAACAAGGAATTTAATGTACAATCATAAAAACCTACCGGAAAGGTTGTCATCATGAAATATAGGGAATATACATGTTCAAATATGAGATAATCACAACCGTATGGGTTTTATATAAAATAATTAGATTAAAATTATATAATATTATCTTGTATATTATAGCCACATGCTTTGGCTTTAATTTCATATTTTATCATTTTTACTTCCAAGATTTCAAATCCATCCCTAAGACTTCCATGAAATATGACTTAATATAAAACTCTTTTGAGGCCATATGGGAGGTGGAGGAACCATAAATATTAAATTCTAAGACATCTAATGATAAAAATGTAAAGATCTATAAATAATAATATGAGTTTTGAACATATTTTTGTTACGTACATAGAATTATTTTCATTATAAATTATAGTATGATGTATATTATAAATAAGTCACTTGTATAATATAATGAAATAAACACTAATTTTTTACTTTTATACAAAACATTATAATCAAAGGATAAATGCATTCAATAAAATTTTAAAAAATACAATGGGAAAGAAATTACATATAAACAACTTGAATAAAATATTGATTTTTGATATCCCGAGGAATCCTATAAATACTAAATCAATGAAAACAACTGTATTAAGAAATTAAAATATGCGAGATAATGGTAGAATTTTGTAATGTTAATATATATAATATTGATAAAACACTAATTTATTTAAATTTATAGGATTTAAGGGATATATATAGTATAGTGAAAAGAAATATATTCATTTCAATGGGTAAGGCAGCTATTGATGATATATATATGATAGAATACAACAATGATCATTTGAATGGTTAATTTATCGTTATGAAAAACATTTTAAATAAGAATATTATTACATAGAAACAAATATATTAATACAAAAATTTCATAAATAAGTGTTAAATGATAAATATAATGATTTAATTAATATAATGCAAAAATATTATTAAATAAAAACCAATATGTGAATATCAAAATACTATAAATAAGTATTAAATGACAAAAATAATTATTTAATTAATATAATAAAAATTAATGGATATTGTTTGGTAATGTGTTTTATGATTTTTTTATGATTAGTGATTAAATTTTAATTTTAATAATTACAAAATTTATTGAAGTAAAATGGACCCAGAATTTTCAATTAAAACCTCAAAATTAACCGAGAGTGATTTTTAAATATTTTTTTGAAAACCATTACTCTTGGGGTGGATATAAAAAAAACGTTTTCATATACATATACATTATTACATTATTTTGATATAATAATGATCCAATGATTTTTAAAATGGTATTCATGAACCAAAATTCATATAATAATAAAAATAATTTATTTGGAAATATTAAATAAAATTTTATACCTATAATGTAATTTCTTGTTTAAAATGTCACATATAAATAAATTTTATTTTTTTAAAATTATTTTAATTCTTTATTTTGTATAAATTATTTAAACTATGAATTTTGGATTTATATGGGTTTAATTATCATAAATATATTTAGTTTTAATTAAATATAATTTTATAACTATACATAAGATAAATATTTCCAGTCACAACCATTCATCAATTTTATATTCAATATTATTTCACAAAAAAACCATCCTCACCTAGTGTAAATACCTCATATCACACCAATTGTAAACCTCCTTTAAAAACTCCAGCATATATTATATTCTTTACATATTCCCCATTTAAATTTATCTTCTACTCTAGGGGATGTTCTAGTCACAAAACACACCATGTTCCGATGTAGTTAGTCATTTAGTAGAGGTGGATTCCAAAAGAACAGGTGACATCAATTTCATTCCAATCCATTTTTTTATTTTTCACTTCATCATTATAGATTTCTATTTTTAAAATAATGAACCCTCAATTAATTCATTAGTATATCAAAATTATATTAAGGTTAATATGTTTATGGAAATTTTATATAAATTATTTATAGTATTTTTGGGTGTATTTTTATTTATGTAAAAACATCTAGGAAAATTTAACACAAGGATAAATAACAAAAAGTAGTGCAATAACATCAAAATATCCATATAATGATTCAAAAAAACAACTCATCAGAAAATTTTATCATTAATTAAGGGTTACCAAATAACTAATTATAATAATAATAACTAAATAAATAATTACTTATGTGAATTTAGTTTTTTGGTACTAATTTTATAAATAGAAGTTAGTTATAATTGAGGTTTTATCACAACAAGGCAACAAATTGTATAAAGTGAGGTGTTTTTAATCTAATTTTCTCCCATTTTTTATTCAATCTCCCCTTCTAATTTATTCTGGTTAATTTCTTATATTATTATCAATTAATTCATATACTTCATTTTCATTTATTATTATCATATATACATATATATATTAAAAAATTCCTTTTCTTTTTCTATTGTGTTGTATGAAACTTCTCTTTCTTCCATTTCAAATCCTCTTAATTTATCAATCTTCTTACAAAGGATTTTTATATTATTTTTATTCCAGAATTAATTTTCATTTTAGATTATTACTTTTGGTGGATATTAATGTATTCCTCCAATTTATTTTATGAATTTTTTATTAGTTCATATATAATAAAATAGTGAGAGGAACTCTTCTTAGACACCTTACTATCATGTCCCCAATTTTACTTTAAATTTTCATTTCCTTTTTCAATGTCACCCACTCTATACCATGTGATTATAGTTGAATATATATTGATCTTGAATGTGTATTAATACTATTATTTTTACTCTTAAGTTTACATATGTCTCCTTCTATTGATTACTTTTGTATTGGTGACATGCTATAATGGATTGGAATATTATGAAACACACATCTATTTCATCATTTGGTAAACTTGATTTTCTTATAGGCTTATGTACGATCATTTCAACATTTCATTTTATGTGGAAAAAATTAATTATAAGTTATTATGATGTGATAGGTGTATTTATAATTATATATCCCACTGATGGATTTGGTAAGGTTTTTTTCTAATGAAATAAATTACATATCTCATAGATAGAAATCCAACCCAAACAATATTATATTATCTTAGAATTATAAATTCAATTATTCTTATGAAGATTCTTTATTATGTATGATCCACATTACATGAAATATTTCATGACATATCCCATTTCACATTCATATTCTTTAGAAATTCATGTGATTATAATTTCGTTCTTATGATATGATAATGATCATTATATTCATTATTATACTCAAATTTATTCACATCTCTATTTCATTCCAATTATTTATAATATCCAAATATTTTAAAAATATTATATATATCCTACAAGATACGTATTACCCTGATTAAATTGTTTGATTTAGTGTTCTATTGCCAAATTTTTCTACTATTGTTACATATATATTTGATATATTTTATATTAAAAAACAAATTATAACTTATTTTTTATTGTTCTTCATGAATCTGATTCGATAATTTCTTATAGTATATGTTGCATTTATAAGGTCATAACAATCCCCCTCTATGATGAGAAATTTGAAGTGCTATGATGATATTCTTATATAAAGTTATAACATTGGATAAAATACCCAGATGGGACACATAATACATATAATTTTACGTGTGAGCACTCAAAGGTGAATGATGATTATTCAAATGAAGTTATCTCATGGTAATCTATAAGAAGGGGGATTATGAGTTTAGAGACCCGTACTTGACGTACATAGACATTACATTAATTTTTCAGAGTACTTAATACATAACAAAAACAGACACCAAAGGACCATAATAGTTTAGTGTCTTTGAAACATAGAACATAATCTTCTACTCATGGTGAATGATCTTCAACATCTCCCATAAAGATCTTCCCCTTTTGTTTTATTACCTAAAACATTTATTTATATCAGGGGAAAAGAAAACATAAAAATGGTGAGCTCAAATTCCCAGTAAGGGTAAACATAGAGAACATAAAACAATCCATAAACATTAGAATGCAAAAACATGAACATAAAATACAAACATCAAAATCGTGAGCAAAGCCATAAATAATTGAAGTACGTAAGGCATATATCATAAAGGAACATAAATCATGATAAAATAGCATCGGAATAAAACATGTAATTATGGAAAACCATTAAGCACATGATACGATTTCAATAGTAGCCAATGAATTGCTTCCAAGACCATCTTAGTGGACAAAGTTCCTTTCTAAAGCGAGTTCACTCCTTGTTCCAGTCCTGTATCACTGAACCAGATTAACTTACCATTCCGGCCATGTCTATCTCATGAGATATAAATATTTACCCAATGCATTTAAGGGAGATATAGGTCCACCCATCTCATAATTAAATCATTCTTACTTGTGACACAAAATAAACACAAATCATTCATCATAACCCAAAGAATAAAATGGGTTTCATAAACATCATCCCATCATAACATAACCCATACAAAAAATGGATATAATTTCATCATACGAAAAGTGGAACCATTTAAATCATATATACATTGTAATTGAAACATACACATATGAAATAATTTTGTCTTGGATGGAAAATGGTTTTGATAAAACACTTGAAATGAATTCTTGAGGAAAATATCCTTTATTCTTCAAAATCATTTTCTTTTCACAAAATTCCATGAAATTTTAAATGAAAATGATTTTGTTGAAAATATTTATGAAATATTTTAGAGTAATCTTTATTATGAAAAGGTGTTATAAAACAGTAAAAATCCGTTCATGCCATATAAGTTAAAATAACATTCTCCTCATACTTTTAACGGAAAAGTCAAAAAGTTCCTCATATGGTAAAAAAAGAAAGATTCCTTCCATAAAACAATGTAAAAATCAACGAGGTGTAAACATGACATTAAAAATACATGTAATAATATTAAAAAATTTATGAAAAATATTTTATGGGCATGGATGAAAAATATAACCCCAGTAAATACTTACGTATAAGCAATCTCGGATAAAAATGATATTTTCAAAAATATCCCTTACCTTATGTCTGATATGCTTCATATGTATCCAGATATCCTGTATAATGATTTAAACAATGTCATTGAATTATTATAGAATCATATTCATTGTTATGATATCATATATGGTTCACTTATGACTTTATATTACCTGTTATTTTGTAAATTCCATGTTAAAGAAGCATTTTGGGTAAAATCGTTTCATTTATCGTATGTGTTTCGATTTGATGTTCTTTATATTATTACTCATATTCTGATTTACTTAATTCCTGAATTTAAAACATTATTTATATGTAATATATATTCAGTATATAAATATATATGATAGATTGATAAATGGAATGAAATACACCGTTCATAGAGACGATAGGCCGTACGTACGCAAGAATGTTGTTTTCGTTTCCTTATTGAATTGAATGGAATTAAGTAAATGAAAATTATATGTACATAAATAAAATATAATTATAATGTAATATCTTTCATGATTATATATTACATATATACTTTATAATCATACATGAATGGTTAATCATGGAAAATGAATCTCATCGCGTTCGTGGAGATGGTAGTCCGTACGTACGCACGAGCGATGATATCGTTCCCAAAATTATTGAATAGAATTGGAGTGAATAATATAATATCTCAGAATAAGTATGATGCTATAATAACCATATATAGTTATTCTTTACACCATTATACCCATCCATGTAAGGTGGTGGTGGAAAAACTAATTACACCACGGCGTGGAAACGGTATTCCGTACGTACGCACGTGAGGTGATTTCATTTTATATAGGATGGATGGAAGGTGAAATGGTGTTTTTTCATAATTATAATATCATATCAGTATATTATTGATACTTTTTTTTATTAATTTACAATGAAACAACCAAATAAGAAGAAGTTGAAGAAGAAAGAAACTTGAAAGAATCGGCAGAAGAGATTACCTCTTCTTCGACGTGCCTCCTTTAAACATCCTCTTAAGGGACTAGGGTTTGTATTTTGATAAGCCCAGAACCTCAAGAATATTACTATGGAAGTTGATAAGAGTAATGGGCAGGGTTTGGCTGATCGTGAAGGCTCAAAGTTGTGTCAAGAGAAGAGGGAGGAGGTGCCCTTTTATAAGGGAGGAGAGGAGAACTTTTGGAAACCTCTAAAATATTAATTTATAATAAACCTAAACCCCACTTACAAACATCAAAAGTGACTCCAATACGTATATTATATAAGATTGGGTTGTAATATCATCAAAAAATTAAATTTAGACATGTTTTAATTTTATTTTAAACCTTATTATTTTGATTTATCCTTATTTAATCTATTTAATTTTATGTGTGGTAATAATGTTATAAATTTTATATGGTTATAAATACTTAATTATGTGTTATTAATTATACATAATTTGATATTTTATGAAATTTTAGATCATATAAATTTTAATTTGTAATTTGTAAAATATTTTTGTGATTTTTAAACAATTTAATAATATAAAATATCAATAGTGTCAATTTTTGACACAATTAATTTATTTGAATTTAAATAAAATACACGCATAATATATGTTCGAAGAAAAATATTTAATAGATTAATAACATGTAATATTTATTTAAGAAATTCGTGGAGCACATTAAATAGTTATATAATATTTATTTTTGTTTTTTAAAACCATTTATTTGATATTTCAATCAATAAAATAATTTCAACATCACTATTGTGTCACCTTTAATGATAATTATTTAATCCCTAAAAATTATAAATAAATTCACATGATGTAGATAATTTTATTATATTTCTAGAGACTATTCATGTTTGAATTTTCATGAAGTTTATCACTATATTAAAATTATCACACTTATAAGATTTAAGGGAGTGACATGTTATCACTTTCTTTAGTTTTAATAATAACTAAATTATTTTCATAGTAAAAAGTTCATAAAATAAATATATTCAGACCCTTAGGTGATATGGGTGTACTTTTAGTCATCAAATAGAATTTTGGTAGGTGTTAGGGTATTTTTATAATCTTTTTTTACCCTTAATTACCCGATTTACCTTTAACTGCAGTAAATAAAAATTACCGTAGTTACTATTCATAATATCAAAAAACTAAAAGTAACATATTAACATAATTTGGACCTAATTAATTGAAATATTTAATCCATTTTTCAAAATTCAAAACACAGAAGTTCCAGTAATTAATAAAAAATTAATCCTGTTGTTAAAAAAACGGGTTTTAAAAGTTAAAACATTTCCAAAGATTGAAATGTTTTTACCTAAGAATTCAATGTAAAATTAATGGTAATGACTTAAATTATATTAAATTGTAAAAATATATTATATTTACACTTTAAAACCATTCAATATTATAATTCAACTATATATATTATTGCGATGAAAAAGTTGTTTTTAATTAATATATAGCGTGTTTTTACTATTCATTAAAATATAAAAGTTATCAGAATAAAATGAAAAATTTATCAAAGTAAATTTTTATATCTTGATTCCAAAGAATAATTTGTTTTTTTAAAATTCAACTTATAAAAATTTCAAAAACTAGATTTAAAGTGGGTGTGCCATCAAAAGGCGGCAAAACTGCATTTTTTGAAAAAAACTTATTTCTCCCAATTTTTTTTTGTTCTCATACCATGGTCTATAAAATGTGTAAGATGAATTATAATGTCGTAAAATTAAAAATGTATTTAATACTATTCATAATGGATAGTTTATAATAACCATATATCATTGTTTAGTGAAACCTGGTATTGCATATTACACATGCTATCGAGGAAGGTCACAATTGCATGTAATGCAAGCCAAGCCAGGGATGTGTGTAGTGAGAGCTCCCTTTAGTGTATCATATAAAATAATTTAAAACTTATTTTATTTATACATTAAACAATATCTATAATTAATGTTCCGTTGAATAATTACTACAAAAGAAACATGAAATTTTGTGTAACAGGAGTCAAGAATATTGTTGTGTATACTACAAGGTAATACGGTGTTGCGTATAGCACAAGATAATTTTTGTGTAGCATAAAACACAAGACATCAATGAAATTAAAAGAATAATTCTCATAAAATATCGGGTTTTTACATTCTACCCCCTTAAAATGAATATCTCCCTTGAAATTCATTGGGGTTATAAATGGTTTACTACATGAATGTTTATTTCATAGAAACGCACATACTAAAAAGAAATACTAAAACTTAATTTTAAAAATTGAAGTATGAAACATATCGGTTACCCAAATTAACTCATCACTGGGTTTGCACAAAGGATAACATAGGTGAAAATATGGATATGGAAGAGAAATCCAACCATCAAGTTCTGATAGAGAGTGTTAGAGAACACGGCTACGAAAAAGCCAAAAATCACAAAGCCAAAAAATTTGTGATGATCTAAGGTACCATCTGATTCATCAAATATAAGTGCACTAGGATAAAATTTTTGGTTTTCAAGATCATTTACCTAAATTTGAAGAATTTGAATTTGAAGAAATACTTAATTTATTTCAGTACAATCTCACCGTTGTTCGTGCCTTGAACAATTTCAACTTTACATCTTAAATAAATGAACATGAATTTTTCATTCGTGAAGTGTTAACAGACCATGTGATAGAATAATGGGTCACTCTATCTGTCTCAAACAAAAGGTTAGGAAAAGTTATCAAATATACATAAGTCTATCTATAGTGAGGTTAATCGTATATGATTCCAAAAATGGACTTATACTTCAACTATCATACCACTTAATAAAATAAAACTAGTTTATACTAACCATGGACTTCCTGTAGGCCAGTGGTACGCAATAAAGGTCTCTCGCACTTCGGTTGTGGGTTCAATTCCCGCAACCGTGTCCGACGCGACCGGTTGTCTCCTGTCCTGCAGGTTGTCTTTTTTTCTAAAACATCACTATTATAACAATACAGAAATAATATCAAAAAAAGTTCTAGCCTTAAACAATACTATCTAATGTTTGACATAATCCATTACAGTCTTTAGACTTATACATATGTCTAATCTCATAGTATAAAGAAAATGATTACTAGAAATGTCATCAACCAAGCATGTGAATACCATCATTTATCCCCCATATATCATAAGATATATCTTTTTGATCACATTCCAAACATGTGAATAACTTAATCTTTTATTCTCTTGCAACATGAATTACCATAGAACCATAGTGAAAACATGAATTCTGTCACAAGGAAACTCTTTCCACATACCAAAATCCCAAAATTTCTATATACTGAAACCATGATATCACTTTGTCCTTATATCATTAATGAGCTCATTAATACTATCAAAAATATTATTTTCTCCTTATCCATTCATTATGCGCATATCATCTACTTTCCAAAAATATTTGAATTACTTTTCATGGTTACTAGTACCATATAATTATTAAAAACCATAATAAACCAATACATAGATATTCCAATATTCCACAGTACTATAAATTAGATTCCACAACATTATTTTGGAATCCTATTACATAAACAAATAATCATTCCACTACATCATTTTCATTCTCAACATCGCCAATAGTGATTGCATGTGACTTCCCTTTTTCCATTGCATTAAGAGGTCACTCACATCGATGATCATTAACCCTTGGATTAGGGCATTGATTACCATAATTCCCCATTTCTATGCACTTGAAGCATTGAAGTGTTGGTAGAGTTTTCTATGTAGTCTTTTCTCTATTCATGTCATTATAAACCATTTTCCCATTACTTCAGAAATCAGTTGAATGATGAACTTATTTTCCACACTTGAAAAATTTTCTAGTACCTTTTTGACAATCTCCACCATGCTTCTTTACACACTTTGAGCATAAAGAAACATTCACCTTCTTTTCACCATTGTTCTGAGGTTTTTCCTTGAACTCCATCTTTCGTTTCTTGTCAAAACCAGGAGATGGATATGTTACACCAACTTCTAGTTCTACCTTGATAGCAAAACACACAATTTCTTCATAGCTACTAAAGTCTCTTATAGCTAATTCCCTTCTAAGACTTGGTTTTAATCCACTGAAGAATAAATCAACTTTACTTTCAGGTTGGATGATAAAGCCACATGCATACCTTGTAAGTCTGGTAAAATTCACATTGTATATACCAACAGATTCATCATCCTTCTGCTTAATATCAAGGAACTTTTTTTCCATCTTTGTTCGATGAATACGGGGGAAGTACTTACAGAAAAAAAAAATCTTGAACTCGTCCCATTCCATGGATTCAATTTCATCTTAGGTCCTTGTATTCTTAATTAGAGTCCACCACTGGTCTGCTTCACCTTCTAAATTGTATACAACTAAAATGACTTTTTCATGTTCCAAACAACGAAGTATGGAAAATATCTTTTCAATGGTATTGATCCATTGTTCAGCAACAAGTGGATCAGAAGACCCATTGAAAGAAGGTGGATGTTGCCTCATGAAGGACTCAATTGAATATTGTTCCCTTCTCTGATCATTTGGAAATCCAGAATGATTCATAGCTTGTGAAAGTATAACAATAATATTTTTCACTCCATCTCCCATCACATTTGGTTGTTCGGGAGGATAATCACTGCATTTTCCATTACATTGATCAACATGGTTCCTTCGGGTTCCATCTATTGTCTAAAACCCAAAAAGAACAGTGTGAGAGGCAAAAATCATGCTTGGAAAACAACATAATAAAGGGGAAGTACCTTCAATATCTAACATCTTAGGTTTAATTCTTATATTGTTACCATTATTCTAGGACTATAACCTATATTTATACTTAACCTTAGGGACATCCATAGATATACCTTAGAAATATCTCTAGGGATCTCACTAAAGATCTCACATCATAGTTTCCAAAGGTTGACTAAACATTTCCTCTGATAAAAACTATAGAGACCCGTACATGACGTACATAGACATTACATTAATTTTTCGGAATACTTAATACATAAAACAATACACGAAAGGACCGTAATAGTTTATAGTCTTTGTAAACTTGGAACATAATCTTCTAATCATGGTGAAAGATCTTCAACATCTCCCATAAATATCTACCCCTTTTGTTTCCTTACCTAAAACCTTTCTTTATATCTTGGGAAAAAGAAAACATAAAAAGGGTGATCTCAAATGCACAGTAAGGGTAAACATAGAGAACATAAAACAATCCATAAACATTGGAATGAAAAAACTTGAACAAAAAATCTAAACATCAAAATCTTGAGCAATGACATAAATCTTGGAAGTACGTAAGGCATATATCATAAAGGAACATCAATCCCGATAAAATAGCATGGGAATAAAACATGTAATTTTAGAAAACCATTAAGAACATGCTATTATTTCCATAGTAGCCAAGGAATTGCTGCCAAGACCAACTTAGTGGACAAAGTCCCTATTTGAATCGAGTTCACTCATCATTCCAGTCATGTATCACTGAACCAGATTAACTTACCATTCCATTCATGTCTATCTCATGAGATATAAATATTTACCCAATTCATTGGAGGGAGATATAGGTCCCAAACATCTCATAAGGAAATCATTCTAACTTGTGCCACAAAATAAACATAAATCATTCATCATAACCCAAAGAATAAAATGGGTTTCATAAATATCATCCCATCATAACATAATCCATATAAAACAAATGGATATAATTTCATCATAAGAAAAGTTGAACCATGTAAATCATAGAGACATTATACTTGAAATATACACATATTAAATAATGTCGTCTTGGATGGAAAAAGGTTTTGACAAAAAACTTGAAATGAATTCTTGAGAAAATATCCCTTATTCTTCAAAATCATTTTCGTTTCAAAAAATGCCATGAAATTTTAAAAGAAAATATATTTTTGAAAATATTTATGAAATGTTTTAGAGTATGCTTCATGATGAAAATGTGTTATAAAACCGTAAAAATCCATTCATGCCGTATAAGTTAAAATAACATTCTCCCCATACTTTTAACGGAAAAGTCAAAATGTTCCTCGTATGGTAAACAAAAGAAATATTCCTTATATAACACAATGTAAAAGTACAATATGGGTAAAAATGACAATAAAAATAAATGGAAAAATATTAAACACTTTATGAAAAACATTTTATGGGCATGAATGAAAAATATAACCCCAGTAAATACTTAAGTATAAGCAATCTCGAATAAAAATGAGATTTGAAAAATTATCCATTACATTATATCTAATATGCTTTGTATGTATCTAAACCTCTTGTATAATAATTTAAATAATGTCATTGAATTATTATAGAATCATATTCATTGTTATGATATCATATATGGTTCACTTATGACTTTATATTACCCGTTATTTTGTAAACTCCATGTTAAAGTAGTGTTTTGGGAAAAATCGTTTCATTTATCATATGTGTTTTGATTTGATATTCTTGATATTATTACTCATATACTGATTTAATTAATTCCAAAATATAAAACATGATTTATATATAATATATATTCAGTATATAAATATATATGATAGATTGATAAATGGAATGAAATACACTGTTCATGGAGACGGTAGGCCATACGTACGCATGAACGCTGTTTTAATTTCCTTATTGAATTGAATGGAATTAAGTAAATTAAACATATATGTAAATAAATACAGTATCATTATTATGTAATATCTTTCATGAGAATTAATTACATATATACTTTATAATCATACTTGAATGGTTAATCATGGAAAATGAATCTCATCGCATTCATGGAGATGGTAGTCTGTACGTACGCACGAGCGATGATATCGTTCCCATAATTATTGAATAGAATTGGAGTGAATGATATAATATCTCAGAATTATTATGATGTTATAATAACCATATATAATTATTATTTACACCATTAAACCCATCCAAGTAAGGTGGTGGAGGAAAAACTAATTTCACCACGGCTTGGAGACGATATTCTGTACATACGGACGTGCGGTGATTTCATTTTATGTAGGATTGATAGAAGTTGAAATGGGGTTGTTTAATATTTATAATATCATATCATTATATTAGTGATACTGATTTTGTTACTTTACAATGAAACAACTAATGAAGAAGAAGTTGATGAAGAAAGAAACTTGAAAGAATCGGTAGAAGAGATTACTGCTTCTTCGACGTGCCTCCTTTAAACTTCCTCTTAAGGGACTAGGGTTGGACTTTTGAGAAGTTCAGAACCTGAAAAATATTACTAGGGAAGTTGGGAAGACTAATGGGCAGGGGTAGTCCAAGAATTAAGGCTCAAAGTTGTGTAAAGAGAAGAGGGAGGAGGTGCCCTTTTATAAGGGAGGTGAGGGGTACTTTTGGAAACCTCAAAAATATTAATTTATAATAAAACTAAGCCCTACTTAAAACTTACAAAGTGACTCAAATTCGGATATTAGATAATATAGGGTTGTAATCCCATCAAACTATTAAATTTAGACATGTTTTGATTTTATTTTAAACCTTATCATTTTGATTTATCCTTATTTAATCTATTTAATTTTATTTGTGGTAATAATATTATAAATTTTATATTGTTATAAATACTTACTTATGTGTTCTTAATTATACATAATTTGATATTTTATGAAATTTTATATTATATAATTTTTAAGTTTTAATTTTTAAAATATTTTTGTGATTTTTATACAATTTAATAATATAAAATATCAATAGTGTCAATTTTGACACAATTAATTTATTTGAATTTAAATAAAATACACACATAATATATGTTTGAACAAAAATATTTAATAGATTTATGACATGTCATATTTATCTAGATAATTAGTGGAGTACATTAAATAGTTATATAATATTTATTTTTATTTTTTAAAACCATTTATTTGATATTTCAATCAATAAAATAATTTCAACATCACTATTGTGTCACCTTTAATGATAATTATTTAATCCCTAAAAATTCTAAATAAATTCACATGATGTAGATAATTTTATTTTGTTTCTGTAGACTATTAATGATCGATGTTTTATAAAGTTTATCAGTATATTAAAATTATTAGATTTATAAGATTTAAGAGAGTGACATGTTGTCACTTTCTTTGGTTTTAATAATAATTAAATCATTTTCATGGTAAAAAGTCCATAAAATGAATCTATTATGACCCTTAGGTGATATGGGTCTACTTTTAGTCATCTAATGGAATTTTGGCAGGTGTTAGGGTAATTTTATAATCTTATTTTTACCATTAATTACCCTATTTACCTTTAACTGCAGTAAATAAAAATTACCGTAGTTACTATTCATAATATCAAAAAAATAAAAGTAAAGTATTAAAATAATTTGGACCTAATTAATTAAAATATGGAATCCATTTTTCAAAATTCAGAACAAAGAAGTTGTAGTAATTAATTTAATATTAATTCCGTTGTTAAGAAAACATGTTTTAACAGTTAAAACATTGCCAAAGATTGAAATGTTTTTACCTATGAATTCAATGTAAAATTAATGTTAATGACATAAATTATATTAAATGGTAAAAATATATTTTATTTATACTTTAAAACCATTCAATATTATAATTCAAACATATAAATTATTGCAATGAAAAAAGTTGTTTTTAATTTATATATAGTGTGTTTTTACTATTCATTAAAATATGAAATTTATTAGAATAATAGGAACAATTTATCCAAAGTAAATTTTTATATCCTGATTCCAAAGAAGAATTTTATTTTGTCAGATTGAACTTATAAACATGTCAAAAAAATATATTTAAAGTGGGTGCACCCTCAAAAGGTGGCAAATCTACGTTTTTTGAAAAATAGTTATTTTACCCAAGACATTTATTTTGTTCTTATACCATGTTCTATAAAATGTGTAAGATGAATTATATTGTCATAAAATTCAAAATTTAGTTAATACTATTCATAACGGCTAGTTTATAATAACCATATATCGTTGTTTAGTGAAACCTGGAATTGCGTACTACACACGCTATTGAGGAAGGTCGCAATTGCAAGTAATGCAAGCCAAGCCAGGGATGTGTGTAGTGCAAGATCCCTTTGGTGTTGCGTATAACATAATTTAAAACTTATTTCATTTATACATTAAATAAAATATCTACTTAATGTTGCATTGAATAATTTCTACAAAACGAACTGGAAATTGTCTGTAACACGAGCCAAGAATAGTGTTGCGTATACTACAAGCTAATACAGTGTTGCATATAACACAAGATAATTTTGGTGTAGCATAAAACACAAGACATCAATGAAATTAAAAGAATAATTCTCATAAAATCTTCGGTTGTTACAATGAGAACAATACCGCTAGTATGAATTATGTATGTTTTTGTGTCATCAGATATTCAAATATATGAGTGTGTGTAATGGTATTTAAACATTAAGATTATCATTAATGAATTTCATGAACCACACACTTTTATTTTGTGATGAAAAATGTGATGTACTATGTTTGCAACAAGTTAGGGTATATTGGGTGAACCATGATTGACAAGTCATTAATGGATAAGTCGGAGAAGGATTTGTCCCTTATATCTTTATTAAATATTATATCTCAGACCTTTTATTGGAATAGAACAGTTGCCCCAAATTCTATTTCTATGGTGCAATGACATGCATATTTTTGATAGTCAAAGAAATATGTATAGTGTATATAGGTTGGTGACATATATGTGCACCCTTCTTGATGAGATATTGGGATAAAGGGTTATATTACATAGTGAGTGTTCATTTTTGGTTGTCATCATTATGACATTGAGTTCTTTATATTGATTTACTTGAACCGTTACTAGATAGTAATCTTGGACTTTAGTAAACATAGCCTAATTCCAATGAGAAATTATCATAGAGGATCACACACTATGTGTTTTTGATGATCTTGATTAAATTATATATGAATTTAATTAACTGAATAATTATTATTCTCCAGAATAAAGGATAATTTTATTCACACTTTATCGATCAAATATATTTATCGAGGAATGAAATATTTACACTAAATATTTATTTAGGTGTTCAATAAATGTAATAGGAGTACAAATGGACCAAGATCATGTCTGGTGTGAAATATTGACTAACAAAATAGTTCAATAATATTGGTCATTATGCATGTTGGCGTGTGCCACAAAATAATAATATTAACATTATTATTGTATAGAATGAGGTTTATTTAAGGGGATACATGTGATTAAATAATTATTTAAACCTAAACCACACCAAACCACTATAAATATAATGTTATGTCTACTATGTAGTATTCAAAATAAAAAATTGATAATTTTTGCGCATGAAGAATTCCCCCTCGACTCTTCCTTCTATCTACCTTTAAATAATGAGAAACACAAGAGATATTCCTTTAATATTAAAGGATGAATAATCAATATAAACTATGAAATACAATAGATTCATCATTATAGAACCCATGGATTGTTTAGTGTCTCATGAATATGAAAGAAGAATGTGTGGATCACTGTTAAAGGGATTCTATCCTTGGATCCTCATAACACAACAATGTCTATCCAAAATGGTATTGTAGGATGATCAACATTCACATCGAAGAAAGATCCTAAGCTTAGGTAATCTTTTGTTCTCATATTAGAAAAATTATTTATAAATTTTACATGAAATATTATCACTAAGGGTTTTAGGAAAATCAATATTAAAATAAATTATGATATATCTCTGACTACCTCACGCTTCCACTGATCCTGGAACAGACATAAAAAGACAATGAAATATTATTATGTGACTATTATAACATGATAGTTAAATTGGTGAGTATTAATAAAAATGAATAATTTCTAAAATATAAATTTTTTTGAATCATTACTAATTTATTAATTAATTATTTTTAAATAAGCACCCTTTTTTAGTATAGACACTTTATTCTAAAGAAATACATCCCTTTCAAAAATGATTTTTATTTCTTTTTGTGATAAAATTATAGAATTAATTTATGTAACTTTTATAAAATTAATTTTATAAAATGGACTTCATTTTTATAAATATACATGTTAAAACTATATTTGGATGAATTTTTTATAATTTTATGAAAATATTAATTTTAAAACAAGTAGTTTGAAATAATAATTTTTATTAGAAAATGGATTTTATTTTAAAATATTTATAGAGAAAAATTATATTTTGGATTTTTTTTTAAATTTAATTAGTTAATATTTAATTAAAACATTATAATTATGATTTTTAAATTTCTTTAATTTAACATTAATAAATTTTATATTTAAAAAAGGAATTTGATTTTGGAAATCTATTTTTCTTTAATTTCTTCTGCGTTAATTTTAAATTAAATTTTTTAGTTTATGTGTTTTTAATTTTTTAAAATAGATTCCATATTTAAAATTAGTGGGTCCAAACTTTATAAATATGTTAATTTTATTTTTTGTTAATATGAATAGAAACCTTAGTAATTTTTTTTCTTTTCATTAGAATAAGGGAATTTCCCAGTGTGGCCTTTTCGAACCCTCCACACAGAGAAACCCCCCTCCCCCATGAAGGGGTAGTACCCAAAGGAAACTCCCCAGCTAGGGTAGGAGACGTTGCCAGCCGAGATGGTAGAGCGTCTCAGAGGGTAACAACCCATCAGAGATGGTTCGTCACAACGATCTGTCAGCAATTGGGCCGCGCATCATTTTTCCCACCTAGAGGAGTCCGGGCGACCCGGCAAGGCGGGTGGATCCCGGGGGAGAGGTTCTCCCCAAAAGTAGACTCCCAGGATTCGAACCCTGAACCTCCCAAAGAACAACCTATTTTGGAAACTTACCTTCACCACCGCACCACCACCTAAGTGGCAATAGAAACCATAGTAATTGTTTTACCATGGTGAAGGGTAAATCTGGTAATTAAGAATTAAAAATGATATGATAAGGACTATAAAATTACCCTAACACAAACATTAATTTTATTATATGACTATAACTCAACCATAATCATCCAACTATTTAATATTTGACATTTTGTTTCCATTTGGACATGATTACAATATTTATAATATTTTATTTAATGAAAAGTATAAAATGTCACAATCTTGTTTCTAATACAAACTAGAAAATAATATTTTTAATATATATATTACTAGAGGATATATTTATTTATAAATATTATTTTTAAATATACAATACTAATTTTCATCAGGGTAATTTATTTTTAATTTTTATTGAATAAATAATACCTTTAATACTTACATAATATTGACATTGTAATTATTTCAATTAATGATAAAATCAAATAAATGGTAATAAAAATATTAAAATTAATATTATTTGAGATAAAAAATAGGTTACATGAATTTTATAGAAAATAATTAAATTTTAGGGACATCATAAAATATTTTTTCAAATTTAAATTTTTTCTTTTTATTAAAATAAAAGTAATAAATAGTCATAAAATTTAGCTTTAATAATATATTGAAATAAATAATATTTAATTAATTTGTGTAAAATTTATAAAAAATATAATATATTACACCTTGTGATTATGATATTGATTATAATATCAACCATTTTAAATTTACGACCATTTTTTCTATTTATAGTAACTATATTGACCGTCAAGGAGTAAGAATCGTTATTGTCAAGGTATGTTTAAAAATGGTTAAGGTGGGGTTAAAACCAAATGATAAGGGTAAAACGTGACATGAATTGTCCAAATTTTATATTATATTATTTATACCCACTATCCTATATTCTAAATAAATTATTTTAGATCCATTTTCAGTTAAAAAATAATTTATATTAATTTAGTATTTTGTGAAATTCCAAGAGTGCCCCTCCTATCTCTTATAAAAGGGAACCTCTTCTTCACATTACATCACACTTAAAAACCATTTTGTTTGGTCATTACCTACCCAAATTCATTTCTATAATCCCACTAATAATTCTATAGGCCTGGGTTTAGGAATAATACCAACCTTCGAGGGATTAAGGTGTTAATCAAATGAGACTTTATAAAGAAGAGGTATATTTTTGATCACATGTTTTAGTTTTATTTATTCTTCCACATAAATAAAATATTATTAATGTTTTTTATATAATAACCAAAATCTAATCCTTATAATGATGTTTTATTATGTTATTGTGAAAACCTATAACTATATCCTCTTTCATCAAATGGGAAATTCATGTGTACAATGGACTATTGCCTCGAAAACCGATGTAATTAATTTTCCATCAGCATTAAAATGATATAATTAAAGATATATTAATCATTATTAAAATAAAATATATTTTTTACTTAATACCTTTTCTTTCATTTAAAAATGATAACATCATTTGTGTGTAGGTGTGGACTGCCACCTCCCCAAAGCGATGTGATTCATTTTTATCACCCCATCACATAAGTGCTATATATAATTATAGTTAAATAAATAATATGAAACTTGAGGTATTATTATAATTATTTAAAGTTAAAATTATAATTACCTTTCTACCAAAATTATCAATTAAAAATTGAACCATTACCCATGCTTATGTATGGATTACTATCTCTATGATTGCAATGTAGTTCAACTTTCATAACCTTATTTAATGGTTGGATTTAAAATTATAATTGACATAACAAAGTTAAAAATATGTCATGATTTTTATTATGTATATTATGTTACATTGACACATTTTATAATGTTCAACAGACCAAAGCTATTTTGAAATTATGTACAAAACATCCCCTAAACACCTGATATGGACATAATTAATTTAGTAATTAAATATGTAATTATGATAAATGAAATAAGTAAATTAAAGATAAAATATTAATCTTGTTTAATTTTATTAGGAAATAAAATAATTTATAAGAGTTTATTATACATGTGTTAAATGTCATATATAACATGTGTGTAATCGAGTTAAAGGATTTCATCTCAATTTTCCTTCATTGTGGCATATTTTATTATTGTGCACATAATTTATTTTATGAGTGGTATACACTACCCCTTTATATGAAATACCATGAATTTAATTTTTTTACAGTATAATAAGTTTATTTTTATGAAATTTATTTCATGATCACAGGACTCAAAAATTACCAAATTGGTTTGGATTTTTATGATACATTATCATATTTTTTTGGTTTATCTATATTCAAGTTTCCTTTGGGGATATTATATGATATTATTTTATTGAAATACATATAAAATATTCACTTCTCAATATGAGTTTGGTTTATATGTTTAATTTATATTTACTTCCTTATTAATAATGAAACATCTAGAGAATTTTTTGTAAGTGATATCGTTCTTGTATATTCATTTAAATGAAGAATCATTCTCTTCCATGTTCATGTTCTCTATATTTTTTAAAAATGTTATTTTCTAAATATATATAATTTCCTAAAAATATTTTCTATGACCTTTTATCTTATTTTAAATAGATTTAAAAATTAAATTTCTTAAGTTTTTATATATGGGTCTCTTTTCACTTTCATTTCAAAATCTTTCAAAATAATGTTTATTATTAACATTTATGTCATGAATATATTTTACTACTACCATGATGAATAAATTATTTAATGATTTCCTTAAAAATTTACAAGTTTCATTTCATAAAATTAGTTTCTTTAATATGTGTATGTTTCTCAGAATTTTAAAATTGACTTTCAAAATGAAAAGGAATTTTCCTCAAAATAATAATAATACCCTTTTAATGGTATTTTCATTCATAAATATAAATAACCCTTAATGTTACTTACAATCCATTGAGTTTATTTTTTCTTATTATCATATTTTTATTTCCCTATTTGGATTATGGTTGTCTCAATGAAATTTTCATATAACCCACTTCTTTTCAAAGGGTTAATAAAGTTATGAAATGAATATTGATTATTTCTATGTGTTTTAGGGTGAAAAACATTCTCTCTGTACTTTATTCATGTTACAATTCATAGAAATTATTTATTATAATGGGTGGTTCTGTTATAAAATAAAAATTGGTGGGTCCATGATTGTCATCTAATGCATTTTTTATAGAAGACGACCATATGGTTATTCCAAATATGGGATGGAGTTAATAGATATGGTTTCTCCTAATATATTATGGGAATATACTATGATGTTTATTCCAAGTGTAATCACGATGGTTACTTTATGTGTATCCATGAGGGCTAATCCATATATAAGAGTGATATGAAAATGTTCTAGGACACCAAGAAATTTTATTTTTACTTTCAATGGGTTATAAATGTTTCCTTCAATCAAGGTTGACATCACATTACCCATTATTTTTTATTCTTATAACTCTTTTCCTATGTTAATTTTTTTTCATGTTTTATGATTTATGATTCATGCATTGATTGTGATTAATTATATTATGTTATGCACATGAATATTGATTATTTCATCTCACCATTATTATAATCTTACTATCACTAATGAAATTTAATTATTAGTGTATATGTTTAATATTACTGAGAATTTAGGGGAACCCATATTATGTTTTATATTCCCTAGGTTATGAAGAACTATTTTAAATTATTTTCATATAGAGAGGTTTTATATGTGAATAAAATTATGGGATATATTAAAGTCTTAATATGGAATATGAAAAGGTTTGTTAGGAGGGATGTGATATTGATCATTATGAACCGGTTTTTTATGAGTCCAAGTTGTGATGAGTTTTTCCTAATTCTATAATGAGCTAAACTTTAAAGGTCATTGGGTAGGTATATGATCCAATATTTACTTTTAATATTGTATGTTTTGGATGAAAACATTGGGTCACACTTATCGGTATCAAATCCATAAATATAATGTTTAGAATTTTAAAATAGGATATGGGAGTAGGAGTTCATGATTTTTATAGTTGGTATCAGAGAAGAGTTTAAATAAATTTGGAGATTAAGATACATTCATGAGAGGTTATCTTAAGAGTTATAGATACCATCATGATTTTATAATTTTAAGGTTGAACATAAGTTCAAAGGTATATACACCTTTTTCAAGGTTTTATGTGATGAGATATTGAGGCGATTAATGATATTTTGGGAGGTGTTTTATTGGATTGAGGTGTATGTATCACTTAGTAGTAATGCAGAGGCTTATTTTGGGAGAATTCAATTATATTCTGGAGATGCAAGATGAAAGGTATTAGATAATCATTGAGGTTAATTTTTTTAATGTAGATGTTATTAAGGTTATTTCGGTTATAAGGTTATTTATTAATAGAAAAATATTTTTTTAAATTTTAGTTTCATTATTAAATTATTGGTGATAAAAGTTGAATTTCATTTGGGAATTATCTTACCTTGTGATAAATATTTTTTTGGTCAATGTATAAATATATTACTAATATATTGTTATTTTTATGGATTATGTGATCTATTAGATGTTGATTTTACTTCTTTAGGCTTGGAAAGTTCATATTTAATACTTATAGGTTAGAGTAAAAGATGAGATTGTAGTGGAAATTGATTAAAGAATTAAATTATACGTATCAAGTAAGTATATTTAATCATTTTATTTTTCTAAATTGTAATTTAATTACTCAAATATAGTAAAATGATCATGGAAAAAAATTTATAGGTTTAATTTTCTTACTAAGAAATCAATGCCCTTTAACCCATCATATATTTGAGGTTTTGTGGTGGTTAACATTCTCATGTCCATGTTCTCTATCAATATATATCAATCCTTGAGAGCTATTTTTTTGTTCTATATATATCTTTTCACTTCCCACTTATGTTCTCCTACTTGGAAACCTACATGTTATTATTCCAAATTACATTTTTAGATCCCTTTCTCTCATTTCAAGAGAAAGTTTTATTAACCTTTTTTATGATGTGATTTATTAACAGTGATATTTTGAAAAGTAAAACCCTATTGACTGAACTCGATATAAAATTGGTAGGACACAATTTCTTAAGTGGGCGATAATTTAATATCCTAATATTTAAAAAAAAGATTATAGTGTAAAAGATACACCACAACGAGCTTAAAAACAAAAAATAATAATATTATGTGACCATTATAACATAGTCATTAAATTGGTAGGTATGAATAGTAATAAATGATTTATGAAATATATAATTATAAAAATCACTGATAATTTATTAATTAATTCCCTGTAAATAAGAACTCTATTTTTAGTAAAGTCATTTTGATCTTCAAAAATACATTTTATTTAAAACTGATTAAATTACTTTTTGTGAGAGAATAATATAATTAATTTTAAAAAAATTAAAAAAATTAATTTAATAAAAGTAATTACATTTATGAAATAATCATTTCAGAATTATCTTAAGATGTTTTTTTGGAATTTTTTTAAAAGAATGATTTTAAATGAATAGTAAAAAATATTAATTTTTTTATTGAAAAATGTATTTTATTTTAATGAATTTAAAATGTAAAATTATTATTTTTTGGTTATTTCTAAAATTTAATTAGTTTATTTTGATTTTAAATAATTCAATTATGGTATTTTAAATTTATTTTATAATTCAATCTATTATAAATACATCTTATATTTAAAATGACATTTTTATAAATAATTGTTTTTTCATTGTAGTTTTTTGGTTTAATTTTAAATTAAATTCTAACAAATCTATGTTTTGAATTTCTAAAAATGGATTCCCTATTGGGAATTAGTGGGTCCAATTTTTATCAATATGTCCATTTTATTTTTGATCAATAAGAATTGCAACCTTAGTAATTTTTGGTACCATAATAATTGGTAAATTAGGTAATTACAGATTAAATAATTTGATTAGGATTATATAATTACCATATCATATGAATAAATTTTATTGGATGATTATACCTCATCCATAATCGTCCAAAGGTCTAATATATGACCTTTTTTCCATTTGTATGTGTTTATGACCTTTATAATATTTTATTTAAAGAAAAGTAAAAAATGTCACACTCTTGATTTTAATAAATATAATATTTTTTATATAGAGATTACCATATAATATATTTTGATATAAATAATATTTTGAAATATAAATTATATATCTTAATCAAGTTAATTTATTTTTTATTTTTAGTGATGAATTAATTACCTAAAATTCTTACATAATATTGGCATAGTAATTATTTCAATTAATGAAAAAATAAATGATATTAAAAATATTAAAACTAGTATAATTTGGGAAAACTAATGTGACCAAAACTGTTTTAGATAAAAATTACTTGTTAGGGATATAATAATTTTTTATTCTTCTAATTTTACTTATTTTATTGATGTTATTAAAATCAATGTTTTTAATAGTTCTAAAAATTGACATTAGTGATATATTATAATAAATAATATTTTTTTAAATGAAATAAAAGTCATAAAAATAGTATATTATTCTATGTGATTAGGTGTTAATATGAATACTAGTCCATTTATGGTCTTATTTTCCATTTATAGAAACTATATTGACCCTCCAAGAGTATGAATTCTTATTGTCACACTATGTATAAAAAGGGCTAACAAGGGGTCAAAACCAAATGATAAGGGTAAAAATGTGACATAAAATTTTATAAATATTATTTTATGAAACTATTCTAACCCACACTCATCCTATATTTTATATAAATCAATTTTTTCCATTTAAAACAATAATTAAATTTATATTAATTTAATATTTTTGAGAAAATATAAGAGTCCCCCTCCCTGTCTTATAAAAGGGAAAGGGTCTCTCCACCTTTTCTAGATTCACATGGGTATATTTCATTTCCCTCAAACCGAGGGCTTCAAAAAGGATAGTTTGAAAGGGGAATCTTCTCAAGTTATGGCTTTTGATGGGGTAGTTTTAGAAAGGATGGGAATTTTTAAGTATTCTTGAATCTATCGTATCTCATTATCGAAAGGAATGAAGCCTTTGAAAGTGATAGATTTAGTTAATAGATTACCAAAAACTTGGTAATTTTTAGACTTAAAATGAATTTTAGTTGGTCATGAATTATTACATTTACTATTCCCTTCTACGAAATTAAAAAACCGATAGTGGAGTTCTGGATCAATTAACCTTTAACTGAGTATTCTGCATTTTCAGGAATGGAATTTAAATGCCAACTTCAATGATTTTAAAGATACTTGTAAAAAATTATGGATGAAAATAAATGGTTTAAATCAGGTTCTATGGAACCTATAAATTCAATATGATATTGCCTCATTAAAAGGAACTCCAATTTGGATGACACTTCCATTGAGTTAGTTAGTTTTGGTCCCTACTCTAGGATTTTAATTGAAGCTAATCTAAGATCAATCCTAATTAATAAGGTCATGTTATCCATACCATAGGATGAAATAAATATTAGGATTGAATATGAGAAGAGGCCACCATTTTTTGATTCTTTCCCCATAATTGGCCACTCAAGGGATAATTATAGAAGTGAACTCTTGTGTTCAAACTATCAAATAAAAGGACACAACTCCTAGAACTATAGAAGGACTAGAAAAGATAAAATCCTACATGTTGAAACTATAGATGCCAATCAGGTTCTTGTTTCTAGAAATCATAATCCTATTAGTGGGAAAATTAATGTACATGTTGACTTAGGGAATTATGAAGATAGAAGTAAACATGTTTCTAGGTTTTTCCTCTAAATGATGGTTTCACAGAGGACACAAAATTTCCAAATTCTTTTCCTAGAAATAACTATATGCTGGTTTCACCTATTCTGCAAGTTAACAAACCCAAGGTGTCTTGGGATGATATAGCCTAGGATGGTCTTATTATTAGTTTTTCATTCAAATATTACTTGAATAATGGAATCACGGGTGATGATGATGATGATGAATCAACTGATAGTAAAGAATAAAAAAAGATTACTCAAAATTAGGTAGACAATAAATTGTGGCAAGAGAATAATTTGGATTATTATTTTCATAAGGGGAAGATGAAATTAATAGTGGCCTCATCCAAAAAGCACATTATACTTCTCCTAATCATAAAATTAAACATGGTCCTATACTGAGTTACGGTAACTATGTTCCTAATACATTCAAAGTTCTCGGATATCACTTGAATCTTACAAGATTCATGGAATCAAAAGAAGTAGTGACTTGATCCTAAACCCCTAATGTCTTGGGACAAGTCCCTTGTGTGGAACCTATTCAATGCACAATCCAAGACCGGTTTCTACCGAAGAAAAATCTTATCCTAACAAAGACACACCTGAATTGAGGGTGGAAGATCCTCATCCCAGATCAACTAAAATCAGGTTGGTCCTTACTTCTTTTAAAAGTGTTGTTACTTTTATCCAACACAAACAAATAACTGGTTGCTATTGATGGCATTCCGAAAGAGTCTAGGATCTTCAAAGATCATGTTCCGAAAGCTCTTAATGAAAAGAGTATTGGGTACTCTAAATTTACTATCACTGGGACATCCATATTGAAGTATCCCTTTAATGAAAATGTTCTGAGTATTAAAGACAAAGGTATTGTTAAATGGGAAATGAATCTATCAGTCATGTGTATAGTGGATTACTGTCTCACAAACCAATGTAATTATATCTCCATTACCGTATTTCATGGATGTATTATAATGATTTTATTTATTATATATACTTAATTATTAAAATATAATATATAGTTTAACTTTTTACCTTTTCTTTCACTTAAAAATGATAATGTCGTTACTGCAGACATATGCATTACCACCTTCACAGAGTGATATGATTTTTTATGACCAGATCATGTGATTGATATATATAAGAAAAATTTATTAAATAATATGATATTTATGATATTATATAATTTTTTAAAGTTAAAATGATACCTACCTTCTTTCCACATTGATTATAGAAAAATTAAACTGTTACTCATGTGTACTTATGACCCACCATCTCCAGGATTATAACATAGTTAATTTTTCATTACCATATTTAATTATTGGATTTATAAGTATAATTGACATAATAAAGTAATTTCTTGTTAATATTATTATTATTTATATTATGTAATGATTATCCCTTTTTCCATGGTCAACAAACTGAAGCTATTTTAAAACTATGGACTAAAAATCCTCAAAACACTCGACATGAACCAAATTAATTATGTAATTAAATATGTCATTAAGATAAATGAAATAAATGGATTAAGGATAATATATTAATCTTATATAATGTTTTTATGAAATAAAATTATTTATAGTATTTTATTATATAGGTTTTAAAGTACATATATATGAATTATGGACTCAAAGTAATGGATTTCATCTCAATTTTTTTTTCATTGAGGCATATTTTATTGTTGTGCACCTAAATTATTTTATGATGTATATAAAATAAAAATTTAAATTTTATATCATGTATATAATTATGTTTATGATATTTTATGGTTGATTCGATAACACATCTCTCATGTTCATAAGATTCAGAAATTACCAAAATTGAATGGATTTTGGTGGTACATCCTCATCTTATTTCAGGTTTCCTATAGTAAAAGTTCATTCAGGGAAATTATATGATATTATTTTTTATAACCACATATATTATTTTCACATTTGTTTATGAGTGTGTTTTTACTTTTTAATTTCTATTTCCTTCCTTATTAATAAAGAAACATCATGATAGTTTTTCATAAGTGATACTGTTCTTGTATCTTATATTAAATTTGGAATATTTCTCTTCCATATAAATGTTTTATATTTTTTTTAAAAATACTTTCTAAACAAAAATTACCTCTAAAAGATATATTCAATGATATTTTATCATTTTTAAATTTTTTCTAGAAGGTAAATTATTAATGTTTTCTTGATGGGTTTCTTTTGGATTTCATTTCAGAATGTTTGAAAAGAATGCCTATTTTTAACAATTACAACTTGAATATATTTTCATGACATTATGAAACCTAATTTTTTTTATGATTCCGTTTTAAATATTCATGAATTGTTTCAAAGAAAATGGGTTCTTTAATATGTTATTGGTTAATATATTTTATATGTGAATCTCAAAATGAAAAAGGAATTTTCCACAAAAATATTTTTAATAATATTTTAATGCCTTTTATGCTTATTAATATCAAAACCCATTAATGCTACAGATAATCCATTGAGGATATTTTTTATTGATACTATCCCCATTGAATCATGGAAAGTATTATTATAGTTTCAAATAAATTTTCATGGAGCCTATTTTTTACATGGGTTAATGATGTTATGCAAGGAATAATGATTATTTCTATGAGTTTTATAGTGAAAAAAAGATCTATGTCCTTTATTCAAGTTACAATTATTGATTTTTTTATAATGATGGGTAATTACATTATAAGAAATGATAGGTGGGTCTATGATAAGCATCCAATGAATTTGATATGGAAGATGATGGTATGATCATTCCAAATATGGGATGGAGTTAACTGATTCGGGTTTTTATAAGAGATTATGGGAATATAATATAATCGTTATTCAAAGTTCCATCACGAGGGTTACATAATGTGTATCTATAAAAGTTATTCTATATTTAATAGTGATATAAAAATGTTTCAAGATACCATGAAATTTTATTTAATCTTGATAAGGTTTATAAAAGATTGCTGGTTGATATCATATTTCTCCAAAGTATTGATTCTTATAAAAATTATCCTATAGTAAATCATTATTCCATGTTTCATGATTTATGATCCATGTGTTTATTAGTATGAATTATATTATTTTATTCACATTGAAATTAATTATTTCATCATAACATAATGATAATATTAATTTCATTAAGTAAATTCAGTTTTTAATGCTTATGTTTACCCATATTAGGCAATTGAACATACCCTTATTATGTTTCATATTACCCAAGTTATGAGGAGTGACGTAAAATTATTTGAGTATAGAAAGTTTTTATATGTTAAGATAACTATGGGAGATTTTGAAGACTTAATATAGAATTTTAAAATCTAGGTATAGAGGGATATGATATTTATCTTTATGATCTAGTAGTTTATAAATCCAAGTTGTTAAGAGTTAGTCCTAATTATCTAAAAATATAAATATAAAAGGTCCTTGGGTAGGTATTTGATCCAATATTTCCTTTTTTATGTTGTAAATGTTGGATAGAAAAAATCAATTCACAATTGTCGGTATCAATTCCAGTAATATAATGTTTATGAATTTAGTACTAGATCCGAGAGTATGGGTTTATGGTTGTTACATTATTCCTCCCCAAACTAGGTTTTTTAACTATACCTTTATTTGATGTATATCCCTTGATTATTGTATGTGTTCAGAATAATATAATAGTTTATTTGTGGAAAGTGCTGAAGAAATAAATTTTAGTTTATGGTTTTATATGTATGATGTTATAATATGATCATATAGTTTGAAGAGATAAACCCATCAATTATTATATCTGTAAAAACAATTATCTTAAAATTATGTAATAATTGTGAATATTAAGTATGTTTATCTGTAGCAGGTATCATATAAAGGTTTAGTTAATTCATGAAATATGTTATATAAAAATTAAAACATTGATAAGACTAAAGGATTTCATAATTTTATGTACATTTTACTTAAACATTCATAAATATGTTGTTTATCCATGTTATACTAACTCTTGTATTATTTTTCCCCCAAATATTTTATAAATTATCAAATTTTAAGAACCCATAGGAACAAAATAATTGGTTTAAAATTACAAGTACTCTTCACTCAAGAATGATAAAAGATTTTTTTTTATTCTAGATCAACTCATTAATTTATATCTTTCTTGTTTTCTATAAATATTGAAAAAACTCCACAATTCTTTAAAATGGAGATACATTTAAAAAACATAATTTTATAATTGTTTCATCAAGTTTATGACTCTTCCTTATTTAATATTTATGTAATAATTCTTCTAGTAAATATTCTATTACATCACTTTTTAGAATGTTTCTTTATACTTAAAATGGATTAAATCTCCATATATAGATCTCATATAAATTACGCTGAAAAAGAAAGTTTATTAAGTATCCTAAACCATGTCATGATTTTATATAAATTTAAGGATAGTTATGAATATATTTTGTAAAATCAATGGCATATATGTGTGTGGATTCCCAATAAAGAAAAATATATTTCCAATATTGTATAGAAACAATAAATATCCATCCTTATAGACATGAATATTGTGTGGGAATATACTAATTATTATAAAATTAGTAACCTGGTCCTACCCTGGATCTTGACATAGAATTCTTGGTTGATCTTATACATGGTGATACACCGATATTAACATGTCCTTATATAATGAATAGATAAAATAATAATAATACTAAAAAGTAATAAGATTTCTATTTTTAAATAGGTTTTTTACAATATCACATTTTGGCAGATCGGTAAAATTTATTAAGTAGAATGATAAGAAAATGTAATAAGACATTGATTAATGGGAGCTCAAAAAGATTATCATAATTAGAAAGTATCCTATACTATAATTTTAGGACCAATTTGATAAAATGAATATATTTCAACACTTATAAAAAGTTGATATTCATTTTTGATATCATTATCATCAACGTAAAAGATAATATATTCAATATACAACTATATATACAATATATGGAAAAAATGTGTTCATAATGATTCCTTCTGGATTCACAAATTCCCCATCAATCATTATGGCCATGATAAAAATAATATTTTGAGATTACCTCAACAAATTATCAGGGGTATTTATTAATGATATTAAAATACACAAGAAAATATAATATGACATTAAAGAATTCTAAATACTCCATCAAAACATTTTATAAAATAAATAATGTTCTCAAAATTCAGAATATAAGAATTTTGGATGAAAAAATTCACATTCGGGATTTATATAACAAATAAAAAAGTATTTTAAAAAATACATGAAATAAAAAAGGCAACTTAAAAATTTACTAGACTAAAAATTGAAACATAGAATCATTATAAAAGCTTGATATTTTATGAAATATTAATTTTAAATTAAATTAAATTAAATTTATAGCTTTCATTACACAAAACAACAAGTATAAATTAATTGTGATATACTATTAAAATATTATTAAAACCTAGATATTAAATTAGAAGGTATGAATAAGATTAAAAAATTATGAAAATTTATGGTTTACACATGTAAAAAATGAATTCATTAGTTTTTAATTAATTATAAAAAAATAAAAAAGATTTGAAAATAATGGAGATATATTTATGAAAGACAATTTTTATCTGAGAAATGTATTTTTATCCTAATAAATTAAATTGATCATTATTGTTGAATTATTTTAATTAATTTAATATATTATATATTCAATTCAATGATTCAAAATTCACCTAATATTTGTTATTATGTATTGGATAAAAATAGATACCATTTTTTGCTGTAAATATATTTTTCTAAAAAAAGGTTTTATTCACATTTTTTACATTTACATTAAGATTAGGTTCTTTCATTTTTTAATATTGAATTAGGTAAAATTAATTATCTATTTAGAATTAGGCTTTTCAAATTTGATAAATATATCCCTTTTATTTTTGGTCAATATAAATAGTAATCGTGGTAATATTTATCACCCCATTAAAGGGAAAATCAAGTTAATCTTGGTTAAAAATAAGTTTTAAGGCCATTATTTTTCATCCTAATTATTATTGTATGATGTTAATTTGATCTTAATGACCTTAGGTTTGAAATTTAATAGTTTAATAAACACTAGTCCATGAAAATTACCTATATTATATTTAAATCGAATAAATTTTTAAAAAGTCACACTCTTTCTTTTTCTAATCTATTATGTATCCACATTAGGTAAAAAGAAATTTTTGAATGAATATATGATTTTATTTATATATTAATGAAATTATTTTCCTGATAAAATTTTATTTTTAATTTTTAGTAATCATATAATGACCATTATTTCTTATGCAACATCAATGTTGTATTTCTCTATTTAATAAAAAATATAATAAATGATTATAGAAATATTAAAATTTTTATAATTTGAAAGATTTAATGTTTACCATAATTTTATAGATCTATATAAAATATTAATGAGGTTTTAAATTATTATATTCTAATTCCCCATTTTTTTATATGTATTTTAAGTTAAATTAAATTAATTGTGTTTAAAATGACATTAATGTTATTTATAACAAATAATATTTTATTAAATAGTATAAATTTATTAAAATACTAGATTTATGAAAATTAATTTGATATGGTTATAAAAAATAATATTATCTATTTATAGATCTTTTGGAATTTAATAGTAACATTATTAACCCTTAAAGGGTTGAAAACTTTAATACTACGGTAATTGTCAAAAGGATTAACGGGGATTAAAACTAGAAGATAACGGAAAAAATGTGATAAATAATTTTCAAAATTTTAATATATGATATTATTTAGAATAAAAATTATCTTATATTAAATTTATAACAATTTGGTTCTATTTTTTACATCAAAATAAATTTATAGAAATTTAATATTTTATTAAATTTCAAGAGTGCCCCTCCCCTAAATTATAAAACGACACCCTGCTTTGTTTTATTCAAACCACTTTAATCCTTCTCAATCAACAAAAATATGAAAATTAATTATATAAAATCACCAAAACACATCCTAAAGTTTTTTTAATTTCCAAAATACCAACCTTTTATCCCTTTAGAGGAGATCTAAATGAGTCCTTTCAAAGAAAAGTTAATCACCTTTAACGATCACATTTATTTAAATATTTATTTTACCTCGTCTAAATATTTTATATTATCCATAAAGTAATATATTCAGTATCATAAATATATATAAATTTTATTTTTCTTATTAAAACACTATTATACACCCTCTTTCCCATCAAATGAGAAATGAAAGAATTGATCATGTGTACGTGTGCACTACCACCTCCACAAAGACATGTGATTTATTTTTCTGTTATATTTTATGTAGATGGTGATGAGGATGAATTTTATGAATATTTATGATATATATGAAATAATAATTATATTTTAAAAGTGAATTGATATTTACCATTATTTCATTCGATCGGTAGGATGATGAAAACACCATTCATGGGTATATATGATTTACTATCTCTATGAATAGTGTAATTCATTTTTCTATCCCTAACATTTATGGATGAATAAATAAATAAATAAATAAATATAATGAATATATATGATATTTATAACATGATTAAAATTTTGGATATAATTTAACTACAATCAATGTACAAGGAGAGAAATTACCAAACCAAAACCTAGATGAAAAAATGAAGTAATTATCACTTGAAATACATATTTTAATAAATAATTGTTAATAAATGGGTGATAATAGATTAAAATTAAATCATAAATGGGTCTATATATATAATTATGGTTATGTAAAAGTTTTTATAATAAATATATATTTATTATATAATAGGTTCATATACATGTGAAGGATGTTGGACCTAAGGTAATGGGTTTTATGTTATAATATCACTATTTGTCAGGATTGTTTATGATTTAGATCTGATAATGAAATCTTATGATCAATCTCTCAGTATACTCTTTAATATTCTTATGCTATTTTTATTTCTTGAAGATAAATGTTTCTCATTCATATTGCCCTTTTTATGTACCTAAGATACCAAGAATAGGTTTTTCAAAAAAATAAACATCATTTATCTCTTCAGTCAAAAAACTATTTTCATCAATATCAATGTTTTTAAAAATGATTCAAGGAAGGTTTTTACTATTCCAATATGTTCTATTAAAGTAATTTTTACCCATGTTATACTTTTAAAAAATTGTTTGAATGGAATATTCTTATCATTTACAAAATCAGGTACTTTGTGACTTTTTCGAAAAAAATATGAAAGGAATATTTTTAACTTACCCAGCATAAAAAAAATTCCACTGTCATGGAAACTCAACATTTTGAATCTTAATTTAACATTTAAAATGGTTGTTTTCAGAGAAAAAATGTACCATAATATTTAAGTAAATTTCTTTATTTTAAAGAAGTGGTTTCAAAATGTATAGTTTATTTTCCTCAATAATTCTTTAATGTTATTTTAATTCATAAAAAACAAAAACCATAAATGTTTCTTATGCTTTTATGGGATTATGATCCATGTATATAATCCTTATTATTTCTATATATGGTTTTTGTTTATGATGACATGATGTTTACAAAATCAGTTCCTTTTCCATGGGTTATGCTAGGATGAAAGTTCTATAAATCCCGTTTCATTTCTTAAGTTATAATATGATGAATGGTTTAGAATGTTTTTGCAGATGTACATGTTATTTTCATTGTGTAAATGGTGGTACCTATATCTTCCTATAATTCATAGGGTAAATATTTATATCTCATGAAAAAATATAGGATTGTAATGGGAAGTATACCCGGTTCAGAAAGGGAATTTGTCCACTATGATAGTCCTGGGAGTGAATGTTGACTACTATGATAGTTTGGGGAGTGATACCATTCCACTAGGATAGTCTTAGAAAAGATCCATGACTAATATAGAAATTATTCTCAATGCTTATGTTTATGAAACAACTCCACGTATTATTACCATATTATACTCTCATGGATTATATTATCTTATTACTTAATGATTCATGTCTTATAAACTATTAAGATTTATGATATGGATCAATATTATGATATATGATATGAATTTTAATGACCCATGTTTTTGAACGGAATAAAAAACAAAAGAAAATTAAATTTTTTGCATTTACTAGATAGAGAGTTTTTGAAACCGAGATGCGGAACTTAATTTTGATAGATTTAAACACTTCAATGTGGTGTTTTTTGGATGTGGTTTAAGGACCTAGGGGGTGTGCCTTAGGTGTCCCATCATGTTTTAGGAGCATTGGATTCTGAAACCTCATGTCAAGACCAACTGGAAGGGGAACATGGTTATTCTGAAACTGTACGACCCTCACCATAAAACTCTATAGTTTCTTTTTAAGAAAATAATTAATTAAAAGGAAAATAAAATAAATTAAAATAAATGGAGAAGAACAAATAAAGAAATATTTTAATAATAATAATAATATTATTATTATTATATTTAAGATTATTATTTTTACTAGGTTATTTAATTTAGATACCAAGGGGTGTCTATCTCCCATTCAAACACATGAAACCCCTTCCCCTTTCTTTATAGGAGCACATGATCCCCTCTCCATGACTCTCTCTTCACACATAAATTTCTCCCTATTTCTTCATGATTCATCTTTGACTCATTGAGGTATGGTCTCATCATCCTTATCCTCTTCCTTTGCAGCCTATTTTTGGCCTCCATATCACCCCTATTATTTGGTCAAAACCCTAGGGTTTGGGGTTAATTGATTTTGGTGCTAGCCTTTGATGTTAGGTTATGATAATGGTTTCAAAGGTTAATCTTGTTTTTTTCTGTCATTCTCCATGGATATAAAAGTGGGTTGGTCTAATTTTATTCACCTCCATTGATTTGGGGTAAGGTTTTCCATTTTTTCCATTATTTTTGATCTATTTATTTTTGTGGTTTTCACAGTTTCTGACATCTTAGTATTTTTACATATGGGTGTTGGCCTCACTGCGATGGTTTTATCTTTTCGTTGTTGCTTCAAGAGAATTTGGTGGCTCTTTAAAGGCTTTCACTCATATATTCATGTATATATATATATATATTTATTGTATATATTCTCTCATATCTAGGGGAATATGTAAATTATATTAAGGGGTATATATATAGGAATGTATGTGTGTGGAAGTGTGGAGCTATCTTTAGAGTTGAAAAAGAAAAGTGATCAAGTGTTATACTTGTCTTAGTCCTCTCTTAGGGTAGGTTTTCATTCCATTGCACCATAAATTTAAGGATAAATTAATTAATTACCTTCACACCTTTAATTAATGACTTTCTAGGTATGTTAGTTTTTCTAAAATTATTTCCTTTTGTAAATTAGATGTGATGATTAAAGGAAAAAATGAAATTTTTTATAAATAATGTAATGATTTGATAACAAAATCACTCTATTGGAGGTGCATTGTATTTAAGCTAAAAATTTATTTTTAGACATTTTCTTTGTTTTGACTATTGTGTTGGTGTTTCTTTAGGGTTTAGGTTATGTTTTAAATATGGAATGTTTTTTGTATGACCACTATTGAAATTCATAATGGAGTTTCCCACCCTTTATAATATGTTTAATAAACTAAAGAAATATTTTAGTGTTTGGTTGCCTTATAAAGTGTATGGCTTGGCCTAAATTTTTTCGGGAATTAGCAATGTAAGAAATTTACCCCTTGTACATGACACCCCCCTATGTTCTTCTTAGCTTTGATGAATTCATTTCCATGCTTAGTTGAATTTAATAGCTAGCCTTGATTAAATGGTCTAGTCATAATGATTTTTTCCTTTTATTAAATGGATTAAATGAAATGGATTCTTTGAAAAGGAATTAAATATGAATATTTAAATGAATAAGTGGTATTACCTTATACATTATATTATAATTTTGATAGTGGTTATAATGGGATGGATAAATGAAAATAATGAGAGGTACTACCTCATTTTTTGTATAATAAATGTTATTATATTTATTTTTTAAATGGTTTAATAAATATATTTATGTGAGGTTTCATTTCCCATGATACTTATAAACGTGCCTTTAAAAGAGGTTGTGATACAATTGTAAGGGAGGTATAGATGAGCATGGTGACTCACGATCCCTTACATCAGTTTTCGGAATGGTGACCCTCACCAATGCTTCAATATGGAAAATTGGATTTCAAGCACCATGTTTCAAATTGTGTATTTCCATAGAGTGAACACTCGACATCCTGAGTGATAGGGGTGATAAACCCCACTCTATCAGGATTTTGGGCTCAGTATACCATGAGCAGAGCTTATCAGCTTGTAGAATGGTGTTGGATGGATGCGTGTTACATCTCTGTCCACTATATATATATATATATATATCCGGACTACTACCCCTTGAGTAGAGATTATTAGCTCATAGAATGGACTTGGATGCCTATATGTTACATCCTGGTCCACTCCAACAATATATATATATATACTCTATAGATATTGTAACATGACCAAACTCTTAATCTAGCTATGAACTGAAGTAGTTATAACCATCGAGTTTCCCTTAAGAACCTAGGAAGGTGGTTGTTTATTAATTTAGTTATATTTTTTATTTCCTTATCCCCAAACACATCTATAATTTATATTTTACTGTATGGATTAGGCTAGACACCCTAGGTACCTTCCTACTGAGGATTATATCTCACACAATTCTCTGGCCACCATTTCACTAGGGTACCTGAGTAGAACCTCTTGTTCCCAGGACAATGAACCTTGCTTGTTATTGTGTGCTTGTACCTAGGAGTTAGAGGCAAAGGACTGAGCTGGAGCTCAGGAGGCTTGTGAAGAACGCCTTTGGTATTTTTAGTTCTTTTCTTTTCTTGTGTATTGTATTGTTTAGACTTTTAAATCATGATGTATGTTTACAGTTTTAACTATATATCATAGACATTACATTCATGTTTATATAAACTGGTGTTTTCCACTTTTAAAAAATTGATATTATTTGTATTCCAATGTTATCTTTCATTTATTTACCATTTCCGCAATTATTTGCTATTTATTATGATTTTACCAAATTACTACTCTGATTTGAGGGTATAGTGTCCCCAATATCAGCTCATGAGTCCCTCATTGCTAGTCGGTAGCCTCTGGCATACAAGGATATGTTCTTGGGGCCACGTGACCCACCGGTCTGGCTACCAGTTTTAGTGGTGATCTAGGTGGGGACATTACAAGGTGGTATCAGAGGCCATTTTTTTCCTTTGTCTTATTATTTTGGGTTGGTAGAGAGGAGAATAGGAATGTGTCCGCACTTGGTAAATAGACATGTGCAGGACTGATCACCATACCCATGGGTAAATGACTAAGTTTCCAGGGCTGAGATTATTGATTGTGTGGTTTGTTATTATAGTTGATTTGATTTCACCATGAGTGATTGGTGTATTTTAAACTTCTTAATGATTTATAAAGTTTATGAATGTTTTCCCATCACCTCGTATGGAAAGGAAAATGTATTTAATACATCATATTAGGCACATATATAATTCACATGCCATGTATATTCCATTTCATGTAGTCACACATATTGGTTGCTGGCTGTTTATGATTCCATACCTTGAATGCTATTCCATGATTAGAATTTTACCTGTTTAGGTAATTTTAAGTATGGTTTCTAGTATTAAATTATTAGAATATTATATACCATGTTTCATACTTAATTATAATTCTTATCTATTTAATACTTATAATGACATGCTATCATTGTTTCTATATGTAATACTTTCATGCGATAAAATTATCGGTTGTGATTAAACAAGAACTAGTTGTCGGTTGTAATGTGTATGGGTGTCTTATAATTAGGAAAAGGTAACATAAATAATAAAACTATCTTTAAGATTTATACATTCTGAGATAATTTTTTTTAATTTGAATGTCTTATAAATTAAAATTCAAAAGTTAATTGGGTTTGATGAAGGGAGCCAAATGAAAAACTGCAAAGTGTATGGAATATTTATGAATAGGTAGATGTACACCTATATAACTGAATAATTATATATGACAATATTACATTTGAAATATTGTAATATGAAATATTTTTAGTTTTAAATCTGAAATGAATTGGTTCACTCTTAAATTCACAACTGGACCCATGTAGGTCAGTTGGGGTGTGTTTCTTATATGATAACCCTTATGGGTGTTCTAAAATTTGAATAACTAAGAAACTTTTATTGGGTTGCATGATGATGAACCATTATATATTTTTGGGACCATTGTAGGCCACCTTATCTGTTAAAAGGGATTTATTTTAATAAATTTCCTAATTCGGACTGAATGCCAATATGTGTAAAATGTTTTAAAAAGGAAGTTGGTTGAGACTTTATTACTTTTCCGTGATGTGTTAGTTAAATATTTTTAATGGTTCAAGATTAAAATGTGAATACATGAAATTACTTTAAAATGGATCATATATATGAGTTATTCACTTAAACCATCATGTAAGGACAACTTGAGCTTATCTCTTTGATTTTCCATGGAACATAACTGTAGGTGTATCCCATAGGATTCCTTTATTTTTTAGTAATTAATTAAATGGTCGTCTCTTGAGCCTAGTGACCTTTCGGTTAGTATCAACACGTGATATGGTTAGCATTTGTGCTTTCATAAGTGGTTATCCCATGGCAGGTATCACCCTTAGATCTTAAATGTATTGCAAAAAATATTGATCTTTCTTTCGTATATTGTCATCCGAGTGTTGTCAGCCCCATTCAAACCCCATTTTCTTTCTAAATGACACCATTGTTAGATGGGTTTTTATGGTATCTTTGAACCTGGTTACATGCATTAGTATTGATTAATTTTCATTTTCATTAGGTTAGATATTCCTTTGTAATTTTTGTATGCTTTGAAGGTCTTTTGACCCTTTATTTTTCTTTGGGTGGCCTAGGAGGTCACTAGTTGTTTTATAGCTATATAGGGAAATATGACTCTAAGATAAATATATTGAATGGACCATTAGATGCTTCAATTCATAGGGAAAAATCATATGGATAGTACTCCGGATGGTTTGTCTTGCTTCTGAATCCTCAGGGTAATATCTGTTCACATACATGGTTCCCGTCGAGTGCTAAATGTTATAAAGAACTGATTGAGTTTGATGTAGTTTCTGATCCTCATGCTGTTAATTAAATTATCAGGTTATATCTAGATAGAGTGACCTTGGTGTTAAGAAATTAACTCATCCCAATACTTGGTATGACTTTCTGAGACTTTGGTGTGTTGATACGCAGGTTGGGTTGGTTTTGGTTTTCATGCCAAATGATTTATGCTCTAGTTTAAGGTAAATCTGACCTATTGTTCTCTTCAATGGTTGTTATGTCTATTATTTCAAAGGATAAAAAACTCTTAATGTGGTGAGAATCACATTAGTTTTAGTGGATATTTACCCTTCCAAGTAAAAGGAACACACTAAGAAGGACAATTTGGAAATGGTCTAACTTTCTTAAATTCTCTTAGGGATGGTGAGTATTGAATCATGTCGGTGCTTTCTTTCTAGCACAACATTGATTTGGTTTTCTATAAATAAAATCATCTATGAGCATGTTGTTATTGGAGGATATCATTGGTTAATCCTAAATGAACACGTAATGCTTCATGTGGTAAAGGATACTGATTGGTTAATGACAGTGTGTTGGTAAATGAAGTTTATCTTCTTCCTTAATGTTGTCAAGTTGTTGTTTGATTGTTTTTCTTTCAAATAGTTGGTTATTATTGAATGGAAAATATTAAATCCTCTTACTTAAATCAGGTTTAGTAATGATCATGTTCCTTATCATGACATCATCTGTAATGTACTAAGAGAGTGTTGGTCTTACATCGCGCTAAGTTTTAAAAGTTATTGGTTTTTGAGTAATATCTATATAGTTTCACGTCGGAAAAGTGGTTCTTATTGAGGCATGGTTAGTCTTGATTAATCCTTGGGTTACCATGTAGTAACTCCTTGAATAGACTTTTAGATGCCAGCTGTTTCCCCTGACTCGACTTCTAGGTGGATACCGCTCTAGGTTGAGTCAAATATCAAGTGTGGAAATGTTGAATTGGTCAATGTGTCACTTATAGGCAAGGAGTATGGAATACCTTGGTATAGTTATTTGTACTCCATGTATTTGAATTCAAGTTTTCCCTAGACTAGTTATTTGTCTTGGTGATCCTTTGACCAAGAAATGGCACTGGAAGTCAGGTATGGACTTCAATGATCATGTACAAGTTGAATGTGAGATGCCTTGGGAGAAGGCATCATAGTTTAGTTTTTAAAATGTCGGCCATCTAATCTAACATTATTATTGAATTTTTATCCAGAGTGGTTTGACTAGTTGTTTATCTTGTTCAATGGAATGGTCAGTGAATGACCATTTTTGGCATGTCGTAAGGTTAGATAAGCCTAGTTTATATCGTTCAGGACTTTTTATGAGGATCTAGCTCAACCTAGATAAATATGGTTAGTGGGGAATCAACCGTTTGAACATTTAAAAATCATGCTAGAGCGTCACATGAACTCTTGAGGCATGATTTGTAGGAAATTCTGATGGTGGAGGTGTCTTGACTCAGAATTGACCCCACTTTTTAAATTTTGAGACCTATTCTAGGGAGAATCAAAAGTTATTTATTTTAATAGAAGATGAAATGGTCATGTTTTTAGATAAATGGGCTCAGATAAGAATTGAATTGGTGTTTTTATTGTAAATAATGAGTGTTGGATCAGATCATAATGGATTGAGTAGCACTTGACCAATCAATGTTTAGAGGTGCATTAGGCATTTGAAGACACAACACAACAGTTTGAGCGAGACATTAGGGCCCCTATAGGTTAGGTGATGTATTCGTTGATCCTGAAGGGTCCTCAGGGATGAGATGTTCTATGTTGGGGAGGTTATAACAACCTTAATTTTTGATCCAGACAAAAAACCAATGAAATTTTAACTTTTGGAACTTACTAGATGGGTCATTTTTTAAACTGAGATTCATAACATAATTCTGAGATTTTTCAGCACTTCAATGTATTGTTTTTGGATGTGGTTCAAGGACCAAGGGGGGAAACCTTGGAGTTCCTTCATGTTTTGGGAGCATAAGGTTTTGAAACCTCAAGTCAGGAGGAGCTGGCAAGGGCACACAATTAGTTTGAAACCTGGTGACCCTCAGCCGGAAATAATGCAGTTTATTTTTAAAGAATTAATTAATTAAATAAAAATGAAAAGTAAAATAAATTAAATGAAAATAAATAGGGAATAAAAAATGAAGAAAAGTATTAATAATAATAATATTATTATTATTAGATTATCTTTAGAGACTAAGGGAACTCTCTACCCCCTCCAGTGTGTGACACCCCTTCCTCTCTATGAACATGTGACCACCTCTTCATGGATTTCTCTTCACACATCAATCTCTCCCAATTTCTTCATAATCCCGTTTTGACCCATCGAGCTATGGAATCATCTTCATTTATGGATGATTTATGGTCTCCCAATAACACCTCTTGTTCAGCCCAAACCCGAGGGTTTGAGGTTAACCAATTTTGCTGCTTTCCTTCAATATTAGATTATGTGAAGTGTCTATCAGGTCAACCTCATTCGTGTTCTAGAATCCACAGCTAAAGTCAAAGAGGATTATTTCGATTTGGTTCACTACCATTGATTTGGGATAACATATTCCTTCATACTCTATTTTTGTGCTATTTATTATTTGGGTTTTCATAGTTTTTGAGTTCCTAGTATTTTTTCTGTTAGTGTGTTCACCTCTCCATGATAGTTTTAGATTTCAGTCATCGTTTCGAGAGCAATTGGTGGCTCCTTGGAGTCTTTCAATCTTATATATAGGAATGCAAATATTTATATATATCTTTTACTTGTACATAGTCCCTCAGGAATAGAGGAATATGTACATTGTATTAAGGGGCATGTATATAGTAATGTATGGTTGTGCAATTGTGGAATGTTCTTTTCCATTTAAAATGTCAAGTTCCAAAGTGTTTGAATTGGATTAGTCCTCTCTTATGGTAGGGTCCCATTCCTTTTCCCCTTAGATTTAATGATGCATTAATTAATTATCTTCACACCTTTAATTAATGATTTTAAATGTGTGATATTTTTTCTTAAATGATTTACTTTGGTAAATTGGATGTGATTCTTAATTGAAAAAATGAATTGTTTTATAAAAAATGTCATTATTTAACAAAAATACCCCTACAACAGAGGTGATCTTTCTTCACGATAAAATTTTATTTTTAGAATCTTTTTATTTCCATGACTATTGAATTGGTGTTTCTTTATGCTTGAGGTCATTTTTTAATTATGACATTTTTTTAGGGCCACCATTGATATCCATAATTGAGTTTCCCACCCTTGGAAAGATTATTAATAAACTAAATAACCCTTTTAGTGGTTGGTCATGTTATAAAATGTATGGATTAGACCATATTTTATAGGGAATTACCCATGTAAGAAATTGACCAATTAAACTTGGCACCCCTCCTATGTGCCTCTTATCTTTGATTAATGAATTTTCATTCTTAGTTGGATTTGATGGCATGCCATGATTAGATTTTCCATTCATAATTAATTTATTTCTTTGTATTAAATGAATTAAATGAAATGGATTCCTTGAAATGGAATTAAATATGTATATTAAAATGCTTAAGAGGTAATGCCTTATGTATTATATTATAATTGTGATAGTGGTTATAATGGGATGGATAAATGAAAATCATGAGAGGTACTGCCTCATGATTTTCATTATAAATGTTATTATATTTATTTTTTAAATGGATTAACATAGATATTTATGGATGTTTTTCTTTCCCCATACAAGTTATAAATGATCCTTTAAAATAGGTTGTGATACGATGGTATGGTAGTTCCAGATGAGCATGGTGACTCGCATTCCCTTACATCAGTGTGGGACATGGTGACCCTCACCACTTCTTCGATATGGGTGATGGGATTTTGTGTGAAACATTCCATCGAGAGTGTTTCTATGGCATCCACACTCAACATCCCGAATAACAGGGGTGACTACCCCCACTCTATCGGGATTTCAGGATTATTACTCTGTGAGTAGAGCTTATTATCTCATATACGTGGGTTGGACTCCTACATGTTACATCCTGATCCACTCCATATATATATATATATATATATTGATCTTACTACCCCGTGAGTAGAGCATATCATCTCATAGATCGGTGTTGGATTCCATTGTGTTATGTCCTGGTCCACTCCTGCAATATATATATATATATATATATATATATATATATACTATATATATATAGTGACATGATCAGACACTTAATCTGGGTATGATCCAAAATAGGTATAACAGTCAGGTGTCCCTTAGGAACCTAGATGGGTGGTTGTTTATTTATTTAGTTGTTTTTATTATTTCATTATATCGGCACACTACCATAATTTATATTGCACTGTCTGGATTGGGATGGACCATGTGGGTGCGGAACTACTGAGATTTATATCTTACACCCTTCTTGGGATTCCATTGCATTGGGGTACCTGAGTAGACCATCTTGTTCACAGGACCTTGGACCTTTTTTCTTGTTGTATTCTTATACCTAGGATTTAGGAGAAAATGACTAAGCTAAATCTCAAGATGCCCATGGAGATCACCTTTGGGATGTTTAGTTATTTTCTTTACTTGAGGCTTACATTTTTTAAATTTTAAATCATGTTGTAGGTCTAATATTTTAATTAATAATCATCAACTAGACATTCATGTTTGTATAAAATATAATTAGTCCCTTTTATTAAATTTTTATTATTTCTCTTTCATTTTTATCTTTCATTTATATACTACTTCCACTATTATCTAGAATTTATTTGTATTTTACCACTTTGCTACTCTGATATGAAGGTATATTATCCCCACTATAATCTCTTGAGACCCTTGCTGATATTCGGTAGCCTTTGGCATAAAGGGAGACACACTTGAGGCCATGTGACCCACTGGTCCGACTATCGGTTTTAATGGTGAGACATGTCGGGATGTTACATGAATCTTATGGTTTTAAAATGTTAAATCATGTTCGCGTGCACTTTTTCTCATGTTATACTTATATTATCATTTATATCTCCTTTATACCCAAAACTATGCATCTGAGATCACCCTTTATTATGTTTCATTTCCCATGTTATGAAGAAATGTTTTATATATTATTTGTCTAATAAGGTTGATAGTTATGAATATATAAGTGGATGATGATGTAAAACTATTATGATCCAACTATTTTTGTTTCTATGTTTTGAAATATACTATAACTATGATATTCTTTCAAGGATCATTACTTCATGTATAGAATATTCATTTAATTATACGTAATGTCTATGTATTAAATGTTTGGGTCCCAATTGTTGGTATCAGAGTAAGGCTTGGTTAACCTTTAGAAACAAGAATGAGAAAAATTTTGTGATAACCCTAGGGATATTTCTTTGTATATGATAAAATACTAATGTTTTTGAAATGGCCATGAATGGTCTAGTTTAATCTTAATATTTCATAGAATAAGGTGACACAATTTAGACATCCTATAAATGTTTTTTCATGATTATGTGGATTATTTCTATGATTATTTTTGTATCATACCATGATTTTTGTTTTAGTTAATGGATAGATCCTAAAAGAATCATGGTATTGATGAATGTGATGGATAACAAAATGATTTTCCTCCATGTTCACCTGATTTTATAAGATATTGAATGAAAAATCTTATTTCTATGCACACACAATTTTCTTATGAATTAATTTGAGATTTCAAACAATAAAATGGGGAATATCAATCTACTAAGTACTTTATGAGGAAAAACACACCTTATTTTAGTGGTCACACTGATCCACTTATTATAAAGAAATGGATTAGTTCCAATGGAAAGGTATTTTCCATTATAGAGTGTTTTGAACATGATAATGTCATTTCAAATATTAATTGTTTAGAAGGAGAAGAATATAAATGGTGGAATCTTATCAAGAACATAAATAAACCAAATGAAATCAACTCTATAGAGTAATATGATATTAAGAACTTATTTCTCAATAAGTATTTTAATTTTCTTAATTTTATGAAAATGGATAAGAAATTAATTTAGTTTAAACAGATGGATAATTTATCCATTGGTACCTATGAGTAAAACATTACAATACTTGTAAGGAATTATCATCAATTTTTTTGCAATGTGAAATTAATTTTGATTGACTATTCAGTAGCTTAAGACTAATTATTTGAAGGGAATTATCCATAAGAGTGTTTATTAGCTATTAATAAACCATTCCACTTGATATCAAGGTGGAAATAGAGAATATAGTTACCAATTAATCTCATGGTTTTCACAAGAAATGAAAAATAAAATTATAAAAACCATGGAGAGGAGAAGATGATTTATTCTTTTATGATAAAAGTTTGGAAGGAAACATGGGGATGTTATCTTAAGGGAAATGGTAATTTTTTCATGTGTAGAAATTAAGGTCACCAAGAATTAAAATAGAAAATTAATGGAAAGAAGATAGATAATGATGCAATTAGATATAAAGTGCCACATAATGAACCATACACACTCCTGTGGTTTAGATTAAAGGAGTATAGGAATTAATGAAACCAATGCCCAAATCAAAAGTTTAATGATGTTGATAGATTTTAAAAATCTATTAAATATATATACAAAGGGAAATATCATGCGATAATTATTTATGATGAAGGGTATGAAAACAATGTGGTGAGGGGTACACTTACCATCTACTTTAGAGCTAGTAACATATTATTTTATTATATATTTATCCCATATTTTATATATAAATAATTTTCTAAATTTATCATACTTCCACCTCAAAAATTATATTTTGAGTTAGAAGTAAAAAATACCAATGGAATAATGACCACATCCCAAGTCTATGATTCTTTTCTAGTTGATGATTATGGGAATGTGTTAATTGAAAAATTTTCAATTATTTCAATTTCTGAATTTGATATTATTTTGTGCATGGATTGAATTTATTTAAATAAATACCACATAAATTATCTAGAAATGGATGATAAGTTTTATATTTTGAACCAACCTATGATCATCTATCAGTGTGATGAAAAAAATGAACTTCCAATGGAAATTATCTCCATCATATGGGTCATGATTACTATTCAAAAGGGGAATTTATATCAGATGGTTGGAGAGAAAATAAATATCAATGATATTCCTATAAAAAAAGATTTTATTAACGTATTTAGAGAATATTCGCAGGGTCTTTCATAGAATGATGAACTACAGTTTTCAATAGAACTCCTACCTAGTATTACACCTATTTCAAAGACTCTGTGTAGAATGGCCCTAATTAATTTTCATAAATTAAAGAATAAAATCATGAAAAATATTTAAAAGAGATTCGTTTATCCATTTTAATCACCTTGTAGTGCACTTGTTTTGTTTATTAAGAAGAAATATGGATCAATGAGACCTTGTATTGATTATCGAGAACATAATAAGATCAGTATCAAGATCAAGTATCCTCTACCCCATAATATTGACTTGTTTGATCAACTATGTAGACATCAATACTTTTACAATATTGAACTTTTTTCTAGATATAGTAAATTGAAGGTAAATAATAAGGATTTACCCATGAAAACATTTCATTCAAGGTATAGAAACTGTGAACTTATAGTTACTTCATTTTTTATTACAAATTTTCCCACTATATTCATGGATTTAATGAATAGAGTATATAGAGAATACCTTGATCAGTTTGGGAAGTATTTATAGATGAAATTATTATATATTAATAGAGAAAGTAAGATCATGAATATCACATAAGGATTGTATTAAATATCCCAAGGGAGGATAAAATTTATGTAAAGTTTACCATGTTTTAATTTTGTCTTATGAAAGATTTATTCTTAAGTCATATAATTTTATATAAAGTTATATAGATAGACCCTACAAATACATATTTTATTGAACATTGGAACATAAAAACCACTATGACTAAGGATAGTAGTTTTATTGGATTTAGTGGATATTATCAGTGGTTTTGAGATAATTTTTCAGGGCTATAAAATCCACTCACCATGTTAACTCGAAAGGGAGCTACATTCCTTTAAATGGATGAATACAAAAAATATTTTAAAGAACTGAAGAGAAGGATAGTTAGCACACCTATGATTACACTACCCTATAGTGGAGAAGGGTATATAATATATAATTATGCATAAAAGAAGGTAATTCTATGTTTCCTCACAATTAATGATGTTGTTATAGATTATGCCTCATGAAAATTGATATTCCATGATATAAATTACCTAACACATGATTTTTAGTTAGCTGTAGTAATTTTTTTATAAAATATATTGAGGAATTATATCTACGGAAAAGGTGTGACATATATAATGACCAAAAAAATTTAAATTATATTTTAATAAAAATATATATGAACATGCAACAAAAAAATATGGTTGGAGATTATTAAATATTCTTATTGCACAATACATTATTACCCTAGAGAAGAGAACAAGGTCACATATAATCTGAGTCAAAAGGATAATGCTAGCTTATCTATAATGAGGATCATAAAATATCTGATATTTTTGGACTTAAAAAGAATAGATCTTGAAGTAATTATGGAAGGGTAGAAATATTATCTTTCTCAATTGATTTTTTAACCATCTATCCAAGTGAATATTTAAAAGGTTTAAAAAGAAGATACAGTGCTACAAAAGAAGGTGAGAAATTTTATTGAGTTAAACCTTTATTTTGATGAAATAATAAGGCTTAGGGACCATGTATGTGTCCATTTAGTACCATATTTATAAAATCATATATTTTATTAATCTCATATCTTTATAGATTATATTCATCCTAGATATATGAAGATGTATATATATTTTAGGGAGTATTTTTTATAGGATGACATAAAGAGAGATATTGTAGAGTGTGATTATTAGTGATTAGTATGTCATCAAGACAAGGATAATATATATAATTATAAGGCTATTTTATAACCATTACCCATACCATAATTGAAATGGGAAAACGTTACCGTGTATTTTATCAATGGACTACCCAAAACATCTAAAAGGAATAATTCAATATGGGTTATAATTGACCATATTATGAAGTCAAAAACCATTATTTACATTTGAAAATATTTATTTCTTTATAAACATACAAGGTTATACATTAATTATTTATTAATATTCAATGGTGTACCACTATCAATTGAATGTGATAGAGATCTAAGGTTTACCTCGAAGTTTTGGATAAGTCTTCAGTAAGATCTGGATATATAGTTATATTTTAGCACTACTTATCATCCATAGATATTTTTTTTAGTGTTATAGGACCATTAAAATTAAAAAATACATGTTGAGAGATGGATTTATGGATTTCAATGGTGGTTAGTAAAAACACCTTCCTTTGGTGGGATTTTTTATAAAAATAGCATCCACTCTAGAAATCATATAGATCCTTATGAAGTGCTCTATGGTAGGATTTGTGTAACTCCAACATGTAGGAATAAAATTGGGGAAATAAATCTATTAAGAAAAAATATGTATAAGTAAATGTATGAGAAAGTTAGATCCATTCAATATAACATAATGTTATATTATGGTCAACAAAAACATTATACTAGAAATCTTCAAAAATATCTAATGATTGAAGATAGTGAAAAATAATTCCAATGAATATATATTTGGAAGTGGTTGATGATATTTGGAAATAATGTCTAAATAATCCTTAGGAATATCTGTTGTTTTAAAATTATTGATTTTATCAAGATGGTAGCTAATCGATTAAAACTCCCACTAAATCTCTATCAATTTCATGATGGTTTCCATATATATCTCATGATGAAGTAGATACCCGATAATTCACATGTACTAAACATAGAGTTCATACCACTTGAGAAGATTCATTCTTATTAGGAAAAACCACGGGAGATTCTATATTATATATAGAAAGTTTTATGTAATAAGACCACTCACTTGCTTAATGTTTTGTGGCGAAACAATCCATTTGAGGAAGCTACATGGGAACATGATGATATGATGTGGAAGAGGTATCATAAATTGGTTTTATTAGAGTATCCAAATTTCAAGGGATAAATTATTATAAGGGGTTATTATGTAACACCTTGAAATTCCATGAAATATTTTTTAAAAAAATTAGTTTCTTTGATAGCTTATGTTACACACAACAACAAGTTTAGATGAACTGCGATAACTATTAAAATATTCTTATCCCATTTCCATTGGATTAGTTGTTATGAATAGGTATAAAAATTTATTAAAAATTATTGTTTAAAGATGTATGCAATTAATTAATTAGTTATCAACAAATTATAAATGAAAATAATAATCATTTAAAAAATGATATGATTTTTATGAAAATCTATTCATATGAGTGCAATTTTTTTTATCCTAATAAATTAAATTATCACTATTGGTGAATTATTTTAATTAAATGTATGTATCATATAGTAAATCAAATGTTTTTACATTAATGTATTATTTTTTATTCATTGGATAATAATAAATCTACTTTTATGCATTAAATATAAACTTCTTAAAAGATATTTTCAATAAATATTTTGAATTTATTTTAAAATTAATTTATTCCATTTATATTTATTTAATTAGATAAAATTAACTAGATATTTATAATCACAGGTTTCAATTTTTTTACATAATCCCCTTTAAATTTTTTTCAATATAAATTCTAACCGTGGTAAAATTTATCATCTCGATAAAGGGTAAATTGGGTTAATCTTGGATAAAACTAAGTTGTAAGACCATATTTTTTCATAACAATTCTTATATTTTGAAATTGAATAGATACATATCACCTTATTTATTAAATTTATTATTTTAATGTATAATTTTCCATGAAAATGACCCATATAATATTTAAATGAAAGAATGTTAAAAGAAGTCACTCTCTTTGATTTTAATACCTCTCATGTGTTTGCATAAGGGAAAAACAAAGTAATGAATGAATGTAAATATCCTTTTTTATCTCAATGAAATTATATTCATGATATAATTTTATTATTATTTTTAATTAATTATTTAACTACTTTAATTTCTAAGGCAATATTGATGTGATATTTCTCCATTTAATAATAAATATAATAAATGATATTAAAATATTAAAAGTGACAGGATTTGGACAATTTAATGTGTCAAATGAATTTTATATATCTATATGAAATAATTGGTAGGTTTTACAAAATTATATTCTAAATAACTTTTTTTATATTTTATTTAAATTTAAATTAAATAAATTGAAATAAAAATGACATTAAAAAATATTTATTAATAAATAATATTAAGTTAAACAATAAAAAATTCATAAACAGATTATATTCAAAAAAATTAATTGGATATGGTTCTAAACATAAAACATGTTCCATTTATGGGTTGTTTTTCATTTTATAATAATATTATTAACCTTCAAAGTGAAGAATACTTTAATATTACTGTAATTATCCAAAGGGTTAGTGAGGGGTTCAAACTAACTGATAAGGGTAAAAATGTGATCTAAATTTGTCAAACATTTATTGGATGATATTATTCTAAATAAAAATCATCTTAGATTAAAATATTTTCAATTTGGATCCATTTTTATATCATAATTAATTTTTATTAATTTAATATTTTAATAAATTCCAATAGTGCCCCTCCCCTCAATTATAAAAGGGAATAATCCTTTCCCCACTTCACACCAATTTTGGACTTCTATCTCGACCAAATATACTAATTTATCTTCTAAAATTATATATCCACATCATAAAGGTTTTGGTCATCCAAAAATACCAACTCTAGATCCCATTATAAGATATCTAAAGGAGTTATTTCATATAAGAAGTAATCTCCCTAATGAATCATTTTCTTTTAAATGATTCTTTTACATCTTATAAATCTATTACCTTATCCATAAAATAAAAAATATATTCATCCTAAATATTTTACAATTTTATTATTGTTATGAAAACACAATTATAAACCATCTTTCTCATAAAATTATAATTGAAAGTATCGCTCGTGCGTACGGGTAGACTACCACCTCCACAAAGCGAGGCAATTGCTTTTCATTAATATTTTACATTTATGGTAATGGATATTAAGTTGATGAATATATATAATATATAAGATATAATAATTATCTTTTAATTGGGAATTAATATTTACTTTTCTTTTTTCCCATACATTGAAAAATGAAAACATGGTCCATGAGTATGTACGACTTACCGTATCCATGAACAATATAATTCATTTTTATATACCTAACTTTTCTGGATGACTATAAATATACATATATATATAATAAATATATATGATATTTATACCATTTTTAACATTTTGGATATAATGTAACTATGGTCAATGTACAAGCACAAAAACTACAAAACTATATCTTACATGAAGAAATTAAGCAATTACGTAACACCCTAAGGATTTAAAAATAAACTAAATATTGAATGCATGTAACAATGAGTCTCTAAAAAAACTTTTTTATAACTGATACAATAAACATAATTTTTCCACATTAGTGATTTTAATTTTGAAAATATTACATACATGGTTGCGTTTAGGGTGATTTTTGGAGTCTCATTGAATAAATATAATATTTAGTGAATATTAACCTACCATTATGAATAGTAACATACTATTATGAATAGTAATATACCCTTATGAATATTAATTTTACCCTTATGAACAGTAATATGACCATTATGAATAGTAACAACACCCATGAAAGTATAAATAAAATTTAGCCACCTTATAAATGAAGTAGAATATTTTATAAATTATTAATTAAGTATTCATATTTTTGTGAGTGATAAATATTTAATTAAAATTTTATATTTATAAATTAAATAATTTTCATAAAATGGGTTCCTAAATAAATATTTTTTTGTTGCATGATTTTAGGATAAATTTATGAGACCATAGTTAATTTTTGAATGTACTATAAAAGCAGTTTTAAATATAAAATATGTATTCTTCAAGTAAATAATGATTTTATTTAGAAATTAAATTTCACATATTTATAATTTTTTAGATAAAATTGAGTCCATTTTTTATTCCAAATGTCAAAAAAAAATTATGTTTATTTTTTGGGATTTTTTAAAAATATATGATTTTTTATGAATATTAAAATACGATAATTTACGATAAATTATAAATACATGGTTTATTGAGTCATAGGGGATGTAAGGATGATTTAGACACAAATTATTCGAAGTCACATGCACTTATTTATATATTTGGTCACATGAATCATGAATATTCATTAACTTGAGAAAAATATTAAACTAATGATTAAAATAATGAGAAATCCCTCCTTTCCTCAACTATAAATACCACTCCTCCTTACCTCTTCTATTTAATTCTCTCAAGCCATGTTACTTATCTAAATTATACCCAAATATCCTCCCAATTTCCTACCCCATGTCTAGAAGCGCTTTATCACATAAAAAGACCAAATCCTCTCCCTTAAAGAGGCTCTCAAGGAAGATTAATTCCAGAGGTAAATTCCTATTTTCAATTCTTTTTTACTTCATTTCAAGTTCCTTTGATTTCTTTTACATCATCACCTATCCTCACCCAAATTTTATTGAATATTCACCACCTTATATGTAATTAAATTTCTTATGATGATGGAATAATTTTTTATCATCACTCCTTTACCCTTCTTTTAGGCTTGTAGTTAAAAAACACCATCTGAGATGTGCTAATTTAACACATTCAAGGATGATGGATTTTCAATTTCTATTACCATATTTAATTATGGTCATGAAACCATTATTATGGTTGAAAAAGACTATAATATTTTTATTATTTATCATCTATGGTTCTTAAATCTTTTTGTACACATGGTTTTTATTTATAAAGCCAAATGAGTTTGTTGTGATAAAAACTGTTAATTAAAACAAACTATTATAATTAAATAATTTATATAATGATTCATCTCCACTGAAATTAAAAAATTTAAATTTACAGCCATGAAACGTTATTTATGTTCAATAATAACATATAACTTCAATTCTGGGAAACCATCTTCATTTTACACGATTCTCCATTCATGTATATAACTATACTAATCATGAAACAGACGGACCAGAACAATAAAATTTAACCTCCTAACCCATCAAAAAGGCCAAGAAAGAACATAATAAGGTTATAATAAATAAATTACATGAATATTATTTTATTTAGATATTAATTAATGAACCAAAATTTTATTATTCAGGTAATTAAGATCAAGTGGAGAACACCTTCAGACTTATGGTAAGGGTTTCTTTATCTCACTTCCATTTTTGTGAGATATTCTGTATTCACTACTATTACTCATTTATAGTGTATGTACACTTAACTTTGATGTTTTTTTATCATGAATATATATTTTTTCATGATATTCAAGGTATGATTTTATGATTATTAATTTTGGGGCATAAAATTCAATTGATTACAAAGTTGAAAGTATTTTCTACCTCGACCTCCATTTTCATTCGGAATGCTCTTATTCTCTACTCACCTAAATGAAATTATTATTTATTCTTATGTGATCCACAAGAATTCAGTTTGATTTTTATATATATGTTTACCAATCATAATACTTATTATTTTATATGGTTAGTTACATATTTTAAAACAATATTTTAAAAATTCTTCCAAAATGAAGGCCAGATTCAATGAACTTATTGAATTCTTACCTATTTTCAAGTTCCCTATATAATATATTTTAATCCATATTAAGCTTTATTAAATCAAAAAATTTATCATTAAATATATATTTTGGTTTTATATAAGAAAACATGCCTTTGTGCATTAAAATCCGGTAATATTTTCCTTAAACCACACTAAAATATTTTATTTATAATGCCTATTTAAAAACTCATTTTAATTTATTTCACCTATATAAGACTCTATTTATGTATAAAATATAATTTCAATGACCATAACTTTTATATTATGGGATATAAATTTTCTCTATATGATTTCATGAAAAATTCAAATGATTTTCCAAAAGAACTCTTCTTTCCAAAGTAAAAATGATTTTTCTCATCTCACTTTAATTCTTATGAGATATATTCCTTGTTCACCACTTATTTATCGCTTGTGGTGTATGTAATGACATTTGGTATATTATATAGTGAGTATACTTATTCTAATTATATTCTAATGGATTATTATTTGAATTTTTCAAGGTGGTATGTGATACTTTGTAATGTTTAAGGATTATTTATTCAAATATTTTTCAGTGGTCTCATTTAAAAGTATCTTCATCTAGGTCAAAATAATTGGTTGAACCTTTTACTAAATTGAGTTTCATCTCCAATGATATCATCCCCCACGTTTAATTTAATGTTGTATGATTATTTTGACTGTGGTTGTACTATCATAAAACCATTCACCAATTTACTCTGAATGGTGAGTGTATATGCTTATTGTTAGGGAGAAGTTCTCTAAATTTCATATGATAGTTTCAATATGAATATATATTTCATTTATGTTTATCCCCATTCATATTAGGAATGAATTGGACTTATTAAGTGATGGGTGGCTCCCTCTATAGCTCCTCGATGCATCAGTAGGTTTAATGAGAAAAACTGTGGTCTGGGAACGAGGCCTTGATAGTTTGATTATTTATGGTATTGGTGGGAGGCCTCAAAAGTAAGGTTATGATGTCCTAAATTATGAATTACCTCACTATAAATCTAGTAATTGATAGTTTATGTGGTTATTAGACTAGTGTAACACCCATTATTATTTTTTATTACGGCATTGTTTATTCATCTCTTATTCCTGCCAAAGTATATAAAATTTTATTTTAAATGCAATGTGTTTTTAGTTATTCACCAATCCTAATGTTTATGTTTATGATTTCATATACTTTATTATTTAACCATATTGATCATCTGATCTCACCCCTTTTCTTATGTTTTATTTTTCCTTGGGATGCAAATAGGTGTATTATGAATGAATTTAAGGGATAAACCTAGAGCTTTGGATATTCCAAATAAAAATATATATTGTTATTCATCTCAAGTTTTAATGTTGGACCAATTTATGAATCTATTTTTACAAAACTACTATACTATCTGTTCTTTCAAGATACGAATTCCTTATAATCATTCCAATGCAATGAAATAATTCATAGACTCTGGGCTTTTGGGGACTGGTCATTACAGTTGGTATCATAGGAAGTTTGGTAGAAAAATTTTAAACTATATTTAGAAAATGTAGATTAGGGAACAAAACCATAAGATATAATTGAAGATACACATACCAAAACATCCTAGAATTTGGTAAGGAATAGATTATTTAGATCTTCTTAAAAAATCCTTTTCTAGATTCTTCAAATGGATGTGGTTTTGGAACAGATGTACCTAAGAGTAAAAAAATCTGATAAGGTGTTTTGGGATTGACTTGGGGTAACCTAGTACATTACAACGGGCTTTAATGTGAACCTGGTTTGACACTCCCACAGGATATTCTTAGGATAATTCACATTTTTGTTACAAGCCATTATGAAATATTTATTCCCCTAAAGTATCAAAAGTAATCATTCAAGGATTTATGATGTATAAATTTATGTTATGTACTATACCATGTTTAGGGTTATATATAGTTCATAATTTTATGATCTAATTTAGTATAAGTAATTGATTAGAAATGGAACCTAGCAGAAGGAATGAGAACTTCACCAATTCACGTCATGTAAATAGTAAGAAGGATCATACCTCTTATGGTATTAAGCTATCATTATGAAGGAAGATAATCTCCAAAGTATCATCGTCATATGAGGAGATAATATCATGTGTTAACAAGGTAAAGAAAGAATTATCTGAGTCATATGGATTTGAAGGGAAGTAATATAAGAATAATGTGGCATAAGAAAGAATACATAAAGGGAAGAATAAAATGGCTAGTCTACCAACATGTGGTAATTGTGGAAGGAAACACCCCATATCCAGCTTAAAAGGAAAATGAGTATAATACAATTGTGAAAAAAAGGTCTACAATGTTCCTGATTGCAAGGGTAAGAAAATGGTTTTCAATGTACAATGCTTCAACTGTAAGGAAATGGGACACTATGTGAATCAATGTCCCAAGAATCAAAGGAATATTACCCAAATGATGTTATTGGATAATGATCGAGTCAAGAAGCGAACATGGAAGAGTAGAAAAATTAATATGACTCAAATAAAATCATGTCATTTGAATATTTTATTTGAAATGTACTAGTTATAAGAATTATGAAAAATATGAGGATTTTACTATAGTACTATTTCATTAAGAACTTGGGGTTGTTTGACAAATTATACAAAGGATAAGTGACTTAGTAGAAAGTTATTATCTTGGGAAATTATATGGATGAGGGAAAGAAAACTCTAAATATATTCCTAATGATTAAGATAATTATGAAGAAATGATTTATTTGGATAAGTACTCACTACCTCAAAACTGATTATTGACCTATCTATAAGTGGCCTATGATATTATTGACGGTGTTCACAAAATTTATGGATTTAAGGAATATATAACATAGTATGTGTTAGGATGGGTGACTTTTTCCAATAATGTTTTATGGACGTTTTTATTTATTACCATATTTCAAGAGGATACATGATGAATACATTCACATGTCTGGAATGTGAAAATTTAGGGTTGTTTCATGTTGAATAGAGGCAAATATGGTAGCAGATGCATTGAGCATGATGGATCATGGAGTTATAAAAAAATGAGGATTTCCAAGGACCCCTTGTACATGGATCTAGCAAGGATGGATATGAGAATGATTCTAAAGTGTTGGATCAAGATCTATTGGAAAGTAAAACTATTTATGAAATGGTTTAATTTTATCATTGTATGAGGATTTAGATTTTAATGCCACCACATGAGGCAACCTATAGTAAGAGATGATGTATAGATAGCTCAAGGCACAAACAAAGGAAAAGTATTGTGTTTATAAAATAGAAATATATATTTATACTCTAATAATGTGGAATAATCCTTCATATCTAGGAAAAGAGTCTGAAACAAAAATTTTACCCTATTTTAAGTTTTATCATAACTGTAGTTTACAGTTTTTTGGTAATAATATTCCATCTGAGCATGTTCTCTATCACATTCCATTAGAACATGATTGTTTGATTTTTATTCTATGACCATGTTATCTAATTAAAGTGGATAATTTTTTAGAAACCAATGCATTTATATTTCCCTCTTATTAAGAGGATATTTTAATCATAATTATAATGTTGGTTTCCAACAAGGTAATTTTCAATTATTAACCATTAACATTTGAAATACAATTTCAAAATTTCAAGGATAAAATTTTTGTAAGGAGGGGAGAATGTAACACCCCTTGGATTTAAAAATAAATTTGAATTGTAATGAATGAAATAATGAGTCTTTATAAAACAAAACTTTTTTATAACCGAGGACAATAATTATTTTTCCCACTAATGTGATTTGAATTTAAAAAATCTGACATACACTGTCGCATTCAATGTGATTTTTGGAGTCTGATAGAACAAAATAATTTTTTTGTGAATAGTTTCCTACCCTTATGAATAGTAACCTACCCTTATGAATAGTAATATACCCTTGTGAAGAGCAATTTCACCTTTATGAATAGTAATATGACCCTTATAAATAGTAACTTCACTAATGAAATTATAAATAAGATTTAGACACATTACAAATGAAGTATAATATTTTATAAATTATTAATTAAGTATTCATATTTTTGGGATTGATAAATATATAATTAAAATTTATAATTAATACATTAATTAATTTCCATTAAATGGGTTCCTAAATAAATATTTTTTGTCTTATGAGATTAGGATAATTTTATAAGACCGGAGTTAATTTTTGAATGTATTACAAAAATAGTTTTAAATATATAATCTGTATATTTCATGTAAATAATGATTTTATTTAAAAATTAAATTTCAAACATTTATTGAATTATTTTGATAAAATGGAGTCCATTTTTGAATTCAAAACGTCAAAAAATGGTTAGGGCGATTTTTTGGGATTTTTCTAAAATACACGAATTTTGGATGAATAATAAAATACAATAATTAACAATAAATACTAAATACATGGTTTATTGTGTCATAGGTGATGTAAGGATGATGTAAAAAACATGGTTTGAACTCACATCCACTTATTACTATTTTTGGTCACATGAATCAAGACTATTTATAGTGTTGAGAAAAAATATTAAACTGATGATTAATGTTAGGTCCACTAGGAAAGATACCCTGAGAGGGGGGGTGAATCAGGGTATGACAGAAGAAAACAATTGCTTATTTTGATCTTGTTTTGCTGTTAGAAAAAAACCCTCTTCTCTCTCTCCTTCCTGATGCAGAGTATGAACAAACCTTAAAGCATGAACAAGACACAACAATTTTTACTTGGTTCACCCTCACTGGGCTACGTCCAAGGAGCATACACCGGCAGTGTGCCGATGTACCAATTCCACTATAAGAGCACTGTTATTTACAAGTTCGAAGCGGACTCACTGTCCCTCCTGGTTTACAACCACTCACAAAATGAAAGGTCACTGCTCTCACAACTGAAGTGAGCTCACTACTTCTTCAGAAGATCCACTCACATTCTATAGACCTGTAGGTCTCTTCATTATAATTAATTAATGCATCCTCAAATATATGTAGATTCTCTAATGAAGTCCAAATTTCAACTACTGATGAATAACCCTTTTTCCACTGACAAATGGGCAATTCCTTTGGAAAGTAACTTCGCAACACACCCTACTTCGCGAAGCTCCCAATTTCGCGAAGCTCAATCAAGCCTTCACAAAGCTCCTGCCTTTTTGCGAAGCTCAAGCCTTCATAATTCTTAGCCTATCGCGAAACTTCTGTCTCTTCGTGAAGCACACTTTTTAGAGCACACAGGTTCGCAAAGTGCACTTCCTTTCACGGAGCTAGATTAGCCGCCGCGAAGCACCTCTCTTTCACGAAGAACACTATCTTCGCGAACCACCTTCACGAACCGAGAGAAAAATATTATCTTTGATAACTCTCTGCATCTCTCAAGGGGGTCGACCTATATTTATAAGCGATTCCACCGACCCACAACCCTTCTATGCGATGTCAGCGCCACATCATCTGAAATCGCGAAGCTCCAAAGTTTCCACCAGAATTATCTCAAAATCGAGAAGCACCTCGGAAATTCTCGGATCGCAAAGCTCATCGTAATCCCGGAGCATTCTATAATTTACTTCGTGCCACCACCGCGAATCTCCCATGTGTTTCCTTTCAATGCTTCCATTCGCGTAGCTTGTCGTAACTGCGAAGCATCACCGCCTCTATTCTTCTGGTCTTCATGAAATCCAAACAATTCATCTTATCTTCAAAAAATTCATGCCTTTGCCATATTAAATATGATCTTTAATAATATCCTTTTTTCACGATGCTCATCAACCACCAAATATTGGACCCCAAAAATTTGGCAAACACTAGGAAACGGCGCCACCTTGTACTACTCTTTTGTACCGCCTCCAGATCGTCCATTCCTTTGTCATCGTTCTTTGTCAACATGGATTGTCAACAACTTCTCGGGAACTCGACAATTCTCCATGATAACCTTCTTTGTAAACAAACACAATCAACCCAAAAATAAGGCAATGTTACCTTGAGGGATTTTTTCCCAACAATTTATATAATGAGAAACTCCTCCTCTCCTCCACTATAAATACCACCAATCCTTACCACTTCTCTTCACTCCTCTCAAGAATTATAATTAATATAATGTTTTCCCAAATATCCTCAAAAGATCCTCCCATGTGTCCAACATCCCCTAACCTCATAAAAATACCAAATCCTCTCCCCTAAAGAGGCTTTCAAGGAAAATTAATTCAAAAGTTAAATTACTCTTTCCAAATTTTTTACATTCTTTTAAAGTTCCTTTATTTACTTTTCTATCCTCACCTATCCTCACCCAAATGTTATTAACATTCTAGTACCTTAAATCTAATGTAATGTTTTTTTTTGATTAAATAAGTTATTATAATCTCTATTTTAACCTTTTTTATGCTAGTAGTAAAAAACACCATTTGGGTTGTGATAATTTACTACATTCATTGATGATGGGTTTTCAATTTCTATTACTGTATTCCATTCGAGACATGAAACCGTTATTATTGTTGACATAGAATAGAATATATGTATTATGTATCATATATGGTTCTAGAATCTTTTTGTACACATGGTGTTGATTTATATTGCAAAATGAGTTCGATGTGTTCAAAAACCACTAATTAAACCAAACAATTATAATTAAATAATTTAAATAATGATTCATCTTCAGTCCAAGTAACCAAATGAAATTTAAACCCATTTAACATTCTGGATATTCAATAATAACTTAATACTTCAATTCTATAAAACCATCCTCATTTTACATGATTCTCCATTCATGTATATAAGTATACTGATCATGAAACAAACGAACCCGCATAATGAAATTTGACCTCTTAACCCATAAAAAGGCCAAAAATGAACTTAATAAGGTTTTAATAAATCCATTAATTGTATTGGATGTTCTATAATTATTAATTAATGAACCTAAATTTTATTATTTAGGTAATTAAGATCAAGTGGAGAAAACCTTTGGACTTAAAGTAAGGGTTTCTTCATCTCACTTCCATTTTTGTGAGATATTCCATATTCACAACTATTACATGTGTATGGATTATGTATACTAACCATTGATGTTTCAGGTCATGAATCTATTTATTTTTATGATATTAAATGTATAATTTGATGATTATTAATTTTTGGGTATACGATTCAATGGATTACAATGTTTTATATATTTTCAACCCGAACCTCCATTTTCATTTAGGTTTCTCTTATTCTCTACTCACCTAAATTAAATTTATATTTATTAATATGAACTCCTAGAAAATTCTATGTGAATTTTCTATATATTTTCACCAATAATAATACTTCTTTATTTTATCAGTAGTTACAAGTTTTAAGATAAACTTTCAAAAATTCATCTGAAATGAGATCATGATTCAAGGAACTTCTTGAATTCTTACCTATTTTGAAGTTCACTCTATACTCTATTTTATGAAATATATATCTTTATTAATTCAAAAAATTTAACATGGAAAATATATTTTGGTTCATTTCTAGTTTTTTAAAGAAAACATTCCTTTTCTCTTTAAAATCCTTTCATAATTTCCTTAAACCACACTAAATTTTTTTATTTCTAAATCTTCTTTAAAAAATATTTTTAAATTATTTCACCTCAAAAAGAATTTATTTATGCCTAAAATATAATTTCAATGAAATTTCCTCTTTATTTTATGTGATATTAATTTTTTAAATATTATTTCATGAAAAATAAAAATGATTTTCAAAAACAACTCTTCCTTCCAAAGTAAAAATGGGTTTTTCACTTCCCACTTTAACTTTTATGAGATGTATGCCTTGTTCACCACTTATTTATTTCTTGTAGAGTATGAAATTCCCTTTTTTTATAATATCATTGGTCTCCTTATTTTCATGATATTCTAATGGATTATGATTTGAATTTTTCAAGGTGGTATGTGACACTTTGGAACGTTTAAGGATTATTTCCTCAAGGATTTTTCAATGGTCACATTTAAAAGTATATACATATATGTCAATATAATTTATTTAATCTTGTAATTCATTGAGTTTTATCTCTTACTATGTCATCAACAATTTTTATTTTAATGGTTTGTGATTATTTTTAATGTGGATGTACGATCTTTAAACAATTTACCAATTTACTCTGAATGTTTAGTGTTTATGCTTAGTGTTTGGGGAAAGTTAAATACATTTCATATGTTATCTTGAATATATTTGTATATATTGTTTATTTTTATCTCCATTCATATGAGGAATGCATTGGTCTTAGTAAGTGATGTGTGGGGCCCACTATATCCCCTTGATGCATTATTAGGTCTCATGAGACACACTATTGTCTTGACACGAGGCATTGAAAATATTATTTTTTATGGTCTTGGCACAAGGACTAGATAGTATGGTTATGATGTCCCTCATTATACATTCCTTCACTATTAAGATAGTAATTTAATGTTTATGTAGTTATTCAACTAGTGGAATACCCATGATTAGTTTTTATTATGGAATTATTTATTTAGCTCTTATTCCTACGATAGTATGTGAAATTTTAATTTTAATGGCATGTGTTTTTAGTTATTCACCATGCCTAATGTTTATGTTTATGATATCTTCTACAGAATTTTTTATCCTTACGGAGCATTTGAGCTCAACCCTTTTCATATGTTTTATTTTTCCCGGGGATGTGAAGAGGTGTATTGTGAATGAATTGTAGGGATAAACATAGAGTTGTGGATGTTCCTAATATAACTTATATGTTGTTTTTTAATCTCAATTTGTAAAGTTTAACCTATGTATGTATCTAGTTTTCCTAAAATAATAAACTATTTTGTTCTTCTAGATAAAAATTTCTTGTAATCATGCCAATGTAATGAAATATTTCATCGACTATAGACATTTGGGGTCGGGGCGTTACAAATTATCACATGTAATAGTGAGTTTAAAAATGAATTGTTAATAAATAGGCGATAAAAGGTTTAAATTAAATAGCATATGATTTTATATATATGAGTACGTTTTTGGAATAATATTTATAATAAACCTATATTTTTTATATCGTTGGTTCAAAAATTTATGAAACCAGTCAGACCTGAGGTAAGGAGTTTTATGTCACAATCTCACTGTTTATTAGGATTGTTTATAATTATGTTATGATGATGAAATATTTTTTAAACCTCTAAATATACTCACTATATTTATTTTTCTACGATTATTTATTATAAAAACTTGTTTTCCACTCAATTTCCTCACCCTATATACTCAAGAGACCAAAAATATATTTTTTAAGAAAAATAGAATTTCATTTATCTCATCAGTAGAAAATCCTTTTTCTTTAATATCTATGTTTTCTAAAAATGTTTTGAAGATGAATTTTAATATTCTAATTTTAATTTTTTAATTTAAAATTTAAACATGTTTGGCTTTTTACCAAATGGTTTGAATGTAGTCTAATTTTCTTTTTTCCAAAAGAGGTACTTTGTGAAATTTCTAACAAAATATGGAAGGAATATTTTTTATAATACACAACGTGAAAAAAATTTCTTACTATCATCGACACTCATTTTTTGATGTTCAATTTGCATGTTATCATCATTATTTATTGATATTTTTTTCCATAATATTTTTTTGAAATTTTTATATTTTAAATATGTTATTTCAAAATGAAAATTTTATTTTCATCAATAATGTTTTAATGATATTTTGATTCATCAATGATAACAACCATCAAAGTTTCTTATGATTTAATAAGAATATGATATAATTATACCATCATTATTATTTCTATAGATGGATTATTTTTATTATGGACTGAATTTTATGAAACCTATTATTTTTAATTATGTGATTTGTGGGGACCATATTACCCAAATTAATAGGGTACATATTGATATCTCATGAGATAAATAGGTTTGGAATGGGGATGAAACCCAATTCAATAAGGTACAGTTTCCACTAATATAGTCTTGTTATTGAACCTTAACTACTATGATGGTCAGTGGAGTGAACACATTCTACTATGATAGTCTTGGAAAATATCCTTGACTACTAAGGAAATGATATTCTATTATTACGTGTATACCAAAATTTCATATATTATTCCTATATTACGCTCTCATAGATGATGTTATTTCATTCCTTTATGATTCATGTCTTATAAGCTACTAATATTTATGAAATGAATCAATATTATTATATATAATATGCATGTTATGTTTTTAAAATGTTAATATTTTATAATCATACTATTTTTAACATGTTATACTTATATGATAATTAATATCTCCCTTTTTCACCCTTACTAAAAATCAGAGCTCACCCTTTATTATGTTTTCTTTCCCAGGTTATAAAGAGAGGTTTTATGTATGATATGTCTACGAAGGGTGATATTTATGAAAATATATAAGGGAGATGATATAGAACTATTAATAACTATTTGTTTATGTTTTTATGTTTCTAAAATAATTAGGCCTATATGATTATGGAGTGGATCATTATGTCATATAAAGAATATTTATCTATTTAGATGTAATATATATATATATACAAACGGTTTGGGAATTATATTCATAGTTTCATTATATTAGAGGTGTAATATAGATATTTTTTAAGCAACTTTTCATGATTTTAAAATCTTTTATATATGATAACATGGATATTAGCAATGTCTTATTTTTAAATAATTACACAAAAAGAACCATGGATCATAATAAGAGTCTGGTCACTACACAGATATTGAAAATACCAAAACATTTAGAAGGTATTTTCATTTTCAATGATTTATAAAAGAATGGTTTGTATTTATAATCCTTAAAAACTAGAATGTTATACCCTTTTCCTAATGAAAATTAAATATTTGTAAGAAATACTACCTGGAATACGACCAAGAGATAGTAGTTGTGATCATTTCATTAAATATTTTGTTGAATTATCTCTATAATGACAATTTTAACACATATATTGATAAAAATAGTTGAAATATCACATTTACACTAAAGATGATGTATTTGTAAATATGGTTGGAGTTGATAAAAAATAATTAATTCCCTTAACACTACCTTTATAATAAGTGGAATGCGGTAGTTAATTACCTTAGTTAAAATGATCCTTATTCACTATACATGATGGGGATTGAGAATGATCAAATATTTATGGAAATATATTGGATAGATCTATAAATCATAATGGTATGGGAAACATCATACAATGACCAAATGATTTCTCAACCATCCATTCAATTGAAAATTATGGACTTCTAAGGAAATTTATTATAGCATTAAAATAAGTTAAATTCAACTAAAAAGGATAGAATTATTAATTATACAGTGATAAATATGGATTAATTTTGTTTATAACTTGATTAAGTGTTAGAAAAAAACTAGAGATAATTAAAGATTTATTGAATGATATAAATAATACATCTTTCTACCTATACCCAATATGTACAAAGAATTATTTAAATCATTGGGATATCTTTGTGTGAGAAGACATAAATATTGAGAATGATTTATTCCACCCAAGATTCTTTGTGTTTAGAAAAATGACATTATAATATCATTACTATAAGTGGATAAGGAAACCATTAACAACATCAACATGGAAATGTGATAACATCACCATTTAATTTTTCATGGGTGTTCCAAAGAAAATTAACGAATAAATTTATATATGGTTTTGGTGGGAAAATATAATAAAATTATCACTTTATTGCTATTCAATAATATTTTTCACTTGATTAACATTCCATGATATATAATAAGAAAGTAGTGAGGATAAATAGTCATCCAATTTTTATCACATATAATAATGAATCAAGGTTCACCTCAATTTTTTAGGGGAGCCTCAAAGATACATTAAACCGATATTTGATGTTTAGTATAACTCATCATCCCCAAATATATTATTCATCCTAAAGGAATATCCAGAAACTTTAATAAATGTTGAGAGCCTGCTAGATTTATTTCAATGGATGTTGGGATCATAATCTTTCACTGGTCAAGTTATTAATCAAAAATAGTCTATACTCAAGTATACATATAGTAATTTATAACACCATGAATGGGAAAGTATGTAAAACTGCATTATATTTGGCGTAAGATATACAATAACGGTTTTTGGGACCTAAAATGTAATCTAAAATGATAGAAAAGGTATATTCCATTCAAAGTCTTATCAAATTTGGTCAATGTTGATATTTAATATTTAAATTAAATTATCAATGAGATTGAAGATCGATAAGGTCATAATATAATAATTCATGTAAATCCATTAAAGAGAGTAATGAGTCCTAGAAAATATGAAAATATAAGTCATATGGTCATTTTACCTTTGAGAATCAAGATAACATAAGAGATATGGCCTATTTATTAAAAAATACAATAAACATTGATAAGGAGAATAAGGATTTTCATATACCCCCTCCAAATAATTTATATACCAAATCCATCTAAAATAATAAATAAAAGGTGGTATAATTGGATAATGACCTTATAGATGAGGAGTATCCAGTAAAGATATTTGATCATAGGGATAAAATTTTATGAAAATAATCTCCCCTTGTAAAAGTATTTGGGGGAAACCATATATATGAAGAAGTTGATGGTTCTGGGCGCAGCAGAAGCTCATGGGTGGATGTGTCCACTTGGCTTTTTTTCATTAGAAATGATAAATCTGGGATCAATACGACGATAAACACCAGACTCCATGGATCAAATCACAGAAATATATAAAGAAGAATAATAGTCATGGAACCACAAAGGAGGATCATCACAGGTGATTATAATTAATTTAATTAATTGAAAAGAAATACCTTTTGTGGAATTCTTTGTTCATTGATATTTCTGATCACGCTTCGATGTGATTCATCATTGAGTCGTAGAATCCAAGGGTAGACTTCCTCTAGTGGTGATCCACACATGAACCATGTATCTCTGGATGTCGCCAAAAGAGTCTAAAGGTGCTTGTGTGGAGAAACCGTTGCTTGCATTGTCTACCTTAGATTAACTTGATCCGATGGAGGAAGATCTCTCTCTTGGTCTTGAGAGCATTCTTGGAAGAAGTAATTCTTTCGGCCTTGAGAGAATTCTACAGAATTGTTGTGTACAACGATTGGGAAAAGTGTTGGGGTTGTGAGGATATTTATAATCAGGTTTGAGGTTATAGAGTTATGACAATAAATAGACGTGTTACACATTTTATTTATTTAATTAACTCTTATTGAAAACCCCCATGTCAAATCCTTAATTCCTTGACATGTGTTATAGAGTTATGACAATAAATAAATGCGTTATGAATTTGATTTATTTCATTAACACTCACTGAAAACCCAATGTCGAATCATTAATTCCTTGACATGCGCCCACGCTGATTATAATAAATATCATTTAATAAAACAATAGTATTTCCTCAAAATCCCGACTAGAAAAACTACACGGCGTGTAATCATTAATATAAGGCATGTACTTGTTTTTTCATTTACTTTTCAGAATGAAAACTACACAACGTGTACATTCAATGTACACAGCCTGTATATCTTGTTTTCATTTTATTCTTCCTCCAACATTAAAATGATTTAGGATTCCTTGAATAATTATTAAACCACATGCGAGAATAATCATTATTCTACTTGAGATACTTGGATATACTTGGTGTGTGACCCTCTAGGACTCTTTCTCGTTGGCATTAGGTGGGCTTTCCTAAAGTACAAGATCACTGTCTAGAAACGGGTCAAGGAACCTAAGAGAAATAATTTGACGCCATATTGATGGTTCACCCTATATGAATGCATACCGTGTAATTTAATCCATTTGCATCAATATCTCATCAAGCAGGTTTCATGGAAGTGTCATAAACCTATATGCTTGATCCGTCATTCTTTGACTTCCTAAAATAAACTCTTCGTGACACCATGGCCATGGGATTTTTTTTACAGTTATAATTCAATCAATGGGCCCAAGATATCTACTTCTATAAATATGGAAGGGACAAATCCTTCTTCGACATATCCATTAACAATATGTAATTCGTGACGTAGCCAACATACCCAACATCCCACCAACTGTCTTCGTGACGGTTTAAATCAGCAAATCTAAGTGCATGAGTCATGACATGAGTTTATGATAATCTTCATATCCAAGGACTATTGCACACGCTTGTAGATAGAAATGTCTGATGACACCAAGACATGCAGAATTACTACTGGTGGGTCTGTTCTCATAATATCCCATCTTGGAGATTACCAAGTACGAACTCCATGAGAGAGGGTCTCGTCTTCTTACGAGTACTCGCACAGGAGGGTTTGTATACTATGTATCCTATCATAGTATGTCATCCAACTTTAGAACTTTATTTAAGAGTATTTTTATATCATTTAAATGTTCTCATCATAGAGGGGATCTTCCATGACCTTATTAATGCAACAAATATTCCAGGACATTATTATATTATAGTCATCCAGAACAATGAAAAATATATAATAAGTGTACATTAATGTAATCAATGTATAAACAGTTGGTTATCAGGACACCAAATCTAACAGAAGTTATTTGGAAAAAATATTATATGATGAAATAGGGATATCCTAATATTTTCTCAGTAGATGATGTGAATTAAAATTTTATAGATCAAATCTATATAGGGGTTAAATTTAATGACCTATACATTTCAATAATAATTTTCATTTCTTAACATTTTTTTTATATATAGATGAATTTTATTCTTGGTTTATATTATAAGTTATATTATAAATAAATTACATGAACCCTAAAAATATATAAACACTATTTTACTTATTCAATATATAACTTCACATATGAAAATATATTAACAAATTAAAATTAAAATATTTATAATGAGATAAAAAACACATGTAAATAACATGAATATAATTTATAAATTTAGTGGATCATTCTCTCCCATAAATACAACAAAATAAAAAGGTGAATTGATAATACGGATGAAGGCACCAGAGAATGTGTATCACGCACCTCCCCCTTTTTAATTTTTTTTACTATTGTGGCTACTTGCATCCGGACGGAGCCACTATCTTCACCCCCTGTTCCGTAACACCCCGTCAAATCCTCAATATCCCCCTTGTCCTCCGGCTCGGGGACTACAGGTGTGGTGCTACCAAGGAGAGGATCCTCCCCGACTCCTACGTCAGTGGTGCCTGCCTCTTGTCCTTCCTTCCGTGATGCACTTTGCAGTTCTACTTTATATGGATGCCAACCCAGCTTCCTGGGGATCTCTATAGGGCCGGCTTGGGTGACACGAGAAGGCCCTCAGTTCATTCGTGTGATTCCTAGTGCTGCCTTTGAGGAAGCATCAGCTTGTTTGGAACACACTCTCGTTGCCCACTTTGGGGGCGGTGCACCTCCCCTGACAGTGTTTCAGTGGTTCGTGGGATCTGGGGGGCTATGTGCTATTGAAAAATATTTTTCCTTCACAAGATATCTTTCTACGTCATCCTAGAATCGAGGGAGGAATTTATTCAAGCATGGTGTCATGCCCCCAGTGCTTGGGGTCAGTGTAGTTTCAATATTACCAGATAGTCCATAGAAGCGCACCAGGGGAAAGAATGTCCCTCCACTGTTTTGTGGGTTAGTTTCCCGGGGCTTCCACTCCAATTTCAGAATTAAGGCTTCCTCACCGCTATAGGTGACTCTTTTGGGGGCTTCCTATGTTCAGACACCAGTACCAGCCAGTGTGTGGTGGTATCAGTGGCTCACATCTGCATTGAGATGGATCTCTCTCTTCTAGTGGCAGACAAACTGGATATTTGGGTGGAGGAATCCCTTTGCTAGGTTCAAGATATATCCTACCTGGTTTTCCCTTTTTTCTACTCTCACAACCTTCTTCAGGGACATATGGTGTAGTTGTGTCATTGCCTTCAGTTGGAAGGAAGGAGGAAACCCACCTGGGGGACTCGTGGTGGTGGTGTTCGGTCAGTCCCAACACCAGAAAATGTCGTAGGGTGCCAATTTGAGGAAGTCCAAGGTCCTGGAGTATGCTTCCATCCATACTTTGAGGTTGTGGTCCATGAGATACAACCATTATCTTCTGAGAATGGAGACCTAGCACCTTGTTGGGATTTGGTGTCCTTATTACCGAGGCATTTTCCCCAGGATTGGGATGTTGGGAAATGGTTATGACTCTGTCTCAACCCAGGCCTACCAAATATACTTCCTCTAGCTATCATTATGTATAGAGGAGAGCATGGAGGGGAGAAGCTTTCTGTGTATCTGGTTCCTCTGGGTTACATCTTTGAGGGCCCTTTGCCGACTAGAGGTACTTCATCCCCCCACCCCTACCCCATGTGGTTACTCAATGGCAGGGAGACTGTGGTCAAAAGAGGAAGGCTACATCCAATCCAAAAAATAATCGAAGTCTAGTCTCTTGGATCCAAGGATCTAGGTCTCCATCCTCATGGAACATGGAAAGAAGCATAGGCATGTGCACGAGATCACAATCCATGCAGAAACTGGGACAGGGGCCCTCATACTTTTAGAAATCCATGCAATCTGGGGCCAGGCCCAAGAACCACTTCTCCCAATGATACTTATAGTTATCTGGGATTCCCGGGGTATCAGAGCCCTCTTTAAGATAAATTCCTGGAATCAATGTTTCTTAAGCATAAGGTATTGATGGCAGCCATCATAGAGAACAAGAAACAATCCAAGAGGATTGGGGAGATCTCCAAGAAACTCAAGATGCATAGAAATATGCATGTTGAGCCGTCCAACCACCTCATATGGATTTTATAGCATAATAGGATTTCAGTCGATTTGGTGCAGGCATGGGATCAATTCATCACAATGAAGGATACCCTTAACACCTACTCTTTTTAATCTCTTTCATCTACATTAGGTGTGATTATCAGCAAAGGGACACCCAGGGGAAGGATATTAGTGTGTTTGATCTGGGTGACCTCCCTTGAATCGTTGGAGGGGATTTCAACATCGTTGTGTCTCTAGAGGAGTTGAGGGAAGAGGGACTTTTAACCAGACTACTAGACTTGATTTTTCTCAATTATTGGAAGGCAGGGGACTAATGGACCTTGGGTTTGTTGGAGATCGTTTAACATGGAGTAATAATCAACAGGGCATCCACAGGCCATGGAGCCTTCTGGGTCGATTTGTATTCAACATGCAGTTTCAATGATTGGCAATACTCAGGTGGTCCATCTACCGCATGGCCTATCAGATCATTCCCCACTTTTGGTCTCCCTATCCTATGAGCATGAGAAATGATCCCGGTTTTGTTTCTACCAACACTGGACCTAGTTCTTGGTCTATACTGATTTGGTTCGTGACTCTAGGAATGCACCGTCCCAGGGGCATACTTGGATATGCTTGCATAGTAAGCTCAGGTGACATAAGACCCAGCTTCATCGGTGGTCACAAGATTTGAATATTTCTAATCATTAGTTGGAAGCCGCCATGCAGGATATGGACCAGATTGAAATGAACCTTGAATTGGATTAGGATGAAAATTTATTTGATGATATCTTCGGTAGGAATGATCTCATGACCGACATGCTACTCAAATAGGAACGTAAGGTGTTGGAGGGTGTGAGGATAAAGTGGATCATGAAAGTTGATAGAAATACGGCATATTTCTAAGATTGTATTAAGGAATGAAGCTGATGGGTTAAACCAAACATAGAGATGGTGGATGGGTCTTCCACTAATGATAGGGAGGTGGGAGGGAGGATGGCTAGATACTATATTCCTGACCTTCTGGCTAGTCCCAGATCGCAGTTCCGGAATGGGTACCCACCAGGCAGTGAGGGGGTTTTTGATGTGATTCAGGAAAACTTCTCAGATCACGATAACGATGTCCTTGGGGCCATCCTTGAAGAAGAGGAGATTCGTGGCTCCATGATGAGTTTGAATCCAGAGAGTACGATGGGTCCGAATGGTTTTCCAGGTCTATTCTATAGGGCATGGTGGGATATGGTGAAAGCTGATATCATTGAGGAAATTCAAGAATACTTCTAGGGAGCATCATTACCCAGAGTATCTTGTTCTACCATGGTGGTTCTCATCCCCAAGTCTAAGTCTCCAACCTCGGTGGAGCACTTCTGGCAGATAAGCATGTTTAATGTTCCCTATAGGATGCTTGTCGTTATTATTATTACTCATTTATCCATCCATCTACCTAAATGGATTAGCATGGAAGAACACATATTTGTGAAGGGAAACTGTAGAGACCCGGAGCTTGACGTACATGGACATTACATTACTTTAGCGGAATAAAAAAACAGACACACAAGGACCGTAATAGTTTAGTGTCTTTGGAAACTTGGAACACAATCTTCTAATCGTGGTGAAAGATCTTCAACATCTCCCATAAAGATGTTTCCCTTTTTTTTTCTTACCTAAAACCTTTCTTTATATCCTGGGGAAAAGAAAACATAAAAATGGTGAGCTTAAATTCTCAGTAAGGGTAAGCATGGACAAAATAAAACATACCATATACATTTGAACTTAAAAACATGAACATAATGTTTAAACATAAAAAGCTTGAGAAATGACATAAAACATGGAAGTACGTAAGGTAAGATCATAAAGAGACATTAATAATGACAAAATAGCATGGGAATAAAACATGTAATTTTGGCATCCATTAAGCACATGTAATTATTTCCATAGTAGCCAAGGCATTGCTGCCAAGACCATCTTAGTGGACAAAGTCCCATTCTGAATCGAGTTCACTCCTTTTTTCAGTCCTGTAACACTGAACCAGATTAACTTACCGTTCCAGCCATGTCTATCTAATGAGATATAAAATCTTTACCCAATTCATTGGAGGGAGATATAGGTCCCACCCATCTCATAATGAAATCATTTTTACTTGTGCCACAAAATAAACATATATCATTCATAATAACCCAATAAATAAAATGAGTTTCATAAACATCATCCCATCATCACATAATCCATATAAAAGAAATGGATATCATTTCATAATAAGAAAAGTGAAACCATGTAAATCATAGAGACATTATACTTGAAATATACACATATGAAATAATGTCATCTTAGATGAAAAATGGTTTTGATAAAACACATGAAATGAATTCTTGAGGAAAATATCCTTTCTTCTTCAAAATCATCCTCTTTTCACAAAATGTCATGCAATTTTAAATGAAAAGGATTTTTGTTGAAAATATTCATGAAATCTTTTGGAGTATGTTTCATGAAAATAATTCTTTATAAAACCGTAAAAATTCATTCACGCCGTATAAGTTAAAAAAAACATTTTTCTCGTACTTTTATCGAAAAAGTCAAAAAGTACCTCGTAACGTAAACAAATGAAAGATTCCTTACATACCATGTAGTAAAAGTCAAAATGGGTAGAAATGAAATTAAACATACATAAATACAATTTTATAAAACATGGAAATGGATGATAGCAATAACCCCAGTAAATACTTACGAATAAGCAATCTCGGATAAAAATGAGATTTGCACAATTATCCCTTACCTTATGTCCGATATGCTTCGTACGTATCTGAACCGCCTGTATAATGATTTAAATAATGTTATTGGCTTATCACAGAATCATATTAATTGTTATGATATCATATATGGTTCACTTATGACTTTATATTACCCGTTCTTTTGTAAATTCCATGTTAAAGAGCGTTTTGGGTAAAATCGTTTCATTTGTCATCCGTGTTTTGACTTGTAATTATTCATATGATTACTTAGATCAAGATTACATAATTCCAGAATATAAAAAATTATTTATATATAATATATATTCTGAATATACATATATATATAATAGATTGATAAATGGAAAGAAATACACTGTTCATGGAGACGGTAGGCCGTACGTACGCATGAACACTGTTTTCATTTCCTTATTGAGTTGAATGGAATTAAGTAGATGAAATACATATATAAAAAAATTCAGAAGCTTTATAATGTCATATATTTCATTATTATTTCTTATATATACTTTATAATCATTCTTAAATGGTTAACATGGAGAATGAATCTCATCGCGTCGCGGAGACGGTATTCGGTACGTACGCACGCGCGGTGATTTTGTTTTCCATAGGATGGATATAGGGTGAAATGGGGTTGTTTTATATTTATAATAACAAATCAGTATATTAGTGATACTTATGTTATTACTTTATAATGAAACAACTAAAGAAAAAAGAAGTTGATAAAGAAAGAATCTTGAAAGAATCGGGAGAAGAAATTACCTCTTCTTTGATACGCCTCTTTGAAACCTCCTCTTAGGGCACAAAGATTGGTCATTAAAGTAGACCAGAACCTCTAGGATGTTTATAGAGAAGTGGAGAAGATAATTTTTCAGGGGTTGGCTGAGCATGAAGGCTCAAATTGGTGTGAGGAGGAGAGGGAGGAGGTTCCCTTTTATAACGGAGGAGAGGGGCACCTTTGGAATTCTTAAAAATATTAATTTATAATAAATATAAACCCACTTAAAAACCTTCAAAAATGACTCATATTCGAAGATTATATGAGATAGGGTTGTAATATCATCAACCAATCAAATTTAGACATGTTTGGATCTTATTTTAAACCTTATCAGTTTGATTTATCCTTATTTAATCTATTTAAGTTTATTTGTGGTAATAAAATTCTAAATTTTAAATTATAACAAATAATTACTTATTTGTTGTGAATTTTCCATAATTTTTTACTATATAACATTATAGACCATATAAATTTAAATTTATAATTTTTAAATATTTTTATGATTTTTAAACAATTTTATAATATGTTATTTTTATAAAATAACAATAGTGTCAATTTTGAAACTATTCATTTATTTGAATTTAAATAAAATATATACAGAAGATATGTTCGAACTAAAAGATTTAATATATTCATAAAAGGTCATATGTAACTATAAAATTTTTTATCACATTAAATAGTATATATAATTTTTATTTTATTATTTTTAAAACCATTTATTTGGTTTATCTCTTAATAAAATAATTACAACAACATTTTTGTATAATTATTTAATATACTTATTTGTTGCATAAAAATTTAAAATAAAATCCTATGATGAATATAAATATATTAAATTTCACAATAATACTTTAAAACTAATTTATCATCTTAAAATCACAATATTTAAATTGTCATATTTATTAAATTTGAAGGTGACAACTTTGGCATCATTTAAAATAAAATAATATAAGTGTCATAATTTCTTGTATAAGACTTAAAATGTTCAAATATTCGACCATTGGATGATTATAGTTTAAATTTACATTACCAATAAGTTTTGGTTAGGGTTTTGTGCCTTTTATGGTCACTATTAGTTTAATAAAAACTATATTCTTGATTTTTCACTAGATAAATAATTTCTGCATCACTATTGTGTCACAATTAATGATAATTATTTAATCGCAAAAAATTCTAAATAAATTCTCCTGATGTAAATACTTTTTTTAGATTTCTGTATACTATTAATGTTCTACGTTTCATGAAGTTTATCACTAACTTGAAATTATTATACTTATAGTATTTAAGAGAGTGACATGTTGTCACTTTCTTTGGTTTTAATAATAATTAAATTATTTTCATTGAAAAAAGTGCATTAAATGAATATAATCTGACTTTTAGGTGATATGGGTTGCCTTTTAGTCATCCAATAGGATTTTTCCAAGTGTTAGGGTTATTTTATAATCTTATATTTACCCTTAATTACCCGATTTACCTTTAACTGTAGTAAATAAAATTTACCGTAGTTACTATTCACAATGCCCAAAAAAGTAGCTTATTAACATAATTTGGACCCACTGATTCCAAATATGGAATCCATTTTTCCAAATTCAATACACAAAAGTTGCAGAAATTAAATTAAAATTAATCCCGTTGTCGAAAGAAAACGAGTTTTTCTTTAAAACATTGCAAAAGATTGAAATGATTTAACCTACGAATTCAAGGTAAAATCAATGCTAATGACATAAATTATATTAAATGGTAAAAATATATTCTATTTATACTTTAAAACCATTAAATATTATAATTTAACCACATAAGATATTACGATGGAAAAAGTTTTTTTTAATTAAAATATAGCGTGTTTTTACTATTCATTAAAATATGAAAATCATCAGAATAAAATGAAAAATTTATCCAAAGTAAATTTTTATTTCTTGATTCCAAAGAATAATTTTATTTTTTCAAATGGAACTTATATACATGTCAAAAACTAGATTTAAAGTGGATGCGCCATCAAAAGGCGGAAAAACTGCATTTTTTTGAAAAATACTTATTTTACCCGAAAAAATTATTTTGTTCTTATACCATGTTCTAGAAAATGTGTAAGATGAATAATAATGTTATAAAATTAAAAATTTAGTTAATACTATTCATAACATCTAGTTCATAATAATATTATTATAATATATCATTGTTTAGTAAAACCCGGTATTGCGTACAACACACGCTATCGAGGAAGGTCGCGATTGCGTGTAATGCAAGCCAAGTCAGGGTTGCATGTTGTGAAAGAATCCTTCGTTGTTTCGTATAACAGAATCCAACCGTATTTCATTTATACATTGAACATATATATATATATACTCGATGTTTCGTAGAATAACTATTATCAAAATTGTGTTTAACATGATCCACGAATAGTGTTGCATATACTACAAGCTAATACGGTGTTGCATATAGCGCAAGGTAATCTTGGTGTAGCATACAAAACAAGACATTAATGAAATTAAAAGAATATTTTTCATAAAATATCGGGGTGTTACATTCTACCCCCCTTAAAATGATTTTTTCCCTTGAAATTCGTCGGGGTTATAAATGGTTTACTACTCGAAATTTTGTTTAATAGAAACCCACATCGTAAAAAGGAATACCAAAACATGGATTTAAAAACTAAAGTATGAAATGTAACGGTTACCCAAATTATCTCATCACTGGGTTTCCACGTAGGAGGACATAGGTGAAAATATGGATATGGAAGAAAAATATAACCATCATGTTCTGATGGAGAGTGGTAGAGAACATGGCTATGAAAAAACCAACAATCACAAAGCTATTGATTTGTGATGATCTAAGGTACCATCTGATTCATCGGATATAAGGGAACTAGGAAAACATTTTTGGTTTTCAAGATCATTTCCCTAAAGTTGATGAATTAAAAGAAATACTTGCATGATTTTGGTACAATCTTACTATTGTTCATGAATTGAACAATTTCCACTTCATCCCTTAAATAAATGAAGTTGAATTTATTATTCATGAAGTGTTAATAGATCATGTGATAGAATTATGGGTCATTCCATCTGTTTCAAACAAAAGGTTAGAAAAAGTTATCAAATATACATAAGTCCATCTATGGTGAGGTTAATCGTATACGATTCCAAAAATGAACTTATACTTCATATATCATACCGCGTAATAAAATAAAACTAGTTTCTACTAACCAGGGACTTCCTGTAGGTCAGTGGTAGGCGATAAAGGCCAATCGCACTTCGGTTGTGGGTTTGATTCCCACAGCCTTGTCTGACGTGATGGGCTGTCGCCCGTCCAGCAGATTATCCTTTTTCTAAAACTATATTACTATAACATCCCATCAATAATATCGAAAAAAATTCTATCCTTAAACAATACTAACTTATTTCCAACATAATCCATTCCCATCTTTAGGCTTATCCATAATACTTCAGTCCACTCTCATAATATAGTGAAAATGATTACCAGATATTTAATACTATCGTTGATCCCCATATATCATAAGATATGTCTTGTTGGTCAAATTACAAACATGTGAATACCTTAATCATGAATTCTCTTGAAGAATGAATACCCATTGAACCTTAGTGAAAACATGAATGTAGTCAAAAGTTAACTCTTTCCACATACGAAAATCCAAAAATTTTATATACTCAAACCATGATATAACCTTCTCCTTATATCAGTCATGAGCTCATGAATACGGTCAAACATTTCATTTTCTCGTTTTCCTTTCATTATGTGCATATCATCTTTTTTTCCAAAAATATCTCAATCACATTCCATGGTTACCGGTACCATTGAAAACCATAATATACCAATACATAAATATTCTAATATTCCACGATACTATATACAACATTATTTTGGAATCCCATTACATAAACACTTAATCATTCCACTACATTGTTGTCATATTCAACATCGCTAATAGTGATCGCATGTGACTTCCATTTGTCCTTTGCCTTAAGTGGTTTCTCATGTCGATCATCACTAACCCTTGGATTAGGGAATTTATTAGCATAATGCCCCATTTCCTTGAACTTGAAGCATTGAAGTGTAGTAGGTTCATTCTGTGTATCCCTTACTTTGTTTACATCGGTAGACATCTTCTTCCCATCATTGCAGCATTCAAATGCTCGATGACCTTCCATTCCACATTTGAATCATTTACTTGTCCCTTTAAGACAATCTCCACCATGATTCTTTCCACACTTTGAGAAAAAGGAAACATTCATCTTCTTTTCACCATTATTCTGAGATTTCTCCTTGAACTCCATCTTTCGTTTCTTGTCAAAACTACTAGATGGATAAGTAACACCAACTTCCATTTCTACCTTGATAGCACAACGCACAATTTCTTCATAGATACTGAAGTCTCTTATAGCTAATTCCCTCCGAAGATTTTGTTTTAAGCCACTGAAGAATCTATCAACTTTACTTTCAGGTTGGATGATAAAGCTGGATGCATACCTTGCAAGCCTTGTAAAACACGCTTCGTATACACCAACATATTCATCATCCTTTTTCTTTAGTTCAAGAAACTCCTTCTCCATCTTTGTTCGAAGAATACGAGGGAAGTACTTATCAAAAAATATGTTCTTGAACTCGTCCCATTCCATGGACTCAATTTCATCCTTTTTCCTTGTATTCTTAATAAGATTCCACCATTGATCAACATATCCTTCCCAACGATATACTACTAAGATGACTTTATCATGTTCAGAACATTGAAGAACTGAAAATATATTTTCAGTGGTACTGATCCATTGTTCAGCAACAAGTGGATCAGAAGACCCACTGAAGGAAGGTGGACCTTGCCTCATGAAGGAATCAATAGAATATTGTTCCCTTCTCTGCCCATTTGGAAGCCAGAATGATTCATAGCTTGTGTAAGTATAGAAATAAGATTTTTCACTCCATCTCCCATAAAATTTGTTTGTTCAGGAGGAAAATCATTGCATTATCCATTGCATTGATCAACATGGTTCCTTCAGGTTCCATCCATCGTCTAAAACCCAAAAAAGAATAGTGTGAGAGGCAAAAATCATGCTAGATAAAACAACATAATAAAGGGGGAGTACCTTCAATATCTAACATCTTAGGTTTAATTCTATGATAGTTAGTGTAATTCTAGGAATATAACCTATACGTATACTTAACCTTAGGGACATACCTAGACAAACCTTAGAAATATCTCTAGGGATCTCACTAAAGTTCTCGCATCCTAGTTTCCAAAGGTTGACTAAACCTTTCCTCTGATACCAACTGTAGAGACCCGAAGCTTGACGTACATGGACATTACATTACTTTAGCGGAATACAAAAACAGACACACAAAGACTGTAATAGTTTAGTGTCTTTGGAAACTTGGAACGTAATCTTCTAATCGTGGTGAAAGATCTTCAACATCTCCTATAAAGATCTTTCCCTTTTTTTTCTTACCTAAAACCTTTCTTTATATCCTGGGGAAAAGAAAACATAAAAAGGGTGAGCTCAAATTCTCAGTAAGGGTAAGCATGGATAAAATAAAACATACCATATACATTTGAACTTAAAAACATGAACATAATGTTTAAACATCAAAAGCTTGAGAAATGACATAAAACATGGAAGTACGTAAGGCATAGATCATAAAGAGACATTAAGAATGAAAAAATAGCATGGGAATAAAACATGTAATTGTGGAATCCATTAATAACATGTAATGATTTCCATAGTAGCCAAGGCATTGCTGCCAAGACCATCTTAGTGGAAAAAGTCCCATTCTGAATCGAGTTCACTGCTCGTTTCAGTCCTGTAACACTGAACCAGATTAACTTACCATTCCAGCCATGTCTATCTCATGAGATATAAAATCTTTACCCAATGTATTGGAGGGAGATATAGGTCCCACCAATCTCATAATTAAACCATTCTTACTTGTTCCACAAAATAAACATATATCGTTCATAATAACCCAATAAATAAAATGGGTTTCATAAACATCATCCCATCATCACATAATCCATATAAAATAAATATATATCATTTCATAATAAGAAAAGTGAAACCATGTACATCATAGATACATTATACTTGAAATATACACATATGAAATAATGTCATATTAGATAAAAAATGGTTTTGATAAAACACTTGAAATGAATTCTTGAGGAAAATATCCTTTCTTCTTCAAAATCATCCTTTTTTCACAAAATGTCATGAAATTTTAAAAGAAAAGGATTTTTGTTGAAAATAGTCATGAAATATTTTGGAGGATGTTTCATGAAAATAAGGCTTTATAAAATCGTAAAAATTCATTCACGCCGTATAAGTTAAAAAAACATTTTTCTTGTACTTTTGTCGAAAAAGTCAAAAAGTACCACGTAACATAAACAAAAGAAAGATTCCTTACATACCATGTAGTAAAAGTCAAAATGGGTAGAAATGAAATTAAACATACATAAATAAACTTTTATAAAACATGGAGATGGATGATAGCAATCACCCCAGTAAATACTTACGAATAAGCAATCTCGGATAAAAATGAGATTTGCACAATTATCCCCTACCTTATGTCCGATATGCTTCGTACGTATCTGAACCTCCTGTAAAATGATTTACATAATGTTATTGACATATTACAGAATCATATTAATTGTTATGATATCATATGTGGTTCACTTATGACTTTATATTACCCGTTCTTTTGTAAATTCCATGTTAAAGAGCGTTTTGGGTAAAATCATTTCATTTGTCGTCCGTGTTTTGACTTGTAATTATTTATATGATTACTTAGATCACGATTAAATAATTCCAGAATATAAAACATGATTTATATATAATATATATTTTGAATATACATATATATAATAGATCGATAAATGGAAAGAAATACACCGTTAATGGAGACGGTAGGCCGTACGTACGCATGAACGCTGTTTTCGTTTCCTTATTGAGTTGAATGGAATTAAGTAGATGACATACATATATACATAAATCCAGTAGCTTTATAATGTCATATATTTCATTATTATTTCTTATATATACTTTATAATCATTCTTAAATGGTTAACATGGAGAATGAATCTCATCGCGTCGTGGAGACGGTATTCCGTACGTACGCACGCGCGGTGATTTTGTTTTCCGTTGGATGGATAAAAGGTGAAATGGGGTTGTTTCAAATTTATAATAAAAAATCAGTATATTATTGATATTGATGTTATTACTTTATAATTAAACAACTAAAGAAGAATAAGTTGAAGAAGAAATAAGCTTGAAAGAATCGGGAGAAGAAATTACCTCTTCTTCGATACGCCTCTTTGAAACCTCCTCTTAGGGCACTAAGATTGGTCTTTAAAGTAGAACAGAACCTCTAGGATGTTTCTAGGGAAGTGGAGAAGATAATTTTTCAGGTTCGGGCTGATCTTGAAGGCTCAAATTGGTGTGTGGAGGAGAGGGAGGAGGTTCTCTTTTATAAGGGAGGAGAGGGGCACCTTTGGAATTCTAAAAAATATTAATTTATAATAAATCTAACCCCACTTAAAAACCTCAAAAAATGACACATATTCGATTATTAGATGATATAGGGTTGTAATCTCATCAACCAATCAAATTTAGAATGTTTGGATCTTATTTTAAACCTTATCATTTTGATTTATCCTTATTTAATCTATTTAAGTTTATTTTTGGTAATAAAATTTTAAATTTTAAATAATAACAAATAATTATTTATTTGTTGTAAATTTTCCATAATTGTTTACTTTATAACATTATAGACCATATAAATTTAAATTTATAATTTTTAAATATTTTTGTGATTTTTAAAATTTTGTATAATATGTTATTTTTATAAAATAACAATAGTGTCAATTTTGACACTATTCATTTATTTAAATTTAAATAAAATATATACAGAAGATATGTTCGAACTAAAAGAATCAATAGATTCATAAAAGGTCATATGTATCTATAAAATTAGTGTATCAAATTAAATAGTTCATATAATATTTATTTTATTAATTTTAAAACCATTTATTTGGTTTATCTCTTAATAAAATAATTACTACAACATTTTTGTATAATTATTTAATATTCAGATTTGTTGCATAAAAATTAAAAATAAAATCATATGATGAATATAAATCTATTACCTTTCATAATAATACTTTTACACTAATTTATCATCTTAAAATCACAATATTTAAATTGTTATATTTATTAAATTATGAAGGTGACAACTTTGGCATCATTTAAAATAAAATAATGTAAGTGTCATAATTGCTGTATAAGACTCCAAATGTTCAAATATTCGACCATTGGATTATTATAGTTTAAATTTACAAGTCCAATAAGTTTTGGTCAGGGTTTTGTGCCTTTTATGGTGACTATTAGTTTAATAAAAACTATATTCTTGATTTTTCACAAGATAAATAATTTCTGCATCACTATTGTGTCACAATTAATGATAATTATTTACTCCCAAAAAATTCTAAATAAATTATCATGATGTAAATAATTTTGTTAGATTTCTATAGACTATTAATTTTTTAAGTTTAATGAAGTTTATCACTAACTTAAAATTATTATACTTATAGTATTTAAGAGAGTGACATGTTGTCACTTTCTTTGGATTTAATAATACTTAAATTATGTTCATGGAAAAAAGTCCATTAAATGAATCTAATACGACCCTTAGGTGATATGGGTTGACTTTTATTCATCCAATAGGATTTTTCAAAGTGTTAGAGTAATTTTATAATCTTATATTTACCCTTAATTACCCGATTTACCTTTAACTTTAGTAAATAAAATTTACCGTAGTTACTATTCACAATGCCCAAAAATAAAAAGTAGCTTATTAACATAATTTGGACCCACTGATTCAAAATATGGAATCCATTTTTCAAAATTCAAAACACAAATGTTGTAGAAATTAAATTAAAATTAATCCCGTTGTCGAAAGTAAACAGGGTTTTCTTTAAAACATTGCAAAAGATTGAATTGATTTAACCTACGAATTCAAGGTAAAATCAATGATAATGACATACATTATATTAAATGGTAAAAATATATTCTATTTATATTTTAAAACCATTAAATATTATAATTTAACCACATAAGATATTACGATGAAAAAAGTTGTTTTTAATTAAAATATAGCGTGTTTTTACTATTCATTAAAATATGAAAATCATCAGAATAAAATGAAAAATTTATCCAAAGTAAATTTTTATTTGTTGATTTCAAAGAATAATTTTATTTTGTCAAATGGAACTTATAAACATGTCAAAAACTAGATTTAAAGTGGGTGCGCCATCAAAAGGCGGCAAAACTGCATTTTTTTGAAAAATACTTATTTAACCCGAAAAATTTATTTTGTTCTTATACCATGTTATAGAAAATGTGTAAGATGAATAATAATGTTATAAAATTCAAAATTTAGTTAATACTATTCATAACGTCTAGTTCAAAATAATATTATAATAATATATCGTTGTTTAGTAAAACCCGGTATTGCGTACAACACACTCTATCGAGGAAGGTCGCGATTGCGTGTAATGAAATCCAAGTCAGGGTTGCGTGTTGCGAAAGAATCCTTCTTTGTTTCGTGTAACAGAATCCAACCATATTTCATTTATATATTTAATATATATATATATATACTCAATGTTGCGTAGAATAACTATTATCAAGATTGTGTGTAACACGATCCAAGAATAGTGTTGCGTATACTGCAAGCTAATACGGTGATGCATATAGCGCAAGGCAATCTTGGTGTAGCATACAACACAAGACATTAATGAAATTAAAAGAATATTTTTCATAAAATCTCGGGGTGTTACAGACACTCCATCTAGGGGTGATTGCATTGGCCTAGAAACCATTAGGGACATCACCATCAAAACATGTGGGTCTAACATGGCAGTAAAGCTTGACATGAGCATGGCGACAACCGAGTGGAGTGGTGGTTCATTAATAGAGTCCTTGAAAGTATTTGTATATCTCCATGTAATATTGATCTTATCTTTCACTACTTTAGATCTGCATGGATGACGATAGTGTTTATGGGGAAATAGTTTGGCTTATTCAAAGTGACGTGGGGTTCTGGAAAGGGGATCTGATATCTCCTACTATCTTCAACATGGCCCCAGATGTGCTAAGCTAACTTATTCTATGTAGTATTAATATAGGGGAGATCTCCCCATATAGAAGGATGAGTTAGTTTCCATCAGTATCACACCTCATGTTTGTGGAATATTCTATTATATTCATTAATCCTTCTAGTAGAGCATTGAGGGGTATGACCGAAATCCTAAAGGAGTACAGTCATTGGAGCAGTCAGGTTATCAATAAAGTGAATAGTAGTTTTTACATCTCCATCCACTACTATGAAAGACGAGTTTGCAAGGCGAGTCAGAGTTTGGTCATGTAGAAATAATAGCTTCCCATGGTGTATTTGGGAGCCCCCATATCTTCAATGAGGCTTTTCATCCGATACTTCAACCCACTAGTATATAGAATAGCCGAGAGGTTCCTCAACATGAAGAACATGTTCCTATCTTTTGAGAGAATTATTTCGCTGGTTAATAGCGTACTCATATCCTCCCTGGTTTATGCTTTATCACAGTCAAGGTACCCAAAGAAGTTATTAATAATATGGATTGGGTTCTCGCACTTTTTATATGGGATCCGAGGTTAGATGGCATAAGACATTGGGCGACTTGGCGTAGGATGGAGAGGATAATTTTTGAATGTGCTATTAATGATAGGAGTCTTAATGATACTATTAACTTCATGCATTCCAAATTGGCATGGGAGGCATTGGAGCGTCAGACCCTATAGGGGTAGGTCATGAACAAGTGCTACGCGGGGAGTTGGGAAGCACAGGACGGGAACACCTTCTCTCTATGGGCCTAGATTGGACCCATGGTCTCCTCCATTCAAACTCTCTCATGATGGATTATGGGGTTTGGAAATGTTTCTTTCTAGCATGATAATTGTATTGGAAATATTACAGGGTACCCAGGGTGTCCAGTCACCACCATTTCCTTTAAAGAGGCTAGACACTTTTCGATGTTCGCCAACATGGTGATGAATAGCGATCAACATGATATCTTCCAACTCATTGGACTGGACTCTACTTCAGAAAAAGTGTGTTCACCTTGTCTAATTCAAGATTTTTCATGGAACAAGATTATCAGAGAGTATCCTTCTCTTATGCTACATGGGATGAGTGGAACGAGGTGTTATGGTAAAAAAAAATACTCACCAATAATAATTTTCTAATTTGGAGAATTCGGAAAAGATCACTCCCCAATGATGAGAACATCAAACGATGTGGGGTGAGTATGGATTATAAGTGTAGTTATTGTAGTAAGAATATTGAGGAATGCATATATCACTTGTTCTTTGGGAGTGAATGAGCAGTGGAGGTGTAGATGTTCTTCGGTGATTTTATTGCATTCACCATACCGAAAATGGTTGATCAACCTTTTAACATCTAATGGTTTCATGGAGCTGGGAGGGAAGGGATAGAGAGAAGGGAACACACTTTGGTCACGCAGGATGGATGTTGGAGTCTGTGGCAGGCACGAAACTAGTGACTTCATGAAGGGGTGAGATCGATAGCACACACGATCATCTTAAGAACCCAAAATATTCTACTGGACATTGTTAAGGCTCTCATCACGTGGAGGGATGTTCCTACCCTACAGCAGATCATGCATTATATTCCTTGTACCATGGTTGTAATAGTGTCTTCTCATGTAATTGGGTCAGTTGGTATCCCCCCACTCGAGGCATGAAGATGAACACTGATGGATCATGCATTTCGGGCAAAATGTGAGGTGGAGGGATTGTACCTGACAACAATGGTTTGGTTGTTTTGGCCTTCATAGTCCAGCTGGACCAGGGGACATCGCTATAAGCAGAGGCCAATACCTTGTGGACATGACACATGGCTTGCAGGAAAAGGGGTCTGGAGCTCGTGAAAGTGTAAACCGATTCAATACATGTTTTTAATGTGCCCTAAGGACAAGGTATGACACCTTGGTCTATCTAATACATCATTTTCCATTATCATGGGAGGCTTGGCAGCAACACCAGAGAGTCTCACACCCAGAGGGAGGGGAATGAGGCAGCTAATTATCTGACCTCTCTTGATACCCCAGGCTCGAAGTGGTTATGTATCCACAATTTTCATAATATAAAGACGATAGGGGTTAATATCATCAAAGGGGATTCCCTCGTCCTTCAATATATTAGACCCCATAGATGTGTCTTCCCCCTTTTTTCCGGATATGTACTATGTTTTATTTTCAATACAAATCTATATGATGAGGATGAATATCATTAGTGTAATAAGAAAGAAAATAATTTAAATAGCGTAGGAGTTATTTAAATTATATATATATATATATAACATTGTGTTAAAACTAAGTAAAACTAAGTAAACTAAATATATAAGGTATTAGGGGTACATATAGGGAAGTGAATGAAAATATGGAAATTGTAACGGGTAAGTTTTCCAAAAAACATGGATGTTAGAATAGTAACATGACCATTGAAAATGATCATTATAAGTAACTATTTAAATGAATATATAATCTGATAAAAAACAATATATTATTAAAAAAATAACATAAATGGTTAATGAAAATATTAAATACAATATTTAATTAAAAATAATAAATCTATTTAACAATTTTTGATAGGATATTTTATCCTTTTTATGTTAATTAGTATTTTAAATTCATTTTAACTATTTAATTTTATAAATTTAGAAACTATTTCCAAAAAATAATAAGAATTTACAGTCAACATACTGAAATTAGTCAAGGTTGATGATTTTGAATTTTGTTTTGGAAAAAATGAATATTATGACTGAAATGACCTGACTAATTATGACCCTCATGGGTAGTGGTATGTTGAGTGTGCCCCCCAAGACTGCCTCAAATAGGCAAGGGGTTCATGACTAGTACTAAGTGGGAATATCAAACATAACAGGAATCCTTTTCCTAATGCACCTATAAAAACACTCACACACAAATCCTTATACCCAAGGAGTAATAATACTTAATAGATAAATAAAAATTTTCTAATATAAGTTATTCATATGATAATTTCAACGGTCCATAAGGATATACCAAGTGAAAAACTAAAATATATACGAGAATAAATAAAAGTACAGAAAAAACCTAAGTAATAAAACACCAACGTAATTAGTAATAGTTTAGTAGTCCCAATAATGCCAAGATCCAGATATAAAAACATTCTACTACTACCACATCAAGGCACATCTATGCTCCACTAACACCACATCCACCAAGTTGACCACTATGTTTTATGTCATCTTCATAAGCTATGAAACATACAAGATAAGGTACTCATATTAGGGTGTGTATATACATACATAGTAGGATTCACCAAAATTGAAAATGTAATAATACAAGACCAGTCAACTCAAAAAAAAGATAATAAGGGAGTTAATTCTCAAAGTAATTGCCCATAAATTCTTTAAATAGGAATAAATAATACACTTGAGAAGGTATCATTCTTCGCAAACATTTTCTAGTTAAATTAACATGCTGCTCAAAGAATCAAAACAACACAAATCCAATAACTTGTGTGACCTATCTAAAACTATAGTGGTGTACCTTCACCTTACTGGGTAATAATACATCTATCAATAGAGTATTAGCACTACGGATAGAGGACCCACACCCTAAACAAGTGGGGGAGTATCAAACACTATCTATAGTGTATATGGGACCCACACCTAATTAGAACAACTAACATACATACCCATGTCGACTCTTAGAATCAACACCCCATTTATATGGGGGACCACCAAACTCTAGAATGAATGATTACAAAGGGAATTTACCATATCACCACATGCTTATAGGGGAGTAAGGAAACTAAGAATGCTCAGATCATCATGCCCAATCCCCATCATTATCTTTATAGAGATAAGTCCTAAAACAATATATCTCTAATTATAGATGAATTTTGAAGCCTGAAAGGACCATTCTGTTGTGATCTATGTAAAAAATGCACAGTATGTTCTATTTATTGCCCAAAATTAAACACATAATATTTTTTTTTCAAAAAACCCACATTAGGGAGGAGTGGGTCATATGGTTGGCCCTAGGTGTTCCACATGGCATGCTAGAGGGTGGGTGATTCATTTTTAATGTGTATTTGGTTACCAAAATTGCTTCATGTATACCACATTTAAACTAACTAACATATGGTTGGTTCTAGTAGGCCCGGCCAAAACTAGATGGACTGACATGGATGTCCACCCAACCCACTCTCCCTACTATATGGCCACATGGTAGGTGGGTTTCTATCAAATTTCACTACCACAAAACTGGGCAATGGAAGCGCTGACCTTAATCAGTGCTAAATAGAAAGCGCATAAAAAGGGTTGTGCCTTTATCAATGCTAGATAAAAATGCTAATAAATGTTTTTATTCTTAATTTATATAAAATTATAATATTTATAATAAAAAATAATTTTTTTGTATACATAAACAATTATATACCAATATTTATAAATATATACTCTTAATTGTTATAATTATTAATTAATAAATAAATATTTATCATATATGTCATTTTAAATAAATATATAAGAATATAAATAAATTATTAAAATTATACTTTTATAAAATAAGTAATTATCAGTGCTATAGTTATGGAGATGATAAATATATGTTTTATCAGCCCCTTTTAACGCTGATAAAACATACCTTTATCAGTTCTTTTAATGAGCGCTGATAAAGGTTCTAGTGGTTTTTATTTAAGAACCCTTATAGGCCCCGCATCTCTCACACATGTTCAAGCTTTCGCATAAGCTGAAACTAACCCCTTTTCCACTGTGACCTCTCCTCCACCTCCTCCTCCTCCTCCTACTCCTCCACTGCCGCTGCTATGTTTTCCATCTTTGTTGTGATCGTCATCCTCCTCTGCCACTGCTGCCTCTGCCATGGCTGCCTTTTTCGTGGTTTCCTCCTTCATGGATGCCTCCTTAGTGGCTGCATCCTCCACAGCTACCTCCTCCATGGTTTCCTACGTCGTGGCTGCCTCCTCCGCGGCTGCTTGCACCGCCACTACCTCCACCACCACTCCCTTCGCCACCGCTTCCTCCCATGTAGCTACCTCCACCGTGACTGCCTCCACCACGGCTGCCTCCAGTTCTGCTACCTCCACCACGACTACCTTTGCTGCTTCTGCCTCAGCCGCAATCCCTCCAACTTGGTAACCCCTAATGGTTTATAATAAGAGCTGATTAATTTGATATATGGATTGGGTTGTTAGTGTTTTAGGTATTATGGATGAGATTAAACTAGTTTTATGAAGGTAAAATATGTTAGGGGTTATCCTAGGCTTGTGAATTTTTTACAAACATAAATAAAAGGTATATTATTCGAGTTGTGATTAGCATAAGTGGTGTCAAACCAAGAATGAGATATATGACATGGTGATGGCTTAGACATTCGGAATGTGGAAGGTATGAGTAATTTCCTTGACTTGAGATTATCTAGGCATTGAGATTCCATGGAATATTTTTTAGAAGGGCACCTTAAGGGTTGACGTTTTGGGTATCAAGGTTTGTTTCAAGGGTAAGATTATTGTTATTCCTATCCTTGTGTTTTTTGACGTGTTTCTTAGTGTATTAGCTATTAGATTATGGATGGAACATGTTATTTTGAGATGATACAGGTTGAAAGGCATTAGTGCAGTTTTGATGCAAATTTAATAATGTTAATCTTGTTGGAAAGTAGCATGGAGGTTCTTTGTTTTGATGATTGACATACCATATAGAATGGTCATGGGTTTAGGAATGTGAGCCTAATATAGATAAGATAGGACCCAAGTTATTCCATGTTGGGTGATAATTCAGGGTATTAGAGAGTTTTACACCTGTCTATACATGCGTTATTTCGATAACGAGGGTTGTTGATCACTATTCTGGAGACTGGCTCATGCAGTTTCATAGGGTGTACATCATTATATTTATATAGTAGGTTAATTATAGAATCCCTTGGAGATGTTATTTTAGTATAAGAAAATGGTGTTCGACTTGTGGGACCATGAGTCATGTAATTTGATCAGGTGGTATAATATTGTACACCCATTATATTGGATGATATTAGAATGGTACACACTTGTTATGCATGGTACCCATTTAAATTTTAAGTCGGTGAGATGTAAAGTGTGAGCCGAGGACCAATGGAGTTAAAGAAATGGTTTTAAACTCAATTTCTTGGGGTTTTGGATGAAATAAAAAATTTCAATCTATATGGTGGAGGATATGTCACAAATGGATCAAATATAGTGTCATGTTTGATCGGAGAGTTAATCCCAGATAGGTATAATATATTGAGGTAATTCTCGATAAGTGGTATAAGGAAAAAATGTCATGGGGAGTGAACCAATAGTTTTTGTGGGTGCTACATTCATTTAAGATGAATTTCAATGGGTGATGGGTATAATATTTCTATGATTGAGAAATATGTGGCACTTTATATTTCATGTTAGAGATTAGGTATGATAAATATGATCACATATATTAAATATCTATGATAATAGATAGAGCATTAAGTATGTAGGTATGACCCTCATGTTACAAGGGTATTCAGTATAATGGGATTGGTTATTGGATAGTCGATATGGAATTTGTATGTCGTTGAGTTGGTGATTATGATTTATCTGGTCCAACATAAATACCATATTTATATTTTAAATGATGTACTAGATAAATTTTATATGTTTACAGAATGATCAGAATACTCTTGATGTGATCCAAAGGTGATTCATGAGGTAAATCATGATTAATTATGTGATTATGGGGGTGAAACCCATTCATCACATTATTTAGGGGGATAACCTATTTCTTTAGATGATTCAAGGATTTAATCTTGTGTAAAAATGTAGTGGTAGTGTTTTTACAGAGATTAGATGTTGTAGAAAATAGAGGGAAATGGTTAATTCATATTGGGTAATACATGTTCATTTTGAGGTATGACTTGGATTTTTTTGTGGGAAATTCAGTGTGTTAGGGCCTTGTTCATAAGTAGTAGAGACTTGTTTGATTCTCTTTGGAATAATATATGACAACTAGTACTAGATTTTGGAGGGTGTTTTCATATGTTTTTTGGTTTGGTTAGTTGTAAACCACACCAAGGGGGTTGTTGTACTACTAGATGATGTGTTACAATAAGAATTTATGATGGTGGGGAGCACATTGGATCAAGATCGTGGTGGATATCACCATGAACCTAATGATGTGTTTAGTGTAAAAATTAGGCCCTTGAATGGATGGGTTTCATAGATCATCATAAAAAGGATTCAATGATGTTTAAACAGACATGTCCCATTCTTAAATCTCATTGGACCTATTTTGGATAGGTATACCATATGATTTATCATTTTATGTTTTCTTTTCAGTTGGAAATCTCATCTGTTGCACGCCTCTCCTCTGTCACGAACGCACCTCTGTCGTGTGTTGAACGACACCTTCGCGGGGAGTTTTCTCTTGTTAATCATTGGTTTCCTCTTGTTCTCATGTTATTAATGTTTGATACTAATGGTTATAATGTGAAATGTATGGGCCAAATTACCTGCGGGAAATCATGGCTGTTGGTGGTCCTTGTTTTCCCACTAAATAAATTGCATGTTGGTTGGCTCCTGTAGAACATTTGAATATAAAAATTGGTAATTTAATTATACTTGAATTATGAATGAATTCACTAGGATGATAAAACTTCTGTGATAACCCCTGAATTAACAAACAAAATTTAATAAGGGATTCTTTATAAAATATAAAATTATGATTGTTTGGTTTGTATTGTGTTGCGATTATGAGCATGATTGTGTGTTTGTATGGTGTTTCAGTTGTTGGCATGATTGATATGACATTTTTTCTATGATTTAGTTCTTACATCATTGAATATCAATCCAAAATGTACCCATTTCAATGGAACCACTACTTTGTTACTAGTGAAATTCAACTGAATCCTAGAAACCACTTCACTAGGGGACTCTATGAGACCCTTTATGGAAACCCTAGTCAAATAAGATTGTTTGGATCTTTATATAGAAGTCCAATGAATTGAAAAATGGTTGTGATCATCAAGATGATTGAAGGGTTTATTTGGAAATGGTTTGCTTCAATGGGGGGTTCTAGGATGATCAGTTACAATCCTGTGTTTGATAGGAACCCATAGTCAAGGAGCATTCAAAACCCCTGATATCTTTATATCATTTTATTTTTTTGTTCCCCTACCATTGCTCTATCTTTGTTTAACTCTATGCTTGGTTCCGACTTGTTTGATGAATCAATGATGCATTTTTTCTTTTGATCACGTGTTGTAGATGTGCATGTAAGTATTTGTAAACCTGAAAACTAACAACACAAAATACCCAGTGTAAAATGCTGAATTAATATAAATAAATAAAATTCAAAAATTGAAATCATAAAAAACTAAAAGGCTACCTCATCCCTAGAAACAACACCAATTTGATAGCCCTGTAAGGCATCGTTAATTCCCTATGGTACCATTATTTTTTTTATAAAACCCAAACAATACCCTTTGATTAATTAAAACATAATATGAGGAAAGTTCGAGATTGAACCCATAAAGACGATGAATATGAATAATGAATGGATGAATGCCAATTGGTTGAAAAAAGAGTATGAAGATGGCATGAAAGATTTTATCAAGTTTGTAAAAGATCATGCATGTTACCCTTCTCAAATCCTTTGTTCATGTTTATGCTGTTGTTATTCAAGACAAATTAGTCCAGAGGAGTTGGAAGAACACTTGATCTATCACGAAATAGATTGAAATTAGACATGTTGGAATAAAAATGGATAAAAATGAATGTAGGTAGTGGATCAGATAACACGACATTTTATGGATCATCTGATATGATTACTAGTTTGAACAATGAAGAAGATCGTATAGAGTTTGTGATTACAGATGTGAATGATGATGGAGATCGTAATGAGGAAATGACAAGGACAGTTGGAGATGAACTTTGTGATTTCCCAAAATTGTTTGATAAGTTAAAGAGTTGTGCAAAAATTCCATTATATTCTAGTTTCACTAAATATATAACATTATCAGTCGTACTGAAGCTGTATAATTTGAATGAAAGCAATGGTTGGAGTGATGCCAGTTTTAGGGAACCACTTTCTCTCCTAAATGACATGATCCCGGAAGATAATGAGCCCACAAGCTGAACATACGATGCCAAACGAATTCTACTATCGATGGGTATGATCTCAAAAAGAATACACACCTGCCTAAATGATTGTATATTGTTTCTCAATGACTGAAAATCACATAAAGAATTCCCAAAGTCTAGTTCTTCTTGATACAAGAAAGATGATTCATGTCCTACAAAAGTGGTATGGTACTTTCTAATCATTCCAAGGTTTAGGCACCTATATTGTAACACCCGAGACTTTTATGTTATATAAATCATCAAAGGACTCTTTTTCTACACAACACTTTCTTGGCTTGCTTTTCATGAAATCACAACCTTCCTCGATAGCTTGCGTCGTACTCAATACCGAGTTTCACTAAACAACGATATGCTATTAAAATATTATTAAAACTAGCCGTTATGAATAGTAATAACCACTTTTTGAAATTTTATAAATTTTATTTTTCAAAATTGACTTCATTTTTGGATTCGGAATAACGAAATTAGCCTAGGGTGAAATTTTGGTATTTTTCTGAAAACATTCATTTTTTGAGGAATAATGAAACCACTAAGTAGTAGTTAAAAAAACTGAATTTTTCATAAAACATAATTTTACCGCTTCTGTGAGTGGAATTTCAAAAATCCGAGAGACACGGTTGATGTCAGTAAGTAAAATGTGGTTCAATGAGATGAAAATAATTTTTTGGTGAATATTAACTTTTTACTTTTTTTACCACGGTTAAAAAGTAAATAGGGTAATTAAGGGTAATGATGATATTATTATTACCCCAACGCATGTCCTAATTCTATTGGATAAGTGTAATTAGACCAAAAACAAACTTAGGAATAAAATATGACCATTTAGGCCCACTTGTATTAGATTAGGACATTTATTATTAATTTATTTAAAGAAGGGTTAAAATAGTTAAAATCAAAGTTTAATAAGTAAATAATTTTTACTATAGGGTAATACATAAGATAAATTAGACTATAAATATTCATTATAAATATAAAAAGATTTCCTACATAATGGTATTTTATTTGTAATTTTTAGACATTAAATAATTTAATTTATTTATGACACAAAGATGATACAGTAATTATCTTATTAATGAAATATTAAAATAATTAATGTTATAAACATCAAAATAAATGTAATTTGAGACTTTTTATGAATTCAACAAATTTTTTAGGTTAATATGACATGTTAGTATTGATTTAATTAACTTGGTTCGAACTAATAAATCTGTTATGATTTTCACAAAAATCAATTACAAAATAGTGTCAAAATTGACATAAAATAGTTTTTAAAACAAATATTATATTAGTAATTGTTATTTTATTCCTAAAAATCTATGGTTCGTCCAAATGACTTATATAAGGTTATATATATTAATAATAAACAACTTGGTGTTCGTTTGGCTGCTTATAGTACGTTTATTAACCTTATAGTATAAGAACACAAGAAAACACGGTAAAAGTAAACTTATTTAACTTAATGTTAAATCTAAATGATAAGGTTAAAATAGGAACCTAAACATGTCTAAATTCTATTGGATGAGAGGATTTAGACCCATCCCCACCTTATCTTCGAAATATATCAATTTGGAGCTATTTAAAACCGAACTTGACTTTATAATAAAATAATATTTTTAGTTTTCCCAAAGGTGCCCCTCTCCTCCCTTATAAAAGGGCACCTCCTCCCCCTCTACCTCACACCACATTGAGCCTTCAAGCTCGGCCAAACCCTTCCATTTTCTCCTCTCCACTTCCCTAGAGACATCCTAGAGGTCCTGGTATTCTTCAAAGACCAAGTTTAGTGCCCTAAAAGGAGGTCTCAAAGAAGCACTTCAAAGAAGAGGTAATATCCATTAACGATCCTTTCCAATTTCATTCTTCTTCAACTTCTTCTTCTTTAGTTGTTTCATTATGAAGTAATAATATCAGTATCACTAATATACGGATATGTTATTATAAGTATGAAACAACCCTATTTAACCATCCATCCATCCTATGGAAAATGAAATCACCGTGTGTGCGTACGTACGGAATACCATCTCCACGCCGTGGTGTAATCTATTTTCCACCACCACCTTACTTGGATGGGTATAATGGTGTAAATAATGACTATATAGGACTATTATAAAGTTATATTGATTCTGAAATAGTATACATACACTCCAATACAATTCCACGATCATAGGAATGATATCATCACTCGTGCGTACGTACAGAATACCGTCTCCACGATGTGATGCGACTCGTTCTACATGATCTTCATTTCATAATGATTATATAAATAAATTTAATTAATGAATATGATATATATTACACTAATACCATTCTGGAAATGAGGTATCTATAACCTAAAGTTAATAATAAGAATTTATTCGACAAAACACGCATAAGAACAAAAAGTTATAAACAACCGAATAACAAGTAGCAATGAAATATTACTACTAAGAAGCTAAGAAAATGACCATATATGATATCATAAAAATAAGTATGATTCTGTAATAAGTCAATAACATTATTTAAATAATTATACAGGAGGTTCGGACACTTACGAAGCAAAACGGACCTAAGGTAAGGGAAAATATCACAATCTCATTTTTTTCCGAGATTGTTTATACTTTGGTATTTACTGGGGTGTATTTTATCATCCACATCCATGTTTCCTCAATATGTAATATTTATATCCTTATACAATAGTTTATATCCAATTTTACCCTTCGGTGAGTTTTTAGTAAAAGATATGAAAGGAATCTATTTTCGTTTTTCGTACGAGGTACTTTTTGACTTTTCCGACAAAAGTACGAATAATATTTTTTTAACTTATACGGAATGAATGGATTTTTAAAACATTATTTCCAAGAAGCTTCATTTTCAAGTTTTCAAGTTTATTTTTAATCAAGTTATTTTATTTTATAATTGTATGACATGTTAAGAAAGGAAAAGTGTTTTTCAAGCAGAAAGGATATTTTCCTCAAGAATGGAGTTCAAGTGTTTTATCAAAATTATTTTCCATCTAAGATAATAAAAGGTTTTGTTTCTATCCCTATTATTACATTGATTTGATTATGTTGTGATGGAATTATATTTATCAATTCCTTTATCTTATATGAATTGTTTTATGATGTCACGATGTTTAAGATTCCCATTTTTATTACATGGGTTATGCTATGATGTATGGTTTTTGATTTTGTAGAACACATAAGAATGGTATAATTAAGAGATGGGTGGGACCTATATCTCCCTCCAATGCATTGGGTAAAGATTTTATATCTCATGAGATAGAAATGGCCGGAACGGTAGGTTATACCGGTTTAGTGAAACAGGACTGAAACGAGGGTGACTCGGTTCAGAAATGGACTTTGTCCACTAAGATAGTCTTGGAAATGAGTCTTGACTAATAAGAAATGATTCTCTATGATTATGTGTGTATGACAAAAAGCTTCAGGTTTTAATTTATGATTATTGGGATTACATTTTACTTCTATGATTTATCCCATGTTATGATATTATGATCTCTTTTGCAGGATAAAATTTCCAAAAGTTATGTTCTTATGTATATGATGTGATTGATATTTCTTTTGTTTACCCTTACTGATCATTTGAGCTCACCCTTTTGTATGTTTTATTTCCCCAGGTCAGGAAGAAGGTTATTAAATAGAATATGCAAAAAAGGGGCTCTAGATATGATGAAATAAATGGAGGTAAATTAGATGCTTTATGAACCTTTTGTTTATGTTTCCCAGTTTCTAAAGACACAATACCTATACGGTCCTTTTGTGGATTTGTTATATGTTGTAATACGTATGCTTCAATTTTGAAGTATTAACAATGTATGTAAAGTATGGGTCGTTATAGTTGGTATCAGAGGAATGGTATAGTCAATCTTTGGAAACTAGGATGTAAAAGCCTTAGTAAGAACCCTAAGGATAATTCTAAGCATAGAACACAATCATAGTGTTTTAGAAATGACCATGAATAACCTAGGATAAGACCTTAAGTGTGAAATTTTATTCTTGATTATGTGGTTTTCCTATTATAATTAGTATTTCTCACACTATTATTCTTGGTTTTAGTCAATGGCTGGAACCCGAAGGAATCACGTTAATGCGGAATGCGACGGGCAATGCAATGATTGTCCCCCTAAGCAACCAAACGTTATGGGAGCTAGAATTCAAATTCTTGTATCCATGCTCACACAACTTTCTCAAGCCATGAATCATGCAGGACTTATAAACGAGAAAAGGAAGGAGAAACATTCTGTTGAATCCTTCATGAGGCAGCGTCCACCTTTTTTCAGCGGGTCTACTGATCCATTAGTTGCTGAACAATGGATTAGTACTACTGAAAAGATATTTTCAGTTCTTCAATGTTCTGAAAATGATAAAGTCATCCTAGAAGTGTATCGTTTGGAAGGAGATGCTGATCAATGGTGGAATCTTATTAAGAATACGAGGCAAAGGGATGAAATTGAGTCCATGGAATGGGACGAGTTCAAGAAATTATTTTTCAATAAGTACTTCCCTCGTATTCTCCGAACAAATATGGAGAAAGAGTTTCTTGAACCGAAGAAAAAGGATGATGAATCTGTTGGTACCAATGAAGAAAATTTTACAAGACTTTCAAGGTACGCTTCTGGTATTATTATCTAACCTGAAAGTAAGATCGATCGATTCTTTAGTGGCTTAAAACCAAGTCTTCGAAGGGCGTTAGCCATAAGGGACTTCAAAAGCTATGAGGAAATCGTTCGATGTGATCTCAAAGTTGAGATGGAGATTGGAGTAACCCATCAGTCATATGGGTTTGATAAGAAGAGGAAAATGGAATTCAGAGCAAAATCTAAAGAGCACACTGAAAAGATGATGAGCTTTCCTTTATGCTCAAAGTGTGTAAAGAAACATGGAGGGAGTTTTCTTAAAGGGACAAGTAAATGTTTCAAATGTGGAAAGGAAGGTCATCGGGAATTTGAATGCCGCGATGATGGGAATAAGATGTCTAATGATGCAAACAAAGGAAGGGATACACAGAATGAACCTACTACACTTCAATGTGTCAAGTGCAAGGAGATGGGGCATTATGCCAATAAATTCCCTAATCCAAGGGTTGATGATGATGGTCGACGTCAACAAACTCTTAAAGATAAAGACAAAGGAAAGTCACATGCAATTTCTATCAGCGATGTGGAGTACGATAACGATGTGGTGAAAGGTACAATTACCATCCACTCTAAAGTAGAAAATGTTTTATTTGATTCTGGATCCACCCACTCTTTTATTTCTGAAGAATTTTCTAAGGGTATCACCGTATTACCTCAACAATTATATGTTGAGTTAGCTGTGATAACACCTAATGGCACAACAGTCGCATAAAAAGTTTATAATTCTTCTCTGATCGAAGTTTGTGGGAAAGTGCTTCCTGCAAATCTTGTGACCCTTCCTATAGTGTAATTTGATGTGATTCTTGCCATGGATTGGATTTCTTTATATGGAGCTCATATCAATTTCCAAATAAGGGAAGTCACATTTCATATTCCAGATCAATCTATGATCTTCTATCAATGCAAGGATGAACATAACCTTCTAGTGGAAATTCCTTCTACCTTATGGGTCTTGATTCCACTAAATGAAGGTTATTTATCTCAAATGGTTGGTGAGAAACTCACGAATAAGAATATGCCCATTGTACGAGAGTTTGATGATGTCTTTCCGGAGGAATTACCAGGTCTTCCACCAAATCGTGAAGTTGAGTTTTCAATAGAACTCGTACCGGGTGCTTTGCCTATTTCAAAGACACCTTATAGAATATCCCCAATTGAGTTGCAGGAATTGAAGAAGAAACTCCAAGAGAATCTTGATAAGGGATTCATACACCCTAGTGCATCACCTTGGGGATCACCTGTTCTATTTGTTAAGAAGAAAGATGGATCAATGAGACTCTGCATTGCTTATCAAGAACTTAACAAGATCACTATCAAGAACAAATATCCTCTCCCACGCATTGATGACTTATTTGACCAACTACGCAGAGCTCAGTACTTTTCCAAGATTGATCTTCGTTCAGGGTATCATCAATTAAGGGTAAAAAGGGAGGATATATCAAAGACGGCTTTCCGTACAAGGTATGGACACTATGAATTCATAGTGATGCCATTTGGTCTTACTAATGCCCCTACTATATTCATGGATCTGATGAATAGAGTCTTTAGAGACTATCTTGATCAATTTGTGGTATTCTTTATAGACGATATTCTTGTCTATTCAAAGAGCAAGGAAGAACATGAAGATCACTTGAGAATTATATTGAAGACCCTGAGAAAGGAGAATATTTATGCCAAATTTACCAAGTGTGAATTTTGGCTTCAAAAAGTTGCATTTTTGGGTCACATAATCTCAAAAGAGGGGATATCTGTGGATCCAGCAAAAACAGAGGTTATCGAAAGATGGTCGAGACCAACAACAGTAAATGAGATCCGAAGTTTTCTTGGTTTGGCTGGATATTATCGACGTTTTGTGAAAGATTTTTCACGATTATCTAATCTACTCACCAAGTTGACTTAGAAAGGAGTTAAGTTTGTCTAGACAGAGGAATGTGAAGAGTATTTCAAGGAGTTGAAAATAAGGTTATCCAGTGCACCTGTGCTCAAACTGCCTTGTAGTGGAGAAAGGTTTGTGATCTACAGTGATGAATCCAAGAAGGGATTGGGGTGTGTTCTTATGCAAAATGATATGGTGATAGCTTATGCCTCACGATAGTTGAAAATACATGGGCAAAATTACCCAACTCATGATTTGGAGTTAGCTGCGGTAATCTTTGCATTAAAGATTTGGAGGCATTACCTTTATGGTGAAAGGTGTGATATTTATACTGATCGTAAAAGTTTAAAGTATATTTTCACACAAAAGGAGCTGAATATGCGTCAAAGAAGATGGTTGGAGCTGATTAAGGATTACGACTGCTCAATCCATTACCACCCTGGGAAAGCAAACAAGGTGGCAGATGCATTAAGTCGACAAGACCATAACAGTTTATCTATGATGAGGTTCACAAAAGATCCAATATTTATGGATTTACAAAGGATGGATCTTGGAATTATAATTGAAGGGGAAAAATCTTATCTTTCTCAAATGAATGTTCAACCATCTATACATGTGAAGATTAAAGAGGCACAGAAAGAAGATGTCGAGTTACAAAAGAAGGTGAGAAATGTTCCTGAATTCAACCTTGATTGTGATGGGATAATAAAGTTCAGGAATCAGGTTTGTGTTCCTCCCATCCCCAAATTAAAGAAGGAGCTGCTGGATGAGGCTCATAGTTCTTCATTCTCTATTCATCCTGGAAGCACGAATATGTATAGGGATCTGAAAGAGTACTTCTGGTGGGATGGCATGAAAAGAGATGTTGCTGAATATGTCTCTCGATGCTTGGTTTTTCAACAAGTTAAAGCTGAGAGACAGAAGTCTAAGGGGATGTTACAACCATTTCCCATACCCGAATGGAAATGGGAAAACATCACTATGGACTTTGTCACAGGACTTCCTAAAACATCCAAAGACAATAATGCTATCTGTGTCATAGTTGATCATCTTACAAAGTCTGCACACTTCATTACTATTAGAGAGGATTTCTATCTGGATTAGCTTGCCAGGATATATGTAAAGGAAGTGGTAAGATTTCATGGACTACCACTTTATATTATATCTGATCGGGATCCGAGATTTACCTCGATGTTCTGGAGAAGTCCTCAGCATACTCTAGATACAGAGTTGAGTTTCAGCACTGCTTATCATCCTCAGACAGACGGTCAGTCTGAGAGAACAATTCAAACTCTAGAAGATATATTGAGAGCTTGCTCTATGGATTTCAAAGGTGGTTGGGATCAACACCTACCATTGGTGGAATTTTCTTATAATAATAGCTTTCACTCTATTATTCAGATGGCTCCTTATGAAGCTCTCTATGGAAAGAAATGAAGGACTCCAACTTGCTGGGATGATGTTGGGGAAAGAAAGCTATTAGGACCTGATCTCGTTGATGAAATGGCAGAAAAGGTCAGATCTATTCAACAACACATAAGAGCAGCTCAGAGTCGACAGAAAAGTTATGCCGACAACTGAAGAAAAGACCTAGAGTGTGAAGTGGGTGATAAAGTGTTCTTACGAATATCTCCCTGGAAGAGAGTCATGAGATTTGGAAAGAAGGGGAAGTTGAGCCCTAGATATATCGGTCCTTTCGAAATACTGGATCGTGTTGGGAAGGTAGCTTACCGATTGGCACTTCCACCGAATCTCTCTCAAGTTCACTATGTGTTCCATGTATCTCTCCTGAGAAATTACATACCTGATCCTTCACATGTACTTAGCTCAGAAGGTGTACCGCTGGAGCAAGATCTTTCTTATGAAGAACAACCGATAGAGATTCTGGATTGTAGCGAAAAAGTCCTACGAAACAAGACCACTCGATTGGTGAATGTTTTATGGAGGAACCACCGATTAGAAGAAGCTACATGGGAGCTTGAGGATATGATGAGGGAGAGGTATCCTCATCTGTTTGTTACAAAGTGACGAATTTCGAGGGTGAAATTCATTTTAAGGGGGGTAGAATGTAACACCCGAGACTTTTATGTTATATAAATCATCAAAGGAATCTTTTTCTACACAACACTTTCTTGGCTTTCTTTACACGAAATCACGACCTTCCTCGATAGCTTGCGTCGTACGCAATACCGAGTTTCACTAAACAACGATATGCTATTAAAATATTATTAAAACTAGCCGTTATGAATAGTAATAACCACTTTTTGAAATTTTATAAATTTTATTTTTCAAAATGGACTTTATTTTTGGATTCGGAATATCGAAATTAGCATAGGGTGAAATTTTGGTATTTTTCTGAAAACTTTCAATTTTTGATGAATAGTGAAACCACTAAGTGGAGTTAAAAAAACTGAATTTTTCATAAAACATAATTTTACCTCTTTTGTGAGTGGAATTTAAAAAATCTGAGAGACACGGTTGATGTCAGTAAGTAAAATGTGGTTCAATGAGATGAAAATAATTTTTTTGGTGAATAGTAACTTTTTACGTTTTTTTACCACAGTTAAAAGTAAATAGGGTAATTAAGGGTAAAGATGATATTATTATTACCCTAACACATGTTCTAATTCTATTGTATAAGTTTAATTCGACCAAAAACAGACTTAGGAATAAAATATGACCATTTAGTCCCACTTGGATTAGATTAGGACATTTATTATTAATTTATTTAAAGAAGGGTTAAAATAGTTAAAATCAAAGTTTAATAAGTAAATCATTTTTAATATGGGGTTATACATTAGATAAATTCGACTATAAATATTAACTAGAAAGATAAAAAGATTTCCTACATAAATGTATTTTATTTGTAATTTTTAGACATTAAATAATTTAATTTATTTATGACACAAAGATGATGCAGTAATTATCTTATTAATGAAATATTGAGATAATTAATGTTATAAACACAAAAATAAATGTAATTTCAGACTTTTTATGTATTAAACTAATTTTATAGGTTAATATGACATGTTAGTATTGATTTAATTAACTTGGTTCTAACTAATAATTCTGTTATGATTTTCAAAAAAATCAATTACTAAATAGTGTCAAAATTGACATAAAATAGTTTTTAAAACAAATATTATATTAGTAATTCTTATTTTATTCCTAAAAATCTAAGATTCGGACAAATTACTTAGATATGGTTATATATATTAATAATAAACAACTTGGGGTTCGTTTGGCTGCTTATAATAAGTTTATTAACCTTATAGTATAAGGACACAAGAAGACACGGTAAAAGTAAACTTATTTAACTTAATGTTAAATCTAAATGATAAGGTTAAAATAGGGACATAAACTTTTCTAAATTCTATTTTATGAGAGGATTTCGACCCATCCCCACCTTATCTTCGAAATATATCAGTTTGGAGCTATTTAAAACCGAACATGACTTTATAATAAAATAATATTTTTAGTTTTCCCAAAGGTGCCCCTCTCCTCCCTTATAAAAGGGCACCTCCTCCCCCTCTTCCTCACACCACTTTGGGACTTCAAGCTCGTCCAAACCCTGACATTTTCTCCTCTCCACTTCCCTAGAGACATACTAGAGGTCCTGGTATTCTTCAAATACCAATTTTATTGCCGTAAAAGGAGGTCTCAAAGAAGCACTTCAAAGAAGAGGTAATATCCATTAATGATCCTTTCCAATTTTTTTCTTCTTCAACTTCTTCTTCCTTAGTTGTTTCATTATGAAGTAATAAAATCAGTATCACTCATATACTGATATGTTATTATAAGTATGAAACAACAATATTTAACCATCCATCCATCCTACGGAAAATGAAATCACCGTGCGTGCGTACGTACAAAATACCGTCTCCACGCCGTGGTGTAATCTATTTTCCACCACCACCTTACTTGGATGGGTATAATGGTGTAAATAATGACTATATATGACTATTATAAAGTGATATTGATTCTGAAATAGTATACATACACTCCAATACAATTCCATGATCATAGGAATGATATCATCACTCGTGCGTACGTACGGAATACTGTCTCCACGATGTGATGTGACTCGTTCTACATGATCTTCATTTCATAATGATTATATAAATGAATTTAATTAATTAATATGATATATATTACACTAATACCATTCGGGAAATGAGGTATCTATAACCTAAAGATAAGAATAAGAATTTATTCGACAAAACATGCATAAGAACAAAAAGTTATAAACACCCGAATAACAAGTAGCAGTGAAATATTACTAATAAGAAGCTAAGAAAATGACCATATCTGATATCATAAAAATAATTATGATTCTAGAATAAGTCAATAACATTATTTAAATCATTATACAGGAGGTTTGGACACTTACGAAGCAAAATGGACATAAGGTAAGGGAAAATATCACAATCTCATTTTATCCGAGATTGTTTATACTTTGGTATTTACTGGGGTGTATTTTATAATCCACATCCATGTTTCCTCAATATGTAATATTTATATCCTTATACAATAGTTTTTATCCAATTTTACCCTTCGGTGAGTTTTTAGTAAAAGATATGAATGGAATCTTTTGTCGTTTTTCGTAGGAGGTACTTTTTGACTTTTCCGACAAAAGTACGAAGAATATATTTTTTAACTTATACGACATGAATGGATTTTTAAAAAATTATTTACAAGAAGATTCCTTTACAAGTTTTCAAGTTTATTTTTAATCAAATTCTTTTAGTTTATAATTGTACGAAATGTTAAGAAAGGAAAAGTGTTTTTGAAGCAGAAAGGATATTTTCCTCAAGAATGGAGTTCACGTGTTTTATCAAAATTATTTTCCATCTAAGATAATAAAGGGTTTTGTTTCTATCCCTATTATTACATTGATTTGATTATGTTGTGATGGAATTATATTTATGAATTCCTTTATCTTATATGAATTGTTTTATGATGTCACGATGTTTAAGATTCCCATTTTTATTACATGGGTTACACTATGATGTATGGTTTATGATTTTGTGGCACACATAAGAATGGTATCATTAAGAGATAGGTGGGACCTATATCTCCCTCCAATTCATTGGGTAAAGATTTTATATCTCAAAATATAGACATGGCTGGAACGGTAGGTTATACCGGTTCAGTGAAACAGGACTAAAACGAGGGTGACTCAGTTCAGAAATGGACTTTGTCCACTAAGATAGTCTTGGAAATGAGTCTTGACTAATAAGAAATGATTCTCTATGATTATGTGTGTATTCCACAAAGCTTCAGGTTTTAAGTTATGATTATTGGTATTACATTTCACTACTATGATTTATCCCATGTTATGATATTATGATCTCTTTTGCAGGATAAGATTTCCAAAAGTTATGTTCTTATGTATATGATGTGATTGATATTTCTTTTGTTTACCCTTACTGAGCATTTGAGCTCACCCTTTTGTATGTGTTATTTCCCCAGGTCAAGAAGAAGGTTATTAAGTAGAATATGCCAAAAAGGGACTCTAGATATGATGAAATAAATGGAGGCAAAGTAGATGCTTTATGAACCAGTTGTTTATGTTTCCCAGTTTCTAAAGACACTATACCTATACGGTCCTTTCATGGTTTTGTTATATGTTGTAATAAGTATGCTTCAATTTTTAAGTATTAACAATGTATGTAAAGTATGCGTCGTTATATATATAGAAGTGATGAGACTGCAGGATAATTGACATGGCATGTAGATACAAGAATTAATGATGGGAAACTACGTCACCCATCAGACCCTCCTCAGTGGAAGAGAATTGATAATGATTATCCTTAATTTGGAAATGAGCTGAGAAACCTACGTCTCACATTATCTACGAATGGGGTGAATCCTTTTGGTTTTCAAAGCAGTAGTCACAATACATGGCTGGTTATATTGGTAAATTATAACTTACCACCATGGTTATGCATGAAATGAAAAAACATCATGTTTTCTATACTTATATCAGGACAAAAAAAATGTGTAATGATATTGATGTTTATTTGGATCCATTGATAGAGGATTTGAAAATATTATGGGATTCAGGTGTTATGTTGTATGATGCTTACAAAAATGAAGATTTCACTTTGAAAGCCATGTTGTACAGGATGATATATAACTTTACTTCTTATGGAAATTTTTCAGTATATAACATTAAAGTAACTCGAGGGTGTCTCATTTGTGAACAAGGTACATACTCAATTAGGTTGAAACATTCATTGAAAACTGTGTTTCTAGGACATCACAGATTTCTACCCCAACAACATATGTACCGATCTTGGATGACATCATTCAACATAAGTTCAAAAGAATGTACAACACTGTCTCCACTAATAGGTGATCAATTGTTTGAGAAAGTAAAATATGTGGAAACTACTTTTGGTAAACCATTTTCGAAAAACCTTATGAAAACTGGTTGGAAAATGAGATCAGTTGTTTTTGAGTTACCATACTGGAATTTTCTGTATGTCAGACATTTTCTTTATGTTATGCATGTTGAAAAAATGTATGTGATCATGTTATTGGCACCTTTCTAAATGCACCTGAAAAAAGGATGTAATTAAGTCTATGTTGGACATGCTTGAGTATTGCAATACGAAATGAGTTGGCACCAGTGAAGGGTGAAAAATGAACATTTCTACCTCCTACTGCTTACACTCTTTCCAAACAGGGGAGATATCAGTTTTTCAACTTCTTGAATGATGTAAAGGTTCTAGAGGGGTATTCATCAAATATCAAGAACATCGTGTCAATGAGAGATTTAAAAATAAAGGTTCTAAAATCAAAGGAATTCCATGTTTTGATGCAATATCTAATTCCTATAGCTTTACGTAGCATTTTTCCCAAGAAGTTCTGTCATACATTAATGAATCTTTATTTCTTCTTCAAAGCTATATGCAACAAAGTTATAGACCCGTCAAAATTTCCAACTATGGAAAGTGAAATTTTCATCATATTATGTGAATTGGAAATGTTCTTCCCACTGAAATTTTTCAATATGATGGTTCATTTGATGTTTCATCTGGTGAGAGAGATTCGACTATGGTTGTATTGCAGAGAAATATATTGTTGAGGAAGCTGTTGAATTATGTACCGAATACCTGTCTAGTGTGGAAAATGTTGGCCTACCGAAATCTCATCACACTGGCGGCTTGAGGGTAAAGGAATTTCTGAAAGATAGGTTGTCACAATCAATATTACAGATCAGGAGTAGGCTCTCCATTTCATTTTTCCTAACAATTTTGATATTGACCCATGTGTTCAAACACACAAAAAAATTCTTAGTCATTTGAATCCTTATAGGGATGAAAATGGATATCAGACACACATAATCGACAGTTTATAGGATGGTTTCAGAATCATATTTTTAAGAAGATAGATGAAAATCCAGACTCAATTTCAGAATGACTTCAATAGCTAGCTGGAGGAGAAAGTGTGTATGTATTATCTTACAATGCTTATGTAGTTAATGGATATACAGTCTATACTAATGAACATGATAAGAATAGTGCCCTGGAGAATAGTGGGGTTAAACTTGTGGTTGAAGCGATGCATGTTTTCAGTGCTAAGGACATAAATCCAATTTATGCAAATATGTCATACATTGGCATCATAAAACAAATATGGGAGTTTGATTATATGAAATTCAAAGTGGAAATTTTTCAATGCATGTGGGTCGAAAACTGGAGTGCTATTAAAATAGGAGAATTAGGATTCATGAAAGTTGATTTCAATAAGGAAGGGGATAATGAAAACCAATTTATAATGGAATCACAAGAAGTACATATGTTTTATGTTCCACACCCCATAAACCAAAATTGGTCAATTGTTCTGTTATCGACCAAAACAACTGAAGGGTCAGATAAATGTTAAATGGAGGATGTCCCTTTTATAGGGTCTTCACAATCATTTCATAGCGATCCCAATGTAGATAGAATTGGGTATGTTAGAGGAGACCACAATGAAGGGATTTACATAATCCATAGAGGGGTCAAATCTCTTCAGCCTTTTAAAAAAAGATAGTACAATAATTAGGTAATTTTTTTATTGTAATATAAATAGTGTTATGTTATGTTATTATATGTTAACTTATACTTTTATGTAATTTAAATTAAACATTAAACCTCTTTTATAGATAATGACTTCGGTACCTACTGATGCACCCAATCCCGAGGCACAAGAGGTCTCTCAACTAGCTACTGGTGGCCCCAGTGTAGAGCAACAACAGGTTTCTCAACCTGTTGTTACTGGTCCTAGTGCTGAGGTACAACATGTTTCTCAACTTATTGCTGCAGGTCTCAGTACTGATGCTTGCACTCCAAAGGAACATAATGATGATACTTCTGAAGAAATGGTAGGAAATGAGACCCTGAAAGCGCAAAAAAAACAATAGTGTTGTAGTTTGACAGTGTTATCCAAAATACTTAAGGCAAAATCAAAAGACATCAAATTTTAAGTGGGATGGAATATGTGAGGCCATCATGTTTACCCCAACAAGGCCATATTTAGTAGCTACATTGGAATGGTCACTCAGCAACACCTGCCGATTGATGTACAATCATTGAACCATGTTGTCACCAAGCTTAAAGACACTAATATGGGAACAGATTACGGTAACATTATGATATTGTTTTTTTAATTTATTAAAATAAAATAAAATACTAAAACATTTACTTACTCTTTATCATCCATTTTAGAGTGCATTTATAGTAGATACCTCGCACAAGGAATATGTATTAAGAGTTTTAGGAAGGATTCATAGATGTTTCCACATAATTTTAATGAAATATCATCTTAAAGATGCTAAAGGTAAAATCAATTTGCACCCACCTCCTCTTTATACAGACATGATATCCTAAGGAGCGTGGGATGTGTTTAGCAACTTTCATGGGGAGAAAAATTTTCTGTTACATTGTGTGGGGTAATAAATTATTTGAAGTTTCTTGTATTCATCACTTTGATTGACAATTTTTTATTTATGAAACAGTAACTAAGTGCTGAAAATAAACAACGTGCAACAAAACCAGTGTACCCTTACTGTAAACCAAGGATGGGGTACGCTTCACTTGAGAAAAAATTGGTACGTCTTTTAAATATACCATAGTACTTTTATGGGACATAAAACCACACCATAACTATGTTTATCTATTTATATACCGATTGATGAATCGAAATAAAAATCCATATCCATCCGACACTATATGCTATGAAAGGAGGCTCGTGTAAATAAATATGGGATACTAATAGATGAAATCACACAAAAGGTGTGGGAAATATGTATAAGTATGGCATAATATAAATTTTATTTTCTTTAAATCACTATTACATAAAAAAACTTATTTTTCTATAGTTTCTATCTGACATAGTCCCAAGAATCAACAACACTTGCACCAGATGCGTACATACTTTTAGTGGATTTGAAGAAGCCAGAACAGTATGACAGTGTCAGAGGTGCGGGTTTTGGGGTGACACCCCAAACATATTTTTTTAAAAAATCAAGGGATCAAAATGAAAAAAAATGTAAAAGACAAAAGAAAAAATAGATATTTCTCAAGAAAAATTACAACACTATAGCGAGGTGAAAGAAAGTTTTATGGGGGAGAGGCAAATAGAAGAAAAAACTCAACAAGAACCCATGCGTGATGATCCTGCCCCACCCCCACTAACTTTGCAGTGAGCCATTCCCCAAAAAAACCTCAATTATCTGAGGTAATCAATTATTTAATAATTGTTTCTGTGAAATTTGAATCACATAGACACTGATACCGTTCCTGTAATAAAATTATATAGGGTGAAAATGATTGTGATTTATATCTATCAACTCCCAATTATTGCCTTGTAGCGAGGGATTTGGTTTTCAATACACAGAACGACAAGAGACACAACAGAAAACATCAAATAGATCATTTCATAGTGTCAATTAACATAGCTAGTGAGTCGAGTACCTATCTACCTGTTCCAAATGACAATGAAGACATTCATACGGTTGAACAAGTTGTTGGAACATTCATCACATGGCTGAATTTTTTTTATAAAAAACATGTCGACAAGGAGGTATCCATTTCAAATTTATTTTTCATGATAGACCTTTAACATTTAATGAAAAAGTTTTGAACTGATGAATGTTAATATAGAACGATGAAGAGAAGGGGGTGAAATGAAATATCAGCTCAAAACTATCTCAATGATCAACCAACCGATTGAAATAGTATACTGAGAGCACCTTCACCCCACCCATTCTATATCTACAGCTAATATCATTGCATGCTCTTGTGGATACAAAGTTGATAGATAGAAATTCTCACACATTTGATTTTGAAACAAATATGTATGGAGAGGTAGAATTAGATTTCATTATTGATGAAAATATAAATTAAATTCCCATGTTTGTATGTCTAGTCGCCTCATTTGTAAATGTATACATGAGGTATGTTTTCATGATTTAATTTTACAAAAGCTGATATACTCTGATAATTATGACTACATACATTTCATTTCTTTTTCAGGCGTATAAATGAAAAACAATTGAAGCGATTTCCCCATGAAAAAAATATGGAATCGTTAGTCCTCACATCACCTCTTCAAAACAGGAAATGGATTATGATAAAGAGGCTAAAATAATGTCATCCCTGCTCAAATCATTTGAAAAGAAAATTATGGATGACAGACTCTTTTTAATACCAACAATTTAGGGGTAAAACTCTATAATTTAATCATATCAACAATATTTTCATTTCATTATTTACTTAGTTCTTTTTGTGTCTTTAGGATACATCAGATGCTGATTGAAGTCAATTTTGATACTCCAAAGATTTATTTTCTACATTCAATGCATGGAAATGCAACAAACCGACCACGCATGATGGCGTTTGTTAATTTGTAATACAGAAGATCCAATATTTTAAAACTAAACATCTAGTTATATAATTTATATTATATTGTAATGAGGAATTGGTTATGATAGGGTGGTGAATCAATATCATCTACTTCATGGAATGAATCTAGGGATAATGGATAAGAAAGCCTATAGGATCGACAACTGAAAAAGTATCATAATATATATAATAAAATTTCACTATCCAAACACATATCAAAACAAATTAATTATTTTTTCTAATGTTTTTGTAGTTTCCAAAACAAACAAACATAAATGAATTTGGTTATTATGTTTGTAAATTTATGAAAGACACCGCATTTCATCAACAAACTAGCATCCATGATGAGGTATTTTTGAAAATAATTATGTATCCATTTAATAAATATATTAATCCTTTGTGTATTTATAATTTTTCAGTACTAACATGATTGTCACAAAAACTCATATTCACAAGATGATATAGATGTGTTTAGAAACGAATGCGCAACATACCTGACGGAAGATTGTACCCAAATAGGATAGAGGTGAATTCATACTACTTATGTTATCCATATATGATCATTGATATCTCCATTTTTTACACTTATTGAGCATATATGATCACCCTTTATTATGTTTTATATCCTTAGGTTATGATGAATGGTTTTAGAAATGATTTTTATTTCTAGTAAAGCATAACTCATTGGACTAAAATGGTCGAGTGACCAATGAATAGTCATTCCGTCCAGTCACGAGCATCTTAAAAGATTGATGGGAACCAATATCTTGGATTTTTAATTTTTTTTAATTAGTTCCCCTTATATGTGGGTGGGGGTGTCAAGGATGGAGGGGGTGTCCAGGAGTGGGGGGTGTCCAGGAGGGGGTGTTCCCTAGAGGGATGGGGTGTCTAGTTGTGAGGGTGGGTGGGGGTGTCTAGGAGGGAGGGGGATGTTCAGGGGGTGTCCAGGAGTGGGGGTGTCCAAAAGGGAGGGGGTGTACTGGGGTGTGTCCATGAGGGGGGTTTCCATGATTGGGGAGTCCAGGAGGGGAGGGAGGGGGTGTTTACCGAAGGGAGTGGGTGTCCAGACAGAAATCCATTCAATTCCATTCCATATTGATAATATACAATTGGTAGATCACTTCTAGATTTGCTTGAAGTGGGTCCGTAGTGATACATCAATAGTTCCAACCAACCCAACCAATTACAAGACCATGTAATGGACCAAGAATTATATTACAGTTAAATTTGAGGCCCAATATATCTTATTTAATGTCATAAAGACCCAAAATATTCATCATTTACCTTTCTCACATTAGATTTCTAAGAAACACACTTTTCCTCCACACCAATGTTGTAGTAGAATACATCTGCTGGAAAAATTATAGATGATATATGAGTTTAATGGATGGAATAATTTCTGATCTAGAAGAGTTGTGAGGACACTCAACTAAATCAATTTTGACCCTCAATCATGGCATGTGGATGAAGTCTACGGAATGAGATATTTTTTACCAGAAACTGAATTCTAGAAGATGTATCCCCACGACTTATATATATATATATATATATATATATATATATATATCCCTTATCCTACTTTCCGTAGGATTGCTGTTGTCCGGTTGTGTCATAGCATCTCTATGTTTCTGCTTTATGTATTTTTAAATTATATTTTTGATAATGTTATGTGAAATTTCATTCTTATTCCTCCAATATATTTTTTGTTTGGTGTTTTTCCTTGTTTTTTTAAACTGTATCTCTTCAAAATATATATGATTTTAAAATTAATATTAGTGAATGATGGTGTATAAATAATATTTCTTCCATTATAAAATAGATAATGAAAATATATTTGGATAAAGAAGGTTATTAATGGGTATACACTAAAGAACATGGAGGAAGGGGTGTCCATAAGGGAGGGGGTGTTTAGGTGGGAGGGTGGGTGGGGCTATCCAGGAGTGGAGGTGGTGAGTGTCCAGGAGGGGAGGGGGTTGTCCAAGGGGTGGGAAGGGGGCTATCTAGGGAAAGGGAGGGGGTGAAAGGGGAGGGGGGGGTTGTCTAGGAGGAGGGAGGGGGGCTTCAGGTGGAGTGGTGGGATGGGGGCTATCCAGGGGTAGGAAGGGGGCTGTCCAGGGGTAGGGAGGGGATGTATAGGGGGGATGTCTCGGGGAGGGGGGAGGGGGTTGTCCCGAAAGGAGGGGGTGTCCGAGAGTGGAGGGGGTGTCCAAGAGGGGAGGGGGGATATCCAAGAGGTGAGGGGGATATCCAGGGGGTGGGAAGGGGGCTGTCTAGGGAAAGGGAGGGGGAAGCAAGGGGTGGGGGTTGTCTAGGAGGAGGAATAGGGGTTGAAGGTGGAGTGGTGGGAGGGGGGGTGCTGTCTAGGGGTAGGGAGAGGGGCATTGATGTTAACAGAAGCATCAAGGTAGATCTGAAAACATGATAAAAGAATATTTTGAGCCATTAAAAATATCCCCGTGTATCCTTTAAATAGACATTAATATATTTATTTAGTCCATCAAAGACATGACTAAAATCCCAAAAGACAAGACTGAAATTCACTCAATTGTAGGTTATAGAAGACATGCATTCTCTGCCAGTTTTTTTTTTCAAAAGTTTCACCCATGTGCTTAAAATAAAAAGTTCTTACAGTTCACTATCTCAAGAGTGATGGTGTGGTACCATCAATGGGTTTTTTGCATTCGAAGAAGAATGTCAGACGGTACCACTGGATTAAATAGCACTGATTCATAATTATCTATGATATTAATGGTAGTGCAAACATATTTTATAGAAAAGTTATCGCATGTTTCCACTCATGTGTCCCATCGCCTCAGTTTCCTTCCATTGAACAATGGTTTTTCATTTCCTTGGGAAACTTGGTTCCCATCACATGCGACTGAGATCACGTTCTCCATGTTTTTCTGACCTCTCTATTGTATCCTCCATGATCACTGTTGACTGAGCATTGTCTGCCGCAGTTTATTCGAGTCCAAATGTGTTCTTTTCCAGTTTCACCATACTTTCTGACTTCCACACTTAGTCCCCTGACAAAAAAGAGTAGATGGTTCCTATTGATTATATTCAGATGCATTTTACACCAAAGATGTGACTAGAATCCCGATCCTATATCTCTCATTCATCTCCCTGTTTCCACCTCCATCACAACATGCCAGTCTCCTCCGTAGCCAGCATCAACTGATCTTCTTCCTTTGCCTACGTCTCAGTCATTCTAATCACTAATGTAAGTCACTCCCCCACTATTTTCGGCACTTTCTCCATGTTGTTAAGCATGTTAGTGGTGTGTTTTCAGTATTCATCTTACTTCGCCAACTCATGTTCCCAAATTCGCTGCTCTTTATCCCACTAATACTGGTGCAACATGAGAGCTTCCATTTGGGATACAATGTCTTAATTCTGAATATTTCAAGGATTTCTTCCTCTTTTTGTAACAGAAATGTTTTTTAGGACAATATGTTCATTTGGTCATACCCACCAAAATTTATTATTATTATTGCTACAATTGACATTGATAGATTTTTAGTTTATTTTCTTTTATTGTCCAAAGATATCATTTGGTTATTGTTGGTTCATGTTCACTATAGATTTGAAGAATAATATTCTTTTGTTCTGTCCAGTGGGGGCTATCTCAGGGAGGGGAGGGAGGGGTTTTCCAAGAAGGAGGGGGTGTCCGAGAGTGGAGGGGGTGTCCAGGAGGGGAGGGGGATATCTAAAAAGGAAAGGGGTTGTCTAGGGGGTGGAAAGGTGGCTGTCCAGGGAACTGGGGGGCTGTAATGTAAGGAAGGGGGGTTTTCCAAGAGGAGGGAGGGGGTTCCAGGTGGAGTGGTGGGAGGGGGGGTTATCCCGGGGTAGAGCGGGGGCTGTCTTGGAGTTGGGAGGGAGGGGTTGTCCAGGAACGAGGGGGTGTCCAGGAGGGGAGGGGGATTGTCCAGGAGAGGAGGGGGTGTTCAGGAGGTGGGAAGGGGGTTGTCTAGGGAAAGGGATGCGGATGAAAGGGGAGGGAGGGGAGTTGTCCAAGAAGAGGGAGGGGGATCCAGGTAGAGTGGTGGGAGGGGGGGGGGGGGTTGTACAGGAGGAGGGAGGGGGATGTAGGTGGAGTAGTGGGAGGGGGGGCTATCCAATGGTAGGGAGGGGGCTACCTCTCGGGGTTGTCTCAGGGAGGGAGGGGAGGGGGTTTTCCAGGAAGGAGGGGTGTCGAGGAGGGGAGGGGCTGTCCAAGAGAGGAGGGGGGCTGTCAGGGATGTGGGAAGGGGGTAGTACAGAGAAATGGGGGGGGGGGCTGCAAGGGGTGGGGGGGTTGTCCAGGAGGAGGGAGGGGCTGTAGGTAGAGTGGGGGGGGGGGTTGTCTAGGGGTAGGGGGCTTCAAGGGGAGGGGGGTTATCCAGGAGGAGGGAGGGGGGCTGCAGGTCAAGTGGCTGGAGGAGGGGGGTGTCTAGGGGTAGGGAGGGGGCTATCTAGGGGGGTTTTCTTAGGGAGGGGGGGGGGGAGGTCTGGCTAATCACACAAAAGAACTAAGAGATCAATAGAAAAGTGAACCAGTGTGATCATTGACTATCTAATTCTGTAGGTTCTCACCTGGACCTTTCTAAAAATAAGAAATACATTCCTTCAATACCTTGAAGAGGACCTTAGATATTGTATGGGGTCCTTAGAGAGGCATAAGTGGTCATGTTCCAAGCAGGGTTGGACATAATGTTTGATGCGGACACGCTAGCACTCATTCCCTTTGACCTGGAATGGGAGAGTACACTCTTAGATGCTCCTAATATATGTAACTATTAGGTTTATAACCTATCTAGGATAGTGTTATCACAAAGAAAATGTTATAATTTATTCTAAAATTGAATACTCCTATGAAATTGAATACACAATCATGTATGTGTCATATTTTATAACCTGTGGACATTCCTCCCTTTTTTATTGTCAATAAATGAAACCTTTTGGATTCCATGTTGTTGTTGACATTTAGTCCTCTTTTTTTCTCATCCATGTAATCTTAACAAAACAATATTTATAAGTTATTGAATCATGTTGAGCCTCTTATAAAATATCAATTCAATCCAAGGAAATATGAACATGTAAAGGTTATAACAGGTAACAATTGACATTTGTTTAATATATTCATTTGTATTAATGTTTAATTTATTTCATTATTGTATTACTAACATAATATTTGATTTCTTATATAGGTTAAATCATTTTCCTAAGTTATAATTATTTTTTCGACAACTAATACCATGGACGACCATTTTTTATAGCGGATCATGAATGAAAAAGGATGAGAAATTATTGTTTTTAACTGTTTGTTGGATAATTTTAATTATAACCAAATTAAACTATGTTTGAAATGTATATAGTAGTGTGTTGTTTTGTATTAATTTTTTCAAGTAAATGTATATTGAATTTTGTTTCTTCTGTGCTTTGTGTGTAGGTGTTGTTTGTGTTGTGTGTGTAGGTGATGTCTCAGGTGTACAGGTGTTGTGCAGGTGCTGGGTTTGGACATGCAATTTGGCCTTTATCAGTGCTAATTAAGCACTGATAAATGTCTAATATATCACCACTCAAAATAGTGCTGATAATGGTGGTATTTATCAGTGCTATTTTTAGCGCTGATATATTATCCTTTTATAAGTGATAAAAATAGCACTAATAAAGGGAAAATTTATCAGCTCTAAAAAATCACTGATAAAGATGGTCCTTTATCAGTGCTAAGAATGTGCTGATAAAGGGCACCCCCCCTTTATCCTCACCGTGATTAACAGTGATTTTTTAGTACTGTTAAAGGTGGTTTTTAGCACTATTAAATTACCTATTTGTAGTAGTGTTTTATAGGGACTGGATGGCTAGGAAAAACGGTAATGTTTAATCCATCTTATTACATCATGAATGCCTAGGAAATTGGTTGCAGTCATTAATAGTTATTGTCCCATTTCACATCTTCCTCATCAATCCCTACCATTCCTTTTCACCACCTCTTCTGCTAATCACCATGAACCATCTATCCCTTCCCTCACCTAGTCTCATATTTTCCTTGTCACCTACTATCTCATTGAGCACCACACTACTGCCTCCTCCCTCATGTTGACCATCTAACACCCCTTATTTACATCTTCCACTACTACGGAAAGTGGCCCAACATCGCATATGATAAGAGAGAAGAGATAGAGTACATTTAGAGGGAGGAGATGAGTGAGATATGAAATAAAAAGAAGACAATATTCAAGCCTTGATCAACAATTGACCCCATGTCCCAATAATTTACTTTAATTTCAATCACTTCCACAATAAATATTGAGGTCAGGGTTTTATAATTCCAACAAGAATTGGCCATTTAATACAAGAATAAATAGATTAATATTTAAAATGAGGATTCTCCAAGAATTACATGAATAACAGAGGACTATATCATAAAATTAATGAATATTTCAGAAGGAAAAGGGAATATAATTATAAATTTAATCATAAAATTAATTAAGGTGGTTTATAAAAATTCCATAAAAATTTTCAATGGAAAATCAATGAATAATAGATCATAAGAAATAAAAATACCTACCTTAAAAATGGATAGCTCATCTTTGAAGGTTTCAATTGTGTCCATTTTATTTTTTGATCCTGAGAAATATTTATTCAATTATTCCAAAAAACTATCCCCTTTTTCACTTTTAATTAATATTGACCAAGAAAATAACCCTAAAGATTATAGAAAAATGTTTTATATAAGGATAATTTTGAGGTTTAGAGTTTATGTTTATAATAATTTGATAATCAAGTAATATTAGAAATTCCATTTTTAATGTATATTTTAATCTATATATGATGTCCAAACCCATAGGTATCTGATGCGAGTAAAATTTATACAACCCCTATTGTTAAAACTACATTCTATGTACAATCATGGTATTAGAATTTTTTTCTGAAGATCTATGTTTATGTAAAGGAATAATTCTTAAGAACTCACACACATAGGCTAAAAATAATATATTACACTTAACTTCCGATCTTGCCTCACATATGGGCATAGATGGTTTCATGGAGAACTGTACTACAATCCACATGGAAAAATACTTAAGATATGAAATTTATTTTCCCAAATTAGACACCTAATAATTATTTACCAAAAAAACCCCTCTAAGGATGGAACATACCATGTGGTAGGCCCCATGCATGACACATGGAATGCTTGTGAGTTTGAGGTCATGACCCACATGATGTGTGGATTCCCATATATATCATAGTATGCACACGTTTGGACCCTAAATGAGAAACATATTTTCCATGCATGTGCCATACTACCCTGGATCGAGTCAAGAGTACCCATCCTGAACTTGCCCAACTGGCCACCAGTCCCACTTAACATACCCTTTATCCATGTGGTGGGAAGTACATCATCCAATACTATAGGTATTTTATATTTATAAGTGAGGGTTTTCAAAAAATCCACCCCTATACCTTACATCACTTCATGGATACCGCCATAGCATGCTTTTATGGGGTTATTGGCTGTTATTGTGGCATTAGAATCCCCCACACTATGCCATATTCATTAATCCCTATCATACCATGAAACATCCAATTTTTAAAAACACCATGAATTTTCATTGACTCTCCATTACATAGACTCACCATCGCTTTATCGCCTCCTCTCCCACTAAGAACAACATCGTTGTCTCCTCCCTCATGCAGATTGTCACACCTCCCATCAATAATTTCATACATTTATAGGGTTTGTTCCTATAAATACATGTGAGAGGTGAAAAAAGAGAGAGGATAGAGAGAGGGATATTGGAGAGATTGGGGATATAAGTAGAAGAGAAACTTTTTCCTAGATCAACCATCATTCCCATGTAACTATCCTTTTTTTATTTAATCAAATCTTCTATAAAGAAAAATTTTAGGGTTTTATAACTTAAAAAATAGGTAATGAGATTCAAGAACAATTATATTAATAATCAAAAGGATAATATCCCATGAAAAACAAAAATTATGGAGGTATATATCATAGAAGTAATTAAGAATTCTCGATGAATAGAGAATCTAATTATAAACTCAAACATAAAATCAATGATGGATGAATGTAAAACTTTTAAAAATATTGTAAACAGAATTTCCATGAATAATGGATTATAATAAATCATGAAGAACTACCTTGAAAATTTATATCTCATTGTTGATTTTTTTTTCATATTTGGTTTCATCATCAATCTTGAGAAAACTTTATTCAATTCCCCCCAAAACTCTCTTTAATTAGACCTCTCAATGCATAGGGTTCATAAGGATAACTCTAGGAATTCGTGATGAATAGTTAATATCAAAATAATATATAGGATTAGAGTTTTAATTTACATTATTTTATTGATATATTAACATTAAAAGTTTCCTTTTTAAAACATCAATTAATATATTAACAACAACCAACCCCCAAGGTCTGAGATGTGAATAGAATTTATACCACCCCTAGGGTAAAATACATGTTCCAAATGAAATAATAGTATTAGAATTTCGGTCTAACACTTTATTTTAATGGTAAAGAATAATTCCAAATAAATTGAATTCTTAGGATACAAAAAAATATTTTACACAATATATTAGTCTCAACACATCATTGAACCTACAACTCTACTCCGAATCAGCCTAGGGTTAAACACAAAACCCCAGAGTCAACAAACCCATCAATTATTTTCAATGGTTACCTTATAGGTTAAATTTAAAATTTTACCCCTAGAGAGGTCCAAAGACATTAAAACTCATATTTGATATAAGTCCCAACCAAGAAAATTTTGGATCACTATAATGGTGAATAATAAAAATAATTTTATTGATAAATTGTATGTTTTTTAAATGTTTTTGATATAATAATTACTTAATGATATACAGAGTGATTTTGATGACCAAAAAAATGTTCAATGATATAAAAAATATTTTAAAATATTTTAAATATAATTATATATTCTAAAAATTATTTTTCAATGTCTAAAATCATAATTTATAACAGAAAAAGCTATTATTTATTTATTTTTGTTTATTTTTGAAAATTCATTAAAACTATTATTTTTATTAGGGGTATAAAATTCATCAAAAATTTATATTTTTATTTAAATAATATTCAGATGCACAATGAATACTATTATTCCAAATATTTGTCATTAAATGGTTTTATAATCTATATTTTATCTCAAAAAACTAGTCCCCTCCATATTGAAATCATCTATCTCACCCCCATTGAATAATATTTCTATAATCTCATTGATACCCTATATTATACCCATATTCCATATATAATTCCCACTTCTCATATTGAGGATATTTTCATCTCATTATAGCATTAATTTCTAAGAAACTATGCATTGAGCAACAAAGTACTTCAAAATAAGAGGTAATATCCCATTATATTCATTTTACTCTCTTCTTGTATTTCTATAATATATTTAATCTAATATTTTATAAAAATAAAAGTATTATTCTATAAAAATGTTTTTAATTATTTTTCGATCATCGGAAAAAAATTATTTAATATTTATAGAATATTTATACAATATATCTCTCCATGATTCGACACATCCGAACCTAGTCGGTTATACCACTGATAAGAGTGATGTGTATTCATTACTTACCACTACCTTATTTTTTGGTTTTTATATCACAAACATAGACACAAAGAAATAAATATATTTATATATACCTAAAAAATTATTTTATTTACTTTTATCCTTAAGGGTATACTAGAACATATGGAATATAAAAAATATGAATCTAAAAACATTAAAATTACTATGGAATGGTTTGAACAAACATGAACTTACAATGATTTATCTTTAAAAAATTGTTAAAAAGTAAATCAAAACCTTAATTAATGACATAAACAACTTAAATTAATTTAAAATAATACAATAATAATTCTTTTATAATAATAAATTTTTTATATAGGAGGGTAAAGCATGAAATAAAAATAATTAAACCAAGTTCATATATTATCTCCCCTTAAAATATTCTCTTTTTATTCAATTATTCCCTTATTGGGTAAAGATTATATCTCATGATATACTATGTATGGGGTTTGGATTAAGATCTAATTCTAATTATGCCATGTCCCAACCCATCAAGTCCAGCATGACTAGTGATATGTTTAGTGTAAAAATCTTAATACCACATAAAATAGGCCAGAGGCTAGCATCAAGTGTTCAATAGGAATATCAAACACATGTGAGGACTTATACTAGGTTACCTATACACACACACATCTATAAATACCCATACAACGATACAAGGTAAATACAACTGATATAAATGTTTTAATACATCTAAAACCCACAATCAAAGTATGAGAATAATAACAAACAACATAAAGGAACAAATATAAGCCCACTAATGCTGTAAAGAAGTCCAACCTGCTAAAATAAGGGGACTTTAGTCATATGCAACTCATATTATAAACCATGGTAAGTCTATCCTAATCTAATATACATCTACACCTATTACACCAAGAACCCTAAAAAACAATTTATCATCTGTATAAGACAAGAAATGTGGAGGAAAATACCATGAAGGGGTGACTATAATAATACCTAGTTAGTCACCCCAAAATCACCAAGCATAAAGAATCAAGATAGTAGTCAACTCATCACATGGGCATGTCAATCAGAAATATTATACATACAAAAATAAAAATATATATATACTAATAGTAGACACTATGTATCAATGAAATGTCACAACTACATTCCCATCCTAATATTCTTTTTTGAGGTTCGGAGAAACACTAGACTAAGAGAACTCACTCGATAAGTCTGAGGGCATTGATGGAATCCATTTGAGTTGTTGCACTCGTCGGGACATTCTATTAATAAGTTCACAGTAGATATCAGAAGAGATCGATACACAAATGTGGTATCACACCCCAGAACATGGGGTATACCAAAAACCTAATGTGAAATAACCTTGATATTAAGGGATTGATGAATGGGTAAGGTTGGTCAAACTAATTATGGGAACTCTACTTAAGGAAAAATATTATAGGGGACCCCACCAAGGTATATGGGGGAGGGGGATCTAAGAACTATATATGATAAAAATCACTAAAACGAGATCACAATCCTATTTTCAGGATGTAATTACATAATGTAACCTCACATTGATGGATCAGGGTAGTGCATCCAACAGAAACTGGTCCATGATGGAGAGATCAGGGGCCTAAAAATATTCTAAAAAAATTACATAGCATGTACTAGTATTTTGCATCATGTCTTCCTTTCCACAGGTCTACTCATGTTCGTCCATTTGATCTAGTGTACTCTTGGTCATCCCTATGCACTCCAACTCATGTCTGTGTACTCCAGGTCATTCCCGTGTACTATGGGAATACCTTGTAACAAGAAATGTCCATGCCCATATACCTCGGGGGTACATGATGAGTTTCTAGGTGAAGAAACATGTCATGCGGCACATTTCACATGGTGTGTGATACTTTATTTCAAACATAAACTCTAGATCCATATAAGGGGATAGACGTCATGTGTTTTTTTGGAGTACATGTTAAGTTGTTCGGTTTTTCACAAAACCCATAAGTTCTTCACACAATTTTCTTACACTAGTTGCACTTTGTTTCTCGAAATATTACCACAAGATAAGAATCTAAGTCTTATAAGACTTTTAATCAATGTTAACCAAGTTCAACACTTTAGTCCACTCGAATCACATATCTCATCAATCCTTACCATCACATCATTCTCAAAATGTAATAGGGGAATCCTGATCTGATCAGAATCCATTATTTTCACCATCACATATTGATAAAATAATCAAAGTTAAAACTTGATATTGCAGTTCCAACCACTATAAAAACAATGGTTTCACAATTATTTATTATCAGGTATTTTTCACACCACCAGCCAAAATAAATTCCAATGATAAATGCACGAAGAACGGGGGGAGAATCCAAATAAGTAAAAATTGAGTAATGAACCTCAACCAATTTTCTTGTTTTCCTCAATACATTGTAACAGGAATCAATTAATGGAGAGGGAAAAAATAACAGTGAGAATTACGTAAAATCATAATAGTCTAGGAAGATAACCATCAACCATAAATTATCCATCATCCCAAAAAATAAAACTATTAGAACAATTGATTTAAGTTCAACATGGGATGATAATAAATGAAAGGAATCCACACAGAGACATCCTACCTTAGGTTTGGATCCATCATTATTGAAGAATGATTCAGTTTCATTTTCATTTAAGATACCCATGAGTTATTTTTTCACAATGATCACAAAATAATGATCTAAGGATAATTGAACATGACTACTCCTCCATCGAATCCTATACCATTCACTTGGTTTATGAGGATAAGCATAGGGATTTTTTATAACCAAATAATTATAGAGGATATTTGTACATTATGATATCATAAATAATTAATTAATGAATTATTTTATGTAAATTACTAATGTTCCCATGAATTCACATTCATGAAACACCAGAAATCAACAAAGGTTATGTTTAAAATGGGGTAAAATGCACATTCTGAATTCAACGGTAGTCTTAGATTTAAGATCTGATCCCTCTTATGGGAGTTATTTGACATTTTCAATAAAACTATGCACATGTGATATTAATATATTTAATATTTTTTATAATATCAATACAAGGCTCACTGAGCTTTAGAATCTCATGTCGTCTCAATCCCTAGCTTCAAAAATATTGTTAGATAATCTTTATATAGAAAAAGGAGACATTAAATTATCCCCACCTTAGGGAATTTCATTCAAAAAATCTGAAAATTATATTCAAAATGATGTGGGAACTATGCATGCATTTGGGTCTCTCACTCGCAGGTTCTCCCATGTAGATTCTCATGATGCCATCAGACACACACTAAGGAAATCTCCCACCCATGGATTATTTCCTCCTATCAATCATAAATATCTATCGGGTACTCAACAAAGGTATATCCATCCTCAGTATATATATCAACCTAGTTGATAACATTTGATGGGTTATTCACATACCTCCTCAACTCAGACATGTAGAATATATAATGTACTTAGTCTATCTATTGTGATAGGGATAGGCTATATGACACCTCGCCAGCCATATGAAGTATCTGTAAAGGGACAATGAATCTTTAAGATAGCTTACTTCCCTATCAAAATATTTATTGTCCACATCATTGCGAGACCATTAAGAATACATGGCCCCCCTACTCAAACTACAAGGGCCTCAATCGTCATTCTACATAAGACTTTGGATAGATTTGTGAAGTATTCATCCGATCCAAGATGATCTACGCCTTGTCTATATTATCTCACAACAAATCTCATCCCATGGGTAAATAATCTCCATGATTATTCCAATATACTGGTGGCCCATATAATCATCCAGAAAAGTATTTTAATAGTTTCATTCCAATGGTGGAATGGTAGATGTTGTTTTATGTAACATTTTCCAAGGTTAGTTGATCCTACCAACTATAACTAATGTCTAACATGAAATATAGAAACTTTTCCTATATAATATGAATGTTACACTGAACATGGTCATCAGTCTGGGGGTAAAACACTATGTTCAAGTGAAACAAAATTCAAAAGTCCTCATGAAACTCCCTCCACATTCATTACATGAAGAAAGCATCATGGTTTGAACTGATCATCTTGGGAACTCCTAGGATCTATGATATCTCCTTCACATAAAAGAGTTCTAATATCCCTAATAACTCTTCCCTCATACAGTTAGGATGTGGGCCAACATAGTGGTTTATTTTACAATCAACCAGATGGTATTGTGTTCACTAGATTTTTTTGGTAACCCCATCACAAAGTATATAGATATGAAATCCCACGTCCACTTTAGCACCACAAGGGGTTGAGGTAAACCCATTATATCCTGGTTCTCATCATTCACAAGAAGAAAGGTGAGGTATTGAGAGAGATAATTTTCCACACACTTCATCATCCATGTCCATTGTAATTTACACTAAATGTCCTACTAAAAATTCACCACACATTGATGTGCCTTCAAAAGGGATGTCTAAAAGTCCCCCAAAACCTTCTCTTGAAACATCATTAGTACCATCATCTATTATCTAAAATAGATAATGTGCTCCCCATATTAAAAAATATATTATGAGAACGTCTAGTTGATACTTGAGTATTCATGCTCTCATATTCGGTATGTCAATTCTAAGCCTCCATAAATTGCTATAGAAGAAGAAGGGTAACCGTCATGAAGTGGAGAAATTTTTTATCGTCCTTATCCAGTAAGGATAACTACTATAAGTCTAACTACTCTAACATCTTGTAAACCATCTAAGAACAAGATCTCCTACTGAGAGAGTCTACCACCATGTTCCCCTTCCCATATGTATAGACTGTCCTTAAGTCATAGTCTTGGAGGAACATGATTCCATTTCTTTATCTCAAGTCATATTCCTTTTAAGAGAATACATACTTTAGAATTTTTTAGGAAGAATAGATGATAAATTTCTCACCCATAAGATAGTGTCTCCAAATATAATATGAAAATATTAACACTTCCAACTCTAGATATTGTGTTGTATAGTTCTTCTCAATAAGGACCAACGACAAATACCCATAGGAAATCACCACCCACCTCCACATTAAGACACAACTAATTCTACTCCCAAAGGCATCACATGATACTATTTACTCAACACCCACCTATTGAAATATCATGATGGGGGTTATCTTCAACCACAACCTCAAATGTAATTTTTTTGGCACCTCTCCATCCATACAAAAGGCTAACCATTCTAGGTAAAAGTATTCAAGGGTGCCGATATATTAGAGAAACTGGGCTCAAACCACCTGTAATAGTCTAGAAACCCTTGGAATCTATGAACCACCATCACAATCTTGGGTTGTTCCCAAACTAATAATTCCCAAACCCTTACTGGTTCCACATATACACCCTATTATGAGATAAAATATACAAGAAAGTGGACCTCCTGAATCCAGAACTAACATTTCGAGATCTTCCCACAAATCTAGTTCTCTCAGAGTAAGTTCAGAACTGTCTACAAGTTCCTCACATGATTCTCATTGGATTCTAGGTAAACTAGGATATCATCAATGAAGAATAATATACATTGCTCTATAAATGGCTGAAAGATCCGATTCATGAGTCCTATGAGCATTGGTACGGAATTTATAATGCTGAATTACATCCCTAAGTACTCATAGGGACCATAGAACCATCGAAATGTATTCATCTACATATCCTCACATGGTATATGTAGTTGGTGATAGCCTGATCTAAGGCCAATATTTGAGAACCAGCACTCCACTCTCAACTAATCAAAAAAATCATATCCTCATTAGTAGGTACTAATTCTTTACAGTCACCTATTTCAGGTGATAGTAATATAAAAACAACCTCAACATCTCATAACCATTCTTGGAAAACAAAACCAAGGCTTCTCATGATGAAACATTGGGTCTAAAAAAATCCCTTCCACTAAAATTTCTCTAACTACACCATCAGTTCAAAAAGATATGTTGGAGCCATCTGATATGATGGCATAGATATCAGGGTCATCATGGGTTGTATGTCTATGCGTTATTCTATATCTTAGTGGGAAGGTAAACCTAGAATTTCATCAGAAAATAAATCCTCCTACTATAACAATACTACATGAAATTTATATCCCATATAATTCTCTATTTTAATAGTCTTGCAATCCAACTGGTCAGTAATCGGTTTCAATATCTTGAGTATGAGTTATCCTAATGTTCTAAGATCTATTTCTCACTAATGAATAAAAATTAATCCCAAATATGCATACACAACATATAATCTTACTAAAATCGTAAATACATGAACAAAAAGAGAATAGTTAGTCAATTCCTAAGTTAATTTTGCATGTCTGAATCAATTCTATAAAAATACCCCACATGAAACACTCTCCTCCAAGCAACAGATCACACCATTAGTAGAAGTTTTTGATCAATGAGTCACCTCCAGTTGGAGTCTCTAGATGTAAAGGTATATCCCATGGATCAACTGTAATATACAGGTCTTAAACAAGGGATGTATAAAGAAAAGAGTTGCACACACATATATCTATCAAAATTATAGCTAAGGTAGAAAAGAAATAGATCATACCTCTAATCATACTATGAAAATTTTGATCATAGTACTCCACTACATCTGAAAATCCTCTACCCTATCCACGAGATCCCTTATCCTGAAGCAGACCACATATGGGTTATGGTGGGAACAAGTCAAAACATTTTCCACCTTCAGCTACTCTCCATGATCCTCTTACATGCCTATTTACATATATTCCTCCCAACTCCTACCCCTGACTCTACCTAGGGAGCCTATAGACTATCTATCAGTTATCTATATGAACCATCAGACAATCTCACTCAAGATACCCTCATTCGACACAAGAGTGGAACCACCTCTCCCTAGGTTGACTAGAACCATCCCGATATACCTAAAACACATAAACTTTAACATGATAACACCTCAAGAAACTTCTTGAACATCAAGATCCCTACATAAACTGATGCCTACTAGATTTTTAATTTTCATCTCCATTGTTCCCACCACTAACACACACTATCAATATCTACTTGACCAGAAGTGTTTCTATTACCAGATCTTTCTCTAGCACCCAAGAATATCTAGAGATGCGTAGAGTTATCACACTATCATGAATATAACTACGTAAGCATACATCAAAGGTATATGAACAAAATAATAAACCATAAACCATATCCATTGATTATCATGAGTGGTTGGTAAACCTCGATCAATACTAACCCACATTCATGCTTGCCTGCTAAAGTTGTAGAAGCTCAAAGATATGAATTGCTAACAAAAATGTCTGAGAAAACTCATGAATGAAAAGGCACTCAAAATGTATCCATGAAAGAGTCATCAAATGATATGAAAAACCTACTAGGATCCACCATCTCCCTATGGAGCCATTAAGATGGTTTGATGCTAGGATCACCATGAAGTCTGCAGCTGTCCCAATAAAGTGAAAGTCTCACATAAACACCTCATGAAAATCCATAGATGCCTAGGTTTATGGAAAACCATATAACCCAAGGGGTAACTAATGCTATAAATTTTGAAGTGCGCTTATCCAAAGTACCTCATATTCTAATACTTCTGGTACCATTTGCTTCCTGATGGGTGGAGGTTTGGCTAAGAAATCACCTGGAGGTATGAACTCTTGAATAGGTCCCTATATCAAAGCCTCATCGCTAAGAGGTAATACTTATGTTCCTTATACTAAATTATGGATTTTAATCATCATGGATGTATACTAAAATATAGAATATGTATGAAAATAAATGAGAATATCTAGTGAGATGAAATGAGTAGGATATAAAAACCATAACCCATTACTATATGATTCATGAACCAATGCATTAACAGAAACCAATTCCTACATGTATTGAGTCAACAAGAATGTATTTAGAGTCCTATTAAATGGATATTTCAATGGAAGCACAGAAACAGGTGTCTATTTCCTGAGATATAAAATCAATACATTTTAACATTGTTGCATCAAACATCAAACCAAATCTCACATCTAGAAAAAAACTCTAATCTCTGGTCCTAAGATGGAACCCACTCTGATACCACTCTGCTAGAACCCGACCAACCAGGGCCCTCTTTCCCAATGATAATATGTGTGTGACAACCACAAGCCCTCTAATAGGCTAGGGGATATTGTTAAGAACCGAGTAGGCATATCAGACACAGGGGAGCCCTTATCCTAAAGTTCACACATACACACATCATCAAATACCCATATAACACTGGAGGATAAATAAAACTGATACCAATTCATGAATACATATAAATACAATAACCATACTATGAAAATAATATTTTAAAGAATAAATGTCCAAAAACAATCCCACCAAAACTATAATGATGTATTACCTGATAAAATGAGGGAAATGAAGTGAAATGTGTCTCTTAGTGTGAACCACAATTTGTCTATCCCAATCTAAGCTCCATCTTCTCCTACACCACCAAGAGCCTAATCAGATGGATTTTTTTCTGCAGAATACAAGATATATGTGGGAAAATCCCATGCATGGGTGAGTATAATAGTATCCATTAGGACAACCTAAAATCACCCAGCATAAAGAATAAATATAGTATTCATCTCATCACATGTGCATTTAAATCATAAATTTGAAAAATAAAAAAATACACAACCTTATATAGTAATGGTAGATTCTAAGACTCATGGTAATCCAATAATTGTATTTCATCTTTGGATTATTATTTGAGGTTCCAACAAATAATCACATGGGATAACTCACTCCACGAGTATGATGCCACTACTGGCGTCCATCAAAGATGTTACGATCATTAGGTCTCTTTAGGAAGAAGTATTCACTAGAATACAGAAAAGATTAATAAAAATATGGGGAATCACACCAACACTTTTGAGGTATATTGAAAAACCAATCTGGAATATCCCACTAAGGATGGGATTGACGCTCAAGTAATATTGGTCATACTGAGTATGAGAACCTCACTTAAGGTATAAGGAGATACATGATCTAGCCTAGAGCCAATGGGGGACACAAAAAACTCTATCTGAAAAAAAATCCCTTATAGGGATCATAATCCTATGTTTAGGATGTAATTCCAAAATGTACCCTCATGGGGATGGATTAAGGGAACACACAAAAAGGAGACTATTCTACAATAAAGAGAAAAATGATATAATTTTTTTCTAGAAAATATTCTTTTTGTGTACTGGAAGTACATAGTGTGTCTTTCCTACCCTAGGTTTGACCGTGTTCTCTAACCCATGGTCATGTACTCTAGACCATGCATGTATACTATAACAATCCTGATATTTTATTACACAATTAAACATAATTTATTAGATAAACTTCATTTGATACAACATATAAGATAGACAGTTCTAGTGTCTTTGGGGCTTAGGATCACTACATAACAACTTAAAACATGAAACAAACATCTTTATTGAAAACTTCTTTTATATGACCACTACATTCCCTCGTACTTAGAATTTCATGGGATAACCTGAGGACATGCATAAAAAAGGGTGATCTATAAATTCCAGTAAGGTATTAATCATGGAATAACATGAGGAATACAATACATGTTAGAAAATAGGCATATCAATATAGCCTAAGAGAAGCATAAACATAAAGGCATGATAAAGCATGATAATCATAACATGGAAATGTTGCAACAACACTTTACATGGATTGAGCATGAGCCAAGGCTCATTGCATATCGAGCAAGAGAAAATCCTCATTGCACATGAAGCATGAGTAAACCCTCATTGCACTTGAATTATCTTGATTAAACACCCATTACACATGACATATCATGATACTATACTTTACCCAATAAATTGGAGCACTATCAGGGCGCACCCTTCTTAAACATTTCATTTAATGCAAAAGTGTGCCACATGGATCATAAAATATTGAATCATTCAACATAATAATTTATTCTATGATAAAATAATGTGGAATAAATACATGAATCTCTTTAAATAGTAAGTAAATGTGCATAAATGTGAATAGACTTGATAGAGAAATGGGCATGGTATTCACTACACAATGACTTTGGCTTGGAAAAGCTCGGTGCAATTTCGGCAACATAACAGCGTGACATAAGAACTCATAAAAATGGTTGATTAGAGAGACTGGGATGTCTTCTCATATTTAAATGACATGGAAAGTAAGGGGTTCATATAGAAACATATCCAAACAAATGTAATGGAATTTATATTCATGATAAAAAATAATTTCTTGAATGTAAATGAGGAGAGAGAAATTCCTTTCAGAATTTCAGCATAGTAATGGGTGTATAAAAGGAATTTAATGAGATATAAAGGGATATCCCATCATTAAAACATAAATATGGAACCATGGTGGAGGTGAGAAACCAAACCCCAACATTTATAATTGAAATTAAAAGGGCATAACAATTTAAAGAATATTGGACAAAAATGAGAAAGGAAGAAAAACCATTACTTGGAAGTGTGATTCCAAATCCTTGAGAGAGGCTTGAGAGAGGTTTATTGGGAGCTTGGGGCGCCTTGAGAGGATTCTAGAGAGAATAGGGAAGAGGGTGGATGAACTCCAAAGGCTTTGAGTGAGGAGGAAGTGTGATCTTGGGTGGGTTTATATAGGCAAGGTGAGGGAATTCTTTATTATTTAGGTTTGGGACACCTCACATTAAACTAATCCAAACCACAAACCAAACCATGGTTTTCCCATGGTTTTTCTAAAGGGAAGTGGAAAAAAATAATTTATAAGTCCAAATTCCGAAATTCATAAAATAATGGGGTTTCTTATGTGGAGGTGAGTCACACTCCCAAGGAACACAATTTAAAAAGACAAAATGCTTAATAAGTCTTGAAGGGTCCACTAAAGCTCTGTAATATAAATAAAAAACCCCAAATAAAATTATTTTAATTGTAAAACATATATTTTTGGTAAATAAAGTTTATAGTATTTTATTAAAACATTATTGGTTCATTATGATGTCATAAAACACAATATATATTAAAACGGTAATTAATTTTTACCCAAAAATTTGACTGTCTTAGAAAATTATGAAAAATTCACCATTGGATAATTTCGACATCCTGATTCCAGAAATAATATTAATTTTTTCTAAATAATTTTATAAATATGTTAATTTTCACTTTCAAAATAAAAATCCACATTTATCAAAAATTCATGGGTTTTGACAAAAATGGCTTTCAAACCGTAATAAAAATTACAATTGAATTCATACAATTATATGATAATTTAAATTTAATAAAAATTAATTTTATAATAATAATAATATTTTATTAATATATTTATTAATTTCAAAAATCCATTAATTCATCAAAATAGGTTTTTAGTTTAAAATTAACTGAAAATACTATTTGTGCTTTAAAACTATTTAAAAGGTAAAAATAATAAAATGAAAGTATATTTATTATTATATAAAAAATTAATGTACATAACCATAGTTCTACGTTGTTGTTACATAACCCCTTATAACACCCATATAATACTGAAAGGTAAGGTGTGCGATGGTGACAGACTCTTGGGGTGGCTCGGATAACATTGCTCGGGTGGTAATCTCTATCAACATCCACTTCTCTCATAGGTGACCCCTCTCGAGCTTAACATATTCAATATCAGCTTGGGCTTGGTCAAGAGTGAAGCCCAAAGACGCCACCCCCTTTCCGAGCTCTGACAAATGGACTTCGTGTGGGGCATGTCTACTGGATGAGGCCATCGCTTCCTTTGTCTGAGTAAATTGGATGTGTTAAAGCCCTATATTTATACTAATCATGTGATCACTGTTCAATGGATATATTAGAAATAGTCACAATTATTAACTGTATTTTAAAATCCAAAAACATAAAACCAATTAAGTTGACATTTTATATGAACATTTTACAAAAAGAGACATTTAATTAGATCATGAGGGATTTCCATTAATGAAAGTTTGGTTCATTACAATCTTCCCCCTTAAGAAATTTCACCCTAGAAATTTTCTTTTCCCACACTAATACAGATGTGGGTAATTATGCTTTGTCATTTCCTCCGATTCCCACATTGCTTCTTCAAACATGTGGTTTTGCCACAACACCTTGATGAGGGGCATTGTCATATTTTGTAGAACTTTTTCTCTACAGTCTAAGATCTTCACTGGTTTCTCCTCATAAGAAATATCATCCTCTAACTGTACTACCTCTGAAGATAGTACATATGAAGGGTCCAGTATGTAATTCCTTAAGTTGGATACATGAAAGACATCATGTACTTGTTAATGTTAGGTGGATGTACTAGTCGATAGGCCATAGCCCTTACACGATCAAGAATCTCGACGGGGCCGATGTACCTGAGACTTAACTTCCATTTCTTTCCTAACCTCATGACCCTCTTCCATGGAGATATGCATAAAAATACCATGTCTCCAACATTAAACTCAAGATCTCATCGACGGTTATCTACATAACTCTTCTATCGATTCTGGGCTGCCTTGATATGCTGTTGAATGGTTTTTACCTTCTCCACCATTTCTTTGACCATTTCTGGTCCAATTAGCTTACGCTCACAGACCTCATCCCAACATGTCAGTGTTTTGATCCTTTTCCTATAAAGGTCATCATATGGATCCATTTGGATGATCGATTGGAACAATTATTATAAGAGAACTCAACTAGAGGAAGATATTGATCACATCCTTTTTTAAAGTCCATTGAGCACACTCTCAACATTTACTCAAGTGTTTGGATAGTCTACTCAGATTGACCATCAGTTTGAGGATGATAGGCCGTATTGAAGTTTTGTTCAGTATTCAGAGCATGTTGAAGACTCTTCCAAAATGTAGAGGTGAATCTTAGATCTAGATCGAACACAATAGATAGTGGTACTCTATGAAGCCTTACTAACTCCCTGATATGTATCTGTGCCAATTGATCCAATGAGAAATCCTCCCGAATAGCAATGAAGTGTGCAGCCATTGTAAGACAATCCACAATAACCCAGATTGAATTGTTGCCTTTGGATGTATTCTGAAGTCCAATGACAAATTCCATGGTGATGTTATCCAATTTCCATTCTAGTATGGGAAAAGGTTGAATCATACCCTTAGTCTTATGCCTCTCTACCTTTACTTACTGACACACCATGCACTTTGATGTATATTCAGAGATCTCCCTCTTCATATTATTCAACCAATAATGCTCTCAGAGATCTCGATACATCTTTGCATTTCTTGGGTGAATAGAGAAATTTGAACTATGTGCATTAGCCAAAAGTTCCTTCTTCAGCTCCGGACTTGATAGAACACATGGTCTTTTCCCAAATCTCAAAATTCCTTCTTCACTAACATTAATCATTGAGGATTTCCCTTTTCTGATAGCTCCCACTATTTCCTGAATTCCCACATCATCCTTCTGAGAATCCTCTAACCATTCCAAAAGTGACAGTTGAGTAATCATTTTTGAAAGGATTGACGATGTTCCCTTATTTATGATTCCCATGTCCATCTTCATCAAATATAAGAAGATTGGATCCTTTTCAATTCTCATCAATGATATAATCGATGGGTCCTTTCTACTTCAGGCATCTACCACCTTGTTCACTTTCCTATGGTGGTAACGGATTGATTAGTCATAGTCTTTGATCAGCTCTAACCATCTTTGTTGGTGCATGTTCAACTCTTTCTATGTGAATATATATTTGAGGATTTTGTGGTCCGTATATATTTCACACTTCTCCCCAAAGAGATAATTCCGCCATAATTCTCAAAGATAAGATCACTGTAGAAAACTCAAGGTCATGTGTTGGATAGTTATATTCATGAATAATCAATTTCCTTGAAGCATAGGCAATGAATTTTTCATTTTGCATCAACACACATCCCATTCCATTTTAAGCATCACTAAATACCACAAAAAGTTCTCCACTTGTGGGTAAAGTGAGTACGAGCGCAGTGATAAGCCTCCTTTTCAACTCCTTAAAGCTTTCTTCGGATTCATCACTCCAAGAAAACATCACTCCCTTCTGAGTTAGCTTGGTAAGAGGGTTGGACAATAGTGATAAATTTCTCATAAACTGTCAATAATATCTAGCTAACCCCAAGAAGCTACGGATATCTATTACCGATGTTGGCCTCGACCATCCCTCAATTGCAACTGTTTTAGAGGGATCCATAGATATCCCATTGCTTGTGATGATATAGCCCAAGAATGAGACCTCCTTCAAACAGAACTCACACTTGATGTACTTTACATAGATCTTATCCTTCTGCAAGGTCTCTAGTACACTTCTTAGATGCTCCTCATGATCCTCCTTGGTTTTGGAGTATATCAGAATATCATCTATAAAGACTAACAAAAATTTGTCAAGGTGATCTCTAAAGACTCTATTCATAATGTACATGAATATTTCTATGGCATTATTGATTATGAAAGGCATTAATATGAATTCATAGTGTCTGTATCTTGTATGAAAATCGATCTTGGGGATATCTTCCTTCTTCACCCTTAATTGATAATATCCCGACCACAAATCCACCTTGGAAAGTGTTGTGCTCCATATAGCTGATCGAACAATTCATCAATTTTTGGGAGAGGATACTTGTTCTTTATCATGATTTTTTGGGTTCACGATAATCAATGCAAAGGTGCATTGACCTATCCTTCTTCATGACGAAGAGGGCTGGTTCACCCCATGGTAAAGCACTTGGGCGTATAAACCCTTTATTTATATTCTCCTATAATTGTTTATTCATCCCCTCAAGATCCACAATATCCATTCTATATGGAGTCTTGGATATTGGAAATTCCCTAGGTATAAGATCAATTGATAATTCAAAATCTCTTCTAGGAGGAATACCGAGAAATTTCTCAGGAAACACTTCAGTGAATTCCCTCACAATAGGTATGTCTTCTAGGATGGTTGCATCCTTACACTCAATCATCTATGCAAGATACGTGTTCTCATAGGGTAGTAATATTCACTATTGAGATGATGGAGATAAAGATGATTCATCTTCCTTGTTTCACTTGTAAAGAATTAGGGGTCAATTCTCCACATGGAGAGTGATTTCCCTCTCACGGCAATCTATGTTGGCTCTATATAAGGAAAGCTAATATATTCCAAGAATTGCATCAAATTACACTAGAGGAAGTATGATGAGGTTAATCGGGAAGTTAAATCCACATATTATGATAAGGGATGAGTTATATTCATGGAATTTAATTATTGCCCCATTTGACAAACTCACCAACATCTTCACTTCCATGATTTTTGGTGGTGCTAGGATTCTTCTTCAAAACTTTTGAGATATAGAAGAATGCATAGAACCAGAATAAAAAATTACACTCACTATTCTAGAATGAAAAACTAGCATACCTATCACCACTTCATTTTTGGGGTTCAATTCAGCAGTAGTAATGTAAAAAAGCTAACCCTTGCTTCCTTGGAGGTTGTTTGTTGCCTCCAAAAACCCTTGGCTTACGGCACTGATTTGGAAGATGCCCTGATTATTTGAAATTGTAGTAATGAACCACACATTGAGGTTTGAATGGAGAATTACTCTCCTCTATCGTAGTTGTGACTCTTTCTTTCCTATAGTTAATAGCTAGGGGAACCTTCTCCTCCACACCTAAAGTATTTCCTCGTCCCCTTCAGGTAATTTTCTAGGTGATTCTTTCCACACCTTTGAAAGGTGGGGTACTACCACCAGCATTGAAGTCCACCTTATGATTATTTTCCCCATGATAACCCTGAGATTCTCCAATCTCCTTTTCAACCTTAAGGGCACATTAGACAATTTCCTCATAGCTGTCGAAGTCACGGATCACCAGCGCTTTCCACAGGCTAGGTTTCAGCCCACCAAATAAGAGATCAAACTTGAATTTGGCAGTAACGACAAAGCCGGAAGCGTATCATGCAAGCCTTGTGAAGTTTTCTTCATACGCTCCAACAGAATCGTCGTCTTTTTTCTTGAGGTAAAGGATGTCCCTTTCCATCTTAAGCGAGAGGGTTCATGGAAAATATTTATCAAAAAACATTTTCGGGAAATCCTTCGAATCCAATGCCTCGATCTGCTCCTCAGGCTTCATATTTTTTATCAACATCCACCATTGATTAGCTTCACACTCTATACGATAAGCATCCAGGAGAAAATTCTCTTGTTTAGAACATTTATGGAAGGAGAATATCTTTTATATGGAGTCGATCCATTGTTCAGTGATTGAGGGATCAGATGATCCATTAAAAGTATAAGGCCTTTGTATCATGAAGCTCTCAATAACGACTTGTTATTTCTTAGGGGGGTTGAAAGTTCCTCTTAACTCGTGTTTCTATTCAAATATTGAGATATCTGATAGAGAAGGATGAAAAAGTTTGCGATTCCCGCTCACATTGGAATAGGCATCTCATTAGTATATTCATCACATTGATCTTCAAATCGGTTGTTAGCCCGAGTCCTCCTATTACAAACCATTGGATGGAATAAAAGGAATGTTAGGGGTAATAGATAAAAGGTAATAGAAGGAGAAAAATTATGACTTATAAAAGACTTTTATTTCATTAGCATATGAATCTATTGGCTTCAATCTATGTTTTCCATGGTCTACTTTCGAACATATAATCTTAGGGAATATTTTTTTCCCTTAAATATGGTTCATACTAAGCTTATGAATTTAACAAAGAAAATCTCCCAGGATTTTCGTAACCAAGAGTGCATCAATGCGCATTGTCGTGCACCAGTTCCCATTTGAGTGTTGATCAAAGTGGTGTTTTCGGGTTTTACACCTAGGATACTCTGCTCATATCCAAACATGGATGTATTTTTGTGATAAACAACATAATCAATACTCACCAAAACCTAGGGTTGTTTTTATTATACATAGTCTTGTATCTAAGGATTTACTAGTGTTTTCTAATCATAATATCAAAAATAACTAAACCTATCATCTGATACCAACTATAACAACCCTGATCTTTTATTACACAATTAAACATAATTTATTACACAAACTTCATTTGATAAAACAAAGAAGACGGAGAGGTCTAGTGTCTTTGGGTACTAGGATCATTACATAACAACTTAAAACATGAAAAAAACATATTTATTGAAAACGTCCTTTACATGACCTATACATTCCATCGTACTTAGCATTGCATGAGATAACCTGAGTACATGCATAAAAAAATGGTGACCTATAATGTCCAGTAATGGATTAATCATGAAATAGCATGAGGAATAAAATAAATTCTAGACAATAGACATATCGATAGAGAACAAGAGAAGAATAAACATAAAGGCATGATAAAGCATGATAATCATAACATTTAAATGTAGCAACAACATTTAACATGGAATTAGCATGAGCCAAGGCTCATTACACATGGATCATGAGTAAACCCTCATTTCACATGAAGAACGAGTAAAACCTCGTCGCACTTAAATTATCATGAGTAGACACCCATTTCCCATGATGTATCATGATACTATCCTTTACCCAATGCATTGGAGCGCTATCAGGGCACACCCTTCTTAAACATTTCATTTCATGCATAAGTGTGCCACATGGATCATAAAACAATGAATCATTCAATATAATAATTTATTCTATAATAAAAAATGTACAATTCATAAATGAAACCCTTTAAACAATAAGTAAATTATCATAAAGGTGAATACCCTTTATAGATAAATGGGCATGGTATTCACTACATAATGACTTTGACTTGGAAAAGCGCGATGCAATTTTGGCAGCATAACAACGTGACAGAAGAACTCATAAAAATGGTTGATGAAAGATAAAGGGGTCTATCATCTTCTTTAAATGAAATGGACAATAACAGAATCATATAGATACTTGTCTCAACAAATGTAATGGAATTTAGATTCATGATACAAAAGAATTGCTTGAATGTAAATGAGGAGAGAGAAATGCCTTTTGGAATTATGGCATAGTAATGAGTGTATATAGGAGGCATTTAATGAGAGAGAAAGGGGCCTCCCATCATTAAAACGTAAAGAGGAAAAAAAGGGGGATGTTAAAAACCATACCCTAACATTTATAACTGAAATTAAGAGGACAGAACAATTTAATGAATATTGGACAAAAATGAGAAATGAAGAAAAACCCTTTCTTGGAAGTGTGCTTCCAAAGGCTTGAGAGAGTCTTGAGAGAGACTTCTTGGGAGCTTGGGGCTCCTTGGGAGGATTATATAAAGAGTAGTGAAGATTGGATGGACTCCAAAGGATTTTACTGAGGAGTAAGTTGTATCATGGGTGGGTTTATATAAGAAAGGTGAGGGAATTCTTTATTATTTAGGTTTGGGACACCTCACTTTAAACTAATCCAAACCACAAAACAGACCATGTTTTTTTCCCAAGGTTTTGGTAAAATAGAAATGGAATACAATATTTTATAATTCCAAAATCTGAACTTCTTAAAATAATGGGGTTTATTATGTGGAGGTGAGTCACACTCCCAAGGAAAACAAATTAAAATGAAAAAATGTTTAATAAGTCATTAAGGGTCCACTAATGCTTTTTAAAATAAATCAAACAAACCCAAAATAACATTATTTTAATGGTAAAACATATTTTGGCCGAACATAAAGTATATAGTATTTTATTACATCACTATTGGGTCATTATGATGTCATAAAACACATTATATATTTAAACCGTATTTAATTTTTACTCAAAAATTTGACTATCTCAGAAAATTATGAAAAATTCACCATTGGATAATTCTGACATCCAGATTCATGAAATAATATTCATTTTATCTAAATAATTTTCTAAATATGTAAATTTTTTCTTTATAAAAAAAACCGACATTTTTCAAAAAATCATGGGTTTTGATAAAAATGGCTTTCAAACCTTAATAAAAATTACAATTGTATTCAGAAAATTATATGATCATTTATATTTAATAAAAATTAATTTAATAATAATAATAATATTTTATTAAAATATTATTTAATTTAAAAAATCCATTAATTCATCAAAATATATTTCTTAGTTGAATATTATCTTAAAATACTATTTGTGCTTCAAAACTATTTACAAGGTCAGAAAAATAAAATTAAAGTATATTCATTATTATATACAAAAAGAATGTACATAAACATAGTTCTATGGTCTTGTTATATAACCCCTTATGACACCAGCATAAGACTGAAGGGTAAGGTGTGCAATGGTAACAAACTCTTGGGGTGGCTCTGGTAACATTGCGCGGTTGGTAATCTCTATCAACTTTCACTTATCTTGTAGGAGGTCCCGCTTGAGCTTAACATATTCAAGATCAGCTTGGGATTGGTCAAGAGAAAAACCCAAAGATGGACCCTCCTTTCCGAGCTCTGACAAATGGGTTTCGTATGGGGAACGTCTATTGGATCAGGCCCTCAATTCATTTGTCTCTGTAAATTGGATTTGTTAAAGCCCTATATTTATATTAATCATGTGATCATTGTTCAATGTCTATATTAGCAACAATCACAATTCTGAATAGTATTTTAAAATCTAAAAACATAAAACCAAAAAATTTGATATTTTATATAAACATTTTTCATAAAGATCCATTTAATTAGATCAAGAGGGATTTACATTAATGAAAGTTTGAGTCGTTACATATACTACAGATCAAGCCTATGTACTCTGGCTATCTCTATGTACCAGGCCATGTTTGTGCCTGTATTCCTCAACCATATATACCTTGTCATGAGGTCGAGTTATATGGTATGTGAAATTTGTTTGTTAGTGCACAAGACATTATTTTTTACGTAAACCCCCATGACACAAAAGGGGGTACACGGTGTGTGTTCTTCCAGACTATATGCCATGTAGTCAAGTTTTCCACAGAACCCATAGGTTCATCATGTGGTTTTCTCATGTCAAACCTACATTAATTTCTACTAAAAATATCTCCACATGTATCTGAGTCATCAAAGCCCCTCCATCATCGGTGGAATAATCAAACCTCTAGTTCACTCGAATCGAATATCTCGATGAGTCGTACCATCACCGCATACCCAATATGCTATTTGGGAATGAAGATCTGATCATAATTTGTTATTGTTACCATCACATCTCAGTCCTGTCATCGAATCTAGAACCCAATATTGTGGTGTAAATAAGTTGCATTGAAGAACTATTTCATAATGTCTAATTACCATGTATTTTTTGAACCAATGACCAAAATAAATTTTAACAATAATCATATGAAGGGTGGTGGGAGAAAACTAAAAAACCTATATGTTGGGAATGAACATCGACTGATGTTCATGTTGTCCTTAATCAAATATCATAAGAATCCATGAAAAAATAGGAAAAGAAAATAATCTAGATAGTAACATTAATTTATAATATTAAAGGAATATAAACATCAACCATAAATCATCCATTGATATGGAAATAAAATTTTTAGAATACTGTATTTTCATTAGATGTGGGATGATTGAAAATCAGATAAAATGTAAAAAGAAGAATCGCACCTCATGTTTTGATCAATAACCATAGAATAATGGTTTCATACCATTGTTGTTGATGAGATCCATGAGTTCTATTGGCGCACCGATTGCTAAATCATGATCTGAGTATGAGCATCCCCAAAAGATCCTCCACCAGTTCCTTTTTCAATCTCTAGGGTTATGTGAAAAAACCTAGAGATTTTTCATTATGAAATAATTATATAGGATATTAGTTTATGGAAATATAATAAGTAAATATTTTCTAAATTAATTTAACAAATTACTAATCTTCCCATGGTTTTAATTTCACAAAGCATCAAAAAAAGAAAGAGGTTATGTCATGCATAGGGTAAAACCCATATTCTGGATTCAATGGAGGTCTTGTATATCCCATCCAAGCCTCCATTTCGGTTTTATTACACTATTTCTAGAAAATTTGTACACATGATAATAATATATTTAATATTTTTTATAATATCAATATTGCTCTCACCAGTCTATGAAATATCATGTTGTCTCAGTAGCATGCTTCAAAAATATTGTTAGACATATTCTAAATAATTTCATGAATGAAAATAGATGTTGAAAATTATTTAATGTTGTTTATGTAGTAATATATTACACATTCTAATGAAGATTCATCAATATCCATGTTTTACATCTCATTCCACATTCCATGTATACTTCTTATTATTTCAATATTCCTGTTATTTTTCATTTATATATAGGATGTGATAATGAACATCATGATCTTTCATGCTATTATATTGATTCATTTATTTTTTATTTCATATTATTTTACATCATACTGGGAGTTTTAGCTTATGGAATACTTGATTCTTGTCCATAGCTGATTGTATGTGTTAATAAGATTATGATGATTTAATAGACGAGTATAAATAATACCATAAATAATTATTATATTCTTATATATTCTAATGTTTTAGTATAAATATAAATTTTCAAGACACAAAAACAATAAATTTTTTTGATGAATAACATTATTTTTATCTAAAAAAGATGTATTAATTTTATATGTTTCAAATTTATTACTTTAACAAAACATACTACATAAGACCAAAATTATCGCTAAGCCTATGTGACACAAATAATAAAATATGACAATAATATGATTACAAATAAAAATAAAAATAATTACTATAAGATACTATATAACTGGGTATATTAAAATATTATATATTGATTCTATCCAAAATCAATCCTTCCATTAAGTTAATGTCTAGTACAACATTTAAAATAAACCCTTACATTACTCTATCACTTATGTAATACTCCGATGAAAACTCAAAAATATAAATAGAAACACATTTTTAGGTATGGTATTTTAAATGATTTAGTTTTGATCATATCATTATCATCAAAACATTTGTATTAATAAATTTGTAATGAAATCAAAATGGTCAAAAACTCAATGGTTGATGGTGTCCTACAATAATTGGTTAATATTTTAAATGAGTTTATTGTTGGCCAGACTCCCTCAAAAAAGGTTTATTAAATATTATAAATCGATAACAATATTTTTTTTATAAGAAACAAATATACAATATGAGTTTCATTTTTATAAATTGAAAGAACGTAGTTATATTTTACTCATAGGTAACCAAGGAAAGATTCTAAACTCACTACTCTATACCCTCATTTTGAAAAAGATTTGATTATATATGAATCTCATTATTCACTACTTATGAATAGGAATGGTAGAAGGAAGTGACTGGATTCACTCATAGTGGATCTCATTTCCCATTCATAAATTATTTCAATTTTATTTTTAAATTTCATTGTATGTTTGGAATATACTGATATTAGTACTCAATATAGTTGAATATTACACCAATACCATCTAATATAGGTGGATATATATAAAACTAATAACAAATTTAAAATAATATTTCATAGGATAAAATTAATCATAACTAATATAGTATTTCATCCCATAGAAAACTTTATATCTATTTCATTAGCACTAATGTTTTTGACCATTATCAAATGAATTTTCCAAGTACAAAAGTTTCTAATAAAACTTGTATATTCTTTATGGTACAATTTAAATGAAACATTATTCATAATTTATTCACCAAATCCAAGAATATCTCAGGATATACATCTATTAAATATGTTTTGGGATTTTTCACATGAGAATCTTGGATACAACTAAACTCCACTAGGATCTTCACTAGTTTAAACACTTACCCATACTTAATACTCCCAAATCATGATTCATATAAACTATAATTTACTATTTTTTTCTATTGATGAATCATTTCACAACATATCGACCTAATTAAACATTAAAATTTTCATTTTTATATTATTATATCTAGAAAAAATCACACATCATCAAACTATTCCTAATTTTCCATAACTAACATCTAAACTATATCCATAGATAATTACTAGTATAATTGTTTTTTATAAATTATCATTTCCTTCCATCAAAACATTCCAATATCAAATCAAATTAATTTCATATTCATTTAGAACACTTCATAGTTATCACTATTAATTAATAAATGTTTAAAAATTTCTAATATATATTTATATTTATATTTATATCACCAAATGAACCTTTAACAAATGAATTATTAACCCTCCTTTGGTGAATAATTTTATTCATCATTAATTTTCCATTGTTAAATTTTAAATTCTATTACATGGGTCACAATAAACATCCTAACTCAACTCAATATAAAATAAATATGAAAATAACTTGTCATCAAACATATATCATGGTTACTCTAGCCTTAAACATTCTAACTCACATATCTTAGAAATAGACGTAGTATTTTATTTCCATTATACATTTAATTCATAACATATTTTTATTCTATCATACTTTCCAAAATTATACCCCATTAACAAAAATTTAATTTAAAATACACACTTATGAATTCGTCATGGAATAAATAATTTCATATACTTAATATATGGAATAATTTTAAATAAATCATATTCATTATAAAAAAATAAAAATTTCCACCATTTTTTTAATATAAAAACTTTGAGGATGGGAAACAATTATTTACATAACTACACACTCATAATAAATAATATAAATTATTTATAATAATTATAATCCACATAAAGAAATATACATATAATATCAACACACACATTCATTGAAAATTTAAAAATAACAATAACTATTTATCATTCATGTTAGAAATTTAGAATAATTATTTAAAATAAAATATCTCAACTTCAATACCTATATAATTTTCTTAAACACAATATATAATAATTCATTTCATAAACCATTTTATTAATAATAAACATACCTATATAAAACCAATTAAAATTATCTCATAGCCATAAATATATTCAATCAGTAAAGTACAAAACAAAATCTAATTCCATTTCAATTAATCAAGTCACTAACAACAAATATATTATAAGAAAACAAATATCTATTAATTCCTTTTATCTAGTCCTAATAAATTTATATATTTCATCATTTTTAAAAAACACTCAATTAATTATTTATATTGATACACAAATGAGAACATTTTACCTCTCCCTATTTGAAACTATATATGATATATGAAATCTGTCCATCATGAACCAACATTAGACAAAAATAAATGAAATAAAATATTAATCATTATAACACTTAAATAACTTAATCTATTCTCAAATAATTAAATATTTTAATCAATTCTTGAATCCAAATTTTAACTTGATATTCCATAATAATTGTGTTATTTGGTGTTATATTTAACTTACTCACCATGTTATGAAGTTCATAACTTTTACACTAATAGTATTCTAAAACTACTAAAATAAATAATAAATAACTTTGAAACTATATTTTAACATCTTTCAATGATACCAATCACAGGAACGAAACAAGAATTCCATCAGGCCTACTATATACCCTCTTATCACCAAAGGTTGGAAAATATTGTCAGGAGATATAGGTAATCATTGAGAATGATTTGCGCTAATAAATATTATAATAAAAAAATATTCATAAATAGATAAATAAATGATCACACTACCCAACCAATTATATTTTAACTAAAATGCTGTAAAAATTACTATAATCAATAATTTTGAAATAAATTATATCGATAAAAGGGAAAAATACTGGTTATATAAATGATGAATCCAGATACATTAGATTTACCTTATGAAAAAATAAATTAATAAATAGTATTATGTAATTCATGAAATTAAATGAGATATTGTAATGAAATTTGATTCCTACTCAAGTCCATACATTGGTAATCTAGTTCACTTGTCATATACCATTATAAACCAATAATTTTTCCCTTTGATATTCTTGGAACATGGAATAAAATTCTATAAATACAATCATGTTGTATTTCTACTATGTGATAATGAATTACATAGTAGTACCATAAAAATGGAGGACATGATGTTAACATGTGGAATGTTTCCATGCCTAAGGCTTTCAGATATAGAATGGCCTCATAAATGACACATTATCTGAAGAATGTATCTTAGTATTCATGAGGGAGCATACTTGTTAAACGTACATAATATATAAAATTAAAATAATATGAGTTGATGTTGTAAAAAATTAATAACAAATAGATGATAAATAATATAACATGAGATTAAATAACATATAGAATAAAAATGGTATGACAATCCATTAAATATAGTTTTAATATGAAATATGACAATTAAACCCATTTCATGTCTCCCATACATAATCAAAAGAGTGATCAACCATGGTTCTGAATATTTAAATAGAAGTATGATTTTTTATAAAAAATTAGTTGACCCAACAAAAAAATTCTTTTAAAGTATCTTGAATATGTATTTAGATAAAATCCAAGATATAAAATTCATCCTACAATTATCAATACCTTTTCATATTCTATATATTAATAAACAAAATACTTTTATATAATGTTCTACATGTCAGGTATGAGTACAGAACATATAAAATCTCCTCCAAATGGTTCCCTAACAAAATATAAAATATATATTTGTGCATGTATAAAATATTTTCAAAAGAGGTAACACACCAAAAATAACAAACATTTTTAATCATTTTATACTTCCCTAGATTCAATAAAGAACATCACTAACTATATATAATAATGCTAATGTAGGAAACACATTATAATTAGGACCACATTAAGGATCACAATGGGGAATATTTTTTCCACCTAGACGTATACCAAACCATAAGGTAAGACCACATGATCTTAACCCTAGTCATAATTCATGTAGCAAAGTGTTGAAACCCATGTTCAAACTCTAACCAAAAGTCACATAATGAGGCCCAAAAACTATTTATCCCCTTAATTAATTAAATACCCCAAAAGGAAGGGAAATAAAAGAAAACACAAAATTTATATGACACATAAAAATATATTTACAAAAAAAACATACCACCAAGTCATAAGTAATTGTGTGGGATACTAACACACTAATCATTACTCATATAATAATTAATACTTATATATTTATCAACCATTAGTATTTCCTTCTAATAGTATAAAATTACATCAATTCATCACATGTAATTTTTTTTATAAATACAAATTCATATACAATAGTTTAGACCTATTTATGAAAAAACAAAAATCATTTTAGTAAATGTTTCTTCCAACTAATAAAAAATTGAAAAATTCATGATGATATGTCATATATTTAGTGCTAGAACCATCAAGGTCTCACATAACATTACCCATGTATAAAAAGAAAACATGTGGTTCTCATTAAATTAAAAAGCCTATATCTCAATTAAAGAATCATTTCCCAAATTCCTTATGTTTTATGTAGTTAATAAAGATCATCCATCTCTAATTTAATAATACTCTCCTTTTTTCATTTCAAAATTAACTTTTAGTATTTAATTTTGGTATCACATACACACTTTACCAATATTACAAATAAAATATAACATGTATATTTTATAAAATTAGGAATGTTACTAATAAAAACCTAACACTATTTTGTAATATTTAACTCATTATAGAATCTTTATAGGTTCATCCAAAATCAAATAAAAATGATAATTTTAACAGAAAAATAAAATAAATGTATTTAGAATGGGATAACACTAAATTACCGAAGAAATAAAATATTTTATTGTGAGTATGGTCAGTCATACCAATGAAGGATGAATACAATTGATAGATCATGATATTGAATTTTGAAAAAAAAAATTCAGATCTATGAAATTGGGAGAAAACCATGATTAAGGTATCTTGCCTCATGTGATTTTCCAAAGGAAGGAGAGGTGAATGGATTTAAAAATAATTTAAAAATTATTAAACAAATCATCCATGAAATGTGATCCAAGAGGACACTGGGTACCTAGGGGCCTATAAAGAAACATATATAATGTAATCAATCCATATATGTTTATTCAATGGGTTTTATATACCCACTAGAGACTAACCTAGTACCCTTTAGCCATCACTTAATACATAATAGTGTTTGATGGAATTTTTAAATTGTACCACTCTTCTATCTGTCATCCAATCCATTAGTTTCTCTTAAATTATTTTAAAATAAATAATCATGACATATTAAATTATCTAAAATAAAAACATAACTCTAATGAATACCTCAAAATACATATTCATTAAAAACTCCCCACCCTTGGGCCTCTATTCCACGATAAGAGTAAATAAAATTATTTATTGAATTACTCTAAACACTAGGATCTTATATTTAACATTCACTCAAAATTTCCATCTTATAAACTATATAATACTGATGAATATATTCTAGAGTATCTGCCTCTCAACCAAAAAAATCCTTCCACTAAAATACACTATTAATATTGAATAATCCATCAACAAAACAACCACAAAAATATTTGACCTATCCACATTAAATCATTTTTTATAATGGTATGACACTATAGTAACTCTGATAGAAATATTGAATAGTAATTCAAATAATAGAACAAACATACCTTACAACCTCTATTAATTGTTTCCTCAATATGAGGATTCCTATAAAAAACAAAGTTATCTATAGAAAATGATAACATATATACCCTCTAATATATATAAAATCTTTATTTTCTATGAGTAGTAGTCATCTACTTCAATACCAATAATACAATATCTAAAGCCTCTTACATGATTCTTGGTCCTATGATCACAAACTAACCTACATATGACAAACATAATGATAATTATAATGACCTCTAAGTAAAATACTAAAAGGTTTCCATTTGTATTCAATAACATGTTGATATAAAATTTCCTCTATAATCATAAATTTACCCTCAAACGTCGCTTGCACTTTGAGGGTTATTATTTTACTCAGCTTCAATTGAGTCACCATTACATTCTTCTACCACTTCTATAAATATAATATTAACTATATATCTCAACCATAAATTATTTCCGTATTCACACCACCTATTTATATATTGTTTAACTATCTCATCTACATATTGGGTTTATTAATTTATTTTATAAATGTGAATGTGTAATTATATTTTCCATAATAACCCATAACAGATTTATGATTTACAATGATGTCATAAGACTTATAAAAAAATTCAATGGTAACCTCATCCAACATCCATATTTTAATGATATGTGGGTGTATTATTCTTGTAGTTATTATATTTTCAACATTCACATACTAATAGAGAAGATAACATGAAAATACCTACAATATCTCACTTTATGTATAGAGACAAAAAATTGAATTGTATATCAGGATACATATTTTTGGTGAAAAGATATACCAACCATCATGGTGTGTAGGAATCCATAATCATCTCCTCTGATATATTGTTTAATAAAACCAACCTTATACATATGAATTACATAGAATCACTATCTTGATTCTAACCAATATTATTCTCCAAAACATATCACATATCTCTTATAACAAAGTAATATAGTTCAAAAACCTAGTTCTCCTTCAACCAATTTAATAGATAGGATGTTATAGTTAGTAAAGGTACTGAAACTACCTTCATGTTATCTTTCATATTTCCAACAAAATGAGATTTTAAGATAGGTTTTACTGTAATTAATTAAATGTTTTAGATAATTTTCTCCAAATAAAACCACAAAATTCAAAAAAACTATGATATATTGATATAAAATGAAAATATTTAATTATAACCATTAAAATAAATTATTTTAATCATAAATAATGAATAATACTAATTTTTTAATGAAATATTTAGAAAAATAAAATAAATAAAACTGCTATCATCAATAAAGTACAATTAGTGTGGCTAAATAGTTTATAAGACAGATTTAAGGATTAAAATAAGACCATTTCAAAATAGTATTTTCTATTTGAATATAATTATATTATTTATGAAATATATTTTATATATATATTATCACCATTTCAATTAATAATTGATAGTGAAGAATAATAAGAAAAGATAACATTTTAAAATGTTATTTTCATATGAAAATAATTTTCTTTATATTTAATTTTTTATTCAAAAGTAAAATAATTAAATTTTAGAATCTTAATTTGATGAAATTGATTTCATTTTTGGTTTTTTAAAAACAATGTTATCTTAATATAAATTTATTGTACTTTTTCAAAATAATAAATGTTTGTGTGAATAGTGAAAATACTGAATTTATTAATGTTTTCACATTAATGAAATTATTTTATTATATGAATAAATTGATTTTTTAAAAATTTCCATTTAAAATTATAAATACTACTATTGAATAAATTATATTAAAATACTATGTTGAATTTATAAACCCATTCTCAACATTTTGAAAATTTATGTAAAATTTAATAAAAAAAATAGATTATTTTGTTTAATTAATTTTAACATGATGAAATAATTTTTTTGTTAAATAAATACTATTTTAATGAATATAATTATTAAAAATTCATTATAATCAATGGATTTTATAAGTATATCCCAATCAAAAATATTGTTTCTTAAAAATGAAGTTTTTCAAAAAATGGATTATTGAGCATTACATGCACTTGTTTTAAAATTGATACACATTGGATATTTATTTTAAAAATATTATTTACTATTTTGAATAATAATTTTAGAATTATATAAATATATCTAATCTTAATTTTTTTCAATAATTTTAATTTTTGAGGTTTATAATTAATTACCATAGTAAAAGTTATTTTGGGTGAAAAGTTAAAAATAAAAACATAAAATAATTAAATCACTCATACCTTGTATAAAAAAGAATGTATGAGTATATTTTTGTCCTTATATTGTCCCAAAAACCATATTTTTATGCTTCTGATTCATTTTCCATTCAATATTATCATGACGTTATTTAAAAAAGTTGAGTGTATTTCCAAAATCCCCCTTTTATTCTCTTAATAAATGGAACCAATTAAACATTAAAAGATACACTTAGACATCAAATTAATCATTAAAAATATGCAATTTTAATCTATCAATAATAATATTCCAAAAAAATAATCCCATGTTCACTCATAGTTAACCTAATCCATTGAATTTCAAGGGGACTTCCAATGAAAGATCAAGCCTCCAACGTAAGTATTATCTTCCTATGTTTTTATTCCTAATATTACACTTAAAAATATGATATTTACATAATAATATGATTAATTAAGTATAATTATTATATTTATATGTTTTTATATTAATTTAAAAACCATTTTTTATTCATTTCAAACCACTTAGAAAAACAAAAGAACATCGATCGTGGGTGTGCACGGGCTACCACCTCCACGAAGAATCATTTTTCATCATTCTTCAAGTTTTTATTATTTATCCAAAAATCTAAAAATATGGTTTAAGATAATAAAATCAAAAAATAATAATATCATTATTCTTATTTTATAATAATATTGTTTCAATAGTAACACAACTTTAACCATACTAACCAATCATGTTAAATTTTGTTAATGTTTACGTTGATTTAACCACCTATATGAATAATATTTTGAAATGTGATTATAGATATCTATGTGAACATTGAAACTAATATTATTATAATATATTAAAAAAATAATTATTAATATATGGGTTTATAAATATTATATTAATTATTTAACATATTATTAAAGTATCATTTTCATTCACTAAAATTATTGAAATAAAATGTTATCAATTCATTTTTCACATAACATAACCAAGGAACATATGGAATATAATAAAAAATTAAATAAAAATATTTTATAAATTAAAAAATAGTAAATTAAATATCAATAATTACCTTGGTATCAAATTATTGGTATTGATAAAAAAAATATTAAACATGGACAAAATAGCTAATGCTATTTACACTCAATGGTCATTATATGATATAACTAATTAATGTACTCATGATAAATTTTTTTAATAAGGATTATAAAATGTTAATATTTATTAGAAATATTATAAAATAGGACATTAAGATAACCATGTTTGTTTTATAAGATTTTAGAGTGTCATCAACTAAGTAAATTAACAAGGTAAGAGGTTTTTCTTCAATTTCCCTTCAATGAGTGAAAGTTCATATTTATGAAAAACTTATTATTTAAGTGGTGTGTTTTCTTAATATTCAACATAAAATTTCATTAATTATATTTTCATAATTGTATTTAATGTTTTATTCTTTGACCTCCATTTTAGAGGGGTTTTTATTGAATTTTTACCCATGTCTTGAGGGTTTCTTTGGCTCAAATTCAAATAACTTGAGACATGTTTCAGCCATACACCATATTGAATTTTAAATAGTGTAAATACAATAATATTGTAGTGTTTTATCATAATATTCTTATATTTCATTATATTTATTGTTTAATTTATTTTTATACCTCTAATGGGGTTTTGATTCAATGTTACAAATACTAGGAAAAAAATTACATTGAATTACAAACTTATTTTATGTGAACATGTACTTTTACACCAAACTTATCTTCTTTTTTGAATCTGCTAATTTTTTAAGATGAAATTTTGTTATAAATAATTCCAATCTCTTTTAATGTATTTTAATCCATATCTATATTTTTAACTTCTAAAAACGGTTCTCCTTTCCGTAGTGTAAACTCAAATTGTTTTTATCTCCAATTATCCTTTTATTCTCCTTTATTTTAAAACCATGTATTCAATATCCTTTTAACGATGTGAATTTTAAATATAGTAATTATAAAATATTTCAATGGTTTTTTATTAAATGATCATATATTATTCCCTTAAGCATTACATTTTCACATATTTCCTATTAATTTTCAACTTATAATTATTGTATTTTTTTCAAATACATTATTTAATATTTTTTATCTTATTTTAAAATATTGATATTTGGAATTTGAGTTGAAATTTTCATATTTTTAATATGATTTTAAGAAATTAATTTTAAGAAAATATTTTTGTGGTTTTTTTCACTCTCAATGGATTATTATTAAATAATGTAATAGTTATTAAATAACATGATATAGGTTCTTATTTGGGTGATCATGATTTTTTGTCTCAAATGATTATTATTTTTATTTATGTGATACAATTTGGAAAATTTATAAAACCCACATTTCTTCCCGTAGGTTATTTATGATAAGATGTATGGTTTGATTTTAAGTGGCACTCTTATATATGTATAATGATTGGTGGGGTCCCATATAACCCTCTAATGCATTGGTTATGGTTTTATATATCATGAGATAATGATTCATGTAAATACTTAGATCTATTAATAAAACTAAAGTATGGACATACTTGATATGTTTACAAAATCAAAGGGTGGATATACGTGGATTTGTTTAAACTGTTTCCTTATGCTTATGTTTCTGCCACTACATCTCTCAAATGTACCTTGTTTTAAAAAATTTACAAAAGTTTATTACATTCTTCTTTCTAATGTATTGGTTATATGTCTTTTATTTGATTATAAGAAATGTTTTTTATAACCTTTAATTTTTCTGATATTCATTTTTAATGATCATTAATGACCAATCATGTTTTTTAATTACGATCTCATGATATTTTTATAAGATATTTCACCCATACTCTTTTTTCCCTAAAATTTAAGATCTAAAAAATATGAATAGTGGATATGTTTTCCTCCTTGAGAACTATATATCTCCCCTATTATGTTTCCATTCACAAAGTTATAAAGATGATTATATCCTATATGGTATCTGGAAAAGGGTCTAGAGGATAACATTTATGGAGAAATGCTTTCAAGTTTAGTAAAATAATATTTTTATGTATCTTAAATTAAATATAATAAAACTCTTAGTTATTGGTTTGTGTTAATATTTATGGAATGTAGTAATTTAACCATGAAATCGATGTATTATTTTTTCATGTTTATTTTATGTCTCCATAACAAGTATCAAAAGGCGGTTCAGTTATTTTTGGAGGTGAGTTTAGTGACCTATGGTGTTAGGTTTTGAGAAACATAGTGAAACCCTATATATGAGTTTACATATTGGATTATATCCTCAAGTATTGGTAAAATATTTTGTAGTTTTTTCCTGATAGAATACATTTATGTATTGATAATGTAAGGTGTATGAGATTACGAAATTATTACACCAAAAAGTAATCACACTATAAAAGCACTGGTTGAGTATTGAATCAATCATCACCCTAATAAATAATGTGTGTTACTAAATATTTTACACATGTATAGAAACTCCAAGGGGATATTCTTTGGTTGATCTTGGAATATTTATGAACCATTTTTAGTGATTGATTTTTTTGTTACTATGAGGGATTAGTATAAGAATTATGTGAAAATAAAACCTAAATTTTAGCTTAGAATGATATAGGTTGAACTGAAAATATTAGTCCAACATGGTATATATAAATTAACTAGACATTTTTGGTTGAATTAATTTTATGATTATGATAACTCAAATGAATTGTTAGTGATTCATCACTCATGTCAACACTTTTTGTTTTAGTAATGGTTGTAAGAAGGATGAATCAAGATAATAATGAGTGTAATGGACAATACAATGATTATATGAATTAAATTCTAAATGGGATGGGATATGGTGTACAAAATTCTCACCAAATTTTCAAAAGTGATGTATAATATGGTGAATCAAAATTATCTCCCAAATTCACCAAGGAAAAAGAAATTTTCTTTCAAGTATTTCATGTGACATCACCCACCCACATTCAGTTTATCTTCTAATCCACTTATTTATGAGGAATGGATCGATGAGATATATAATATATTTTTCATCCTCCAAATATCAGAGAAAGAGAAGGATATTTTAGTTGTTTACCATTTGTAATAATAGGCTAAATAATGGTGGAGCTTAATTAATAATAATATAGAAAATGAGTAATTAAACATTATAAAATGTGAGGTGTAAAAAATGTATTCTTCATCAAGAACTTTCCTTGAACTCTTTATACAAAGATAAAGAGAGAATTCATTTATTTGAAACAAAAGGAACACGATTTTTTCCCCTTATAAAGAAAAACTCTTGTGACTCACAATGAATTCCTTTTGTTATGCCACCCAATCTAAAATAAAGATAGATTATTTCTTCTGAGGATTAAAACCAAATATTTAAAGGGATTTTTCTATAAGGTAATTGGGAATATATGAGGATATTATTTGATATTTTCCAAAAGTATAGATGTAAATTTGGGGTTTTCCTTAATCTAGGGATAATAAAATGAATGTGGATTATCATACAAGATCAGATTAAAATCTTTATAGATGAATGAAATTCCAACTATATATGTGTCCAAAATGTGGGAGGAAGAACCCAAAAAATTAACTCAAGGTATCTTGGAAGTTGTTTATGTGTTGTAGGGAAGGAAAGACTGCACAAAATTTCCATGTATTTATAATAATCCAATCGATATATTGATGGAAAATAATTCTATAAACAATGCCCTACATACACTTTAATGCTTCATGTGAAATGATTTTGGGCACTATGTAAATCACTGCACTAACCCAAGGGCTTTGGAATAGAATAAGCCCAAAAAAACTCCTAATCTAAGGGAATAAGTAAGATTGTATTCCACCACCACTACTAAAGTAGATCATGATAATTATGTAGTGTAATGTTCACTTTTTTGCTACTCTAGATTTTTACATGTCTTATGTCATGTATGTTATCACCAACTACTAGCTAGTAAAATAAAAAAACACATGGTTGTGCCATTATTGTATCCAAGATATATAGAACTTCTTTATGGTTTGTGGGATCATTATTCAAAAATGTCTAATAAATATTTCCTTTAAAATTAATTTAATGTTATTTTTGACATTGAATATCTCTCAATATATAGATCCTATATCAATTGTGGGAAAAAGGAAATCACATTTTATAAAAACATACAATAGTTTTTTTAGTGAAAGGATGATTATGAAAGAACTATAGATGTAAATCAAATAATTTGGGTCAAGATACCAAATAATAATAGGATCTAGGATAAAATTTTAGGGAAAGTATTAGTATTGGAGATAATGTTATCTTGAGGAAAATTATTTGTTTCCAAATTTCATAAGGTTTATATCTTTTTAGAAATTATATCATGAGTCACCTCTATAATTTAAATTCCATTATTTTTTTCCATAAATAAGTGATAATTAAAATTATTATGATGTAATTTATTTAAGGGTGGGGGATATAATGACCCTAGATTTTAATATATGTTTTCCTAATTAAGTAAAATTTGTTTGATATCTTGCTCTACACACAACACTGAATATAAATGAATTCGTAATTTATTTAGATAGAATGTAAATATTTATGTTTTATTTTTAAAAATATTAATTTATTTAGTTGTAATGAATATGAGTAACCTCTTAATGAAATATATATAGTAAGAAAATAAAGGCAACTTTTAATATGAATAAAACTCAATTAGTGTAGCTAAATAATTTATAAGACAATTTATGGTTTAAAATATAACCTTGATAAAATTATATTTCTTATTTGAATATAAATATATTTTCGGATAAAATTTATTATTAATATATATTAGCACCATTTTGATTAATAATTATTATGAAATAAAAATAAGAATAGTTACTTTTTTAAAATGTTATTTTCCTATAAAAATGGTTTTCATTATATTTATGTTTTTATTTAAAATTTTAATTATAAAATTTTATAATTTTAATTTTAAAAAATTGAGTTGATTTTTGGATTTGGAATAAAATATTATCTTAAGATTTGATTTTTTTCTATTTTTGGAAAATAATTATTTTTTGGGTGAATAGTGAAAAGGTAAAATTTATTAATGTTGCCACTTTTATGAAATTTTATTATTGTATGAATGATGTTATTAATATTTTCATGACTTATTTTATTCCCCCTTTACTGATTTTATATGAAATGTGCATAATTTGTGTGAAATATTAATGTTTTAATATTAAGTATAATTTTTGGGCATTTTTAGAAGTAGTCCAATTGAGTTAGTTTAATGTTTTAATAATAACTGTCACTATACTGATCCAAATTGTGTGGTTCTTGTTTTCTAGGATTCTACATTCACTATAAAACATTTCATTAGAAGGTACCACGAGCCAATTCTGCCATTTCAAGGGTCATATGGTCCTCACAAACAAGACCAAAGAATCTGTGAACAAACTGGACCAGCCTTGAAGATTGATTTACTGGGCTCAATACAGAAGTCCAAAAACATTAAATATCCACCATAATTAGTAAGACACTACATTTCATCTTGGATAAAATTTTCAAGGCCCAAATTTAACTAAAAGGGGACCAAATAAAGCTTTTTAAGTCTAGCCCACCATTCTGGACGAGAATTAAAATAAGTATAGTATGCATGACATATCTCATGATGTAAGTATCAAATAGAGCTGAGGTTTTTTAGTGTGAAATAGGTGATATAGGCGGACTAATTTGTTGAAGAAACCATTCATATTTGAAGGCATATTCATATTCCAAAACCCTTTCACATTATGGACTTCAAAAAGACTGGATTGAAATGGACAGTTTAACATTGTTTAATAAACCAGCCATAACTTTTGATCCTTAAGTCCAACTAACTCCAAATTTTGAGAGTAGTCGTACAAAATTATTTTCTACAACTTTGAGGAAGGAGATATTGGAAGATTATACTTTTTGGATAGCCAAATTGGCGATGGAAGTGGAAGGACATATTGGGAATGCAAACAATCCACTCCTTGGGCTATAAATACTCTCCCCTTCTCTCCTTGAGAGGGGTTGGCATTTCATAAGAGAGGAGTTCATATTGGCATGACCAAAGATTTTCCAAAGGCTTGGGAGGACCTTCCATACTCATGTTTTCAATTGAGAGACCTTTCCTCCTCTCTTTGTTTTCAATTAATTCTGTGTTCTTCATTTTTATAATTTTGTAAGTCTCTTTCTTTGTAATTATGTTTTAATGCAAGTTATGTCTTCAATATCTCTAATTCTCATCCACATTATGTAGTTTAATATTTATGTTCTTAAAATTGTTTAAATTCAGTTGAATCCCCTTCCCTTCTTTTTCATCCTCATTCAATCGAAAATCCGTTTTTAATTATCATCATCGTTCGTGTGTGTGTGTCGACGTACCACTCTTTTCTAATCCCTTTATTTTTCTTCTATTATTAATTTATCATCATAATTATTATAACCAGAATATTAAACACCCAAATGGCTGAGTAAATATCTCATTGGGGTGAGTTATAATTTAGGGATGTTAAGTGATTGAGAGTATTTGCTCGATGAGTATTCGTTAATTTAACATTGTGTATGTTAGAATTAATTTGTCATGGATTAATGACATATTTTGTTTAGCATGTGGTTTCCATGGATTATTGGAACTAAAAATACACTACCATAAACATGTACTGATTGATATTAAAATCCTAATTAAGTTAAGGCTTGGATTAAAGCTTTAACACTTAGGAATTCTAATCGATGTCGACTTGTGAAGTGGGTGTTAATTTAAATGCAATATAAAGCAAAGCTCAAGGATATCACAAGCTTAACTCCCTAATAATGAACTCACCTCAATATTTATAAATTTTTTGAATAAAACATCATCCATAAATTATTTCATAAGCTCTGCAAACAAACCCCCAATCAGAATACAATTAACTAAAAACAAACGACTAATTCAAAGTATCATCACCAAGGATTCAACCCGAGTGCTGCTATACACATTAGCAGAGCACCAGATCTTTGACCGGTCGATAGGCGACAATCGGCCGCACATTTAAAATGGCACTGTTGCCGGGGATGGTGCTTTAATTAGTCATTTGTTTCTTGTTATTGTCAAAAAAACCCAAAAAAAACAAAAAAAATTAAAAAAATTGAAAAAAAATCACAAAGAAAAACCCGTCTTCTCATAAAAATCATAAAATGAAAAAATAAAAAGAAAAAACCATCTTCCTCTTTCTTCCAAAATCTCTCTAAATTCCCCATAGCCTTTCAAACAATCCCACAGATTTTTTTGACCCGGAAATTGAGCGAACACTTTGCCAACTTAGTAGGAACATAAGAGATACTCAAATAATTCAAGAACCAGTCCTCATCCAACCAGTTGAAATTGAAATAGCCAATCCTAGGGAACAAACCCTAAAAGAACTCGCTTCCCCTAATATGAATTACCAAACTCTTGGTATTCAATATCCAAACATTGAATCTGACTTCGAACTCAAATTGGGTTTGATTCATCTTCTCCCTCATTTTCACGGGCTAGCCGGTGAGGATCCATATCTTCACCTTAAAGAGTTCCAAGTAGTATGCTCTACCATGAAGCCTCAAGGGGTTTCTGAAGAACAAATCCAACTCCGAGCATTCCCTTTTTCCCTAGATGACATTGCTAAGTCATGGCTCTACTACCTACCTCCTGGTTCCATAACCACATGGAATGGCATGAAGCGGATTTTCTTAGAGAAATTCTTTCCTGCTTCTCGTACTGCTTCTATCCGAAAGGAAATAAGTGGTATCTGTCAATTCCCAAATGAATCACTCCATGAGTACTACAAAGAGGTTCAAAAATCTTGTGGAAGCCTTCCCACACCATCAAATCCCTAACCAACTCTTGATCCAATACTTCTATGAGGGGTTATTGGCTATGGATAGAACTCTCATTGATGCCGCAAGTGGCGGTGCTCTTGTTGATAAAACTCCTGCAGCAGCAAGAGATCTCATAAGTAACATGGTTGGAAACACACAACAATTCCATACTCGAGCACATGCTCAAGTCAAACAAGCCCAATATAATCAATCAATTGAGCCGAACAAAATGACCGAGTGGATGAGTGAACTTACAGGTCTTGTGCGACAACTAGCTATGGCTACCAAATCCCCAATCTCGTCTTCTCCGCAATTAATGTTTCCTGGACCAATCAAAAACCGCGGAATCTGCAACTCTCCATCTCATCCAACTGACACTTTTCCACAACTTCAAGAGGATCAATATGATTCATCTGGACCAATGGAGCTCAATGTAGCATATGCTCAGCGGAACCCCAACCCTCAACAATCAGGTCAGTTTGTTAGAAACATCAACCAACCTCACTCTGAGCCTTTCTCTTCTACCTTTAACCCAGGCTTGAGGAATGGTAATACCATCTCTCATCCCCCTCAATTACCTCCTCAAAACCCAAACCAATTCTAATATGGTCAAGGTGGTGGTAACTTCCATCAACCTTATCCTTTTGTTCCTCAACCTCAAAGGAACAATCCTCCTCCTGGATTCCATTATCCTAGTGAGCCTTTCCAACTCCAAAACCAATACAATCACTTTCCCAAGAACCAAAATCAAGGTAATCCCAATCCGGGACAAGCCTCTTCTTCCAAGAAACCATGGGAAAGTGCAGTGGAAGATCTTGCCTCCTTCACCCGTTCTAGCATTAAAAACATTAAAACTCAAATAGGTCAACTTGTATCTCACCTGAGCCAGCAACAACAATCAAATTCATCCCAAATCCCAGCTCAACCATTACCCAACCCCAAGGGTAATGTAAGTGCAATTTCACTTAGATCAGGAAATCACATTGCTATGCCTCAAGATAAGTCCTCTAACCCTCATTTGAATGTTGACCTAGAAAATGAAAAGAAAACGAAAATTGAAAAGGAATCTCAATCAATTCCATCACCTCCTTCCATCCCACTTAGGAAACCAATTCCTTTTCCTCAAGCTGTTTCTAAGACAAGGAAGTCCTTTGAACCTGATCCTGAAATGCTCGACATGTTTAGCTGTGTTGAAGTCAACATTCCCCTCTTAGATGTCATAAAACAAATTCCTAAGTATGCCAAGTTTCTCAAGGAGTTGTGTACCCACAAGAGGCAACTTAGGACCTTTGAAATTTTTTTCGCCCAGCAGTCCATACCCATTAAGTGCAACAATCTAGGTACCTTTACAGTCCCATGCCAAATTGGAAGTTCCAACTTTGATGATGCACTCATAGACCTAGGAGCCTCAATTAATGTCATGCCCAAATCCATCTTATCCAACCTTTCTCTAGGTCCCTTACATCCAACAGGTGTTGTCATTCAGTTAGCCAATCGAAGCACAGCCAGTCCTGAGGGAATAATTGAGGATGTCCTTGTTCGAGTAAATTATCTTATCTTCCCAGCTGACTTCTATGTCCTTGAAATGGAAGGTGAGAAAACTTCTTGCAAATCTCCTCTGATTATAGTAAGACCATTCCCTATGACATCTAAAACCAAAATTGATGTCCACACTGGCATCTTATCCATGGAATTTGGCGACCAAATGGTTAGGTTCAATATTTTTTAATCCATGCGATACCCATTAGAGAATCAATCTATATTCTCTATCCATGTTTCTGAAACTCCCTCTGGGAGTGTGTTGAATCCTAATCCATCATTTTCTTCCTGTTCTACTAATAGAGGAGTTTGTGAATATTTAATCCTCATTAACTAAGTGATTAATGGTGAAATTGATGTTGACATTACAAATGAAAACTCCATTGATCTAAAGGATCTTGAAAACTCTTTGGAGTCTTATCTCACCTCTGACCTGCAATTCTCCAACATGGATGGTAATTAGGAAAATGAACTATAATGCTCATTTGTTGATTCAGAATAGATTATCCCACATTCAACCTTTCCAATCCATGATTTTGAAAATTCTGTTATATATGAAGTGGACCTTGAACCAATGTGTTTATATTGTCCTGATGGTAGTGATTTTTGTGATATTTTTACCCTAATTAATAAAGTGATCACTGGTGAGGTTGAAATTGACCATTCATTGGCAAACAACATTGAAATAAAGTATATTGAAAATTTTATTCAGTTTTATGACTCCACTGATCCCCATTACTCTACATCGGTAAGTGATGAAATAAATGAGTCAAAAACAATTCGGATCTCATAATGTAGTTTGGTGTTATATGATCCTCACAAAAATGAACCATCAGAATTGAACCACCTTCATGAATTTCCATGCATAGAAAACCAGAACATTGGGGATAACATCATTCCTCAGGTTGAAGACCAAAGTGGGGATATAAATATTCTCTTTCCACCCCCATTGAATTGCAAGCACACCAACAAGGATGGGAAGAAATTATCCAATGGATCATCAGGCCTCCCAAAGAAAATGTTTTTCTGGAAGCACACTAGAGTTGAGAAAATACGATGGCCACCGTCAGACTATGGGTAGTCCACTGCAATTGTCCAGCTGTAGACAAATAAATGCAGCGCTTCTTGGGAGGCAACCCATGTTTTCTTGTACTTTTGTGAAATTTCAATTTCTTTTTAGTTTTTCATTATATGAATAATGATTTTTCTATTTTAGGTAACATCCCACAATCCTAGATCAACATTGAATTCCATTGGATACCCAACTTCTCCAGTCATCCCACCACCAAATGGAGACGACGACCCACCAAATCTAAACCAGGGGGCACCTCTTTCCCTTTAACTCTCTCTCTATCTCTTCCTCTCTCTACCTATTTCTTCTTCTTCCTCTCTCTTTAATTTTTTTACCACTTCCTTTTTCAAAACCTTTCTTTTTCACTTTCTAATTTGTGTGTGTGTATCTTTTCAAAAAAATCATAAAAACTAACCCTCCCCCCAAAAAAACACAATCACTTTAAAAATTACAAAAAAAAGAGTCATTCTTACTCACCATCGAGTTTTGAAATTTTGTCCAACCATTTTGGGGAGTTAACAGACATGTTTTCATCTCAAATTTTTTTTATTTTCATCATGAATTTTGATAAATAATTTTGTGTCAAAATTAAAAAAATTTGAATGCTCAATTTTTGGATTAGGAAAATGCTTTTCCCGAATCGTGAGGAACAAAATTTTCTTTCCTTCCAAGGCCACCTATGGCCATATTTTCAAAATGTGTGTTTTCACCCCCATTTGTGAGTCTTGATTTTGTGGACCTTCGAGCTGAATTTCCTACCGTAGTGTGTATTGATATGATAGAGACATTTTCTGAACCACATGAAAATCACAATAGCCAAATAGCCTCCCATTTCCCTTACATTAATCCTCATTTTGAAATCCCCTTTGATCCTATGAAAACATTTTCTTTGATAGCCACAATACAAGCCCAATACCTTATACCACCCAATATCCACATGGACTTTCATTGCATAAGTTTTTGAAATTTAAGTGTGGGGGGAATGGATTTCTTTTTTGGGTATCATTTCCTTAATTTCTGGTGTGTTATCATATGCTTGAGGGCAAGAAACCATTTTAGTGTGTGTGGGGGGGGGGTGAGGTTATCATTCAGTGGGATTTGGGAATGTATTGTAAAAATGACAATGAAAAGTGTTAAAAAAATAAAAATTGAAAATCAAAATTAAAAAAAATAAAAAAAATAAAAAAATGGGTTGTGTCTTGGGTAGGTCAAAAATCACTCTTCCTCAACCTTTGATATTGTTATAACTATTACAATTAGTTTTGTCAGGAGATCAAACATGGGTTGGGATATGAGTGTGGGATCTGTTTCAAGGTCAACATTCGAAAAAAAAGAAAAAAAAAGAAAAAAAAGAACACTTGCATTATATTCTTATATCATTGGGAGAATTTTTGTGTCTTGTAAATATTTTATCATCTCAGTACCTTCATATTTTCTTCCTCTATTGTTTCTTTCTTCACACAATCATTACCTTGTAAATATGTATTTTCATTTCCTTCCATGTTTTATTTCAAAAAAATGTGCATTGCTTTTTCTATGTTGGTATTTTAACCCTCTTCTTCGCTCTCTTGGACATTATATTCCTATTGTCCCATAGCCAGAGAAAAACCCCTTAAAAAGAAGTCTTGATTCTTGTTCACTTTGGATAGGGATTGTAAGCTGGGAGCTCTTTTCAAACTCTAAGATTTTAACTTTTGGTTGGTGAAAGAGTTAACCTCCACAAATGAATTTTATCATCTTGAGAGGTGTGAGTTTTGGGTGTCCACATTTTTCCATTTCTAAATTTGAGCATGAAAAAATGAATTAGTTTTGGAACATTGTTTCTATAACAACTTTTGGTGGAATTCAAAATGGATGAGTGAAATAGTCTAAACCTCCCTTCATTGGAGAAAACAAAATTTTAATATCTGTTGGTGAGTAAAAATGATTTTGTCATGTTTTTATATTTGTTGCATATGAGGACATGCACAAAACTAAGTGTGGAGAAGTTGATATTATTAATATTTTCATGACTTATTATATTCCCTCTTTACTGATTTTATATGAAATGTGTATAATTTGTGTGAAATATTAATGTTTTAATATTAAGTATAATTTTTGAACATTTTTAAAAGTAGTCCAATTGAGTCAGTTTAGTGTTTTAATAATAAGTATCACTATACTGATCCATATTGTGTGGTTCTTGTTTTTTAGGATTCTCCTTTAAATATAAAACATTTCATTAGAAGGTACCATGAGCCAATTATTCCATTTGAAGGGTCATATGGTCCTCACAAACAAGACCAAAGAATCTGTGAACAAACTGGGCCATCCTTGAAGATTGATTTAATGGGTTCAATACAGAAGCCCAAAAACATTAACTATCTACCATAATTCGGGGGACACTACATGTCATCTTGGATAAAAATTTCAAGGCCCAAATCCAAGTACAATGGGCCCAAATAAAGCTTTGAAGTCCAGCCCACCATTCTGGCCGAGAATTAACATCAGTATAGTATGCATGCCATATCTCATGATGTAAGAATCAAATCGAGCTGAGATTTTGCAGTGTGAAATAGGAGATATAGGCGACAGAATATTTTGAATAAACCTTTCGGATTTGAAGGCATATTCATATACAAACACCCTTTCACATTATAGACTTCAAAAATACTGGATTGAAATGGACAGTTTAACTTTGTTTAATAAAACGGCCATAACTTTTGATCCTTAAGTCCAAATGACTCCAAATTTTGAGAGTAGTCGGCCAACATTATTTTATAAAACTTTGAAGAAGGAGATATTTGAATATTCGGCTGTATGAATAGCCAAATCGGTGATGGAAGTGGAGGGACATATTGGGAATTCAAACAGTCCACTCCTTGGGCTATAAATACTCTCCCCTTCTCTCCTTGAGAGGGGTTAGAATATCAGAAGAGAGGAGATAACATTGCCACGACCAAAGCTTTTACAAAGGCTTGGGAGGACCTGTCATACTAAAGTTTTCACTTGAGAGACCATTCCTCCTCTCTTTGTTTTCACTTAATTTCGTGTTCTTCATTTTTGTAATTTTGTAAGTCTCTTTCTTTGTAATTCTGTTTTAATGAAAGTTACTTCATCAATATCTCTTATTCTCATCCACCTTCTGTAGTTTAATATTTTTTTCTTAAAATAGTTTAAATTCAGTTGAATCCCCTTCCCTTATATTGCTTCCTCATTCAATTGAAAATCCGTTTTTAATTATCATCATCGTTCGTGTGTGTGTGTCGACGTACCACTCTTTTCTAATCCCTTTATTTTTCTTCTATTCTTAATTTATAATCATAATTATTATAACGAGAATATTAAACACCAAAATGGCTGAGTAAATATCTCATTGGGGTGAGTTATAATTTAGGGATGTTAAGTGATTGAGAGTATTTTCTCGATGAGTATTCGTTAATTTAACATTGTGTATGTTGGACAAAATTTGTCATGGATTAATGACATATTTTGTTTAGCATGTGGTTTCCATGGATTATTGGAACTTAAAATACACTACCATAAACATTTACTGGTTGAGATTAAAATCCTAATTAAGTTAAGGCTTGGATTAAAGCTTTAACACTTAGGAATTCTAATCGATGTCAACTTGTGAAGTGGGTGTTAATTTAAATGCAATATAAAGAAAAGCTCAAGGATATCACAAGGTTAACTCCCTAATAATAAACTCACCCCAATCTTTATAAATTTTTTGAATCAAACATCATCCATAAATTATTTCATAATCTTTGCAAACAAACCCCCCAATCAGAATACAATTAACTAAAAACAAACAACTATTTCAAAGTATCATCACCGAGGATTCGACCCGAGTGCTGCTATACACATTAGTAGAGCACCGGAACTTTGACCGGTCGATAGGCGACAATCGGCCGCGTGTTTCAATGAATAAAGTTAAATTTTATGAAACCATATAATATAAAATTATATATTATAAATTTTAATAAATAATTTCAAAAATATAATGTTGAATTTTAAACTCGTGGTCAACATTTTTAAATTTTTAATAAAAATTATATTTCAACTATTTTATTTAATTAACTATTACATGATGAAATTATGTTTATGAATTATTTAATTCTTAAATAAGTAATATTTAAATTATAATAATTAATTTTAATTCCTTATAATTTTTGAAATCTATAATTTTATCCCAATCAAAAATATTTTTTTCTTAAAAATAAATTTGTTCAGAAAATGAGTTTTTGCATGTTAGATGCACTTGTGTTAAAATTAATACATATAGGATTTTTATTTGTTAAATTATATTTCGTATTTAGAATAAAATTTTTAAAATTATGTAAGATGATCTAATATTATTTTTTTTGTTAATGCTAATTACTAAGGTTAAAAATAAATTTCCAAGATAAAAGTTAATTTGGGTAAAAGGTTAAAAGTAAAAAAATGTTAAATCATTCTTACATTGTACTAAAATTAAATTTTTAGAGATATTTAGACATTTTATTATCCCAAAACCCATATTTTTTCAAGTTTGATTGATTAACTCTTGAATGGTATAATGGAATTGTTCAAAAAATGACGTGTGTTTCAAAATGTTCTCGTTTCTGATATTATAAAAGAGTACTAATTCCACTCTTCAAAGATACTCTTCACCTTATAATTAAACCTTGAAAATATGAACTTTTAATATCTATAGAAATATAAAACAGAAAAATAATCCTCTTATCACTCATAGTTATGCTAAAACCTTCAATTTCATGAGGACTTCCAAAGAAGGATCAAGTCTCCAACATAAGTATTTTATCCTACAAATTTTTTTATTCTTAATATTACATTCAATTTATATTATACCATAATAGTATTAAGGCTTAATTAATATTATTATAGTGATAAATTTCCATATTTATCTTAAAAAATATATTTATTATTTTCCAAAAACTTATAAAAACAAAGAAATGTTAATCATGTATGTTTGCAGACTACTACCTCCACAAAGAATCAATTTTTATATTTCTCCTCATATATTTATTTATCCAAACATCCTAAAATATATTATAATATTATAAAAACATAAAAAATATCATTATTCTTATTTTATAATGATATTATGTAAAAATATACACCTACTTAAATATACTCGCCTATCGAGTTAAGGCGCATTCATGTTTGAGACGATTTAATAACCTATATGAATATTGATTTAAAATACAGTTATGAATAACTAGAGGAACATAAAAACTAATATTATTATATAATACTTATCAAATCATTTTCATTATATGTTTTTATAAATATTTGGTTACATATTTGAATTATTATTAATGTAACATTTTCATTCGCTAAAATTACTAAAATAAGCCATTATAATTTTTGTTTTCACATAAAATATCAAAAAAACTTATAGATTTAAATAAATAAAGTTTACCTCAAAATAATTTATATATTATTGAATCTTAAAATATATATCAATAATTACATTTTTATCAACTGATGAGTTATGATAGCGAAATAATTTAACCTGGCAAAACAATTAAAATTATTAACACCTGATGGTAATAATACGCTACAACTAATTAAAGTACTCATGATAAAGAATTATATTAAGGATTATAAAAGGTTAATATTTATTATAATGGTTATTAAATAGTTTATTATGTCATATATGTTTTTTACAGGAGTATATAGGGTCATCAACATTTCAAGGAAATAAGGTAAGAGATTTCATCTCAATTCCCTTCATTGAGAAATATTTAGTATTTATGAACCATTTACTTTTTAAATGGTGTTTATAATTCAGATTTTACATAAAATTTAATTATGATTTTTTATTCATTGTATGTTATTGTTTAATTCCATGTTTTTACTTTTAGGGGTTTTTATTGATTTTTACCACGGTTGTAAGGGTTTCTGTCTCAAATTTGAATCCCTTGAGACATGTTTAAGTTATACATAATTTTTCCTTTTAAATTTTGTAAATAATTATATATTACACTTTTGTATCATATTATTATTATATTTCCTTTTATGAAAAGTTCTATTTAATGTTACAACTCTCATGGGGTTTTCATTCAAAAGTTACAAAGCCTGTAAGGGGTTTTCGTGACTCAAATCCTTCCCTTGGGTCATAATTAATTCTCAATATCTTAACCCTTTTAATGTTTGATCATATTTATCCTACGATAATTTTATGTTTTATTTTCCCATAATTTTTCATGTAAATCATGTTGTAAAACAATTTCATATTCCTTGATAAATCTGTTGACTTGTGGAAATGAAATTTTGTAAAGAATAATTCTCATCTCTTTTAATTGTTTTACCTGAATATCTATATTTTTATTTCCCAATAATTCTCTCCATTCCCCTATGGATACTCAAATTGTTTTTATCTCCAATTATCCTAATATCCCCCTTTATTTTAAAGTAATTTTTTTGACATCATTTTAAAGATGTGGGTTTTCAATTAATTAATTATTAAATATTTAAAAGGATTTTCTTTTTAATGATCATATATTATTCCCTTATGCATCACATTTTTACATAAGATTTAACAAATTTAAAGATAACATTATTTTAATTTGTTTTCAAATAATTTTTTAAATATATTTCCACTTAATTTAATTTTTTTGGAATGTTACTTTAAAATCACGTCTTTTTTAAGATGATATTAAGTAAAACTTTTTAACAAAAATCATTTTTGGAATTTATATTTAATTTTAAATTAATTATTCTCTAAGATAGTAATGATTAATAAATCACATGATTAATTATATTTTTTTTGGTGATCATGATTTTTAAATAAAATAATCATGTTTTTATTTATGTGATACAATTTGGAAAAGTTATAAAACCCATATTTGTTATCATGGATTATTTATGATAAGATGAATGATTGATTTTAAGTGTGACTAATATGTATGGATAATTTTGGGTGGGGGATTATATCCCCCTATAGTGAAATTATTTTTGTTTTATATCTTATGAGATAATGATTTGTGGATATAGGTTTATTTTTTTACAAAACTAAAGGTGTACATAGTGGGATTTGTTCAGAAAATTAAATGGTTGACATACATATATTTGTTCAGAATGTTTTTATACTTATGTTTATAAAAATAAATCCCTAAAATGTGACTTATTATTATACTATTAAAAACGTTTATGAAACTGTGTTTTATTTTGTATTTCATTCATGTTCATTGTATGTTTCTAATCCTTGTTTTTTATAACCTTTCATTGGCCTTATATCCGTATTCAATTATGATTAATGATCAATCATGTTGTTTTCCACCTATTATATTATGATATTTTTTTATATTTATCCACTACTCATGTGTTCCCTTATACCTAATGTGTAACCATTAAGACTAATTGATATGGTTTCCTTACTAAGAAATTTAGATCACCCATTCTGGTTTTTCCATTATCTAGTTTCTATTATATTATTATGTCACGTGTGGTATCTAGAAAAGGGTCTATATGAGCATGTTTGTGGGTAAATTTTCACAATTATGGTAACATAATATGTTTATATATTTATTCTCTAAGACACTAAAACATTCAATCCTAAGTTTTTTTAAATTTTTTATAAAATGTACAAATTAAACCATGAAATCAATGTATTATTTATGTATATTTAGTTTAGGATTCCATAACATTAATTTGAAACTTCATGGAGAGGCTCATAATTTTCCACTCAATTCTTCACTCGTGCACTTCCAACACCTATATCTTATTTCTAGGAATATATACCACAACTTTACCCTTTCCCAAGTTACAATCCTTCTTGAAATCAGAATTCTAAAGGTACTTGGTGAATCACCTTCGGATAGAAAAATATCGATGAAAAAATAAATATCCCATTATCTAGTGGTTTTTAAAATTAAATAATATTTTACCAAAATGATGTTAATATAAAAAATTCAACATATAAACCATAACCATAAACTCTAAGTCATGGGCTGGGTATATGAATTCATGTAACCTAAAATTTCGGGAGCCGCTAATAACTATTTGATCATCTTGTATCAATACTCACCATTGAAAAATAATATTTTAATTACAGTATACTATATAACTATTAACTTTCTCTAGTTATTTAACGGTTTATATAGAAGTGAGTTTCCTCTTTACCACAAGAAATATGATCTCGAACTGATCACTCTACTCAATTTTAACCCATTTGTTGTTAAATTTCATCACTAGGAATAAAATATGGTAAAATTATTAAATAATCAACAACAATGTTCTTCTAAACAAAACAAAATTATGATATATAATTCATTAAAGGGTCATTATCATGATCATACCACCTGAACATTTATTATATCCATATAGTTCATGAATTTTGTTATCATATGACACAAGATCTATAAATCATTAATCGAAAAATAAATCATTGAGATCTTAGAAAAATAATAATTCACCTACTGTATACCTAATACTATCTTAAAATATATTACATACTATTTTTATATTAAACAATATAGAATAATGTTATCTATGAAAACCAACACAAATGAGTAAATGTATGGGTAATAATAATATTCATGTTTTCCCTGGATAACATATGTACAATATTTAAATTGAGTTTAATGACCATGAACATGAATAAGTCGTATCCTCTTCAGAAAAACCATCATTTAATCATTTATATCTTGTACTCCGAGCTCATGATAAAATTATTATCGATCGATTTAAGAGAACTATTAGGCTCCACTCAATTGATTAAATAATTAATCTATAAATTTATGTGGATACCTATTATTTACTATAATTTGGGTTATATTTTGGTAGTCCATAAATAATATCAAGACAAAATCACTCTTCTTGAAGTATAAAATTATAGTACCCCATGGAGAAATTCTTAGATTAATAAACCCTTTTATATAAAAAACCTAAAGTTGGATCCCCAATTCTATCAAGTAGGCTGACTCCATAAGATATAAATGTATCCACATGGGATTGGAAATAGATATTAAATCAATCATGAACTTAATATCTCTCTAAATAAAATTAAATTTCTCTGAATCCATCATAAACTATTTTACGGTATCATTCAAACATTAAAGGAAATAGATGCATTACTTTTCATCAACTGCTTCACAGATCACTCTAGAATTATGAGCTATAATGTCATAAGAAAATTAAAATAAATTTCCTATATAACCCACCAAATTATCTCAATCTCCAATAAAGGTATAATAATAACCCACTAGAGAAGAAAATTATATTAATATAACGATCTAATATGTTCAATCATTGAAATGATTTATCCAATTGATGCTAATTACCATATCAAAACCATAAAAATCATTCATGAAAAAGCCCATGAATTACCTCTATAAAATCAATATAATAGTTCATGTTGGGTACATCATAACCTACTTGAAAATAAATCCTAGAGGAGTATGAAATTTCAAAAATCCTACAATTCACATAAATAATACTCCAAAATCGACCAAAATATTATTATAAATAAAGGAATTTACTTCCACTATTTAAATTATTTACTTCCTTGACTATGAATGAGTAATTTTTCTCTTCCATGATTCTCACTCACCTTATGTATAAGACTCTAACATATAAAAGTGACTTAGGTATCCTATCTCAACACCAAGGAGACACCCCTTTGGTGTAATGGGGTAGTCATATTGGAAGTGTTCTATCCAATAAAACATTAAATAGTTCATGGAATTTATCTCTTGATAAGGAAGATGTGATATTATTACCTAAATTACCTACATATTACTTCCATGATACACCACATCAAGGCTTCACATCTTACCACTAATAGATCAACTACCCAAGTATCCCAAGAGAGACAATATACACAATCCTTTATGCTCACTAGAAATATTATATATAATAAGTAAATTTTGTAAAATACTTGAATAATATATCTAACCAAATAACCTCACCTATATTTGAATAGAGGGAAATAATTTTATATCTAAATTAAGGAAATTCTAATATGTCTCCCCAATATACGATGGTAAAAATCAAATAATATCTAAAAAAGTGACTCACTTAATCCTTTAATAAAATATTTCCCATCTACTATTATGTTTTTTCTACCATAAAATTCAAAAAAATGATATCATAATTATAAAGATAAGGGGAGGCCTCTACTAGCAAAGCATCATTCCACATGATCTAAATGAGGACAATCTATATCACCAAGATGAAACCTATAAGTTAACATTAGTTGTGTTCATCCAATTTTACTCTATGGTCATAATAGACTAAAATATATAAAAGATCTAATAAATCCAATATTTTAATTAGATAGTCCCCAATAAACCTAAAATATAGATTAGTATTATATCTAAAAGTATTTATAGATTTTTAACATCATGTCCTCACCCATATGGACTCCTCTTTCTATAACTTCAATACCCTATGTAGTCAAAATATATATGGATTATCAATATGAATTCTTAGGGATTCTAATTTATAAATATAAAATATTCCAACTTAATGCTCTACTAGATTCCAATAGAGTGGAATATTTCTGAAATTCAAATAGAACTACTAAGAAAATTTAAATATAAACCCTTCATATCAATCAAATTCAGAATAATATTGAAAACAATATTTTATTACTTGGATACTACACTCAACACATTCCATTATTAGTTATAACTCATTATCACTTGGCTCACACATATAAATGATGGTCCATTAATCTGTAGCACACATGTTTTCACCTAAAATAATAATAATATAATTGTATATTCTCATACAAACCCATTTAAATTATCATTCCCACATACCCTTTTCTAGGATTCTTTTCCACACTATAATTTTAAATCTACACCACAGTCATATCAATAAAATAATTATAAAAAAAAGTCACCCTTGGTTTCAATTAATTCATGTTTCACATCTAATAAATTTTATAAAAAATCATATAAATTATTATTTCAAATTTATGAGTTAAAATCATAATGAAAAATCAATTTCTATATCACACAATTTCACAATATTGTAATGTGAACTTATATCGCATGCATGTTTCATGTAAAAACACCTTTTTTATATTTCAGTACAAGATTCACTCAATAATTCCCAAATGATAATATCAAAAATTTTCATATTTTAAATATATATTAAATAAAATAAGTAACTACAGGTCTAACTCCAAGGAAACATTTACTTCCCCTATATAAGTGCTAACCAAGAACATTAATGACTTATATCTAATTTTATAAACAGAAAATATCCCTCAAACGTTTTTAAAAATCATAAGGAAAATAAAAAAATAAAATCTAATACAAATTTATAATTACCCTTACCTTGGACCATTCTATATGAACCAACCTAAAAGATTAAACATGGCATTTGACACTCCTCATATGTTAGAGGATATTGACTATCAGAGTCGTCTTAGTCTATAAAATAGGGAGACTATTGCATCAATATAATAGTTATCCAAAAATATTATTTCAATAAAACATAAACTATACATACAAATACAATATAGAATGATTATGATTAAAAATAATTTAAATGTAACATCAAAATAAAATATGTTAATGTAAAATATTTCATATAAACAACCATAATCAAAAGGATGATCACACATTGGGACGATAATTTAGTCTAAAATCTATAAAAAAAAATATAAAACGAGTTAAAATAAAAATTAATAAAGAAAAGTAGCAATAGTTTGAGAATATTGAAAATTGTAAAAATAGTTATAGTTATTGTATTGGGAAAATGTGAATTTGGATAAGTGAGTAGTTTTTATTTTTTATTTGTAACGTTTCATGATGTTTCAGATATATAGAGTGTTGGTTCTTTTTATTTATTGTAATTATCTACTTTAACAATATAAATTTTTTATTAATCCACATACATGTTTATATCTATCACTTCAAAATATTTATGGGAAAAATGGTGGACAAGAATCAAAATTATAAAAACTATTTCGTTTACATTGGTATAAAGTTACTATAATCATGAGTATTATTTGTTCTATACCTATTCATATTATATATATATATACTTTTTGATAACAAATATATTCCTAAAAATAAAGTGTAACTTTTTATGGGATAATTATGTGATTCATAGACAGAAAAATGACAACAATTGTCTTGTAAAAAGAGAATAATTTCCTAATTGGATAATATATTGCAAACTATTGATGTAATTTTAGATACGATGAATCATATATAATTTATATTTCCTTGAAAACTCATAGAAGGAATGTTTCTTTAGGCCCATATAATAACAACGAATTTTGAACACCTATTCATAAAATCTATAAATGGTTGGGTTTGCAATATCCATAGTGTGTAAAATCATTTTCAATACTCTTAGAAAGCTATTTTGGAACTTCATATGGATTATTGTAAAGGGAAACATCTCTTTTGGGAAAATAAACTACTCAACGATTGTATTTTTTGGGTTTATTTTTCCAAATTTATTTTTTAACCATGATTTAAATCATTAAAACTTTAAAAAATAATCATTGAATAATAATTTGATGTATATTATTAATAATATATCTTTATCAACATATGAGGATCATTTCACCGACATTGTTCAATTTTTCCAAACATTCTTGATTAAATATTATCATCACTCTAATTATTGTTTCTAAATAATGGATTGATGGGGATCAATTTCTTTAAGAAATCACATATTGTGTGATATCATCATTTAAGTATTGTGTATCAATAATGGGGCCATATTTACGAAATATAATATCAAGATAAGTAGGTGTCTTCACTTAATTTACAAGTTGATTCATCCATAATATTGGTATGGAAAATACTAAGTCTATTTTATCCCACAGATCATGGTCATGGTTCCAATAAAATTATTTTAAACTTATCCTGAACCTTTATGTTAGACCCATATATTTTGTCTAATTTTTTCATTCTTGGTTTGTGGGATCATGTTTTGATTCCATTTCCTATCATTTTCCTCTTATTTTATTTAGTTTTATCTAATGAGATATTTTTTGTACTCCAAAATATTTTTTCTTCTGGTATAATCCTACTAAAATTTATATGATTTAGATTTAGCTAAATGTTACCTCATTTAATGTATTGAAGGAATTAATAGAATCATTAAGAGTCTTGGGTATCCATTTCTATCTTAACCATCTATTTTTGTCCTTATATATTACAATAGTTATTCTATATTGGAATAGTGGAAGATGGGTGTGATAGAATACTATATCTTTAAATTTAATATTTAATATTGATATATCTTGTATCAATAGAATTATGGGGGTTTAACTTTTTTTTACAATATGGCTAGATTTTTATTATTTTATTCATAGAGAATTTGTGTGCATATACATACCTTATTACTAAAAAGAGGTACCTCTTTAATATCTATCTATTTGTAAAAAGAAATATTTTTTAATGATATAAATTTAAAAAAAATACATTCTTTGGGTTTATTTTATTATATATATATTTATTTCCCCTTAGGTTATGGTGTATATTATATGATCTTGTTTCTATCTCATTTAAAATCATTCATTGTTCTTGCTTACTTAGAGGAAAGGCAATGTCACATCAGAAACATTATTATCCTTCTAAAATGATGTTGTGGATATTGTTTTATTTAACTGGGTTAAATACCATTTAGTTTATTGTACGTGTTTTTAAATAATATTCTACATGACTAAATTTTGTATTCAAACCTAATTTCATTAGTCTCCATATTTTTAGGATTTTATATTGATTCATATGTTTGGGTAAAAAGGAGAATCTAATACACAATACTAAGGCTATTCCACTATACTATCATTATCTTCATTCCATGCTATAACATCTCAGTCTCTAGTCATTGGTACATTTACCAATCTTACTACTCTAATAATAAATCTCGTCTATCAATCAAGGTGAACAAGTAGGTTGTGATTATATAATTGAATATAAAATTTCAAAAAATTCCCAAAAATAATTTACAATATATATGATTGCATGAACAGAAAAATATTCAAAGTGGAAATACACATCACTTATCATACATATCGATCCATTTTGTTATTTCTAAAATTCTATGAAACTTGACCCTTTCTGATTCATCCTAAGACAGTGAATGACAACCATTTTGATCATAAACATACTATGAAGTAATAAAATTCTTTAACTGTACCCTACACATAAACTATTCCATGACGTGCCAACAAAAAATCTATCCCCATAGTCATAAAAAACACAAAAAAGTTCCAACACATGAGATGAACCCATAGTCATAAGACACACCATGAGGTGTTGAACCATGAGATAACCCTACAATTTAATGGAACACCACAAGGTTCCCAAAAATTGCCCAATTATACATTAATAATACTCACCACAATAAAAGAAATTTTTCTACTGTCATGGTCCAAAAACAAAAAAATATTCCCTTTGATAATTATCATAGCCTATGGCTATAGTTCAATAGATTGTGACTGCTAATGGTTCTCGAATAATACACATCCTACGACCATGATCGATAACCATAGACTTAAGGTGGTTGTGGCCTTAGTTACCAAACACTGTTTGTCAATTGTTTATGTCCATCTTCACCAAATTTAGTCATTTGGGGTCTACAGCTCTGGTCATTGACCATGATTGTATCCCTTGAAAATATGTTAAAAATATCCACCCAGTGAAGTTTGATATAATAATATTATATATATTTTCTGAAACCTCATTTCAATAAAAAATTATGCACATTATGTTTATATATATATATATATATAATTTTGTATATTTTTTTAATTATTATTGTTTTAGATTTATAATTATTATTCTTTTACAAAATAAAAAAATTGTTCTTATGGGTACTTATAACCATAATCCACATGTACTGTAGCTATAAATTGGGCCTATAGTGATAGTACACTTGTAATGTGGCCATAGGTTACCATTAAAACTTCTCATTCCATGGTATACATTGACTATGTCCATTTGTTTTCTATGTACATGGTCTCTATTTTCCATGTATAAATATTCATCCTACATCCATAATTTGTATGGATTTTGTGTTCCGGACACCTATAACCATAGTCCTACTAATCAAGGTTTTCGATTTATGGTTATCCTCACATTTTAAAATAGTTACAATAGGTGATGACACTTGATCCCAACTATATATCATAATCCACAAAGAATGTGATGAAAAAAGAGTCATCCCATTCGTTTTAATCCATGCCACAAGACACTGCTGCACTAAATATACCGTTAGACATACATTAACCTCAAAACGTATTATCCAGAAGCTACCTCCCTAGTCATCGCATCAAACCAAGCCACCTTTTTAGTATAGTTAAACATCTTCTGGTGACACCATTTCCTATAGGTAATTCTCAAACGACTTATGAATCACTATCAAACATGAAGTGAACCAATTTCTTACCCAATCACAGGTATCATAACTTAAGATGATATGTCACATATACAATAAGAAAACCCATGAGGTCTTACATAAAATTACACATACTTATACACCCTCATGTGATACTTACTTAATTCAGAATGCAATATATTAAGATATCATTATATTTTAGAGTTACTATGTTTTACATTACATCTGAGTTTTATCAGAAAACCCACTATTAGACCATGATTATTTTCATAGGTTAAACTAGGCCCCTTAGGATTCTATCACGTTCTCCCATACCAACATAACTATTACTAGACATCAAATGACATATGAATCAAATATAAAATGATAGATAATACTAGGAAGTACTTATGTCTAAATGGAATAAGTTCAATCATTTAAGATCATATGATTATTTATCCTCAATTGGCTGAAACCCATAAAAATTGATTTAGAATGGTACAACACCAAACAATTAAGATAACATATATTAGAGTGTCTTTAATGTTATTTATATAAATATATTATTAAGTCAATTTATGGGTCATGATTTTTACTCTAGATGAGATTTTGGGAGCTCAAAATAAGGAAAAGTAATAAGGGAAGGTTGTTATGGATCATGTTATTATCAATAGGAATGGAAGAAGGATTTTTAAAAGTATTTTGGAAATATTAATAGTATTTTATCCATGAAAATTGATTCCACCATATATCGAGTACCTGGTCACTACCACTGCTTAGTCAGTATCCCACCGACCACCCTAACCGAGGAAAATGATTATCTTCGTGAGATCCAATAATTTTTTCAGAACAATTAGAAGATCACCAGTCACCTAGAAACTTTTATTATATACCTGTTAATGAATAATGAAAATTTTTAATAACACTATCCATGAACACTAACTATGATATATCAAATTCAAAAAAATCCAAAATTTTAAAATATATATCCATATAAAATTATCAAAATAAAAAAAATAACTTCAGTATGTACATAAAAAAGTGTGATTATAGCATAGTGGTAGGAAATGTTTGTGAACACAAAAATATGAAATAAATAAACAAATAAAAATCAATACACATATATCCTATAAAATTATCATCAAATAATTAAATATTAAAAATAATTTTTTGGAATCAATGTTCCTACCAGGACATCATAAGACATGAACATACATATATCAAGAAGCGCTTATAAGAGTTAAAAAGTTATAATCAATTAATAGTAAACCTTCTCACTATCAAGGGAAATGAATATAATATGAAACATCCTAACATATAATGGAGATAGATATATTATATAACCAATTGGATAAAAATATAAATTAACATAATAAGAAACACTATTTCTATTTTTTGAAATAAACAGATAATTATGACCTAATTGAAATAAATAGTTTTTATCCCCAGTACTAAGATGAATTTACATGAATAGTTACAAGGTAACCCCTTAGTGAAATAAACATGACTAATAACCTACTCCCTTAAGAGTTCAGATTCATAGGAATTATATTTTTAATAACTATCCTCATATCTCATATTAATAAATGACGAATATTTGTAGCCACTTCACCCTTGAGAGAAATGAAAACAAAATTATATATACTATGAATCAATATCGTAGATCCTTATATCTATTATAATTAATAGAAATAATGTACTAAGGGTATGACCTAGAGGAAAAGGAATCCCTAATTCTAAATAAAGATCATGATCAAATCATTGAAGGTACTCTAATATTTGGTTGGGGTATTTATTACCGCAATGGAATTGTTTGGATAAAATGAGAATATGGTAAGTAATAGCATTAGTTGGGGTGTAACGTGTCATATTGGTGGATCCAGAATTGGGAGGGGGTGGTCGGAAAAGATGTTGGTCAGTGCGAATAGGCTCGAAGGATAGGTGGATACCGGTAGGCCTCTTGGATCAGGAAGCAGCACTATAAGGAATGTTAGAGATGGTGGGATGGTTGGAATAGATGAAGGATACATTCATTAGGGATGATCATAGAGTCAAGGGTGTTAGTGTGAACATGATTGGTGAATATACAGATAAATATTAGCTTCCTGGCTCAGGCGGAAACACTGAAGGCATGTGGGAAATGACAAGGGATGATTGTCGAATGACAGAAAAAAATGAGTTCACATAGGTGTAGTTATCCAAACAAGGATTTATGGAAAATACTCCTAGCTCACAGGGGTTCCAAATTTGAAAAAAACAAGTGAGTATGACATTTTCCATTAGGATCAAGCATCGTGCACTATGCACATGGCATTTCTAGTTGTGATGCTTTGTTAAATTTTGAGAATTTGGAAAAACTTATATATGTTGGATGGGTCTATTCTTGTTGTTTTTGATCTTTGGGTTCTCAGGGTGATGTAGAAGACCCAATATCCTCTTGGTCCTATAGACCATGTAAAAAGTCCCCCCTAAACATTTAAAAATGGGATTATCCATAATAATAAAAAATATGTATGTCCTTCGGGATATTGGATAATATGAAAAATCTATGTTAAAAAAAATAAATATAAAGGAATCAATAACTCATAAAAATATTATATTGGAATAAATCACATCTCTGTGTAAACATGATTGGCAGAAAAGTGGATGATGATGAGCTTCCTGGCTAAGGTGGAAACGCTTAAGGCATGCGGGCAACAAGAGTGGTTTCATGTCGGATGATGAAAAAAAGAGTTTCCACATGTGAAAAGATCTAAATCGGGATTAAGGGTAGATACATCTAGCTTATTAGGGGTTCTTGAATGGGACGAATGAGAGGGTATGTCATTTTCTATTGGGATCAGAAATTTTGCACTCTGCATGGGGCATTGATAGCTGTCCAGCCTTGTAAAATTTTGGGAGATTGAAAAAAATTATATATGGTGGGTGGGTATATTCTTATGATTTCTTATCTATGGGGCTCTTAGGGATATGTAGAGTAAAAAAATAGCCTCATGGAAATACATGCCATGTAAAAAGGGTTCCCCCTCAACCTTTAAAGGGCGATACAACATAATAATAAAAAATGCATATGTCCTTAAGGCTTTTAGGTAATAGGAAAAATCTATTTTGATTTTTATAAATAATATATAAGAATCAATAACTCATAATAACATTATATTGGAACAACTCACATCCTAGGAAATAAATAAATTAACTAGATAATGTTCTATTTCACATTAAAGGCCATGTAAAAAATATTTTTATGTATACATTATATTGATTTTATATTCCATTAAAAATTAAAATTGTCTGAACCAATAGATTTATAATATACACATCACATCACTTCAAAAAATAAGGGAACATATAATATTAATTCATATCCTTATACATATTGTTCACATAATTAAATTAATTTTTATAAAATATATAAAATTCATATGATGGTCAATTATATAAAATCAACTATCCAATGCATTATGAAAGAATAAATTAAATACAACCTTATAATGTAAAACAACTAGTAATTCACCTATAAAATTAAATATAATTATTCAACATTACAATTTATAAAATAAGAAAATTAATAGTTAATTAGAGAATATAATAATTTTTTACATTTAAATTAAAAGTACCATAAAATAAAAAATATGTAATTATTTTTTGTAATCAACAATGAAATAGATAAAATGGAAAACTGGAAAAGAAGATGATAAAATTTTAGTTTTTAAGCCATCTTATTTATGATTATCTTGTTTATGGTTTTTTCCATTAACAATGTCACTTGAAGTCGTAAGGTCCTAACCCATAGTAATGTTAGGTTGTACTAAACCTTCAGCATCAAAATATTGAAAAATGTATTTCTTAAAAGGTAGTCATATTAATAGAAAATAATAAATATTAATGTATACTAAAATATTAAAATCCAAAATCAAAATATTTTTCATGAAGTGAAAAATAAAAATAAAAAAGAGAACTTATTCATTGTTTTCAATGTAATAAATCTAGTAATTTCTAAAAAAATGGAAACTTACACATATCCTTTGAAATCACATAACATTTTCAATGGAGAGAGAAACATTAAAAAGTATAGTTAAAAATAGAAAAAATCACCCCATATAATGTAAATCATTTTTACATCATATTCAAGAGGACATCAATCGCTTAGATAGAAATAATTATGACTCACAATTGATGATGTTTTTTCACCATGAATAATTAATATTCATTTATTTATTTTTACAAATATATCATAACAAAAAATTATGATATAAAAAATATATTTCTCTATAATGTAACAAACAACAATGATTATAAAAGATGAAATTGGGATGTTAATGGTGTTGTTTCCATATTTCTTGGGCCCTCATATTATGGGGGTGTCTTTCAGACACATCGGGCTTCATCAAAGGATACTACTGAAGATGACCTTATTAGGGTTAATGGGATGGATACTCATGTGTTTGAAATATTTTCCACCTAATTTATTTATTTTACACATTGTTTTCCCAATTTAAAAAAAAATTATTTTTTTGTTTTGTAGATTTAGTCAATTTCTTGTAGGAATTCAAGTGAATGTAAGGTTGTGATAATGAAATTTGGAGGCATTTTATTGGTAGTAAGATTTATAATTTTGTAAAATTTATATATGAATATATTAGTATCATTTCAATTTAGTTTTCCTATTATAATTCTTTTACTTATAGTTTTCTATAATACCTAAAAATTTAATATATTTCACTATACTAATATTGTATTAAAATCCTACATGAATAGAAAAAAAATTTTATATATTTTATGTTATAATGTAATATACCAATACATTCATTTACAAATATTGTAATTCTATTCTCTGAAAAGTTCAGTCTAACACCCCAAGCTTCTACAGTACACTTCTTTTTGAATAATGTAATAGCGTGTGTTGTACGCAACATCGAGTTCTAACACACACCACAACCAATCAAACTAGCTGTTATGACTAGTAATACATACATTTTAAAATTTTAAAAATTTTATCTCTCAAAATGGACTTCATTTTTGGGTTCAGAGTATCGAATTTAGCCTAAGGTAAAATTTTGGTGCTTTTCGGATAACATTAATATTTTGATGAATAGTGAAAATTACTAAATTTTAATTAAAAACATCTTTTTTAATCAAAATAATTAATAGTGATAAATTATGAATTTGAGTGGTTTTAAAGTATATTTAGAATATATTTTTACCATTTAATACAATGTTGGTCATTGGACATAATTTTACAATTAAACCGAACATAAACAAGTATCAATCTTTTGATAGTTATTATATCTTTAAAACAAGCTTTTTGTTTTGACAGCGGGAATTAATTTTAAATTAATTTCTACCACTTTTGTGTTTTTAATTTTGAAAAATGGATTCCATATTTGGAAGAAGGATTTCTAAATTGTGTAAATAGGTTAATTTTATTTTTAGACATTTCGAATAATTATTTCGGTAAATATTTTATTTACCATGGTTAAAGGGTAAATCCGGTAAATAAGGGTTAAAAAATAATATTATAATAATACTAAATTATCCTAAAACGTGTCCTAACCTTATTGGTGGATACATGTATGACCATGGGCATCTTAGGGTCGATTTTGGGACCCCATGGATCCACTTGTAGGTGATAGGGACACTTTATTATAATTATGTTAAAATAAATACAAAAATGACATAAGTATATATCTTTTCGGAAAACAATTTTTACAAAGGGTTATATATGTTGGATTTTCGACTATAAATATTAATTAGAAAGATAAAATAATTTACTACATAATGATATTTTATTTATAATTTTTAGAAATTATGTAATTTAATTTATTTATGACACAATGATGATGCAGTATTTACCATAATGGTGAAAAATTAAAATAATTGATATTATAAATACCCAAATAAATTTAATTTGAGACTTTTTATGAATTAAACTAATTTAATAAATTAATATGACATGTTAGGAATGATTAAATAAACTTTTTTTGAATTAATAATTCTATTATGAGTTTTTAAAAAATCAACTATTAAATAATGTCAAAATTGACATAAAATAGTTTTTTTAAAACATATTATAGTATTAATTGATATTAAATTCTTAAAAATATATGGTTTGGCCAAGAGACTTATATCATTATAGGAGTATAATTAATGGATCACTTGGGGGTATCTTTGATATATATAGTAAGTTTATTAACCATATAATATAGAAATACAAAGAGACATTGTAAAAGTGAAACTAATTAACTAAGAGTTAATACTTAATGATAAGGTTAATATAGTAACCAAAACCTGTCTAAATCCTATTGTTTGAGTGGTTTTCGACCTATACCCACCTTAAACTCTAAATAATACACTTCGGAGCCATTAGAAGCTGAATATGAATTTATTATTAAATAATATTTTTAGATTTTCCAAAGGTGCCCCTCACCGCTCTTATAAAAGGGGACTCATACTTCTCATTAATTCACACCTTCAAAGCCTTTTGGTTCGGCAAAAACCTGCCCAAATACTATCTCAACATCCCTCACTTAATCATAGTGTCCCTACTTTAGTTAGAAAGCCACCCTAAGGATCCCTTTTTATCAAATAAAAAGGAAGAACCCGAAGAAGAGGTAATGATTTCACCACCCTTGTTCAGGTTCCTTTCATCTTCCACTTCTTCTTTATTTGTTATTACTATTATAAAATAATAACTCCAGTATATTATATATAATTTTATGTTATTATAAACATGGTAGAACCATATTTTAGTATTCTATCAATCCTTTTAATGACATGTCACCATACATGCATACGTACGACTTACCGTCTCCACGTCGTCGTGTAATTGTTATTCAAAACATTATTATTTGGATGGGTATAATAATGATTTTTAATTCATGTAAATAATAAATATAACATGATAATGATTTTTTATATATTATATAACCTCCAATTATATATTATTTTAATATCAAAAGAATGATATTGTCGCTCATGCGTACGTATAGACTACCATCTCCACGAACGCGATGAGATTCATTCTCCATCATATCCATTCATGTATAATTATCACTTGATGATTTAAAAAATGTTTAAGGACTTGATATAATTATAGATATGAATAATATACAACCTATCCATGACAAACATGTCTTATGTAACAAAACATATAAAAGAAAACGAGTAAGTTAACACCCAAAACGACGATAATACTAAGATATTATTAACAAAGAAATGTTAAAAGATCATATATGATAACATAATAATATATATGATTATTGTATAATTTAATAACAATTATTTCACCATTATACAGTATTTTAACCTACCCCAACCAAACAAAAGTACAAGGTAAGTGTTTATTTCGCAATCTCTTCATTATCCGAGGTTGTTTATACGTAATAATCTACTGGGATCTCTTTATCATCCACACCCATGTTTCTTAAAAATGTATTTCAAAACATTTTTAATATTTACAAGAATATGGGTTAAAGTCATTTATACCCTTGTTTGACTTTTTATAAGAGGTTTATAAAGGAATCTTTCCATCGTTTTCCAAACAAGGTGCTTTTTACCCTTTTCGACAGAATTAAGGTAAGAATGTTTTTTTAACTTATACGGTGGGTGCAGCTATTTTCCACCGTTACAATATCGTCGAAGCTTCCATTACAATTTTATAACAATATTTTCAAATAAAATGTTTAATTTTATAAATATATGACTCTTAAATGATTTCAAAATAGAAAGAGATATTTCTCTAAAAAGAGTTTTGATTTCATCTATGTAAACATCCTTTGATGGATTTTACGCTTATTTGAAGTTGATTTATTATGAAATAAAACTTATATATTGTATTAAATTTTTTGTGATATGTTTGACTGTGGAAGTGTTATTTTTATACCATTAAAGGTTTATGGATGAATTATTTACATTTCGTATGCTAGTTTTAATATGAATGTTTATGTTATGTTTAAAACTGTTCATATGAGGAATGCATTGGACTTAATATGTGAAGGGTGGAGCCTGCTATAGCTCCTCGATGCATTGGTAGGTCTCATGAGACAAACTAGTGTCTTGGAACAAGGCCTTGGCAAAATTTTATTTGTAGTCTTGGCACGAGGCCTTGACAATGTGGTTATGATAGTCTGGCATTATGCATTCCATCATTATGAATGTGGTTATTGATATTTCATGTGAATATTCGATTAGTAGAATATCCATGTGAATAAGTAAATGGAATTATTTAATTTTCTTTTTTTCCATACTATGTTGAAGTTCAAGTTTAAAAGGCTCTTGTTTTAGTTATGCATTTCCTTAAATTTTTATTCTTATTTATGAATGTTTCCGCTATATTGTTATCCATACTGGGCATTTGATCTCGCCCCTTTTCTATGATTTATTTTTCCCAGGATGTGAAGAAGTTATTTATGAATGACCTGCAGGGATAGTATGAGGGGATAAGAGTGTGGACTATGGAGACTATATTGTTGTATTTTTTATTTTTATGATGTAATGTAAAACATTATTAATGTATCTATTGTTTATAGGGCTACTAAACTAATCGGTCTTTTGAGACTTGATCTTTCTTGTGATCATGCCAATGTTATGTAAAAATGCACCGAATCTGGGTAACTGGGGTGTGGGCGTTACATTTGGTATCAGAGGAAGTTCAGTACAAACCTTGGAAGCTATATTTAGATAAACTATGATTAGAGCTCATAGATTTAAGATGGAATTTGAAGATTAATATAGAAGAACTTCCTAGAATATTGGTATTGTAGAGATCTTGTGAGTTTTCTGAGAAATACATCCCTGTCTCGATACGAGCAGGTAGAGGCAGCTCTGGCACAGATGTACCTAGGGGTAAAACCCAAAAAACACTACTTTGAGCTAGACTCGAACATGAACTGGTGCACGACAACCGGCCTACCTGCACTCTTGGGTACGACACTCCCGGGGTATATGCTTAGGATAACTCTCATTTTCTTTACAAATCATTATGAAGGGTTTATGAGTATATACTTCCTCAAAGAAATTTTTTTATGATTATGGATTATATCCACAAATAGTTCAATTAATGTAAAGTGTTTTATAAGTATGAAATTATGTATTTTGATTCATAAACTGATGTAGTTTATGCCATTGTTTAGAAATGGAGCCTACTAGAAGAAATAGAAACCGTATCAATGCACGCACTCCATGTAGGGATTTCCCTCCTGCTCAAGCTAATTATAGTGGAGCTGGTGATGCAACTGGTGCCGATCAGCTAATCACCATACTGGGACAACTCACTCAGGTTATGAATAATAACCTTACCTGTATGGAGCACCCTGATCCACAGTGTGTAGGATCAATGTTAGATCACTTCTTGAGGCAACAAACACCAATGTTCAATGGGAGTACAAATCCATTGGTATCTGAGCAATGGATAAGTTCCCTAGAGAAAATTTTTCAGGCTTTGGGATGTAGTGAAAGGGAAAAAGTTATCATGGCAGTTTACTTCCTCACTAGAGATGCTGATCAATGGTGTTCATTGATTCAAAACATGAAGGAAGATGATTAAGTATCAAATATGGAATGGAGGGAGTTCAAAGATATGTTTTTAGAAAAATACTTTCCTCATGACCATCGAGCATATATGGAAAGGAAATTTCTGAGTCTGAGACAAAAGGAGGATGAGAATGTCGCAAAGTATGAGGCTAACATTACAAGGTTAGAAAGGTATGCTAGAGATTATATACATAACCCAAGAAGTAAGGTTGATCATTTCTTTGATGGGTTAAAACCATTTCTCTGTCAAGCATTAGTCTCACAATCCTTCTCATCGTACGAAGACATTGTCTCATGTGCTTTCAAGACAGAAAATGAATTCTCTAAGTCTTATAACTTTAAAGCAAAGCAAGAGAAGAAGAGATCTGCTGATCAATCTAGGAATGGAAATAATGGGAAGAAGGGAAAAGTTGAATATCCATCCTGTAGTAAATGTGGGAAGAAACTCCCCGGTACTTGCTTAAAATGAACAAGAGTCTGTTACAAGTGTTGTGAAAAAGGCCACCAAGCTCGTGATTGCAAGGGGAAGAAGGAAGGTATCGATGTTCAGTGCTACAATTGTAGGGATAAGGGACATTATGAAAATGAATTTCCTAAGCGTCAGGGGAAATTACCTCATAAAAAGCCAATGGATAAAGGCCAAGCTTATGCTATCACTACTACTGAGGTAGAAGCTCCGAAAGATGTGGTGGCATGTAATTTAATGGTTTCCTCATGTTCATAAAATACATTATTTGATTATGGATCATCGTATTATTTCATATCTTCCTAGTTTGCTAAGAAAATTAGATATTTCCAATTTGATTTAAAAATGGATTTGTCAGTTAAAACTCCTAAGGGAAGTATCATTGCAACAAAGTTTTGTGAATTAGTCCCCATTAGAGAAAATAAATGTTCTTTATCCGCTGATCTCATCATCATAACTATGATTGAGTTTGATATAATCCTCGGTATGGATTGGATTTTGGACCATGATGCGAAGATTTATTGTAAGAATAAGGAGGTTACGATTTTTGATGATGATGATAAGGAACCCATTATCTTTAGAGCAGAATCATCACCACCTAATTCTTATCTAGATCCACCCCCAGTAGCTCAACTAAATTCAATTATTGGGGAGGAAGAGGATGAAAAGACTGTGGGTGAGGAAAGGAATATTCAAATAGAGGATGTACCCATTATGAAAGAATATTTATATGTGTTTCCGGAAGATTTACTTGGACATCTCCCAGAACGAGAAGTTGATTTTTCCATTGATTTAATTCCTGGATCAAGGCCTATATCGAAGACCCCTTATAGAATGGACAATGTATAATTAGTTGAAATAAATAAACAACTAGAGGAATTGAGTAATAAGGGATTTATTAGCCCTAGTTTTTCTCCATGGGGAGCCCCTGTTCTTTTTGTTAAAAAGAAAGATGGATCTATGAGGTTATGTATCGACTATAGGGAGATCAATGCTATAATAATAAAGAACAAGTATCCCCTACCTCACATTGATGATTTATTTGACCAACTGCATGGAGATCAATACTTTTCAAAGATTGGCATTCGATCTGGATGCCATCAGTTGTGTGTGAAGAAGGAAGACATTCTTAAGACAACATTTCGAACAAGGTACGGGCATTACGAGTTTACAGTAATGCCTTTTGGATTGACTAATGCACCCTCTGTATTCATGGACTGGATGAATAGAGTTTTTCAAGGAATATCTCGATGAATTTGTGGTGGTATTTATTGATGATATCTTGGTATACTAAAAAATCTACGAAGATCATGAAAATCACTTGCGCATTATCCTGAAGACTCTGAGAAGACATGAATTATATGGGAAGTTTAGCAAGTGTGAATTCTGGCTTCATGAAATTTCTTTTCTTGGACATATTGTCTCTAAAGATGGAATCTCTTTTGAACCTTCTAAGACGAAGGCAATCCAAGAATGGCCAGCACCTACGAGTATAACTGAGGTACGTAGTTTTATTGGTTTGGCAGGTTATTATCGATGTTTCTCCCAGAATTTTTCCCGGTTGGCTAACCCATTAACAAAGCCCACACTTAATGGGGTTAAATTTGATTGGACAAAAGATTTTAAAGAATGTTTCGAAGAACTGAAGAGAAGATTAGTCAATGCTCCTATATTGACTCTACCATCGGGGAATGATGGGTTCGTTATTTATAGTGATGCATCGAAGAATGGACTTGGTTGTGTCCTTATGCAGAATGATAGGGTTATTACCTATGCATCACGACAGTGGAAAATTCATGAAAAAAACTATCCTACTCATGATCTTGAGTTAGAAGCTGTGATCTTTGCTTTGAAGATATGGAGGTACTACCTCTATGGTGAAAAATGTGAGATTTATACTGATCACAAGAGTTTGAAGTATATTTTATCACAAAAAGAACTCAACATGAGGCAAAAAAGATGGCTTGAATTACTTAAGGATTATGATTTCATGATACACTACCACCCGGGGAAGGAAAACAAGGTGGAAAATGCTTTGATCAGAAAAGATCATTGAGTTTTGAACAATATGAGAATTGAAAGGGATCCAATTTTCATGGATCTAGTGAAGATGGACATGGGAATAAATAGGGAAGGTGAAACATCAATGCTTTTTCAAATGGTTGCCAAACCATCTTTACTAGAAATGATTAAGAGTTCTCAGACCAATGATGAAGAATTTCAAAAGAAGATTAAAGCTGTGAATGATGGGAGATTGAGAGACTTTGTGTATGAAGATGGAATTTTGAAATTTGGGAAGAGACTTTGTGTTCCCGATATACCTGATCTAAAAAGGGAATTGCTGGATGATGCTCATAGTTCCAATTTCTCTATACACCCTAGGAGAACCAAAATGTATAGATATTTGAAGGAACATTTTTGGTGGGACAACATGAAGAGGGAGATTGCTGATTTTTTGTCAAGATGTATTGTTTGTCAACAAGTGAAAGCTGGAAGGCAACATCCTGGTGGAGTATTGCAACATTTCCCATACCTGAGTGGAAATGGGATAATATCTCGATGGAATTTGTCATGGGAATACCAAAGACTCCACGAAAGAACAATAAAATATGGGTTATTTTTGATCATCTTACCAAGTTAGTACATTTTCATGATATAAGGGAAGATTTACCACTTGAACGACCAGAAAGAATATATATTAATGAAGTTGTGAGACTTCATGGAGTGCCACTATCGATTGTTTCTGACCGTGATCCCCATTTTACTTCAAGATTCTGGAAAAGTCTTCAGAAAGCCTTGGATACTGAACTTCATTTGAGAACTGCCTACCACCCTCAAACAGATGGATAATCAGAACGAACTATTCAAACCTTATAAGACCCGTTGAGATCCTGCTCACTTGACTTTCAGGGTATGTGGGATCAATATTTACCTCTAGTATAATTTTCTTATAACAATAGCTTCCATTCAAGTATTCATATGGCACCATATGAAGCGTTATATGGAAAGTGATGTCGCATACCAACCTGTTGGGATGACGTTGGTGAAAGAAAACTTGTAGGCCCAGAACTGGTGGAGAAAATGATGGAAAAAGTGAAGGTAATCCAAAACCTTATTAAAGCAGCTCAAAGTAGGTAGAAGAGCTATGAAGATAATCGAAGGAAGGATTTGGAATATCAAGTCAGTGATCATGTTTTCCTGAAGGTATCTCCATGGAAGGGAGTCATACGTTTTGCTGAGAAAGGTAAATTGAGTACCAGGTACATCGGACCTTTTGAAATTCTAGAATGAATTTAGGCTGTAGCTTACCGATTGGCAATGACTCCAAGTCTCTCCAAAGTTCACGATGTGTTCCACGTATCTCTGTTGAGGAACTACATGCCTGACCCAACGCATGTACTCACCTATGAGGAATTAGAACTGGAACCCGATCTATCTTATAGCGAAGAGCCCTTCAAGATTCTTGATACGAGAGAACAAGTACTGAGAACCCGGACGACTCGTCTGGTAAAAGTCTTCTGGAGAAACCATAAGATGGAAGAGGCAACGTGGGAAACCGAGGAACTTATGATGAAGAACCACCAGATTATTTTCATGCGGTAGAATTTTATAAATTTCGAGGAAAAAATTATTTGAAGGAGGGGAGAATGTAACACCCCAAGCTTCTACGGTACGCTTCTCTTTGAATAATGCAACAACGTGTGTTGTACGCAACATCGACTTCTATCACGCCCCACATCAATCAAACTAGCCATTATGAATAGTAATACATACTTTTTAAAGTTTTATAAATTTTATCTCTCAAAATGGACTTCTTTTTTGGATTAGGATTATCGACTTTATCCTAAGGTGAAATTTTGGTACTTTTTGGATAACTGTAATATTTTGATGAATAGTGAAAATTACTAACATTTAATTAAAAACAACTTTTTTGATCAAAATAATTAATAGTGATAAATTATGAATTTGTGTGGTTTTAAAGTATATTTAGAATATATTTTTACCATTTAATAAAATTTTGGTCATTGGACATAATTTCACAATTAAACCGAACATAAACAAGTATCAATCTTTTGATAGTTATTATATATTAAAAACACGCTTTTTGTTTTGACAGCGAGAATTAATTTTAATTTAATTTTTGCCACTTATGTGTTTTGAACTTGGAAAAATGGATACCATATTTTGAATCAGGATGTCCAAATTGTGTAAATAGGTAACTTTTATTTTGAGGCATTTTGAATAATAACTTTGGTAAATATTTTATTTACCATGGTTAAAGGGTAAATCCGGTAAATAAGGGTTAAAAAATAATATTTTAACAGTACTAAATTACCATAAAACATGTCCTAACTTTATTGGTGGAAACATTTCCGACCATGGGAATCTTTGGGTCGATTTTGGGACTCCATGGAGCCACTTGTAGGTGATAGGGACACTTTATTTTAATTAAGTTAAAATAAATACAAAAATGACATAAGCATATATCCTTTAGAAAATTTTTTTTTACAAAGGGTTATATATGTTATATTTTTGACTATAAATATTCATTAGAATGATAACACTATTTCCTATATAATGTTAATTTATTTATAATTTTTAGACATGATATAATGTAATTTATTTATGACACAATGATGATACTGTAATTACCATAATAGTGATAAATTAAAATAATTGATATTATAAATACGCAAATAAATATAATTTGAGACTTTTTATGAATTAAACCAATTTTATAGGTTAATATGATATGTTAGGAATGCTTTAATTAACTTCTTTATAAGTAATAATTCTGTTATGAGTTTTAAAAAAATCAACTATTGAATAGTGTCAAAATTGACATAAAAGAGTTTTTAAAACAAATATTATATTATTAATTGATATTAAATTCCTAAAAATCTAAGGTTCGGCCAAGAGACTTATATGATGATATTAGTATCATTAATGGATCACTTGGGGGTCTCTTGGAAATATATAGTAAGTTCATTAACCATATAATATAAAAATACAAAGAGACATTGTAAAAGTGAAACTAATTAACTAAGAGTTAATACTTAAAGATAAAGATAATATAGACACCCAAACCTGTCTAAATCCTATTGGTTGAGTGGTTTTAGACCTATACCCACCTTATCCTTTAAATAATCCACTTTTGTGCCATTAGAAACCGAATATGAATTTATTATAAAATAATATTTCAAGCTTTTCCAAAGGTTCCCCTCACCCCTCTTATAAAAGGGCACTCCTCCTTCTCATTAATTCACACCTTCATAGCCTTTGAGGTCGGCCAAAACCTCCCCAAATACTCTCTAAAATTCCCTAAATTAATCCTAGAGGCCTTAATTTAGTCATAAACCCTACCTAAGGAGCCCTTTTGATCAAATCAAAAGGAAGAACCCGAAGAAGAGGTAATGATTTCACCACCCCTTTTCAAGTTCCTTTCTTCTTCCACTTGTTCTTTATTTGTTATTACCATTATAAAATAATAACTCCAATATATTATATATACATTTATTTTATTATAAACATGGTACAACCATATTTCAGTATTCTATCTCTCTTTTGAAAGACATGTCACCATACGTGCATACGTACGGCTTACCGTCTCCACGTCGTGGTGTAATTGTTATTCAAAACATTATTATTTGGATGGGTATAATAATGATTTGTAATTCATGTAAATAATAAATATAACATGATAATGATTCTGTATATATTATATACCATCCAATTATATATTATTTTAATATCAAAAGAATGATATTGTCACTCGTGCGTACGTACGGACTACCGTCTCCACGAACGCGATGAGATTCATTCTCCATCGTATCCATTAAAGTATAATTATCACTTGATGATTTAAAAATAATGTTTAAGGAATTGATATAATTATGGATATGAATAATATACAACCAATCCCTGAAGAACATGGCTTATGTAACAAAACATATAAAAGAAAATGAGTAAGTTAACACCCGAAATGACGATAATACTAAGATATTATTAACAAAGAAATGTTAAAATATCATAACATAATAATATATATGATTATTTTATAATTTAATAACAATTATTTCACCATTATACAGGAGTTTAACCTACCCCAACCAAGGAAAAGAACAAGGTAAGGGTTTATTTTGCAATCTCTTCATTATCCGAGGTTGTTTATACATAATAATCTACTGGAATCTCTTTATCATCCACATCCATGTTTCTTAAAAATGCATTTCAAAACATTTTTACTATTTAAAATAATATGGGTTAAATTCATTGATACCCTTGTTTGACTTTCTATAAGAGGTTTATAAAGTAATCATTCCCTCATTTTCCAAACAAGGTGCTTTTCAACCATTTCGACAGAATTAAGGTATGAATGTTTTTTTAACTTATATGGTAGGTGAATCTATTTTCCACCATTATAAAACCGTCTAAGCTTCCCTTACAAGCTTATAACAATATTTTCAAAGAAAATGTTTTATTTTATAAATATATGTCTCTTAAATGATTTCAAAATAGAAATATATATTTCTCTAAAAAGAGTTTTGATTTTATCTATGTCAACGTCCTTTAATGGATTTTACGCTTATTTGAAGTTGATTTATTATGAAACAAGAATTATATATTGTATTGAAGGTTTTTTTGATATTTATGACTGTGGATTTGTTATTTTTATACCATTCAAGGTTTATGGATGAAGTATTTACTTTTCGTATGCCAGTTTTAATACAAATGTTTATGTTATGTTTAAACCTGTTCATATGAGGAATGCATTGGACATAATATGTGACAGATGGAGCCCTCTATAGCTACTAGATGCATCGGTAGGTCTCACGAGACAAACTAGTGTCTTGGAATAAGGACTTGGCAAAATCTTATTTGTATTCTTGGCACGAGGCCTTGGCTATGTGGTTATGATAGTCTGGAATTATGCATTCCATCATTATGAAAGTGGTTATTGATATTGCATGTGAATATTAGATCAGTAGAATATCTATGTGAATAAGTAAATGGCATTATTTCATTTTATTATTTTTCAATACTATGTTGAAGTTCAAGTTTAAAAGGTTTTTGTTTTAGTTATACATTTCCTTAAATGTTTATTCTTATTTATGAAAGTTTCCACCATATTGTAATCCTTACTGGGCATTTGAGCTCACCCATTTTCTATGTTTTATTTATCCCAGTATGTGAAGAATTAATTTATGAATGACCTACAGGGATAGTATGAGGGGATAAGAGTGTGGAATATGGAGACTATATTGTTTTAGTTTTCATTTTTATGATGTAATGTAAAAATTTATTAATGTATCTAGTATTTCCAAGGCTACTAAACTAATCGGTCTTTTGAGACTTGATATTTCTTGAGATCATGCCAATGTTATGTAATAATGCACCGACTCTGGGTAACTGGGGTCGGGGCATTACATTCAGGATCCATGAAATCATGGTCCTAAAATTTATTAATAAAAATAAATAGTTGGAAGAGATCAAAGAGTAAAAGGGGGTTTACAAAGATACGAATGAATCTCACCCCATATGTATGCATTCATAAAATTTTTACAAAAGTCCAGTATACTAAAGGACCACATAGAGCTCATTTTTATATTTTTTTTGAAAGGGAATCCACAAATTGATTAGCTTCCTTGTATACATGTGAGACAACCAGGTTGAGGTGGTTAGCAGCCCAAAGACATTCAATCCATTGAGGGAGCACCTTTTATGGTATATTTCAGGATCTAACATTCATGGCTTCAATAACAAGTCTTTGAGAATGATTAAATATAGGGGTGCCTCCAATTATGATAGAAAACATATTTGATATAAAATACCATGGCTAGTAATTCAACATTATAAGCTCTCTGAAGTCCAATGTAGCAGTAAAAGTATCCTTTGATGATGCCTGATGTGTCTGAAAGAAACCCACACAGTATGAGGGCCCTAGAAATATGGAATCAGCAGCATTAACAATCCCCTTAATCAAATAAGAGATTAGAGGGATCCACCAAATGGATTTTTCCACCACATGTGAGTGGTGAGCCAATGTAACTACTGAAGATGGCCTTATTAGGGTTAATGGGATGGCCACATGCATTCCATCCAACCTCAAATATGATGCTTATGTTTTTCACCTTAATAATTTTTTCTATTTCTATCATTATACGATGATATTATTTTTCCTAGGATACTAGTTTTTCACCACCTACCATTTTCTCATATTCAACATCATCAATATGTTTTTCCTATGTATTGGTAGCATCGACATGTGTTGAAAGTTTTTGTTTCTCTATATTTGATTCACTATCATGTTGAGAAACCCATTGTTCCTCAATATTGGTAGAATCGACATTTTCAAAAGTAATTATCTGAAAAAGTGGTTGAAATTTTAATTTAGATTACTAAAATTCAGTAGTTAAAATATAATAATATTAGGTAACATGATGTATATTACAAAAAATATAACATTATTATTGAGATGTATTTTTTAAAGGTTGAGAGGATTAAACAACTCCATCATTTATCCAAATCCCTTAATTGTGGTCTCCTTTGAAATAAAATGTTGTGTATTCATTGGGACTACTGTGTAATTATTAAAACTTCACAATGGAAGGTTTATCCTCAGTTGAATTAGCATCTGATCCTTCGTTGGTTTTGGATCATAACTAAAAAATTGACCACTTTCGATTTGTGGGATCTGAAACATAAAATACTTGTATTGACAGTAATTCCATTATAAATGGTTCATCTTTGTACAATTCTTCAATGAAATCCACTTTCACAAATCCCAATTCATCTATTTTAATATCACTACTTTTTTCAACCCACTTTTATATATAAAATGGCTCTTGTAATGTTGTAAAATTCCACTCCCATATTTGTTTAATGATGAAAAATTATGACATATTTCCATAATTTTTATTTCTATATTTTTTACCACATACATGAATCACTTCATCCATAAGTTTCACTCCACTACTTTTCATGGTACTATTTTTTCATGTTAATTTTTATAGAATGCATTACCATCAATTTGATAACCATTATAAGATAATACATGCACACTTGGTCCTCTGCCTAGCCATTGAAGTCATTATGAAATTGAATCTGAATTTTAAACTGAATACTTAAAAATAGAGTATTGAAATCATCCTATAAACTATTGATTTTGTGTATTTCATATCCAACGTTCATACCTTGATGAATAAAAATTATTAATAATTTCTTTGTGGGTTTTTATATATGGTTAAACCTCTAATCTGTTATACAGAACATAAATGTGGGCATTCTTTTGATCTATAATAGTGATTGTGAAAAAATATATTAGGAAAATTCCTATAACCAAAATATACCAGATGGGATGTGATTTCAGTAGACTAATTCTTTTCGCAGCATAAAACAAGTCATTACAAAAATCAATAACATCCTCAAAAATATATTTCTCTATAAAAGAACCTTTTGGAAAACTTTGATTTTTTAAAATACCCTTTCATAATATTAATTTAACATTCAATGGGGGTACATACATCTATAATATATAGGAAAACATAGTTTAATCACCCTTACTAAGTGACCCATCATGCAAACCATCATATCAAATAACTTTCATGGAAATAAAATCATAAATTCACATAATATGATCACAATTTCTTTTTTCTATAGTTGACAATTTCAATGGGTCTATAACTTTGTTGCATATAGTTATAAAATATTAACAAATATTGGTTAATGTATGATAAAAATTATTGGAATAAATGAATCATAAACCTATAGACATTATATCTTGTATCAAAACATGATATTCATGTGATTTCAGACCCTTTGAATTTGAATCATTTATTGACAAGATATTCTTGATATTCAATAAATACACCTATAGAACCTTTAAATCATTCAAGAAGATAAAAACATGATATCACTTTTATCTGAAAAGAGTGTAAGAAGCTAGAGGAAGAAAATTCCACTCCCTACTACAAAATATGCCTTTAAGAGTACTGGTATTTATCAGTGCTAGCAAAAAGTGATGATAAATTGAATCTTTATCAGCACTAAAGAAAGCGCTAATAAATTTAACCCTTTATCCGTGCTTTTTTTAGAATTGATAAAGGAACATTTTATCAGCACTTTTTTAGCACTTATCAATGGTACCCTTTATCAGTGTTTTTAGCACTTTTGAAGGGTACCTTTTATCAGTGCTTTATTTTTATCTCTAATAAAGGATACCATTTACATGCACTTTATTTTTAGCACTCATAAAGGGAAATTATTATCAGAGTTATATTTTTAGCACTCATAATGGAATAATTTATCCTTATTTTTTGCACTTATAAAGGTAAAAATAAATAAAAATAAATAATTAAGTAAAGAAATAATAAAAATTATTTTATTAAAAAAATATTTTAGATTTTATTAATTAAATAATTAATGATAAAAATGAATAAAGTGATTATAGTACATATAAATTATAAATGCTAATGAATATTATGTATTAAATATATAGATATATAAAAAAAGAAAATTTTAAAAATAAAAATTAAAAATAAGTAAATTGAGGAAAATAATTTTTTTAAAATTAGATAATTATTGATAATGATAAAAAATTGTATATATTAAATATATTTTTGAGTGTTTGTGTGTATTAATTTATTTAAATATGATTTGTGTATTACAAAATATTAATTCACTTGACATTAAATTGTCATATATTTAGTGAATTATGGGTTATAATTAAAAATTAATATGAATTAAAAATAGTGACTAATTACAAGGAGTAATGGACATATAATCAAATGCCCATTGATTATTCAATATAACATAGATAAAATTTGTGTTATATAGACTGCAGTAAAGGGAAATGGTGACGAATGTGCAGTAGTGGTGAATGATGTCTTTTGGGTTCTCTGGGTGGCAAGGAACTCCAAGAGGAATGGTAGTTAAATATTGTGACTTGGGGTGAAGGTGAATTTGTTGGTTCTCAAGGATGGAACTTCAGATGCTCAGGGGTTGGAGCAATATCTCTGGACTATTTTTTCGGCTGCTTCAAGTTTCCGGGAGGGGTCCCACAAGGGTATGTCTTTCTCATCCGGGTTGTTGGATCGGGTCGAAGGCCCCTAGTTAGAGGTTGAAGCTGAATGATGACAACTCTTGCACCTAGGGCATCATGCGAGGAGGATATTTGGTTCGTGATAGTAGTGTCTCGGTCCATCTCGACTGCAGCATCTACCTTGCATCTAGAAATTTGGTTGGTGCTGAATCGAGGAATCTTCATTGTGGTATCATTTTGGGCGACATTTATGGCCTTAAGCTTAACTATGTGGAGATAGATTATGTGGTCCTTAATGTCCTCTTAATCAATGACAAGGTTCCACCCTAGGACATTGCTTACATCCTTAAGGATTATAGAGATTGGATTGGTGATGGTGTGTAGATAAGGCATACCTTTAGGGAAGGAAACCATTCGACGGATGTTATGGCCAGTTGTGTGAAGTCGGAGGCCACCTTTATTCTTTTTCATAATTTTCATTTTCTCCCCCCCCCTCTAATAATGGTTTTGTTTGTGGTGAGGACTTAGGCTCTATCACTTTCACCTCTGTAATTGTTCTTGTGATTTTGATCTATTATAAATAAAAGGGGGAATTCAAGGGGGGGGGGATTTCAAATATACATAATTAATATATATCTATATATAATTCACACACAAAAAACTTATCCATTTTTTCAATATTATTAATGGGAACTTATTTTTAATTAATCAATTTCACTCATTTTTAATATGCATTGACTGAAAATTACATAATCATTAATCATGTTAAAAACATATTTGTAAAAAATATTTATCAATAAATATATTTATAAATGTACATTTACTATATTTATACAAGTATATATTTATAATTATAAATAAGTAAAAATATTTTTTAAAAGTATTTAAATAATTATAAATAAATAATTATATAAATTTAAATATTTATTAAATTTATAATAAATTTACTTAAATAATTAATATATTTACTATATATATATATATTTATTAAAAATATATATAATTATATAAATATATATATATAATGATATAAATATTATTTTTTAAAAATATTTATATAATTATAAATAAATAATTATATATTTAAATAAAATATAAAATTATAATAAATATATTTAAATAAGGAATATATTTACTATATTTAAATATATATATATATATATATATTAAGTATATATATATTAAAAAAATATTCATAATTATATTTATAACTCCTTTATCAACACTTAAGTAATAGACACTGATAAAAGGCATATTTATATATTCTTATTACTTAATCACTGATAAAAGTGCGTTAATTTACTTAAAAAACCCTAACTAGTTGTGAACCTATCGTGATATTATAAGAATTACATGGAATTCACTCACTATCGGTGCTCCTCCTTGGTGAATCGAAGCTCAAATCACACATAACCACTCGACTTCCTCCAATTGCTCGGACATCATTTAATATCTGGTGTTCACTTGTAGTTAGGTTTTTTGAAGAAAACATCGATATTTGTATATGGGGGTATCATATTTTCTTTAACCTAGCATTTTAGGCATGGTTTTTCCTTTATAGGTTCTGATTTTTTTATTTATAATTTTTTTTTCATTTCTTCTTTGACAATGTCATCAACTATTTTGTGTCCAGTCATTTTATACTATTTTACTTTTAGATTATGGGAAAAACTCTGTTAATGATTAATTTTTTTCTTGACTACCAATTTGGATATCCTGTTTTGATTTTTTGAATTTTTTTTTGGAATCAATTCCCTTCACTGTCTATATCTGTACCCTATCTTTCTCTGCAAGATTAAAATTTTCATTGTTTTAAAATTTTAGAGAATCACCTCTGGTCTACAGATAAACTAATTAAATAAATATTTATGTCACTGTATAAATAGTAGAGGTTTTGGATATAAACCTTTAAGTGAATGAGTAGATTGATTTAGAAAACTAATTCTCACTTTGGGGATGGTGTGAAGTAACAAAAAAAATATGATTTTATGAAATTCATGTAAGGGAATTTATTTATTTAAATTAAATTTTAATATTTTTGTGTAAGGGTATTTATTTAAAAATTTAATTTATCGGAATTGTGTTGTTTTAGTTTATGATAAATCTTTGTAAGAGTGATACCATATTTATTTATTTTCAAAATCTCTCTATTTTCAAAATTAGTATGGGGTGTATTTATTTTACTATATTGTTATATTCTTCCATCAGGGTAACACATATTTTTATCAATATAAGTTTATTTTATAATGATATATATGAATATATATATTCAAATATATATATTTCTAACTATTTATATGTGTTTTTAGAACTTATAATGTAAGGGTGGTTTTATAATTATTTATTCAAAAATTATGGTTTTGTTTAACCAAATTAAAAAGGTATTGTATTTATTTTAACTAAAAATTATGTTTACATGTTCATTTGTTTTAAAATTATGAATATTATAAATTCCATGGTATATATACATGTTTAAATGTGTATGGAATAGACGATGTAATGTTTTGTTTTTTTTCTCCCATGTTTGTGATATATATTGTTGTTGTGTATCATTTCTTTATGCCAACTTCTTTATGGACCTCCCTTGAATCTCAGGGATTGGTAAATGTGTATTAGATGACCTCCCTATAATCCTTCATATGAGAATATCTACTGTGATGACCTCCCTAGAATCCTTGGGGTGGGTTGGTGTGGTGATATGACTCCCCAAGAGTCTTGAGATGTTTTCAAATATTTAATATACTATTAATTTTAAATGTAATAATTCCTTAGGTTGCAACATCACTCTTCCAAAAAAATTGGATTGATGTTATAAAATTATATGTATTAGAAATTATTTTTAGGTATAAATAATTTTAGGTCTACATGTATGGGTTCCACCCCTAATAATGCATGATTACTATTCATGTATTTAAAATAACTATTTATTTATAAAAATATTTTATCAATAAAATTTTAGATCTTCTAATTGATTGAATGACAGTTTATTATTTTTCTTTATCATATCTGGGTTTCTTATTACTACTTAATTTCTTATATTATTTTTTCATTTGTTTTGGGGACTCACGAAATACTTGATGTGTTTCAAAAAACAGTTATTATTTCATTTTTGTTCTTGAGACTCATCCCCATCACTTTTATAGACATCTATTATCCTCATCAAATTCATCTATTGAATAGTCATTATTGTGATATATTGCTTGAAAATCACCCCAAATATTTTATGTTGATTGTACTACTCATAGCATTAGTCATCCCATGGATGACTACTTCATAGATTATTTCAAGACACATAGGTTCATGTCCACAAGAGATGAATGATGATTCAAAAAAAAAATGCAATGATAAATATCTAGGAGATGAGTTAGAGAGGATCAATTGTCTATAACTTTCACCATTCATTGTATTCATAGGATATCACCCGCTATAGTGGATTAATTGTTTTCTTAAATTCAATTACCCATTTTCTTCAACATACCAATTTTTTAAATCAACTATTCAGTTTCCATTATTAGAATTGTCTAAAACTGTCACCTTTGATAATGAATATATTTTATTTATTTATTTATTAATGTATTGTAAAAAATTAATCTTTCATGAACCCAATAGGATGTATATGAATAAAAAATGGATTCATGCTAATCTTTTGACAAAAGAGTACAAAGATAGAGTTAAAGAGACCATCATGTTTGTAAGAGAGCATGAATAAGACCCTTATCAAATCCTATATCTATGTTTACACTGTTATTACTTACGAAAAATTAGTTTGGAAGAGTTGGAATAATATCTGATTTGTCATAGAATAGATCAAATATATAAATATTGGACTAAACATGGGGGAAATATGAATGTGGAAACTGATTGGAATGATACTATGGTTTATATATCATTTAATATAAATAGTAGTGTAAATGGTGGTGGAGATTGCATGGATGAAATGATAAAGGAAATTGAAGACAACCTTCATGATTATCCAAAATTGTTTTAGGAGTTAAAATGGTTTTCCCAAAAACCATTGTATACTTGTTGTAAAAAATACACAACATTTGCAGTTGTATTGAAGTTATAAAATTTAAAAGATAGCAACGGATAGAGTAACACCATCATTACAAAACTACTTGGTCTACATAATGATATGATACCTAAAGAAAATGAGACACCATGCCAAACATATGATTCTAAATTAATGTTACATTAAATGGAAATTATATCTAAAAAAATTCAAGCTTTCCAAAGTGATTCTATATTTTTTTTGAAAGGACCATGAATCACTCATAAAATTCCCTAGGTGTGGCCCAAATCAGTACAATAAAAATAAATCATGTACTTCAAAATTTTATGAAAATTTCGTATCATTACATGGTTTAGAATACTATATAGATGTCAGGAAACTATGTGGAAATTGACATGGCATGAAAATAAAATAATTAAATATGGGAACCTACGTCATCCAACAGATTCTACTCAGTGGAATAAAATTGATTATGAGTATCTTAAAATGGGAAATGAGTTGACAAAATTTTATCCAAAATTATCTACTGATAGAATAAATCATTTTGGTATATAGATTAGTACTCATAGTACTTGTCCTTTTATGTTGGTAAATTATAACTTTCTACCATGGTTATGCATGAATCACAAATATATTTTGTTGTCTCTATTTATATATAGACCAAAGAAACCCAATAATGATATTGAATTCTATTTGGATCCATTGATAAAAGATCTGAAATCTATGTGGGATATTGGTGTTAAAATGTATAATGATCATAGAAGTGAAGAATTCTCATTGAGGTCCATGTTGTACTGAATGATAAATGACTTCCCCATTTAGGGAAATTTATTACTAGATAAAATTAAAGGAATGTTGGGGTTTACCATTTGGAAAATACACACATACTCAGTTTTGATGAAACATTCCTCAAAGACTGTATTTTTAGGACATTAGAAATTTTTACCTCAATGAAATAAATACTAATACAGATGAAAGTATTCAATGAGAATATTGGACAATGTACAACACTATCTCTAGTAATGGGACATCAAAAATACAATAAGGTAAAAGATATTAACACTATTTTCAGTAAGTCATTTTGGAAAAACCTTACAAAATCAGCACTACTACAAATGTGGCCTTTATCAGCACTAGAAAAGGTCATTAACAGTGCTAAAAAAGTTTACTTAATCGAGTCAAAGATAATGGGCGTTCCACTTTATCAGTGCTCCCAAAAGTGATGATAAAGTCACCTTTTATCAACGCTAAAAAATGCACTGATAAAAGGGGTCTTTTATTAGTGCTAAAAAAGCACTGATAAAAGTTTAAAAATCATTAAAAAAAAAGAAAAAAATATTTTTGCAATTCGGGGAGGCTTCAACAGCGCCCCACCCCCCTTTAACAGTACCCTGACCACCACACCACACGCCCCCCAGCTACCACCCTCACCCATACCCTTTAACAGCGCCACCACCACCCTTTAACAATGCTTTCTATTATTCATCCCACGTGCATGACCTACCTCCCCTGGATTCAAACTCAGGACATGTTGCCTGCGCACCCTAAGCCTTTAACACTCCACCATATTGTTTTACTATTCATTTATTAATATATCTATTTATTTATATATATATATTGTTATATTTACATGTATATTAATATAAATATATATACATATGTTAACATATATATATTTATCATAATATAAATATTTAGTTATATTAATATATATATATAGTTATATTAATATATATAGATATAGTTATATTAATATATTTATATATCTGTAAATATATATATATATATATATTAATATATATATATATATTCATATATTAATATATATAGTTACATTTATATATTAATATATTTATTCATTTATTATTATATATTTATAAGATCAGTTTTGAATGCATTTATAAAATATTATTTTTATGTGTGTTTATAAATAAATAAATACATATATACTGCACACACACATATATTATATGTATATTTATATGTATAATTATACATATTTATATATATTAACAAATATTATATATTAACATGTATATACATATGTTTAGAATATATAGATAATATATATCAGTTTTTCAATACAGAAACTCAAATATATATATATATATATATATACACATGAAAACCTTATATGGGTAAAAAATAGAGAAACCCTCAACACAAGTAAAAATAGTCAGAAAGTAAAATAATCCTTAAACATAAGGCAAAAATGAAATTTTTTTATCTGAGAGTCCATTCTAGATCCGTGACTAGTAAAATCAAAGATAATCAAATGATATTTGATTTGACAGGTGGTAGAGGTCGAATGGACATGTAGATCATAAGTTACAACTATTTGAAAAAAATAGCAGACAAGACAAAGGTGCCTGAAATGGGGGCTTGAAAAACCTGACAAACCGCAATCACAGAAACATGCAGTATATCTGGTCTAGGTGTCCATTTTGGCTCAGTGAATAGTCAAACCAAAGCTCATGGAACAAACTATGATATAATAGGTTTCATAGGCCAAACAGACACAAGCATCGAGAGTTATGACTATTTTAAGAAAAAATTGACAGGGGTCCAGATGCGGAAACTATGTTTTGGAGGAATTATATTGGTTTTTTGGATATTTTTTAGGACCAATAGGGGCCTATATTCTTTGAGAGGGGGTGAATCAAGGTATGGATATTCTTTTTCAAAATTCTTCCTGCCCCACTGTATCTTGACCTCTTTATTATAAGGGTCACTTTGTTCGCACTTGTGTGTTTATTATGACCACTTCTTTTCTTCTTTATCTGATGATGATGCTTTAAATGAAATGCATGGAAGTAAGCAGGTAGACATATAGATTTTTAATTGGTTCACCCTCACTGGTCTACATCCAAGGAGCATAAAATGGCGATGTGTCGTTGTACCAAATCTACTAAAGCACACTGCTATTTACAAAGTTCAATCTAGATCACTTATATGCCCAGGCTCACTGCCTTTACAAGGTTTAGGGTCAACTCACTACTTTCCCAAGGATCTCTCCTTTATTATCTCTCTCTGGCTCACTTCCAGTGGAGAGGATCACCTTCTTCCACTTCCTTTTCTCACTTCTCTCGAAGGGAACCACTAACAGTTTATAGATCTGTAGGTCTCTTCATTATTACTAATGAATGTATCCTCCAATGTATGTAGATGCTCTGATGAAGTCCAAATTTCATCCACTGATGAATACCGTGTTACCAAATATGTTCTGGGTAATTTCCAACTTTTTCACTACCCTAGGGTGACTTGTATGCCCCTTTAACTAGTGCATAGCCTCTGCCCTCATTGCGGAAAAACCAACTTGTGCACCACACTTTCGGGCCACACTAGAGCGTCAAAATTGTGCACCACCATGCTTGTGCAGTTGCGTGGGTACACTAGCATGGCGCACTTGCATTCTACACTTGTGCATCACACTTTTGTGGTACACTTGCATGGTACACTTGCGCATCACATGTGCATGGTACACTTGCGCATCACACTTTCCCCGAACACTTGCACGCCCCACTTGCATGCCCACTGAACTTGCATGTCACTTCCACTTGTGCAATCAACGCTCATCTTTTATCTAAGTATTGAGCTCGTTAATAAATGAGGAGAGTCGACATCTATTTATAAGCATTTTGGGGACTTGCGCACCACACTTGCGCGCCACACTTGCGCGCCACACATGTGCGCCATTTTAGGACTTGCGATCCTATTTCTTTCCTTTGTTATATTTTGATATAATGATCTTGAAATATGACTTGAATTCCAAACATGTGTTCCATACTTGCACGATATACTTGCGCGCCACTTTAGGACTTTCACGCCACACTTGTGCGCCACTTTTGGACTTGCGCGCCAAACTTGTGCGCCAATTTTGGACTTGCGCTCCACTTTTTCTTTTCCCAATTATGTTATGTTCTAAATTCGAAAAATTCCTAGCATACAACAATAGAAACCTCCTTAACAAAATAGAACAATTCTTTTTTCCAAAAAAAACTTTTTCCCATTCTCTAGGAAACCCCCTTTGTCAATAGTTTGAGTCATTGAGACACGCTTTTTCAACAAACAAAACACTGAGTCCTGCATTTTCAACAAACATAATCATATCAAAAATGATTCAATGATACCTTGATGGATTTTTTCCCAACGATATCCCCCTTTGGGTTTGTTGACAACTCTTCAAAAAACAATTCTCCATTCTTTGATACCTCATTAAGTCTTCATTCATCTTCATCCACCATTCACCTATTGCGATAAAGATAGAAATCAAATATTTACTCAACACATACTCTAAGCCCACATGATAAATGCTCGGCGTGAGAAAAAAGAGTATCAAGAAAAGTTCATCTATGAGTCACTTCGTTTCTAACACCACTATTGATGCCAACTTGGTACCAAATGAAATTTCTGATTTTATTAGGATACTCAGCTATCGTGATATCTATTATTTGATTGATCACGTCTAGCATCATATGATTTAAAATGCTCCCCATATCTCATTGCCCTCCTCCTATCTCGTTGATCTACATTTCAGCTTCTGCCCATGTCTTGTCAGCTTCTCCCCATGTCTTTTACTAATACATTTTCTCCCTTCCTTGGCCACAGTTTCTCCCCTTGAGGAGTCACTATATCTCCCCCATTGTCAACGAACCCAATGGTCACCCCTTTGCAGTCTACAACATTGGAAAGAACTCATATTAGCACATTAGAGAAAAACACGCAATACCTCAAGCAGAGGGGGTTCCACATACACACTATTTTAAGTGTGGGGAGTCGACTGAACTTCTAGAGCTAGTCGATGCCTTTCAAACGCTTACTTAGGTAAAGCCTTTTTCAGAATGTTTGCAACCTGTAGTTCTGTAGGACTTTACTCCAACTTCAAAATTCCTTGCTCAACATTCTCCTTGATAAAATGATACTTTATCTAAATGTGCTTTTTCCTTGAGTGATGGATGATATTTTTGCTAAGATTTATAGCACTTGAGTTATTGCACTGGATTCTGATCAGAGACTTCATTCCAATTCCCATTTCATCAAGTTGTTTCTTCATACACAATAATTGTGTACAAGCTTGAGTGGAGGTAATATATTCAGCTTCTATGGTGCTCAATGAAATGCAATCTTTCATCTTCCTTATCCAATAAACACACAATCCACCAAGATAGAATGCATTTTTTAACGTTGATTTCCTATCATCTGTTGAACCAACCAAATCTGCATCAGTATATCCCAATAACTCTGTCTGAGATTTTCTATTATAAATGAAGCAAAATTCCACCGTTCCCTTGATATACCGAAGTATTATTTTCACTGTAAGCATGTTTCTTTCCATGGGACTGATTTGATATCGTGCTTCTTGGCATGTGGAAAATACAATTTCAGGCCTTGTCGCAGTCAAGTACAACAAATTTATAATGATCTGCCTGTATTCTGTTATACTAACAGTCTTTCCATCCTCATATTTCAATAATTTCATTCGGGCAGCAACCAGAGTCTTCATATCCTTGTAATTTTCCATTCCAAATCTTCTCAAAAACTTTTTTTACATATTTGGATTGAGAAATAAATTTTCCATTCCATCCTTGTGTCACTTGTAGACTATAGAAAAATGTCAGCTCACCAATCATAGACATTTCGAACTCATCTTTAAGGAATTTGGAAAAATATCTACACTATTCTACATCTGATCCCCCAAATATCATGTCATTGACATAAACAAGCACCACAATCCTTTGATTAATTTTTTTGTCTAAATAGAGATTGTAATCAACTCCACCACTTTGAAAGCCAAGATTCTTCAAATACGGATCCAGCCTTGAGTACCATGCTCTTGGTGCTTGTTCAACCCATATAGTGCTTTCTTCCACTGAAAACCTTTATTCTCATCTTTATGAATGAGAAACCCATCTGGCTACTCAATGTACACCTCGTCTTCTAGAAACCCATTCCGAAATTCAGATTTGACGTCCATATAGAACACTTTGAACTTTCTTTGCACTACTATAGATAAAAATAATCTGATTGTCTCCAGCTTTGAAACTAGTGAAAATGTATCATCAACATCAATACCCTCTATTTGGGAGTATCCTTTGCAAACTAGTCGTTCTTTGTTTCAAATCACTATGCCATATTTGTTTATCTTATTGTGAAAGACCCATTTAGTCCGGATGACATTCTTATCTGCTGTCCTCAAAACAATCTCCCACGTCTGATTCTTTTCTAAATCAGCATCAGTCACTTTTTCTCCCCCTGTGTTGCTTTCTTCCTCAACACTTTCATCGGGAAATTTCTCACTATTTTATTGTTTAGTAGCTTCATTTCGTTTTGATACTTATCTGATATTCTTGTTGAGACAAGGTTGATACTCTCTTGTATTTTTTGGTAACCTAAAAACTGTCAGCTAATACCACTTGTTAGAACGAAATAGATAAGAGATACATGATTATTGCTGCTTCTCCCTGTGTTTCTTTCTTCCCTCGATAGAAAATAGTTGAGCTGATTCATCCAATTATTGCATTGATGGCTCTTCAATCTGATTTTGTTATTGAATGCTCCCCCTATGTTATGAAACACTTCATGGGGTTAGGCCCACTGTTTAGACCCATAAACATTATTATTCTCCTGCATCATTTATTCTAGTATTACACTCGGCATTGAGCCATTAAAAAAATCTATAAGCCTACTGAGTTGGAACTCTGTGTAGGAAACAAAAGATAAAGTTAATAATACAATCACTACTTATTCTACTTTGTTTCTCCTTTTCTTCTTCATCTTTGGTACACGATTTGAGTCAATTGAAACACTGAAGCATATCACTTCTCAACTTTTCATCCTTAGATGCCACTTCCCCTTGGATCATATCTCCCTAAAACCTAAAACACTTGAATCATTAGTTAACAGCATTTATATACATAGGGAGATGGGCGTCTTCCGGACTCCTCAAGATGAGGATTGTGGTTGATCTTGATGGGTCAACTCTTTGATTATTTATTGTAGAGCATGACACTCTTCCCATGATTCTTCTAGTTTCCTAGACATCTTCAACTGGTTTGTCCATATGACTAAGCATTCATTACCAAAATTCCGAGTCTTTCTCGGATATATAGATTCTATAGGTCTGGCCTTTTTCACAATTTGGGACTTTGGACCACTGGTACACACTTACATATTTGATGTACCACCAATATGCCACTTCCCTTGATTCTGTCTCTAGGTATGAATAACTCTTTTTCTAATCTTCCCTTTCTTTTTCCACCATTTTAGGGATCTTCCTCTTTACTCCACATCGCGTTGTGGAACACAACATGAAAACTTTTCAATTCATTTGTTGTTTATATTTATTTTATCATATACTTGAGTCACCAAACTATTTTTCACTGGTGGTGAGTCCTCTACTAAATGTGTATTCTTCTGACTCATGGCTAGAGTCGATCTCCCCATGATCTTAAAGTTTTATTCAAATTATTTCCATGAAATCTATTCACTTTGTCTTCTAGTGCATAATTTATTATCATGCACCATTGGAGTTGAGAATCTCATTTCAAGTTCTTTTTTCCTTATTTGATTTGTTCTTGTAGAAATGTCTTGAAAAATTCCCATAATCATAACATATAAAAAATTTCTATTAAAGGTATATCTCATTTCATCATTTCTCAACTGAGATATTGATGAATCTGGAGCTCCTCTTCTGACATTGAGCTCCTAAGATTCCTGACACATACTCATTGTGTGTCCCTTCCTTCCACAGTAATAGCATTTGATGAATGTTTTCCTATGAGAGACTCTTCTCTCTGATTTCTCATGATGCTTCTTCTTATTCTCAGATTTAGTACATTTTCTATTTTCACACCCTGAGATGTATTCATGAACCTCTGAACAGAAGCTTGATGTATGACCATGGATCCCACAAAAATAGAACATGCTATCATTACATCCTGTAAAAATCGTTTTAGGTCTCTTTCCAGCACCTGCATGCTTTTTACCATTTCTGGAACTATTCAGGGCTCTCTTTCTATCATGCATGGGAGGGTATTTATCAAATCCAATAGCAGTTTTTCCAAAACTGTATGGTCATTGAGCTGAGAAAATATATGGCTATTTCTCCTAAAAAATCTCATACTTTCTTTCTATTTTATCATCACTTTCCAAAAGACAATCTAATAATAAGTGCAGTGCATCCTTAAACTTAGGTCATACTTTTTATTTTGATATATCCATTTCTTTCTTGTATTTTTCTATCTCTTCCTCCAATTGTGGAATCTTTTTATCTATTGATTCAAGTTGAGAATTGAGTTATTTTCTAAGATTCTCCCTGCCACTCAACTCATCTTCCAGTTCTCATGTGATGTTTTCTACCATGTGTCTTTTCTCCTTCACTTTCAAATTTTCTTCTTCAATATAATCAGAACATAATGCATTCTCTTGTTGTAGCCTTTGATTCTTCTGAACTAGTTCAGATAGCTTTGACGAAAGATCATCATTTCTGGATTTCAAATTTGGAATCTCATCTGATTTCAGATTCATTCCCTTGGAATCATCTTTTTATTTTTCTACCTTTGTAGATCTCATTCGCATTTCTTGATCTTGAGAATCATTCTTCTCCCGTAGATCAGTATCTACATCAATAAGTTGTTGATTCAAACATCATAGCTTGTTGATATCTGTTTCCAGTGATTGGATCTGAATATCTTTAGATTTAATCACTTCATCCAACTTCTGATCCACTTTCTTTATTTTATGGACAACTTCCACTTTTCACCTTCTTGGAGCTTCTTCATCATCAGTTGTTCCAACATCACTTGGAATATCATGTTCTTCACTCATTCCTTAATCGTCATTGAATGAGTATGATTCTCACTGTACACTTTATCCAAATAAACATTTGGTTCACTACTATATTCCTTTAACTGAATCACACTATCTCCACAGACACTTCCACACTGAGGGATACCACCCTACATCACTTCTTCTTTGATGTTCTACCCTTTTCCATGGCACACCAAGATAAGAGTAGAATGAATCTTTAACCACACAGATCGACTGAATCAAGTCAGAGCAAAAAATTCTGATAAACTGATCCTTCACTCTGATACCAATTGTTAGGACCAATAGTGGCCTATATACCCTGAGAGTGGGGGTGAATTAGGGTATGGATATTCTTTTTCAAAATTCTTCCTGCCCCACCAGATCATGACCTCTTTATTACAAGTGTCACTTTGTTTGCACTTGTGTGTTTATTAGGACCACTTCTTTTCTTCTTCATCTGACGATGATGCTTTAAATGCAATGCAAGGAAGTAAGTAGGTAGACACATTGATTTTTACTTGGTTCACCCACACTGGGCTACATACAAGGATCATACAATGGCGATGTGCCGCTGTACCAAATCCACTAAAGCACATGATTGTTTACAAGGTTCGGGCTAGATCACTTCTATGCCCAAATTCACTACCTTTACAAGGTTTAGGGTCAGCTCCATAATTTCCCAAGGATCAATCTCTTAGTATCTCTCTCTGGATCACTTTCGGTGGATAATATCACCTTCTTCCTCTTCCTTTTCTCAATGCTCTAGAAGGGAACCACTAACAGTTTATAGATCTATAGGTCTCTTCATTATTACTAATGAATTCATCCTCCACTATTTGTAGATGCTCTGTTGAAGTCCAAATTTAATCCACTGATGAATACCACTTTACCACAGATGTTCTGGGCAATTTAAAACTTTCACACAACCCTAGGGTGACATGTGTTCCCATTTAACTAGTGCACAACCTCTACCCCCGTTGCAGAAAAACCAACTTGTGCGCCACACTTGCACGCCACACTAGCGCGCCAAACTTGCACGCCACATAGCTTGCGCATCACACTTGCACGGTTGCATAGTTACACTTGCACAGAACACTTGTGCAGTACACTTGCGTGTCACACTTTCACGGTACACTTTTGTGGTACACTTGCACATCAAACTTGTGTGGTACACTTGCGCGTCAAAATTTCCCCGCACACTTGCGCACCCCACTTGTGTGCACACTGAAGTTGCCCGTCACTTCCACTTGCACGATCAGAGCTCAGATTTTCTCTATGTTTTGAGCTCATTAATAAATGAGGAGAGTCCCCATCTATTTATTGGAATTTTGAGGACTTGCATTCCACACTTGTGCACCACACTAGCACTCCACACTTGCGCCCCATTTTAGGACTTGCTCCTCTTTCTTTCCTTTTTCTTATTTTGATACGATGATATTGAAATATGAATTGTGTTCCACACATGTAGACCATACTTGTGAGACATAATTGTGTGCCACTTTAGGACTTGTGCTCCAGACCTGTGCTGCACTTTTGGACTTGTGCGCCACACTTGCGAGCCACTTTTCCTTTTCTAAATTTTTGATGTTCTGAATTCGAAAAATTCATGTCGTACAACATTAGAAACCTCCTTAACACAAGATCAAAAATACTTTTCCCAAAACCACTTTTCCCCATTCTCCAAGAAATCCCCTTTCTCAATAGTTTGAGTCATTGAGACATGCTTTGTCAATAAACACAACATGGATTCCTGCATTGTCAACAAACACAATCATCTCAAAAATGCTTCAATGATACCTTGAGGGATTTTTTACCAACAATATTATGGTCATATAATTGACTATAACTATTTTAGAGTCAGCCTACTGTGTATAAATCTTGATTACCTTTTATTTTATATGTGGTAGAGCCCAAATGGACACTTGGAGCAAAAGTTATGGCCGTTTGAAGTTAGAGTTTTTTTGGAGTGGTATAACTGATATATCTTCCTTTCCTTTGAGATTCATACATTTTAGACTAGATTTGGTGGTCACTAGTTTAATGAGATTTTATTTGACGTGCTGTGGTGCATAAATAGACACTCGGAGCATAAGTTATGACAATTTTAGTGAGTTGTGGGTTTCTTAGGTTTTTAGGCACTACTAGGGTTGAAAAATTTAAAACGACAATAACTTCTGATATGAGTGTCCATTTTGACTCTACCACATATGAAATCACATCTTGTGAAAACATACACACTATGGTGACCATTGAAACCCCTTTCTCACATTCTTAATGGCCCAAAAAGGCCCAAAATCCCTCCGAACGGTCATAAGTTTTGCTCCGGGTATCCGTTTAGCCATAAATTCTGCTCCGGGTGTCCGTTTTGCCTATAACACATATAAAATAGAGGATTGAGACTAGACCTACACTATAGTGACCATTTTAACACCTTCTCCTTTTCTGCAAGGCACAAAGAGGTCCTTAATCCCTCAAAATGGCCATAATTTCTACTCCGGGTGTCCGTTTTGCGTCTACCACATATCAAATCGATATAAAACATATTTAAAAAAAATAATTATTACATTTATATCAATATAAATATACTTATATGTCAATATATTATTTTTTATAGTTATATTGTTTGAAATATACACTTTATTAATTCTAGGAAAAAAACCGCTAATAAAGCCCCCCTTTTACCAGCACTACTAAAAAAAGCACTGATAAAGGGGGCCCCTTTTAAAGCACTAAAAAAGTGCTGATAAAGGGGGGACTTTATCAACGATAAAAAAATAGCACTTATAAAGGGCAGAGCTATGGAAAACTTGTTTTGTAGTAGTGCAGATTGGAAGAATTCATTAGTTTTCTTTGAATTATAATATTGGAATTGTTTATTTGTAATATATTTTCATGATTTCATGCTTGTAGAAAACAATGTATTTGATAGTGTTTTTGGCACGTTACTAAATTTTCTTAATAAAATGAATGAATACATCAAGGCAAGGTTGGACTTGATTTAAATGGGGATAAGGTAAGAGTTGGCACCAGTGAAGGGTAAAAGGCAGACATTTCTTCCTCCAGTAGTTTACACTCTATCCAAATAGGAAAATTTGAAAATTTTTATTTTTGATTAATAGTATAAAAGCTTCATAGGGTTATTCATAAAATATCCAGAATGTTGTGTCAATTAATAATTTGGTGTTATAAGGACTATAACCATATGACTGTCATGTTTCCATGCAAGACTTAATGCTTGTTTCTTTCCGTTTCATTCTACATCAAAACGTATGACATAAATTAATAAAACTCTACTTCTTTTTCAAATCCATATATAGTAATGTTAAAGACCTCGTGATGTTTCAAATCATGAATAAATAGGTTGCAGTCATATAATGTGAATTAGATATGTTCTTATCACTATCATTATTTTATATAATTTTCTACCTTATGGTTCACTTGGTTAGATAGGTTCAACTATGCCGTCCTACCCATTACATATGGATGTACCCAATCAAATGGTATATGATGATTTATAAAGGGTATGTCATGTATTTAAGTAATCCAGAAGGTTGTGTTGAATAAATATATGTTGTTGAAGAAGCTACTAAATTCTGTACCAATTACCTATCAGATGTTGACAGCATCGGTCTCCCAAAGTCTCTTCACAATGAATGCCTTATGGTTTAAGTGATTTCCAGAAGAGATATTATTACAAATTACCATGACAGAGTTGGAGCAATATCACCTTTACATTTTACATAATAGTAAAGATGTTGATCCGTACGTTGAATCCCATAAAGAAATTATTAGAGATTTGAATCCATCAAGGGATTAAGTATGGGTATAAAATACATATAATCAATAGTTTATAGGATGGTTCTAAGATAAAATTTATAAGTAATTATATGAAAATATGAATCCAATTGATGAATTACCTCAATGGATATCTAGGGGATGAATAAAAGTGTTATATATTACATTGGTTTTTTAATCAATGGTTATACATTCTATACAAAAGAACAAGATTACTATAGTATGACACAAAACCGTGGTGTTACACTTGTGTCTTAACCAATGAAAATATCTAGTTCAAGGAATAGAAATAAAATTTATAAAAATATGTCATTTTTTGGCATTATTGAATAGATATACGAGTTGGATTATACAAAAATTCAATCGATGACTTTCTGTTGAAAATGGGTTGACAATATCAGTGTGGTGAAAGTTAATGAAATAGGACTTGTGATGGTGAATTTTAGTGTGGAAGGGGAAAATGAGATCCATTCATAATATAATAACATGTAGTTCATGTATTTTATGTCTCTGATCTAACAAGAAATAATTAGTGAAGTGTAATACTGATGACTAAAACAAATGTTCATTCATATGAAAATTCAATCGAGGTTGACCCCTTCATTGGGAGATCCCAATCACTTCATGTTCGTCTCAATGTAGAAAGTGTCATGTACATTAGAGGGGACCGCAAAGAGGGGATTTGGATTCTTGACAGAGGAACCAAATACCCAAAACCTTTATAAAAATAAGGAGACATCAATGACAAGGTAAAAGTGTTTTTAATATACTATAATTTTCCTCATAATATTATTTTTTCTCTATTGCATTAACATAATCAAAATTAAATGGTTGACTACTCATACATAAAATATATTCTTTACATGATGATTCCACCAATCCCTTGGAAGAACAAACTATAAGAAAGAAACCCTTTGAAAATATGTAAAGGAAATGTTATGATATTCTTTCTCTATTTTTCCAAAAAATTATATAATGGTTCGTTGATTTAACATCCATTATTCCTTGTAGATTTTGTTTATTTTAGAATATATTTTACAATCTTTCATGCATTTTATGGAAGAGAAATGAAGATGCATCTACTAAATCCCAAAATTAAACTTTAAGTTTTCATTTTAAATTTTATGTCCATAGAATTATTGAATTGTTTCATATTTATGTTTTATTTATTTATTTTCAGTATTAAAAACATAATTTTGGTTTTCTTATATAGGTGGATTCTATTGTTTTAGTTGGGGTGGCATATCTATCCTTAATTTCATTTTATACCAAAACCTCTATAGACTTATATCCGTAAAAAAAATTCACCCCTACAGCGTTTCATTTATCAGATTCTTTCAAGTTCCCTCCATTGACATTGTAGGAGGAGGAACGATGCTACCTCTTCTCAATCACCGAGGTAATCTGGATGTTTTCACAGAAAAATAATTGTAATTAGAATTAATATATTGTTTAATATATTGTTTTATTCATTTATTTTTAGTATTACTCACATGATAATTTTTTTCTTATACAGGTGGATTCTTTTGTTCGAGTTGTGGTGATTTTCTGTTTTTCATGCATTTCTGCATCAAAACTTCCACAAAATTAATCTTCCTCAAAAAAATTCACCCCTAGTGTTTTGACATTTACCAATTTCTTTCATGTTCCCTCTACTTCTCAATAACATAGGTAATTTTGATGCTTCCATAGTAAAATCATTATCCATAGAATTAATGCATTATTTCATATTTATGTTTAATTTATTTCTTTTTTGTATTAGTCATATAATAATTGTTTTCTTATATAGGTGGATTCCTTTAATCGACATGATGTTTTATTGAAGAATCTCATGAAGTGTTGGTAGTTTTAAAACTAAATTCAATCAATATCATGTTAACCTTGAAAGTTAGGTTTGTTATTAAGACATTAAGATGTGTGGAATCAGTCACACCCCAACGCAACAGACAGTGTGACTGATATGACTCAAAGTACTTCTTTATATTTAAAATTGACATTAATTTTAGTAAAATAGGCAACTATAATACTCAAAACTGAAAAAACATATTCATATTGTTTTAATACATTAAGAAAAAAAATCCATATGTCATTTGTGATGTGTAGGAATCCATTGTACCTCAATCTGATACACGATGTGCCCGGTATGACTCAATGTGTCCATTATCATTTTAAAATTGACATATTACTTTAAAAAGTCTCACACACTGAAAAAAAAGAATACATTATTTAATTTTATTAATAATTTAGGTCATCAATTCATAAATCATTTTTGATGCATATAAATCAGTCTCATTTCAAACTGATACACGATGTGATCTATACAAGTTAAAGTGATTGTTTTATGTGTAAAATAAAATTCATGTAATGTAAAAAAGTTACATAAAAAACCAGTAGAAAATATTCATAATATTTTTATACATTAGGAATACAATCCAAAAGTAATTTGGAATGTGTAGGAATTAGCCTCACCTCAATCTGATGCAAGATGTGACCGGTATGACTCTAAGTTTGTGTTCATTTATAGTTGACATAAATTTTAGTAAAAACTAATACTGACCTGACTAAAAAATGAAAAATAAAATTCATATTGTTTTTATACTTTAGGAAAATGACCCAAAAGTCATTTGAGACATGTAAGAATCATTTTTACCTCAATCCGATGCACAGTGTGACCGGTATGAATCCAAGTGCATCTTTTTCTTTAAAATTGACACCAATTTTAGTAAAAAGGAAAAATAACCCACTTGAAAATGGTAAAACACAATCATATTGTTTATATAATTTAGAAAAATGATCCACAATTCATTTTTTATGTGTAGAAATAAACTGAACCTCAATTTGATATACGATGTTCCCAGTATGAATCAATGAGTCCTTTATCAGTTTTAAATTCGATATTTTAGTTCAAAAAGTGTCACTCTTGAAAAAAAAATAATACACACTTAGATTTTCTTGATTATTTTCTACATAAATTAATAATTCATTTTTAACATGAAAAAACCAGTCTCACATCAAACTGTTACATGATGTGATCAGTATGAGTCAAAGTGCATGTTTCAATTTTCAAATGAAATTTTAGTGAAAAAGAGAAGTGACATACTAAAAACCAAGGAAACACATTCATATTGTTTTTATAATTTACTAAAATGATCTATAAGTCATTTGGGCTGTGTAAGAATCATATTAACATCTATTCGACGCACAATGTGACTGGTATGATTCCAAGTGAATCTTTTTATTTAAAATTGTCATCAATTTTAGTAGAATGGAAAACTGACCTTCTCAAAAATGAGAAAATGTATTTGTACAATTTTTAGATTTTATGGAAGTGATTAATAGGTCATTATTGATCTGTAGGTATCATCCATGACTCAATTTGATAGAGAATATTCCCAATATGACTCAAAGTCTCCATTATCAGTTTAAAATCAACATTTTAGTTCAAAATGTGTGCTTACAAAAACTGATAAAACATACTTAGGTTTTATTAATAATTTAATAAAATTATTAATATGTAATTTTTGATGTGTAGGAATTGGTATCACATCAAACCAACACACAATGTTATCATAATGAATCAAAGTGCGTGTTTCCTGTTTAAAATGACATTTTAGTAATAATGATAACTAATATACTCAAAAATAAGACAAAAAATTCTTAATGTTTTGATACTTTTTGAAAAAGATACACAAGTCATTTGAGACATGTAGGAATAAAATTCACATCAATTCGACCCACAGTGTAACTATTATTACACAAAGTGCATTTTTTTATTTAAAATCGACAATAATTTTAGTAAAATGGACAACCAACCTACTCAAAACTAGAAAAATGAATTCATATTGTGTTTATACTTTATGATAACTATCAATAAGTCATTTGTGATGTGTATGAATCATTTAATCCTAAATCTGAAACATGTTGTTCCCGGTATGCCTCAAATTGTCTGTTATCAGTTTAAAATCGACATTTTAGTTCCCAAAGTGTCACCCACTAAAATTTGATAAAACGTGCTCGTATTCTATTGATATTTTAGGAAAAATATTAATACTTTTTTTTGAATTTTAGGAATAATTTTCACATAAAACTAATACAATATGTGATTATAATGATTCAAAAGTGTTTTTTTCAAGTTAAAAATGGAATTTTTATCTAAAAAGACAACCTAAATACATAGAAACAAGAAATTTTATTCAGATTATTTTGATACTTCAAAACAATTATCCACAAGTCATTTGATACATGTTGGAATGAGCCACAACTCAATCCAATGCATGGTGTGACCAGAATGAATCAACATATATCTTTTTATATAAAAGTTAAATCAATTTTAGTAAAATTAACACTTTCTGTCAATATATATATATATGTTATTACTAACATAAGATTTTTTTTCTTATACATATGCATTGTTTTTCTCGATTAGGGGTGGATTGTTCTAAAATAGCATAATTCGGGGTTAAAATTAAAAGACAATGGAACATTGCTGTTTTTAAATTTATGTAATAATTTTTATTCATGTAATTGTATAAACCAATGTTTGTAATTTCTATAATATTGTTTTTTTGTATTTTTGTTCGAATCTTCATTTTATTTAAATTTTATATTGATATTTTTTTGATATCTAGTGTGTTTATTATGTTGTGTTGTGCCATTACAGAAAATTGTACAAGTTTTTTATTGTGCTATTATAAAAAAATTTAGTATGTCCCTTTATCAAGGATTTTAAAAGTACTGAAAAAGGACACATTTTTGAAATATTTTAAATGCACTGATAAATGACTCATTTTTTAGTGATTCTATAAGGACTAATAAAATTCCCTTTATTAATGATTTTATAGGTAGAGATAAAAGACCAGGTCTTTTAATATCATTCTGGTAGTCAATGATTTTCTAGTACTGATAAAAGATATCTCTAGTGATGTTAAAGGCCTATTTTGTAGTAGTGATTTTCACCCTTCATTGGTGCCAACCATTCATGTATTCCCATTTCAGTTATATCCATCCTATCACTAATTCCATCCTTCATTTTTTCAAGTGCATTTATTGTCATCATAATGCCACTATCACATAAATTTTTTCAACATGCATGACATCAAGATAATGAATGACATACAAACAATTCAAGTATGAAAATACAAAATTAAAAATCCCTTTATCCAACCTGGTTTTGTAATGTTTTTAGAAAATGTTTTACCAAAAGAAGTATCCATATCTTTTAATTTCTCAAATAGTTGATCACCTTTTAATGAATATGGTGTTTTATGTTAACATAAACTCCCATATAATAATGTTGTCCAAGATCGGTACTTATTTTGACGAGGTAAAAATATATGATGTCCAAGAAATAAATTCTTTAATGAAGGTTTAAAAATAATTGAATGTGTTCATTTTTTAATGGGAAACCCTTAAGTTCCTTAAATTATATATCTAGATAAATTTCCGTAGGAATTAAAGTCATTTATAATCACATACACAAGGATCTCAATGTGAGATATTTTTTTAAGAATCACACAATTTAACACCCAAATCCCACAATTATTTCAAATATTCTATCAATAGATCTAAATAAACATCAATATCAATACCCCGTTGTTTTGGTCAAGATATAAGCATAGATAATATAATTTATTTTCATTTCATTCATAACCATGGTGAAAATTTATAATTTACCAACATAAATGCCTATGTACTACGAGTGATTATTTAAAAATAAAAAGGATTCACACCATTTGAAGATATTGTAAGATGAAGGTTTCTCATATTATTTCCAAATTCAGGATACTCATGATCAATTATCTCTCCCCTTAGCAGATTCTTCCTCATGAAGAAGTTTCCCATATTTATTTCTTGTATTTCTGTGCCATGTCAGTTGTCTCACAGTATCCTCACTTATATATAGGCGAATAAACCTTGGAATGATTGGAAAGTACTATAAAACTATTGTAGGACCCAATTAATCCTCCTTATATAGAGAAACACCACTCTTTGGGAATTTTTAAGTGATTTTTGGTCCTTGAGACACAGTATACATTCCTTGGAATGGGATTGTATTCGTTTAGAGATAATTCCAATTGAACATAACATTATTTTAGTTTCATATGTTCGTCAAGGAAGTTCATTATCTTCTAGGAGAAAATCGTTCAATAGAGGAAGTTGTTTAGTTAAAATGGAGGCACTCTCTACATTTTAATCTTAAAAATAATAAAACTTTAGTATGGATGAGAATCTAATTAATTTAGTGAAACCACTATACAATGGTGTCTTTACCAAACTCTATAACTTCTCAAACAATTTAGGATACTATGGAAGTTCATCTTCAACTCTCACTTATGTTTCCTCAATATGATCTCCATCATCATTAAAGACTGTAATCAAATCCTTGTTATAGTCTTAATCACTGTAAAAACTTGTAATCATATCAAATGATCCTTAAAACACAATCTTATCCCAATCACTATCTACATTTAGTTTTCTCCATGTTTAGTCTATTATTTATAATTTCAATCTGTTCTATGATAGGTCAAGTGATCTTCCAACTACTATGGACTAATTAGTCTTGAATAACAACACCATAAACACAAAAAACTTATTTTAGAAGGGTAATATGGATGATCTTTAATAAATAGGATGAACTCTTCCACCTTATCTTAACACTCTTTTTTCATAAGATTAGAATACATCAATTTTCGATTCATATCCATCCTATTTGATTCAATAATATTAATATTTATCAAATTAAATAATTCATAATAAATGTTTCCTAGAAAATTCTATCATATGATTAAAATATTACTGTAAAATAATTTTATTAATGGTTATGATTTTAAAGAAAAAAATTTGGTTATTAATGGTTATGATTTTAATAAAGTGGGTTATCATTAATATTTTCTATATTATATGAACATAATATACTATCACTTACACTAATTAGTGTCCCAAGAGAAATTCGTCCCCTATTATAACCCATCATAGAAGTGATCAACATATGGAATCTAATATGAATCTTCAAGACTATCTGTCTATATCAATGCTTGATAACTATGTTTATACAAAAATTAAAATTTAACAGATTTAAATTTTTTTATCTCAACATGTGGCACAATATAATTTCAATATTTTAGTTTCCTAAAAAGAAGACAATGTTGAAATATAATACTCTATTGGTCACTAAAAATAAAATACACATGTTAATGAAATATTTTAAAAACACATTATAGTTTTTAATCTATGGGAGGGGTAGGGATTCTTGAAAAAAATGGGCATAATTATTTGATTTTAATCCATAGGAACAAGATAGAAACTTTGAACATAGAGTTGATTATAAGTTTTTTACTAAAAAATCCATTCATGTTTATCATTTGTATCACCAACTTATATGATAAGTGGGTTTATATATTGTGGGTCACAACTAAGAGATCCATGTAGTCAGAGTGAGAAATATTTATGAATGCGTGAAAATAAACATGAAGGTGAGGGAGAGGATAAACTAACAATGGATCGAGTTTATTAAGATTAAGTGGATAATCAATGAGGTATATCGAGAAAACAAAAATCACCTACATGCGTTCTATTCAAAGCATTTGGGAAAATTAAAAAAACAACAAAAATGTTTTAGGGGGAGCAACAAATCACAAGTGATCACATACCTTTGTTTTAATATGTCATTATAATTTTAATGAAACAAAATTAGATAAACATTATAATAAGAAAAATATACTAATACAAAATTTAAAATAAAAAATTGTTTAAAAAAAAATTATTTTAATTTTAATTATACTTCATTTTGTTTTGAAGTGAAATCTATTAAAACAAAATTGATGATTGTAATTTTTCTCCCTCTTGTTTGGTGAATATTTTTAAAATAAAAGAGAAGAATTATTTTTTGAAATATGGAAAATAACACTTTATAAAAATATCTTTTTCCAATACTCATTTATTTTAACTAAAAATATTATAATTTTAAATTTTAAATTTTATTTTTAAATATATATATTAATTTTAATAAATAAATATATTTATTTCAAAAATATATATATAATTATAAATTTATATTTACAAATATATATATAAAATTATCTATATATATTAATAACTATATTTATTTATATATAAATATATAAATATTTTCTCATAAATATATATATTTACATGATGAATTCATAATTATATAAAAATATTTTTTTTTGATATATTAAATATATATTTAAATTATTTTAAAAAAATTATTATTATTTATAAATTTAGTTGAACAAAATATTTATATAAAAATAATAAAAAGTATTTAGAGACACATACATATTAATAATCAATATTATTTATACACACTTAATCAGAATTACTTATATACACATAATCAAAAGTGATTTTTTAGAGGATGATATGGGTCTGGGAGTTTCTTAGATAAGGAGATCATGGTACCTAGTTCAAGTATTAAACCATGAGTCTTCCCCAATTTCATGGTTCATATCCTTTGCTAGAGAATCCTTCTCATGATGAAACCTCATTCTTTAGGTCAGATTTGAGGCCTTCGGTGGTCTCCCCATTTTCAATGCATGTAATATTGGTAACAGATGTGGATCAGAAATCCGAGGTCAGTAAGAAATATTAGGAATCGTACAAGAATTAGTTCGTTAGAAGAATCATGTGGAATAGATAATCGGTTCATGTGGTGGAGAATCTAAATACTTTTGTTGAAAGATTGAGCATAGGGAAAAAATACCTAATGACGTAGCTTGTTCTCCCTAAAAGAGGAAAACCCTGGAAGCTTGATGATCTAGTATGTAGAGTTTCTATTATCCAGGGTTTCTCAAATTGAATATGTGTCTCCTTAGGTCACAGATTCTTCCATTGTATCTTTTCTTTTGATTTATCAAATACTCAATCATAGAGTTATGGTTCTTTTTTCTTGAATCAAGACTCTCTTCAACTTCACGAATGGTCCCTGGATTTAAATATTTGGTGGGTGAGAGATAATTTTTTACAGGTATGGATTTATTTAGAGGGTCTTAATTAGGAGCTTTGGCATCCAAATATATTTCACAACATATCCATGGAAATAATAATGCCCAATCATCTTGATAGAGAAACTGAGAAAGTTCATTTTGTCCATTACACTAAACTGAGGATTGAAATTTATCTCAGATATACTCTATGGGACAATGATACACTCTCCACTATTTCTGATGATATTATGATTGATGTCAAATATATTAAGTTTCCAGCTTTGTAGGTGGAATTTATTGTTATTGGACACTATTTTGAGGTCTATTGTAAAATTATATCCTATGAAGAATGTGTTTTGAAGGTCATTATACCAAGTAATGTCATTGGAGTGCATAAGAAAAGGCTTCAAAAATGTAAAATAACTCCACCTTGAAAGATATTTGGAATACCAGGATATCTGCTGGGTTTTATTCAAAGGTCCCTGCTATGTACAAAACTCTGAAGTCTTGTTTGGTGTATTAAGGGATTTTACATAGTGAGAAGTTTTTGGGTTCCAAATTTTGTATGGATTGTTCCAAGAATCAGTATTCTAGTGGTCCTTCCAGAACCTGGTTTGATCTTACCGAGGAGGTTGAGACTCCTATAGAGAAAGAAAAGATCAACATCTTTAGTCAATGTCAGAATTTTGAGCCTCATCCTGGTGTAGTTGTGAAGGGGAAACATTCTTTTAGATATGAACTCGTTCATGTCTTGGGGAAGGAATAACAATTTTGGAAATCAACAGTGGATATATTGTTGTGCTTTCCAATGGAAAAATTAAGGAATCTTGCAATTCAGCCACACCCTCTAAGCAGGGTATTTCCAAGGTGATTTTGGATTATATTCCTACTGATCAAAATGTTTATAAAGAGGCCACTTTAGGTACAAGAGCCTTAGCCTAGTTGGCGAGGGCTTGGAAAGTGTATCCAAGAGACCCGAGTTAAAAACCAGGTGGAGATATATTTCTGGGGTTATTGTAGGAATACTATAGCAGGAACTGTAGAATCTACTATAATAGAAAATGTTCAGTACCATAGAAGCTGGAACTATTCATCCGTTTTGGTTTTTGGGCCACAAGTTTGGGCCTTGGGTCCTTTAAGGCCTTCGGGCCACCCAAGGCCTTTGGGCTACTAAGGCTTTCGGGCCAGTAATGATTTCTGGCCACCTCAAGGCCTTTGGGCCACCTCAAGGACTTCGGGCCACCTCAAGGCCTTCTGTCCACCTTAATGCCTTCGGGCCACCTAAAATTGTGCTTAATGATCAGACCGACTCTAAAAAGACCAGACTCCAGACGGGGATGAGAGTAGGCTCATTATCTAGAGAAGAATATAAGAGAATTTGTCAAAAAGTGAGGGTATGGAAATTCCATTGAGACCAGCCTATTCTTGTATGGAAAGACTAGTTGAAAACCATGAGAATGTGGAGATATGTTATCATGATGGGGAAGCTGGGAGGATGAGTTACAAGTATAGTCTGTATAATTTCCTAAGGCTTACATGTCATGTAATCTCAAATCCTATGAGCCTTGTAAGGGTTAACCCTGATCCCATGGAAGGGGGGTTTTCATAAATCCAAAAACAATGCATTCAGGCCCCACGGGTATAGAGGCCTTTTTGGGAAGACAAGGTGTTGAAGATGATGTTAGATATTCACTCGGCAAGGAGGCCCCTGATCCTTAGACTAGAAGCAGTTCAGTCATTAGAGGAATTCCTCACACGGAAAAGTCTACAATAATTACCGATGGATAATCTGTCTAGAATCCTATCAACGTTTCAATCAGCGATGCTCTAGACCTGTCAGAGACACTAGTATAGAAATCCATGCAAGTTGTTGATGCCTCATCTCATGATCAAGTGGTGCGGCTCAACTAATCAAATCAACTACTCAGTTATGTTAAATTATTCCATGTATAGTTTATCCCTTTAGATCTCAAGTTGGACATAGAAGACAAGAAGTAGATTAAAGGAAAGAACATAGTGGATGATGAATGATTTCAACTCTTCTCCTATGGGAATGCTTATTCTCCATCTAATCCAGTTTTTCCTAATCAGGACCACATAAATGAGGCGCACGTGAAAACATACAATATTTTTAGTGTACTTGGTTCCAAAATAATGAATATCTAGTGAAAATAGGAGAATACTTTTATGTTATTTATCCAAATCAGATGGTTAATCAAATATAATGTTCATAGGTTGATTTTGTTCCAAACATTCTATCATTGGAAGACCTACTAGAGGATGTCCGGTCAAAAATAGGATGCAACATTTGATGGTTTTTTTACGTAGGATAAGATATATGATGTGGTGACTTACCAGTTTATGATTTCTAAATATGCTTTCCCTATAATAAAATTAAACATTGAGGGTGAATCTTTTGAGGGAATTTATGATCTTAATGAAATGGAGCAGACTACCATAAGTAAGGAAAAATATAAATTGGGGAGGGAAGAACCTGAACGAACATGGAAAAAAGTTTATTCTTAGTTAAGGGGTCTTCATCCCAAAATTTTTGGCTGAGGTAATGCTCGTATTGATTGGGATGATAAGGAGGAAATGAAATCAAAGAATGATTATGACTCTGATTTCATTAAAATTGAGAACCTCATCCATCAAGTAGAAATCTTGAGAGAGCATTAATCCTGATGTCATAGCCACGAGTGTGGTCAGGAAATAATTTATTGGAATATATTGTAGGATTAGGAACAAAAGATATGGGTAAATATTAGAAAAAATCTAGGCCTTGGAATATTTTTTATGAAGTAATCTTTTTCTTGTCTGACCCCATCCTATCGTTCCTTTTTTTCATGGTTTTCATTTTAATAATGGGGATTTGTCCCTACCATTTTAAAAAGAGAATAATAAAAAATTTTAGTTCATGATAACAAAATTATTTATATATTATTTATATAAATTATTACTTAATAATTATTAATTCATCATAATAAAAAATATTAATTCAAGATTATGAATCCCAAAAAATATTTTTTCAAATGATTAATTCAAATTTATAATTAATTAAAAATTATAATAAAAATTATTTATAAATTATTTATAGTTATTTATATGCACATACTCTATAGGAAGAACAAATAAATATCCCCAAAATAAAAAAATTGAGAAGGATCATACAATTTTAACACCTCCAAAGAGATGAAATCATGTACTATCCATCTTTAAAAAATGGTTGAACTCAGCAAATAATTGTCAGACATCAAACAAGAATAAAGAATAAGAGACCAAACACTAGCTTCATGAGAACCTCAACCATTGAAAAAAAATCGGACTAAGATTCTATATAGAACTCGAGATGCGATAATTGAATGATGGATTGAACAAGGATCCATAGCTATAAAAAACTAATGGAGAATCAAACTCCACCTCTATTATACCCAAAATCACTATGAACTCATTCAATAAGGGGAATTACTAGAGTTTAACATGGTGGGTTAGATAGTATGAAAAAAAATCATGAATGAAAAAACAAACTCAGGATACTACATATCTAAAATAAGTTCTGTTCATTCTGTTCCTAGTAAATATCTAAAACAAGGTAGAAGAGTGGTGGGGGGGTAAAATATAGATGGATGAATATTGTGATTAAAGATGAAAACAAACAATCACATACCTTAGATATTAAGAGGTATGATTCATTGAGAATCTTGATGAATATTGGAGGAAAGGGTTCAGTTCCATGAAATATTGATTGCGTGAGAGCGAGGAAACTATTAGAGTTATATTTAAAAGCTCATATAAGGATTTTATCAGCACTTTAAAAAAACATTGATATAATAGTTTTATCATGGTTAAAATAAAAATCATTGATAAAATGTATATTTATCGGTGTTTTTAGCACTCATAATGACACAATATTAATAATATAATAAATATTATTACAAAAATTTAAATTTATTTTATTATAAAAAATATTTAAAGAATTAAAAATATGTATAATAAATATAATTATAGAAAATTGTATTTATTATTTATTTATATTTATCATAATTTTATAACTGTCTAAATATATATATATATATATTTATAATTACGATTTCAAATAAATATATTTAAAACAATTTTTATATAATTATAAATGTATTTGAATAATTATATATATTTATTAATACATTAATATATATGATTATTAATATGATAAATATATTTATTATCATTTTATAATTATTAAAAAATATATATTTATTTATAACTATATTTAATTATATATTTATATATATAATTGTATATATCATTAGTAGAAATATGTAGGATTGAGGAGCTCGCTGCTATGGTGAAAATAGTGTTTAGGGCTTCTTCAGAATAATGTCGTTCCCTCATGATGTTGAGAATGATCTCATCACGGGTGGGGAGTTCACTCAGTCCTTTATGCATAGTGATTTGTGAAGCAAAAACTAGGAAATGGATTATTCGCTAAAAGTGATAGGAGTTGTTCTGGATCCTAGTAGTTTGTAGGGATAGATCTTCTCTTTCCCAAATAATGGGATTCCGAATCGAGTGACTAAATGAGGTAACATTGTAAATCTCAATGTGAATTACAATACTATATTGGAAAGTTTCATGATCTGTAGGTATTTAATCATTACCAGGTTGGTTCGTCCTATTGGAGGAATATTCTATACTACTAATTATTTGGTTAATCAGTTATCAAACTCTTGTGGATTTAACGACTTCATTTTTATTTTTTGGGGTGTGGGGGTTTTCACATAATATTCTCCTATTACAAGATCATAAAAAGGTGTTGGGATTTGGTTACATTTTACTAAAGCTATGAATTGTGTACTTACACTAATGAGATTATAGATTAAACCCTTTTTGAGTGAATAAAACATGAGCACAGTTGTGTGTGAAAATCAATAGTTTAAGTTAGATTTTGTGAAATAAAAATTAATCCTCCATTAAATTGTGACTATTATCACGAATCAACCCAGCTCAATCCTGAATGGGTCACCTATGTCAGTAAGAGACAAGACTGGAGAGGTGTTCCTGGTCCTCCTGAGTTGGAAACTAGTATAGGGGCAGTAAAAAAGAAACCAAGGGAATGATTTTTTCCAATATAAATTAATAAAATAGCAGAAAAAATAGGGGACCCCAAATAAACTAAATACAAAATTTCCTAACTGAACATAATTTATACAAAAAAAAAATTACAATGACCAAGAAACAAAACCCAAACTGAACCTGATGAAAAACAACTTCCATGAGACCTTGATATTCTCTCTTTAATACCAAAACTAACCATCACCCACGGTGATCAAAACAAAGCTAAAACATTCACCAAAGTCTAAAATAAGAAATAACTATAGGTGTGAGTATTAAAACTCAATAGGCATTCCCAAACAATATATTCCCAATTTATTTTCTTTAAATAATGTAATATCAACTTTATGATTGAAATACAATATATAGATCTTGGATTTTACACACATGAACACTTTAAAAATTCCCAGTCAATTTCCCTTTTTCCATTCAAATCTAGATTTCTTTCCAAGAAGAAGATATTGATGATTTCAAGGTAGGAAAATTATGTTCTTATTTATAAAGGGGAAAAGGGAGTGAAAAAAATTTACAGTTTTTTATATATACCTTTTAAAACTAACGCAGCAGTTTTTATAAAAGGTGCACAACACAAGAGAGTAATCACGATGATAAAAAAATAAGGAAAATGGAAATAAGAAAGAAAGAATACCAACCAACATGCATATCAATTATCCACTATAGATAACTAATTGCCAAAGAAGATGGGAAAACCTAGGAACTTGGTGGAATAATCTATTACATGCTATACATATTGACTCATCTCGAAGTCACGCCTCACCCGATGATGTCAATTCTCCCCTAAACTCTCGATCACACCCTAACTTCTCTAACTGATGGGATCTATCACATAATAAAAAAACAAAACAAATCCCCTAATATAGGCCACTAGCAAGATTCGAATCCAAATATAGGGCAACAAATGTTCAAAAAAATATCATATCTATACGTGATTCCAATTTCAAGATGATAGTTGGGGTGAGACAATATTGCCAAAAAATAATCCAATCACATACACATATATCATACATAAGACACTCACAAAACAAGTAACCCTCTGAGCTACACCAAGGAACATACTATTTATTTTCAAGCATTCAAACACAAGTAAGTATATCAATGTGGACCTCCCACGACATAAAATGTATCCAAGGAAAGATGATTATGGAAAGAGTTTTTTTTGAGATAATGATTTTCACAAAAGTTCCAAATGGGCCACAAACACCCTTCGATAAATCACACATTTCTAAAAGAATACCAAAATATTTCCTTTACATTTCAAACCATTTTAAAATAACCAGTCCCACCTTTCAAAAAATGTGAAACCACTCCATTATAAATTCCAAAACCATTTTAGGGAAAAAAATAATGAATTTACTCACACCACATTTTCAAACCAAAGTCACTTTCTAAAAAAATCCAAACCATTTTCCAAAACATCAGACATACATTATTTTCAAAATCCAACACCATTTAGGTAAAAACCATGTAAAATATAATATAATAATTTAAGAAGAAAAATACCTTTACCAATCCAAAACCATGATTCAAAATTCATAAATCACTTAAAAAATTCAACGAGGCATTTTATCAAACACCTAGTGTGAATAAAATAATGAAACAATGCCATATAATTCAATGAAAATAAAAAAAATCACCTCATTTCATATACAACAGTTATTCTAAAAAACAAAAATAACTATTTAATATCAAAATAAGGTGTGAAATGAAATAAACTAAAAAATTTTATAAACACAAAACCCCTAATTTAAACTCAAAGAAACATGAACCCTAGATCCACAATACCAAGGGAGGGAAAGAACTATAGAGAATATTGGAGAAGAATGAAGAGGGAGAAGGTATGAGGATAATACCATGAATAATAACCCCAAAAACATGGAGAAACCCTAGATACAAACCATGGGAGAGGAGGAGAAGCTTATATAATGAGGGAGGAGCTCCCCTTAGGTTGCAAAAACTAGGATTATAATAAATGCAGCATTTTGGGATAAAAATGTAAGATAGTGGAAAGGTAAAATCATAGTTTTTAATGACCTAGATAGGTCACATGGTTTGACCACATGATTTTAAAAACCTTTTGGAAATTGTGACCACATGATTTGGTGAATATGAGTATGAGAAATGGGTCATTATTTCATTAAATTATGCCCACAATGTGTTTGATAAAATGCACGGTTGGATTTCTTATGTGATTTGTGAATTTTAAAGCATAATTATGGATTGGTAATGGTATTTTGATTTCTAAATGAATATTTTGGCTTTTAAATCTATTTTTTTACCTAAATGGCATATGATTTTGAAAATGGGGTATGTTTGATATTTTGGAAAATGGTTTGGAATTTTTTTGAAAGTGACTTTGGTTTGAAAATGTGGTGTGAGTGCATACATGATTTTTTCCTTAAAATGGTTATGGAATTGAAAATGGATTTTTTTAACCATTTTTAAAGGTTGGGTTAGTTATTTTAAAATGGTTTGAAAATGTTAAGTAAATATTGTGGTTTTATTTTAGAAATGGGTGTTTTCTCAAAGGGTGTTTAAGGCCCATTTGGAACATTTGTGAAAATTAATGTCTCAGAAAACACTACTTAGATTATTGTATTTCCTTGGATATGTTGAATGCTATTGGAGGTGCATTTTGATATACTACCTTGTGTTTGAATGATTGAAAAGAAATAGTTTGTTCCTTGGGGTAGCTTAGGGGTGACTTGTTCTGTGAGTTGATTGTGTATGATATATGCGTATGCGATTGGTTTCTTGTTTGGAATTATTGGCTCACCCCAACTATAGTATTTACATGGGAATAAGGCATAGATAATATATATTTTTTGAATAGTTGTTGCACTATATTTGGATTTGGCTCTAGCTATTGGTCCATAGTAGGAGATTTGTTTTCTTTTTTGTTTTTTTCTATGAGATATAGAACATCAGCAAGAAAATGTAGGGTGTGATCGCATGTGTAAGCAAGAATAGATTGAATAGGATGAGGCATCCCTTCGAGATAAGTCAATATGTATATTATGTTATAGATTATTCCATTGAGATCATAGGTTTTCCCATATTATTTGGAACATTGTTATCCATAGTTGATGATTGATATGAATGTTGGTTGGTAACTCATTCTTTATTATTTCCAACTAGGAATTTTATCAAAAACAAGGTGTAAATAACTTAATGAAAAAATTCACAATTTTTCATACACCTATCCAACTGCGCATTTTACATGTAATAATTCAATGATCAAATACAATTTCCTGAAAAATAATGGAAAACACGAGCTACAACTTCTATAACTTTTCCTCAAATAAGAACATTGGGAGTACTCCCAAAAACACAACATTCACTTAGAAAGAATAACTCATAATACAAAACCCCTAATGAAACTAATCATTACCAAGATACACTAGAAACTGAATCATATTACCCACATGAGTGGAAAGAATGGAATCTCCACCATTAGAAACCAACTAGCATTGAACAGCTTCAAAAGAGACAAAAATAATACCCACATTGGTTCCCCCAACTATTAAAAACCAACTAGCATTGACTAACTTAAACAAACCCGAACCAAATAACATGGATAACCCAACATGGAATGGCCCAATAACTCCCTCTATAGACTAAACAAGGGACTCCCTATGCATGCCAAATGGGCGAATCCCCACACAGACCAAACCTCTTCCCCAAGTGGGGGGATACTCCAAACCAATAGCCCTTCCAAAACCAAAACCAACCCACAAGTTTAACCACATAAGGATAGATATGATAAAATGGGGGCCTCTGCACCTTTTGCAAAAAAACCAGACCTTACCAGATGATGAAACTATAACATAGAAACTTAAACTATCCAGATTCTAGAACAGAAGACAAAGATAGACAGATGTCCTCCACACACCGGTGATTCTAGACTACAACCCAGATTTAGTACAAGGTCTATGGGTAGATCCCTGATTTCTTAAAGAATTAATTGCCTTATAGTCAGGAGATGATAATTCACAATCAAAACTCATTCTTTTGGTGTCACGGGTGGCCACACAACATCTTAGATAAAACCAAAATAACACACCACACCATAAGAATCACTTTTCTCCTACAAGGAACTTTCACTATGATAAAGATTTAGAATATTCACAAACCTAATCCTATTTCACCCCAAATTATTAGTAGAAAAAACCAGATATACAACTAAACACAACTCCACTCAAGAAAGAAAAATTCAGAACTTACAAAAGAAAAACATGCTTCCAGTAAAATAGAAGTTCCCAAGAGATCCAAAACATTTAATTTTACATTATAAAGAAAATACAAAACCATCAGAAAAACCCATTACAATAGAAGGAATACTAAAATATAAATCATCTTCAAACTAATCCTAATATTGTAACTTACTCTGGTAAAAAAGTTGGGGTGTCTTCTGATGGGTTGGATCTATCTTCATATTGATTCCTTGAAACATCCCAAAAAACCATTTCAAGTGATCTAGTTGTCCATAGGTATGGTAATTATTTTAACCATTCATAAATGATGACTTATTATGGCCATTCTTACTGGAATTATGACACATCATGATCCTATTATTAGAAGAAGCTGATGAAAAATCTTGAGGCTTTTAATTCCATGTCCAACACCAATAGCTTTAGGCCATTTCTACATCTCCTTACTAGAATTACCTACACCAATTTCAGAGAATGGAGGATGATTGGATGCCTCAATAAAAATTTATAACATAACTTCAACCCGAACAGATTACCTCACCATATCTCCGCTAAAGGAAGTCATATCGAACTGTGACACATTTAACTGCAATTCAGGACAATGTCCATTATAAAAACATACATCCTTCAAGGAATCATTTGTATCCCACTATAGAAGGTAGGGAACTAGATCCAAAAAAGAAACAACAGAACTCTAACACTAATACATCACTTTGTTGTAGGTGGAACATCTCCACCCCTTCCTCACCTTTATAACCTTATAGAAATACTACCAGATTAATGAAGCCTTGAAGAACTCTCAAGTAAGATCTTATTGAGACTTGGTTTTAGAGATTGACTTACACTACTTCTAGGTCAGACCATTGAGCATAATTGTGTCAAAATTAACCTTTAACGACTCAATAAACTCAAGGAAACAGAAGCTTATTTAGATTCTATGCATCCACTCTTCCACTTTGAGAGGATCCTCTGGACCATACAAGAGAGGAAGGTTCATCTTTTGAAACTCAAGGAGAAAGACATTTGTATAATCAACTATAGGTTATTCCAATGATTAAACATCCATGGATGCACCTCTAATATCCATTGAATATTTTTGGGGGCATACACTAAGAAATAAGAAAACCAAGAACTCAATAAAAACCAATCCATCAAACCACTCATACCAAAAAGAAACACCAAACACAAAAAAGGAATTTTGGAGACCCATTTCTTTCTTAATAATACTTTGAAATATTTCTAAATAATATTCCAGAGATAGGTGAGGATAGAGATTGAAATTCAGTGGGACGGTGTTCCCGTAATTAATTTTTATAAAAATATTAAATATGTTTTAGACATTTCACATGAAATAATTGGGATAACTCTGAAATGGTAGCTTGGATCAGAAATATGAGGCCATAGTTGATTCCAAAATGTGGAGTTTAACCTAGGTGTGACATAAAATGAGTCGGTACAGGCCATTCAGACTCCTCGCTCGTTGGTGGTGCGTTTAATCAATTAATTAAATAAATTTATTTAATTGCTTAATTTTTTATTTTCATCTAATTAGAGGATTTAAATGTGTGGTTAATGGGAATTGGCCTCATAACCCTGAAATTTTTCCAATGACCTGAACTCATATATCCTCTCTTTCCCATTAGCGAACGAAGAACAATGATAGAACTTTTGATCTAAGCCGATCAAGGTGTTACAAATCAACAGATATCCTCCTCCATTGGTAAGCACATTCTTCATCAAAAAATGATTCACTCCTAAAGTAGAACTTTTCAATTTAGATTTCCTATCCCCAATTGAATTTCCTAGATGAAAACAAATTAAATTTATGTAAACGAATTAATTAATTGATATAAAAACAATTGTTTGAATCAATTATATTATTTTTATCTTGAAATTGAAATTCTTGACATATGATAAATATTTATTTTTTAATTACGTTTGTTCTTGATCCTAATGATCCAAAATAACACATACATAAATTGTTCTATTTTTGAGTCTCCTAAACCGTTCTTACTCCTCCCTACATAGGATGATTATTATATTTTCCTTCATTGACTGACAATCTAGGAAAATAATTCAATACGGAAATAAAAATTGATGAAATGGATGGTATTTTTGTGAAATAAAAATTGAGATTGTGTATAATTGAACCATGGTGATGTGAGATTGATGTTTGAGTAGGGATCCAAAAAAGATCTGGCGTGGGAATATTTGTATGTGGGTTTCTTGGTACGAGATGTGATGGATATGGAAATTCACGATAAATGACCAACGGCCAAAGGTGGTATGACCCTCTTTCCTAGCAGCTTCTGGTGGCCCCTAGTGAACATCGACGTGGTGTGGCTGGTGATCTGGGTAGAGCGAGACTAGGGGCGTGAGGAGAGGCTGATGGTGTGGTCAGCCGATGTTTCTAGAAGGCGGCGCAGATCAAAGGTGGCGGTATACACAAGTTTTGAAGGTAAGAGGATAGGGTTATAGGAGGAGAAGTGTTGTGAATATGGGTGATATATTAGTATCATGAAATAAGAGATAATATTAGAGAGATAATAGGAAAAAATAGAACATAATGGAATATAAAAAAAGGAAATGAAAAATAATAAAATAATTAAAAAGAGAGGGAATCCAAGGGGTGGGGAACTACCTAGGTGTGAAGAGGGAAGGTGGGGGAAACCTATCCCCCTTTCATTTAAATGAAATTTATAATATCTTTTAATAATAATATAAATTAATATTATTATTTTTTTTGGGTAAATAATCATACATTCATTATATCATTTAACTGAGATGTCTATTTGATGCACCGTTAGTTGTAGTATAACCCTAATAGTGAGAAGGGAATTTTAAGAACAATTTTGGATACCTTTTTTTGGACTAATGGCTCGGGTCAATGAAAAACACAATAATAATAAAATTATTATTATTATGGGATCCTGTATCTGACACATCTCCTTCATACGGGTTTAGAATGACAAACCATATGAGACACTGCGACCCCAAAATGAAGGACATTTCAAGACCAGTTTTGGGTATTTAAATAGAGATTGAGGTGTTGGCCCCATCAGGCCCGGTTCACATGTGTTGCAATGAAATACAACTTCTTCACCGGGTATTTGTTTTCGATGAATGAGTATCCCATTCTATGTGTTTCTCTATGAGGATTGAAATAACACGGTCCATATATTTACTTTGAGACTGAGGAGTGGGAACCATATGATGTCATTCAAGCACAATACGGCGACTTATGACCATTCCTTCGAATGTCTATTTGGGGTGCATAAGTAGTCAATGCTGCTTGTTTTTCTACAATGATTGCAATAGTGTGATCCATTTAGATATGAAGATCCTTATTCATGATCCTATTAAATGTGAAGAACATGAAAGGAATATCGTTGGAAGATCCATTTGATGCGTTTGAAGATAATCCATGACATTGATCAAGTAGTGACCAAGAACCATTTAGGATTGTTGCGGTGCAAGCCACCCTTTTCACGGGTTTCTCATTTCGAATGAGTGAATTGCCTATCTTGTGTGTTTTCCACGTAGAACATGATGGTGAACTCAATTTGATCTTTTGGCCTATGATGTGAGATGTTATGTATAACAACCCATACTTTACATACTTTGTTAATACTTCATAATTGAAGCACACTTATTACAACATATAACAAAACTAGGAAACGACCATATAGGTATAGTGTCTTTAGAAACTGGGTAACATAAACAACTGGTTCATAAAGCATCTACATTGTCTCCCATTTATTTCATCATATCTATAGTCCCTTTTTGGAATATCTTACTTAATAACCTTCTTCCTGACCTGGGGAAAGAAAACATAGAAAAGGGTGAGCTCAAATGCTCAGTAAGGGTAAACAAAAGAAATATCAATCACATCATATTAATAAGAACATAACATTTTGGAAATATTAACCCGGAAAAGAGATCATAATTTCATAACATGGGATAAATCATAGTAGCGAAATGTAATCACAATAATCATAACATAAAACAAGAAACTTTGTGGAATATACACATAATCATAGAGAATCATTTCTTATTAGTCAAGACTCATTTCCAAGACTATCTTAGTGGAAAAGTCCATTTCTGAACCGAGTTCATTCCTCGTTTCAGTCCTGTTTCACTAAACCGGTTTAACGTACCTTCCAGCCATGTATATCTCATGAGATATAAAACCTATACCCAATGCATTGGAGGGAGATATATGTCCCATCCATCTCATAATGATACCATTCTTATGTGTGCCACAAAATCATAAACCATACATCATAGCATAACCCATGTAATAAAAATGGGATTCTTAAACATCATGACATCATAAAACAATTCATATAGGATAAAATAATTCATAAAAATAATTCCATCACAACATAATCAAATCAATGTAATAATAGGTATAGAAACAGAACCCTATATTATCTTATATGGAAAATAATTTTGATAAAACACTTCAACTCCATTCTTGAGGAAAATATTCTTTCTACTTTAAATTTTTTTTCCTTTCTTAACATGTCATAAAATTTTAAACTAAAAGACGTTGATTAAAAATAAACTTAAAAAATTGTAAAGGAAGCTTCTTGGAAATAATGTTTTAAAAAAAATACATTCATGCCGTATAAGTTAAAAAAATATTCTTCTCGTGCTTTTTTCGGAAAAGTCAAAAAGTACCTCGTACGAAAAACGACAAAAGATTCCTTTAATAACTTTTACTAAAAACTCACCGATGGGTAAAATTGGATTTAAACAATTTTAGGTGGATGGAAATAATATTACATATTGAGGAAACATGGATATGGATGATAAAATACACCCCAGTAAATTTCACAGTATAAACAATCTCGGATAAAAATGAGATTGTGATATTTCCCTTACCTTAGGTCCGATTTGATTTGTAAGTGTCCGAACATCCTGTATAATGATTTAAATAATGTCATTGACTTATTCCGGAATCATACTCATTGTTGTGATATCATATATGGTCATATTCATAGCTTATTATTAGTAATATTTCATTGCAACTTGTTATTCGGGTGTTTATTACTTTTTGTTCTTTTGCGTGTTTTGTCGAATAAATTCTTATTCTTCTTTTTAGGTTATAGATACCTCATTTCCAGAATGGTATTAGATTAATATATATCATATTTTTGCACTCAATTCATTTTTTTAATCATTATTCAATGAAAATCATGTAGAACGAGTCGCATCACATCGTGGAGACGGTATTCCGTACGTACGCACGAGCAATGATATCGTTCCTATTATCGTGGAATTGTATTGGAGTGTGTGTATACGATTTTAGAATAAATATCACTTTAAAATAATCATATATATTTATTCTTTACACCATTATACTCATCCATTTAGGGTGGTGGTGGAAAATAGGTTACACCACGGCGTGGAGACGGTATTCCGTACGTACGCATGCGCGATGATTTTGTTTTCCATAGGATGGATAGATGGTGAAATAGGTTTGTTTCATACTTATAATAACATATCATTATATGAGTGATACTAATGTTATTAATTCATAACGAAACAACTAAATAAGAAGAAGTGGAAGAAGAAATAAAGTTGAAAGAATCGGTAACAGACATTACCTCTTCTTTGAAGCGCTTCTTTGAGACCTCCTTTTAGGGTACTAAAATTGGTCTTTGAAGAAGACCAGGACCTCTAGGATATTTCTAGGGAAGTGGATAGGAGAAATTGGCAGGGGTTGGCCGAGAATGAAGGCTCAAAGTGGTGTGAGGAAGAGAGGGAGGAGGTGCCCTTTTATAAGGGAGGAGAGGGGTACCTTTGGAAAAACAAAAAATATTATTTTATTATAAAGACATATTCGGTTTTGAATAGCTCAAAATTGATTTATTTCTAAGATAAGGTGGGTATGGGTCGATATCCTCTCATAAAATAGAATTTGGACAAGTTTATTTTAGTATTTTAACCTTATCATTTAGATTTAACTTTAAGATAGATAATTTTACTTTTACCGTGTTTTTTGTATTCTTACACTATAAGGTTAATAAACTTACTATAAAAAGCCAAAAAAAAACCCAAGTTGTTTATTATTAATATATATAACCTTATATAAGTCATTTGGCCGAATCTTAGATTTTTAGGAATAAAATAACAATTAATAATATAATATTTGTTTTAAAAACTATTTTATGTCAATTTTAACACTATTTAGTAATTGATTTGTGTGAAAATAATAACAGAATGATTAGTTCGAAAAAAGTTAATAAAATCAGTATTAACATGTCACATTAACCTATAAAATTAGTGTAATTCATAAAATGTCTCCAATTACATTTATTTGGGTATTTATAACATCAATTATGTCAATATTTCATTAATAAGATAATTACTCCATCATCTTTGTGTCATAAATAAATTAAATTATATAATGTCTAACAATTAAAAATAAAATACCATTATGTAGGAAATAGTTTTATATTTCTAATGAATATTTATAGTCTAATTTATCTTATGTATAACCCTATATTAAAATTATTTACTTATTAAATGTTGATTTTAACTATTTTAACCCTTCTTTAAATAAATTAATAATAAATGTCCTAATCTAATCCACATGGGCCTAAATGGTAATATTTTATTCCTAAGGTTGTTTTTGGTCGAATTACATTTATCAAATAGAATTAGGACATGTGTTAGGGTAATAATAATATCATTCTACCCTTAATTACCCTATTTACTTTTAACCGTGGTAAATAAAAGTAAAAAGATACTATTCACCAAAAATTATTTTCATCTCATTGAACCAAATTTTACTTACTGACATCAACCGTGTCTCTCAGATTTTTGAAATTCCACTCACAAAAGTGGTAAAATTAGGTTTTATGTAAATTTGCAAATTCTCATAGAAGGTGGGTAAAAGACGGTGAAAAGTTCAATAAAATTTTTATATATCTAAAATTATTATAAAATTACTCCAATGAATTACATTGAACTTATATAGGTATTATGTATCAATTTTGACATAAAATAAATTTAAATAAAATAAATAATTATTTAAATAAAAATTCAGTTTTTAAATAGTAACCCAGTGTTTTCACTATTCATCAAAAAATTGAAAGCTTTCAGAAAAATACCAAAATTTCACCGTAGGCTAATTTCGATATTCCGAATCCAAAAACAAAGTTAATTTTGAAAAATAAAATTACAAAATTTCAAAAAGTGGTTATTACTATTCATAACGACTAGTTTTAATAATATTTTGATAGAATATCGTTGTTTATTGAAACTCTGTATTGAGTATGACGCAAGCTATCAAGGAAGGTCGCAATTGCATGTAAAGAAATCCAAGCTAGTGTTGTGTGTAGTGAAAGATTCCTTTGATGATTTATATAAAAAAATATATTTCTTATAAAGGTCTCGGGTGTTACATTCTACCCCCCTTAAAATGAATTTGGCCCTAGAAATTCGTCACATGTAACAAACAGATGAGGATACATCTCCCTCATAATATCCTCAAGCTCACATGTAGCTTCTTCTAATTGGTGGTTCCTCCATAAAACATTCACCAAGCGAGTGATCTTGTTCCATAGGACTTTTTCACTACGATCGAGTATCACTATCGGCTGTTCTTCATAAGAAAGATCTTGTTCCAGCGGTACAACTTCTGAGCTGAGTACATGTGAAGGATCAGGTATGTACTTTCTCATGAGAGATACATGGAACACATCGTGAACTTGAGAGAGATTCGGTGGAAGCGCCAATTGGTAAGCTACCTTCCCAACACAATCCAGTATTTCGAAAGGACCGATATACCTAGGGCTCAGCTTTCCCTTCTTTCCAAATCTCATTACTCTCTTCCAAGGAGATATTCATAAGAACACTTTATCACCCACTTAAAATTCTAAGTCTTTTCTTCGGTTGTCGTCATAACTTTTTTTTTTGACTCTGAGCTTCTCTTATGTGTTGTTGAATAGATCGGACCTTTTTTACCATCTCATCAACAAGATCATGTCCTAATAACTTTCTTTCCCCAACTTCATCCCAGGAAGCTGGAGTCCTGAATTTCTTTCCATATAGAGCTTCATAAGGAGCTATTTGCATACTGGATTGAAAGCTATTATTATAACAAAATTCCCCCAAAGGTAGGTTTTGATCCCAACCACCTTTGAAATCCATATAGCAAGACCTCAACCTATCTTCTAGAGTTTGAATTGTCCTCTCAGACTGACTGTCTGTCTAAGGATGATAAGCAGTGCTAAAACTCAACTATGTATCCAGAGTATGCTGAAGACTTCGCCAAAAATTTGAGTTAAACCTCATATCCCGATCAGATATAATAGAATGTGGTACTCCATGAAATCTTACCACTTCCTTTACATATATCCTGGAAAGCTGATCCAGAGAGAAATCCTCTCTAATAGCAATGAAGTTTGCAGACTTTGTAAGACAATCAACTATGACCCATAGAGCCTTATTGCCTTTGTATGTTTTAGGAAGTCCTGTGACAAAGTTCATAGTGATGTTTTCCCATTTCCATTTGGGTATGGGTAATGGTTGTAACATCCCCTTAGACTTCTGTCTCTCAGCTTTAACTTGCTGACCAACCAAGCATCGAGACACATATTCAGCAACATCTCTTTTCATGCCATCCCACCAGAAGTACTCTTTCAGGTCCCTTTACATCTTCGTGCATCCATGATGAATGGAGAATGAAGAACTATGAGCCTCATCCAGCAGCTTCTTCTTTAATTCGGGTATGGGAGGAACACAAACCCGATTATTGAACGTTATTATCCCATCATAATCAAGGTTGAATTCCGGAATATTTCTCACCTTCTTTTGTAACTCTACATCTTCTTTATGTGCCTCTTTAATCTTCACATGTATAGATGGTTGAACATTCATTTGAGAAGGATACAATTTTTCCTCCTTCATTATAATTCCAAGATCCATCCTTTGTAAATCCATAAATATTGGATCTTTTGTGATTCTCATCATGGATAAACTGGCATGGTCTTGTCGACTTAATGCATATTCCACCTTGTTTTCTTTCCCAGGGTGGTAATGAATTGAGCAGTCGTAATCCTTAATCAGCTCCAACCATCTTCTTTGGCGCATATTCAGCTCCTTTTGTGTGAAAATATACCTTAAACTTTTATGATCAGTATAAATGTCACACCTTTCTCCATAAAGATAATGCCTACAAATCTTTAATGCAAAGATTACCGCAACTAACTCCAAATCATGATTTGGGTAATTTTGCTCATGGATTTTCAACTGTTGTGAGGCATAAGCTATCACCATATCATTTTGCATAAGAGCACACCCCAATCCCTTCTTGGATGCATCACTGTAGATCAAAAACCTTTCTCCACTACAAGGCAGTGTGAGCACAGGTGCACTGGATAACCTTCTTTTCAACTCCTTGAAATTCTCTTCACATTCCTCCGTCCAAAAAAACTTAAATCCTATCTGAGTCAACCTGGTGATTGGATTAGATAATAATGAAAAATATTTCACAAAACGTCAATAATATCCAGTCAAACCATGAAAACATCGGATCTTAGTTACTGTTGTTGGTCTCAACCATCTTTCGATAACCTCTGTTTTTGCTGGATCCACAGATATCCCCTCTTTTGAGATTATTTGACCCAAAAATGAAACTTTTTGAAGACAAAATTCACAATTGGTAAATTTGGCATAAAGCTTCTCCTTTCTCAGGGTCTTCAATATAATTCTCAAGTGATCTTCTTGTTCTTCCTTGATCTTTCAATATACAAGAATATCGTCTATAAAGACTACCACAAACTCATCAAGATAGTCTCTAAAGACTCTATTCATCAGATCCATGAAGATATAAGGGGCATTAGTAAGACCAAATGGAATCACTATAAATTCATAGTGTCCATACCTTGTATAGAAAGTCATCTTTGGTGTATCCTCCCTTTTGACCCTTAATTGATGATACCCTGAACAAAGATCAATCTTAGAAAAGTATTGAGCTCCTCTTATTTGGTCAAATAAGTCATCAATGCGCGGGAGAGGATATTTGTTCTTCATATTGATCTTGTTAAGTTCTCGATAATCAATGCAGAGTCTCATAGATCGATATTTCTTCTTAACAAACAGAACAGGTGCTCCCCAAGGTGAGGAACTAGGGCGTATAAAGTCTTTATCAAGATTCTCTTGGAGTTGCTTCTTCAATTCCTATAACTCAATTGTGGCCATTCTATATGGTGTCTTTGAAATAGGTAAAGCACCAGGTACGAGTTCTATTGAAAACTCAACTTCACGATTTGGTGGAAGACCCGACAATTCCTCCGGAAAGACATCATCAAACTCCTGTACAATGGGCATATTCTTAATCGTATGTTTCTCACTAACCATTTGAGATAAATAACCTTCATTTAGTGGAATCAAGACCCATAAGATGGAAAAAATTTCCACTGGAAGGTTATGTTCATCCTTGCATCGATACACGATCAATGATTGATCTAGAATATGAAATGTGACTTCCCTTCTTTGGAAATTGATATGAGATCCATAGAGAGAAAGCCTATCCATGCCATGAATCACATCAAATTCCACTATAGGGAGGATCACAAGATTATTAGGAAAAACTTTCCCACAAACTTCAATCGGAGAAGAATTATAAACTTTTGATGCGACTGTTGTGGCATTAGGGGTTGTCACAGCTAACTCAACATCTAATTGTTGAGGTAATACGGTGATACCATTAGAAAATTCTTCAGAAATAAATGAGTGGGTGGACCCATAATCAAATAAAACATTTGATACTTTAGAGTGGATGGTAAGTGTACCTTTCACCACTTCTTTATCGTACTCCACATCCCTGATAGAAATTGCATGTGACATTCCTTTGTCTTTAGCCTTAAGAGTTTGTTGATGTTGATCATTATAAAAAGCCCTTGGATTATGGCATTGATTGGCATAATTCCCCATTTCCTTGCACTTGTAACATTGAAGTGTAGGAGGTGCACTATGTGTAGCCTTTTTATTGTTCACATCACTAGACATCTTCTTCCCATCATTGCGGCATTCAAATTCCCAATGACCTCCCTTTCCACATTTGAAACATTTACTTGTCCCTTTAAGACAACTCCCTCCATGTTTCTTTCCACACTTTGATCATAAGGGAAATCTCATCTTCTTTTCAGTGTGCTCTTTAGATTTTCCTTTGAATTCCATTTTCCTCTTCTTATCAAACCCATATGACTGATGGGTTACTCCAATATCCATCTCAACTTTGAGAGCACATCAAACGATTTCCTCATATCTATTCAAGTCCCTTATGGCTAATGCCCTTCGAAGACTTGGTTTTAAGCCACTAAAGAATCGATCGATCTTACTCTCAGGTTGGATAATAATACCAGAAGCGTACCTTGGAAGTCTTGTAAAATTTTCTTCATAGGTACCAACAAATTCATCATCCTTTTGGTTTAGTTCAAGAAACTCCCTCTCCATTTTTTTTGGAGAATATGAGGGAATTAATTATTGAAAAATAAGTTCTTGAACTCGTCCCATTCCCTGGAATCAATTTAATCTCTTGGCCTCGTATTATTGATAAGATTCCACCATTGATCCACATCACCTTCCAAACGATACACTGCTAAGATGACTTTATCATCTTCAGAACATTGAAGAACTGAAAATATATTTTCAGTAGTACTGATCCATTGTTCAGAAAATAATGGATCAGTAGAACCACTGAATGAAGGTGTACGCTTCATCATGATGGATTCAATATAATGTTCCTCCTTCCTTTGCCCGTTTGGAAGTCCTTCATGATTCATAGATTGAGAAAGTTCTGTGAGCGTGGCTACAAGATTTTTCATTCCAGCTCCCATAACGTTTGGTTGCTCAGGGGGACAGTCATTGCATTGCCCGTCGCATTCCGCATTAACACGGTTCCTTCAGGTTCCATCCATTGACTAAAACCAAGAAGAATAGAGTGAGAAACACTAATTATAATAGGAAACCCACATAATCAAGAATAAAATTTCCCACATAAGGTCTTATCCTAGGTTATTCATGGCCATTTCTAAAACACTAAGATTGTGTTCTATGCTTAGACTTATCCTTAGGATTCTTACTAAGGATTTCACATCCTAGTTTTCAACGGTTGAATATACCTTTCCTCTGATAACAACTATAACGACCCATACATTACATACATTGTTATTACTTTAGAATTGAAGCAAACTTATTACAACATATAAAAAAACCAGGAAAGGACCGTATAGGTATAGTGTCTTTAGAAACTGGGAAACATAAACAACTGGTTCATAAAGCATCTACACTGTCTCCCATTTATTTCATCATATCTATAGTCCCTTTTTGGCATATCTTACTTAATAACCTTCTTCCTGACCTGGGGAAAGAAAACATACAAAAGGGTGAGATCAAATTCCTAGTAAGGGTAAACAAAAGAAATATCAATCACATCATATTCATAAGAACATAACATTTTGAAAATATTAATCTGCAAAAGAGATCATAATTTTATAACATGGGATAAATCGCAGTAGTGAAATGTAATCCCAATAATAATTACATAAAACATGAATCTTTGTGGAATACACACATAATCATGGAGAATCATTTCTTTTTAGTAAAGACTCATTGCCAAGACTATCTTAGTGGACAAAGTCCATTTCTGAACTGAGTTCATTTCTCGTTTCAGTCCTGTTTCACTGAATCGGTTTAACCTGCCGTTCCAGCCATGTCTATCTCATGAGATATAAAATCTTTACCCAATGCATTGGAGGGAGATATAGGTCCCACCCATCTCATAATGATACCATTCTTATGTGTGCCACAAAATCACAAACCATACATCATAGCATAACCCATGTAATAAAAATGGGATTCTTAAACATCATGACATCATAAAACAATTCATATAGGATAAAGGAATTCATAAAAATAATTCCATTTCAACATAATCAAATCAATGTAATAATAGGGATATAAATAGAACCCTATATTATCTTATATGGAAAATAATTTTGATAAAACACTTGAACTCCATTCTTGAGGAAAATATCCTTTCTACTTTAAACACATTTTTCCTTTCTTAACATGTCATACAATTTTAAACTAAAAGAAGTTGATTAAAAATATACTTGAAAATTTGTAAAGGAATCTTCTAGGAAATAATGTTTTAAAAAAAATCCATTCATGTTGTATAAGATAAAAAAATTCTTCTCGTACTTTTTTCGGAAAAGTCAAAAGGTACCTCGTACAAAAAACGACAAAAGATTCCTTTCATATCTTTTACTAAAAACTCACTGAAGGGTAAAATTGGATTTAAGACTTTGTAGGTGGATGGAAATAATATTAAATATTGAGGAAACATGGATGTGGATGATAAAATACACCCCAGTAAATTCGAAAGTATAAACAATCTCGGATAAAAATGAGATTGTGCAATTTCCCTTATCTTAGGTCCGATTTGATTCGTAAGTGTCCGAACCTCCTGTATAATGATTTAAATAATTTCATTGACTTATTACTATATCATAGGAATTTTTATGATATCATATATGGTCATATTCTTAGCTTATTATTAGTAATATTTCATTCCTACTTGTTATTCAGGTGTTTATTACTTTTTGTTCTTATGCATGTTTTGTCGAATAAATTATTATTCCTATTTTAAGGTTATAGATACCTCATTTCCAGAATGGTATTAGTGTAATATATATCATATTTAATCACTCAATGCATTTATGTAATCATTATGCAATGAAAATCATGTAGAACGAGTCGCATCACATCATGGAGACAGTATTCCGTACGTACGCACGAGCGATGATATCGTTCCCATGATCGTGGAATTGTATTGGAGTGTATGTATACTATTTCAGAATCAATATCACTTTACAGTAATCATATATATTCATTCTTTACACCATTATACCCATCCACTTAAGGTGGTGGTGGAAAATAGATTACACCACGGCGTGGAGACGGTTTTCCGTACGTACGCACGCGTTGTGGTTTCGTTTTCCGTAGGATGGATAGATGGTGAAATAGGGTTGTTTCATACTTATAATAACTTATCAGTATATTAGTGATAATGATGTTATTAATTCATAATAAAACAAATAAATAATAAGAAGTGGAAGAAGAATTAAAGTTGAAAGAATCGGTAACGGACATTACCTCTTCTTTGAAGCACTTCTTTGAGACCTCATTTTAGGTAACTAAAATTGGCCGTTGAAGAAGACCAGGACCTCTAGGATGTTTCTATGGAAGTGGAGAGGAGAAATTGGCAGGGTTTGGACGAGATTTAAGGCTCAAAGTGGTGTGAGGAAGAGAGGGAGGAGGTGCCCTTTTATAAGTGAGGAGAGGGGCACCTTTGGAAAAACTAAAAATATTATTTTATTATAATGCCATATTCTGTTTTAAATAGCTCCAAATTGATTTATTTCTAAGCTAATGTGGGGGTGGGTTGAAATCCTCTCATCCAATAGAATTTGGACAAGTTTAGTTTACTATTTTAACCTTATCAGTTAGATTTATCTTTAAGTTAGATAATTTTACTTTTACCATGTCTTTTTGTGTTCTTACACTATAAGGTTAATAAACTGACTATAACAAGTCAAACGAACCCCAAGTTGTTTATTATTAATAAATATAACCTTATATAAGTCATTTGGACAAACCCTAGATTTTTAGGAATAAAATAACAATTAATAATATCATATTTCTTTTAAAAACTATTTTATGTCAATTTTGACACTATTTAGTAATTGATTTTTTTGAAAATCATATCAGATATATTAGTTCGAACAAAGTTAATTAAATCCATACTAACATGTAATATTAACCTATAAAATTAGTTTAATTCATAAAAAGTCTCAAATTACATTTATTTGGGTATTTATAACATCAATTATGTCAATATTTCATTAATAAGATAACTACTCCATTATCTTTATGTCATAAATAAATTATATTATATAATGTCTAAAAATTACAATTAAAATACCATTATGTAGGAAATCGTTTTAGATTTATAATTAATATTTATATTCTAATTTATCTTATGTATAACCCTATATTAAAATTATTTACTTATTAAACATTGATTTTAACTATTTTAACCCTTCATTAAATAAATTAATAATAAATGTCCTAATCTAATCCAAGTGGGCCTAAATGGTCATATGTTATTACTAAGGTTGTTTTTGGTCGAATTACACTTATCCAATATAATTAGGACATGTGTTAGGGTAATAATAATATAATTTTTACCCTTAATTACCCTATTTACTTTTAACCGTGGTAAATAAAAGTAAAAAGTTACTATTCACCAAAAATTATTTTCATCTCATTGAACCACATTTTACTTACTGACATCAACCATGTCTCTCGGATTTTTGAAATTCCACTCACAGAAGTGGTAAAATTAAGTTTTATGTAAATTTGCAAATTCTCCTAGAAGGTGGGTAAAAGACGGTGAAAGGTTCAATAAAATTTTCATATATATAAAATTATTATAAAATTACTCCAATAAATTACATTGAACTTATATAGGTATTATGTATCAATTTTGACCTAAAATAAATTTAAATAAAAGAAATAATTATTTAAATAAATAGTCGGTTTTTAAATAGTAACCCAGTGTTTTCACTATTCGATGGGCCCGTAAGGGGCATCGCGACGCTAGGGTTTTCCCCGCGCCGCCTTCCTCTCCCCCGTCATGGAGTGGCTTCAGTTCCATCTTGGTGCTTCAGATCGGCGTGTTCGTGGTGTCAATCCTCCAGGCGGCGTCATGCAGGATCGTCTCCCTCGGTGATTCATTTGACATCACCGGTGTCGTGCAGGATCGTCTCCTTAATTTCGACTTCCAGATGTCCCGGCCTAGGGGTTGATGTCGCGATTCGTGTGAGATGTGGGTGTGCTAAGAGGATTTGGTATCTGCATGCGGGTTCGAAGGCGGCGATGGGATTTGCGGCTATGTTATTCAATGATGTTTTCTTCCAGAGGGATTCGGGAGTCCCTCCATTCGATGTTGGTTCGTTTTCCATCTTAACATGATTTTGATTCTGGTTGTGTGATGAGTCGATGTCGTCGTTGTTTCTGTGCCGATTCTGGTTTGAGTTTCTGGACAACAGTATGGATTGTTGCTACCTTGATTTTTTGTCTGAGGTGATGAAGGTGGAGGAGCATATCTGTGCTAGTGAGCAGACCTGAGTGAGCTTGTTGTGTGTTGGACTTCTGAACTTGTTTGGATTTCGTCTGCTTGTTGGTTGTTTTGGTTGTTTAAAATTTGGATGATGGTCTGTTTGAGTGGCGACGCCGCTGGTTTTCCGATGAAGTCTTGCCGGCGATCTGCTTCGGTGGAGGCGCATGATGGCAGGATGAGATTCGTTTTTGAATTTTGAAATTTGAATTGTAATCTGGTATGCGGGTTCCACGACCGCCGATCTTACTTTTGGTTTAGTTTCTGTTTGGTTACCGGTTACCCATAAACCGGATTTTTAGAAAATGAAAAAAATGGATTGCAGGCAGGCAGTGTTTTCACTATTCATCAAAAATTGAAAGTTTCCAGAAAAATACCAAAATTTCACCCTAGGCTAATTTCGATATTCCGAATCAAAAAACGAAGTCCATTTTGAAAAATAAAATTTACAAAATTTCAAAAAGTGGTTATTTCTATTCATAACGGCTAGTTTTAATAATATTTTTATAGCATATCATTGTTTAGTGAAACTCGATATTGCGTACGATGCATGCTATCAAGGAAGGTCGCAATTGCGTGTAAAGCAAGACAAGCTAGTGTTGTGTGTAGTGAAAGATTACTTTGATGATTTATATAAAACAAAATATTTCGTATAAAATTCTCGGGTGTTACATTATGGGTATGACGCCTATCCAGGGAGACACCTAATAATGGTAGAAACATGATTTTATGATAGGTACCATCTAGTAGGAATGACCAGAGTTCCTCATTGATTTTTAGAGGTACCATCCAATAGAATGGATAGAGCAGTTCCAGGCTTACCTTTACTGGGTTGGGTAGTAGTCCCTGATGGATGTTTTGAGTAGAACCCTCCATCCAATCTTGTTATGGGTCCTCGACAACACTAGAGTAGAACCCTCCAACCGAGATGGGCATGGGTCCCCAACCCTCTTTCGAGTGGAACCTGTTGAGCATGTATTGTTTCAAAAATACACCATATTTTTATGATGATTTTGATGCTCACAAATACCCTTATTAGTTATTCTAATGATTTTACATTAAGTATATTTCAGAAAATTAATATTCTTTATATTCCCGATTTTGAAATAATATTAAAGAATATGTTTCACGTGAAATATTTTTCAAAGTGTTCTGAAATCTATTCAACATGTTTTGGAAAAACTTTTCATACTATACGTTGGAGAGCATATCGTAAGGAATAAATCCTACGTTTATTTTTACGAGAGTTCATAAAATTATGGTTAATCAACCATACATTAATAGAAAAGTATGTTAAAAGAACCTTACACTTAGAAGGAACCTTACATTTTTTATATGAGAAATGTATGGATGGAGAACCTTACGTAAGTATGGAAACATACATTTTCTTCAAAAAAAGTAAGGATCATCAACCCTAATTTTGTAATGAACCATATGTTTTATCAAGAAGTATAGATCATGTACCTTCTGTTTTGAAGAAAATAAATGTATGATTTTTATATCATACATTTTGAAGGAAAACAAAAAAGTATGGATCATAAACCTTATATTCTTAATCAAACATACATTTGTAATCAACCATATGTTTGGAACCCTACATTTAACCTCTTAAGGTATCAGATATTTGAATTTACGACTTTATTGTACAATGTTCTTTTGCGGAATATCAGGCGGATTTCAATCTAGATTCAAGGCCCAATTTGAAAGAACATCTTCAACTGATTTAACATTGTTTATTCTCAATTCAGAGGATCGATTTAAGAGGAGGATTTCATGCCAATTATTAAGGGAAGTAAAGACTACTCTTTTATTTAAATATTTGAATATTGAAATTTTTCGGGTGACTTTTGTGGATCTGAACTGTATCGACCCGAATCCGGAGCCACATAATTGGTGCCCCATACCAGGTTCGCCACATGACCTCAAGCACGTTTCCCCAAACACCAGAGGTTGCTGACTAGTAGCGAGGGACTTGGTGAGTCAGTGGGGAAACTATGCCCTCATTTGGTAAAGTATACAGCGGAAGAATAAACATAATCAATAGCAGAAGCAGTAAATAGAATACAAAAACTGAACTAAATGTAGAAGTAGTGTCTGATATAATAATGATGCAGAATGGTATATGTGTCTATGGAAAGAAATAAACAAAACAACGTGGTGAAATAAAACTGAAACCAAAGTACTAAATGTAAACAACAACTCCAGCAACATCGCGAGCCAAAGCCCTGTCCCATGCTCTCCAGCTTCAACCTGCAATCAAGTACCTGAGGTAGAAGGATCACAATCCCTACCTACACACCTGCAACCATATAATCTGTTTGGGATAAAATATAGGACCCAAACAGGGTGTGAGACTAATCCCAGTAGGAAATCACCACAAGATTTGTGCCCTACTGTAAGTGAGTAATATAGAAAAGGTAAATTAAAATAAGTACAGTAATGAACTAGGAGTACACCAGTAAATAAATCTACCAATTACCATTCACATTCATTTAATTAAACGACCATGGAAAAACTAGAAATTTCTATATTCCACGGTAAATTAAGTATCACAATAGGTATCTCAAAAGACTACCTAAACACAAGAAGTACGAAACCCGAGATTGTTCTTTGGCTTGGTGGAATCGTCACAACCAACCACCAAGATTTACGCTGACTCTCTGGGTTGCTCAAACTAGCATACCCCTATAGTCCAGTAATCAAACATGGCACAAACACTCTGGGAAGCTCTCAAGTCAATTCCACTATGGTCTTCAACGATAGATATAGACTCTCTGGGGAAGCACTTACTTCTAATTCCTCCTATGGTCTTGATGTGTGGGTAAACTATGAACACTATTGGGAAGCACAAAGTCATATTCCCGTAGGTCCTGTATATGATAAAAAACCAACAGACCCTCTAGGGAAGAACTTAATCTTCTATTCCTTCTTTGATCTCCTGCACCAGGTTCTCATAGCCCTGAGCAGTCTAGTCGTGCATAATCGACTATCAGCAGCCCTAAGTAAGTTTAATATCTACTTGGATAAAATATACCATGCATCAAAAGAATTTAAACAGTAGGCAACACATGCAATCAGTGATAACAATTAAACTAACAATTGCAATAGGGGTTTCCTCATAGGAAAATGGTGCCAAACAGCAATAAACATCCAAATAGTGAGAGACACCCATGTGGTGATCCTAAAAAATACAACATAGCATAAATTAGCAACAATTAATCATAATATAACAAGCAATCTAGGGAAAACAGACAATAGGATCAAAATCCCAAAGCCGGGATACCCGATACATGGGTATCCGACACTTTTGCAACCAAAACTGAAAGAACATCAATATAGGGAAACAGACCACCTACCTTGATCCTTGAAGATTGATATACTTGAAACTTGGCACGTGAATTGGCCTAGAATGGAGCAGATCTGAAAAAATGCCTAAAATGGTCAACCTCAGATAACTCACACAAGATAAAGAAACAGGAAACGAGGCCAAAGAAGAACCAAGAACTCACAGTTGTGATTCTTCTGCAATCAATGATGATCGATTCTAACAACTGGTGACAGATCGGTGGCTCAGAGAAGAATCGACCTCCTCGGACTCTTTGGACAGAATTAAGCGAAGAATAATACGTTAATGACCATTAGGCCCGACCCCTGGTTGATTAATGAAATAAAAAAAGTACACGGCGTTTACTTTTAAAGTACACGGTGTGTAGTGGGTTTTTCCGTACTCCGCCAAAATCGGCCTCCACGTCACCCCTACCCACCGTGTGTGTGGCCTGGACACGGCCAACACACGGCTTCGGGTGGGAAAAGAGTACACGGTATGTAATCATAAAGTATATGGCATGTACTTTAAAAATTTATAAAAACGTTGTTTTTCCTTAAAAAAGCCTAAAAAATATATCTGTACCTGAAACTGAAGATCCGGGTTCTTAAAAACTTCCCCCCTTAAATAAATTCATCCTAGAATTACCCTAACAAGGCGTAGAAGAAGAATCCTCGAACAACTCTGGACACTGCGATCAAACATCGGCCTCCCTCTCCCAGGTCTCATCCTGTACTTGCTCGTGCTGCCATAGTCCTCGTACTAGAGAAACAGACTGGCCACAAAGAAATTTCATACTACGATCGAAAATCCTAATAAGATGCTCCTCAAAAGATGCATCATGATCTAGCTCAACCTCCTCGGGTAGAAGAAAATGAGACAGGTCTGAGAAATATCTTCAAAGCTGAGAAACATGAAAGACGTCGTGCATGGCCTAGTACGTATGAGGTAACTGCAACCTATAAGCAACCAGCCCGACTTTCTCCAGAACCTCAAAAGGCCTGAGGTATCTTGGTGAGAGTTTCCTCTGTCTCCTAATCCTTTTATGTCCCAACCTCGAGGTAACACGCAAGAAAACCTGATCTCTAACCTTGAACTCCAAAGGTCGTCTTTGCCGATCAGCATAAGACTTCTGCCGAGACTGTACTGTAGCCATCCTCTTCCGAATCAACTCTATCTGCTCTGAGGTCTCCTGAACAAGACAAGGTCCCAACAAAGCTCCCTCTCCTGCTTCTAGCCAGCATAAAGGTAATCGGCATGGCCTACCATACAGAGCCTCGTAAGGTGCCATGTGAATAGTCACCTGAAAACTGTTGTTGTAGGCGAACTCCACCAGAGGGATATTATTCTCCCAATTACCGCCAAAGTCTAGAATGCAAGCTTTGAGCATAACCTCAAGCACCTGGATTGTACGCTTAGACTGGCCATCAGTCTGGGGATGGTATGTTGTACTCAAAAGTACCTATGTACCCAAGGCCCTCTGTAGCCCCTACCAGAAGTGCGAAGTTAAATGTACATCCCTGTCTAAAACAATGGAGTGTGGAACTCCATGAAGATGTATAATATCTCGGATGTACAAATGACCCAGATCATCAACACTGATGGTCTTCTTGATCGAAAAGAAGTGTGCATCCTTCGTGAGCCTGTCCACTACTACCCAAACTGCATCATTTACTCGAGGCGATCTCGGTAACCCTATCACGAATTCCATCGCGACATCATTCCATTTCCACTCAAGAATGGGTAACTGCTATAAAAGCCCTACTGGTCGCTGATGCTCTGCCTTCACCTACTGACAGGTCGAACACTGCATAACAAAACCCGCCACATCCTTCTTCATACCTGGCCACCAATACTGACGGTGTAAGTGTCGGTACATCTTGGTGACCCCAAGATGAACTGCCCAAGCTAAAGCATTAAACTCCCGCATCAACTCCTCAAGTATGTCTATTGAAACACATACATGACCATGAAAATGAAGCACCTCATCATCGCACTGTGTCCACCCCGTAGTAGGGTCTCCATCTGACACACCCTCCCATTGGACTAGGCCCTTTGGGTCTGACAGCTGCCTCATTCGAACACGATATAAAAGGGTAGAGGTAACAACTACAGAATAAAGAACTGTGTGTACCAGTCTATCGTGCACCTCCAAATGCATCTCAGAGAACATAGTCAGGAGCTTCCACTCACTGCTGGCCTCTTGAACTTCCTGAATCTGAGTCCTCATTCTTAGGGCATTTTCCACATCATTACCTTTCCCAGGCATATAATCAAGCTTGAAGTCGAAAGATTGTAAGTACTCAACCCACCTCCGTTGTCTCAGATTCAAGTTACACTACGTGAAAATATACATGAGGATCTTTTTGTCAGTATATACCACAAAATTCTCTCCCATGAGGTAGTGCCTCCAACAACGCAAAGCATGAACAACAGCGGCGAACTCCAGGTCATGCGTAGGATAGTTCTTCTCATGTGTTCTCAACTACAGAGATCCGTACACAACAACATGATCTTACGACATAAGCATTGCTCCAAGACCGATGCCAGATGCATCACAGAAAACTGTATAAGTCTTGCCCGGCTCTGGAAGAACATGAATCGGTGCTGAAGTCAATCTCCCCTTTAGCTCCTGGAAGGCTGAGTCGCAGGTTTCCGACCAAACGTACTTCACACCCTTCTTAGTCAAGCCCGTCAATGGTGCTGCTAAGTGTAAGAAGTCCTGTATAAACCGCATGTAGTAACAAGCCAGTCCCAAGAAACTCTGTACCTCGAAGACATTCTTCGGCTGTTCCCAGGTAACTATTGTTATCACCTTCTTTGGGTCTACTGATACTCCTGTCTCTAATATGAAATGGCCCAATAAGTGAATCTCGTTCATCCAGAAGCGGCACTTTGAGAGCTTATCATATAACTGATTCTCTCTCAGTGTAATCAATATGATCACAAGATGGGTAGCATGGTCGTGTCGAGTGTGATAGTACACCAAGATATCATCCACAATGACAATGATGAAGGAGTCCAAGTAAGGTTGGAAAACCCTGTTCATCAGTTCCATGAAAACTGCAGGAGCTTTCGTGAGACCTAACGGTATAACCAGATACTCGTACTGACCATACGTGCTTCAGAAAGTTGTGAGAGGTATATCAGATAGTCTGACCTGCAACTGATGATAGCCGGATCTCAAGTCGATCTTTGAGAATACCCTGACTGCTTGAAGATGATAAAAAAGATCATCAATCCTCAGAAAAGGATATCGGTTCTTGAACATCAACTGGTTCAGCTTCCGATATTCCACACAAAGCCGTAAAGTACCATCCGCCTTTTTTGCAAACAACACAGGTGAACCCCAAGGGGAAGTACTGGGTCGGATGAAACCCTTAGCCTGCAACTCCTCCAACAACTTCTTGAGCTCTTGAAACTCAATCATAGAAATCCTATAAGGAGGTATGGATACTAGTGCTACTCCTGGAACAAGATCAATAGATAAGTCTACCTCACGCTCCGGAGGCAACCGAGAAAAGTCTTCTGGAAAGACATCCGGAAAACGGTCAACTACCGGAGGGAAGTCCATCTGAGAGGTCCCATGGTCATCCAGATATAAACTAGAAATATGGGCTGTAACTCTTCCCAACCCATGATGCTCTGGTCCAGCTATGCTTTCGTGGACATCCCATTCTCCCTTGTGAATAAATTACCCACCCTATGGTGACGTGAAACTCACGCTATGACGATAACAATCGACAAAGGCCTGAAAAGTAACTAGACATTCCATTCCAAGAATTACATCATAACCTTTCATCTCAAGGAAATAATGATCCCACAAGAAGTGGCACCCCCCATCCTCAAGGGGGCACCCCTTGCACTGACACACACTACCAGTTCTATTTCCCAAAGGAGTGTCTAGTGCCAAAGTATCCTTAGATGTAAAGACAGTAAGTCTAAGGATCTCCATAGTGTGCACAAAAATAAAGCCATAATAAGATCCTGTATCGAAAAATGAAGAAGATAAAACTGAGGCTACTAGGATCGTACCTCGAACTGTGGAAGGTCCAAGATCCTGCTCTCGATGAATCTTCTCTACTGCAAATGTCTGTCGAGTACCGCGACCCTATGTAGTAGCATGATATCCATGAGCTGATCCTCTCGGAGCTTGATCACCGCGTCCGCGTCCGCGACCTAAACCCTGACCTAAATGACCTGAAGGAATCCAGTACCTAGTCTGCGACGGAACTGGTAATCCTACTCTTATATGAGGAGTAGAAACCGATCCTCCTTCACTAGCTGCTGGAAGAAGAACCCTGAAAAAACGCTGCAGATGACCCATCTTGCCACAGGATCGGCACTCCACTGGATCTCTCAGGCACTGAGGCTTTTTATGTCCACAATTTCCACACTGATAGCACACCACCTAGTTTCCAGAAGTAAGATCTCGTCCATAGAAATAATACCTCGCTTCCTTAAGTCACCTCGAGTAGACTCTCGGTGGCGCTTCCTGCTGTCAGCATGAAATGATTCAACCTTGGATGCAGAACCGCCATGTTCAACAGCTCCAGTCTCCCTCAGATTTATTTTAGTGATCAGTGCCTGGTTGACTATTAGGGTAATAGAAGTCAACTGGAAGAAGCTCACCTGTGATCTGATCTCTGGTTTGAGGCCTTCCTCAAAATTCCTTGCCAAAAATATCTTGTCATTTCTCGGAACGGGAGTGAAACAATGTAACTTAGGGAAACAGTAGGAATACTCCATAACTGAAAGAGTTCCATACTACAGGTTCATGAAATCTATGGCTCTGTCAGCCCTCAGTGTCGTCGGATAGATGTAGTCGTAGAACGTACGCTGGAACTCGTCCCAAGCCATAGTCCACTGGCGCCATGCCTGCAAGACTACATCCCACCATATCATGGCATAATCCCGCAACATGTAAGTCGCGAGCTTCACCCTTCTCTCTGGGGGTGTCTCTAGATGATCGAAGATGGAAAGCATGGTTTCTAGCCATGACTCTACAGCCTGAGTTCCTCCATCCCCTATGAAGGTGGGAGGATGCTTCTATTGGAAGACTCGTGTTAGCTCTGCCATAGACAGGGCGGGATGCTGAACTCCCTGGAAGGTCTGGATGAACCTCATGAAACCCTCTCTGAACTTAGAATCGACACCAGTGTCTGGAATCACTATATGTACCATGTCCAGAATGATCGGCGGAACTACAGGTAGTCCCTGGTCTACCGTATCAAGCATATGGTCATTGCCTGGTTCCTGGCGTGCAATGGGAGGACGTCTTGGTTCCATAGCCCTGAAAGGTCAAAAGCACACTCCAGATTTAGGATTAACAAGGACGGAAAACACAATAGTACAAAACCTGAACATGAGAGAGAAACACTTAAGTTTGAAAAACAGGACAACACTGCGTGTATTTAAACTACACAGCGTGTTTGTTAATTCCATTTACATGGGTGTGTACTTCCACCACCACTAGTCGTGTAACATCCCAGAATACACGACGTGTTATCCTAAAACATGATGTGTACTTGAACTCCACTCCCCTGCCCGAGTCTCTTTACACGGCTAACCTACACGATCTTTCTAATACTAAACTACACGATGTGTGCACTAAAGACACGGCGTGTACAAGACAGGTTTAGGCTCCCATGTAGCAGTTACACGGCCGGCTACATGGCTGATCCCTACACGACATGTTACCAAAAAACACGGCATTTATAAGGATAGATCACACCGACCCATGTTGTTCATGACACGGCCGGGTACCCAGAAGGAAAAAACTACACGACGTGTTCTTATAACACATGACGTGTACTACATGTGTTTTCCCGACCCGTGTTGTTAGTGACACGGCCGGGTACATGGTCGATTACCACAAGGCGTGTACTTAAGGTACACGGCGTGTCCCCGAAGACTCTCTGACACCCCATGTTTTTTATCAAACAGTCAGTAACACAGTTTAAAAACTACACGACATGTATTAATAAAGTACACGCTGTGTATTCTGGGTTTTTCCAGGCAGTAGTGCAGAAACTGCACCGAACGCCAGAAACAATGAAAAACAAGCATCTATGTGCCAAATTCTAATCCATGGGGGCCCATACTCCCCGTGAATAAAATCATGGAAACATAAAAATGCATATATCAAGTAAAAAAACATAGAAAGTATGTCTGTCACAACAATAATCATGACAACATGCATACTTTATCACGACATATATCACAACAACATGAAATTCTAATGCACCCTAGACGACATGGTAAAATGAAAGACATGTGATTTCCTACCCAGTGCCTATATGATGCATTTGATGGCACACCCCCATCTCATCGAGTTGCAAAAAAATAGAACCAAAATCATATAAACTGTAACAGCACAAAACATGTGTACCACCCAATAGTGAAATATAATAAAACATAACACTTGCAAAAACTGAAAATTGCAATTACGAGGTAATATAGATTTTCCCAGTACACGGGTTAATTACTCCTGGGCACAGTTAAGTACTAACTACCAATTTCTTTATATCCCTATCTATTGTTGCAAAACAATAAGGCAATAAAAAAGAATAAAACTCCTCTAATACCACTTCGTTACGACCCGAATCCGGATCCACATAACTGGTGCACCGTACCCAGTTCAACACATGACCTCAAGCGTGTTTCCCCAAACACCAGAGGCTGGCGACTACAGCGAGGGCCTTGGTGAGTCAGTGGGGAAACTATGCCCCCATTTCGTAAAGTATGCAGTGGAAGAATAAACATAATCAATAGCGGAAGCCGTAAACAGCATATAACAACTGAACTAAAAGTAGAAGCAATGTCTGATATAATAATGATGTAGAATGGTACATGTGTCTATGGAAAGCAGTAATCAAAACAATGTGCTGAAATACAACTGCAACCAAAGTACTATATGTAAACTGCAACTCCATCAGCATCGTGATCCAAAGCCCAGTCCCATGCTCTCCATCTCCAACTAGCAATCAAGTACCCGATGCAGAAGGACCACAATCCCTACCTACATCTACAACCATATAATCTGTTTGGGATAAAAAGCAGGACCCAAATAGGGTGTGAGACTAATCCTAGTAGGAAATCACCACAAGATTTGTGCCCTACTGTCAGTGAGTAATATAGTAAAAGTAAAGGAAAATAAGTACAATATTGAACTAGGAGTACACCAGTAAATAAATCTACCAATTACCATTCACATTCATTAAATTAAACGAACGAGGGAAACCTAGCAAGGTATCTATTCTATGGTAAAGTAAGTATCACAACAGGTATCTCAAAATACTACCTATACACAAGCAGTACGAAACCCAAGCTTGTTATTTGGCTTGGTGGACTTGTCACAACCAAGCACCAAGATTTACGCTGACTCTCTGGGTGGCTCAAACTAGCATACCCCTATTGTTCAGTAATCAAACAAGTCACAAACACTATGGGAAGCTCTCACTTCAATTCCCCTATGGTCTTGCAATGATAGCTACAGACTCTCTGAGGAAGCACTTACGTCTAATTCCTCCTGTGGTCTCGATGCGTGGGTAAACTATGAACACTCTTGGTAAGCACAAATTCCTATTCTCGTAGGTCCTGCATACGAACTAAAACAAACAGACCCTCTAGGGAAGCACTTAATCGTCTATACCCTCTTTGATCTCACGAACCAGGTTCTCACAGCCCTGAGCAGTCCAGTCGTGCGTAATCGACTTTCAGCAGCAATAAGTAAGTTAAACATCTACTTAGCTAAAAGCTACCAAGCATCAAAAGCATTTAAACAGCAGGCAACACATGCAATCAGTGATAACAATTAAACTAACAATTGCAACAGGGTTTGCCTCACAGGCAAACGGTGCCAAATGACAATAAATAGCCAAATAGGGAGAGACACCCATGAGGTGATCCTCAGACATACAATCTAGCATATATTAGAAATAATTAATCCTAAGATAACATAAAATCTAGGTCAAACAAACAATATGATCAAAATCCCAAACTCGGGATACCCGATACAAGGGTATCCGACACTTTTGCAACTAGAACTCAAATAAATTCAACGTAGGGCAACAAAACACCTACCTCAATCCTCGAAGATCGATATACGTGAACATTGGCCCATGAATTTTTCTATAACAGAGTAGATCTGCAAAAAGGTCTAAAACGTTCAACCTCAGATAACTCTCATGAGAAAAAGAAACAGGAAATGAGGCCAAAGAAGAACCAAGAACTAACCGATGTGATTCTTCTGCAATCGACGGTGTTCGATTCTGACAACTGGTGATAGATCGGTGTATCGGAGATGAATCGGCCTCCTTGGATGCTCTGGACGGAATTAAGTGCAGAATAAGATATTAATGATTATTAGGCGCGTCCCCAGGTCAATTAATAAAATAAAAAAATTACACGGCGTATACTTTTAAAGTACAGGACGTGTAGTGGTTTTTTCCATACTCCTCCAAAATCGGCCTCGACGTCTCCCCTATACACCGTGTGTGTGGCCCGGACATGGCCAACACACGACCTTGGGCAGGAAACGAGTACACGGTGTGTACCCAGAAAGTACACAACATGTACTTCAAAAATTTCAAGAATGTTTGTTTTTCCTTAAAAAAAAGCCTATAAAAGAGATCCGTACCTGAAACTAAAGATCTGAGTTCTTAAATGAATTTATAAATAAAGCACTCATATTTATTCTATTTATATTGTGTATCTGAGTTTTTTTATGATTCCGGGGGTGAAATGATATCTGTTAAATTTCATGATGCTTACAAGATTCAAATCCGGAGATATTCGAGTTTCAAAAAATACAAAGATAAGCTAAATTTTAAAGAGATATTTTATAGACCTACTGCTAAAAAGAATGATCACATTCTGTTTTATTTCAGAAAAAGGAACATTGAATATTTACTTATTCTAAATTGGAAATATTTCGTTAATATACTCATAATTTTTTATTATATATATTTCAAGATCAATTGCAACCGGATCGATTCAGAACTATTCATATCTAAAGAACAAACTTTCTGAAAACGATGATTCATTCATTATCAGTTGTGTACTGCTGCAACTGTGAAGATAAATTCAAAATTATTTTTCAAATAATCTTTTTATTTTGAGTAACGACTTCTCTTACTAAGATGTTTGATCGGTTCTATCTTTAGAACCCGAAGGCTCTGTTTTGGACTTAAATTGCAATGGTTTCAACTTCTTAAACTCAATTCTTGATGGTCTTGTCAAATGATGACCGACTAGTGAAAATCACCAAGTTCATAGAGAAGAGCATTGGTGGAGTAGTCTCGGGGAACTTTATGCCCCAAACCACTATAAATCATTGCTTCATGATATCGTTTTTTTCAGTTTCAGAAACAATATGATAAATATAAAAGCACAAAATTAATTTTTCTCAGGATTTCTCAACGAAGTTTTGAAAATACACATCCCCCATATTGTGAATATTTTGTATAACACAATCTAACAATTGGTATAAAAGGATGGTCCTCTTATTAAATCTATAAAAAGATTAAATATTATATAGATATCTCAATGGATAATACAAAATAAGGAATGTAAATGATTCGAGCTCCATAATTCAATAGTGAAAACTATAGATGTTGGAAATCTAGGATGATTATCTAGCTGAAGAATCATGGATATAGAGTCTACTGAAAAATTGTTACTCTTTATGAAATTCTTGAGAAACTTGAAACATGGAGTGCAGCTACCGATGCAGAGTATGACATATATTCAAAAGCTATGAATGTTATCATCTATGGTCTAGGAAGAGATGAATTTAATTGAGTATCTCAATGCCCTACTTCATATGAGATGTGGAAGAAAATCTCAATTGCCAATGAAGGAATTCACAATGTCAGAAAAATGAGGTATGCTACAACTAAACATAAATTTGATAAATTTAAAATTATTGATGGTGAAACAATCACTCAGATAAATGGAAGGCTTACAGAGATAGTCAACAACATTAATACCTTGGGAGAACCGATTAAACAAGAAGATCAATCCTTGAAAGTACTGAGATTACTTTCAACCCAATGGAATGTGATATCAGCCGCCATTACGCAATCATCACCTGTTAAAAATCTAACCCTGAGAGAATTGATTGGAACCCTGATTATGCGTGAAGATGGGATAAAATATTAAGTTAATGAGAATATAGTATTGATAAAAAGAGAAAATACTGCTCTGAGAGTTACATATCAGAATAAGAAGAGTGTGAAGATGAAAAAAGAGATAAAAAAGGAAGAAAGTTCTGACTCATCTAGTTCAGAAATGGAACTGGCACAGATGGCTAGAAAATTCAACAAATTTAATAAAAGGAAGAAAGGATTCAGAAAATCCTTCAAGAAATATGAGAAAGATCCAAAAGAAGTCAGATGCTGTGAATGCATGAAAATGGGTCACATTAGACCTAACTGTCCTCTACTAAATACAGAAAATAAAAAGAAGTTATTCAAAATTACTAATTATGAGAAGAAATATAAAAGAGAAATGAAATCTACATGGAGTGTTTCTAAAGACTCTAGCATCTCATCAAATTATGACTCAGAAAAAGAAGAATAAAATCTCAAAGAAAACATGTGATTCATGGCTAAAGATAATGAGGTATAATCTTATTACTCTTCCAATTCATATTCTGACCCTAGGTATTCAAATGAAAAACTTGTAGCCTACTGTAACATGCAAGAAGAAAGATATGATTTCTTATTAAGAAAGCATAAATCAGTGAAGAACATTACCAATGATATTTTAGGGGAAACATGCACTTTGCTAAAATAGCATAATGAGTTAATTGAAAAATATAACTCATCTAACACAAAAAATGTAGATTATGAAACCAAGATCAAAACACTAAAAGATTAAGTAGAAACCTACAAAATTACAACTTAGTTTTTTAGAAAATAAGAAAATATGTTAAATAAAATTCTTGGTAAGAATTTGATTAAGAAAGTAAGATATGGTATAATCACTAAAGGTGAGAAAACTAAACTGTACGAAAACTATTTTGTTCCAAATTCAAAAAGTATAATTTGTAATTAATGTGGAACAATGGGTCATATAACTAAAAATTGTTAATTGAGAAATACCTAAATAAGTGGAATTAAAAAGGTCTTCATTTTAAAGTGTTTATTTTACTCAAATGATTATAGAAAAACAATGAAAATCTGGATACCCATATCACTGATAGCTAACACTAATGGACCAATGAATATATGGGTACCAAAACAAACCTTCAATTAAATACATTTGTAGGAAGCAAGTCACAGAAGCTGAAAAGAAATATGGTACATGGATATTGGATGCTCTAGTAATATGATTGGAAACTCATAGAACATTAAAACCCTAAATCAAAAGGATGGTGGATTAGTCACATTTGGTGACAATGATAAAGTGAAAATTATTGGTATTGGAATAGTCGGAGATCCAGAAGTTGTCTCAATCAATAAATTACTTTATAAAAAAGGATTGAAACATAACCTGATAAGTATTTCTAAACTTTGTGACGATGATTATTGTGTTGATTTTTTTAACAACTATTATTCTGTTTTAAGGATAAATTAATTAAATTTAGAGCACCCAGAACTGATAATGTTTTTACCCTGGACTTAAATTCCTTGTGCAAACAAAAATAAAATTGTTTAACTGCAAAAATACATGAATCCTAGATCTGACATATAAGGCTTGTACACTGTAATATTGTTTTCTTACATAAATTATCTAGGAAACAATTAGTTTCTCATTTTATTAGTGTTAATTTTTACAGTGAATGATTCTGTGATGCATGTCAAATTGGAAAGCAACATAAATCATCTTTCAAATCAATTAACAAAATTTCTACATCTAATCCTTTATAAATTATCCATATGGATCTGCTTAAACCTTCAATAGTATCAAATTTGGTTGGTAAATTAAATGTATATGTTTTAGTTGAAGACTATTCTATATTTACATGAATATATTTTCTAAAATATAAAAATAAATCTTTTACCGTATTTGAAAGTTTTTGCAAAGCTGCTCAAAATGAAATAGATTTTAAAATAATTTTACTATGAAGTGATCATGGTGGAGAATTTAAGAATCAAGAATTTAATTATTATTTTTCTAATCTAGGTATTAAACACACCTTCTTTGCACCAAGAACACCTCAAAAGAATAGAATCATTGAAATAAGAAATAGAACTATTCAGGAGATGGTATGGACCATGCTTAATGAATATAGAATTTATACCTATTTCGGGGCAGAAGTTGTAAGAAAAACCTGTTATGTAATGAATAGAGTTTTAATTTGACCAATTTTCAAAAAGACACCCTATTAACTTTGGAATAATAGAAAACCTAAAGTAAAATACTTTAACGTTTTTGGATACAAGGTTTATTTATTGAACACCAAAGACAATCTTGGTAAGTTTGATCCAAAATCTATTGAAGGCATTTTTGTACAAATATTCTACTACCTCTATATCTTATAGAGTTTTTAATAAAAATTCAAGGATTGTTGAAGAATAAATTCATGTGAAATTTGATTAATATGACCCTTTTGACAAAAGGAAAGATCAAATTGATGAATTTGACCCTAATGATAACATGAGACTTGAAAACCAAAAATATAATTTTGAAAATAATATAAAAAAATCAGTCTAATTTAGAAGAACATGACACTGATAAAATTGATAGAGTTTTACCTAGAAGTCAAGAACTCTATTGAATCACCCTTTACAAACTGTTATAACATAGACATAGGAATAAAAACTAGAAGAAATATAGGAAATCTAGTTGAGTTTTTTTCCTTTTTATCCCAATTAGAGCCTAAGTCAATATAATAATCCATAGTTAATGAAAGTTGGATGATAGAAAATCAATAAGAACTAAATCAATTCAAAAGAAATGATGTTTGGAAATTAGTTAAAAGGACAAAGAACTATCTTTTTATTAGAACTAAATGGGTCTTCAGAAATAATCAATATGATCACTGAATTATAACTAGAAATAATGCAAGACTAATAGCTAAATGATATAATCAGGAAGAAGGTATAGATTATGATGAGAAATTTTCACCTGTAGTAAGAATACAATCAATTATGATCCTTTTAGCCTATTAATCTCATATGAACATTAAATTATTTGATATGGATGTTATGTATTACTTTTAAAATGGTTATTTAATTGTGGATGTCGATGTATAATAACCTTTTATTTTTGAAAATTCTCAAAAACTAGATTTTATTTTTAAACTTACTAATGCTATTTATGGCCTTAAATAAGAACCTAGAGCTTGGAATAGAAGATTAAGTTCTTTTATTTGAAAAACCATTTTACTGTTGGTATGAAAGATGCAACACTTTTTAATAAAACTATAAATTATAATACTCTATTGGTTCAAATTTATGTAGATGATGTAATTTTTAGATCAACAAATAAAAAACATTGTCCCGAGTTTTCATACTTAATTAAAAAATAATTTGAAATTAGTATTATGGGAGAACTAAATTTCTTTTTAGGTCTACAAATATATCAAAAAGATTTTGGAAATGTTTTTAATCAATGAAAATACATTACTGATTTAATAAAGAAATTTGGACTTGAAAATAACAAGACATATACAAAATCCTATGTGTACTAATATATAACTTGATTTGGATGGAACTAGAAAACCAGTAGACAACAAGATATATAGAGGAATGATTGGTAGTTTATTATATATTACTACTAGTAAGCCAGATATTATGTATTCAGTATGTCTTTTTCAATATTTCAATCAAATCCTCATAAATTTAATCTTACATTAGTCAAAATAATTTTTAGGTATTTAAAAGGAACTATTTTTTAATATATTATTTATCCAAAACATCTGATTTTAATTTAATTTCATATTCAGATGCAGATTTTGGTAGTTGTAGATTAGATAGAAAAAGAACCTCAGCAGCCTGTCACTTTATAAGAAAATCTTTTACTGTCATGGTCTAGTAAGAAACAAAACTCAGTTACTTTGTTCACTACCGAGGCAGAATATGTATATGTAGGCAGTTGTTGTGAACAAGTTTTGTGGATGAAAAACACTCTTATGGATTTTGAACTAAATTTTAATAATACACCTATTTATGTGATAATACTAGTGTAATAAATATTTCAAAAAAAATCCTATCAGTCATTATAGAACTAAGCATATTGATATTAGACATCATTTTCGTTGAGATCATGTTCTTAAAAAGGATATATTTTTAGAATTTAAAAGTACTAAATGATAATTAGATAATATTTTCACTAAACCATTTCGCACTGCATGTTTTTATTTTATTAAGGGGGAGTTAGGATTATTTAATTTAAAAAAAAAAATTTATTTTAAATCTTAATTTTATTTGATCGTATTATTTTCAAATAATTTAGTTATTAATCTTTAATTACTTACACATTTATTTTTATCCTATATTAAATATTACACATGCCATGTAAAATTTAATTTATTTTTGAATTCTATAATTTTTATTATGTACGTAATGACACGGGAATCAAGGATCTATCAGAAATCATTTCAAATTCCAAAAACCACTTTTTTTCTCAAAACCTGTCGATCTACCGAAACCCTTCACCTATTTTGAATTCCTTTTCTCACACCTTAAAAACCCTAGAATCTCAAAACATCCGAGATATTTGATGAAAATGGAAAAAATAAAGAGAATCGAAAAAGGATAACCCAGTGATGCGAAGTGTCAACATACAACTCAATGAAAAATCATTCAGGAAAAAGTTTTTGATCTATAATGGTTGTATTAGATGAATCTAATGTTGAAGCAAGCGTTACCCTTTCAAGTTATTGGAATGATGTTCAGTGAGTAATACACTGAATTTATATATGAAGTTGAGTTTGGAAATTTATTTAAATCTATTCGATTTAGTTTGGGTGATACGAAAGATTCAATAGTTGCAAATATATAAGACAGAGAGTTATCAATCTCTTCTGTTGAAATTTCAAGAATCCTTAAGTTCCCTCATGACAGATTTTTTCATTTTGATCTGAAGTCTATTGGAGATAAAAATCATAAATCTAAATATATAATGTCTTTTCTATTTGGTTTTACTAACATAAGAAAATTTTTTGTCAAAGATTTATAACCCTATCAAAAAAATTTGTTTAAGTTTATTTAGACTGGAATTTCCCCAAGGATGTCATAAATGGAGAAAATTCTATTTCCAGATATGTATATAATGTTTCTATTTTTATGTGATATAAGGCAGAGTTTTCCACACTACATGATTATATATTTGAGTTACTTCTGTCAACCTGAGGGTAGGATGAGTTTTTATCCTTATAGAAGGATTGTATCAAAGCTATTGTTTAAGAAAGACATGGTGATGCAGATTGAAGAAAGATTTAGTTTTCATCATATTAATGTGATTAATTATGGATCTTTGAGAAATATAATATTTTTATGGAGCACCATGAAAGGTAAAATCATTCCTGTTGGTGATGACGAAGATCAGGAATCTTCTCACGGGAAGTAACATGAAAAATATATGTAAGGTATGGATGAATGTAGAACAGGAGAAGTTTATATAACTGTAAGAAAACTCAGATTTGAAATAGAAGATGAACTAGCTGATGAAGAAAGTCAGGGAGGAATTTTCATATCACGGAAGTGAACAGTTAGTCAGGAACCTGATACAGATATAGTTCTTGAAAAAAGATTCATTTTAAGTTATAAGTTTGTGAGATAATCAATTCGAGAATAAATTCAAGAGGAAGATGCTTCTTGAGAAGAAGTAAATTTTTTTGCCTCATGCTAGGGCACAGAAACGAATTGAGGAAGTACCTCACGTTGAAAAATATCAAGAAATAGAAATTATAGATCAATATGTGGATCATATTGACTATGTATAAAAAATTCAAGAAGAAATCTGATAAGGAATTTATGAGGATAATAACCTTCCTTTAGAATTTGAGAATGAAGAATCACCTGTTCATGAAAATTTTTCTAAAATGAATGAATCTTTCTTAGTTGATAATTCTAGAGAAAAATTAGTTGAGAAACTAGTGGAGTAGAATGAAGAAAACAAATTATATGCACAATCTTTACCACTAATTTTATTAGAGCCAGTTGTGAATCAAGAACAATGTGCCTCTGATTCTATGTCAGATCACATTGAGGAACTTTTTAGAAAGTTTAACAGAGATCAAGTAGAGAATACTGTATCATGAAAAGTGTTAGAGAAATAGAAACAGAGATTTCAAAATATGAAGGAAAATTATGTTTGAAAGAAATAAGTTTATGTTTTTATGAAATAATTGCTAACAGATGTTGAAAAGTTGAAATATGAAGTTTTGTTGAAATATAATTTGGAAGATTTGAAAACCTTTATGGAGAAACAGTTTTTAACTATCATAAGAAGTTAAGAAATTACATCAGGTACATCACCTGATTTAATCTAGAGATTTCAATCCATTACATCATAATGAGAAACATGAATGACGGGTTGCAGGACTGATAGTGTAATAGCGCTCCTTTTTCTATCTTGTTGGACAATAAAAAATTCCTTGTCGATTAGCTTACCTTAGATTAGCCTAGTATTAGAAAATTACTAGATAGATTCATTGAGAAGCTAAATTAGTTTATGGAGAAGGAAGAACAATTGCATGATTTTTTCAGAGTAAACCTTATTGAAGATATTCATTTAACCTAGGAAGTAAGGGACCTAATCATTTACCTGGGAGATGGTGTAATGAAGCGATTAAGGTTATAGTTTCCATAATTGAAATATGTTATTCAAAGTCGTTGAAATTCCATTTTTCAAATAGTTAACCCAACAACCTTGATTCCAGTTCATTCATGTACATGAAAATCTTTTATCAATGAAATTTCTTGTTTATCATGATTGATGAGTTTTTACTTATGTTTATAGATATGTTATATTGCCTCAAAAAATCCATATTTCTTTATTGATAAATAGTTTCTTATTTTATTTTCTTACAAATTCAGTACTAAATTAAATGTGTTATATTATTTTTTTCTTTCATTATTTTGGATACCACAAAAGGGGGAGAAATTTTGATAAAAAAAATTTATAAAGAAAAAGGAGAAGTAAGAGAAACATTAGTGAGTAACAAATAAATATTATTTTTTATACTTGTAAAATTCTATATTTCATATCAATAATTTTTAATTGTTTTTGAGATCAGAAAAAGGGGGATATTGTGGAGAATGTATTGATTCAACAATACTTTATATTTTTATGATGAATTTGATGCTCACAAATACCCTCATTTTTTATTCTAAGGAATTTATTTTTAGAATATTTCCGGAAAATAATATTCTTTATATTCCCAATTTTGTAATAATATTAAATCATATGTTTCATGTGAAATATTGGTCAAAGTGTTCAGAATGCTATTCAGCGTGTTTTGGAAATACTCTTCATACTGTATGTTGGAGAGCATAGTTTAAGGATTAAATCCTACATTTATTTTTATGATATTTCTGAAAATTATGATTAATCAACCTTACGTTAATAGAAAAGTAAAATAAAAGAACCTTACGTTTGGAAAGAAAATTAATTTTTTTATATGAGAAAAGTATGGATGATGAACCTTTTGCAAGTATGGAACCTTACATTTTCTTCACAAAAGTATGGATCATCAACCCTAATTTTGTAATGAACCTTACGTTTTATCAATAAGTATGGATCATGTTCCTTACGTTCTGAAGAAAAGAAAAATATGATTTTTATACCATACATTTTGAAGGCGGAGACAAAGTATGGATCATCAACCTTACGTTTATAACCAACCTTATGTTTGTAATCAACCTTACATTTGGAACCCTACGTTTATCTTCTTTATGTATCAGAGATTTGAATTTATGAATTTATTGTGTAATATTGTTTTGCAGAATATCAGGCTGATTTCAAGCTAGATTTAAGGCCCGATTTTAAATATCCTATTTAACCAATTTAAAGTCGTTTATTCGCAATTGAAAAGATCTATTTAAGAGGATGATTTAGTGCCTAACATTAAGGGAAGTAATGACTACTCTATTATTCAAATATTTTAATATTGCAATCTATCAGGAAACTTTTGTAGATCTAAATTTATGAATAATGTTATCATCTTTACTCTATATATTCCGTGTATCTAAGTTTTTTTATGATTCATGGGGTGACAAGATATATCTTAAACTTCAAAACGTTTACAAGATTCAATTCTCAAGATATTTGAGTTTAAAAAAAGACAAAGATAAACTGATTTTTTAAAGAGATCATTTACAGATCTAATGCTACAAAGAACAATTAGATTCTATTTTATGTTAGAAAAAGAAACATTGATGATTTACTTATTATACTTTGGAAATATTTAGTGAATCTAACACATATTTATTTCTGAATATATTTTAAGATCAATTGCAACTAGATCGATTCAGAACTTCTCTTATCGGAAGAAAACCCTTTCTAAAAATGATGATTCATTCATAATCAGTTGTGTACTACTACAACTATGAATATCAAATAGAAATTATTTTTCAAATACTCTTTTATTTTGAGTATCGACATTTTGTACAAAGTTGTTAAATCGATTTGGTGTTTAGAACCATAAGGCTTTATTTTGTCCTTAAATTGCAAATGTTTCAACTTTCTACACTCAGTTGTGGATAGTCTTGTAAAAAGAGGACCGACTAGTGAAAACCACCATGCTTGTAGAGCAGAGCAGTGTTGGAGTGGAATAAGGGATCTTTATGCCCCAAACTACTATAAATCTTTGCATCTAGATATCAGTTTATTTCCGCTGCATAAACAATCTGATAAATATAAAAGGGAAAAATTGATTGTACTCAAGATTCCTCAAAGAAATTTTTAAAAGACACAATTTACCCCCTCTTGTTCATATATTATATAACACTATCCAACATAACCCTCTACCTAGGCTGGGTATGGGTCCTCGATGAAACTATAGTGGAACCCTCCAGTGCGGCTGGGCATGAGTCCTCGACAACGCAAGAGTGGAACCCTCCAGCTAGGATGGGCCTGGATCCTAAACACTTTTTTGAGTGGAACCCTCCAGTTTGGATGGGTATGGGTCCTTGATGACACTAGAGTGGAACCATCCAGCTGGGCTAGGAATGGGTCCTCAAATTTGAGACGACCTCCTTACTATAGATCAATGACAAGACATACTTTGACTAACCTAATGACCCCCATGAAAGAGGGGAAATTTCCCCACCGATACAAGTTCCTGTAATGAGATCTAACACCATGTAGGTGAGTCAGTGCCCCCCAAAGTGGGTAGTATTGACGTGAGGTGATTTGGGCCCCATTAACTTGTGACTCCATGGTAGATGATGAGGTGCTGGGCATTGTAGATGGTTTTGCTTGGAACTGTTTTCTACTCACCTTCTTGGGATGAGATTGTGAGACGGAGATCCCCTTACTCTCTCGTTTGGGTTTATTTCACATAGTATATATATATATATATATATATATATTCATTTCCAATTCCCACTCCTTGGGTTTTGACTACTCTTCTTCCAGGAGAGGTGAAGACGTGTGGGGTACGCCACATACTTTTCGCATCTTTCTTATCATGGTTAGATGAGTCTATTATCCTATTATAAATAGTGAAGACTCAATGAGATGTTTATCTTATCACCGTTTATAGCTCCTTGTGTTTGGATGAGATTACTTAACTCCCTTTTGGGTTGAGCTGCACGCATTTTACTATACTTTTTCATATATACTACTTTCCTTTTCAGAGTGTCTCTTATGACTCCCGCTTCACCTTTTTAGGGTGTCCTATTGAGTATTTTTATACTCACCACTGTATGGACTCTGCCCGCACATGTCGTTCCCTATATAGGCGACAAACATGTTGATCATAACTTCATAAGAGTATAGGGATATAGGTGATTAGACCACGTACGATGGTCATAGCTTGGGTACTAGGAGTAGGTTTGTCTCAGCTATTTATTTTTTAGTTACTACTAGGTTGTGGCCCTTTTCTGACTGGGCGTGCATTTTTTCCGTTTTTCCCTTTCATTTTAATATACCGATCTTGTATTGATTAGTGATTCATGAATGTTTGGTTTCTTTATATTAGTGTTTCTTATTTTTTTCCTTTCCTTATGCACTTTTGTATTTAGTTTGTTGTTTGTGTGTGTATATAGGTTCATAAAAAAGGCCTCCCCAAGTTAGTTATGCCTTCGACGCTAGTTTCTAGCCCCTGGGCTATGGAGGCAGGCTTAGGGTAATTGCGTCTTGAGACCCATCTTGGTTTGGGTCGTGAAAAGGTGGTATCAGAGGAGGATTTTTCCTTGGAACATTGTTTGGATGTTTCCTAAAAAGGATTTTTTTAGATATAGGGGTGTAATGTCAAAGTGTCTTGATTTTGGCTCCTCATGATATGGAGACCAATGATTGTGCGGCAGTCGATGTAGCCATTCATCAGGACCCTGATAACCCACCTGTTGACTCGGCTCTCTGAGACACAAGTTACATGGAACAATGATACATGAATCATATAGGATTGAGTCTTTATATATCCTTATTGATTCATCTCTTTATCATTGTTGATATATATATATATATATATATATGATTATCTGGCCAAGGTACTCCTTGATAACATTCAGGATGTCTCTGCGATGACAAACACCTAGGATACTAGCTCTGCTTCGGGATAATGACCCTTTGGGCAATGAGGCCACAGTTCAAGACCCATAATGCGATCCCCTTTCTCCATGTGGGTAGGTAGCAACACCTCCACCTATTGAGCAGTAGAAACCCATAATAGAGTAGGATGAGTATGTGTGCAGGCTATGTGCACTTCATGAGTTCAAGCGTCAGAGACTGCAAAGGTTATGTAGTGAGAGAGACCCTCAAATAGTAGAGGTTTTGTTAGAGTTATTTGAGAGTATCTTTAGACTTGTGTGGACACCGGTAGATCAGATAGTTTATTTGGAAGCCATCTTTTTTCACGGAGCAACTGGGCATTGGAAGAGCTTGGTTACTAAGGTACACAATGATTTGGTGATATCGTGGGATGACTTCTAGTAGATGTTTCATGAGGAGTTCAACACATCGTTCTTGATCTTCGTTTTACATTAGGAGCTCCTCTAGTTCCAACAGGGAGGGATGATGGTACTGAGTATGCTACTAGTTTCACAGACCTTGTGCACTAATCTCTAAACATGATCTATAGTGGTTACTTTTGAGCACAAAAGTTTTAGTAGGGACTCTGTAGAGAGATCCATGCAATCATAGAAACCTTGTTTATCCCAACCAATAATGGGGTACTGGAGCAGGCACTTGTGATAGAGAAACTTCTGTCAGAGGAATTCCATACAACTAGTTTTGGCAGTGGAAACAACAAAGCTAAGATGTCTTCAATATCTTGCAGATGTCAGTCAACAAGATCTCGATGCAGGAGGCATCCCCATAATCGGGCTCAAGCATGTAGTCGCATGGGGCCGAGGTAGTGCAGAGAACAGGGGCATCCTGGGGAGAGCCGGTGTTATGATCGTGATGGAAAAGGTCACTTGGCACAGGACTGCCAGACCAGACGTGTTGAGAACACCAGGAGGGTAGCATGTTGACCACCATGGTAGAGACAACATCATGATCAGGGTATTCCCCAAGGATGTGGTTTCAGCAGAGGAGCCGGAGGAGTTGCAGGTGGGGGACAATGTTGTGAGGTATTTCCACCACCACTAGGCATCCCATGTTGGGCTCTAGAAGATGGAAGCTGGGTCCACAGGTAGCCGCAAGCATTGGATGTCTAGGATCCTATGGAGCACGAGACAATAAGAGGTATGCCTTGAATATTTTCTACTTTTTAGAAGAACTTGTTAGGAAATATGTGGAGTTCACTTTTGTCCCTGGTCCTTGCTTGTGGTTTTATCGGGGTGATGCAAGGTGTGGTGGAACCCTATGTTGGTATTGATCAATGTATCTATGAATGCACGATGGGTGGTGGAAGAGCCCGTCAGACTTGTGAACTCAGGATAATGTTTTGTAGGAGAGTGCCTATTTTGGGGATTACTCTCCTCCCAAGAGGGGTGAAGACACACAGGGTACATCACATGATTTCAATGTTTATCCTCTTATGATTGGTTGAGTTTACACACCTTCCCTGTTCATTGGTACCTTGAGTGATAAGCATCAATTCATGATACCTTAGTAATCATGTATAAGATGAGGTGATAAAGACCCCATGAACAATACGATGTGACTCACTACCTGGTGATGATAGTGATGGTCTTCACCCTGAGAATTTAGAGATGATTATTTATGGTAGAGTTCTTTGTGGTTTGTTTAGACCACCAAATTATCCGGTACATCTTCACCTAAAGAGACTTGAACCTGAGATGACAATTTTGGTTGAACTTCCTACAGGATTACAAATTTGATATAGTCCATACTCCGGGAAAGGGAAACGTTGTAGCAGATGCCCCTATAGAGAAGTCTTAGGCTCACCTAGTGCCAAAAATTTCAGAGTAATTAACTTTTCGTCAGCTGACCATGGGGGAGCAGGACTGTGCAACTTTTATTCAGTCAACTGGGTTGACTCCTTCACTTATTGAGTGTTTAAGAGAGTCTCGTTTATGATGTATCAACTATGAAATTCTACGTGACTAGATATCCATGGGTATTTCATCATATGGATATTCTAAAGTATGGAATCATGAGGCCCTATTATAGGAGTAGACCATATGAGAAAAGACCACCCTTTTGGTTCACGTATTGTGCCATCAAAAAAACATGCAGGATTTACTTGGAGTGGAAGAGCTAGGTGCAGGCTCAGTTTTCCATGTTTTAGTTTAGTTTTTACTTATGGGGACGAAAATATTGAAGGAAACAATGATATAGGGACCCATTTTTTCCTAATAAGACATGGAAGTATTTCTAAATATTACTTCAATGTTAGGTGCTGAGATGACATGAAATTGTGAGGCCCTATGTTCCCAGAATTAATTTTTATAAAAATATTAAATATGTTTTATACTACGCATGTGAAAGAAGTAGTATAACTCTCAAACAGTAGCTCAGATCAGAAATTTGAGGCCACAATTGAGTTCGGAACGTGGCTTTTACCCTTGGCGCGGCATAAAATGGGTTGGTGTAGGACGATTGGACTCCTCGCTTGTTGGCTGTAGATTTAAGCGATAAAATAAATATATTTTTTAATTACATAATTTTTTATTTTAACTTAATTTGAAGATATAAATGTGTGGTTTAGGCGAATTGGAATCATAAGCCAGAAAATTTTCCAACGAACTCAACTCACCTCTCCTCTCCTTCTAGTTGGAAAATGAATAACAGTGATGAAACTTTGGATCTAACTAGATCAAGGTATGATGAATCAAAGTATCTACTCCTCCATTGGAAAACATGTTATTCATCATAAAAAGATTCAATCTTAATATATGAATTTTCTTTCTGGATTTCTTTCACGTGATTGAATTTCCATGACGAACGGGAATTATATTTGTGTGAATGAAATAATACATTGATCTAAAAAAATTGGTTGAATCGATTCTATTATTATTTATCGTGAAATTGAAATTATTGACATATGAAAAATATTTATTTGTAAATTACTTTTTTTCTTGATCCTCAATGAGCCAAACTAACATGGCCATAAATTGATCCATGTTCGTGTCTCATTAATATCTCTTCGTTCACCCTATGTATGATTATTATTATTTTTCCTTCTATGAGTCACCATATAAGAGAATAATTGAATAATAAAATAAACATTGATGAAATGGAAGGTATTTTTTTAGAATAAAGATCATGATTGGGTACAATAGAACCATGGTGACGTGTGATTGATGTTTGAGCCTGGATTGATGTCGGATCCGGCATGGTAAGTTTCAGATATGAGTTTCGTGGTACGAGATGCGATGGAGATGGAAACCGATGACTGGCGATTGACGACTAGTGACCGATGGTGGTGTGATCCTATTTCCCAGCAACATTCAATGGACCCTAGTGAACAACGGTGCGGCACAGCTAGTGAGCTGGGCGGAGTGAGACCAGGAGCGTGAGGTGAGGCCGACAGTGTGGTCTTCCGACGTAGCGGGAGGGCAGCGCAGATCAGAGGTGGCGGCACACACCGATTTTAGCGTGCAGATGTTAGGGCCACAGGGGGAGAAGTAGTGTAATAATGAGGGATATATGGGTATCATGGAGAGAGAATAGAAAAAAAACAAAATGGAATATAAAACAAAATGTAAAAGAAAAATAAAGAAAGATTTAAAAAGGAGAGGGAATCCAAGGGGTGGGGAACTACCTAGGCGTGAAGAGGGTAGATAGGGGAATGTGACCCCCATTTCATTTAAATAAAATTTATAATTTATTTTAATAAAAATAAAAAATATTATTATTATTATTTTTGGATAAATAATCATATATCCTTTTTATCTATTAACTGAGACGTCCGTTTGATGTGGTCTCAGTGGCAGTATGACCCTGACAGTGAGATGGTGATTTTAAGACCAATGTTGTATACCTTTTTCAGACTCAGTTATTAGGTCAACAAAACACCCAATATAAATTTCAAGACCAATTTTGGGTATTTAAATTGAGATCGAGGCATGGGCCCCACGAGGCCCTGTTCGCACATGTTGCGATAAAATGCATCTTCTCGATCGTTTATCGGTTTGGACAAATGGGTAGTCAATTTTGTGTGTTTTTGTGTGAGGATAAAAATAAAATGGTCCATATATTTGTTTTGGTACTAAAGAGTGGGACCCAAATTATTCCATTCGAGAGTAATTTGGTAACTTATGACTTTTCCTTCGGATGTCCGTTCAGGGTGCATAAGTAGTGAATCCTGCTTGTTTTTTTCCAAGGATCACAACAGTGTGATTCATTTGGATGTGTAGAGCCTTATTCATGATCTCATTAATTTTGAAACAAATGAAAGGAATATCAGTGAAATATCCTTTTGATTTTTTTGAGGATAATCGATGGCATCGATCAAGTTGTGATCGAACACCGTTCAGGCTTGTTGCGGTGGAAGGCGCCATTTTCACCAGTTTCTCATTTCGAAGGAATGATTAGCCTATCAATAATGTTTTCTGCCTAGAACATGATGGTGATCTCTGTTTCATCTTTTGGAATACAATGCAAGATGTTTTGGGTGTGACGCCCATCTAGGGAGACACCTAATGATGACTACAATGTTATTTTCTGAGAGGTACCATCCAGTCGGGTTGAACAGAGTTCCTCGATCCTTCCAAAATATACCATCTAATAGGGATGTCCATAGAAATTCTAGGCTTACCTCCAGCTAGGTTGGGCAGTGGTCCTTGATGGAAGTTCCATGTAGAACCCTCATGTTGGGCAGGGGATAAGTCCTAACGAAACTAGAGTGGAACCCTCCAACTGAGATAGGCATCAGTCCTCAACCCTCTTTTGAGGGGAACCCTCCAGTCATGCTGGGTATGTGTCCTCGATGACACCATAATGGAACCCACAAACTATCCTAGGCATGATTTCTCGATGAGGCTATAGTGGAACCCTCCATCTGGCCTCGGCAGGGGCCTAAACCCTTTTTCAAGTGAAACCCTCCACCAGAGTTGGGTATGTGTCCTTGTTGGCACTAGGGTAGAACCCTCTAGCTGGGATGGGCATGGGTCCTCAACTTTAAGACGAACTACTTACTACAGATCAGTGACGAGATGTACTTTGACACACATAAGCACCCACAAGAAATATGGAACTTATCCCACCGAGATGCATTCTTGTAACAGGATCTAAAACTGTGTGGGTGAGTTAGTCCCACCCAATGTGGATAATATCGAGGTGAGAGGATTTGATCCCCTTTGAGTTGTGACTCCTAGGTTGATGATGAGGTGTTGGGCATGGCATATGGTTTTACTTAAAACTATTGGATACTCACTTTTTTGGGATGATATTGTGAGATAGAGATCCCCTTACTCTCTCATTTGGGTTTCTTGGACTGAGCATATATATATATATATAGTCCTCAAGTTCCCACCCCTTGGGTTTTGGCTACTTTCCTTCCTGAAGAGGTGAAGACGCACGAGGTATGCCACATTTTTTCAGGGTCCATGTTCTCGTGGTTGTACGAGTCAACTCTCCTACTATAGGTATATAAGACTCGACGAGATGTTCATCTTATCACTGTTTCTAGCTCCTTATGATTGGATGAGCTTACATTACTTTCTTGTTGGGTTGAGATGCACTCATTTTACTCTACCTTGTCCTATCTACTTCTTTTATTTTCAAATTATCTCTTACAGATCCTCCTTCACATTTTTAGGGGATCCTACTGAGTATTTTTATAATCAATACTACATGGGCTTCACCTGCACATGTCATGCCTTATGCAGATGATGGAAAGGTTGATCGTGACTTTAGAGGAATATAGGGATACAAGTGCCTAGACCATGTATGGGGGTCATAACATGGGTACCAGGGGCCGATCTCTATCATCTCTTTACATTTCAGTTACTTCCAGGTTTTGGACCTTTTTTGGTCGGGTGTGTATGTTTCCCATTTTCCCCTTTCATGTACTATATCGTACTTTTACTATTTAATAGTTCATGAATTTTTGTTTATTTATCTTAGTGACGCATATTTTGTTCCTTTCCCTCTACACAATTTCATTGAGTTTGTTTCGTGTTTGTGTTTAGGTTCGTGGGAAAAGGAATCCTTGAGTTGGTTGTGCCTTTGGTGCTAGTTGCTAGCCCCTAGCTTATAGAGGCGGGGTTGGGGTAGTTGCGACTCAAGCCCCATATTCAGTAGAGTCATGATAGGAATCAACTCAAAATTTTCTAAAAATATGTTTCTAAAAACCCACTAAACATCACTTAAACAACATTCCCAAATCACAAGAAAACAAGCCACACCACTACCAGTTAGCAAAACATCGCATTTTTTATCATTAACACCCTTTTTAAAAAGTAATAAAAACTTTATAATTTAAAAAATCACCAATTGTATTCTTTAGATCCTCACACATTCACATTCCCATGTCAATTTAAGCACCCATCCACTCAAGGAAATCTGAGAACTCATTCTCCCATGCCATAAACTATCACCCTTCTCAAACACATCCTCACATGCGAGGGCTTATAAGAATACCAAATGTAAAAAAAACTTTTCCAATTTCCAAAAAAAACATTAACCCCTTGTTTTCATCTTTCAATTTTCATAGAATTTCATTTTTCACAAAACTAATTCATAAAATCACTAATCACTAAATAAAATACCATTTTAAAACAATACATTTCAATCCATATCATTCCATTCAAAAATAAAATGCCACGAATTCCACCCAAAAACCAAATTCACTCCGTTCAAAACGCTTCCATCAATTCAAAAATATAATTTCCTGAAAAATAATTTTATTTAAAACTCATTTTATAAAAAATTTATTCTCATTTAAAAAAAATTCCCAAAACAAACTTCTATTTTCAAACAACTGACTTTGATAAACCCGAGGTTTTTATTATACAAATACAATATCATTAAACTGATCCCCATTTTAATCAAATATCATTTTATAAAAATATATTTTATAAGGATTTATTAAAAATAAATATGAAAAATAATTTCCATCTTACCAAAATAACTCAAAATGGGGAACCTAGTGTTAATGGGCGACTTGGCCATATGGTTGGAAACCATATTTCAATCACACCACTATCACAAAAGTCATCTTGGACCAAGTTCCTAGATTCACCTAGATTTCCAGGACATATGAGATCAAAAATACCAAAATCCCAACTTCCTTTTCGTATCCTAGACACCAAAAAACCCACAATAACTAAAAAAACAAAACGAAACCTGAATTTCCATGGAAGCTGAAGATTCGGTCCAAAAAGTGTTGGCCAAACACTCCCCCAAACCAACACCCCAAGCTTCGACATTCCTAGCCCATCTTCATTGAAATCATAAATAGAAAAGGGATCGATGAAATCCATGTCCCCCAAATAACCCAACCTCTAAATTAATACACTTTGTTCACCAACCAACACGTGTTGACCCAAACTGGTCACCGAGTTAGCTCAAGACAAGGCTCGACAGGCGTTCCCAATCCTCACGGGATAGTTAATAGAGCTAGGTAATATATTGGGAAACCAAGGGAAGTATTTAAACCAATATAAGTAAATTAAACCCCAGGAACAAAGAGAGAATCCTTGATAAAATAAATAAAAAATTTCTAAGCTAAACATCATTTATACAAAAACTAAAGTTACAAAAAACTGATCAACAAAACCAAAAAATGAGCTTGATGACTACAAAATGTCTATGTGACCTCAAGAGTCACTCTCTGATACCAAAACCAACGAAATCCATCATGGAGACCAAAAATAAGATGAACCATACCCTAATGTTTAAAAACGTGAAAGAACTATAGGCATGAGTATTAACATTCAGTAGGTGTGACTAAACAATATATTCACAATGAATTTTATTTAAATAAAGAAAAATAATTTTTTATAATTAAATTATATAAAAGTAGGTTTTTACATACATTTACACTTTAAAAAACAATCCATTGCTATTTTTTTCAATTCAAATTCATATTTCATTCCAAGAAGAAGATATCAATATTTGCAAAGGAGCAAAATGATGTTATTTTTAAAAAAGGGGGAATGGGAGTGAAAAAAATTCAATAAATTTTCGATGAACAATTGAAAACCAATTCATCCATTTTCATTAAAGTTACACAATACAAGAGAGTAAAAATAGTTATTACAAAATAAGGAAAATGGAAATAAGTAACCCAGAGTAACCATCCAATAACCATATCAATCATCCAACATAGATAGCAAAGTTCCAAAGTACATGGGAAAACCTACGAGATAAATATAATAATCTAGAACACACTATACATAATGACTCATCCTAAAGGCATGCCTCCCTCGATGACATCAATTCTCACCAACATGCTCTATCACACCCTACCTGGTCTAACCAAAGGAAACTATCCCACAATAAAAAAACAAATCCCGTATTATGGGCCACATTACATAGAAAAATCCTCATCTAGTGAAGAAACGCTTCCCTAAAAATATTCTGAATATTTTAGGTTCCCCTATCAATACAATATTGGGGGTGATCCAATAATTCCAAACAAGCATCCAATCACATGAATATATATCATACTCAAGAAAATCCCCCAACAAGTCACCCCAAGCCACCCTAAGGTACAAAGTCATTCCTTTAAACCTTATGAACACAAGGGTGTCTTTTAGTGTGTTGCTCCCAAAACATTCAACATAAACAAGTCAAGGAGTGTTTTTAAAGACAATCATATTCAAAAATGTTCCAAACCTTCCTCAAACACCGTTCAAGAAGTCACCTATTTCCAAAATAAAATAAACAAATTTCCATTACATTGTAAAATTTTTTCAGAGAACAAAACCCACCTTTCAAAATGGTTCAATCACACATTTTTTAATTCCACAATAAATTTAGAAAAATAAATCCATCTAAGAACTCGCACCACATTTTCAAAACAATGTCGCTTTTATCAAAATTCCAAACCCTTTTCTAAAACAACAAACATACCACATTCTCATACTACAACACCATTTAGGGAAAAAAACGACCATAACAATCCGAAATCTTCATTTTATAATCCAAATAACATTAGAAATCCAAACCCATGATTCGAAATCCACAAATCACTTACCAAATCCAACCGAGTATTTTATCAAATACTTTTGGGAAAACATAATGAAACAATGAAATATAATTCAATAAATCATAGAAAAACAACTCATTTAAAATAAAAAAATTATTCTAAAAATCACACATAACTATGTTTTATCAAAGGAAGGTGTGAAAATCAAGAAACCAATGACTCTTAAATTCATTAGACATGTGCAAAGGGAAACCTACCTCAAATCACAAGCGCTTCAACAACGCCAAATACAGAATAACTTGAAATTTTTTCTAAGAAGTAAGAACATCGAAGATACAACTTAATAACCCCAAAAACCTAATTTAAACGAAAATAAACATGAAATCTTGATCCAAGTGACCACGTTAGAAGAAGAACTCAAGAAAAGATGGAAGAAGAATGAAGTGGGAGAAGAGAGGAGGATAATAACCTAAAAATTCACCTCAAATCCTTAAATATACCTTATATCTACAGTGTGGGAGATAAGGATAAGCTTGTAGTAGGAGTTAAGAGCTCCCCTAGGGCCGAAAACACTTAGAGTAAGAGAAATGGGGTGTTTGGGGATAAAAATCACAGAGATTAGAGAGGTAAAATTACACATTTTAATGAATTGGACAAGTCACACGATTTTCCCACACGGTTTGTCAAACCTTGTGTTAAGTGCATCTCTCAATATCTAAGATGACAAATTTTCATAGTTACTCCACAAGGTTTAACAAAATGTGTGAAAATCATGTGGTCATTATTATCCAAAAATCTAATTTTTTCACAGTTTCCTGGGCAAGGGTGAATAGTTTTCATTAACTATGCGCCAAAGGTGTGTGAAATTATCTCAACCCCAAAATCTCCATTTATTTCCAAAAAATATAGTTAAAACTCAATGATAAATTATGGACCCAAAATAAACCAAATAATAACTCAAATAAAAAACATGGATGTGACAACTATATTGGGCGTTCCTATTAAAATGAACCAAACAATAGAAGAATCAAATATTGGATTCTATGAACTTTTCTTGGTCGAAGTGGACTTAAGTTATCCCCTTGTAGAAAAGGTTGTTCTTTATTCTTTAGATAATGAATTATACTTGATAATTAAAAATGAGACCCCCCCTGCTGAGGATTCCAAACAATAGGTCCTGTTGAAAATTAATGTCGTAAAGATATATTATGCTCGTTCTACTATAATAAGCGGTATTAAATGATTTATTACATTAATAAGATGTATTAGGATAATCAAAATCAGAACCGCAGACTTGATAAATGGTTTTATTTGGGACAGGAGCTTGGCAAGATTGGTCAGCCTTATGAAGCGGAGAATTCTATAGGTGATAATCTTGAAAATGTTGATAGGAAGCCTCTTCCAATTCAATGTGGTCATGATTTTTCTCCATGTGGAAAAAAACTTAGTTGGATAAGTGGTGTGATGATTATGATTCTACGGTGGTTGTACCAGAGGCATAGGGGAAGGTCCACACATGAGATGAAGTAGTGGAAGAGGCTTATGATGATGTGATGAATCTATATATATATAATGGTGAATTTTTATTCAATAACCTTCAGACTTTTAATTAAGGTAGGAGATATTAATTAAATAAATTTGAAAGGGTAAGAAAAATCATGATACTGATGCTTTGGGGAGAGGAAAATACAGAAAAAAATCTATTGTAGGAACTAGTGTCAATGAAATTAAAGAACCAGGATCAATGAAAATTTTGTTTCAGTTGGTGACTCATCTATCATAGTGTGTTCCCCAATGCACTCTGGTAAAAAAATCTCATATTGTACATCATCTTGAATAGGTTTAATAACCAGGAAGTATTCTAGGATGAATTTATCAATGGTCATGGGGATATCCATTTTAAAGGACAAGTCTCATTTTTGTATGGAGAATAGGTTCCTCATTATCATGATGATTCTGACCCATTGGATAGCGATGTGGATGATGGATAATCACATCTACAAAAAACATGAATGAGGGGTTTTCATCTAAGAGGTATGGATAGTGGCCGATCTCATAGATGATTCAATTGATTGGTCTAAAGTGGTTTTCACTCACTTATGCTCCCAATATGCTTATGTACATTGTGACTTTTTCATTTTCAATCAATTTATGAAACCTGGGTTATAAACCATGGCTCTCACTATGTTGATATAATTATATATATTTACATGACTATATATATATATATTAATATATATAAAAATATATTTACTATTTAAATATATTTTGTATAATTTTATAATTATTAATATATATATATATATATTTAATTATAAATAAATATATATTGAAATATTTGTATATAATTTTAAAAATTTATATAATTGTATAGATTTTTATAAATATATAATTATATATATTAATAAATCTAACAATAAAATTTATTATAATTTTATAGTTATTTAAATAAATATTTATTTATTTAGAAATATAAAGAAATATATTTATAAATATTTGTACATAATTAAAAATATATTTATATATTTATATATATTAATATAATTATATATAATTATATAATTATACAAATATACATACATATATATATATATATTAATATATAAATATATATAATTATAAATATAATAAATATATTTATTGTTTAACCATTCCCAAAAAAATATAGAAACTACATTTAAGGAGGCCTTGATGGGTACAGAAGAGACCCCAAAACTCGAGGGTGTAGGCGCACCATAATTCACCACATTAAAATTAACTTTTAGCCGTGATGAGGTTGGGGGGATCCATCTAATGGAATTAATCACCAAAGGTTTCCTAATCCTACCGGTAACACCAAATGAACACACTATGACAAGGTCTACAAAATAACTTTTCATTGAACCTGTTTGAATTTTGGAGGCAACCATAACCTACGAAAATATGAAAGTGATCCTCGTATGCAAGGAGGAAGTCTGATTTTCAAAGGCAGGACCATTCTTATCCCTCCAAAAGTATGGAATAGCAGTAGTGGTGGTTGTGAGCTACATTTCAGGGAAATGTTCACTATAAACAACTTTAATGATGGCGGCTATAATTTCAACATAACTGTTCATGTTCATATTGATTCCAAATGCATATTGGATGTTGTTCCAAATCCTTCCTGAGAAAGTATAAGGGACAGTTATATTGTTTATTCTCTCCTCACTCTTCAGATTGAGGTGGTATGAAGGTTCCATGGGCAACCCTACACCCTATATCATGCATTCAATTGGTAGCCTCATCCTCCATAATTTCTAGAGAAAAATAAAGGATGTGTTGAGGATAAAAGGCCTCTTGAATTTTTGGATCCACATAGACATAGAATTAGGTGCTTTAAAATTTTACCTGTAATAGTCCTTGGCACTGAACTCGCCAAATGGGATTTGTTCCTAGATAAGGAAATATTTATCAATATACATGTACCTCTGAACCTACATATTAATATGATTTGGAATCAATCCATCCATCATTGCATTGTATTTCAAAAATGGAAATGCCTTTCATGACATCATTGGACTGAAACTTCCTCTTGCAATGGAATGGACTTCCATAATGTACTTTAGTTGTTAAGGGTGGATTTCATTCAAACCCAAAACTTTAACCATTAAATAATATTCATATAGGTTTATTTTATTAAATGATAGATTTTTGATAATATATATGAGGATAATCCATTTAAAAATTATGCAGTGAATCTTCTAAAGAGGAACTCCATGGAAATTTCGTCAGAGGTGAGCAGGCTCCATGCGAATTTTTTGAGGAGTGATTCATTGAAATATCTTAAATTTTTTAATTCCCATGCCTCTAATGTCAATGGGGGCTGACAACATCCTTCCATGACATAGTAAAAAGCTTCTCATCATAGTTGGATCCACTCCAGAAAAAATTCATGATCAAAACATGAAGTTATTTAATGAGTGATTTGGGCCATATATACATAGATAATGCATAAACAACCATGAAGGTTGTCACAGGGTTCACAAAACAAATTCGTTATACATGAGGAATTATTGTCCCATTCAATGTTTTCAATTTGGATTCTATCATATATTATAAATTTTCTAGATATCCTCTCTTGAATTTCCCCCAGAAGATGGGCACTCCAAGGTAGGTAAAAGGGAATGATCTTCTCTTCAATCCGCAGATTTTGTCTACATTATTAATATTTTATACAATAAATACCTCACCAAAAATAATAAAATATTTATTACCACAAATGACCTATCCAGTAGACTCTTGATAGTTCTCAAAAAATATCCTTGATGTATGAGATGGTTACTCTATCAGAATTCCCAAAAAGCAGATTTCATCGACATAAAATAGATGTGAGGGGGTAGAAATACCTCTTACATACTTAACATTACTATAAATTACATCTTTTATAAGATCATTAAGACAAAGGATTATACAATATTCATCCATTGAAAAGATAAGGCCAAAGTGTGTCTCCCCATTCTTGACCCCCTAAAACACTGAAAAAAGAATCTTAGGGACCCATTGAACAGAATAAAAATCCTATAACTTTTAAAAATAGAGATGGAGAAATTAATGAAAGTGATTTAATATAAATTAATTCGAAGAATTGAAAAAATAAATCTTTATTTGATTTATGAAAATATTTGGAGGTGTCAATTTTGAGAGAAAATATACTATCTTTTGTTCTCTACTTCATGATGTTAGCATATTTGGAGGCAATGAGTAGGAAATATTGGATACTATTTCCTAGAACAAACCCAAATTTATTTTAAGAGATGAATCCCCTGGAAATTTATCCCATCTTTAAAGTAATGTTTTTTCTTACTATTTTTGGTATTATTGTCCTAATAAAAACGAGAATGAAGTAAATGATGTCCACAACACTATCAATTTTTTGTATTAGGAAAATGGAGTTAGAGTTCACTCTTTAAGACATGAAGGAAAAGTTGAATAATTACATTACAACATTTTAAAAAACATCATGAACAATGTCCCAATTGAACATAAATAATTTATTTTCTAATCTATACAGTCCCAAGATACTATTAATATTCTGGGAGAATAGATATATTTTTATTTCTTTCTCATCAAGGGGTTCAATAAGATTCCTATTCTGATGGGAATAAATATGAGGAGTGATATTATCAATCCGATTGTGAGTGTTTCCATACCCTTGATCTAAGTAAAAGTCTTCATAGTAGGTAGTCACTGTATTGGATATTTCATTTTCTAAGATGAATAATCACCCATTTATGTTGAGGGTGGTGAAGCCTCACCAAACCTTATATTACCTATGTAAGAAATGAAAATTATTTGAGCTTCTATATCCATCCCTTAGACATATGATATTATATTGACAGTGTTCCAAAGTATCCTTGAGGGCCAGAAAATCATCCAGTTTGGGGAGAGCATGGACCTCATCCTGGGGGGGCATGTTTCCATTCTGGTTAAAGGTTTTTAATTGAAGTAGCTGATTTTCATCCACCTTGATATCTTTATTAATGATTGAAAAAGAATCCTTTATCTATTCTTTAATCATGATCTTTGTGTTTGCAGCTTGGTGGATATAATAAAGATGGGCTCCTAGGGGGATCATTTTACCATGAATCCATAACAATCTCCTAACACCTATGAACAACATGACATGAATTTTTGAACTTGAAGGGAAGGGGGATGACATTATTCTACTAGATAAAATGTCAACCACCATAGGATTGTGATAAAAATGACCCTTGGGAAGAAAAATACCTGATAACTCAATGGAAACATTCCTATCATCAACATGAACAATGAATCAGTCGATTTTCTTAGATTTTATCTCATTGAGTGTGTATCTACTCCATGTAAAGAACGATCCAATAATGGTTACTTATACAAGGCTAAATTTATAAAATCAAGGAAAAAATTAGTTTCTATCAATCTACAAAATTTGGTTTCGGTTTTTTATTTTTTTTATTTAATAGTGTTAAAGGCACCCAAGAAAACCCAAATTTGAGTCATCTGGTCAAAAATCATTTCTAGGTCCCTCCATAGATCTCTTGTTTTGATATTTTAATTAGAGGAATAAATAAAGTACAAATAGAGAGAGAGAGTTCTACACCCTGTATGCTAAATAGAATTGATATGATTTTAGGAGTTGTATTGTATAATTTTTATTTAATACTATCATTATTTAAGACCCATATATTGTTGACATCACATTCATGTATGTTTTGTGACATAAAAGAGTGACCAAGGGATTACCATTTGATGGATTTCTAGTTTCCAAACTTCATTTTTGGTTCACCAAGACTAATGAGAATAGGTTTGTTGGTCACAATGAAATGTATTAGGGATTCAACTATATAAGAGTTCCCTTGCCCTTGAAAATTCCAACAAAGGATCTTCATTTATTGTGGGTTTTCTTGCCTCTGGTTTTAGGATCCCCCTCTTGTGGTAAATATACTATGGTCTTATACCATTCCCAATTTAATATTCTCTTGGAATCTTTTCTCCTCAAGACATAATCACACTTTTCACGAGGCACAATATTAGTGTACTAAAGGGGTTCATAGTCATCACTCCAAAACCTTCCACTCTGTGGGTTGAATTTGTTATCTTGCTTTTAAAATCCCATAGGTGTACCCTCAAGTAGTATCCTTTTGGAAAATTTCCCATTGGGAACCATAATTAATGTGACCCCCTCAAGAATGGAGGTTATACTCTCATCCATGGAGCCAAAAGGAGGAGTAACATGCTCATGTAAAAGCTCCTATGAGTCTCCCTATGAGATTATATGGTTATTTTCCTAAAGAATATCTTGTATAATATCTTGTGAGTTTTGAATAGGGGAAATATCAATGGATTTATGAGAAATATGTTGTTGGATTTGTTACTTGTTAGGTTTTGGTGTTTTCTATACATCAACCAGGCCGAATGAATTGAAATTATATGCTTTTCCTCCGTATTTACTTCAAAGAGTCTGTTCTTCAAATTTAACTTGAATGAATTCCTGTAAATTTTGAAAAGAAATTATGCATAGAGAATCCAACTCATTTGAACTTGACTTTGCATCTATTTGTGTTCTTGAGATTTCTAGAAAATGGCTAGACACATGGTGGTGGGGGTGGGGATCATCCACATTGTATATTTACCAATACAAAACTATACATGGACTAGATGTAGAGACACTTTTGGTGACATTATATTCAGATGTGGAATCCCCTACCTTCATATAAATAATGCATCACTTGTGAGTCATTGTTTAATGTAGTCATATGTGTAGGTTCCTCTATATTACAGTTTACCTAAAAACCATATTCCACATGGGGGTGCTGACTTCTTGAAGGTGGGTGGATTTGGCATCATCCTCTACATCTCTAATCCTAAGAGGAGAAAAAATGTCACTATCCAAACAAATCATCACATACTAAGGTGGGGGGTATCATTGGAGCCAAAAACCTATGGGTGTTAAGAGGGGCCTTTAGTCCTTTGGTACCTTTGGGGGTCCCTCACCACTAAGGGAGTCCCTTAAAAGACATTAGTGGTAAAGGTGGATAGAACCTTATACGTAACTTTATCATCAAATATTCTATAAGATAGACTCCCATACCCCTTCATAATGCATAGTCTATAGGCATTGGACCTATTGTGTTCAGATTAAAGATAAATAAAAAATTACGGTCCTTATATAATTTTTGTTTCCTCTGGGATAAAATCTCCAAATTAATGTTGTCATCCATTGTGCTGAGAAACACCTCATCAACTAGTGTGAAATCCATAACAACCAACACAATCCCTTTCTGCACTGTCCAACCATGAGGTAAATTATTTAACAATGATAGATTTTGATTTTTCCCTACCATGAGAGGGTTATAAGATCAATCTTGGTCTTTGAAGAGTCATTGAGTCACATTAAAGAGTGTTCATAGGGGTTTTAAATACATTCATTATATTATTAGGAAAATCAAGATATCCACCCACTAACATATCCATTGTTGACCAAATGAATGCAGAAGAGTGGATTAAGCCAATGATTCGTTTAGATCAAAATTTCATTTCATATAATCCATATGGGGGTTCAAAACCCATTGGGCGTAGGTACTGTAGCAGCACTGTAGTGACACTGTAGCAGCGGCGGAACTGTTCATCAGCGGGCACCGTCGCGGTGGCAGGGCACTGTAGCGGCGGCATGGCACTGTAGTGGCGGCGATACTGTGTGGTACTGTAGCAGCAGGTTACTATTCTCAGAATGTGAATTGGCCTTAGAATCTGGGCCTACGGGCTATGTAATGGGCTACAAGCCCACTGGGCCTTCGGGCTATGTAATGGGTTTCCCTCTACCAAGCTAAAAGAGGACTCTGCTTTGATTTAATAAAAAAAATGAGGCTTCAACCCCAACCTTTTAAAAAAATATATCCTTCTCTTGAGAAGTAGAGATGTGGGAATTTTTTTTCTTGTATTTAGCATCATCTATCTGGTCCTTCCTTTTTGGATTTTAGGAGAAATCATTTTTTTATTCTTTCCACAGGTTGTAGTCCACATCAGCCAATTTAGAATCAACAATGGCTACTATACTATCATCTAATTACTCACTATCATGGTCATCCCTGATGTACCTAGTTAGTTTATCCTTGAGGTAGAATCTAATAACAACCAAATAAATTCAATGTTCTATGTTATCCTAAAAAATAATGGTATTATCAATCAATTGAATAGGAGAAACAAACACAATGTCATTACATGGAGAATAATTAGGCCTAAGATTAACTTCCATGTATCATTTTTTATGAGGTAGAAGCTCTGAATCAAGCACTCTAGTACCCTAATAAGAGCCTTCAATATTCTCATTGTGCTACCCACTTATAAAATATAGTATCCTAGAGATAGAGGCATGGAAAAAATCATTTTAGGATGATAATTATATGAGTTATCAATGTACTAGATATTCACATTATTTTCCTTCCTTCTATAGTGATAAAGATCATTTTTCTTCTAACTGAAAATTTACACAAAAGCAATATCCCCTATAATCAGACTTCAAGTGTCCAATAACATGACAAGAATAAAAAACGACCTTTTTTCAAACTCAATTATATGATTGATCTCATCACGAGGAGTGGAAGGAATAACAATATCAATCAAGGTCGACCTTAAATCAACATCAACCAAAACCCCTGCAATATTAACATAACAGACCATCATGGTGGCAGTATCCATCATTAATGGAGTGAAAATTACATAAGAAATATCAAACAAGATTTATGGATTCCATAAGCCCTAATTCAAACCATGGATTTTAAACTACACATGTGCACATGTATCTTTATAAATATTTGTATATATCTATAAAAATATTTATATAGTTATATATATATATATATATTAATATATAAATATATATTATTATAATTATTATAAATGTTTTCATTATTTAATTATATTTATTACAATTTCGTAATTATATTAATATATTTATTTGTTTATAATTTTATAAATATTTTTTTAAATTATATATATGTCTAATATTATAAATAACTATTAATTTTACAAAATTATTAAAAAGTAATTTAAATATATTAATTATATAAATCCCAAACATATTTTAAATGTTAACACTTAATAAACAAAAATGAATAAATGTTATTCATATAAGTTATAAAATTATAGAAAATATTACACATATAGTTAATAAATATATGTATAAATATATATTATCGAATAATTAAATATATTTTTAACATTTTCAATGAATATATAATAATAAATGACTAATTAAATTTAAATAAATTTAAATAATATTAAAAAATGAATTTATAACATTTACACATACATGTACAAATGACAGACATACATATGCACACATACACATCTATAAATTGACACAAACACACACAAACACACACCTATACACACATACACATACATACTGTAATAAATGCACATATATTTTAAATTATTTAATATCAATAAAAATAAATATTTAAGTAAATATATTATTTCATATATTATATAATTTTTTAAATAAAATATTAATATATAATATTTATTTTAATTATAGATAGATTTTTTAATTACTGTATATAAATAAAGTATTAATTTTTTTGAATAATATAAATTCAATATTTTATATATATAAAATTATGAATATAAGATTCATTTTCTATAAAAATTTATATAAATGATCTTTATATATTATATTTACATATATATACTTATTTTGAAATCAATATTATTTAAAAAAATATAAATATTTGTATATAAATATAATTACTCACTATGACCATTATTAGTGCTAGAAAAAAGTGACGAGAGAGGTGACACTTTCATCAAAGATTAAAAATGTGATTATAAAAGGGGTACCTTTATTAGTGCTAAAAAAATCATAGAAAAAGGGTACCCTTTTATCAACACTTTTTTTAGTACTGATAAAAGGAAACATTGTCAGTGATTTTTTCATGCAATGATAAATTTCCCCACTTTATATGTTATTTTTTAGTTATGTTAATGGCCAGCGCTATATAAGGTATGATCGCTGGTAAATTTGAGCCGCTGATCCAATATAAGTCCAATCTAAAATGGATGCTCATGTGTAAGTCCTATATAAAGCCATTATCAAAAACCTCTCACTTAGTTATCAATTGTTTATAAATTTAATCTTCTTAGAGGTGGTTCTTGTCACAGAATATTAAAAAAAAGTATATAATGGTCCTGGAAAGATGAATTGAAAATGAACCATTATGGTCCTTATAACATGAAATTAAAATACATAGTGTTCCATGTTAAATGACACAAACCATTATTTTTTTTATTTACTTCATAGAGATACGTATGAATCCTGTATCATGGTCCTAATCACAAACATAACACAACCGTGATATACTACTAGTTATGAGACAATATAAAACTTTTAGTGGTGGTAGGATAGCAATGACAATGTTCATCTTTTGATGATAAGAAGATGATTTCCCCATTAATCCACTAGTGATATGCCAACAATGATGCTTATCCATCCTCAAGTGGTGGGTGGATAATTTTTATCCATCTTCTAGTGATAGGTTAGAAATATCATCATTCCATGGGTGATAGGTTGATGGAGACCATCCATCTATTAGTGAGAGGTTGGGTTCATTCATCCATCTACTAGTGATAGGCAAGTGACATCAATCCATCCACTGGTCATAGGCCAATGATATCATTCATCATATGGTGGTAGGTTGATGAAATCCCTAATCCTATGGCGACAAGATCGTAACCCAAAACCATTTTATCAGTGATGAACCTATTGATAAATCCATTCGTGATGATCCTGATGATCCAATATACGTGCGTTCAAGATGACATCACATGTCAATAACCTCCAATAATGGTGTTTAACTTTAGAGTTCCCTATCATATGAATTTATACTATAAAAATTTCACACACCATAACATGGAACATTTTAAATGGTTTTATACATTCTTTTAAGGTTTTTATTGATCAATACCATTTAATGGGTGTTATCATCTCAAATATGTTCGGTGATATAAACAAACTAATTATTTTACTATGATGGATTTTATGAAAATAAATTATACATATATATATGAGTCCAAAAATAGATAATAAACTACTTAATAATATGATTAAACCTTCCATTCTATTAATTTCAATAGATTATATTCAAAGTTTGATTAACATACATTTTATGGCCTCCCATTTTTGGAAAATGTGTCTATAATGAAAGTGGATATAAAAGTTTTAAAAACAAATAGAATATTGAACCCGATGTGAAATATTTCTCTAATAAAATATACTAATAAATCATGTTGGATTATTTTAAATATTCTAGTAATGGATATATTTTTATTTTCATTGTTATCCCTTAGATTTACAATATGTCATTGAGTTTGAATCAAGATACTAACACTGCCCCATTTATGTATGATGTTATCTCTTCCTCTACCATAATAGATACGAACCCCTATTCTCTCTCACCTACATAGCACATCCATCAGGAGATGGTCAATAATTAGGTTCTGTTACATATTCAAGAATCTCTCAACCCCAAATCTACAACTAATCATAATATTTTTAGGGGATTAGACCACTCAATACTACTCATCATCAGCAAACCATATGGGGATATGTGGCCTCTTACACTACTTCAAAATACATTTGGATTCATCCCCCTAAGATTGCAAACACTTTCTTCTCAAACATGTATGAGTCCATATAGAATATCAAGAATGTCTATATTGTTACCCAAGAGTCTCCATGGTTGAGATCATGCCTATTATAACCATCATCACTACTGAACGACCCTGATATCTTCAGTGGTGGATAAATTAACAACAATCATTGTTTCTAAATCATAAAAAATATAGTAAAGGTACTATATGGGAACAATAATTCATCATTTCATATGGGAACCGGTTATTACAATAATTCTTCCAAATCCCTTAATGTCCTCCCTTCAATCAATGCAATGACTAGATGGGAACCCAAGGTCCTAATATTTGGGAGGCACTAAATCTCTTAAAAGGGTTATTAGGTAGCCTTGATAATGACCTTTTCCCTATCAATAATGGCTTAATATAGCCCAGTTCAATCCTACGAGGTCATAAAAAATGATGTATTAAGAATATCTGCACATATAAAGAAACACACTTTTTAGGTTTTCCATAAGTATAGGCTAATCAACACATTGTTTATCCTAATGTTTATGTCTAGGTGTCTAATATTTGAATGACTCCCACAATTCTCCACCCAAAAAACCAAATCATGTGACAGATCATTCTAAAAGGGGAGGTGCACTACATATTAGATACCCTAAAGATATGTATATATACATATAAATATGTATATCAACTAAAAAAATTCCAATATCCACTTTCTGATCCCTAGGCCCAAAGAACTAGAGTATTAGTTGGAAACTCTAGCTATAAGGGCAATTGGATTTCTTGGTAGCTAAAAAATACATAATTATACTAGGATTTAATTATAAAGTAAAAACATAGGAAATTTATCCCAACATCACCCAATAATTTGAATTCACATATAGTATACATTTTGAAAATACTATCCTCATTTATTCCACCATTTTTGCGCTTAATCATAAGAAAACTAGATGATTCCATGAGTGGTTGGATCCTATCTAATAAACCTACAATGGTGAAGAAAATTAAAATAAAAAATATGAATAATAATCCAAAAGAATCAATCCTTCCCAGATTATATTTTGAAGTTACTTCTGAAGACAATATACATGTCATGTACATGACATTCAACCCTTCTCATTACATTGTTCCCAAACAAACTAAAGAGGAACAAATTCTCAACCCCCATCATAATCCATGGAAAACCTCAAATCATTTATGTTTCCAATATATACCATGATAAATATATACATTGAAACTAAATATGCTTACTATATGATTCAAGAAGTTAAAACCTTCCATGTTTCCAATAATAATGAGCCTTAGATCCCTGAAGTATTAGAAACATCTTCAACATTCATGCATGGAAAGCCTTATAGCCATCAAATGAGGGGTATATGTAGAATATATCAATGTTCAAATTTAAGGGTGGAGAATGTATCTTACCCTTCATTTTCCCCTCCCATTAATCTATAAGATGATTTAAAAAAATTTCTGAAATCCCTCTCTCCCAAAAAAAATGGGGGAGGTGTGCAATGATTTGAACATTAGTGGGATACTAAATCTAAGAGATGTCACAAAACACCATTTTTTATTGAATCATCTATCCTTACTAGGTTTAAAGAGGCAAGACGTGAATTATTGTTCTATTTATAAGATCATCCATGAATCTATTCAAGTTGTAATGGGTGCATCTATGAAGAATAAAAAATAAAGTCTATAAAACACCCAATAGCGGTCCCTCCAAAATTAACAGGGATCATGTCAAAGAAAAATTTTGAACCATACCTTCACCCATCTTATTAAAGAGTGTATGATCAAGAGGTAAAAGGATAGAATAAACCATAGCCACAACTATATCATAGAGGTTTCCTATATTATCATGATGGGGACATTTTAACCCTAATATCCGAACCCTAGATAATAGGGATGTGTTTATTTTTATCCATAATACACTCACCCATTATAACCCTAATGGAAGTCAAAAAGGGGTTAATAATGGAGAATTTTTATATTAAATATATTTTATCTAGGTTAGGAGTTCTATCATTGATGACTTCTCAGTGTGAATGCCTTCATGGATCATATTCAATAAGCATAGTGGGGGAAACTCCCTAAATCTTGTGATTTATAGAAATATCTTGCATGATAAAAAACAAATATCCTCGAGATAAGGTGAACCATCACAAAAATAGTAAAGGTATGAGATTATTAAATCATATAGTTACCTAGAACAATAAATTTTTATGATATGATAGGTATTTCGGTCAAGATAATGAACCATACCGTACAAATGGTGATGATGTGATAGTGCTCTCGAGGTATGCCACAATAGTTCTCATCATGGATAAGTTTATATATTAGGACCTTAGTGGGGATCCAAGAAAACAAGATCATATAAATTATGATCTTCCAAACACCATGAATTATTTTTAGGGAGTAAAATTATTACATCAAATGCAAACACAAGATATCGGGTCATCTATGGAAACACCCTTACCAGAAAGTGGAATGGTATAAAGAAAGGACAAGTAAATAGGGATTTATGATCCATCAGACCATGAAATACAAAAATATTCAGTACCCATGATTATTTTTACATATTAATTTCATTATGTTATTATGGATATAAATTAAGTGGTAATGTTGGGAGAGTTAGGTGAACATTCAATAAGTTTCGAGGGCTAAAGGAGAGGCGCATGGGCTATGCACAGTTTATGAAGACTGTGAAAACATATTAATAGAAATTGAGTGTAATAGAAATTTTGAGGACGAGATGATTGGAATGGTGTGCACAGGGTTTAGGAGACCGTGTGTGGAGCCCATGAAAGGGTATATCTAGATAGTAGATGACACATGGTTAGTGCATAGTTTGTCCAACCGTGTGAACTAACCATGAACGTGGTTAAAGTGAGATCCTAAAAATTGGATCTCAAATGATTTTACATCTATGATTCTCATTTTTTTTTTCTGAAGAGGCCCTAAATTAGGATTTCTCTTCTCTAATGACAGTATAACCATTCCCATGTGACTTAGAGTTAATATGAAGGCTTCTCTTGGGATTTCAACCCCGAATTCTTGAGGTATGTGATCGTTCTTCATCATTCATGATTAGTATCCTAGATATACTTAGATATACTTATACTATCTACTTTTTTTCTAAGATATAAACCTGTTATGGGTAGACCTATACGTTTTTATTACAAATAAGTTGAGATATGGTCTTTATCTTTCTAGGAGAAGATATCTAATTCGGTTTAGTGAAGAATTTTCCCTATTTTCTTAAGCGTTTTTTGTCTGTTCTCAAATTTCATAAAAAAAACATTGAGGTTGGTGGATTATATATATTGTCATCTTGGTAGAATTAATCAACATAGTTTTAAATTGAGTAATTATATATGATTTATTGTGAAATATTGGTTTGATTCATGGAATAAATCTCTCTGGTGATGATTTATCTTTTTTGGTAGATTTGTGAAATTTTGATAATTTATTGTGAAAATTGTTTTAGTTCATGAATTTAAAATGGTGATTTTATATTTTGGATTTGGTGGAACATAAAAATGGTTCGATTTGGAAGGGGTATTCAATAAAAATATGTTTTATTGAAATGATTTGGCATTGTAATTGTTTTAATGAAAAACATTTTCCAATAAAAAGGTGAATTTACTGAAAGGGTTGTTGTAGCATGATATTTTGACATATGTGGTGTGTATGTCCGTGTTTCATATTTTGGGGTCGGATGAAACATGAACTTGTGCTCAGTTCCAAAGGTTTAATGATATATGGGATACAATTTCATTGTGATGACTTGGTAGATCAGTAAGAAATTTCTCAAGAGTATGGAACTGTCACCGTGCAACATGCATGGTTGGTTGTGTGGATGTGTGTAATGGATTGGGTATACCAAAAGAATATTGATAAATGGTTTTAAAAATTTTAGTTGTTTTTCTTGAAAAATAAATTTCATGAAAATTGGTTCTAATTGCACTTGTATGCTTTTGGTTATTAATGTTTTTGAAAACTTGTTTATATTTAGTTATAAACTGTTTTTGAGAAATTGTTTTATATAAAATATTTTATATAATTTTTTCTAACTCTTATATACTAGTGTAATGAGTAGGAAATTAATTTGGGAAAATCAAATTAGTTTTATACTCACCCCTTATTTTGAAGTTTTGTGTTTTTGTACATTTTATCTTCTAAGATAGGGGAAAAGGTAACATATCATACCTTTTTAGAACCAATTCATGATACATGGACTGTTTAGTGATTTGGGAGATTAGAGATTGTGGATCATGGAGTATTATGGTATTTTGGGAGTCTTTTTTCATTTATCCTCTATTTACCTTTTTTTTCATTAAACTTCCTTTGTTATATACTTTGATGTAGTTTTGAGATATATTAAGTTTTTGAGTTTCCTTTCATTTGTCAATGCATTATTTAGAGACCTGTTTAGTTAATTGTTTTATTCTAAAAGGGTAAATTGTCCCCCACTTGTATTTGAAACCCTTCAAAATTTATTTCCTACCATTTGTGTCTGGGAGATGTTGCTTAAGGCCAAGTAATGACTCATTCTACTCTCAAGACAATTACAAATAGCAGGTCATTACAAATGGCATCATCTTGTTCGATCCTTGCCTAATAAGTAGGTTTCACTTTCTTGGTCTTGTAGTGGATTTATCCTTGTCTATTACTTGGGGTGAGTTAACAAAAAGGACTAGGATTGTAGGGACTTAAAATGTATAGCATAAAAGGATGTAGTTGACCCATTTATGCTGAAATTCAAGTTACTAGGGTGTTGGGTACCTATTTGTTTTGGAGACACCAATAGGATACCAGAATATCATTTTCATGGGTTTAGGCAATGAGGCAAGCATGTTATGTATTAGAGAAATTAATTACCACTAGGATTTCATATTTCATTTGGAGTAATGTTATTTGATATTGTGAAAAGGTGTAAATTTTAGAAAAATAAAGATTCTGTTTTCAAATGATAGATTTTTAAAAGAGGATACCGGGTGTATTTTGAAAATGGTTTAATTTTAAAAAGCAATAATAAATTTTTCAAAAAATTGTTGAATATGAAAAGGTTTTTTTTAGAAAATAATTTTTTAAAAGTTAATGTGACATAATATGAAATTCTAATCCATTAGTTTCTAGGGAGTTACACTTACATAGTTTTTTGTTTCTTTAGAAAATGGAACCCGATAGGCGTCATAAAAACCAACTTGAAGAAGCTGCAGAGAACAAGGTTGCAGCTGAGCCACAGGTGAACCAAGAATAGGATCAGAGAATTATCCAAGAATTTCAGCCTATGGACATAGGGAACTAGAAGTATGATCCAAGGCATGCATACCACTCCATCCAGTTCCTGAAGTGGAATCCACTAATATTCCAGGGTGATTTTGAACCTGAGAAGGCATATGTGTGGCGCAGTAGGATGAATCATATCTTTGAGTTCATCAACACAGTAGTGGAGCTAAAGGTCAATATGGTGATGTATATGCATGAGGATCTTAAACTGTAGTGGCAGGTACTAGTTTTTCATGCTTAGTCATATCAAAGCCTTACATAGGATGATTTTTAAGAATTATTTAATAAACAATTATATCCCCACATGTTAAAAATCTAGAGGATGAAATACTTCTTTATCCTAAAGAAATAAAATATATCTATCAAAAATTATGCAGCTAAATTCATGAATTTAGTATTCTTTACACCAGAAGTTACAGCTTGTGTGTCCTTGAAGGTTTACATATTCAAATAAGATCTAAGGATGGAAATTCGATCGAAGATTGTGGTGGTTGAAATTAATTACAATAAAGAGATGGTGAAAATATCAAAAATGGCTAAGTGAGACATCTCAAGATCTATGTGAGGAGGAAGTATTATGATACCTACTAGAAATGATTGAAATTAAAATGCTGGGAGAAAGTGAAAGAGAGATACCAATTTCCAAGGTGGGAGAGACAATCAGAATCCGACATCAAGATCAATAAATATTCCTCCACGACCAAAGTGACAAGATGGGTGCTACAAATGTGGTTCCTTTGACCACATAAAGTGGGATTGTACAACACCACAAATAGAATTCCATAATTACAACATGATATGACACCTAAATTTCTTTTGTCATAGTGCTCCATGGTATGATGCTCGAGACACTTCTCAGGGGTCGCAAGCATCCTAAGCTTTGACAGGACAAGGCCAACAGAATTAGTCTCTTTAAAAGAGAAAATCTAGATGTGGTGATTCTAACAATACCATGAATCATCAGTAAGGACAATATTATCAAGTCAACAAAGAACAAAGTGTAGTGACAAATAAATTTTATGGAGTTGAGAATATGATTGTGGAAGATCTGACTGGACCATCTACATTGAGAGGTACAACTCTTTTGAATTATACCTTCGTGAAAGTACAATTTGATACAACTACATCACATTCTTTCATTTCTTCTCGTTTTATTGATCTATTATGTTTAAAACATGAAATGATTCCCTAAGTGATAAATCTACAAAATCATTTTTGTGAAATAGAATGTCAAGAATTTGTGTGTAGAGCATGTGCTATAATAGTTTATGGAGATGAGATAAAAGGGGAATTATCAATGATGGAGATGGTTGTGTATGATTTCATCCTAGGTATGAATTGGATTATAATTTTCAAGGCTCATGTTGACTATTATAGGAGTGAAATTAGTTTAATTAATGAGGAAAACATTGATCATCTCTTCAATGGAGATAAGGTGGTAGAGAAGGGTGCAATGAGATTGCTGGAACTGGTAGTGGGAACAATCTCTTAGCAGTTGGTAGAGTTGACTTTCGCATCGATGGAAGAGATCCAAGATGTCAGTTTTCCAGTATTGGTGGATCAATTTCTTGATGTCTTTACTAAGAATTTTTCATTGTTACCACCAATAAGGGAAGTTAAGTTTATGATTGATCTCCTTCTAGGGACCAACCCTATTTCCCTTCCTTCTTATAGGATGACACCAATAGTGTAAAGGTAATTGAAAGTGCAGTTGGAGGATCTAGAAATAAAGGGTTTCATTCATCTGTGTACATATCCATTGTCATCCCCAGTATTGATCATGAAGAAAGCTGATGGAACTCTTCAAATATGCATCGATAATCATAATCTTAACCAATTTAAAATAAAGAATCATTATCCACTTCCACACATTTATGATATGTATAATCAATTTAGGAGAGATCATTAGTTCTAAAAGGTTGAATTGTGATCAGGGTATCATGAATTTTGTGTTCGGAAGGAAGATATACTAAATATAGCTTTTAGAAATAGATATGACCACAACGAATATGTAGTCATGCCTTTATGTCTCATGAATGCACTAGAAATCTTCATGGATTTGATAAATGAGATATTTCAAAGATAACTGGACTCCTTTTGGTGGTTTTTGTAGATGGATTCTTGGTGTATTAAATGACAAGGACTGAGCATGAGGAACACCTGTAGGCAGTGCAACAAATCTTAAGATATCACCGTTTGTATTCCAAACAATCTAAGTAATAATATTTAATACAAAAGGTGTGTTTTCGTGGCCATGTTATTTATTGAAATGTTATTTCGGTGGATCATTAAATGATATAAGTGGTGATATCATGGCCAAAACTAAAGAACATCTTTGAGATATGAATTTTTCTTGGTCTAGCTGGTTATTATCAATGCTTTCTGTGTGAATTCTCATGTATAGCCTTGTCAATTAATGATTTGAAAAATAATAATTCTCTAGTCCATTGGAAATAGGAATCCTAGAAGTCTCTCCAAAAGTAGAGAATTCATCTTACTATGGCACATATATATATTTTTCCAATATTTGGATGAGGCTATGTGGTGTATAATGATGCTTTGGGATCAGGGTTAGGATGTGTTATTATGAAAGGAGACCATGTTTTGTCTTATGGTTTAAGGTAATTGAGAGTTCATGAGAATAATTACCCAACACATGACATGGAATTAGCTGTAGTTGTTCATGCCTTGAAGACATAAAATCATTATATCTTTGGTAAGAAATTTATTATGTTCAAAGACCAAGAAATATTGAAACACATTTTCTCACAACGATATTTGAATATGCGGAAAAGTATAAAGATGGTGTATCACCAAAATTTTGACTTTGAATTGATGTATACACTGGGAAAAGGGAATTCGGTGGCAGATGAATTGAGTAGAAAGTCATATGCTCAGTTAGAAAAAGAAGCTTCAGATGAATGGTAATTGATTTCGGTCATAACTAACATGCATGTTGAATGTGAAGACCATGATGGTGTTGAGGTTTTATTTTCATCTATACTCATTCGAGATTTTATAAATATGGAAAAAGAGGCACAAAAATTTATTCCAGAATGTCTGGTTATTAGTTTAAAACTCAATGGTGGGGAGACCATTAAGGGTTGAAAACTTAATGGGACTTAAAATTTGTATTTCAGAGATTGAATGGTTTTACATATGGATTTTCATGAACAACTCCGTTATGATTACCACCATTCTAGATGAGATATACATATAGAAGAACATAAGATGAATAAAGTGTTGAAGGTGTAGTTTTGGTGGGGGGGCATGAAAAGGAAGGTAGTCGAGTTTGTCTCATGGTGCTTAAATTTTTAGTAGTTTAAATAAGATCATCAGAGACCAGATGGTATGTTGCTATCTATATAGATTATAGTGTAAAATTGGGAGAAAATAGCCATTTATTTTGTTATAGGTCTCCCAAGAAAGGTCTGTAAACATGATGCCATATGGGTAATAGTGGATTATCTTACCAACTCAGACCATTTCAATCTAATTCATGAAAATCAAAAAGTAGAATATCTACTTAAAATATATATTCACAAAGTGGTAAAGAGGCATGGAATACCAGTGTCAATAGTCTTAGACAGAGATTCCTGGATCACGTCTTGTTTCAAGAAATCATTTGATAAATCCCTTGGAACTCAATTGAATTTGAGAATGAAATATCATCCTCATATGGATGGAAAATCCGAACAGACAATAATGATGTTGGAAGACATTATGTGGATTTGTGTAATGGATTTTGGTTGATCATGGAAGGAATAATTACCCTTAACAGAGTTCTCATATAATAACATCTATCGGGCCTCGATAAATATGGATCTATTTGAAGCATTTTATAGGTTTCCTTGTTGTTCTCTACTATGCTGGGTGGAAACCAGTGAAACTTCACTAGTTAGGCCAAGCCTTGTCCAAGAAACAATGGAGAAGATTCAGTTAATCATAAAGAGTATGGATATGGTTTAGAGTCATTATAAATATTATGAGGATCATCTTTGAAGGACGTTTTCATTATTCATGAGTGATCATGCATTCTTGAGGATCTCTCCAAGACTTGGAAATCATCATTTCAAGAAGTAGTGAATATTATCTCCTCTATACATTGGACCTTTCGAGATATTGGAACGGGTTGGAGAGGTGGTATATTAGTTATAATTTCCACCATGGATAGTTACATGTATAATTTGTTCCACATATCTTTGTTGAAAAAGTACTATCCTGATCCTAACTATGTGATGAGATAGGATCAGATTGACCTAAAGTGGGATTCTTCATTGGTACATATCTCGGTGTGGAATGTTGATTGAAAAGAAAAAGTCTTCCATGGAAAAAACATCGGTCTAGTATTGGTTTTAAGGAAACATGGTCATATTTCGGAAGTGACTTGGGAACGTGAGAAGGAAAAGACAGAGCAATGGATAGAACCCTTTTAGGGCAGTGATGGTTTTCTACTTATTGAGGGACAGAAAGACAGATGGAGGGGAGAATATAGTACCCCCAGTTTCGGGAAGATAACACATTCTTTGTGTTTTTATGGATATAATGTAGGTGGTAAAGATGTGAGAGTTTTGTGAAATTCCAATAAGTTTTGGGGGATAAAGGAGAGGCACATGTGTTGCGCATAGTTTATCCAAATAGTGAATAAATCCTAGGATTAACCATGTGGAATAGAAGGTTTGTGGTAGATATAATCAGTATGGTATGTGTACGGTTAATTAAAAAGTGTGAGGAGGTCGTGTGAGGGCATATCTAGATAGTAGCTAACACACAGTTAGCACACAATTTTTCTAACTGTATATGTGGTTAAAGTGAGATCCTAAAAAATTGTATCTCACACATTTTTGCCTCTAATATACTTGTTTTTATCTGAATATGCCCAAACTTGGTATTACTCTTCCTTGAAGGTAGAAGAACCTCTCTCGAGTGATTTTGAGTCAATCTTAGGCTTACCTTTGTGTTTTGAATCCATATTCTTGAGATATGTGATCATTATTCATCATTCATTATCAGTTTCTTAGATCTACACAGATCTACTTCTCCTCTCTTCTTGGTTTCATAAATTTACACATTTTATGGATAGAACTATGAGTGTGTATGACAAATAAGTTTCTACTTGGTCTTGATATTTCTAGGAGAAGAGATCTGAGGTGGTTCTGTGAAGAATTGACCCAGTTTTCGTGACCATTCTTCATCTCTTGTCATGTTTCATCAAAACCTTTGAGGTAGGTGGCTTCTCTATCTTATCTTCTTTATAGAATTGATCATATTAGTTTTAAATCGAGTAAATTGGATATGATTGACTATGAAATATTTTATTGATACATGGAATAAATATCTCTTGTGATGATTTTTCATTTTTTTAGATTTGGGAAATCTTGATAAATATTTATGTAGATTGTTTTATTTCTTGAATTTAAAATCGTGATTTTAAACGGTGGATTTTGTGGAAATTCTAAATGGTTTGATTTGGTCTGTTGTTTCAATAAAAAAATGTTTTATTGAAATGAGTTGGCATTTTAGTGGTTATAATGACAAACATTTTTCAACAAAAAGGTAATTTTATTGAAAGGGTTTCTTCCGCATGATCTTTGGGCATATGTGGTGTGTGTGTTAATGTTTCATATACGGGGCTTGGTTGAAATATGAACTTGTTCTCGGTTACAAAGGTTTAATGGCACATAAAATACAATTACCTTGTGACAACTTGGTAGACCGATGAGAAACCGCTCAAGAGTATGGAACTATCATCACATAGCATGTATGGTAAGTTGTGTGGATGTGTGGAATGGATTGGATATTCCAAAAGAATATTGAGAAATGGTTTTAAAGTTTTATTTAGTTATTTTCATAGAAAAATATCTTTCTGGAAATTCAGTTTCAATTCAATTTGTATGCTTTTGGTTATAAATGGGTTTGGAAACATTATTATATTTAGTAATAAACTATTTTGGAGAAATTGTATTATATAATTTTTTTTATATAATTGGTGATAAATCTTAAATACTAGTGGGGTGAGTATGAAAGTCATTGGGGAAAACCTATTAAGTTTTATACTCAACCCTTCTTTGGCACTTTGGTTATTTTGGAGATGGTATCTTCCTAGACATGGGGAAAGGTAACGTATCACATGTTTTTAGCACCACTTCTTGATACATGGGCGGTTTGGTGATATGGGAGCTTAGTGATTGTGGATCATGGGGTCTTTTGGTCTTTTGAGAGTACTTATTTGTTTATCCTATGATTACCTTGTTTTTCATTAGCCATCCACTGTTTCGCACTTTGATATGGTTTTGAGATATATTAAGTAATTGAGTTTCCTTTCATTTGTTATCCATCATTTACTGAGTTTTTTGGTTAATGGTTTTGTTCTTAAAGGGTAAATTGTCCCCCACTTCTATTCGTAACACTTTAGAATTTGTTGTAATATTTTAGTGTCTTGGGGATGTCACTTAAGTCCATTTAATGACTCATTATACTCTCAATCCAATGATATTTAGCGGGTCATTACATAATACATTTAAAAAACTTATAGACAAGGAATAATTTTATAGGTGTATGATTAATATCAACATACCTTAGTGATCCCATATTGATCAATCATAAGAAAATGATCCTAAATACAATGAAAATCATGATGAAGATAAATTCTATATTTCTAGAAGTCCACCTCATCAGGAAGGAAACACTGGTCTAAGTGGGTAGAACCTACCCTCAAAATCAGTTACAAGAAACCTTATCTCATTATCCTAAATTCATCACATATAGATAACCATGGGTTTTAGTAGTCAAATTTTTATTCCACTACAACATAGGATATCTGTATTTAGCACACTTTCATCAAATGAGTAGAAATGGTTAAACCAGAAATGTTTGAAGAATTACTATCTAGTTAGATTTCATAAAAAAAGTGCTCACTAGTATATCCTTATAGGAGAAAAAATATATAATGTGATTATTTTATGGATCCATAAATAAACTTTAGAATTATTAATTTCTAATCTTTCATTGGTATAAGGGACTAGATGAATTTTGTCACAAGATTTTCATCACTATGTTACCTAATGTTGGGAACCTCTATAACATAATAGGTCAAAAATCTCAGGCATTTTATCAAGATCTTGGATGGGCCAACCTTCCTATGGTATATAAACCTCCATAAATATCAATAACTTATTAGTAAAACCTCAATCAATAATTCTTTTATTGTTACCACTTTATATTGATATGGACCATTATCAATGAACTCTCTAACTATAAAAAAAATATAGAATGGGAGAGTTTTTGACCTTATTAAGTGAAAGAAACAAATTATGTGCTCCTTGGAGATGAAATATAATAAATATAAACCCCTTAAAATCTACGTGGAGAATTTGGAAGATGAAATGGTTGGAATTTTCATATAGAGAAAAAATTTTGAAATATGGATTGAATTTAACCAAGTCAATGTCTTATTTGGCATCACCAATGAAAAATTACATTGTGTTATTGTCCCAACCCCATATAGGTATATTAAAAGTTTTAATGACTCCCATTGAACTTTTTATTTCATCCTTTATGTTCATGTATACGAATAATTTATACACATATTACACAATTTTCCACATCATATGATCCCACCTAAAATTTTCTCTTAAATCATTATATGTCTTTGTGCTAAAAGTGTTTATATAGAACTTGAGCTATGTGCTTCATCTAATAGTTCCCTCATAAACTCCAGTATAGATGTAACCAATAAACACTTTCCAAAATTAAACAATACATCTATATTGATGATGTCTATAAATTTTCCATTATTTACTTATTTATCTTCCATTGTAAGTCCTCATTATTCTACTAGGACTTCTCTATCATTTCTTGTATGTATGGTTTATTAATTTATTCTAAAAGTATTTTTTTCCTCCCCTTGACTAAAAATCACCATATTCATATTTAATATATATCTATATATAATATACTTGTTAATAATAATCATCTTTATAATTACATGGTCCCTCATACTAAATTCATTAACCACCTTGTTTTCCTTCTCAGGGTGGTAGTGTATCAATAACTTATAGTCCTTGAGAAGTTTTAATAATCTTTCTTCTCATATTGAGATCCTTCATATATAATCTACACTTAAAGGAATTGTGGTATATATATATATATATCACATATTTCACCATTGAGGTATTGTCTCTATATTTTTAAAAGAAAATACAATGGCTTCGTGCACATGATCATTATTTGGAAATTTTTGTTCCTATATTTTCAATTTGTTTAATGCATATGAAACCACTCTATTATTTAATACAAGGACACAACGAATTCCATACTTAGATGCAATATGATATAATAAAAATAATTCTTTAAAATATAAAAATGTTAATACTTGTACATTAATAATTCCCCTCTTTATATCTTCAAAACATTCCACACATTCCCTTAACCATTTGAATTTAACCCCTTTATGTGTTAACATAGTTAACAGGTTGGATAACTGGATAAAATATTGAATAAACTACCAATATTAACCTGATAAACATAATAAAATTAAAATCATGGTTATTCTCATCAGTATTTTCCACTAATTTACTAACTTAGTCTTTGAATGGTCAACAAATATTCCATCCTTGATATAATATGGCCATGAAAATAAACTTTATTAATCTAAAATTAAATCATACTATATTTCCAATATATTTCCATTTTTATAAGGATCTACTAGATTATTTTGATATAAATATAATTCTCTTTATATCTCTTAGAAAATATCAATATATCATTAATAAATGCCACCAAAATTTTTTTAAGGTAAAACTTCAATAATATTTTTATCGGCTATATAAAGACAGAAGGTGAATTAGTCAATCCAATGGAAATTACCGTAAAATAATAATTTCCATACCATGTTTCAAATTCCATATTATATATATAAACATTATTCACCCTTATAGGATGATAACTAGAGTAGTGATCTATCTATGAAAGGTATTGGGCTACATGAAGTTAATCAAACAAGTCATCAATGAGTGTTAAAGGATAACTATTCTTTATAGTAATGTAACAGCTCCCCCTATAATTGATCCATAATATCATATACCCATCCTTCATTTTCATGAATAAAATAGGGCCTCCCCATGGTGATACACTAGGAAGTATAAATCCCAAAACACACAACTCATGAAGATATTTCTTTAACATCAAAAAATCCATTGGTTCCATCATATAGGGAGTTTTAGACGCTGTTCTTGAAAAAACATTGATTTAAAAATAGAAATCATCTTCATACATTAGTGTATGACCTGGTAACTCCTCTACGAAAATAAAAATGAAATTTTATACTAAGGGTACATCATATATTCTTATGAATTACTCCATATTCCCAGATCATTCTTGATCTCCCTATATTAAAATAATTTTATTAAGTATAGGTAATAACGGGTGATCCAAATATGATTTAGATTGTAAATTTTTCCCTATAATGATAATATATTTCATCTCAACTTCATGAATATAAAAAACATTTTATTTAGAATTATTTTTATTATACTTTGAAGGAAAATATAAAACTTATATAATATGAAATACAACCCTAGGTATAATAAATTTGTTTGTGAATAAGTTATATGAATAAATAATAATTATGTCCAAGTGAAATATCTTAGTTTCAATGAGATTTCATGTTGGTGTCTTAATTGATAAGTTCATTACAATAGTGATATAGAAATATTTGATGGTTTTGGAAAACATGGAATATATAAAATAGTGTGAAGATAAATTATAAAATAAAACAGTAACTAGATTTGAGGATATGATCAAAGGACCATACACCACATCATTAGGAATTTCAAATTCATATTTGGTCATAACATAATCTTGGAATTTCTACCCGAGAATGTTCTGGATAAATTTCCTTAAGGTATGGGGAATTGGTGAACACAATTTCCTTTATCCTTGTCCTTAAAGCATTGATCATCAACTGCTTCCATATTGCATTTTCATTCATTATATTGATGGTATTTTCTCTAAAAATTTAAAAAACTCATGTTCCCTTCTTGAAAGACTTAGGATTTTTATTCCCGTAGTTATCACATTTATGAAATTCCATCCTTCATTTCTTAACCTTTTTCTATACTGTTAATCTTGTTATGCGCAAATGAAATATTATTCTTTGATTTTCCCTTGAATATATATATCATTGAGAACTCCTTTTTTATATTTATGTCACATGATTCTATATAATAATATGATAAAAAGTTATAAGAGTTAAATGATCTTCAAAGACATGGATTTTACCAATACATAAAGTAAAAAATCCTTTTTTTCTAGTTTGTATGCATAATTTTCAACATGTCTAGAAAAAATTGTAAAGTAAAATTCGTACTCAGATAATTTTCCTTCTATTTCTTTCTACGAATGACGAGCTTCTTTTCCATTTCATATATTTTCTCATGGGGAAATAATTTTTCATAGAAAACCTCCCAAAAATTTCTTTATTCAATGCTATTAATCTCGTCCAAATATTTATTGTTTTTAATTAGTGACCACCGTTGGTTCACATCTATCTTCAGACAATAAATCCTCATAATGAATTTTTCCTTTTCACTACATCCCCATGTGAGAAATCTCATCTCTAGGTACTTGATCCATTTTTCATATAATAATGGATTTGTTGTTTATATGAATTCTTGAGGTTATTATCCCATAAAATGGTCCAATATAGTTACACCATATTGTATGATCAGGAGGTTACTCTATATAGGTGATATTATTTATCACAATCTTTGTGAACTACCCAAATATTGTTATGATCTAATTATACTCCACTCCATGTTCATTCACTTTATCAGGGGGGAAACCATATATTTAATATGGGGGTTGATATAGTTCACATTCCTCCCATTATTTTCTATCACTCTATTGTGGAATAAACATAATTATCTCATGATATTTAACTATAAAATATAATTACTATTAATAATTCTAGGCTGTTCCCTAAAAATATTGATGTTCATTGATACTGATTGTGCTATCTTACTAAGTTCCACTAAATCTAGTCCCCAATATTCCTATTAAATTACCTCTAATACTAATTATAATAACTCGAACTCCAGAAACCCTGAGTTGGTAGTTATATTACACTGTTGAAACTGAAAAAAAGTGTTCCTAAAGAATCTTACATCTTATTAGTCTTGGATGAATAGAAACAGACATATATTAAATTTGAAAACATAATATATAATATGAAAAAATTTCAAAAAAATTATTATCCATTGAAAAATTTCCCTTAAAATAACACATAATTCTTCCCTAGGTTTCATAGGGAAAAGAAAAAAATAAGGGTGAGATCATATACTAAAAAATGAGCATCATATAGTGGATTCTATAATAACATTAACATGGAAAAAGTGATTTTACATGAATAAATAAACAATAGGATGCTATAATAAAATAAAATTGAGGTCATGTTATATCCATGAAAATAAATGAAAACATGTATAATAATAATCTTTATTTGCATACTGATGAAATTTATAATGATAGATAAGAAAACATGCTATAAAGTACCTTTTTCTAAAAATGATAATGATATGGGAGAGGTGTGCACTAAAACCCTAGTTGTGTTGTCTCATGAGACTCATAAATGTATTCAGGGGGGGCTATATATTATTGGTATCACCCATCACCTGATTAATCTAAATTAATTTACCATAAAAGTCAATTAGAAATGTCATACCATTATTCAAGTAATCTACAATTAATTAAAAACATGGCTATCATTGTATGAAAAAAGATTGAAAAAAATAATTCACCATTCAATCAAATAATATCGATGTATAGGAGAATATCTCATAATCAACTTAATAGATATGGGGTATATTAAATGCAATAAGAAACACCCTTATCAAAGAAATATAATAGAATTGGTACTTTCAATGTGCTAGGTTATCCATGAAATATAGAAATTGTGTTTAATAGTTTTCATTAGCTATATACCAATTAAATGGTACGAAAAATCTTTCATCATGGTTCATAAAGATTAGGTGAATATTCCAAAGTATATTCCTTGGGAGTGCCTGTCTAGGTGTGCAGTCTTGGACCCACTCATTATGAATCAGAGTGGCGATCGATTTAATTCTCAACAAATGATTTTTTGGGTGATTAACCCAGGGTACTTCAATTAAAAAATTACACCCACTTGTTAATATATTTACGTGGATTTATTTTCTAGGAAACTACACAAATTTATTTTTTGAAAAATTAGAATAGGTTTTACACCATAGAAAAGATTGAATTCTACAACAGTTTTGTGAACTATTGAATTAAAATAATACGAGTGAGGGATAATAATATAGAATTTTAAAATCCTTATAAATTCATGTGAATTATGTTAAAAATTACTCCATGAATATTCAATAACTAAAAAATGAAATAATTGATGAATATAACATGAGTCCCAAATAATTAAAATTGAGATGAAAAAACCCAGTTATGGATTGGGAAGAAATTCAATAGATACATCCTGATAGATAGGGATCAAAATTGATCTTCAAATACCATGAATAAATTTAATTTTATGATATGACATATAAAATATGTAGTACATTCCAAAAAAAATTAAATTGTGGAAATAATATAAAACATATCATAAAGAGAGAAATTTGAGATGGAAAAACCTTACCTTCAATCCATCTTAGATAAGTTTTCTCAAACAACTTTTATAAAAAATAAATATATTAATCACTTATTGAAGAACCTCATTAAAAACTACTTCATTTTTTAAAATTATTTTTTAATTATTTGATACATTTATATTGGTTTTTTATTTCTATTTTCAATATTAGATGTCCGTAATCTTGATCATTTTAGGCTATTTTTGTAATAATGGTGTTGTTTATTATTCTTATATAATAGTTAATTATTACTAGATAATATAAGTAACACTAATATATTACTTTTTTTTATAAATATCTTATCCCATTCTATTAGTGTTTTAATTATGTTGCATCAGCGAGGAATTAGTGTCGGCTTATTTCGGTAATTTTAGAGATAAAATATAATATTTTTATAATATGTTAAATACTAAATATAAAATTAGTATTGAAGTTTACATGGTCATTCATGATGGAGTTTTATATAATTTTTCAAGTAGGCAGTGCAATCATCCCTAAACATGAATTCATTATATCCCAATGGGTGTGTTTGATTGTGGAAAATGTATAATATTATTATAATATAATAAAGATGATGTAATTTATATGTTTTTATGTCGTGGAATCACATTTTATTTTTTTGGGATAATGAAATAAAATAAAGATGAAAATTGGAAATTGTTACTTCATAGAGGCGGTAGTCCCCACAAAGCATGACTAACATTATTTCTTTCAAAGTGGATGGATTGGAATAAATAATGTTTGTTCCATAAATATAGTAAATCATTATTATAATAATTATATTTAGTTCATTATATAAATTTTGTTATGATAGGATTGAATGATAATGAATAAGAAAAATGATAATGAGTAAGTAATATTCACTTTGGTACCTGGAACATTTTCTTAAATATATCCATTTTAATAAAGGGATTAAGAAAAATTATGGTGCACAGAGTCTTATTAAATTGAAATATAATTCTTTGGTAAGAAAATATATATATTTTTAGGAATTAATTTAAAGTAATTTGTGTGTATTGATGGTTTATAAGTGCCGACTTTTATAAGTAGTGAAAACTGTCACTTTTGTGAATACCATTACGTTTTCAACGATTTAATTACACTATTCAATGGTAAAAGACTCAAAAAGTTATAAATAATGGATTAGGGGTTTTCCATTGGGTCTATAATTCATCCAATAAAAAATACAACATAATTTTTGGACATATTTTAACTATTTAAACCCTTTTTTTACTTTTTACCATATCTTGTTTTACCAAGGTAACTAGTTTTTAACCTAGTAATTTATATTTTATTAAAAATATAGGGTAAAACTTATAAAAACATTTGTGTGTAATGAACCTGAATATTTCTTAAATTTAATACAACCAAATTTTTAAATATGAGAAAATTATCTTTTAAATTTTCACACACAAACACACATATCATAGAAAAATAGTTTTTTTGTAGAAAAATGGTATTTTCACAATTAAGAATTCCTAATAATATTTAGTATTTATTAAAAACTGAATAAATATTATTATATTTATATATATATTAAAAATTAATTACAATTATTATGGATAAGTGATTAATTTATTTTATTTATTTAAAAATTAGACAATATTAAAAAATAATTCATTGAAAATTATTTTACCAGTATCACAGTAATAAAATTATATCCTAGTGAAATTATTTTTATGACTAAACCATAAGTTTACATTATTACAGAATATGTAATTCTTGATCTCAAATATGAAATAAATTCTTTAAAATTAGTTCATAGAGGTGAAAGTGATAAATTTATAATAAAAGTTCATAGAAAAATGTTTCTAGAGTGATATATTACTTAAGTTCCCAAAATAATAAAATGGGTTTTATAAATATAACATAGTAATTCCAAATGATGTATATATATAACATAATGAAATTTGAAAAATAGTTAGGTAATTATTTTTTCATTATATTTTTATAAAAGTGACAGTTCTATATAAATACTCATTTTTTACTATCCACAAAAAAATAATTTGTTTTAGAAAAGTCCCAAAAATTGGAATTAGGATAATTTTGACATATTGAATCAAAAAATGAAGTGAATTTGATCAAATTAAATTCCTAAAATTGAAAATTTAAATAAATTAATGAATAAAGTCTCTTTAGCGTGCACATTGTGTAATAATTTTTGGATACAATGTTTAAATTCTATAGTAGTGTGACATGTGTTACATTCTTTCACATTAGATAATTTCATCCTAGAAATTGGATATACGTTTTCTACCAAACAACTGTGGGTATTCCCCTTAATAGATTCTTTTGGCTCCCGTATTTCCTCCTCTTGTTAGTGATTTATCTAATGGAAATTTACTGACTTAGATGTTCATCTCACAACACTTTATCTTTTATGTCGTGAATATATACATGGTATTTTTTATCAGAATATACTATTTCCATATATATTCCCATATATTTTTGTATATTCATTGTGTTTAGAATGTATTTCCTTGATAATGAATCATATAATATGTCAAGTAATTTAGAAAGGCTGGGAGGAATATATAATCAGTGATCCACAAACCTAACTATTTCTAGTATTTAGAAAGGCCCAATGTACCTAGGGATTAACTTCCCCTTATTACCGAATCTCATAACTACCTTCTATGGGTAAACTATTAAGAATACATGATTCCCCACAAGGAATTCCATGTATTTCCTTCAATAATCAGCGTAAAACATTTTTCTACTATGAGATGATTTAATATGATCTTGAATATTCTGTAATTTAGTCATCATGTCCTCTACAATATCTAGGACCACTATCTTTATTTCATTAAATTCTTCCCAATATGTTAGGGAATGAAATCTCTTCACATGAAATTCTTAATTTGGTTCCATCTGGATACTCTAATGGAAACTATTATTATATTAAAATGCCACCAGATATAGGTAGTGATCCCATATAGCTTAGAATTATATATAACATCATCCAAAAATGTATATTAATTTCTATATAGTTCTTTCAAATTAAGAATCAATTTGGAGGTGATAGGCTATGATAAAATGTATCTTAGTGCTAATATCCCGTTGAATAATCTTATGAAATTTCCCTATGAACTAAGGGTCTTGATTAGATACAATTGATAGAGGTACCCTGTGAGACTTATGATTTCATTGATATAGAGAATTATAAGGTGATAAAGGGGTAGATATATATTTTCACTATGAAATGTAAAAATTTAGTAAGGTGATCGGCAATGACTCAGATAACATTATTTTTCCTTAAGAGTCCTCTAAATTAAAAAAGTCAATTTACATTATAATATTTTCCCACTTCAATATTGGTTATACTGAGATTTTTAATGGATCCATTTGGATATTATATTTCAGCCTTTACCTTCTATCATACTAATCATCTAGACACATAATACAAAAATTACCACTTCATACCATCCCACCAGAAATGGTATCTTAAATACCTATACCTATTTGTTCTACTATCATGTATAGAGATATTTTATCAATGTGATTTCTATAAATGATCCCTCTTAAAATTTGGTATGGATAAAACACGTAACTTTTTTCTAAAATTCAACACTCCATCTTTATATATGAATTCTATCGATTTACCATAATTTACTACTTTAATCAGCCTTTGAATGTTCTTGTTATCCAGCAAGGAAATCTGTATATTTTCAAGTAAAGATGGTTTAATAATTTCATGTTTAAATGAATAATGGATCTCATTTCCTAAAAAACATTTTATCCTACAAATATCATTTTCATTGTATTTTAAGATAAAACCACATTGAGGTTTTGTGGGAACCACATATAAGAAGACCAAAATTGGGATCCATACTAATAACCAACAAAAAACCTTCTAGTAGAAATAAAAACTACCAGAAAATAAGGAAATTCAAAATTAAAACATACATCATTAAACCACCATAACACCATGATCCATTAGAAAATCATATCCAAATTAATAAAAGGATAATGATGACCTACTAAACCTCACATCATGCCTTGAGTTGTGATATCCTCCATATTCCAAGAAGGAAAAACCACTATCACTATCATCAACACCTACATTGCCTAAATGTATAGCCCACCGGGAAACCAGTTTGGCAATGAGAAACCAACCATAAGAATCCATCATTATTTTCAAAACTATACCAATAATGAACATTAAGATAACCAACCAATAGAAGAATATTCATAAAACCACAAATATCAAGTCTAGTGAGGGCCCAATGTTAGAGACAAATCCATCATTAACAAGGCCTCTTAGAATGTAATGAATCCCTCAAAACTGGACATCCCTAAACACTATGAAAACCATCAGTCAAGTACTTCTAGGATATGAATTTTGGAATCATGGTGTCATAGAACAGTAAAATCATCAACAACAAGCCAAAATTGACAGTATGACCAGAAATATCTGCAAAAAAACCATCAGGAGAAGAAATCCAGAAAACTGTCATCAAATTTTAGAATAATCTATATTCAAAATCATCCAAATGGAGAATAAGAAAAACCAATAACCCTAGAACATAACTGAAGAAGAAAAACTAAAGGGAACCACACATATAAGGAACACCAAAATAACCACAACCAACACCATCCAAATAGACCTAAACACCATCAATATTGACTAAAAATTGGGACTTACATGATGGGTAAGGTAGTAAGGGTATAGGAGGAGAACTAATGAGAAATGTAAAGTGGAAAGGAATGGGACTTCCCGATTCTATCACTAATGCCAAATCTTCTAAGTTCTATCGAGTTCAACCATGTGGGGTATAATCATGATGGTTCTAGAAACAAGAGTAGTAGCTTTCATAAACAAAGTCCAAGAAGAAGATACAAACCCCTACATCACTAGGAAAAACTGAATAGAAGAAGATAAGGAAGGATATGAAAATATACCAAGAGGAAGACATGGGGAAAGGGGAGGGAGAAGGATAAGTGCACAGAAGAAAAACCACTCACCATGAAGAGGGATTGGTGATGATGGGAAAGAACTATAGAATAAGAGATATACTTAAATCACTTCTGGTATGTATTTATATCACAACTTTCACCATATATGTCATATCACTATAATTTCAATGAAAATATTATAAATTCTAGAACATGGTCATGATTTGGATAGTTTTGTTCATAGATTTTCAATTTCCATTATTCATAAGAAACCACAATATTCTTTTACATAAAGACACAACCAAGTATTTTTATTAATGAATCACTATATATTAGAAATATATCCTTATATTATTTTAAATTTAATATTATTTCACTAATCAGTATCCTCTTTATCACTTTAACAAATTCCTCATATTTTCTTAACCATGTGAATTTATCCACTTTACAAGTTAACTTGGTTAATGGATTGACCAACTGAGATAAATATTAAACAAACCTACAATAGTAAACTACTAAACCCTAGAAACTTTTGATCATATTTATAATTTTCAATGTATGAAACTCTTTTACTACCATTATCGTTAATATATCAACATATATTATATCTCTGGAGAAAATATTTCCATGAAAATAAACACCATTGATCCAAATTCATACTTACTATATTTCCAATATAATTTCATTATTATGAAGGTTTATAGAATTATTTTTTTTAATAAATCAAATTTTTTTTATTTCTCTTATAGTATATTAAGATATCATTAATGAATAACACAAATAATTTATCAAGATAAATTAAGAATACTCTATTCTCAAATATTTAATGTCAAAAGGAAATTTATTCAATCCAAAGCGCATTAACAGAAACTCTTAATGATCATACCTTATTCAAAATTTCATCTTCTGTGTATAAACCATATTCAACCTCTTCATTTGATAACCATAGTGATTCTTGATGTTTAAAAATAAATGATTACTTTGAAATTGATCAACTAAGTCATAAATGTGCGGTAAAGGAAACATATTCTTTATATTAATGGAAGTGATCTATATATAATCAATGAAAAATATCATAGACCCATCTTTGTTTTCATGAATAAAATATGTTCTTCCCATGGTGAAACACTAGGTCCAAAAAATATATTATCACACAAGACCTAAAGATATTTCTTAAACTCCATCATCTGAAATGGTCCCATTCTATATGGGGTTTTAGATATGGGTAATGCATCCAGAATGAGTTTAATGGCTAACTCAAATTCTCCCTCATGTGAATGATGAGGTAATTCTTCTAGAAAGGAATCAATTAATTTTTATACCATGGGGACATCATCTATTATTTGGATATCTTACTTATCTATAAATCACTCTTAATCTTAAATTACTTTCTTAATTTCCTTAAAGAGATCTATTGGGGAAGGGAAAAAACATGATTTAGATGATGGAACACTCCCCAAAAGTTGATAATTATTTCAAACCATTAGAAATAATAATATCCTTTTCATATAAATTATTTTTTCACATTATACTTTGAAATAAAATTCAAACCAAGAATCATATCAATGTCAAATATAGGTATAAATATAATGTTTTCCAATTAGGTGATTAAAATCATTATAATTGGGGATGAATGATATATATTTGTGAGAAAAATAGTTCCACTCGTTTCCTTTATAAATAATACCCATACTAGGGCAGCAGGAAAATATTTTATATTTTTGGAAAACAGGGAAGATATTTAAGAGTGAGAAGATCTAGAATCAAATAGAACCTTAGATAATATTGAGGCTACAATCAAATTAAATACAACCACATCATTAGTAATTTATATTTATAATTTTTCTAATCACAAAGCCTAAATCTATCACCCTTATCCATTTATGATGTGAATTTCCATGAAATTTGGGGAAATTGGTTTTCATAATGTCCTCTCTCCTTATAGTTAAACAATTTAACATCAACAACTTATTCCTTTCATTTTCATTCAAGTGCTTTATGGACATTTTATACATACTTGTATTAAACTCTTGTTACCTTCATATAATCTCTACAGTGTTGCTTCCTATAATTATAATATGTGAGAAATTATATCCTTCCTCCCCCCTTTTTTCATGCTATTCTTTCATGATATTAATCCAACACATTCTTATCCTAATTTACCTTAAATACTTATTTTTTGGAAAACTACTTTTATATCTTAATGGATATTGAGACTATATGTTTATATGTTGAGAAGTTTTGAGTGATGAAATACCTTCTAATTCTTATCATTAACTAATAAAAGAAAAAAAAATATTTCTTTTTGGTCTACATAAAATCTATGAATCATGTCTAACTAACCTTGTAATTTTAGCCTCATACTCAGCAACATTTTCCTCCTCCTTTATTCAAGGATTGAGTAACCTACTTTCTACTTCTAATATTCTGTCACAATGAAATTATTTATCATAGATACCTAGTTAAAAATTCCCAATTACATACACTTTATCTATTATTCTTCTATAGTTTTTTTGAATTAGTGAGCTCCATTGGTCACTCATAAGATGATAAACCTTCTTAATTAATTCATTCCTTTTCACTACTTCCCAAATAAAGAAGGATATTCTCTAGGGACTTGATCCATTTCTCAGCTACCAATTTATTAGTAACTACACTGAATATTGGAGGTTTATGTCACATGAATCAGTTCAACAAAATTTGATTTTTTTTGGATTAGTAGGAAACTCTCTATGGGTGATATTATTTTCAATAACATGGATCAACTTCCATAATTTGGTAATGATTTGATTAGACTCAACTGTAGAATCATTGACTAGAAAAAAGGGAACATTCCGACATTCACTATGAGTGTTTATACGGTTCCCATTCCTCCCATTAGAGAACATATATCTATAATGTAAAACACATAATTATCTTATGATATTTAATTTTAAAATATAATTTGTATTATGTATCATTGAGTGATGCCTAGAAGCATTGAAGGGTTTTCATTGTAATGGAACTATCTAACTATTTTATTCTAAATACAGTCACTAAGGTTCTTATTAAACATCTTATGATACCTAATGTAACAAACCAGACTACATAAAACCATAGTCAGTAGTTATATGAAATTACTGGTATAGAAAACAAGAGTGAACGAAGGATATAATAACATAGTAGTCTCAAAAGAATAGATAAATTCATAAATTACATTTTAAAACTTAATATAAAATATGAAAACTTTATGACAAAATTATTATTCATTTTATCATATCCCAAAATATTATGCATAGTTATACTCTAGGTTTCCTAGGAAAGGAAAACCAAAAAGGGTGAGAATAGATGATCAATAAGGATTATAAAATAGTGGAAGATATCATAACAATAATAAAGAAAAAGTGATACTGTTTCCCACAGAATTTGGGGATGACCTCCTCGATTGAAGCTTCAAACATTCCAATCGGTTTCTAACGGGTTTGTTCATAGAACCGGAAATATCCAATGATTCCACATCCATTTGGACCTACTTTCCAAAGGTAGGAGACCATGAGTTGTGCACTAATGAGGCTTAGTAATTTTCATTGGTAGAGAGGATGGGAGGTCGGACTCATCACACCTTTTTGAGGTCAATTATTGTATACTCCGGGACTCTCTTTATAGATTTATGTTATGTACATGAATCCTTATTCCATTACCAAGTATAAAATGAGCTTTCCTATAGATCTGACAGTCAATGATCGACATGTAAGAACTTTAGAGAATCTTTTATATGTATTAGAGGCTCTTCATTGATAAAGAATCATCTTTATTTGTTAGAGATTCATATTCAATGGTATCCTTTGATACTTAAAAGTATCTTAGTCATTATAATGACCATACTGGTTTTAAAGCCACTCAATGGGGGCACTTGAAGTTTATTTTCATTCAGAAGGACATGAATTATTTAAGAGTTGGGATCGAACCCATTGATGGGCTAACTACGTATCCTTTATTTATAAAAGGAATCAGAACCCATGTAGTTCGAGTAAGGGAGAATGTTTTTTATGATTGATGGCTCAAAGAAAGATGTCATAATTAATTTTATAGTCTAAGCTCACGTGAGTCATGCTCGGTGTGAGAAACAAGAGTTATTGGTAAAAATCAGACAATTGTGCCATGAAAGATGAAATCATAAGAAATAATGTGGGACTTATGTATGTATGACTGTCCAGATAAATGAAGATTAGGATTTACTTCAGGGAAGAAATCCAGGAACATGGTCCATAAAGGTATACGTGCTCTATGGAGATTTGAATACTCTAACCTAGGCTTACTCCTGAAAAGGTGGCCCAAATTCGGAGAGGACTTATGATTGGGTTTTTACTCCTGATATGGAATCACAGATCAATGGTAAATTAGGACCGGTTAAGAGGAATTAAGAGTGGGCCTCACTCATGAAAAGGAGGCACAAGTTAAGAGTCTTAAAAAATTAAGGGACTTGGGGATTACTCCTGAAGAGGATGCCCATATTTATGACTAGGGATTATTTCTGAAAAGGAGGCCCAGGTTAATGATTATGACTGGGGATTACTCCTGAAAAGGAGGGCCAGGTTAATGATTATGACTGGGGCTTATTCATGAAGAGGAGGCCCAGGTTAATGATTACAACTGGGGCTTATTCCTGAAAAGGAGGCCCAGGTTAATAGAATTATGGTTTGGGCTTACTCTTGAGGAGGATGCCCAAATTAGGGGACCGGGGCTTACTCCTGAAAAGGAGGCCCATGTTAAGAGAATTATCGTTGGGGCTTACTCCTGAGGAGGATGCCCAAATTAATGAGGACTTGGGGCTTAATCCTAAGGAGGATGCCCATAATTGGAAATTATGACTGGGGATTACTCCGGAAGAGTAGGCACAGGTTAATGATTATGACTGTGGCTTATTCCTAAAAATGAGGCCTAGGCTAATGAGTTATCTCATCTTAAAGGATGTGGTTGAATGAATGAAATATCAATCTTTAGTGACATAAAGATGTGTAAATCACTAGGTTTTGAGAGATATTCCATAGAATTACTTTCAGATAAGGAATCCAAATAAAGAAATCAAGCCATAAATGGATTTGAAGAGTGTCTTGAATATTGAATCTTGAATAGGAGAGGTGGAATGGATTAAGAGGGGTGAAATGGTCAAGAAGGGAACCCAAAAAGGCAGGGGTGCGCATGTCCTGGTTGGCGCGCAGGTACTGCGTGGGCGCACAAGTCCCGGTCACACAGGTATACTTGCACGACACATGGGTACTTGCGTGATGGTTAACCAGCATGGTAATACTTGAGTGACTCTTGGTTAAAGCCTTTAAAATCATCTTGAGGTTCTTCCAGAAGAGTGGCACACATGTTCTATTGAAGGAGTAAGGCGGCATGCAAGTGTGGCCATTTCCCTTAAGGGTTGGCCACTTAGGCACGCAAGTGTTGTTGAGTTTCAACACTTAGGCCATCCTCGCCCTCTTTAGATCTTCTGTTCTATGTAAGAAATTACCTTAGAAGTGTTTCAGAAGCTTTGAGAAGAGAATAGGGCACCGGGAGCTCAAATCTGAGTTTCTGAGAAAATTCCTCCTCGAAATGGGGGGCCCACAGGGTCTATTTATAGGCTGGAGAAGACCCCGGGTGGTTATCACCAAGGGCGCGCATGTGTAATTGCGCGACCATAGTATAACTTGCACGAACCTTGTGCAACATTATTTTTATTCCTTCCTTTGTCAACTTTTGATATTTTCCCAAAGGTTGGATAAATTTGAGTTAAGATAATCCCCTTTTCCAATCATTAGATTTTGTGACGAAAGGAGCATCAATAAAAGTCCCCCCTCAGAGTTGGATCCAAAAGAAATTTGGATTTGACTCTGAGGAAATCGAGAATCAAAAGGAAATTGGGGCGCGCAGGTTAGGGCGCTCAAATGAGATTTGGGCACGCAGGGTCTGGCGCGCAAGGGTACAACCTTTGATCGTGCAGGGTACGATGCGCAGGTTCAGGGCCGCATCTATAAATAGGGGGCTTCATTCCGTACAAAGCATCAGGATTTCAGGATTTCAAACCTTCGAGCTCTCGCCGTGAAGGTCACCTTCGCCGCACAAGTTACTCTGTTTTCTGCTGTTTCTTTGTCATCACACTGCTGTGTAGGTATCTGGACTTGCGCGGTGAAACGTGCATGCCAAAAACTTCTGCGGAACATCCATACATGCGTGTCAAAATTAGACTTGCGCATCATAATGCCTTAGCCATTTTCAAAATCAATTCACAATGTTTATGAAAAATCCATCCATTTAAGAGTTAATTAATTCAACTCTTGTGCAGATTTAATGCCTACAAAGAGAATCGGAACGAATGATGAACTGGCTAGCAAGCAGATTGATGACATGATGAACATTGTTTTCCATGATTACTTTGATATCTGCGACAACACTCTCCCAGATTTGGCTAATTCCTTGATGAAATATCATCTTAATTTCCCACAGAGAATCTACCTGCCTCTATATGGTCATGGTCATCTGCAAGGAGTCAATGTTCCAGATGCAAAGAGTTATATTCCTGAGATGCAGCTACACTACTACTCCTCTTTTTGGGTTATTATGTGCATTAAGAGCAACAACATTGGTGTGAACTTTCAAATTTTTCCTGCATGCCATTTCCTTTCAGATATAAAAATAGAAAACCCATGGGATAAAATGATTTCCACTGCCGGTTGGTGGAGAGAAGACAAACATGGCATTAGAGCAATATATGAAAAGAGTATTCTCTCCAAATGGCTCTTTACTTCCAATGCTTCATTCTCAAATTCACATATCCATATTCCAAGTCTCTTGGACAGAAACCGAGTCACTATTTGATCTGCAGAAAATTTTCTCAAACCGCACTCAAGAACATTATTTTACAATTGTTCCAAGAAGAGCTGGTATCACTGCATATCTTATGGTATCCAGTTGAATGAATGAATTCCAGGTGGCTACTGATGAAGCTCGGGATACCGTAAATCAAATGAAGAGTTACGTTGAAAGTCTTTTGTAATTATTGAAAAAGAGAAGAGACTCCAGTTTGTGGATGTCCTTCTAACTCTTGTGCATCAATGAAAAACATTTTCACCTTTAATCATTTGTACCTTCATTCTCTTTTTCTACCTGCTTTAAATTTACCTAAGACAATGGGCCTAGTAACCATAGTTTGATTTTTACTAGAATTAATGTAAATAACCCTACAAATTTTGAACCTTTTAATTGCTCAATATTACCTAAATCATACAAAATGTATGTTTAGGGAGATGGAACTTGACTTTTCTTTGGAGTTAATTTGTCTTTTGTGGGCAGTTTAATGTCATGCACGTCAGACATAAAAAGGCTAATGTTTACGGTCGAAATAGCTTTGACCGAATGAATTAGAATCGACTCAATTCCTTAAAAATTCATCTGAAAACATATTACCATACTGAAGTATGAGGGAAAATATGTAAACTATGACTTAAGAATATTTGAATCTGAGGAATGATATGAAAAAGAGCTACAAGTCATTTGATAAAGTAGTTCCCAAGATTGAAGTTTCCATTATTTAACAAACCCGTTAGGGGGTTGAATTATGCAGGGCCACCTAAGGGCATTGGTGGTATAGTCAAATAAATAGTATCTTTTGGATAACAAGTCTGTTATGTTGAATTTTTATGCAAGGCCGCAAATGGGCACATACTGCATAGTCAGGAAAAAAACTCTCAGAAATTTACTTTCCTAGTGCTAAAAGCCAGTGAAAGTTTATGGAGATTCAAATTTTCCAAAGTATATAGTTTGCTGTATGAAAAGAGGTACTTGAATATGGAGAAGATATTTCCAAACAATATTATCGAAAAAATGGATGGACATCACTCCTACGAAGGCATGACCCAAACGTAGGGAAGGAGAATATAAGCCATAGACTTGAATACTTTCAGATCATGAAAATTCATATGGGACAAATATTTTAAGGATGGCTATTTTTGCGGATCCCTACATACTGTCATTTAAGACCAATAAGGACAAAAGAGTCTTTCTTCTCCATGAATGAAGTTACCATTATTTAACAAACCTGTTAGGGGGTGGAATTATGCAGGTTCACCTAAGGGCATTGGCTGCATAGTCAAATAATAGTATCTTTCGGCTGACTAGTCTGTTATGTGGACTGTTTATGCAAGGCCGCCTAAGGGCACGTGCTGCATAGTCAGGTAAAATAACTCTCAGAAATTTGACATTTTTGTGACTAAAAGTCAAGAAAAGGGCTATGAAGATCTGAAAATATTTAAGGTTAGGATTATGGCACATAAAGATGGGTATTTTCCAATGTATACAAAGATACACAGATCAATGCTAACCATAATCATGTTGTGGCTGGGTCCTGAATTGAAATGTTGGAATTCACTATGTATCCCCTAAGGATGGGAATCAAGCCATACGTAGTTCTTAAATTATAGTTTAACGTTGTGTGGGACAAAAGGATTAGAGATCTTAGTTTAGGGTCATAGGGCTTCGACCATTGTAAGAAATACACAATGTGTGTTTTCATGGGGACTTTTCAGCCAAGGGACTGAAAGTGGAATTTGGGGTTAGGCCCAAAGACTTGGGGCTGGATTTGAGGGAAACAAGAACGTTACTACGTATCCCATAAGGATGGGAATCAAGCCCACGTAGTTCTAGAAATACCCTATGTACAAATTTGGTTCACACATGTGAAGGGTGAAAGGGGACTTTAGTACAATGATGGTTTAACCCAAGATAAAATGTTTGGGAATTTCCATGTATGAACGTAGTCTTTGAAATGAAACATGATTGAAAAATCAATGTAAATAATGGTTGCCTCTCAGGTGAGGGTATCAAAGAATATTGTAGTTTATTGTCATACTGGACAAAAGTGTTTTATTGTTTAACATCGTATAACAAGGACGAAAGTGAACCAAATTTAAAGATATTGATTCTAGGGGCGTTTTCACGAATCAACATCGTATGAGATGGAGGTGAACCGATGTGAAGAGATTGGTTTTGGGCTTGAACCTTGGGAGGTTGCCTACATATCTAGCCTGGAAGGAAAGGATCAAAGTCCACTTAGTTCAATTAAATAATGAATTAATGATCAAGTTGTTCTTGGGGAAAACGACCTAAAATGATGTTGTTGGGAATTAAACATGGTTAGTATCCCAGAGAGAGTGTTATGGTTGAGATTTTCTCTAAGATCACGTGAGTCATACTCGGTGTGAGAAACAAGAGGTAACAACAACCTTAACGATGCAAAGTTTAATGTAATGTAGGACATATAAAGGGACTATGCAGTTTAATGTCTTGCAGTTAGGACTATTGGTGCTGCACAGTTTAGTGTCATGTATCAGGAACAAAGTACAGTTTAATGTCATGTAGGTCGTATCATGGACTTTCTGTACAGTTTAGCGTCATGTAGTTAGGATGATGGGGACAATATATTTTAACGTCATGTTGGACGAAAGGGGGACTGTGCAGTTTAATGTCATGCAGTGAGGGCAAAAGAGTATACCATTTAACATCATGTTGGACGTATTAGGGACTTTTTCACAGTTTAACGTCATGTTGGACAAAAAAGGGACAATACAGTTTAGCGTCATGTTGGACGAAAGTGCGAATAGTTTAAGGTCATATGCATGGACCGTTGACGATGCAGTTTAACGTCTTTCTGGACGGTGGTGTAGTTTAAGGTCATACATGACCTTTGATGATTATTTAGTTTAACGTCTTTCTGGACGTAAGGGACTTTTATACAGTTTAGCATCATGTAGTTAGGACATCACAGTTTAACGTCTTGCTGGACGTAAGTGACTTGAAAATAGTTTAGGGTCATATGCATGGACCGTTGATGATGCAGTTTAAGGTCATACTAGACCATTGATGTATTTTAAGTTCATAAAGGACCTAGTTGCAGTTTAAGGTCATACTGGACCATTGATGTAGTTTAAGGTAATGGAGGACCTAATTGCTGTTTAAGGTCATACTGGACCATTGATGTAGTTTAAGGTCATACAGGACCTAGTTTCAGTTTAATGTCATATTAGACCATTGATGTAGTTTAAGGTCATACAGTACCCTTTGACGATTATGTAGTTTAACGTCTTTCCGGACGTAAGGTACTTTTATATAGTTTAGCGTCATGTAGTTAGGACGTCACAGTTTAACATCTTGCTAGACGTTAGGGACTTTCAAATAGTTTAGGGTCATATGCATGGACCGTTGATGATGTAGTTTAAGGTCATACGGGACCATTGATGTAGTTTAAGGTCATACAGGACCTAGTTGCAGTTTAAGGTCATACTGGACCATTGATGATATATTTTTTGTTTATAGAAAATACTTCTTCAAAAATATGGCATTGGTTGGAGTAGTGATTAGTTCTCCATCCATCGAGATTAATGAATAACCTCCATTAGAGTAGACCCTATGTATTGAGTAAGGTCCTTAAAATTTTGGTTCCAGCTTGGGAGGTTTCATTCCTGGTATCATTGGAGTTCTGAGAACTAATACCAATTCTCCCTAAGTGAATGAACAAAGACAAACTTTTTTGTTAAAATCTCGTGCTATTTGATTCTGATAGACTTCCAAGTGGTGAAAAGTGCACAATCTTTTCACATCTAACCATTCCAATTCATTCAATATCTTTTGAGATTGTTCATCTATAGATGATTGATCAAAAATGGCAACTCTGAGCGATGGTAGTTGAACTTCAATGGGAAATACTACTTCCATTCCATATACCAATGAATATGTAGTTGACCGAGTTGCAATGCGGGTGGTAGTACGATAAGCCCATAAAGAATGAAAGAGTTTATCAGGACTTGATTTCTTATCTTTATCCACCATCTTTTGCAGTATATTTGACAGAGTCTTGTTGAAAGCATCTATCTGTCCATTTTTCGATGCATGATACCAAGATGAATGGTTGGATTTGAAGTTTTATTCTTGATACAACTTCTTTACCTCGGATGAACATAAGTTGGTGCCATTGTCCGTCAATATGGTATGAGGGACACCAAATCTGGTAATGATGTTAGATTTGAGGAAGCTAACAACGCATTTATAACTGACTTCCTTGAGGGGTATTGCCTCTGCCCATTTGGAAAAGAAGTCAGTAGCAGTAAGAATGTACTTAAACTGCATGGTCGTAGCCGAAGGGTAAGGTCCCACCACATCCATTCCCCATGTGGAAAATGGCCAGGAGTATTTAGCTGTATGAAGCAACTCTGGAGGTTGATGAATGAAGTTGGAATGTACTTGGCATGAATGACACTTCTTTGTGAAACCAACACAATCTTGTATCATTGAAGGCCAAAAGTATCCAAGCCTTCGAATCTGATCAGACAGTCTATGTCCAAACTGGTGGGCCCCACAGACTCCTGCATGCACTTCTTTCATGACAACCATTGTCTCTTCACCATCAATGCATCTGAAGAAAACTCCATCAAAACCCTGTTTGTAGAGAATTTTCTCTTGGTGATCTGGGCTATCATAAATAGTAAAATTGACCACACGTTGCCAGATTTGTTCTTTCTCAGCTCTATCAGGTGGAAATGTTCCATTTTGAAGGTATTCCCTGATAGGTGACATCCATCCTATAGTATAACCATATGGTTCAGGAATGGGACTAATTTCATTAATTTCCTCTGTTCTGATTTGAACATAAGGTGAAATTGCATGACTGTGGGCAATACTGATGGTTGCCTCATCCCAATTTGGATCTTCCAGAGATGTGGCTATATTAGCCAGTGCGTCAGCTTGAGCATTTTGTGATTTGGGACATAAGAAAATGTCGGTTCCGAAGGGAATTCCGCCATTAACTCTCTGACGTAATCATACAAAGGGATTAATTCTTCTTTTCTGATGGCATAATCCCCATAGACATATTTGATTACCAGGTCTGAATCACCTTTCACCATTAAGTGATTCAGTTGTGCTTGAAGCAATAATTCCAAGCCTGTGATGAGATATTGGTATTCTGCTTCATTATTGGTACCACCTTCCCACAATAAGAAGGAAAAGTAACACTTCCTTTTTTAGAGAAATGAGCACAATTCCTAATCCAACTTTGTTGAATTTAGGATTTTCCATTTTCCTCCCTGTTGGACTTCTGGAAGCACCATCAAAATACATTTCCCATGCTTGAGGAATTTCTTGAATAGAAAAGACTTCCTCATTAGGGAATTCAATATCTGAAGATGTGTCTTCTACAGAAGGGTGTTCATCCAGGAAACCAGCCAGAGCTTTTCCCTTTATCTCCTTTTGAGACATATACAGAATGTCAAATTTCTGCAAAATAACTGCCCACCTTTCCAGACATCCTATAAGCATTGGACAACTAAGGATGAATTTGAGCGGGTTATTGTGAGATACCAATTGGACCTCGTGATGTTGCAGGTAGTGTCTCAACTTCTGAACTGCAAATATAAATGCTAGACATCACTTCTCAATACTTTAATAGTGGGTTTCTACTTCAATCATAGTTCGACTGAGATAGTAGAGGCTGTTTTGATTCCTAGAATCATTATTTTGAGCAAGAAAGGCACCCAATGATCTCTCTAGAGCTGTCACGTAGAAGATAAGTGATCTTCCTTCAATAGGTGGCATGAATACCGGTGGACTCAAGAGGTATTTCTTGAGAATATCGAATGCTTCTTGACATTCTTCAGTCCACTGGTATGTGACTCCTTTCTTCATCAATTTGGTGAAGGGTACACTTTTTCCTGCCAAATTGGCGATGAAACGCCAATTATAGGCTAAGTGTTCTTGAAGTACTCTTAATTATTTCAAATTTTGAGGAGGTGGCATACCATGGATTGACTTGGTCTTCTCGTGATCGACTTCAATACCATGATGGCGTACAACAAAGCCGAGAAAGTTTCCTGAGGTTACCCCAAAATCACATTTTATGGGTTCATCTTCAAATTATGTTGTTGAAGTTTGAGGAATATGACTTCCAAATCAGCCAATTGATTAGAACGTCATTTGGATTTAACCACCAAATCATCTACATAGCATTCAACAAACTTCCCGAATAAGGGTTTGAAGATACGATGCATGGCACGCTGATATGTTGCACCTGCATTCTTTAAGAAAAAGGGCATTACCCGGTAGAAAAACACACCCTGAGGGGCTGTGAAGGCTGTGGATTCCTCTTCTTCTAGGGCCATTCGGATCTGATTATATCCGGAATATCCATCCATGAAGGAAAGTGCTTTATAGCCAGCTGTTTCATCAATTAAAAGTTCTGTAATTGGAACTGGGAAATCATCCTTTTGACAATGACGATTAAGATCTCTGAAATCGATGAAAATTCTAATTTGTCCGTTCTTCCTATTTACCGGGACAATATTATCCAACCAATTGGGATACTTAACTTCTCTGATGAAGTTAGCTTTGATAAGATTATCCACTTCATCTTCAATTTTGGAAGCATAAGTTGGGTGTGTTCTTCTCACGGCTTGCTTAAATCCTCGATGTTCTTATGGTAAACCCAAATGATGAGTAGAAACATCCGGATCAAGCCCATGAATTTCTATATAGTTCCAAGAAAATATATCTAAATTTTTCTTTAGAAAAGAAATATACATCTCTTTCTCTTCAAGAGTCATGGCCACACTGATTAAAGTGGGGCGTGGATCTTCTTTTGTACCCAGATTTATTTCTCCGAGTTCATCCACAGTGGTAGAGATACCCTCTTCAAATGCTGGAGGAGCATATTTGAGATCTTACTCTTCTTCTTCATCATCTGTTATTTCTTCCTTTTCTACTTGAATAGAAAATGATAAAGAAGAATTTTCATGATTAGAAGAGATGTCAAAATTTGCACATCTTGAAGAAGAAGCTTCCATTTCTGACCCAATTGATGATGAAGGGTCTTCTTTGGGTAATAAAGAGGATATGATGGATTGAGAATCAACATCATTGTTTAACTATGATGTTTCTATAACTTATTCTGGCCTAATTGGAGAATTATAGACTTGTTGGATTTCAACAGATGAAATGAAGACATCACCATTTATGCTTTCATCACTGCTTGGTGGGTTACCAATTTCACCCATGTTGTCTGGCTCGATTTCCGTAATTGACATTAAGGATCATTCCATAAGTGTATTTTGATTTGGGTATATCTTGTCAATTTGACTGATAGGAAACACATAATCTTTACTCACTTTTGTAAATGGATTTACTGGAATTTTCTCCAAACCATATGAAGCATTAACTTTGGTAATCTCCTTTGTTGTGGATTTCTCCCTTCCCTTCATGTGATAGAATTCCGCCTCAATGAATGGAGACTCACATGTCTTTAATGGGGCCTTATCACCATACAATATCCCAACTTGGCCATAGAAACAATATTTGAGACATTTATGGAATGATAATGCGATAGCCGCATGTTGATGTAGCCAAGGTCTTCCAAGCATGATGTTGAAAGCTGAGTCTTGATAAACAACCATGAAATCTGAATTGGATACAAGATCTCCAAACTGAGTTCTGAGTGTAACATTTCCCAGTGGTTCTTGTTCATTTTTATCATATCCTTGTAACATCATGGTATAAGGAGATAAATTAGATTCCGTGAGGCCCAATCAACAAAGTGTACGAATGGGCATGAGGTTGACTCCTGAACCATTGTCAATGAAAGCTCTTCGGACATCTACGCCATTGACCTTTCTAGATAAGTACAAAGGTCTAATATTACCATGCACAACATCATCTTCATCTTCATCAGTAAAAGATATTATTACATGGAATTCTGCAGCATTATTCTCTATGTGATAGACTTCAACTGCAGCAATTTCAGTTTCAAACTCCGGAGGACTCGACAAAGCCTCGATGAGTGCTTCCCGAAGATCTTTTGGTAGATTCATAACATCCAGAATTGATAACTTGGATGGTAATTGGGAAAAGTGTTTCAATAAATAATACTTTTGATCCAGAGGTCTGCATTTCCCAACATGAATATGCGGTTTAGCAGGTACCTTTGAAGAAGATTCTTTGGAAGTTGATGCATCTTTTATTGGGATAGGTGTTGGAAATATTCCTGGTTTTGGAAGATTAGACTGATTAGATCCATTTACTTGCTGAGAGGAAGAATATGGAACCGTAAACCTGTCTTCCAAAACAACTGTGCCAGGACTGAATTTTCTATTGGTAGAAGAACTTGCTTGTTCTTGCTGATTTCACTGAAGGTCTCTACCACGAGTTTCTGCTGCGTACACAGTTCTAGTAGGGGTAGAATTGGAATAGTGGTTTCTGAAAGATCTGTATCTTCCCCTGTATCCCGAGCCTCTGGAGCTTCCTCTGATTCCCCTGTTTGATACAGAGAATTCTGGATCATCGAAATCGAAAGTACGACTGGCATATGGATCTGTTAATTGAATCATATTAATAGAACCAAAGATTAACTCTTCGTCTGATGAAGACTCTACCTGATTAGCCTGTTTAGGCTGTGCCGTTTGGTGGGGCGGTGCTCGTGGCTTTCAATTAGATGGCATGATGTCTGCCAGATTCAAAGACACTTAGGCTTTGACACATACTCATCTTCTTCTGATTATTTTTATTTCATTGAATCATTTCATTTATTTGAGGACTTTCCCTCTATCAAAGAGGGTTTTTCCGCAACATTCATGGTAGAAGACACAATCAGTTTCATTAATTGTGTTCGAAAAATAGCATGAGTTCGGTTGATTGTCTCTCTGTCCATCCAATCATCATACTTCTGTGCATTTTTTCTTTTGACTTCATGCCATTCGCCTTCCTCCTCTGAAACTGTAGCAGCAACACATGCTACCTAAGCTAAAGAACCTTTCAGTTTGAATTGTCCCGAGTTGAACATATTTTGTAGGAGGTCTTTGAAGACAAAAAACTCTTGGATGGGATTCCCCAACATTTGATTAAAAGGACAATAATTGGGACGGTCTTCATCTCCTTCCTTGTTTGGCCTCTTAGGCCGTGGAAATTGAAACAGATTAATTTCTAGAGCCGAAATGAAGTAACCATGAACATATTCATTTCAGAAAGAGTATGTTTTTCTATTCAGATCGTCAAATTGTTTTCGTCTTTGATCTCTTTGATCATTTGGACGAAACAACCTTTTTTGTTTGTGCTCAGAAGGTGGAGCCCTTCGAGAAGATGAAGTTTTTGAAGTAGAAACAGGTATTGGTGCTTTTTTAAGCATAACTGTAGCAGTTTCTGCTTTACCCATTCTCCTTCTTGGAGCTGATGTAATTACACGAGATTTAGCCTTAGCTTGTATAAGGTAATATTCAATCTGCCGACCAATTGAAGTAAGGTCTCGAAACCCTCATGTGTATTTCACAGGGATCAACGACGTGCGTAATTCATTACAATGATTTTCCACACAGATTGGCAACAGTTCCTCTTGAGGGAGTGCTAGGCTTAGGGAATATGTTAACCCTTTACAGTGAGCAATGAAATCAGAGACTCTTTCATTCTCTGTTTTATTACAGTTTGTAAGATCAAAAACTGTTTTCTTTGGAAAAGTTGAGCTGAATTGAAGAAGAAATCGTTGACGGAGATGTTCACATCTGGTAATTGACTGGTATTTCAAGCTTGTATACCAGACAAAAGCTGGTCCTTGCAAGGTTCACACGAATCATCTGAGTTTCAATGCTTCTTGCTTCTCCGGAGTTACCATCATAGGATCGTAACCAGACACATAATGCGTCAATTGCTGTTCAGGATCGCCTGATCCATTGAAAATAGGGAATACAGGGTTCCCAAAATTTGATGGGGGAGAGATTGAATCTACCCATTCAGGGTAAGATTTCTTTTCCAGTTGAACATGTGCACGCTTCACTTCGATAGTTTCTAACCGAGCTATTAATGACTCAATGGTAGTTATTAACTTTTGAAAAACATCCGGTTGAACTTGGACTTGGGTAGGTGCAATGACTGAAGCTTGGATAGATGTGGTGGTTGGTGCTGTATATGATGGTAGAACTGCCATCTGTTGTTGCACGTGACCCGTAGGATTAGACATGTGAGGGTGTACTGATAGAGGAGGATATTATTAACCCATCTCAGTAGCTGCAAAAAATTCCCTTGGCTGACTAACTCCAACACGCTTAAGAAGACGACTACCCTGAAGTAGTTCTGTATTCAACCTCCTTAATTACTTTATTTCATCCTCTTGTTGTGAAAACCTTTTCTCTAGTGAGAGCGATTGGCCTTCTCCAGAGGAAGGATATGTAACCTCATTATTTCCCCTCCCTTTTTTGTATCCTTTTCGCAGATGGGGAAGTGGGTTACTTGATGAATTAACATGGTTCTGAGTAACCCTTTGATTTTGATTATGCACACCTTCTTCATTTGTGTCGGTGCGTACTTCTTCTTGAGTAGGAACCTCTTCATTTGAGTCCCCTGAGTGAGCCTCATCTGGTGGATCAGCAACAACAGCATTGATGACATTGATTGATGCATAACGCATCACATCCCTTCTATCAGCATTTCTGTGATATAGTCTTCTTCCATGTATTTTATGAGACATTTCCTTTTTTTGATTCGATCCCTCATGAACTTCTTGACGAACCATAATTTGGAGGGAATATCCCGATAATTTGGATCATCGATTCTCTTTAGGATTCATTCCCAATCGAGAAAAGACCGAATTTATCCAAGGAGGGGATTGATGATTTGAAAAAGTCCCCAGTCTGGTGGACTAGGGCTGTTCCTGCTGTTCCTGCTAAACTCCTCAAATCCTATTTGTTGATTCCGAGGGTTGATTTAAAAGTGTCCCCAGTCTGGTGAGATGGGGTGGCTCTTGACATGCTATGTCTGAGACTTTCTTAAAATCTCTCCTGGTCTTTCAAACCTTAGTCCGGAAATTACTTGGATGCATTAATCTGTATCCACTTTTAAAACCTGGTTCAAAAGACCGTTGGATAATTTCCGACACTTCTATCACTTGATGATGTGCTTTCTCCATACGAGAGGCCTGTTCAATATTCTCGTTTGCTTGATCCAGGAGTAATTAAACAACTTATTCTCTGTATTCTTGATTTTGAGAGGAACTAGTTGAGGCCTGTTCTTGGGAAAGCATTTGATTACAAACAAATCCCATTGACTGTGGCCGGCCATGGGCAATAACATTGCATGAGACCATTTTCGGCGGACTTTTCTAACTGAAGAGCACCATGAAATGCAATGCTCCATGAACACCCCATCCTCTAACACGAATACCAGATGGGGCATTGACAATTAACTGATGCAATCTTCTTAGTGTGCCAAGGCATGAACGTTGAATGGATCTCTGCTCCTTTTCACCCTTCAGATATCGAGAGACTGATAGAGATGCCAAATCAATCTAATGTTGTAACCCATATAATATCTTAAGAAGATTTTTATATACATCATAAGATAATACTTTCTTTTCAACTGACAAAGAGTTTTCCATATGTTGAGACGAATATCATGAATTCCATCTTCTGTCAACATTTCTGGAATGTCATACTGAGAGTCAGTCAGAGGCCAAAACATGACTGGAACTTCACCTTTTCCAGTTTTTTTCTCATGTTTATAATTTCCTCTTTATCATTTGATGTAGATTATTCTACCTGGTTTGACCAGAGCTAGTGCTTCTTTGTTGCTTCATTGGATTTAAAAGGATTGGTAAAGAAATCACTGATTAAACTAGAAGATGCATGACTTAGGGGTGGTTTGGAGAATGACCTACACCCTGGGCTATCTTCTGATTGAGAAAGTATTTCACCTACCATCGATGAAACATCAGACATGACTAGTTTCGCATTGGCAAGTGCCTCAAGGTAAGAGGTCTTTCTCGGAACTACATTGTCCACAAGAGCATTTTCCGAGAAATGTGCATCACTACTACAGAGTGGACTTTCACAGCGAAATTCATCATCATGGGGAGGACTACCATAATGGATTATAGTAAAAGATGAGATCTATTACTCCATGGTCTTCTGACCTCACCGAGGGTTCTTGTGGATCTCATCTGAAGATGAAACTTCGAGATCGACCGAATTTTCATGAAGCAAGCCTTCATGAGGATGTGTCTGTTGAAGTCCTTCGGAATTGATGTTCCAACTATTGAGAAATGAGGGAGTAGAATCTTGAATTCCAACAGATAACTGTCTGAGGGCTTCATGAACTCCAGCATCGAGCAAGGCCTTGTTACAGATTGGCTCTTGATCTGCTGACTGTGCTGGGTGGGTCTTTTTCTTAGAGGACTTATTAATCACTTTGGAAACCACTTGTTGATGAAATTGGCTGCTCTAAGCAGGTGTATGTGCCTGATCAGGAGAGATGGCCATGTTAGGCTGACTATTTCCACTCAAATCATGTGTATGTGCCTGACTTGGTTGTCCGTATGATATGGGGAAGTATGCACCACAACCCTCTTGGACTGGAACATATGTGTGTGTCTGTTTCGGAGTGAACTGTTGATGTGTCACTCCACTATTAGGGATAGATTTATGTCTCTTTCCCTAAGATGCCGCTGAAGCTGTTATAATATCCTGGAAAAAATCCAGAATATGAGCAGGGAATTGCTTCGGATCTTTCACCATTGATAAAATATGCCTGGTGACTTCAGCTGCTGGAACGGGGATATATGTCTATTCCATGATTGGAGTAGGTGTGTTTTCCTGCTCCTGTCCTCCTTTTCCTGTCATTGAATCCTGACAGTACTCATGTGTAGGGGCAGAGAGTTGATTCTGAATCCTGTTTGTCGCCAGAGCTTTCCGACTGACTTCACCGAATGCTACCAAATGAGACTATTGGTAGGATTGATCAATACTAGAAGGTGTATGTGCTTGTGAATTGCACTTCGATGAACGTGGTTGATGATATCCATCATATGTAGTCAATAAATCCTGCTGACTAACTAATGACGTATAAACAGGTGTATGCTCATTTCTATAATACTCCTCTGGAATTGCCTGATGGGATTGGCGTGATGCTTCCAGACGAGTCTGCTGGACAACGGAATTAAAACGGGCAGGTGTGTGTGCCCGCTCGTTGCTTTCCACAAAGTTAGGTTGGTGGACTTCTCTGGAAATGGTAGAGATGAGAACCTGCTCACTATTAACCGGATTTCACCTCGGGCGATTCGTCTTGCCTACTCGGGTTCGAGGAACCTGAGCCGAACACCAGGAGTTGGTACCCTCATCATGTTGAGGGTTCACTAACACACGAGTCTGGCGATGATTGTTGGTGGGAGCCCTCAGGAAGGACTCATGTCAGCTTGAATTAAGGCCATGAGGGACCTGCTCATTCACCTCCCCAGAATAAGGGAGCGAATGGTGATTGCGTTCCGGGGATAACAACCCGAAATAGTTGGAGGCGTTAGTCAGCACCGCCTGCTTCTTGATCACTGGTCGTTGTTGTCTGGATGACCGGTGCCAGTTGTTAACTTGGAGGGCTTGTCGGGTAGCCTCCAGAGTTGGGATAGTACCGTGTTGAAGGTACTCTTTAACCAGCATGTTTGATACCCAGTGTTGAAGATGCTGAGTAGGTGATGTCATCCTCAGATCAGATGACGATCCAGTAGGAGTAGAAGTAGTGGCATTTTCAGCAGCAGTATTCACATGTGTGAACTTGAGAGCAGCCATTCTAGAAATGCAGAAGATCTTAGAAAAGAGTTCCTGTTTGGTATAACAGACGTAATCAAAATAAATTCATCCATTACATCCTTTGGATGAGAACATATGTCAGTTATTGTTTTTGTTGTCCCTCTAATTGAGTTTTAAATAGAGTCCTAACAAATAAGTAAAACATCATTTTAACTTGGTTAAGGATTCACGTCGGGTTCACCATTTTTTGTTTCCCTCGGAATTTGGGGATGACCTCCTTGATTGAAGGTTCAAACATTACAATCGGTTTCTAACGGGTTTTTTCGTAGAACCAAAAACAACCAATGATTCCACATCCATTTAGACCTACTTTCCAAAGGTAGGTGCTCATTAGTTGTGGACTGATAAGGTTTATGAATTTTCATTAGTCAAGAGGATGGGAGGTCAGACTCATCACACCTTTTTTAGGGGAATTATTTTCTACTCCTGGACTCTCTTTATAGATTTAAGTTATGTTCGTGAATCCTTATTACATTACCAAGTATAAATTGAGCTTTCCTTTAGAACTGACAATCAATGAACGATATGTAGGAAATTTAGAGAATCTTTTATATGTATTCGAGGTTCTTCATTGATAGAGAATCATCTTGTATTTTTTAGAGATTCTTAGTCAATGGTATCCTTTGATACGTAAAAGTCTCTTAGTCATTATAATGACCATACTGGTTTTAAATCCACTCAGTGGGGCACTTGAAGTTTATTGTCATTCAGAAGGACATGAATTATTTCAGAGTTGGGATCGAACCCGCAGATGGGCTACCTACGTATCCTTTGTTTAGAAATAGAATCAGAACCCACATATTTCGAGTAAGGGAGTATGATTTTTATGATTGATGTCTTAAAGAAGGATGTCATAAATACTTTTACATTCTAAGCTCACGTGAGTTATGCTCGGTGTGAGAAACAAAAGGTATTGGTAAAAATCAGATAATTGTGCCATGAAATATGCAATCATAATAAATAATGTGGGACTTATGTATGTATGAATACGCAGATAAATGAAGATTAGGATTTAATTTAGGGAAGAAATCTAGGAATGGGGTTCATAATGGTATATGTGTTCTATGGAGATTTGAATAATCTAACCTGGGGCTTACTCCTAAAAAGGAGGCCCAAATTTGGAGAGGACTTATGATTAGGTTTTTACTCCTGAGAAGGAATCCCAGATCAAAGGTAAATTAGGTCTGGTTAAGAGGAATTAAGACTGGGGCTTACTCCCGAAAAGGAGGCCCAGGTTGAGAGACTTGAAAAATTATGGGACTTGGGGCTTACCCCTGAATATGATGCCCATATTTATGACCGGGTATTATTCATGAAAAGGAGGCCCAGGTTAATGATTATGACTGGGGCTTACTTCTGAAAAAGAGGCCCAGGTTAATGATTATGACTGGGGATTATTCCTGAAAAGGAGGCCTAGGTTAATGATTACGACTGGGGATTATTCCTAAAAAGGAGGCCCAGGTTAATAGAATTATGGTTGCGGCTTACTCTTAAGGAGGATGCCCAAATTAGGGGACAATGGATTACTCCTGAAAAGGAGGCCCAGGTTAAGAGAATTATGGTTGGGGCTTACTCCTAATAAGGATGCCCAAATTAATGTGGACTTGGGGATTACTCCTAAGGAGGATGCCCATTATTGGAAATTATGACTGGGGATTACTCCTGAAGAGGAGGCCCAGGTTAATGATTATGACTGGGGGCTTATTCTTGAAATGGTGGCCCAAGTTAACGAGTTCTCTCATCTTAAAGGATGGGGTTGAATGAATGAAATCTCAATCTTTAGTGACATAAAGATGTGTAAATCACTAGGTTTTGAGAGATATTCCACAGAATTCATTTCAGACAAGGATGAAAAATAAAGAAATCATGTCATACATTGCTTTGAAGAGTGTCATGAAGATTTAATCTTGAATATGAGAGGTGTATTGGCTTAAGAGGGGTGAAATGAGCAAAAAGGGCACCCAAAAAGGCTGGGGCGCGCAAGTCCTGGCAGGCGCGCAGGTACTGCATGGGCGCGCAAGTCCTGGTCGTGCAGGTATACCTGCGCGACACATGGGTACTTGCGCGATGGTTAACCAAGGGGGTAATACTTGAGTGACTCTTGGTTAAAGCCTTTATAATCATCTTGAGTTTCTTCAAGAAGAGTGGCGCGAAAGTTCTATTGAAGGAGTAAGGCGGAGCGCATGTGTGGCCATTTCCCTTAAGGGCTGGCCACTTAGGCGTGCAAGTGTTGATGAGTTTCAACACTTAGGCCTTCCTCCCCCTCTTTAGATCTTACGTTCTATTTAAGAAATTACCGTAGAAGTGTTTCAGAAGCATTGAGAAGAGACTAGGGTGCATGGAGCTCAAATATGAGTTTCTAGAAAAATTCCTCCTCGAAATGGGGGGTTCACAAGGTCTATTTATAGGTTGGAGAAGACCCCGGGCTGCTATCACCTAGGGCGCGCAAGTGTACTTGCACGACCATTGCGGAGTGCAAGTGTACCTGTGTGACCATAGTATAACTTGGGCAACCCTTGTGCAACATTCTTCTTATTCCTTCCTTTGTCAAATTTTGATATTTGTCCAATGGTTGAATCACATTGAGTTAGGATAATCCCCTTTTCTAATCTTTAGATTTTGTGACAAAAGGAGCGTCAACAGATATTGAAAGAATAAATTAAAAATCCATAATCAACTGAAATTGATGTAATTCCATATCCATGATAATAAATGAAATCCTTGAAAAAATAATCATTGATATCATATTAATTAAATGATTAATGTTAGACATCAAAACATGTTTTCAAGTCCTTGTGAAATGAAACTATACTAATATGGGAAGAGGCATACCCCCAAAAATAAGATATTTTATCTCATTACACTTTTTGATGAATCAAGGGGAAATATTATTTTATCTCCACCCATCACATAATTATGTCCACTACATTCACCATAAGAGTCAATAATACATTTCATACCATTCCTTATGGAACCTATGTCTCAATAAAAACTCACTACTAGTATAATGAATTAAATATGGATAAAATAAGTCCCCATTCAATTTAATAATGTGAATGTATAGGGAAAAATACCTTTGTTAACTAAATTGATGCATGGAATTTTTGATGTAATAAGAATTACCCAAATCAAATAAATATAGCAGTGAGGGAACTTTTAATGAACCGGGTTGTCCATGAAATATTGTAATTAGTATCAAAAGATTTCATTGGTAGGATATCATGTAAATTGTTACATACCATCACTTCTTATAAGGTACTCCTCAAATCCTATTTTAATCTATATTTTGTTGTGACTTGTCTCAGGTGGTTTTAGATGAAATTTGGAAAATTATAGAGGCTTCTTGGGCTATTCACAGTTGGTGCATGGTTTTCCAAACTGTGTGTCCCACCAATGAAAGCTGTGCACCCCCTGGAAAGTGGGTAATTCATGGTTGACACACTATTTCTTAAACTGTGTAATGAATTAAGAGAAACCATACACCCCAGTATATGGGAACACGATTAGGGTGCACTTTTTTTCTAACTGTGTGACCCTCTTTAGGAAACCATGGACATAAATTTATTTTATTCTAAATTTTAATTTGAAAATATTAAACCACATATTTTAACCCTATGTGAAACCCCTCTTGACTATATGTGGTTTACTTGTCTTTGGAGGCTCTCAATAAGTTGTTTTGGATACTCTAAACCCTTTCATTGGTGGATCAAATCATGGTTGATCACCCCCGCCCTCTTCTAGGAAAGTTGGTATCCTCTATTTTGTTTCTTATGATATATATTTATCTCATCTTTATAGAGTCTTATATAATTATGTTCATGATGGATCTAAAATCCTTTTATTTTGATCTTTATTCTAGGTTTGTTTTCTTAAACCCTGACTCCTTCGTTCTTCATTAACAGATCCCATTGTAGGTTCCTTTTTGTGATATTTGATAAATGGTTGGTGGTTCCATAATTATTTTACCTAAAATTGAATCTTGGAATTATTGATCAAATTGAATTGAGTTTTTAATTTATTTAAAGACATGCATTTTTTATTAATTGATTCAGGATGTCAAATTGGTATGGAAATTGAGAATAACCCCAAACCTCAATAGAATTGAAATCATGGGGTGAATTTATTTAAAATAATTGATTTACCATTAAAATTATTTTGATAAAAATGATTTGAAGTTAATTTTGAGAAAAAAGATTAAATTTAAATGTATTTTTAAATATTATCAAATGATAGAAACCTACATATTTTCAGGAAAAGACATGCCAAAAATAGAATTTTAGAAATTTTATTTGAATGTTTTCTAAAATGATTTATTTCTAGTTTTATTATTGTAATTTTCCATATGGGAGTGGATCTAATTTTATCCTTAGTGGGATTTGATTTAATTTTCACTTATGTGGGAGTGTATGTTATTTTCTAATAATTTGGGGAGTAGTTTCAAAAGATATACCTATCTTGGAATTTAAGCATTTTTTACTCCTAGGAGATGATTTATATAAATAGTTTTATATTAAATTATCATTTAAGACATTTTGAGAGTTCTTTGATATATATTCTATCTATTTGAAATGAAATCATATTTTCATTTTAAATATAAAAATAATTCCATGCCATTTTTTATTTAAATTGATATAAAATATGGTTCACTCCAAATGTTATATTAATACAATGTGTTCACTCCCCAAAATATAATAGTAGTCAATATTCACTCCCAATACCATCTTAGTAGTCAAGTGTAACTCCTAAGACCATCTTAGCAGAAAAAGTACAATACAAAACTAGGTTCACTATATATTCTAACCATGTATATCTCATGAGATATAAATATATACCCAACTTATTAAAGGAAGATACATGTCCACACTTCACATAATGAAATCATACATAGGTGTGACACAAGATTATTAAACATTTATTATATCATGAACCAATAAAAATATATGGGTATCATAAAAAGCATATCATAAGGAATGAAATCAAATGTATATCATAAAAATATCATCGTATCAATACATGTGGAAAATATATAGGATTTATAATCATTTCATCTTAGAATAACCCGTGCAATGAAGTTTGGTTCAAAGTAATTTTATCATGGTATAACCCATGGAAGGGAAACGAGTTTTATAAAAAACATGTAATCATAATCATAAAACATTCAAATAAATCTTAGGAATTGTGTCCTTAGATCATATCCCTATTAAAGTAAAAGAAAATATCAAATTATTTTAGTTTATATGGTGATAGATTTTAAAATATCACGTAGAGCGTTGCTTAAAAAAACTAACCTTTCTTAAAAAAATCATTTACTTAAGACATAATACATTTTCAAAATAATTTTCTTTGAAAAATTATTTGAAATCATATTACATAAAAATTAAAAATAATTTAAAACATTTGTTGAGGAAAATATACTTTCCACTTTGAAAAATAATTTTTAAAGCATAAAACATTATGAAAACAATTTTATTTGAAAATAACCATTAAAAATTATTAAGGAAGATTTGAGAAAAAATTTAAACACTTTTTAAAATATAAAACATTTTAAAACTATTTTGATTGAAAATTACATTAAAATTTCGTTTATTTTTTTTTTAATTTTTTTGGAAAACATAATTTTTAAATAAAAAAGATTTCTGACTGTGGAGAGAAAAATGATCGATTATTATTAAAAACAATTATTAATTATTATAAGTACCAAAGAGTGAAAAAATAGTACCATTAATTAGGTATATCATTAATAAGAATATTATTAGAAAAATCTTGAGAATTCTTGAGAGATAGATCATAAAATGTCATTAATGGAAGCATAATCATAAACAATCCAAATAAATAATGTTATTATAACATTAAACTCTTAACACATAGGTAAATTTGAATCATCATCCCCATGAGATAATAACAATAAATTGATCTTAATATATAATGAAAATTATTATATTCATTATATAAAATTTCAAAGTGATATAATACAAACCGTGTAAAAGAACATTGGTGTATAACATAAAATGTGTCTCAAAAAAGGGAAAATGAGAAAAAATTTCTTTACCACTTTGTTAGAGTTTTAACTATAATCCCATTGAAATAGATATACTAAAATTGATATGTAAATACCAATAATTATCAGTAAAACAGTAATATAATTCATCCATTATAATTATACACACCACATATAAGAAATATGTGGTGAACATGGCTTCTGTCTCATAGAAAATGAATATTAGATGGAAATCCCTTAATACATGAGTAACATTTGAATAGTGAGAAACATGAAATAATAACACAAATTGAAACATATATAATAAATAATTAAATTAAATTCATTATATAATATGTCATAGTGCAGTATATACACCTTAAAAATAAAATATTTTTGAATATTTCATAAGTATCATAGAAATAAAAGTGAGACAAAGAATCCCCTTACCCTAAGTCTTGAATTTCAACGTACATGTTCAAACATATTTTCTAATAAATATATATTTTATATATAAATATCCTATAACCATATTATTATATATCATACCATTTATTATTTTATTGTGACTTTATATTACTTTTTTATTATGAAATCCATATTAAAGTAACATTTCGGGTAATAACCACTTTGTTTTTTGAATATTTTTGGAATTTTTACTTTTGGTCCTATTTATTTTTTCATGAATTCATCATTTGAAAAATTTAAACCATGACATAAATATCATATATATTATTTATATATTATTTTATAATCATCTATAAATGATAAAATATTAAATGAAATACACTATTCAATGAGCTGGTGGGTCATACGTTTTTATGAACGTTTTTTCCATTTTCTTGTCATTTTTTGAAATAAAAAAAGTAAACTATATATATATATATATTATATTTACAATATAATTATTATTTAATATATATAACATATGTATCTTACACCCATACGTAATAAATTAAATTTCAATCACGAATGAACGAAATCACTTCGTGAGGTAGCGGCCCGTCGTACACACAAACAGTGTTATCATTTTTTCAAAAATGGAAATAATGAAGGTATGCATCATATAATAATTACAGATGAATAAATACAACAAAAATATCAGAAATAAAATATAAAATATATAAATATACCATTATTCCCAATAGTGAAATGTGTTAATGGAATAACGAACGACATTAGTTTGTATGGAGGTAGTCGGTCGTACACATGAATGCTGTTGGATATCCCATTTTATAACATTTTGTTACGTTATATATAATAACCATAACATAACAACATATTATTATATTTATCACACAAATGTTATTATATAATAATTTTATAATTATAATTTAATGGGTTTGACAAGGAAACAAAAAAAATGCACGTTGATGAACGCAACCTCTTCTTTGGGTAATTCCATCTAGTTTGCACCAATGGACATCCTTGGTTGGATTTATGTGATGAATTAGGACTATAGGTTGAGAGGAAATAATTTTAGAAGATACTTGGACAGGTAGTGGCTGAGTCAAATGGCTTGATATATATGATGAAGTGTCGAGAGTGAATTCCATTTTACAACGAACGAGGAGTAACATTCTTGTAAATACTAAAATATAGACACTATTGGGAGGTCTACCTTTTTCATGCGCCTCTAAAAGGGAACCATTATTGATAAAGTAGATGATATGTTATAATTATTTCAATAAAATTGGGTTTTTACATATTTATAGAACATTTCCCCCCTTATTATTGAATATTTGTCCCTTAATAAACTCATTTTCCTCTTAATTATTGTGATTAATTTAAACTATTTTCACTAATCAATATGGTTATAAATTAATTTGGCCTTATTAGAAATTATATATTATGATGATTCCAAATATTAAATCCATTTTTTAAAATTTAAATCAATAATGTTGAAAAAAATTAATTTAAAATTAATCCTGCAGATGGTGTGAGTGAATGGGTTTCTAAAGTGAGATATTATAAATATTGAAATGTTTTTATATCAAATTACACTATAAATTTTATTATAAAGAACTAAATTGGACTAATATATCTAAAATTGAATTTTTTATACATTAAATCCAATTAAAAATATAATTTACTATTATAAATTATTTAAATTAAAAGACAATTTTCAATTAAAATTCAATATGTTTCACTATTCATCAAAAAATGAAAATTCTTAGAAAAATACCAAAAATTCACCCTAAGATAATTTTGATGTTACTATTTGGAAAATGATTTTTTTAATATCAGTTTTTAAAGTGTCAAAATTAGTTTTAAAATAAGTTCACCATTAAATGGTGGAAAAACTACCTTTTAGAAATATACATATTCTTATGCGTAAAATAGGATTTATTTCTATATATTGTCTGAAATATCCATAATATGAATGTTAAATAGTTGATTGTTCCCAATTATCTTCTTAGAAGTGGAAACCCACAATGGGAGATTGACTATATCATTAGGAAGTGTAGAAGCATCCTCATGAACAATTCTAAAATTTCTTACACATGGAGGGAAGGGAATAACGTAGAGGACCATATAGAAGCATTGGATTTCACTAGCTCAGAGTAGGCGTGGGTTCATACTAAGGCCATCCTGAAGCCTTAGGGGGTTAATTTGATTATAGGGGATGCCCTTGGTCTCCATTATTTTAGGCCCCCATAAAAGTGGGTTGGCTCATCTGGTCTTGTCTATTTTTGTTTTCATATATTTACCCATATTTGAAAAATAAATAATTTATGATGATAAAGATGAAATTTAGTTATTTTCAAATAGTTTTTACTCGCATTTATAATCATTTTGAACCAAAATAATTCATTTTATGTACATTTTTAAACCATATTTTCATAATTTCATTATTATTAATCCTAACTGCTATTCCAATAGCTTGGTGATAACTATAATAATATTATAGTAATATTATTAATAGTACATTTTAGTTCGGTAAAAATTAGTCTTTCATGAAAATATTATGAAATAATTAATTTATTCAAAAAATAGGTTCATAAAAACTTGGTTTTTCACATCATACCCCCATTAAAATGAATTTATCCCCTAAAATTCATCTATGTCATGAATCATTTATTACTTGAAAGTTTCTTTAATATAAAACCACATCCTAAAGATGTTTAATGAAACATACTCTTGAAAAGGAGAAAGGGATTTGAACAAGTCATCTATAATAAAACATAATAGGTTTCCAAATAGAAGAACATAGATGGTATGTGAGAACATATACATGGAAAATAAAACTAACACCCAAATACTGATAGAAAGTTATAGAGAACATTGATCACAAGAAAATAGGTGATCCAGAGAAAGTTAGTGTCCATAAAACCATAACCAAATTAGTGTTTAAGATGTTATTAAAATCCTCAAAAATGATGATAAAAAGATAAAATATTATTTCAGAATCCTTTTACAAATGATTAAAAATTTTCCCAAGGAGATATAATAACATGATTTCATTCCATTTTATATGCACAATCTCATCCTTTGGTTGTTCCTTGACCAGTTTTCTACTTTAAATATTACTCAAAATATGAAGGTGAATCTATTATACCTGAAGCACTAATAGATAAAAATATCCATAAAGTATTATAATTCATTTAATATATATTTATTTATTATCACATTGAAATGGTTAGAACATGTTATCCAATATGCCTAAATTCTTATATAATGATATAATACAATAATCTCTAAAACATCATCTAAAATTTATCATAAACCATTATATAAATTGTTAACCTTATATCCATTACAAATTATGAAAATCTTAAACATTATAAATAAGGACACTAATCTTCTCAAAATCATATTAACATTGATCCCACAAATATCATAAAGTACCTCTTGGTTTTTTAGAAAAGCGGTGAGATGAACTGGTCCCCCAGCTCATGCCCCAGGGGAATTTATTAAATAATAAAGGTAACAATAAAAGAATGAGGTGTAAAGAATTTACCCCAATAATGGATCTAAATGGGGTAAAATTGAATAATCTAAGATAAATAGTATAAGAAATAAGGGTTGAAACCCACAATACCAAATAAAAGGAAACAAAACCAATGAAAATATGCAGATGTTCAAGCATACTCAGCCTCTTTTGAAAGGATAATAGCATTGAAATCAATCTTGTAAAAAGTGACCCCAATGATATTCCATGTATTTCAAGAAGGAATTAGTGGGTCTAAAAATATTAGAGCCAAAGAGATCCTATCAATGAAGAGCAGGAGCCGACCGGGAAATGCTATCACAAACTCAAAAAAACAATCTCTAGAGAGAGTCCAAGAACTGGAATAATGTTGTGAAATAGAAAAACCATGTGAAAAGAAGGGTATTAAAGAGGTGAATGTATTCCAGGGAGTCATCATATGATCTAGGAAACTAATAAAATTCCATCATATTTTCTATAATGAACATCCAAAAGTCATCCGGCAGAGATCAATTCAGAAAGAAATGCCTTCTCTCAACAATTTTGAACAAGGTTTAATTATGAAATAAAATAAAAAAAACTAGTGTCATCAGAAATAAATGATTCATTTCCATGGGATAGATTTAAAGTTGAAGTTTGGGTCTTTATTAAACTTCTATACATATTTGATAAGCGTCTTTTTTTCTGATACCAAGGATAGTATCATCATATATTTCTCTATTTTTATAATTTTGGAAGGAAATTGTATCATTATATTCCATCGAAGAGTCAATATCCATGGAGAAATAAAATTTCTCTTCCACGTAGTATCTCTCAATATAGGGTCGTTTTCATCTTCATAATCACCAGTAGAGACTTCTGAGCCTGTTGTTTCAAAGGATGCAAACAAGTCCGCAGAAGGCATGGGATGTGAGGGTAAAATATTGTTTTCATTATTAGCTATATCTAGGGATCTTATGACTAAAATTATTTCAATATTAGAGTAATACCAATATTTATGAGTTTTCCTAACACTCAGATTTATGAAACCATCTGAGTTATTAGTTTTTTCTTTCCACATATAAAACATGTGAATATAATCAAAATGTACTCTCTTGAAACATTGTAATACCCTAAATTAATTTAAAACAATATTGAAAACATATATTATTATTAATTATTTACATAGAACATAGTTTATTGGATATTATCATCAAATCTAAAAATGCTGTAAAATTCATCAATAATAATATAAACTACTTTTTCAAAAAAAAATTATCCATTCTATGGTCATCAATAATATCCAATTTATATTATCCATATAAATAATCTCTTTGTCCAAGATAAAAAAATTCTCTCCAAAGTAAGAACAAACTAAGGGTTACCTTTACATGATCAACATATCACCTTTACATTAAATCACATTTCAATGTCACTAAAAAAATTTAATAAATGTTTTAAAATATTTAATGAAAAATATATGCTTCATGATTAATATAACATAATTAATGAATTCTAATATATATACTCTTCAATCATTTAACTTATTTCTCAAACTGTTAACACAGATTTATCATTTTATTCCTTAACATCCATTTCTTGAAATATGAAATATAAATCATGTCTTAACATTCTTCAAACACAATTTAATCATGCTTGTAAAAACTACTATTCTAATAGAAAATACCTTTCATATGTCATTCGTGGACTCTTTATCAGTATTAGAAAGGCCACTAATCTTATAACCTTGTTGAATTACTTCATTAAATTTCTCCTAACACATTAATATGAATAATTCCCATAATATCGACATTTAAAGAATTCAATAGTCGATGATTTCATAACGAGTAAATTATTATCATCCATTATGTTAACTAATTTTTTCATTTTAACTTTGTAGTTATATTCTTTGATTCCTTCTTTTCCACTATCAAAACATCATCTTGTTCCCCTAAGACATCCACTTGGGTGTTTATTCACAAATCCTCAAAACAAATGAACCTGGATATTATTTCCTCAACGATCTCCATAACTTAAATTCTCAAATAACTCTTTCACTATCTTCTTTGTGAGTCTGAGAGTTGATTAAGGTACCCATTATTAATCATGACCAGTGAAAACTAATTAGGCATGATCATAACATCATTTAGTCAAGTGATAATCATATTTGACTGATCATCAAAAAATTACCCATCACATTCAACATTAACCATGCCCATTCTGGTTCCCGCTAATAACTAAAACTATAAATCATTGGTTTGAGCAACACATATCATAGAATAAAACCACATAATGATAAAAGATTACTTATATGATGATTAAATCATGACACCTTATTTTAAATCTATGAAACCTTTCTATTATCATAGATCATAAGTATCATAATATATTTAAATACTTTATGATAGTTTTAAGTTTTTGTGAATTTACAAAGCACACCCCTTGGGATTGTCAAACCATGTGTGCAGTATGGCCCATTATTATTCTGGAGCTCCTAATTTAGTCTAGATCAATATGATTCTTTGGGGTTTGTTACCCCTATGTACTTCTTTTGTAGAGAGACATCCACTTATAGTATCTGGGACGGGTTGTATTTCTATGAAACCACTCACTCTATGCTTTACCAAAATTACATGCCATTTTCCAATTCTGTAACTCATCCTTAGACATATCCTTAGAGACATACCTAGTCATTTCTTTATAAATATATTAAGGGAACTCAATAAAGTATTCTTATACATGTTTATAGATGTTGACTAAACCATTCCTTTGATACCAACTATAGCGACCCTGACTTCCTATATATAGATATTACATCCTTTTAGATGAATATTCAGAACATTATAAAAGTACATGCATGAGGACCATAATAGTTTAGACTCTTGGGAATCATGAAACATAGTATTCTACCTTTGTGAAATATCACCATTTTTTCCCACAAAGATCTTCCCATTTAGTAATCAAACCAAAAAAATCTATTTATTATCCATGGAAAGAAAACGTAGGAAAGGGTGATCTCAGGTGCTCAGTGATCACAAATATAGGATATATGTATGCATGACATGAACATAAGGGTATGAAAACATGATAATAACATTTTATGATCATACCCTCCCTATTAAAGATCATACACATGAGTCAAGAAATAAAAATAAGAAGATCATAATATGTGAATCATAATGGAATCAAGAAAATAACCCATGATATAATAAAATTGGAATTAGACATGAAATTTTGGAAGAAAAATAAACATAAGAAAGGATTTTTATAGTAGTTAAGTATCACTTCCAAGGCTATATTAGTAGATTGGGTTCACTTACCAAACCATCTTTTTAGTCAAGTTTCACTTCAAAGACCATCTTAGTAGTCAAGGTTCACTCCCAAGACCATCTTAGTAGAACAAATCCCTTAATGAATTTGGTTAACTCTCCATTACATCAATGTTTATATCATGATATATAAATCATTACCCAATGCATTGGAAAGATATATAGGTCCCACCCTCCATGTAATAAATGTATACATACGTGCGCCAAAAGATAATAAAACATTCATCATATCATGACCCAATAAAAATATATGGGTATAATAAAAATCATATCATAACCCAGGAAATTAAATAGGTATCATAAAAAATTGAACATGTACTAACATATGGAAGAGAGAAAAGATTCATAATAGTTTATAAAATAATTACTCGTGAAAAGAAACAGGTTTCAAAAGTGTTTTATCATGGTATAACTTGTGGAAGGGAAACTGATCTCACACAAAACGTGCCATCTTAAAAATAAAACATTAAAAGAAATAATAATAATGGTTTTATTAGATCATACCCCTTGTAAATCATAAACTATATAAAATAATTTCATCTTAGATGGAGGTGGATTTTGAAATATCACATGGAGCATTTCATAGGAAAAATAACCATTTTTTGGAAATACTTTTTTAGACATAAAAGATTTTTAAATTCATTTTATTTGAAAAACACTTAGAAAAAATATGAATTAATTTTTAAAAATAATTTGAAACATTTATCGAGTAAAATATCACTTGCAATTTTATTTTTTTAAAATAATAATACATTTTGAATACATTTTTTTTAAAATAATCATGAAAAAATATAAATCAATTTTTAAAAACATTTAATGAATATTTTTTTAAAAATAATATTCAATCTAATTTAGCTTGAAATATAATTTAAAAAAATTAATTTTTTTAGAAATCATGGTTTTGGAATAAAACATATTTCTGATCGAACACAAAAACGAGGTTGTTTTTTCTTAAAAAACTTTCTTAATTATCCAATGTACCAAAGAGTGAAAAAATGGTACCATTACATGGATATTTCATTATCAACTAAAGGGGAAAAAATAATGATAATTCTTATTATATAGGTAATAAAATTTCATCAATGGAAGCATAATAGTAAATAATCCAAAAAAAAGATGAGATTGTAGAAATAAAAACATGGCACTTTGGTAAATTTGAATCACGATATCCATAAAATAATTTCATTAAATTATTATTAAAATATCATAAAAATATGGAGATTCATGATAAAACATGTCATAGGGGGTGTATATAAACCTCATAAATTAATATTGGTGCATAATATAACATGTGTCTCAAAGAAGTAAAATTGAGACAAAATTCCCTTCCCTATTTAGTAAAATTTTAACCATAAACAACATGAAAGAGATATCTAAAAATGAATATGTAAAACCAAATAATTCTCATAATAATAAAAATAAAATAAATCCATGGAAATTATATACATCACATATAAAAAAGGTGGTGAACATGGCCTGCGTATCATATAAAATAAAACATAGATGGATATACCTTATTACTTCAGTAAATTTTGAATCATGAGACACATGAAAAAATAAAATAAAATTAAATATTTAATATCATGATATAATTAAAATTCATGATATAACATTTTCATAGTTTAATATATACACCACCAAAAAAATGAGTGGTGCATATGGAATAAGTCATGTTGAAATAAATGTGAGATAAGAAATCCCCTAACCTTAAGTCTTGAAGTTATCTATGCATGTTAAAACCTATCATGTAATAAATATATGTTTATTATACATATTAAATGGAAAATTATTAATATATATCATAACATATATTATTTTTATGACTTTATATTACTTATTTATTAACAATTCCAGGTTAATATTAAATTTCATTTAATAACGGATTTGTTTTTTGTATTTGTTTTGAATTTTCATTTTTGTTCCCCGTTATTTTATAATGATTTAATAATTTATAGAATGTCAATAATGATATAAATATTATATATATTACATATATATCTATTTATATTAATCTTTACAATTTATCAATATGAAATGACATACATCATTCATGGTGATGCTAGGTTGTATGTATGCATGAACGTTGTTTCCATTTTCTTGTTGTTTTTTGAAAAAATGAAAATTAATATATATATATATATTATTTATATTATAATTATTATTTAACATATATCTCATACATATACTACTCTCATCCTTAATACATTCCATGAAAAGCGTGAACAAATCAGATCGCTTCGCGACATGGTAGTTCAACGTACAGACAAATAACATTATCATATTCTCACAAATAGAAATCATGAGTGTACTAAATGTATAATAATTAAATAGTAATAAAGACATACAAATATCAAAAATATCATATATAAACTGTAAATACATAAATATTACTAACCATGGATGGTTGTAATGGTAGAATGAACGATATTGGTTCATGAGGCGGTAGTCTACCGTGTAAATTATTGATAATTGTGTATCCCATTTGATTGAAGTATATGATGATCGGGGTCATAAAATTAATTTAAAAACATATAAGTATATTTTTTATAATTATTTTATTATAAAGTTATTGTATAAGTATAATTCTAGGGTTCTTAGAAGGAAACAGAACAAAAATTCACATTGATGAACGTTACAATTTTTTCGGATAAATCCTTTTTGTTTGACCCAAAGGAATTAATTGGTTTTTTGTATGAAGAATTTGAGGATTATTGTTTGAGATGAGGGAATTTTGGAAGATATTTATATTGATCTTGGTTGATAAAAAGAGATTTAGAGGTGTGAAAAAGTGGGAAGAGTAAATACTCTTTTATAGTGGAGGAGTGACATCCTTGTAAACACCAAAAGGAAAACAAAATTAGGAGGTATCCGTTACATAATGTACCTAATAAAATGAACAATGTTTTTATAAAATAGTGTATATGGTTTAAATATTTAACAAAAATGGGTCTTGGGGACGTTTCTAGGTCATTCTGCACTTTATGTTTAATGTTTAATCTCTTGGTAAACTCGTTTTCTCTTTATCGCTCTGATTAATTTTAACATCATTCACTAATAATTAGGGTAAAAATATAATTAGAATTATTTTAAATTATAAATTATTATAATTTAAATAAATTAATAGATTTTTTAAATTCAAATCACATAAGTGGATGATAGTATTTTAAAATCAATCCCACGGATGGGATGAGAGAACGAGGTATTAAAGACAAAAAGTTCAAAGGATCCAAATGTTTTTATTAATTATTTCAAAGTAAAATTGATTGAAATGACCTAAATTATATTAATTGATGTAAAATTGAACTAATTTTACAATAAATTCAATAAAAAATATAATTTCAAATTGCAAATTGTTTAAATAAAAAGGCATATTTTAATTAATATATCGTATTTTCCCCTATTCATCAAAAAATGAAACTTCTCGAATAAAATAAAAATTAACCCTAAGATAATTTAGAAATTCCAATTTCAAAAATAAATTTTATTTTTTCAAATATAATATATAAAATTTTAAAAAAATTATTTGTAAAATAAATGCACTATTAAAAGGTTATAAAACTCCCTTTTATAAAAACACATATTTTATGTATAAAATTAGATTTATTATTATATATTGTCTGAAAAACACATAATATGAATGTTAAATAATATATTTAATATGTAATAAATATATATTATATTTAAATCATTCATAAAAATCGTTTTTTAATTTATTGAGTTGATTTGTGTTTGTGCATAGAAAAATAATTCAAAAAAAGGAATTTCTTTATTTTAGAATAGTTTTTACTCTGATTTTTAATTAATTATTGACTAAATAATTATTTTTATATACATATATAAACAATAATTTCATAATATAGTTTTTTTTTATTTTTAAATACTATTCCAATGGCTAGGAGATAACTATAATAATATTTTAAAAACAATATTTATAATATATTTTAGTTCCGAAAAACTCATTCTTGCTTGTAACATAAGCTATCGTAGAAATTTAATTTATTTGCAAAAAATAAGTTTATAATAAATAGGGTGTTATATTATTTCTCACTCCCTAACAATTCCTTCGGTCATTTTTATATTTCTACTGATAGACCAAAAAAAGGAAAAGTGACATATGAAGGTGGGGGATGTTCTTAATCCTTTGGACCATGGGCTATTGCGATCATCTTGAGATGTTTGAATTTATTTTACATACTTTGATGATGTAGTACATTGGTGTTTTTATACAAATCTTTTTTCAATTACTTTCTCATTTTTTAGTTTTGATCATACTGACTTGTAATCTTCTATCTCCCCCTATTCAATGAAAAATTCATTCTATCTTTATTTTTGTATGATGCTAGGTGCATGTTTTCAATCCATGGGTTTCAGGAACACCCTTTAAGACTTGTTAGTACCAGCTTGTATATAATAGTACCAGGGTATTCAGGATGGTTCATGAAAAATTGGAATCATGTGAAGCCTTTAGAATTTTTCCCTGATGTTAGTATGTAATTTGGGATTTAATAGAGAGACTTTGGAGGTAGTTATGAGCGAGTTCCTGACCAGCTCTCATCATAACAAGACTTACGTCACTATGGGTAGTTTGGGAAAGGCTTCTTAAGATATTATTTGATATGATTCTATTTTTTCGATTCTTTTTATTTGGGTATTCTAAAATCCACATCTAGATATCTTATCTAAAGGGATTAATTTTCCCATTTCTCTTATTTGAGTTGTTGATCTGGGTAATCTTATGATGTATTCAATATTGTTTGCTGATGTTGTGTATCATCATGACACTTAGAAGACACGTGAATAGGCCCTAGAAGGATGGTGCTGGTGAACCACACTGAGTGGATCCTCTTGTGAACCAAAATCTTGTTGAGATTATTGTGAATGTTTTATAAGCACTTGGAAAGGTACATGCACCCATTCTCATTCAGCCTCCGGTTGTGCAACCTTAGAGGGAAGAATCTTGGAATCATTATCAAGAGCACTATCAATAGAATGAAATAGTGTTACAAGGCTCTATTGATCATTACGAGGCTGAGGATTGGTTGAGAAAGATAGAGAATCTATTTGATTTATTAGAAACACCAGATTTGATTAAGGTGAAATGAAACACTGTCAAGCAAGAAGGGCCTAGTAGGATATAGTGGGGTCAGGGGTAATGGTGAAGAAGAATTAGGGTTTAAAGTGGAACTATTCCAAAGTAAAAATTTAGTGGATGTTTAAACCCCTCTAAATCTTTTTTTGGTAGTTTTGAAAAAACACCACCAAATCGTTTGTCGGTAATCATTTTACAACAGGTTTTTGAAAACTCTTTGGATCAATTTAAGGACATTTTTTTAAAATTGGGAGAATCATTTAGCAATAGTGTAAACCACAAGTAATTCATTTCATGATGATTTATGGTTTATTTGTTTCATTTGTTTTATTTTTTCTTAATAATAATTTTTTATTATTTTATTTTTCATAATTATTATTTTTTATTTTTATTCAAATTTTTGGGATTCATTAATAATTATTTTTTATCTTTTATTTACCATGCATATGCACATTTCATGCATGTATATTCCATATATGTCATGTAAGAATTCTGTACTGGGAAAGATTTAAACACCTTACTTCTTAGTAATTCTGCAAATACTTTACCACTCCAGCATGATCTTCTTATGCTGATTAAATACAATTTAATACACTTCTATATATATATCAATAGAAAAAATAATAGATAACAAATAGATACAAACTAAATAATTTATAATAAAATATTAATAGTTACTATTTAATAATTAAAATAAAAAATAATTGAATCATAAAAAAATAAACAAATATTGGAATAAGTTGTAAATAAGAAATAAGAAATAAGAAATAAGAAATATGAAATAAGATAAAAGAAATAAAAAATAAAAAATAAATATTAGTAAATAATCCTTTTTAATTAGTGAGTAATAAATAAATAATAAATAAAAAGTATATAAGTAAAGAAAAAATAATAAATTAACTAAACAATAAATTAATATATGATAAAAAATTTATAAATTAACATATAATTGATAACAAATTATGAATCAATAAATAATGAATAAATAATGAATTTATAATTGATAAGTATTAAATAACATATTAATAATAAATTAATAAGAAAAATATACTAAATTGAAGATAAATTAATAATTAATTTTTAATCAAGAATGAAATAATAAATAATAAAAAATAAGAAATATATAATTAAATTGCACTGAAATAAATAAATAAATAATAAAGAAAATATTAATAATAAATTAAGAAATAATTATAATTTTAAAATAAATTAATAATTAATGTACAATAAAAAATAAATATAAAATAAATAATAAATAATAAATAAACAATAAATAATAAATATATAAAAATTAAAAATAAATAATAAACAGAAATATAATAATGAAAATAAAAAATCAATAAATAACTAATAAATTATAAAAAAATAAAAAATAAAAAATAAAAATAAATAAATAATAAATAGGTCAAAATAAATAATAAATAATAAGTAATAAATAAATAATATATAAATTGTAAAATAATCATAAATAAATAAAAATAACTAATAAATATCTACTAAATAAATTATAAATAATATTTTAATTATAAATTAATAATAAATAATAATTGAAAAAATAAATTAATTATAGTTAACGATAAATAATAAATTGATTTTAAATAAAAAATGACATGTAATAATGTATAATAAATTATAAATTAATATTAAAAATAAAAAATTAGTTTATTAATTATTTATTAAAAATAAATCAAAAAATAATATCAATAATATATAAAAAATAATTGAATAAATAATTTTAACAATAATCAATGTATATAAATATCTATATATATACATATAAAAAACATGTATAAATATACAAAAACATACATTTATGTAACATAAATATATATAAACACACCCAAAGTTATAATTTAATATTAATATATATATACACATAATTTAATATACATTTCTGTTTATAAATTTACACATATACGATATAAAAATATATAAAAATAAATTTGTATAAATATTTAGAAATCTGTATAAATATACAAAAGTATTTATAAATACATATAAACAAATATATATAGATAATAGATAATAAATCACCAAAAAGATGGGAAATCATAATTATTGATGCACCATCAAATTAATAAGAATGTGAATCAAAGGTATAAAATAAAAAATTCCAAAAAAAAATAGGAAGAGTCTCTTAAAGGAACAATAAATACTATCAATTATTAAAAAAATAGGGTATCCCAACTAAAAACAAAATTTTAGAGGCCTTCAAGACATTTTGGCCTTAAAAAATATTGAATGGGGTTCCTTAGGTCCGCAAGGCGTACATCTCATCACATTTTCTAATTTGATATGTGGTTGATCCAAAATAGACACCCAGATGAAAATTTATGTTCATTTGAAGTTGGTGTAAGATTTATAAATTTTAATAAAACTATAATACATTTTATTCATTTAATTTTTACTAAATTATTATCTAATGTGATTTTAGTTCATTTCTTAACCTTTGATTTTACTGGTTGTGGAGGTTAAATTAACTCTCAGATTAAAAGTTAAGGTTATTTAATATCAAAGTCTGTTTTTCAACTTATTGACGAATAATATTTAGTCTCATATTATTATTAGCTAATGATTTTATATATTTATTAATTAAGACAGTATAATTAAATAAAATTATAAATAATAAACATATATTATACTAAATAATATATAATAAATAATAAATGTTAAATCATAATTGAATATTTTCTATTTTATATATTTTCATTTTTATTTAGCTACAATTTTTAAAAAAGTTTTTCTAATTTTTTTTTTAAATTAAAAATATAAAAAAACTAAAACATGTATAATAGTTGTTTTAAAAATCAACCCTAAATGATCGCTACAAAATTTTTCCATAAAAAAATATTTTATGTCAATTTTCAAAGCCACTGTGAAATATGTTTTCCCTTTGTAGTGTGGAAGGGCGTTAGTGTTATCTCCACTGATCTGTTCTATCTAGATTCTTTGGCACTGACTAAGGCTTTGGAGTATTTTAAACTCAAATAGGCTAACATGACTAGGACGGTGTTTGTGAACAACTTGTCCAAGATTGTACAATTTTCAACTGAGAATATAGTAAATGAGAAGATGAAGACTCGAAAGTTTTATATGTTAATTAGATTGGATATCCATTCCTAATTTTTCTTACGTAACATCACTTATTAGGCTAATGTGATGGATAGTGACTTTATGTTAAATATTTTTTAGGATGATACCTTAGGGTTAAAGGCAGTTCCCTTTTCATTCAGTGGTGGTTTTATGAGTTCCTATAATGGGAAAATGAAATGAGATGAGCCTCATGGTGGTTCTAGACAATAGGTTTCCTCTAAGCCTCCTACAGTTCCTAGTAGTGTTCATTTTAATTTCTTCCATTATTGCAAGGTTGTCAATTCTATATGTGGTTATAATGAGGTTCCAAATACCTATAGTTGTTTTGGTCCCTCTGAATACCTATATAAATTCTTGAATTTCTATTCAGCTCTATGCAATAGTGTGGGATCCTCAACACCTAACAGTACTATGGTCCAATCTGATGCTTCAAGATCCAAGGGGTTCATGTAATTAAATGAACTGTTTTAAATAAAATTATCCTTTTGATTCAAATAATTTTTTTATTATATAATATGTTTACAAAAATAACATGAACTTAATTTGTTTTATTATATCGAACTTAATTTTTATGATTGTTAAGTATCTTTACCAATAAAAATATTTCCATTTAATATTGATCACATGATTAGTATAAATATAGGGTTTTAATGAATCCTATTGACACAAACAAAGGAAGGGATGTCCTCAACTAGTAGGATCATACCTTATGAAGCCCATTTTTTAGAGATTCCAAGGGAGATTGAATTTCTGGGCTTTTCCCTGACTAATCCCAAGACGAGATCTAATAACTTATGTAAGAATGAAATTGTTAATGGGGGAAGTTCAAGATCATCAAGATCGTGACCCAAACCATGTTCATCGAAAAATACCATAAAACCCACACCATCACGCACCTTACTCTCAAAGAATATGATAGTGTTTTAATGGGTTATGTAACAAGATCATAGCAATATGAGTTTGTTTATTATTTTTATAAAATAATGAATATATTTCCATCATATTATTGATACATTATAAAAGATTTTGATTTTGATTTTATAAAACAAAAATAGTATTGTTGGTTAATATAAAAAGTAAATTAATATATCAATGAATTAATTTATTTTTAAAATAAATAATATTCTAATAAAATACCATTATTAAATAATATTTATTAAATATAAATGATCATATAATTTTTATGAAGTCAAATGTAATTTTTATAATGGTTTAAATAATCTTTTTGTCAAAAACATGTCATTTTAAATAAATGTATGTTTTTATTTTAAAAGTGGAATTTAAAAAATTTAGAAAATTATTTAAATAAAATGAATATTATTTTTGGAATCAAGATGTCAAAATTATCCAATGGTGATTTTTCATAATTTTCTGAGACTATTAAATTTTCAGGTAAAAATTAAATACCATATAGATATACTTTGTGTTTTATGACATCACAATGACGCAAAAAAAAGTAATCCAATAATTAATATGAATGTGATCAAAGACCAAATATATATTTTACCTAAGTAATTATTTTATTTTAAGTTTAATTGATTTTTTTTCTAAATCCATTATGAATCATCCATGACTTATAATATATTTTAATATTTTCAAATAATTTCTTTAAGTGTATGACTCACCTCTACATCCCCAATGTATTTTTAGTAAGTTAAACCCTTGTACATATAAAATACTTCAATATAATCACATTTTTCAGAAACCATTGGAAAAAACATTGGTAGGGTTTGTGGTTTTGGATATTAAATTATGTAGTGCCCAAAACCAAAATAATAAATAAATGCCCCTCTATTCCTATATAAACACACCCATGATCCTATATATCATTACTCAAACATCTTAGAGCACATCTATACGTTGTCCTTAACTCCCTAGTTTCCTCCCATGGTGCCTCCCATCTCTTAATAATATCCTCCCAAGTTGTTGGAGTCACCTATTCATGTAAGAGATTATCACTTTCCTCTACTCCTTTAAAATTAAACCAACTTATTTGAAATTGTTCTTGTAATTTAAAATGTTTATATTTACATTTATTTATAATAATTCCCTTACTGTCTATTTGAGGATATTTTAATGAGGTATCATTTATCCTCCCCCATTTGGACCCTTACCTAAGCCGTTACTAGCCTGAAATTCTGTGTGGGATCCCCACCTTCTCTTCTTTATACACGTTTCATTATGAACTTATGAATTCTATTTCCATTTCTTAATGTAGAGAAATTAATTTCCATGTACCTATTACTACCCATTTTTTGTTTAAATGATGATAACCCCCTTTTTCACTCACCAACCATTTTAATGACTTTTTATATAACACCGTTACACGACCAAAATTTCACCATGATTTTCCATGACAAAAAATGTGATGTGAATATAAAAACCATTTTTCTATTAAGGGTATTAAAATTTATGCACATATACTTATTGATTGAGGAATTAAATTTATTTATTCCAAACTCCTTGATCTTGGGAAAAATCATGATGATGAATGAAGCCATGTTTTGTGATATATGTGGCACACTTATGCATGATAATGAAATGATTGTTATGGGAGCTCCCAGATAGCACTATAATGCATTGGGTAATGTTTAATATCAAGATACGTCATGTTGGTACAGGGGTGTTTTTGATTCCTTTATGGTTCTTTTTCCACCATTATGTCTTAGTGGATTTATCATCAACTTATCTTTATGATTCATTGTTTTATGAAATTTCCACATTTCCCATGTTATGATTACCATGATATATCATGTCACATTGTTCATGTTTATGATTCCTACTATTTTATTCCCCATTGATATGCCTATTGTCTAGCATGTGTTATATTCTTCATGTTATTCCTTGTTTATTCCTTTACTAGGCTAGATCAATCAGCCTTTCTTATGATTATCCCCAGGATATCGCATGAAGTTTTATTTATGAAGGAATATTATGAACATGATATGGGGGATTTCAATAAAGATGATGAATTTCATATTTTAAGATGATATGTAATGTACATAATTAACATAGACATAAGGCCTCTCATTATATTGTGTGGTATTAAGCATTATTTTATATAATAACACACGTCTTAATGTAAAATATAGAGTATATTTGTTATATTTATTATTAGAGGAAAAGTTGAGTTATTTTTATGATCAGGATTACAAAACTATAGTGAAATATTTATTATTAGATAGCTATAATGAAAGCCTTAGGGACAAGACTACGTATAATAAAACATATCTAAAATTTTTAGGTATATATTAAGTGGTTTATCAAGAAAATAAATCCCTGTATGAATACTACTACTGTACATGGTTCTAGCACAAATATACCTTGGGTTAATAACTCCGACATGATGTTCCAGGCCAATCATGGGGTAATCTGGTACATGAAAATGGGCCTGACTGTGCTCCTGGTTTGATACTATTAGTAGATATACATTATTAAATTTATAATCTCATTAAAATACATTATTAATGAAATAAAAAAATCCCATAAAAATAATTATTAGGATATAGATCATGAATAACATAGATTGAATCCTAGAAACTCATAAGTTAATAAGATATATTTAATTTATATGTTATCCTTTTAATATCATTGTATTGCCCTTTATGTGTTTAATTGTTTAAGTCACTCGATCTTAAATTTCTTTTTATTCTTGCCAATGGCCGAAAATAGGGGGAATCATGTTAAAAACTGATGCAAAGGGAAATGTGATGACCTCCCAAACGAGATTCCCAACACAATGGTAGAGGGAATAAAAATATTTTTTCTTGATTCTCTCTCAAATAAATTATGTTATGAATAGAAACCAAAATCAATAGGTGCTCCTAACCCCCCTAATAGAGAAAAAACTAAAATCAAGAGCTTCATCCATCAAAGGCCTCCTACATTCATTGGATCATCAAATCCCTAAATCCAAAAACAATGGAGCATCTCAATTGAGAAAATAATATCCATCCTTCATTGTTCTAAATAAGATAAGGTTATTCTTCTTGTTTATCATATTTTGGGAGAATCTGATACATGATAGATATTGATAACAAATAAGATGCTTGAGTAAGATATCGAAGCAATTGAGTGGAAGGAATTTTGGAAAAAAAAAATTCAATAAATATTTTCCTCATAATATCCATCATAAAATGGAAGGGGGTTTCCTTGCACACAATAAAAAATAAAATGAACATATTAGGGAGTACGAGGAAAAATTCAAAATACATGCATGATATGCCTCTTATTTTTTCATTACACCCAAATATAAGGTTGTCTACTTCTTTATTGGGCTAAATGATAGTCTATTAAAAGCCTTGTCTATCCATGAATTTGATTACTATGAGAAGATTGTTTGATGTTCCCTAAATGTTGAGATGGAGATCAGCGAATCTCAAGGGTATCATTGGGATAAGAAGAATAAAGTGGAATTTAATTCCTACGGTCTGATGGATAAATATAATGGTGCCAAGAAATTAATAAAATTCCACATGTTAAGGGTGTGGTAATAAGTACATAAAAAATTTCCTAAAGGAACCATGGAAATGTTTTAGGTTCAGGAAGGAAGGAAACCTAGATATAAAATTTTGATAGGAGAACCCCATTAATGTGGAAGAGGGAAGGAATGATCTGATCAACCCTCAAAGCATTTTCCATTTCTTCAACTACAAGTAACCATGGAGATTTTGAAATCTATTCCATAATTAAAGGGTTTTTTCTAGCAACCAATAACCTCCAAGGAAGGAAGGTTGAGATTTTTCAATCACTACCTCCAAACTGAATTCCAAAAACGAAGTGGTGAGAGGTACACTAGTTATTTATTCCAGAATAGAGAATGTAATTTTTTTTCTAGTTATACACATTCCTTCATATCCTGAAATACTAGTTGAACTATCCAAGAACAACAACAAATAATGAATTTTGAGATGTTAGTGAAAACTAAAAATAGGGAAATTATTGCATCCCAAGTATATAAATACTCCCTTGTTAATAGTTTTGGGATGAATTTCCTGGTGAAATGTTTCCTACTTCCCTTGGTGGAATTTTATGAAATTATGGGTATGGATTGGATTTCCCTATATAGAAAGAACATGAATTTACACAAGAAGTTAATAACTCTCTACAATGAGAATCAAACCCCAATTCTATATATGTGCAAGTAGGAGGATGAATCTTCTTTAGCACCATCATCTTAATCATGGATATTACTTCCCTATTAGAATTATTATATTGATCAAATGATTAATTATATGAAAAGTATTTTCCTCTAAGACATAATTATTGTGATGGAATACATTGATGTGTTTCCTGAGAAATTGTGTGGTCTTCCTCCAAGCTGAGAGGTAAAATTTTCTAATGATCTTATACTTGGGGAATTTCCAATATCCAAGACTCTGTATAGAAATTTTGTCATCATACATGAGGAATTGAAGAAAAAATGGAGAACAATTTGGGTAAAGGATTTTTATGCCCAAGTGCTTATCTATGCAGTAAACCAGTCCTCTTCATCAAGAAGAAGGATAGGGAAATGCTCCTTTGCATTAATTATCATAAGCTCATCAAGATCATGATAAAGAAAAAGTATCCTTTACCTCGGGTTGATGACTTGTTTGATCAGCTATGTGGAGCACAATACTTCTCCAAGGTGGATCTTCAGTTGGGATATTATCATGTAAAGGTGAAGAAAGAAGATATCCCAATGACCTCTTATTGAACAAGGTACATGCACTATGATTTCATAGTGATTACATTTATACCGACTAATGATCTAGAAATATTCATGTACATGATGAATAGAGTATTTAGATATTACCTCGAAAAATTTGTGGTAATATTTATAAATGGTATTGTAATATACTAAAAAAACAAGGAGGATCATGATGAGAATCTGAGCACTATGCTAAAGAACTTGTGAAAGGAGAAGCTCTTTGAAAAGTATAACAAGTTTGAGTTCTAGGTTAGAAAAGTATCATTCTATTGGAATATAATTATAAGAAATGGAATATATGTGGATCCTTCAAAGAAAAAATAAATTGAAGGATGGTTGAGGCCAATATTCAGGAATATATCTTTATATTCCTTGGGTAAGCTATGTATTATCCTTGATTTCTGAGAAATTTCTCATGATTGTAAAATTCTCTTACCAAGATAACTCGAAAGGGGGTAAAGTTTACATGGAGTGAGAAATGTGAATAAATATTCATGGATTTGAAAAGTAGGCTTATCACAACCCATGTGATCACACTACCCACAGGTTGTAAAATTTTTGTAATGTTCAACAATGCCTCAAATAAGGGATTATGTTGCGTGTTGATGAAAAATGACAAATCCATATTCTACGCGTCGAAGAATTTGAAAAATCAAGATAAAACCTAACCCACACATGATCTAGAGTTCGTAGCTGTGATCTTTGTGTTGAAAATTTGGCATCATCAACTCTTTGAGGAGAAGTGTGAATTATATATGAATTTCAAAAGTATTAAATATATATTCAAATAGAAAAATCTGAAGATTCACCAATGAATATGGTTAGATATCATCAAGGATTAAAAATTCTAAATCTACTACCATCATCGAAACACACAAAAATCGGATGATTCTATAAATAAAAAGGATCCACAAATTCTTAGATCAATGAGAATTTAGAAGGATCTAATCTTAAATGATTTGAATAGGATAGACATAGGAATCATAAAGGAATGAACATTATCAATCATTTCAAAAAAAATTATCAACCATATCTTCTTAAAAGGTTAAAGGACCCTCAAAATTATTATGTGAGAAATCATAAGAAAATGGAAACTATAATAAAAGGGAAATCCGTAGATTTCATTGTTAATGAAGAAAGAATTCTTGGATTTGGGACAAGACTATGTGTTCTATAAAATCTTGAGTTAATGAATGAACTATTGGATGATGTACATTGTATGACATTACCCATTCTCCAAGGAAACACAAGGATATTTCGAGATCTCAGAAATCACTATTTATGGGGTAATATAAAGAAGGAGATCATTAATTATACATCAAAGTGTAAGGAATGCTAGGAAGAAAATAATAAGAGGAAAAATTATAATGGGATGATGTAACCATTACCCATACCAACATGGAAATGGGAAACCATCACTATGGTCTTTGTCGTCGTACATATGATGACATCCAAGGGAAATAATTCTATCTGAGTTATTGTGGATCATTTTACAATGATTTCACATTTCATAATGATTTGAGTAAATTTATCACTAGATCAACTAGCACAGATGTACATTAGATGATTGATAAGGATACATGGAATAAATATATTGATTGTATCTGATCGAGATTCAAGATTACCCTATATGTTTTGGAAAGGTCTCCAACATTCTCTAAACACTAAACTGAACCTCAGTACAACCCATCACACTCAAACTGCTGGCCGATCTAATCATACTATCCAAAAACATGAGTAAATTTTGAGATCATGATGAATTGACTTCAAAGGAGGTTGGGAAAAACATATTCCTCTAATTTAGTTCTCTTACAAAAATAGCTTCCACTCGAGCATCCAAATGGATCCATATAAATCCATTTAGGGGAATAGGTGCAGAACACCGACATTTTGGGATGATGTTGGAGAACAAAAACCTCTTGTTTTTAAAATGGTTGAGGAAATGGTGGATAAGGTTAAGAACATTCAACATCACATTAAGGATGCTTAGATTTGATAAAAGAGTTATAGTACCAATCATCAATGTGACATAGAGTTTGATGTTGGAGACATGGTATTCCTTTTCATATCCCCATAGAATAAAGTGATGAAATTTAGGAAGAAGGGAAATATTATTCTATGGTATATATACCCTTTTGATATCCTTGATTGCATTAGAGTAGTGGCCTATCAACTAACACTCCCACAAAACCTATCTTAAGTACATAATTAATTCCATACGTCCCTCTTGAGAATGTACATACCAGTCCCTTAACATGTACTGAATCCAAATGTGGTACCATTAGAGAATTAACATTCTTATGAATATAAGTCGATGAAGATATTAGATCTTATAGAAAATAATCATTTGAAATAAGACAATTCCCCTAGTCATAATGTTGTGGAGGAAACAAAAGTTTGAATAAGTAATGTGGGAACCAGAGGAAGTGACAAAAAAGACTTACCCTAATCCATTTTAGCATTGGAAAAGAAAATTTCAAGGGAGTAGTTTCATAAGGGGATGATTGTAATGACTTGAACTGTTATAAATTAAATTACCCTTTTGATTTAATTAAATCTGTTATTATATAATATGGATATAGAAAACAAATGTCACTTATTTTGTTTCATTATATCCAATTCTAATATAATTATAATTAAGTATCATTACCTTTGATAATATAGAAATTGAGAACTGATCATATGAATAATATAAATATTGGGTTTTAACACATCCAGTTGACACATACAAAGGAAGTGATGTCCTCAACTAGTAAGATCGTACCGTATGAAACCCATTTATTGGAGATTCCAAGCGAGATGGAATTTTTAGGATTTTCTCTATTCTAAACAGAATATATGTTCCAACAACTTAAGTGTGAGTGAAACCATTTACAGGAGAATTTCAATCTCATTGAGATTACGACCAAAAACTTGTTTGCTGAACGGACCCCTGAAAGCCACACTGTCATGATCCTTACTCTTAGATAATATTCTGGTGTTTTAAAGGGATATGTAACAAGTCCTTATAAAAATTATTATTTATACTATTTTTCATATATAAATTAATGTATTTTCATTCTATTATATTTACTTTGTAAATGATTTTTATTTTTATTCAATAAAACAAAAATATTATTATTGGTTAATATTCAAATTATATTAAGATATCTATGAATTAATGTATTTTTTAAATAAGTAATATTTTCATAAAATATAATTATTATATAATTTGGATTAAATATAATTGATCATATAATTTTTACGAAGTCAAATGTAATTTTTATAATGGCTCCAAAATGTTATTAAAAAATGTGTCATTTACAATAAATGCCGGTTTTTATTTGAGAAGTGAAAATTCATATAATAAGAAAATTATTTAAATAAAATTAATATTATCATGGGAATCATAACATAAAAATTATCCAATTGTGAGTTTTTCAAAATTTTCTGAGATGATTGAATTTTTGGGTAAAAAATAAATACCGTATAAATATACTTTGTGTTATCTGACCCCAAAATGAACCAAAATCGATATAATAATAATATAAAAAGGATAAAAGAACAAATGTATGTTTTACATTTAAAATAAAGTGATTTTATTTTTATTTGATTTATTTTTTAAATCTATTATGAATCCTCCAAGGCTTATTATATATTTTAAGATTTTAAAATCATTTCTTTTAAAGTGTGACTCACCTCTACATCACCAATGCTAATATTTTTATAATTACAACCCTTGGAATTATAAAATAATTTAATTCAGTGCCATTTTCTAGAAAACAAGGGAAAAAATCATGTGATGGTTCATTATTTTGGATATTTTATTATGTAGTTTCCAAAACCAAAAATAATAAATAAACCCCCTCTGTTCCAATATAAAACCACCCATGCTCCCATTTATATTAACTTAAATTATTTAGATCAAGTAAAAACTCTTCCCTCCACTCACCAAGGTCCTACCAAGGTTTCACTATTGTAACATCCCAAGTAAGTAACGAATAATAGATATTTTTATCTATGTCTATTAATGATTAAGATAGTGTTATAGAGGCTTAAAATGAAAATAAATACAATCTTATGCATGGAATACACTAATATTCTTAAAAGATTGTTTTAGTGCCTTTTGATGGAAAACCATTTTTGAATCTATATTTTGACAATTTTATAAACTATGTTTGTCAAAATAAACTTATCCTTTATTATTGGGACATCAAAATTTACCTTGTGTGAATTTTTGGTATTTTTCTGACAATGTTCATTTTTTAATGAATAGTGAAAAATACTGCATTTTACATCAAAACTGCTTTTTAATCTAATTTATTTATATGACTAGATTATATTTTTAATTGGTTTTGAAGTTAAATTAGAATATATTTTTACCATTTTATCCAATGGTGGTCATTGGAATCAATTTCACTTTGAAATTTGACTTAAACTGGTGTCAATCTTTTGATACTTATTGTTTTGTAAAAACACGCTATTTGCTCTGGCAGCGGGAATTAATTATTAAATTAATTAATGTGACTTATATGATTTGAATTTTGTAAAATAGACTTCATTTTTGAATTATGAATATCAAATATAGCTTAGGGTGAATTTTTGGTAATTTTCTGAAAAACTTCAATTTTTGATGAATAGTGAAACCACTAAGTGGTTATCAAGCAAACTGATTTTTCAGTTAAATGAAAGTTTACCACTAATGTGTATTGAATTTTGAAAATCTGACATACATGGTTGTAATTAAGAAGTAAAATGTGGTTCAATGAGATTAAAATAATTTTTGGTGAATAGTAACTTATTTAGTTTTTAATCGCGATTAGTGGTAATTAGTGTAGTTTAAGGTATAAATAATGCTTTAATAATATGAAATGACCTAGAAACATGTCCCAAAATTATTGGTTGTGTCATGGCCGACCAAGACAAGCCATGGGTCAACTTTGGGACCCCATGGAGACATTTTGGTTGGGAAATGACATAAATAACTTTTTATTTAATGTAAAAGTAAAAATGACACAAACATAATATGTTTTACAAAAACAATTTTTACATGGGGTTATAAAGATCAGATTTTTGATTATAAATATTCATTGGAAAGCTAAAAATATTTTCTACATCATAGTATTTTTTTTTATGTTTTTTAGACATTAAATAAATTAAATTATTTATGACATAATAATGATGCAGCGATGACAGCATTATTTGACGATTTAAATAAAATGGAAAGATAATGTAAAATCTATGAACTACACATGTCCAAAACATATTGTATGAGTGGATTTCGAAGCCTTATCACCATATAAACTAATTATATCAATGTGGGACCTTTTGAAACCGAAACACATTTTCAAATAATGTAATATTTCATTACTTTCCAAAAGTGCCCCTCCTCTCCTCTTATAAAAGGCCCCCACCTCTACCTCATTTCACACACTACTCAAACCTCTGGCTCGGCCAACCCCTGCCCATTTACTCTCTCCACATCCCTCTACTCATCCTATAGGATTCCCTTTGGGAATAATCCTTTCAAAAGAAGCCTTTAGACTCAAATCAAAAGGAGTTACACTTTTAAAGGTAATTCATTCTCTCATTTTCAGTTGTTTTATTTTGCTTCTCCAACCCCCTAAACTCTTTTTATTTACTTATTTTGTAACAAAACCAGTATCTTAAATATACAAGGATGTTGTTATAATATTTATTTGAGCTACACTCTCACAAAACTACATCAAATGGTTAAAGAACATACGGTTTCCGTGGATGGCGAAATTCTGCCTCCCGAAACGATGATTGTTCAACACTCATTTAACACCTTCAAAGGTGGCCATTATGATGTCAATATTTTTATATATGATATATAATATGTTTATGTTTTCCTTAAGCTTATGTTTTTTCATTTTGGGCATACCTTTATGGTTTCCATTATGGGTAAACACGATATCTTCATTTTAGGAAGTGCGGACTACCGCCCCCTCAAAGTGATTTGATTCGTTAAATACCATATGTGGGACATATAAAGGATGGAACTATGATATTATATATGATATTATACTGTAATTATAATATACCTTTATATCATTATGTTTCCATTCTATAAAATACTAAATAGAAATGAAAGTAGCCTTCATGCGTACGTACGGCTTACCGTCTCCATGAACGGTGCATTTCATTTCTTACCTCTAAATGATTATGTAATATTATAAATTCATGTATGTACTGGATATATATGACATATATGATATCTACATAATGAATACCATTCTGGATATAATGAACCTTTGACTAAATTAACAACATGTAAGTGTAAGAAGTCTATTTTTGACTTAAGAACCAAATACCGACAAAATGAACATTATTAACTTAACTGATTACATGATGTTCATAACATGGTATAAAAGGAATAATGAACTTGAAAAAAGATTCATAAGCAAGTAGAGATTAACTCATGTTTATTATTCAGGAGATTAAAGAATGGTCGGGTCAAGTCGGATATGAGGTATGGGACTTCGTCTCAATTTCCATTCGTTGAGGCATATTTTATTTTATACACAACTTTCTTTTATACGGTGTATAAACCCCTTTGACTTTTACGTTTATTCAAAAGGAATATTTTTTATACGAAGCGTTTACTAAACGACAAAAGGGAATGTTTTTTTTGTACGTATGCGGCGACAACGACTTCTCCGCCGTCGTGACCGTTATTTGAGTTTCGGCTTCCTCTACAAGCCATACCTTCTTTTTAAAAGAAAAATAAATACCATGTTTTACTTTTCTTTTATTTTAGTATTGAAAATGGTTTTCATAATGTTTTTATATCAATGTGTTGTATTGATATCTCGTGATTGAAATGTGGAAATTTTATGTTTCCTTTATGCATGTTTTATGTGATATGATTATGTTATGGTTCTTGGGCATTATTATGAAGACGGGTGGTTCCGTGATAAACTAAGGGCGGGTGAGCCCGTTATAGCTCTCCAATGCATTGGGTAACACGAAGGAGTGAAACTTTAAGGTTTATCCGAAGAGATTTTAGGGAATATACTGTGATGGGTATTCCAAACGTAACCAAGAGGGTTACTCCCTACGTAAGAATGTTATGAATGCCTCAAGTTACCTTTATGTCTTATGATTTCTATGATTTATTCATGATTTTATGAGGTATGTTAAAGTGACTATGTTTTATGGGTAAAGTATGATTTCATTCTTATGTATATATGAACTCATGTTTCCATTCCATGTTTTTTTATAACCCATACTGAGTTTTTATGCTCATCCCAAGTTTTTGAAATGTTTTTCACAGGTCAAGGGAAAGGTACATGATAAGATGATAGAGTCAAGGATGTGTCAAGAAATAATCCATGTTTTATTTTAAATGTGTTTCCATTGATGGGAATGAAGAATACTATCTTTATGTAACCACTTTGTTTATATGTGGAATGTAATGCAAGTTTTATGATCTAATTCTATAAAACTCTAAACCCGAAAAGATCCTCAATGCGTAATCTTGTAATAACTCAAGATTAAGTAAGGTTTAAGGCTGGGGCCATATAGGTGGTATCAAAGGTCGGTTTAGATAACTTTAGGAGTTAGAATTCTATTAAATGATTATCCAAAAAAAATTTTTTTTTTTCGAAATGATATAGCATTTAAAGATTACCATGTTGCTTCATCTAAGACATGTTTGTTCAGAATGGTTTTCCGCAGTTGAAACAGGGAAGCAGTGTTAGGAAGGCATACAGAAGGAAATAACCTTTCGAATCAGCATCCCGAGATGGTCGGAATTGGAACTGAACAGTTTGTTGCAGTAATGGCGCAGTTGACTCAAGCGATAAATGGTGGTGGTATCCATGCACGAGATCAGCCAGATCAACCGCAGAGGAACATGTCAGTGGTGGAACGTTTAATGAGGCAACATCCACCATCATTCAGAGGATCATCTGACCCTGTGCTAGTAGAAGGGTGGATTAAAGCACTGGAGAAGATTTTTTATGTCATGGGGTGTTCAGACAATCAAAAGGTTAGTCTTGCTATTTACCGTTTGGATGGTGAAGCAGATCAGTGGTGGTCTATGGTTAAAAATATCAGGGACGCCGATGAGATTGATGCTCTTGACTGGGATAAATTCAAAGGTATGTTTCTTGAGAAGTATTTTCCTAAGGCTGTTCGACTTAGGATGGAAAAACAATTCTTGGAATTGAGGCAAGAGGAAGACTCAATGGCTGCCTATGAAGAAAGGTTCACTCGATTGGCAAGGTATGCTCCAAATTTTATCCGAGACCTTGATAGTAAAATCAATCGTTTTTACTCAGGATTAAAGACAAAATATCGAAGGGCATTAGCTTCTCGTGAGTTTAAAAGTTATGAAAATCTTGTTCGATGTGCTGAGAAGGTGGAAATGGAGTTTGCCGATGACCAAGTTTTCTATAACAACCAGCAGAAGAAGAGGCAGAGGTGGCAGGAGAAAGGTAAGAATTCTTCAAAAAAGTCTGATGGTAAGAGAACTAAGTTTCCAGTTTGTGATAAATGTGGCAAAAGGTATGATGGGGAATGTCTTCTGAATTCTGGGAAGTGCTACCGATGTGGTAAGATGGGACATAAGGCTTGTGATTGCACTGAAAAGGATCAAGGTGAAGGTAAGAACAAATTTGATTTACAGTTAGTGAAATGTTATAAGTGCAATGAGACGGGTCACTATGCAAATGAGTGTCCAACAAGGAGCTTGAGTGATGGGAAGCAGTTAGACTACAAGCAGAAAGGGGTGGTGATATCCTTTGAAACTACTTCAGCGGATGTCGGGCCATCAAATGAAGTTGTATCAGGTGCTTTGTTTGTCTTTTCAGATTATTCCAGTGTGTTGTTTGATTCGGGGTCTACACATTCTTTCATCTCTGAAACCTTTTCTAGTAAAATGGGAATACTATCTCAAGAAATGAATCCTGAACTTTTGGTAAAAACACCTGGGGGAAGTGTCGAGGGAAAAAGAATTTATAAGAATCTTCATATCCTTATCTGTGGAAATAACCTACTTGCAAACCTTATTGTTCTACCTCTAGTAGAGTTTGATGTTATCCTGGGTATGGATTGGCTCACTATTTACCATGCTAAGATTGACTGTAGAGCTAAAGAAGTTTCTTTTCAGAAAGACTTTCAGTTTGTTTACAATAATGAACCCTTACTTTTGATAACATATCAAGAGGCCGAGAAACTTGTAAAAGATGGAAATGAATGTTACCTTGCACACGTCGTTGAAAATAAAGGAACTGTTCAGATTAATGATGTGCCAGTGGTAAATGAGTATCCTGATGTTTTTCCTGATGAGTTTCCTGGAATAATACTAGATCAGGAAGTTGAGTTTACTGTTGACTTAGTTCCTGATGCTAAGCCAATTTCAAAACCCCCTTATCGAATGGCACAAATTGAACTTTTAGAGTTGAAGGAGAAATTGCAAGATTTTTTAGAGAAAGGTTTCATTAGACCTAGCACATCACCATGGGGTGCTCCTGTTTTATTTGTTAAAAAGAAAGATGGTTCTATGTGACTTTGCATTGATTATAGAGCCTTGAATAATATCACTATTAAGAACAAATATCCTTTGCCTCATATCAATGATTTGTTTGATCATCTACAGGGAGCTCAGTTTTTTTCAAAGATTGACCTGAGATCAGGGTACCATCAGCTGATGGTAAAGGAGGCAGATATTCCGAAGACCGCGTTCCGTACGAGATATGGCCATTATGAATTTTTAGTAATGCCTTTTGGGATAACCAATGCACCTGCTATATTCATGGACTTAATGAATATAATTTTCCATTAGTTCTTGGATAAGTTTGTGGTGGTTTTCATTGATGACATTTTGGTGTTTTCTAAAAGTAAAGAGGAGCATGAAAAACATTTAACGGTTATCTTGAAAACCTTAAAAGAAAAGAAACTGTATGGGAAATTCAGCATGTGTGAGTTTTGGTTGCAAAAAATTTCATTCCTTGGTCACATTGTTTCTAAAGATGGAATAACTGTTGATCCTACAAAAAAAAGTTGTGCAAGAATGGCCAAGACCCACAAATGTAACCGAGATTCATAGCATCCTTGGTTTGGTGGGCTATTACCGAAGGTTTGTTAGAAATTTTTCACGGTTATCTAGTCCAATGACTAAGCTAACTCGGAAGGGTGTTAAGTTTATCTGGACAAAAGAATGTGATGATTGTTTTCAGGAATTGAAAAGAAGATTGGTGAATGCTCCAGTTTTGGCACTACCTTCTAGGAATGGTGAGCTTGTTATATACAGTGATGCTTCAATGGAAGGAATTGGTTGCATCCTAATGCAGAATGATCAGGTAATTGCTTATGCTTCACGACAGTTGAAAACTCATGAGGTAAATTACCCTACACATGATTTGGAATTAGCTGCTGTTGTTTTTGCTTTAAAAATTTGGAGGCATCATTTGTATGGAGTAAAGTGTGAAATATATACCGATCACAGAAGTTTAAAGTATATATTCACTCAGAAAGAGTTAAACATGAGACAGAGGAGATGGCTGGAATTAATCAAGGATTATGATTGTACAATTCATTACCATCCGGGAAAAGCAAATAAAGTGGCTGATGCTTTGAGTCGAAAAAGTAATGCTTCATTAACAATGTTGCATTTGGAATGTGATCCTTTGGTTAAGGATTTGATGAACTTTGGCATAGAAGTTGTTGGTGAAAGAAGTCCTTCTGTTTTGTTTCATGTATCAGTGAAATCATCTCTATCAGATAGAATCAAGCAGGCACAGAAGCAAGATAGTGAGTTGCAGAAAAATGTAGAGCTGGTTCAGAAAGGTAAGTTGCCTGAATTCAACATTGATAATGATTGTGTTTTGAGATTTGGGAGGAGATTGTGTGTGCCTTGTGATTCACAGTTGAAGAGAGAGTTTTTATGTGAAGCTCATAGTTCTCCATTTTCAGTTCATCCGGGCAGTACTAAGATGTATAGAGATTTGCGGGAGTATTACTGGTGGGATGGAATGAAAAGAGATATTGCTGATTTTACTGTGAAGTGTTTGACTTGTCAGCGGGTTAAATCAGAGAGGCAGTTACCGAAAGGGATGCTTCAGCCTTTACCAGTGCCAGAGTGGAAATGGGAGAATATATCCATGGACTTTGTTGTTGGATTACCGAAGACATCTCGAGGTAATAATGCAATCTGGGTTATTGTTGATCGCTTGACCAAATCTGCTCATTTCCTTGCTATACGAGATACTTTCTCTCTTGATCAACTTTCCCGTTTGTATCTTAAAGAGATAGTCAGGTTACATGGAGTTCCTCTCTCCATTGTATCGGATCGTGATCCCAGGTTTACTTCTAACTTTTGGAAAGGCCTTTAGAAGTCGTTGGGTACTGAATTAAATTTTAGTACAGCTTTTCATCCTCAATCAGATGGGCAGTCAGAACGAACAATTCAGACATTGGAGGATATGCTACGAGCTTGTTCGATGGATTATTAGGGAAGTTGGGACCAACATCTTTCTTTGGTTGAGTTTTCATATAATAACAGTTTTCATTCCAGTATACAGATGGCACCATTTCAGGCATTATATGGGAAGCGGTGTCGAACTCCAGCTTTCTGGGATGAAGTGGGTGAAAGAAAGTTGATGGGACCAGAATTGGTAGAAGAGATGGCAGAAAAAGCTCAGCTAAATCGGAAACACATGAGAATAGCTCAGAGCAGGCAGAAGAGTTATGCGGATAACCGGAGGAAGGATCTATCTTTCGAGGAAGGTGATCATGTTTTTCTCAAGGTTTCTCCTTGGAAAAGTGTCATGAGATTTGGTAAGAAAGGAAAGTTGAGTCCAAGGTTCATTGGACCATACAAAATTCTGGAGAGAGTTGGATCAGTTGCATACCGAGTGGCTTTACCTCCGAGTTTATCTCAGGTACACAATGTTTTTCATGTTTCGATGTTGAGAAAGTATATGCCATATCCATCTCATGTTTTGAGTCCAGAGGTAGTTCAGCTGGAAGAGAACCTATCTTATGAGGAACAACCGGTCCAGATTCTTGACCACAGGGAGCAAGTGTTACGGAATAAGGTGATTAATCAGGTAAAGGTTTTGTGGAAAAACAACATGATTGAAGAGGCAACATGGGAATCTGAAAATGCAATGAGGGATAAGTACCCCCATTTATTCGATAAGTAAATAAATTTCGGGGATGCAATTTTCTAAAGGGGGGAAGGATGTAACATCCCAAGTAAGTAATGAATAATAGATATTTTTATCAATGTCTATTAATGATTAAGATAGTGTTATAGAGGCTTAAAATGAAAATAAATACAATCTTATGCATGGAATACACTAATATTCTTAAAAGATTGTTTTAGTGCCTTTTAATGGAAAACCATTTTTGAATCCATATTTTGACAATTTTATAAACTATTTTTGTCAAAATAAACTTATCCTTTATGATTGGGACATCAAAATTTACCTTGTGTGAATTTTTGGTATTTTTCTGACAATGTTCATTTTTTAATGAATAGTGAAAAATACTGCATTTTACATCAAAACTGCTTTTTAATTTAATTTATTTATATGATTAGATTATGTTTTGAATTGGTTTTGAAGTGAAATTAGAATATATTTTTACCATTTTATCCAATGGTGGTCATTGGAATCAATTTCACTTGGAAATTAGACTTCAACTGGTGTCAATCTTTTGATACTTATTGTTTTGTAAAAACACGCTATTTGCTCTGGCAGTGGGAATTAATTATTAAATTAATTAATGTGACTTATATGATTTGAATTTTGTAAAATAAACTTCATTTTTGAATTCGGAATATCAAATATAGATTAGGGTTAATTTTTGGTAATTTTCTGAAAAACTTCAATTTTTGATGAATAGTGAAACCACTAAGTGGTAATCAAGCAAACTGATTTTTCAGTTAAATGAAAGTTTACCACTAATGTGTATTGAATTTTGAAAATCCGACATACATGGTTGTCATTAAGAAGTAAAATGTGGTTCAATGAGATTAAAATAATTTTTGGTGAATACTAACTTATTAAGTTTCTAATCGCGATTAGTGGTAATTAGTGTAGTTTAAGGTATAAATAATGCTTTAATAATATGAAATGACCTAGACACATGTCCCAAACTTATCGGTTGTGTCATGGCCGACCAAGAAAAGCCATGGGTAAACTTGGGGACCCCATGGAGACATTTTGGTTGGGAAATGACATAAATAACGTTTTATTTAATGTAAAAGTAAAAATGACACAAACATAATATGTTTTACGAAAACAATTTTTACATGGGGTTATAAAGATCAGATTTTTGATTATAAATAGTCATTGGAAAGATAAATAGATTTCCTACATCATAATATTTTTTTTATGATTTTTAGACATTAAATAAATTAAATTATTTATGACATAATAATGATGAAGCGATGACATCATTATTTGACGATTTAAATAAAATGGAAAGATAATGTAAACTCTATGAACTACACATGTCCAAAAATTATTGGATGAGTGTATTTCGAAGCCTTATCACCTTATACACGAATTATATCAATGTGGGACCTTTTGAAACCGAAACACATTTTCAAATAAAGTAATATTTCTTTACTTTCCAAAAGTGCCCCTCCTCTCCTCTTATAAAAGGCCCCCACCTCTACCTCATTTCACACACTACTCAAGCCTTTGGCTTGGCCAACCCCTACCCATTTACTCTCTCCACATACCTATCCTCATCCTATAGGATTTCCTTTGGGCAGAATCCTTTCAAAGAAAGCCTTTAGACTCAAATCAAAAGGAGTTACACTTTTAAAGGTAATTCATTCTCTCATGTTCATTTGTTTTATTTTGCTTCTCCAACCCCCTAAACTCTTTTTATTTACATATTTTGTAACCAAACCAGTATCTTAAATATACTAGGATGTTGTTATAATATTTATTTGAGCTACACTCTCACACAACTACATCAAATGGTTAAAGAACATACGGTTTCCATGGATGGCGAAATTCTGCCTCCCGAAATGATGATTGTTCAACACTCATTTAACACCATCAAAGGTGGCCATTATGATGTCACTATTTTTATATATGATATATAATATGTTTTTGTTTTCCTTAAGCTTCTGTTTTTTTCATTTTGGGCATACCTTTATGGTTTCCATTATGGGTAAACACGATATCTTCATTTTAGGAAGTGCGGACTACCGCCCCCTCAAAGTGATTTGATTCGTTAAATACCATATGTGGGACATATAAAGGATGGAACTATGATATTATATATGATATTATACTGTAATTATAATATACCTTTATATCATTATGATTCCATTTTATAAAATACGAAATAGAAATGAAAGTAGCGTTCATGCGTACGTACGGCTTACCGTCTCCATGAACGGTGCATTTCATTTCTTACCTCTAAATGATTATGTAAAATTATAAATGCCTGTATGTACTAGATATATATGACATATATGATATCTACATCATGAATACCATTCTGGATATAATGAACCTTTGACCAAATTAACAACATGTAAGTGTAAGAAGTCTATTTTTGACTTAAGAACCAAATACCGACAAAATGAACATTATTAACTTAACTGATTACATGATGTTCATAACATGGTATAAAAGGAATAATGAAATTGAAAAAAGATTCATAAGCAAGTAGAGATTAACTCAAGTTTATTATTCAGGAGATTAAAGAACGGTCGGGTCATGTCGGATACGAGGTATGGGACTTCGTCTCAATCTCCTTTCGTTGAGGCATATTTTATTTTATACACAACTTTCTTTTATACGGTGTATAAACCCCTTTGAGTTTTACGTTTATTCAAAAAGAATCTTTTTTATACGAAGCGTTTACTAAACGACAAAAGGGAATGTTTTTGTCGTACGTATGCGGCGACAACGACTTCTTCACCGTCGTGACCGTTATTTGAGTTTCGGCTTCCTCTACAAGCCATACCTTCTTTTTAAAAGAAAAATAAATACCATGTTTTACTTTTCTTTTATTTTAGTATTGAAAATGGTTTTGATAATGTTTTTATATCAATGTGTTGTATTGATATCTCGTGATTGAAATGTGGAAATTTTATGTTTCCTTTATGCATGTTTTATGTGATATGATTATGTTATGGTTCTTGGGCATTATTATGATGACGGGTGGTTCCGTGATAAACTAAGGGCGGGTGAGCCCGTTATAACTCTCCAATGCATTGGGTAACGCGAAGGAGTGAAATGTTAAGGTTTCTCCGAAGAGATTTTAGGGAATATACTGTGATGGGAATTCCAAACGTAACCAAGAGGGTTACTCCCTACGTAAGAATGTTATGAATGCCTCAAGTTACCTTTATGTCTTATGATTTCTATGATTTATTCATGATTTTATGAGGTATGTTAAAGTGCCTATGTTTTATGGGTAAAGTACGGTTTCATTCTTATGTATATATGAACTCATGTTTCCTTTCCATGTGTTTTTTATAACCCATACTGAGTTTTTATGCTCATCCCAAGTTTTTGAAATGTTTTTCACAGGTCAAGGGAAAGGTACATGATAAGATGATAGAGTCAAGATGTGTCAAGAAATAATCCATGTTTTATTTTAAATGTGTTTCCATTGATGGGAATGAAGAATACTATCTTTATGTAACCACTTTGTTTATATGTGGAATGTAATGCAAGTTTTATGATCTAATTCTCTAAAACTCTAAACCCGAAAAGATCCTCAATGCGTAATCTTGTAATAACTCAAGATTAAGTAAGGTTTAAGGCTGGGGCCTTATAGTTGGTATCAAAGGTCGGTTTAGATAACTTTAGGAGTTAGAATTCTATTAAATGATTATCCAAAAAAAAATTATTTTTTTTTGAAATGATATAGAATTTAAAGATTACCATGTTGCTTCATCTAAGACATGTTTGTTCAGAATGGTTTTACATAGAGGAAACAGGGAAGCAGTGCTAGGAAGGCATACAGAAGGAAATAACCTTCCGAATCAGCATCCCGAGATGGTCGGAATTGGAACTGAACAATTTGTTGTAGTAATGGCGCAGTTGACTCAAGCGATAAATGGTGGTGGTATCCATGCACGAGATCAGCCAGATCAACCGCAGAGGAACATGTCAGGGGTGGAACGTTTCATGAGGAAACATCCACCATCATTCAGAGGATCATCTAACCCTGTGCTAGCTGAAGGGTGGATTAAAGTACTGGAGAAGATTTTTGATGTCATGGGGTGTTCAGACAATCAAAAGGTTAGTCTTTCTATTTACCGTTTGGAGGGTGAAGCAGATCAGTGGTGGTCTATGGTTAAAAATATCAGGGACGCCGATGAGATTGATGCTCTTGACTGGGATGAATTCAAAGGTATGTTTCTTGAGAAGTATTTTCCTAAGGCTGTTCGACTTAGGATGGAAAAACAATTCTTGGAATTGAGGCAAGAGGAAGACTCAGTGGCTGCCTATGAAGAAAGGTTCACTCGATTGGCAAGGTATGCTCCAAATTTTATCCGAGACCTTGATAGTAAAATCAATCGTTTTTACTCAGGATTAAATCCAAAATATCTAAGGGCATTAGCTTCTCGTGAGTTTAAAAGTTATGAAATTCTTGTTCGATGTGCTGAGAAGGTGGAAATGGAGTTTGCCAATGACTAAGTTTTCTATAACAACCAGCAGAAGAAGAGACAGAGGTGGCAGGAGAAAGGTAAGAATTCTTCAAAAAAGTCTGATGGTAAGAGAACTAAGTTTCCAGTTTGTGATAAATGTGGCAAAAGGCATGCTGGGGAATGTCTTCTGAATTCTGGGAAGTGCTACCGATGTGGTAAGACGGGACATAAGGCTCGTGATTTCACTGAAAAGGATCAAGGTGAAGGTAAGAACAAATTTGATTTACAGTTAGTGAAATGTTATAAGTGCAATGAGATGGGTCACTATGCAAACGAGTGTCCGACAAGGAGATTGAGTGATGGGAAGCAGTTAGACTACAAGCAGAAAGGGGTGGTGAAATCCTTTGCAACTACTTCAGCGGATGTCAGGCCATCAAATGAAGTTGTATCAGGTACTTTGTTTGTCTTTTCAGATTATTCCAGTGTGTTGTTTGATTCGGGGTCTACACATTCATTCATCTCTGAAACCTTTTCTAGTAAAATGGGAATACCATCTCAAGAAATGAATCCTGAACTTTTGGTAAAACACCTGGGGGAAGTGTCGAGGAAAAAAGAATTTATAAGAATCTTGCTATCCTTATCTATGGAAATAACCTAGTTGCAAACCTTATTGTTCTACCTCTAGTAGAGTTTGATGTTATTCTGGGTATGGATTGGCTCTCTATTTACCATGCTAAGATTGACTGTAGAGCTAAAGAAGTTTCTTTTCAGAAAGACTTTCAGTTTGTTTACAAGAATGAACCCTTACTTTTGATAACATATCAAGAGGCCGAGAAACTTGTAAAAGATGGAAATGAATTTTACCTTGCACACGTCGTTGAAAATAAAGGAACTATTCAGATTAATGATGTGCCAGTGGTAAATGAGTATCCTGATGTTTTTCCTGATGAGTTGCGTGGAATAATACCAGATCGGGAAGTTGAGTTTACTGTTGACTTAGTTCCTGATGCTAAGCCAATTTCAAAACCCCATTATCGAATGACACAAATTGAACTTTTAGAGTTGAAGGAGCAATTGCAAGATTTATTAGAGAAAGGTTTCATTAGACCTAGCACATCACCATGGGGTGCTCCTGTTTTATTTTTTAAAAAGAAAGATGGTTCTATGAGAATTTGCATTGATTATAGAGCGTCGAATAATATCACTGTTAAGAACAAATATCCTTTGCCTCATATCGATGATTTGTTTGATCATCTCTAGGGAGCTCAGTTTTTTTCAAAGATTGACCTGAGATTGGGGTACCATCAGCTGAAGGTAAAGGGGGCAGATATTCCGAAGACCGCGTTCCGTACGAGATATGGCCATTATGAATTTGTAGTAATGCCTTTTGGGATAACCAATGCACCTGCTGTATTCATGGACTTAATGAATAGAATTTTCCATGAGTTCTTGGATAAGTTTGTGGTGGTTTTCATTGATGATATTTTGGTGTTTTCTAAAAGTAAAGAGGAGCATGAAAACCATTTAAGGGTTATCTTGAAAACCTTAAAAGAAAAGAAACTGTATGGGAAATTCAGCAAGTGTGAGTTTTGGTTGCAACAAATTTCATTCCTTGGTCACATTGTTTCTAAAGATGGAATAACTGTTGATCCTGCAAAAACAAAAGTTGTGCAAGAATGGCCAAGACCCACAAATGTAACCGAGATTCGTAGCTTCCTTGGTTTGGCGGGCTATTACCGAAGGTTTGTTATAAATTTTTCACGGTTATCTAGTCCAATGACTAAGCTAACTTGGAAGGGTTTTAAGTTTATCTGGACAAAAGAATGTGATGATTGTTTTCAGGAATTGAAAAGAAGATTGGTGAATGCTCCAGTTTTTGCACTACCTTCCAGGAATGGTGAGTTTGTTATATACAGTGATGCTTCATTGGAAGGACTTGGTTGCGTCCTAATGCAGAATGATCAGGTAATTGGTTATGCTTCACGACAGTTGAAAACTCATGAGGTAAATTACCCTACACATGATTTGGAATTAGCTGCTGTTGTTTTTGCTTTAAAAATTTGGAGGCATCATTTGTATGGAGTAAAGTGTGAAATATATACTGATCACAAAAGTTTAAAGTATATATTCACTCAGAAAGAGTTAAACATGAGACAGAGGAGATGGCTGGAATTAATCAAGGATTATGATTGTACAATTCATTACCATCTGGGAAAAAAAAATAAAGTGGCTGATGCTTTGAGTCGAAAAAGTAATGCTTCATTAATAATGTTGCGTTTGGAAAGTGATCCTTTGGTTAAGGATTTGATGAACTTTGGCATAGAAGTTATTGGTGCAGGAAGTCCTTCTGTTTTGTTTCAGGTATCAGTGAAATCATCTCTATCAGATAGAATCAAGTAGGCACAGAAGCAAGATAGTGAGTTGCAGAAAAATGTCGAGCTGGTTCAGAAAGGTAAGTTGCCTGAATTCAACATTGAAAATGATTGTGTTTTGAGATTTGGGAGGAGATTGTGTGTGCCTTGTGATTCACAGTTGAAGAGAGAGTTTTTATGTGAAGCTCATAGTTCTCTATTTTCAGTTCATCCGGGCAGTACTAAGATGTATAGAGATCTGCGGGATTATTACTGGTGGGATGGAATGAAAAGAGATATTGCTGATTTTACTATGAAGTGTTTGACTTGTCAGCAGGTTAAAGCAGAGCGGCAGTTACCGAAAGGGATGCTTCATCCTTTACCAGTGCCAGAGTGGAAATGGGAGAATATATCCATGGACTTTGTTGTTGGATTACCGAAGACATCTCGAGGTAATAATGCAATCTGGGTTATTGTTGATCGCTTGACCAAATCTGCTCATTTCCTTGCTATACGAGATAATTTCTCTCTTGATCAACTTTCCCGTTTGTATCTTAAAGAGATAGTCAGGTTACATGGAGTTCCTCTCTCCATTGTATCGGATCGTGATCCCAGGTTTACTTCTAACTTTTGGAAAGGCCTTCAGAAGTCGTTGGGTAATGAATTAAATTTTAGTACAGCTTTTCATCCTCAATCAGATGGGCAGTCAGAACGAACAATTCAGACATTGGAGGATATGCTACGAGCTTGTTCTATGGATTATCAGGGAAGTTGGGACCAACATCTTTCTTTGGTTGAGTTTTCATATAATAACAGTTTTCATTCCAGTATACAGATGGCACCATTTCAGGCATTATATGGGAAGCGGTGTCGAACTCCAGCTTTCTGGGATGAAGTGGGTGAAAGAAAGTTGATGGGACCAGAATTGGTAGAAGAGATGGCAGAAAAAGTTCATCTGATTCAGAAACACATGAGAACAGCTCAGAGCAGGCAGAAGAGTTATGCGGATAACCGGAGGAGGGATCTATCTTTCGAGGAAGGTGATCATGTTTTTCTCAAGGTTTTCCTTGGAAAAGTGTGATGAGATTTGGTAAGAAAGGAAAGTTGAGTCCAAGGTTCATTGGACCATACGAAATTCTGGAGAGAGTTGGATCAGTTGCATACCGAGTGGCTTTACCTCCGAGTTTATCTCAGGTACACAATGTTTTTCACGTTTCGATGTTGAGAAAGTATATGCCGGATCCATCTCATGTTTTGAGTCCAGAGGTAGTTCAGCTGGAAGAGAACCTATCTTATGAGGAACAACCGGTCCAGATTCTTGACCACAGGGAGCAAGTGTTACGGAATAAGGTGATTCATCAGGTAAAGGTTTTGTGGAAAAACCACATGATTGAATAGGCAACATGGGAATCTGAAAATGCAATGAGGGATAAGTACCCCCATTTATTCGATAAGTAAATAAATTGCGGGGACGCAATTTTCTAAAGGGGGGAAGGATGTAACATCCCAAGTATGTAATGAATAATAGATATTTTTATCTATGTCTATTAATGATTAAGATAGTGTTATAGAGGCTTAAAATGAAAATAAATACAATCTTATGCATGGAATACACTAATATTCTTAGAAGATTGTTTTAGTGCCTTTTGATGGCAAACCATTTTTGAATCCATATTTTGACAATTTTATAAAATATGTTTGTCAAAATAAACTTATCCTTTATGATTGGGACATCAAAATTTACCTTGTGTGAATTTTTGGCATTTTTCTGACAATGTTCATTTTTTAATGAATAGTGAAAAATACTGCATTTTACATCAAAACTGCTTTTTAATCTAATTTATTTATATGATTAGATTATGTTTTGAATTGGTTTTGAAGTGAAATTAGAATATATTTTTACCATTTTATCCAATGGTGGTCATTGGAATCAATTTCACTTTGAAATTAGACTTAAACTGGTGTCAATCTTTTGATACTTATTGTTTTGTAAAAACACGCTATTTGCTCTGGCAGTGGGAATTAATTATTAAATTAATTAATGTGACTTATATGATTTGAATTTTGTAAAATAGACTTCATTTTTGAATTCGGAATATCAAATATAGCTTAGGGTGAATTTTTGGTAATTTTTTGAAAAACTTCAATTTTTAATCGCGATTAGTGGTAATTAGTGTAGTTTAAGGTATAAATAATGTTTTAATAATATTAAATGACCCAGAAACATGTCACAACCTTATTGGTTGTGTCATGTCCGACCAAGAAAAGCCATGGGTCAACTTGGGGCCCCCATGGAGACATTTTGGTTGGGAAATGACATAAATAACTTTTTATTTAATGTAAAAGTAAAAATGACACAAACATAATATGTTTTACGAAAACAATTTTTACATGGGGTTATAAAGATCAGATTTTTGATTATAAATAGTAATTGGAAATATAAAAAGATTTCCTACATCATAGTATTTTGTTTATGATTTTTAGTCATTAAATAATTTAAATTATTTATGACATAATAATGATGCAGCGATGACATCATTATTTGACGATTTAAATAAAATGGAAAGATAATGTAAAATCTATGAACTACACATGTCCAAAACATATTGGATGAGTGGATTTCGAAGCCTTATCACCATATAAACTAATTATATCAATGTGGGACCTTTTGAAACCGAAACACATTTTCAAATAAAGTAATATTTCATTACTTTCCAAAAGTGCCCCTCCTCTCCTCTTATAAAAGGCCCCCACCTCTACCTCATTTCACACACTACTCAAGCCTTTGGCTCGGCCAACCCCTGCCAATTTACTCTCTCCACATCCCACTCCTCATCCTATAGGATTCCCTTTTGGCAGAATCCTTTCAAAGGAAGCCTTTAGACTCAAATCAAAATGAGTTACACTTTTAAAGGTAATTCATTCTCTCATGTTCATTTGTTTTATTTTGCTTCTCCAACCCCCTAAACTCTTTTTATTTACTTATTTTGTAACAAAACCAGTATCTTAAATATAAAAGGATGTTGTTATAATATTTATTTGAGCTACACTCTCACACAAATACATCAAATGGTTAAAGAACATACGGTTTCTGTGGATGGCGAAATTCTGCCTCCCGAAACGATGATTGTTCAACACTCATTTAACACCTTCAAAGGTGGCCATTATGATGTCACTATTTTTATATATGATATATAATATGTTTATGTTTTCCTTAATCTTCTGTTTTTTTCATTTTGGGCATACCTTTATGGTTTCCATTATGGGTAAACACGATATCTTCATTTTAGGAAGTGCGGACTACCGCCCCCTCAAAGTGATTTGATTCGTTAAATACCATATGTGGGAAATATAAAGGATGGAACTATGATATTATATATGATATTATACTGGAATTATAATATACTTTTATATCATTATGATTCCATTCTATAAAATACGAAATAAAAATGAAAGTAGCGTTCATGCGTACGTACAACTTACCGTCTCCATGAACGGTGCATTTCATTTCTTACCTCTAAATGATTATGTAATATTATAAATGCTTGAATGTACTGGATATATATGACATATATGATATCTACATCATGAATACCATTCTAGATATAATGAACCATTGACCAAATTAACAACATGTAAGTGTAAGAAGTCTATTTTTGACTTAAGAACCAAATACCGAAAAAATGAACATTATTAACTTAACTGATTACATGATGTTCATAACATGGTATAAAAGGAATAATGAACTTGAAAAAAGATTCATAATCAAGTAGAGATTAACTCAAGTTTATTATTCAGGAGATTAAAGAACGGTCGGGTCAAGTCGGATACGAGGTATGGGACTTCGTCTCAATCTCCTTTCTTTGAGGCATATTTTATTTTATACACAACATTATTTTATACGGTGTATAAACCCCTTTGACTTTTACATTTATTCAAAAGGAATCTTTTTTATACGAAGCATTTACTAAACGACAAAAGGGAATGTTTTTGTTGTACGTATGCGGCGACAACGACTTCTCCGCCGTCGTGACCGTTATTTGAGTTTCGGCTTCCTCTACAAGCCATACCTTCTTTTTAAAAGAAAAATAAATACCATGTTTTACTTTTCTTTTATTTTAGTATTGAAAATGGTTTTCATAATGTTTTTATATCAATGTGTTGTATTGATATCTCGTGATTGAAATGTGGAAATTTTATGTTTCCTTTATGCATGTTTTATGTGATATGATTATGTTATGGTTCTTGGGCATTATTATGAGGACGGGTGGTTCCGTGATAAACTAAGGGCGGGTGAGCCCGTTATAGCTCTCCAATGCATTGGGTAAGGCGAAGGAGTGAAACGTTAAGGTTTCTCCGAAGAGATTTTAGGGAATATACTGTGATGGGTATTCCAAACGTAACCAAGAGGGTTACTCCCTACGTAAGAATGTTATGAATGCCTCAAGTTACCTTTATGTCTTATGATTTCTATGATTTATTCATGATTTTATGAGGTATGTTAAGGTGCCTATGTTTTATGGGTAAAGTTTGATTTCATTCTTCTGTATATATGAACTCATGTTTCCTTTCCATGTTTTTTTTATAACCCATACTGAGTTTTTTTGCTCATCCCAAGTTTTTGAAATGTTTTTCACAGGTCAAGGGAAAGGGACATGATAAGATGATAGAGTCAAGTATGTGTCAAGAAATAATCCATGTTTTATTTTAAATGTGTTTCCATTGATGGGAATGAAGAATACTATCTTTATGTAACCACTTTGTTTATATGTGGAATGTAATGCAAGCTTTATGATCTAATTCTCAAAAACTCTAAACCCGAAAAGATCCTCAATGCGTAATCTTGTAATAACTCAAGATTAAGCAAGGTTTAAGGCTGGGGCCTTATAACTATGCTCTCAAGAATCCCCTCACAAGCCTTAGGCATCAGACATTCAAGCAAGGGATTATTAATTTCTTCTCCTCCTTTCAAATTCAAGAAACTTATTTTGAATTAGTTTCTTAATTTCTAATTGTTATATTTTAATTCATTTATAATCAATAACTTTCTATCCATTTTATTTTATTTTAATTGGGGATAATTTATCCTTCCCCGTTTGGACCCTTACTTAAGCCATTACTATGTTCAAATTCCATAAGGGACCCTCACCTCCCCTTCTTTGTTCAATTTTATCTAGGAAATTAATCCTTCTATTTCCATTTGGTAGTGTTGTTAAATGTCTTTACATTTACCTATTTCTTCCCATTTTATGTTTAATTTATTAGAAAACCATTTTTCTCTCATAAACCATTTTTATGAATTTTTATATAACCCCGTTATGCTGCCAAAATTTCACCATGAATTTCCATGCCAAAATAGTCGTTTAGGGAATGCCAAACCCATTTTTCTATCATGGGTATTCACCATTATGCACATTTAATTATTTATTGGGGAATTAAAAATGTTTATCCCACACTCCATTATCATGGGATAAATTATGATGATCAATTAATTCATTCTTTATGATATTTGTGTCATAATTAAGCATGAGAATAAAATGATTATGATGGGTGTGCTCAGATAGTGCTCTAATGCATAGGATAATGTTCAATGTCATGATATGTCATGTTTGTATGGGTTTGTACCTGATTCGTTCTTAAGACGTTTTCCACCATTGATTATTGGGGGATTTATCCTTGAATTATGTTTATGATGTAGTGTTTTAAGTTACTGTCACATTTTCCATATTATGATTATAATGCTATATCAGGTCTCATTGTTTATGTTTATGATTCCAATTATTTTTTTCGTGATTGATATAACTATTTTCTAAAATTTGGTATCTTCTTCATGTTATGAATTTTTTATTCCCTTACTGGGCTATATAGATCACCCCTTTATTATGATTTTTCCAAGTATATCCCATGTATTTTTATTTATCAAGGAATATTAGGAACATATTAAGGAGGTTTTCAATAAAGAAAATATATTCCATGCTTTAAAATTTTATGTAAGGTACCTAATTCATAATGAAACTATACTTCTCGATCTTTTGGGCTATATTAAGTGTAATTGTATATTATAAAACATATATTAATGTGAAATAAAGAGCAGGGTTATTATAATTCCATCCATAGGCATCCGTAAAAATGGTTCTTCACATAGTTGAAGAGTCTCTAGAAGAAGCTGATACATGTCTAGTAATTATAAGTGGTCCCATGAAAATAGATTCATCTTCAGTGACTTCTTTATTTGACACTGGTTCATATTATTCATTTATATCGACAGACATTGATATCCTTGTAAATATTCCAATGTACATTTTGTCTAATGTGATGTATTATACTATTCCCCTCGAAACAAAGATAGGTAAGGGTCTCCATTGAATTTCTTGTATTTTCTCTTTATATAAAATTAATATTATGAAGAATTTTTTGTTTCTAGACATGAATCTTCTTGATGAAATTTTCAATATGGATTGAATAATTAATAATAGGGACCAAATTGACTACTATCTTCAACATGTATGCTTTACAGCATCCGATGGGATGTTCCATGTTTTTCTAGGAGAATGGAAGTCGAGGTTAAGTAGGGATAGACCCTCTTATCCATAGTTAGGGAAAGTAATATTATTGTTTGATTTTGATCTAGAGTTGGAATATTTTACTGATAATCCCCCTCCATTTTTCATTGAGTTTCCCAATATTTTTCAATAGTTTTTGAATGGTATATTTTCAATAAGATAGGTAGCGTTTTTATTGATTTAGTGCTCATTACTCAGTCAGTATCTATACCTTCATACCATATTCCACTAACTATAATGAAAGAGTTGAAGACATAGAAATATGATCTCTTAGAGAAATGATTTATATGATTGAGTTCATCACATTGGAAATCGCTTGTTCTTTTTTCTAATAATGATGGTAGAACACTTCTTCAGTGTTTTTAATACAGGAAACTTAATCAAGTTATGGTAAATAACATATATTAGTTTCCACATATTGATGATCTATTTGACATGTTGAAATGAGTGAAGTGGTTATTGAAGATCAATCATCGTTTTAGTTATAACTAAATGATAATAATAGAAAATTACATTCACAAAAATTCCTTATTGAGTAGGGATGGACATTATGAGAATATTATCAATACATTTGGTCTAAATTTTTTTCTTAAAATATTTATGGATTTGGCCAATAGGATCTTCCTTGAGTATCTTTATACGTTCATGGAGTTTTTTTGGATGACATCCTGGTCACCAAATTTATTCCAAGCTATCTAAATGTTATTTCTAGATTTGGGAAGTAATTTTATTGGAAAAAATGGTCTCAGAACATGGTATCTCAATTTATCCTAAAAAGGAGAAAGCTATTGTGGAATATGAACAACCACATAATGATTTTAGGATTTATATATTCTTGGGTCTAGAAAGATTTTATAAAATGTTTCTAAAGGATTTATCAATGTTGGATTCTATAATGGCCACTATAACTCAGATGGTAGTGAAGTTATCTTGAGATGAAAAATTTCAGAGTTCAATCATTGAACTAAATTTCATTTGACATCCACATCTATGTTGGCTCTTTCACTGGCCAGGCAAGGTTATGTGTCATTTTTTGGAACATCGGGGTTGGGTTTGGGTTATGTTCTTATACAGGGTGATCATGTGGAAACATATGGTTCTGAAAATGTTAGGCGATATGAGAAGAAATATCTAGACCATGACCTTGAAATTGTCTCTGTGATGTATGTACTTAGGAGTTGGTAGCATTACCTTTTTTAATAAAGGTTTACCATGTATTCTGACCATAATATCTTGAGTTATATCTTCTCCCAAAAATATTTGAATCTAAAATAGAGGAATTGGTTGCAATACCTATTGTATTTCAAATTAAGAATTTTCTATATCTCAAGGAATAGTAATATCATCACCTATTCTTTGATTAAGAAACATATGGCCCAAGCCCTGGAAGAATCATTAAAAGAGTAGATATTGATGTATATTTTTTCATAGATACCTTTAAGAGTCATGGATAAAGAGGCCCAAGTTTTCATTGATAATGGTTAGTTGAACTCCATTGTTATTGATGTTATTATTTAAGATTAACTTCTTGGTGAACAATTATATGGAATTTGAGACTCTTTTTATGGTCGGGAGACCATGGGTGAATTTTTGTTCTCTTTTGATGGAATCCAATGTTTTCAAAATTGGTTTTTTGTTTCATTATCCATGAGAAAGGCTGTAACAGGGTTTTATATAATTAAAAGTGGGAAGTGTATCTAATAACCACAACTATAATTTGGATCTATATCAATAGTCCTATACTAAAATTTTCGAATAAAATTTGTATAGGAACCCTAAGACAATGTTTTTGAAAGCACTGATAGTATTGGTAACTTAGAGAGACCCTATAAAAATGTTTTTTTCCAAAAATGATGGTATAGGTACCATGGAGAGACCCTATACTAATGGTTTTTCCTAAAACCATTAATAAATGTCCATTTTAGATACCTGATACCAATTTTTTTGGCCAAAAACATTTTTATAGGTCCCTTTTAGAGACATATACCCACAATTTTGGCCAAAACTATTGGTCTAGGTCCCTTTTTGAGACCCTATATCAAATTTTTTTCCAAATACTTTTAGTATAAGTAAAAAAATATGGGTACCTCTACCAAATGTTTTTATAACCGTTGGTATAGGTACCCATATTTTCAGGGATTATTTTTTCGTATAACATTAAAAAAAATACTTGTATATATATATATATATATTAAATTATGTTCATTATAATCATCATAAATTAGAGGTTAGGTTATTGGAATATAAATGAGGAGTTTCAGGCTCAAAACTCATTGGGTTTCATCTTCACATAACCTATACAAACGGTTCTACAAAACTATTGGTATAGGTTTTTCATAATACATATATCAATGGATTTACAGAACCATTGGTATAGGTGTATACCAACACCAAAATAGTGAAATCCCCTCAAAACCATTGGTATAGGTTATACCATCGGTTCCAAATCATTGATATATGCTTTTTTTCTAGTAGTGAACCACAATGAGAATTTATGACATGAAGTGATGAATTTTTTAGATAGGTATGATATGAGACAATAATGATTTTGTTTCACATTGATATACTTGTCAATAGTTCATGGGTGAGCTCTTGATACCTTTTTGTTTTCTTTTGCCACATCCTGTGCTGACATGGAAGCTGGATGTAATTTCTATGGATTTTGTGGTTATGTTTCTACATACGCCATTGAATAATTATGAAACATGAGTTTTGATCATTATTATGATGAAATTGGATCATTTTATACTCATTTGTGACACAATGAATGTTAAGGAGTTGGGAAATCTCCATGTGAATGTGAATTTTCATTTTCATAGAGTTCCATCTACTATATTATCTGATAGTGATCACTATTTTACATATCATTTTCATCAAGGCCTTTATGAGGTGATGGGATATTAGGTTTGTTTGAGTAAATGATACCATCTACATATTGATAGGCAAATAGTGAGGTCTATACAGATTGTTGAGAATTTTATGCATTCATTATATCATGACTTTGGTGGAGCATAGGATGACTATTTGTGAGTGATTTATTTTTGTTTATAACAATATTTAGCAGTCTTAAATATAAATGGATCCTTTTGAGACCTTGTAAAGAAGGCTATGGAAATATCCTTTATACTGGTTGAAGATTGGTGGGACTTCCTTAGTTGAACCATGTTTACTAAAAGAGACCGTGATGAGTATTTCTTTAATTTATCATATAATGTTAATGACACATATATATTATACATATTATTATGATCATTATAGGATACCATTGGAGTTCTTAGTTGGTGACTAGGAGTTCTTGAGAGTTTCACTATATTTGGGTCAATTATGGAATGTGTGGAAAGGGAAGCTTGGTCCTCATTTTGTGGGACCTTTTGAGGCCATTTAGCATGTGGTAAATTGTCTTAACATTTATAAAATTCTCAATATTTTACATTAATATGTAATTTTTTGCATGTATCACAACTTCAAAATAATATTTTTGACCTTATCATGTATTGAGCTAAGAGGATCTTCATGTTGATCCTTCTTTATCTAGGACTAAGAATTTAGTTAGGATTATTGATTTTGAGGCAAATTTACTTCATAGAAGGATGATACATTTGTTTCATGGGATATAGAATCTTGGATTTGATTCTCAATAGAATTTGGAGTTTGATTCATAGATGAAATAGTAGTGTCCTCATCTATTTCATATGAAAAATTCTTAACATGATTTCCAGGGTAAGAATTTTTTAATCCTTGGGAGGTTGTGATAGCCTGTTACTTGTTTTCAGGTACTCCTCATCCCTAATTTTAATCATTCTTTGGTGGGGATTGTCTTGGGTTATTTCGAGTGAAATTTAAAAATATTTTGTGGCTTAATGGGTCATTCATGGTTGGTGCATGATTTCCCAAACCGTGATCCCCATCCAAGAAAACTATACACCTGTGGATAGTGGGGAATACACAATTTGGGTGCATGGTTTTTCAAACCTTGTGGCCCTCTCTAGAAAACCATGTGTGAAGATTTGTTTTATTTCCAATAGTAATTTTAAAATAAAGAAACCACCAGTTTAAGCCTAGGTCAAACCCATAGTTGACCTTTTAGAATTTCCTTAGCTTTAAATGCTCTCAAGAAGTAGTTTCAGATCCTCTAAAACCTTTTCTGGGTGGATCAATGTATGGTTTATCATGTTCTATATCCTCTAGGTAAGTGGTTATTATTTCTTTTGTTTCTTCTGATATCTATTTATCTCATTCCTAAAGAGTTTTAGATAATCTATTTCTTAATGTATAGAAACACCATTTTATGGATATTTAGTCTAGGTTTTGTTTCAAGATCTCTAATGCCATCATTCTTCATCCAAGGATCCTATTGCGTGTTTCATTTTGTTATCCGTGATTAATGACAGGTGGTTCCAGAATTCTTTTCCCTAATATTGATTCATGGAATGATTACCCAAATTGAATTGATATTTTAATTTATTTAAAAACATAAAATTGTGATTATTTGATCGTGGATATGAAATAGGTATGGGAATTGAGAAAAAAATCTAAATTTCAATGTAATTGAAATTATGGGGTATATTTATTGAAATGGATTGCTTGATTTTGGAAATTGTTTTGATGAAAATTATTTGATGTTAATTATGAGAAAAAAACAATAATTGGATGGTGTTTTTAATGGAATGAAGTTATGAAAACCTATGTAATGGTTTTAAAGTGACCATTGAGGTTGAAAATGTAAAATGTAAAAATTTATTTTAATGTTTTTTGAAACGATAGATTTCCAGTTTTCTTAATAAATTTCTCCCTTAAGTGGGAGTTGATATAATTTTACTTGTAAGAATTAGTGGGTATAATTTTCCTTTAACTGGGAGTGGATTTAAGTTTAACTTATGTCGTAGTGGAAGTAATTTTAAATTAGGGGGTGTAGTGGTTAAATTTGATATACATGACTTTGATTTATGGAACTATTTTACTCATTCCCAAAGATTTATATGAACCGTTTTTAGAAAAAAATTCATTTAATTCTATTTGAATTTTTATGATATATCTACCATCAATTTGAAATGAAATCATGTTTTAGTTTTAAATATGAAAATTTATGTTCAATGAATTATTTTATTCAAATTTATATCATATATTGTTTTATTTTTTTGGAATTAATTATGGAATACTGGGTGAGACCCAACTAGTATTTTAAATAACACCCTACCTTCTTCTCTATGCATTTATATTATTTTTTATTCTAGTTATGAGAAAGGGGAATGTTATACATGAAGGTGGTGGGTGTTCTCAATACTTTAGATCATGGGTTATTTATATCTTTTTGGGATGTTGTACATTTTTAGTACATTGATGATGTGCTTCTCTGGGTTTTTTTATACCTTCATAGTTTCTATTACATTCTCCCTTTAGAGTATTAATCATGCTAAATTGTAATATTTTATATTCTATTGGTCTATCAAATTTTTTCCCTCATTATTCATGTATGATTCCAAGTACTAGCCACAAACTCATGGGGATATGGAATTACCTTTGGGATATGTTAGTGTCATCTCAGATATTAGGGTACTAGTGTATAAAGGCTAGTTCATGAAAGAAATATTATGAAAAAATATTTATCATGGTTTATAAATATAAAGTTAATATTTCAAAGGCCATTCATGATTATGTTCTGAGAAAATACATCTTCAGGAACCGCTCATATATTTGTCCATTATTCCTAAATTTAATATTCTTTAGGGACCTTCCTAATCATACAACCTTAAAAAAGATATAATAGTCACAGAGAGATGACTTTAAAAGGAACCATAATGGTCCCTATCACATTAAAATAAAATACATAATGTTCCACATTAAATTTCACTGAACATTATTAGTTTTTATTTCCTTCAAAAAGATAAATATGAAATCCTTTGTCATAGTCTTAATCATAACTTCAAAAAAACCTGAACATACCATTGGTGATGAAATAACAGAAACAATCAACTTTTGATAGGATAGTGACGAAAAAGTGTATAATTATATTACATGCTATTTATAAACCATTAAACCAAATGTCTAATGAAAAATATGATGATCATCAATCCTCAAGTGGTGGTAAGACAACATTAAGTTATCTTCTAGTGATAAGTTGACAATATCATCCACCCATGGGTGAGAGGCTGAAAACATCCATCCAATGGTGGTAGGTTGGGGTATTTCATCCATTAAATAGTGAAAACCCTATTGAAATTAATCCATACACTGGTGACATGTCAGTGATATCATCCATCAGATGGTGATGAGTTGATGACATCAATAATCCTCTAGTGATAAGATTGTAATGAACAACCATTATATTAGTGATAAAGCAACCGATCAATCCATTGGTTTTGTGCTTGATGATCCAATATCCTGGTGTTTGAGATGACATCACACATAAATCATCTCCATCGATGGTGTTAAACTTCTAAGTTACCTTATCACATGTATTTAAACTATAGGGTTTTCACACACATTAACAATGAAAATTTTACATGGTCTTCAACATTATTTAAAATTATTGATTGATGAACACTATTTATTGGGTGTTCTATCCTATAATGTGTTCAATGAATTAAAAAACCAATATTGTTACTATGATTTATTTTATGATTGTGACTAAAATACATTTGGGAGTCCATGAATAGACAAAAATTGCACTGTTAGATGAGTGGACCTCCAATTATCATAGTTTCAAAAGATAATATTCAATGATTTATTAACATAAATTTTAGGAAAACCCACATTTTGAAGTGGGTCTATAATGAATACTGATATGAAAACATAAATAAACAATACTAAACCCTATATGAAATCATTTTATGATAATAGGTAGTAGTTGATAATTTTTAATAATTTGTCATGTTTCACTAATGTTTATCTTCTTAATTTTTATAATGGCCCCCTGTATTTGAAATATGTCCTTGAGTTGTAGTCAGGATAAGGACACTGACCCATCTATGTTTCATGTTGTCAATTCCTTCACTACAATATCTAAGAACCCCATGTCACTCTACCCTATATAGAAAATCCATCATAAGATGGTAAATACTTTGGTTTAGTATAATATGTAAGAAGGTGTGACCCCAACATGTTCTTTTACTCATATGAGTTTAGAGGGGATTAGTCCACTCAATCGCACTCAGAATCTATAACTCAGAAAGGGACATGTGACCTCCAATAGTACCTCAAACTACTACAGGAGTCATTACCCAATGCATAAAAACACATTATTCTCATACATAGAGGGGTTAATTTAGGAATTCATTAATATCTAGATATATTCTTGATAGTCACCTAGGTGGTATACTATTTATTATAGACATCATCACCACTGAACGACCCTGATCTATCCGGTGGTTTCTAAAGAAACCCTAATCTCAGTTTCTCAGGCTTGGGTATTAAGGAGATGGTAACCCTGTTGGTGAAGTAGTCCTTTATATCATAGGGTAACCACTTATCCCAATAATGATTCCAAAAACATCAATCTCTTCCATTCAATCAAATTGATGATACATGGGGAACTAAAGATCCAAATATCCAGGAGGCACCAAATCTCTTACAAGGGTGATAAAGTGGCCCTGATTTCAATATTTTCCACATCAATTATGGAAGAACAACTCAGAGATAAACCCTATGAGGTAATCAAACAATTATATAGTAATTATTCTATGCATATGAAGAAACACCCTGTTGAAGCTTTCCCTAGGGCTATGACAATAAACATGTTGGTCCTCCTAATATTTATGGCTAGGTGTCTAATATTAAAATGACTCCCATGATTCTCCACCCTACATCCCAATTCATGGGACTAATCATTATACAAGGAGAGATGATCTATATATCATATATCAAATATATATATATATATATATATATATATATATTACAAAACCAAAATCTAGATATCATCTTTTTTCTCTTCTAGTACCGAACAATCATAGTTCGAGATGGAATCTCCATCCTTACATGAGTAAGTGGATTGATTGGTAGTCTTGAATACATAATTATACTATAAATCCCTTATAAATTCAAAACCTATGAATTGTATCCCATCATAACCCAATTATTACCTATCACATATTGTAGACGTGGTGAAAATGTGATCTTCATTCATTCCACCATTGGTTCACTCAACCATAAGTGAACAATATAGTGCCCTGAGAGGTTAGACCATATCTAAAAAACATATAAAGGAGAAACCAATCCAAATGAAAAACACAATGAATTATCCATGAATAGACTCTTTTTTTTCTTTTATGAATTATATATATATTATGATTTTTTTGGAGCTAGGCACTAAGACGACGTATGATTTTGAGGCCCAGTGAGCTTGGAATGGATATTTCAAATATTTTTACATATATTAATATCATGTTAATGATGTTTTCAATAAATAATGGAATATCTTATAATAATAGTTTTGTATCAAAAATACGAGACCATAGTTGAATCCGGATCATGAGGTTTACTCTTAGTCCGACCTAAGGTTGGTTGGCTCCCGATATCCAGTTGAGGTAGTTGTTGGCAAGAGGATTTAATTAAAATAAACACATAATGTATTTATTTGTTTTATTTAAAAAAATAATTAAAATATTTATAAATAATACATTATAATAAGTCTCTAGGGTTATAAACATATATCCTGGGATAATCGTGGGGGGATAGGACAACCTTCATTGGAAAATTGACATCGAACAACACCCAATGAAAATATTGAGGTGAAACGATAGATATTTAATGTAGTGTATCTTCCTCAACACTAGAAAACACAGTCTTCACAAAACAATGATCTATGAACAAGGTAGGGCTAGTCAAATTAGGTTTTCACCCTTAATTAAATTATTGATTATGGATTTTGTTAATTTTTGTCATCTATGATTTATCTTAACTTTGCATGGGCACAATTCTATTAAATTAAATTTTTTATTTTATTTTATCTTCTATTATATTATATCACCCATGAAAATCCCTAATTATATGATAGTTAGACAATAAATCTTGGTTAACGACAATATCAACTTTCTTCTTGTGTCTTTCCTCTACCCGCTCTTTACATTCATTATTGTTGGACCATGGGGCCACAATTTGACCATTTTCCGGTGGATTTGAGCGCGATCAAACCACAAGATTTAAGTTGGCTCTGTGTAAAATTACTACATCATAGTTTTCTGGATGAATCATAGAGGATTATGGGTAGTGGTGATGGTTTGTGGAACCACGATCCGAAGAGGATATGGAAACAACATGAGAGGTTTGTGGGAGGCAAGACTGACCACTAAATGTGATTAGGGACCATATTCCAACCACCAATATGCCAGAATCAATGGATAGAGGAACAAAATTAGTTTCTGGTGGAATAATTCTAGGAATATTTATGGTGGTTGTGGATATAGAATCTATGTAAATACATTATCTTTCTTTGGAAAAACTGACTACACGAAACGTATTACAAAAAACACACATTGTGTAGTACCCTGGCGGTGAAAAATAAGGATTCTGGGTGGAGATAAGTATTACAAGCCATGTGGGACCCCATAGACCTTGTGACCCTATGCTGGTTTCTTGATGTGTCCTCTCAGAGTACACAGGCATGGACACGACCAGACAAAATAAAAAAGGAAGGTATATAGGTTTTGATATGGCCATGTACCCAGGTTAAGACATGACCAAGTACATGGACAGTTTCATGTGTACAGACTGATGTACATGGGTACAGACAAAAAGACATGGACAAGTCCCAAGATTCTGAGACATGTAGCGTATATCTTATACACACAGTTTATGATGACATGGATTCTAATATGTGTCTAGAGGAGACACAACAAGGCAACGAGGTGGGGTAACATGCCATGTGGACCCCCATAGACACTTTGTACATCTCTCTAAAACTTCTTTCCCTTGTATCCCCATTATTTTAACATTGATTCGGGCCCAGAATTATACAATATCTGGTGTTTTTTCTCTATATAAGGTGATGGTACTATTAATAGTATAGTTTGAGATAATTTATGAGTTGTTCAGAGTAGGATGATTCCTTAGGATATGCCTCATGATGGTAGTGATTAGGAAGGATCATTAGATATTAAAGATGGGTATGGTACTCCCCTATCATACCAGGGTGTGGGTCCTCTATACTCATGGTTTAGATAGAGATGGTACTCCCCTCTCACATCATGGTGTGGGTCCTCTATCCATGGATATAGTACTCACCTATCACCCTAAGGAGTGGGTGATCCATAATCATTATTCCTAGAAGATGTGGTTCCCCCTATCACATCATAGTGTGGGCCGTCTATACTAATTATTCAAGTAGAGTTGGTACTCCCCTATCACACCACGGCTCATTTATTGTGTCCATGGGGATGAAACTCTCTTGTCACACCAGGGAAATAGTACCCATACTCTTTATAATGCAGAGGTCGTACTTCCCTATCTCAATATAGCACAATACCTCTATCCATGGAGTTGGTACTCCCCTGTTGTACTAGGTTTTAGGTCTTATATAATACTTATTCAATATATATAGATAATACTCTCCTACATGAGTGCATGTCCTCTATTTTTGTAGATGATACTCCCATATCGCACCAGGGTGTGAGTCCGCCATATTTTGTACGCAGATATAGAGACGATACTCCCCAACATGGGATAAGGTCCTATATATAATGAGTTTCATATTCCTATTCTTCTTGGTAATATGCCTTTTATCTCTTAAAGATTATGTTCTCTCTGGTCATGGAGTAGTGGTGAGCTGTAATCCCTCCTCATGAGTTCATGAAACAAACACACGTGATGTTTGGCATCAATGATGGACCATGGGAGCTGTAGGAAGACTCGTCATCCTTGGTTGTAGTAGGACATATAGATCCAAAATAATACTCATATGGGTTTCATATATGAGCATAAGTATTTATGATGTTGGGATTCATTTACCTCTTACATTGGGGTTGATTCGACTACTTCTATCGTGTCTTCTATTACTGCCCCTTTAGTTTTTGGAGAATCCCACTAGGTATGTATATACTCACCCCTGTATGTGATTTTATAGGATGTTTCATTCCATATACATATTACAGATAGATTAATGGTGATTTTAGATGATCTTAGGGATACTTGAGTACATAGACTATATATGGTGGGTGAACTTATAGATCAGAAGTTGGAAACTCTTATCTATTTTCTATTCAAATTTTTGAGGTTGGGAAATACTTTTTAGGTGGGGATGTATTTTTCACCTCACTTTTGGGATTGAAATATTTTACCCTTTTTTATTCCCTAGAAGTTATTACATTCATATTTTTTACACTATATGATAATATTTATTATTATTATTTTTCTAAACTTATGCATGGATATGGTTGGGTATCTGTATACATGTACTTTAGATAGATGCATCAAATTTTAGTTATTCCTTATCAACAGTTTTTTCTATCATGTTTCCTAATGAGGCAAGATTGGGGTTGTGGTGTCCAAGTCTTTCACCATCTAGATCGGTGTTGATGGGTTGGGATGATACAATGTGGTATCAGAGGTGGGTTGACTTGAGGATGATGTTTGGATTTTTCTCCCCATGTGAGGATTGTTTAGGAATTTCGGGAAACAATGTCAAAGTTTCTCGAGTATTGATTTCAGGCTAGGGAACCTATTATTGGTGTAGTGGATTCCATATACACTAACCATAAATCTTATTACTTACTTATCAAATCAACATATCTAGAAATTGGTTGCATGAAAACAATGGTACATACATAATATAATATTTAGTAATTTGACTATACATCCGGAGTCAACACCACATATATATTATCATTTAACAATGGTATGTCTTGATTTCTTTTAGGGTGTTTTAGTAAAGATAACCATCTATTTTACCAATTCAGGACCATGATGAAGATCAAATGAGTGATGATGCCTTAGTTCTGGGGCCATATCATGAGTTATTTTCTCTAGGTGGTTAGGTTGTAGAACCCCCACTAGTCAAGAATCATATTATACCAGAAGAGTATGATTAAGATGCATGATGTCCAAGAACACAATGTACGTTCCAGCGCTAGAGGCCACCGAAGTTTCATAGTGATCTAGATCACTAGGAAGTGGAGGATTAATTTGAGTCACTGATATGAGTTTTTAGAATGGTATAGACCCTGAATTATTAGATGGTGGGGGAAGAATCTAATATCATTCCTAGAAAAGCTAGGTACCAGTGGATTCTACTCACATAGATTCCTTATGAGTCAAAAATCTCATGTCCATAATTCTAGATGATATTTCATCAGCATTACTACCCATTATTCTTGATCATGGTTCATATTCAAGAGATGTTAAAGCTGTAACAGAGTGGGAATAATTTTGATGGGTATGCCATGAGTTTCAGTGAACTTATAAGGTACCACCTTGAAATGAATGGGGATGGATACATATAGGCACACAATTTTGAGTAGGGTCCCTATATAAAGATATGTTCTTATATGGTACCCCTATGAATTACCACATTTTATGGTGTTCTATAGAAGGAACTGGTAACCGAGAACTTTTTATCTGTGCGATGCCATGTATATTGATCCATCAGTAGGAATCCCAGGGATGTGTGGTCTGCATTGGATGGCCGAAAAAAAGTGTCAAGGCATAATAGAAATACACATTCTTATACATTGAAACATGGTCATGCAGCTCAAGGTAAATTCAGATTATTAAGGAATCCAAGAGAGGTCTGATTGTATGAATGTGATGGGTAATGTAAAACGTTTTGTGCTTGTAAAACTAGATGTGTATAGGTGGGTATGTAGAAGGTTGATGGAACACCATAGTAGAGACAACACCATGATCAAGGTTCCCTCAAGCATGTCCAGGGTTATCTTTAGGGAGGAAAAGCTAGAATAGGAGTAGGTTGTGCTCCCAGAGGATGATATGAAGATGTTTTAAGACACTATGATCTAATTAACACATCCCCAAGGTGGATAACGTTAGGCTTGGGAGATATAGTTGGGACCACGGGCATGACATGAAGTATTATAACCCATCATCTCATGAGAATTTTAGAGGTATGATTTATACTTATTATAACCTTTATTCAGAACTATTAGGACGAAGTGCACATTATCACTTCATCTCATAACTCCTGGTGTCAGACCTGGAGCTCACAGTTGAAACGTTATCCCTACAGATTTGGTTTTATGTTCATGCATGGAATGCTTCATTAATATCACTTATCTTCTAGAAGAGTGAGTTATCGCTTGGAGGAGGGACTTTCTAATGGGATCTATTAGTTTTTACAATGAGACCATATGATGTAATCTTGGGTATGGAATAGTTGTCAATAGTTTGATCCCAGATTGACTATCATCGATGACCATTGATATTCATTTGGAGAAATGGGAAAATATTCTCCTTTGGGGGTGAGAGAGATATTATTGAAGAATGAGTGGGTATTGTTAGTAGGAAATCTGAAGCCCATCACCCATCAGTTAAAATATTTATTGACTGTAACATCAGGCTCTTTAGGAATCCGTGTTCCTTCAGTCTTGGAGGTATATTTGGACATATTCTTCGAAGACATTCATATACTACCATTAAAGTGGGATATATATATTTTTTTTATCAAATTACACCAATAAAAAACTCCAATATATTCCACGACATATCAGATGTCCCCTACCAATATCAAAGAGCAATGGGTATAGTTGGGGGACTTTGGAGAGAAGGGTTTTGTTAGACTGAGTCTGTCCCCTGGGTAGCTCCAGTTATGTTCATGAAAAAGGTGGATGTGATCTTGAAAATTTGTGTTTATTATCATTGCATGAATGATGAAATGATAATGTATAATACCCATGGATATGGATTTAAGGGCTATTTGATAAATTTTGAATCATGATAGGGTTCTTAAGGATCAACTTCCGGTCTGACTACCACCACTTGAGGGTCCGTAAGTCTGATATTCTGAAGATATAATTCCAATTTCGCTATAGAAACTATGAGTTCCCGATGATGTATTTTGGTGTGGTGAATTCCACACTATTTTTATGGATTTTATGAATCATAAGTTCCTTTTATATGTTTACCATTTGTGGTTATGTTTTTTAATAACAAAATTATTTAATCATTATCATAGGATGAGAATGTGGAGAACTTATGGATAATCCTATACTTACTTTAGCAGTAATAACTTTTTGGAAGGAACTCAAAGTTCTAATTATGGATCCATGAGGGTCAATTTATGGGGAAAGTAATTTTTGAGAATGTATTATCTATGGAACCAGTGAATATTGATGTAGTTCATTAATGTGTGGAATCCAAGAGAGTGTGATAGATTAATAATTGTGTTTTTTCGCTGAGGTACTTTAAGAGGTCTGTGGAGAAATTCTCTGGGATTTCATCCCCTTTGATATAATTGATGTGGAAAGGGAATTAATTTACATAGTTCAGGTAGCGTTGGAGATCCTTGGAGTAGTTGAGGCTGAGGGTGATGTGTTAACTTATGTTGAGACTACTAGAGGAGGTAATGGAGAATGTAGTGTATTGAAGTACCTATGGATATGGGATTAGATATGTGTTATTGTAGAGATATACATTGATCACAAATGGGTAGAGGTACACGAGACCCTATGTGTAGAACTATATGACTCATGACCTAGAGTTGGAAGTGATAGTTTTAGCTATGAGTACGTGGAGGCACTATTTTCTAGGAGAGATCATTACTGTTTACTCAGATCATTAGAGTCTAAGGTATATATTCACATAGAGAGATATGAACATGAGAAAGAGGTGCTGAAAGTATTTACTATAGAAAAATGGTATTGATATAGTATATAATCCTAATATATGAAATTTGGTGGATGAATCCCTTTTCATTAAGACTCACTCTAACCTTGTTGTCGAGGAATTTGAGAAGTTGGCTTCTTTATAGAAGCACCTAAAAGAGGATATGGTTTCATCTTATCTTAATTCGATGGTGTTGAATCCACTTCTTCTACTGTATGTTTGTAAAATTTATTTAGGAGACATGTATTACGAGGTCATATGTTACTAGATATCCATAGAATATTCACCATATGGATTTTATAATGGAGGTAATCACATAATCCTTTTTCTTAGGATGGTTGGTGGTTCTAGTCACATTATGATAGGAGGTGATGAGGGATTTTAATGTCTCTCCTTTGGCTGTACATACCATTGTATGGAAGATGTAAAAATATATTTAGTGATAGTTTTTTTGGGATGAGATTTCGTGGAAATTACTAAGTTCATCTCTCGTTGTATCACATGTTATAAAGTGAAGGATAAGAAACATGTTCTGGTATATTTTTTATAGATTATTGAGATCCTGAAGTTGAAATGGGATGGAATATCCATGAATTTTATGATAAGCATTCTATAGAAAGTGATAGGAAAAAATTTAATTTGGTGATAGTTATTTGATATACCATGTTGGCGTAATTCCTTTCTATGAGGGAGAATATTTTTGTGGGGATTTTGGGGAATTTTCATGTGTTAGAGATCATTACACATCTTGGGGTTCCCTCGATGATTATATCAAACAGTTTTGTGTGGTTCACATTACAATTATGGAAATTCAAGAAAGATGATTTCAGGACCTAGTTGAGGATAAGTACAAATCTTCACCCCTAGATGGATGGGCTAAGAAGGAACATAATCCAGGTGTTGGAGGATATGATTAGGGATTTCACATTATACTTTAACTAGATCTCATTGGATCCCTTTCCTTTGATAGTTTTTCTTATAATAATAGATATTAATATACTATCAATATAAAAACTTTCAAGGCCATGTACAATAGAACCTTTACGTCATCCTAATTATAGATTGAGATTGATGTGAATTCTTTTATTAGGCCACATATATGGTTGGAGATGATAGAGATGGTATGGGTGATCAACAAGAATATGAGGATAAACTAGTACCAATACAAATCATTTGAAGATCAAAATCATAGGTTGTTGATGTTTTAACAAGGATAAAAACTTTTTCAAAGAGTCTCTCTATGATAAGGATTGTAGATATTCATCCTGGGTGGAAAGATACCCCTGATGTTTATCTGGATGTTCAAGATCCTCTAGAGGGTTGGCGAGGTTTCTCATCACATAGACTTACCCCCATAGTTTGACCAGGTATATGTCATCTTCCATTTTTATACCTGAGGAGATATGTTCATTAACCTTAGTTATATCCCACTAAGAGGATAACTATTATAATAAGACTTTTATGTTATTAGTTTCATGATATATCATATCATCTCCTCTATTCTGGTCCGGGGCCTAAAAATGTGCATCTTACCCAACATCTTGGGTTGGCCAGATCACATAATAAAATAAAAGAGAATGAAATTCATAAACCCACTATAAGGGGTTTAATTATAAATATAGACAGATTCATAGGAATTAGTACCCTTTATCATTTCAAGAAAGCATTAATGCCCTGCCCCAACCCCAAATATATGATGGATTAAATAAATTATCTAACTATTTTATAAAACTGAAGGATTTTAAAGGACATGGGTTATGAAGTTCAATATGTTCATACCCCTAAAGTAACCCCCTGAAATTATAATTTATTATTATCATAAAATAAGTCAATGTTCTCAATAGCTCTCTCCACATGAAAAAGTGTACTTAAATAAAACCATGACATATTTAGAAAAAAGTACATATTTAAGTATAAATATTAAAAAAATATCCATTAAATTAAAGAAAATGAATAGGGGTAACCCCTTTGATATATACATATATATATAATAAAATTTATTTTTAATATGAATGAAATTAAATAAAATTTCCTTATAATCATTTATTGTCCAGAAAATTAATTTTTGTAAAAATTTTCATTTTATAAGATATGAATTTCTATTTTATGAAAGACATTGCTAATATTGATAAATTATATATTATATTAAGAAGGAAAAAATATATTTTAGTTGGTAAACAATTTCAAATAATAACTATAACTATTAATTTTGGAAAATGATACCTTCCAAAAATATTATTTTTATTATATTTTATGATTTTATTTAGAAATTATATCTAAGAATGTTGAAATTTTAAAATAATAAAAATAATTTTTTTTTAATTTCTCATATCAAAGTTTACTTAGTATAAAATGTTGACATTTTTCTGAAATGGTTTATTTTTATTTTAAAAATATGGTTTTCACAAAACATGTAATTTTTATGATTTTACCATTATATAAGAATGACCTAGAAATTTATAATACCACATGAATAATTAAAAATTACCTTTTCGAATAAAATTATTCATTTTAAAATATCCATTGATGTTAGAAAACCAATTAAGAACATTTATATAACTAATTAAATTGTTAATTTAAAATAAAATACTTTGTAAAGACCCAAAAAATTCAAAGAAATTTTTTATTTCCTAATTTTCTTGGGAATTTTACAAGAACGCAGTTTCCGACGGAACCTAATTCCGAGGCCTGGTGTTCCCGGATTCTTTTTCCAAAGTTTAGCTCAGGTACATTCAGTGAAAAAACGAGTGGGTTTTTCTAACTTTTGAACCGGTGCTCAGAATCAAATTCTGATGTCACCGATGGAATCGCAGAGCCAGTATTTTTTTAGAAACATCTTTTCCGGAGTTGCGTTTGCTCGGGTATGGGTTGTAATTTTTGGGGTTAAGTTAAGAAATAAAATAAAAGTGGTAGAACCGATTTTTATTTTATTTTGCTTAACTTATGTTAAGTGGATGATGTGGGATCCACAATATCCTACCCACTTGGTAGGATATTTGTGAGGTGGGGCCCACACATGCCCTACCGTTTCTTTTCATCTTATGTAACGCACCCGCAACCCCTTTTTAATGAAGTAAACTCTTACGTTTAATCTGGATATTAAACGCCTAATTAATTGGGCGGTTTTAAACTCCTCAATTAATTGATCGTTTCTTTTCTTTTTGAATTTCCAAGAGTTGGTTAAGTGTTAATAAAATAAGACAACAATTATTTTATTTGTGTTTGAACTTGTTGCGTGGAGAGGATTTGGAGAAAAGCCTTCTTATTTGACGAAGAACGCGAAGAACGCGAAGAACGTGAAGAACGCGAAGAATGCACCGATCTCAGATGAAGAACACCAAATCCTCGGAGACCGACTACACGACGCCGTGTACCGCGACACCAATGACGCTTGTTCTGCGACGTACTTCTCCCCGATGAACCCTCGCTCAACGAACTCGACAAGGTAGGGAGTTATTTTAATTGTTGTTTGTGAATTCTTCTGTAGCCTTTGTTCATTTCTATTGGAGCCGCCAAATACTGCAATAATGGGAGGGGGTCGGACCGCACTAACACGGCCGACCCTCCTCTCCCCTTTGGTTGTTTGATGTTGTTTACGGCATGAACAAGGCAACGCTGTGCCAAAGCACTGCCTGGAAATATTAAAGAAAGGAGGAGAATCGGAGCCATCGCACCGCGCCATTGATGATGAACCAAAGACGCGGCACGGTCGCGCCACATCGGAGAACTGAAAAAGCGCCGCGCCTGGAGCGGGGCCGCGATGGAGCGGCGCGGCGCCGTCGCGCCGCGCAGGATGAACCAAGGCTGTGGCGGAGCGGGGAGACCGGCGGCCGGTTCTGGGCCGCCAGCGTCGGATCAGGGGGACTGGCCAGCACTGTTCCCACGGCGGCAGCAGCCGGCCGGACAGAGCAGGTCGGCCAGTCAGGGGAAAACCGGGGGTTCTTAACCCTCGGTCGTCCAGCAGGTGTGTCCCCCCACATGGGGGCCATAGGTTCTCAACGCGGGGGGCACCGTGCCCCCCTTCACTGCTCGGCCGTTACGACCACGCCGCCCGACCACTGGCCGTGCCCGCGCATCGGGCCGGGCCGCGCCCAAGAGGGCCGGACCTGGACCCGGGTCGGGTCAACCCTATTCGGGTCGACCCAGGGGGTACCAGGCCGGGTTGGACCGGGCACGAACACCATAATACCGGAATTTTTCGGTATGTCGCCCATAACCTGGACTACGGACCTCCGATCGACACCGTCAGTTGCGTAGTGATCCTTGGATCGAGACAGTCGTTTCAGTATATTTTACTCATGTTTTCGGAGTACTTTGGGTTCGGCCGGGTTGGTTCGTACATGAAACCAACCGGGCCCTCGGAGCGGAAACGCTTATAACTTGAGCTCTGGACATCCGATTGACATGTCACTGACTTTTTTGGATTCCTCTTAGTGAGATGGACCTTTTGGATTACTACGATCGAGGTTTTGACGCATTTGGAGTACGGTCGGGATGGTTTTGACTAAAAAACCAACCGGGCCCCTGGAATTAAAAAGCCATTAACTCTCAGATCGGGTGTCCGATTGACGTGCCATCTTTGACATAGAGTTCCTGTTAACGATACAGAACTTTTGGACACATAAACTCCAGAATATGTGTCAGCTGATGTATTAGCCCCTCAGCTCATGGAGCGGACCCTCCCGAACAAGCTTGCTGTGTGCGGAAACACTAGAGTTGGCTCCGACTGCGACGACGATGAAGACTGTATAGAAATACTCCGTGGATTCGACGACGACGACTACAACACTCAGCGATCCTACGTGGATCAGTGCTACCGATCCTGTGTGGGTCAGCGCTCAGCGGTCCTATATGGGCCAGCGCCTACAGATCCTGTGTGGGTCAGATCCTGTGTGGGTCATTGCGGGGGTCAGTTACCTATCGATCCTGTGTGGGTCAGATCCTGTGTGGGTCATTGCGGGGGTTGGTACCTATCTATCCTTTGTGGGTCCAATCGCTTAGATGAATCAGTGGCTATATCTGATCATCTCTATCATCATACGAAGAAGTATACCTGTGTGAGATGAATCTTCACTTGCTTTCCTATGTGGATTAAGTTATGCTTTCCTATGTGGATTGAGTTGTGATTTTTCCTGTATGGACTGGGTTGTACTTGAGCTCGGATGTTGGAGTCGATCGAGAATTGATGACTTAGTTATATGTATGGGCATATACCTAAGCAGTGTCGGATGTTCTTTCGTGATTGTATCTTTCCATTGTGGATTATCCATTGTGGATTCTGGGAGTCCTTCGGGGGTCTCGGGGTCCCTACTAAGTAGATTATAATCACCCATGCACGGGCTATGCCCGCACTACGTTGTGTTGGTTGCAGACGGTGGACATCACTGATTATGGTTAAGGATTGCAGAGCAGGTCAGTACCTGGAGGTGGACCACTGGGCGGGACGTACTCAGAGCGGACGGCTAGTCCCGAGGAGCTGTGGAGGATATCTGTACCCACCCTTCAGGTGGGAGTTCTAGTGGACTGCTCGAGGCTGAGGCTTTACTTTCAGTTGTTGTTTCCCTTTTCTATTAGTACTTTACTTTTAGTTTTGGTTTGTATTCCGGCCCACTTACTTTTCCGTACTTACTGTTGTACCCAGTTTTACTTAGTGTTTACTTATACTGCTTGATTGCTCTGTGGTGTTATTTACTTTACAAAGGAAATGCCTCCGCTTTTTAACTAGAATTATGCCTTGGTTCTAGTCGCCAGCCCCTGGCCTATGGAAGGCGGGCATGGGGTAGTCACGACACGGGCCCCGAGGACAGGTCGTGACAAATAGGTAGTAGAAGAGTTCGGTTCTACCGCAGAACCCAGGACTCTGATATTTTTCTATGTAAAGCAATATTGTTAAGAGTATTGAGTGTGGTTATCAGTCCAGGGAGTCGAGTGTTGGTGCGGCGGTCGACATATCTGTACACCAGGACCCTGACTTCTGATTTCTGACTTAAGGCACGAAAACATTGATTGCATGTGTGATTCATGTTTTCATTGTGATTACTTTGTGTCAGCTCACCAGGTATATTGTTTGACCATGGTGCACATGTTTCTTTACAGGATGGCCCCACGACGGCAACCAGCTAGGGTTCCAAGTGTTGTATGTAACAACATCCCACCGAGAGACAAGGCCTCGGTACATGGCCCTTTGACAGCATAGGCACCGGCGGTACCACTACCCGCTGAGCCACTGATGCTACCAGCCCTAGCCGCTGACGATGCACGTCGCCTTAGTGCACTGCACGAGTTTCAGCGTCAGCGACCGCCCAGGTTCTGCGGGGAGATGGACCCTCAGGCAGCCGAGGATTGGCTGGAGGCAGTTGTATGAGTTTTCAGGTTAGTGAGGACACCAGCAGACCTCATGGTGATCCTCACAGCGAGCCTCCTGCACGTGTAAGCAGGAAGACTATGGAGCTTGATGCTCCAGGTGCACGATGATGCATCTATTCTCTGGATGGATTTTGAGAGCCTCTTCTGCTCGGAGTTCGTCCCATCCACCCTCAGTGTGGTGCGCATCTAGGAGCTTCTTCAGCTACGGCAGGGCGGCTTGACGGTTGCCCAGTACTCGGTGAGATTTACAGATCTCTCGTGCTATTCGACAGACATGGTACGGGACCCATTCTTTCAGGCCTGGACCTTTGAGCAAGGATTGAGGCATGAGATCAGGGAATCACTGATCTCCCTCAGCATTCTGACACAGGCAGGGGTACTGGAGCGAGCCCTTCTCATTGAGAGCTTTTTTGGTGATCATACACTAGCAGCGAGACCTACCGCAGGGTGGAACGTAGAGGAGTCTTCTGCAGGTGGCAGTAGACAGATGTCACAGAGGTCCAAGTGGACCAGACCATCGGGCGGACGACCACATGATACTGGCTCGGAGGTGTGGGGCACATCCAGTAGAGCCAGTATTATGAGTGGAAGACATGCTATGCATGCGGAGGGTAGGGCCACTTGGCTCGTGACTGCCCGACCTGCCATGCAGAGGAGAAGCATACGATTGAGGAACCACCTAGGCAGAGGCAGAGGCTCGACCATGGCGGTCCGTAGGGAGCATGCGGACAAGGTCGAGGAGCTAGTTGAGTGGCAGGTGGTGGGCGACATTTTGAGGCTCTACCACCACCACCACCAGGAGGTCCACCCCGACCACATGGGAGATCCCAGCTTCAGGAAGCTGAAGCTTACGATCATGGAGCTCCGGAAGCGGGTGGATAAGTGCGAGACTAGCTCCAGGCATAGAGGCCCTTGTTCATAATGAATCTATATTCTTTTTTGTGTGTTGCCTTGTGTCCTTGTAGTTTGAGTTGAAGTAATAAAATACACTTTCATTGGTGACGTTTTCTTTCTTGTCTTTTGTATGTTAATACTAAGAGATACCGGTTAAAAACTGTTGACTTGACCCTCATGAGATTCTTACTTGAAGAGACCCTATGACGAGACACTGATGACGACAGTGTAACTCAACCCTTAGAGGCGAGAGTAACGTTTGGATCTCTTGGTAGCTGCGTCGAGGCCTTACGACGTCATCCATGGCATGAATTAACTAATCATGACGGGACTGACTGTATTAGGTAAGGAACGTGGTTCATCCAGGGGATGAGACTGGATTTACCTTTTTGGAAAAGGAGAAATCATTGCAGCTTGCAGAATGTTATGGTGGAAGGGGAAACCCTTCGTGTGGTCAGATAGATGTCAGCAGAGCTTCCATGAGCTGAGACAGAGTTTGACCATCACACCTTTCTTGATGATACAGGAGGAGGGGGTAGGGTACGTAGTTTACTACGATGCATCAGGGACCAGACTCTGATGTGTCCTGATGCAGGAGAGGGCCATTATTGCCTATGGATCACATTAGTTGAGGCAGAATGAGCAGAACTATGCTACCCATGACCTGGAAGTAGCAGTTGTGGTCCTTGTTCTGAAGATGTGGTGACACTATCTGACGGGCGAGTGCTTTTCAATCTATTCCTGAGGCAGAGTTCATTTCTCGATGCCTCACCTACTAGTAGGTGAAGGTAGAGCACCAGGTACCAGTAGGCTTGGTACAACCCTTGAAGGTCCCAGAGTGGAAGTGGGACGACATATCTATGGACTTCGTGACTGGACTTCCACGCACTCCTAGAGGTCACGACTCCATTTGGGTGATTGTCGACCGACTCACCAAGTCGGCTCAATTCATACCCATCATAGAGCAGGTCTCAGTGGAGAACTTGGGACGTCTCTACGTTCAGAAAATTTTCCGGCTTCATGGTGTGCCATCATCTATCATCTCAGATCGAGATGATTGCCTTACTTCCCAGCTTTGGAAGGGGTTGCAGGAGGCATTCAGGATGAAGCTACGTCTGAGCACTGCCTTTCACCCTCAGACGGATGGTCAGATGGAGATGACCATTCAGACACTCAAGGATATGCTATGTGCATGTGTACTTGACATTGGTCGAAGCTGGGAGGACCACCTACCCTTGGTGGATTTCGTGTACAACAACAGCTACCACCCCACCATCGGGATGGAACCATATGAGGCGTTGTATGGCCGAACTTGCGGATCACCTTTGTGTAGGACAGACACTGGGGAGTATGAACTTGTGGGACCGGAGATGGTTTAGGCCATGACAGAGAAGGTCCAGGTCACCCAGGAGTGGACGAGGACAGCTCAGAGCCGGCAGAAGTCTTATGCTGACAAGCGGAGGAGGCCACTGGAGTTCGAGGATGGCGACCACGTCTTCATGCGGGTTTCACCTCGACGTGGATTACAGAGATTTTGCCGAGGCAGAAATTTATCTCCGCGCTTCATCAGACCTTTCCAGGTCCTTAGTAGGATTGGCGAGGTGGCTTATCGCCTAGTTCTACCACCTCAGTTGCACCGGGTGCATGATGTCTTCAACGTATCCCAGCTGAGGAGATACGTGCATGACCCGAAACATATCATTGTCCATGGGGAGATGGACATTGATGATGGGAAGACTTTTGCAGAGGTCCCGGTGGAGATCGAGGATCGACAGGAGCGGGTACTACGTGGATGGTCAATTCCTCTAGTGCGAATCATATGGCAGCACGAGAACCTCCAGGAGAGCACTTGGGAGCGAGAGGCTCAGATGCATGCTCAGTACCCACATTTGTTTCCCTAGTTTTTGATGTATCTTTACAGAGACATAAATCCTTGAGGTGGGGGTGATGTTAATATCCGAAAAAATTCAAGGAATTTTTTTTCATAATTCTCATGGGAATTTTACAAGAATGCAGTTTCTGACGGCACCTAATTCTGAGGCCTGGTGTGCCCGGAATCTTTTTCCAAAGTTTAGATCGGGTACGTTCAATGAACGAACGAGCTGGTTTTTCTAACTTTTGAACCGGTGCTCGGAATCAAATTCTGAGGGCACCGATGGAATTGCAGCTCTGGTATTTGCTTAGAAACATGTTTTCCGGAGTTGCGTTTGCTTGGGTGTGGTTTTTAATTTTTGCGGTTAAGTTAAGAAATAAAATAAAAGTGGTACAAACGTTTTTTATTTTATTTTTCTTAACTTATGTTAAGTGGATGATGTGGGACCCACAATATCCTACCCACTTGGTAGGATATTTGTGAGGTGGGTCCCACACAAGCCCCACCATTTCTTTTCTTCTTAAGTAACACACCCGCACCCCCTTTTTAATGAAGTCAACTCTTACGTTTAATCTAGATATTAAACGCCTCATTAATTGGGTGGTTTTAAACTCCTCAGTTAATTGATCGTTTCTTTTCTTTTTGAATTTCCAAGAGTTGGTTTGAGTGTTAATAAAATAATACAACCCTTATTTTTTTTGGGTTGGAACTTGTTGCGTGGAGAGGATTCGGAGAAAAGCCTTCTTCTTCTATGAAGAATGCGAAGAACGCGATGAACGCACCGATCTCCGATGAAGAACACCAAATCCTCGGAGACCGACTACGCGAAGCCGTGTTCCTTGATGCCAATGACGCTTCTTCCATGACGTACTTCTCCGTGATGAACCCTCGCTCAACGAATTCGACGAGGTAGTGAGTTATTTTAATTGTTGTTCGTGAATTCTTATTTTACCTTTCATCATTTCTATTGGAGCCTCCTAATACCACAATAATGGGAGGGGGTCGGACCACATGAACACGGCCGACCCACCTCTCCCCTTTGGTTTTTTGATGTTGTTTGTGGCATGAACAAGGCAACGCGGTGCCGAAGCACCACGCAGAAATATTAAAGAAAGGAGGAGAAGTGGTGCCGTCACGCCGCGCCGTTGATGACGATCTAAAGACGCGGCACAGTCGCGCCACACCGGAGAACTATAAAAGCGCCGCAACCAGAGTGGGGCCGCGGCAGAGGGGCACGACGTCGTCGCGCCGTGCCGGACGGACCAAGGCCGCGACTGAGTCCGCGACGGAGCGGGGATACCGGCGGTCGGTTTCAGGCCACTGGCGTCGGGGCAGGGGGACCGGCCAGGGCCGGTCCCGGGGCGACAGCGGCCAGCCGGCCATAGCGGGCCGGTCGGTCAGGGGAAAACCGGGGGTTCGTAACCCCCAGTCGACCAGCAGGTGCGGCCCCCCACATGGGGGCAGCAGGTTTTCAATGCGGGGGGTAGCGCACCCCCCTTCACTGCTAGGCCGTTAAGGCCGAGCCGACTGGCCACGGGCCACGCCAGCGCGCAGGGCCGAGCCGCGCCCAAGCGGGCCGGACCCGGACCCGGTTCGGACCGGGCCCGAACCCGATAATACCGGACTTTTTCGGTCTATTGCCCAAAACATGCGCTACAGACCTCCGATCGACACACCGTTAGTTGCGTAGAGATCCTTGGATCGAGACGGTCGTTTCAGTATATTTTACACAAGGTTTTGGAGTACTTTGGGTTCGTCCGGGTTGGTTCATACACGAAACCAACCAGGCCCTCGGAGCGGAAACACTTATAACTTGAGCTCTAGACGTCCGATTGATGGGTCGTCGACTTTGGTGGATTCCTATTAGTGAGACAGACCTTTTGGATTACTATTCTCAAGGTTTGGATGCAGTTGGATTATGGTCAGGTTCATTTTGACTTAAAAACCAACCAGGCCCCTGGAATTAAAAAGCCAATAACTCTCAGACCGGGCGTCCGATTGACGCGCCATCTGTGACGTTGAGTTCCTGTTGACGATACGGAACTTTTGAATACATAAACTCTAGACTATGTGTCAGTTGATGTATCAGCCCCTCGGCTCGTGGAGCGGACCCTTCCGAACGAGCTTGCTGTGTGCAGGAACCCTAGAGCTAGATGCAACTGCTACGACGGTGAAGACTGTACAGAAATCCTCTATGGATTCGACGTCGACGACTACAACACTCAGCGATCCTACGTGGATCTGTGCTACCGATCCTATGTGGGTCAGCACTCTGTGGTCCTGTGTGGGCCAACGCCTACAAATCATGTGTGGGTCATTACGGGGGTTAGTTACCTATCGATCATGTGTGGGTCAGATCCTATGTGGGTCATTGCGGGGGTTAGTATCTATCGATCATGTGTGGGTCCGACGGCTTAGATGAATCAGTGGCTATAACTAATCATCTCTATCGTTATACGAAGAAGTATACTTGTGTGAGCTGAATCTTGACTTGATTTCCTATGTGGATTACGTTATGCTTTCCTGTGTGGATTGAGTTGTGATTTTTCCTGTGTGGACTGGGTTGTACTTGAGCTCGGATGTTGGAGCCCATCGAGAATTGATGACTTAGGTATATGTATGGGCATATACCTAAGAAGTGTCGGATGTTACTTCGTGATTGTATATTTCCTTTGTGGATTATCTTTTGTGGATTCTGGGAGACCTTCGGGGGTCTCGGGGTCCCTACTGAGTAGCTTATACTCACCCCTGCACAGGCTATGCCCGCACTATGTTGTGTTGGTTGCAGACGAAGGACATCACTGATCGTGGTTGAGGCTGGCGGAGGAGGTCGGTACCTGGAGGTGGACAACTGGGTGGGACGTACTCGGAGAGGACGGTTGGACCCGAGGAGCTGTGGAGGCTATATGTACCCACCCTTTATGTGGGAGTTCCAGTGGACGGCTCGAGGCTGCGGCTTTATTTTGAGTTGCTGTTTTCCCTTTCCAGTTGTACTTTACTTTCAGTTTGGGTTTCTATTCTAGCCCACTTACTTTTCCGTACTTACTGTTTTACCCAGTTTTACTTAGTGTTTACTTCTACTGTTTGCCTTCTCTTTGGTGTTGTTTACTTTACAAAGGTAATGTCTTCCCTTTTTATCGGGAATTACGCCTTGGTGCTAGTCGCCAGCCCCTGGCCTATGGAGGGCGGGCTTGGGGTAGTCACAGCACGGGCCCTGAGGACGGGTCGTGACATACTTTTTCTTATATTTTCTTTCAATCAAGTATTTTTTCAATATATATTAGTGTTTGGATTTCCTTAGAAGCCTCATATGATTTATTTGTTTTATAATAATTTAATTAATGTAATAAGAATCAGTATCCAAGATAATTTTTCCTTATATATAATTTGAATGTTGAAAATTGTTATTTCTAATGAAAATAAGTTTACTTATTCAAGTTTTTATATTGTAAAATTAAATTTTCATATGTACATAAATTTTATTTGAAAATATGTTTTCCAAAATTTAATTCATGAGGTTTAAATTAGGTAATAAGATTAGTTTAACTTTAATTCCTTAAAAATAATTATTATGGTTAAAAATTAGTTTCCATGAAAAAATTAAAAATGGTAGGAATGTATTTTACTAAGGGGGAATGGATAAAACATATTAGAAACATATTTATAAGAGGATTTTTGAGTTGTGTCTTGACCAAAACTCATAAACTTTACACAATAATTTACTAAGGAATAATGTAATAAACATGTTTAAATTTTTTTTTTTGAGGAGTGGATCCACCAAATTTCATCCTCTTTCCTCAATTTCCCTTTTTTGATGACATTTACCCATTAATAGAGAAATTAAATTATTGAAATTCAATGTGTATATTGAAAAATACTATTCTCTTAACTTATAAAAGGGTAACACATTCACCACTAAAATAATCACATATATTTCAAATTTATCTTTGAAAATATGAAATTTACTATCAAAAGAACCTCCTTTGACAAACATAATTTCCTAGAAACTCATTGTCATCCTAAGAACTTCAAATTAAAGACTATTTCATGGAAAACTCAAGTCCCTATTTCATTTATTATAAAAAATACAATTATCTTATTAATTATATTATTTCAATTTTTTTATAGACACATTAATATAATTATATTATTATTATTTATTAAATTTAATTTTTCTATATTAGGGTAATTTTCATGATTTATTCAAATACCCATTTCATTAAGAAATACAAAACCATTTTTCATACATTGTGTAGACTACCACCTCCACATCATAACATGTTTCATTTTCCATCACCTCCTTACAAGTTTGGATATAAATATGGTATTAAATAATAAATATTATTTAAATGATATCATTATGTTTAATTTATGAAAAATATAATAACCGATTAATGATATGAACAAGATTCAATGATAATTAATTTAAATGATTAAAATAATTATGCTAAGAGGATGATCATTTATACAAAATTTTATATGTTTTCACATAAATTAACCTTTACTAAAATCCATTAAAATTATCATATATCACTCTAATAAACACTAAATAATATCATTATGCTTCTATTATAATTATATTACCACGAAACCATATCATAATGATTCATTAAATCAGGTTGTGTTATTGTTTGGGTCAGTTTAACCACCTAATTGAATGAAGCAATGAATTTATATTATAAATTACTATTGGAACATAATTACTGGTATAATATGATATTCACATGTAAATAAATATAATTTTTTGTTTTTGAGATGTTATATAAATATTTAATTTATTAAATAAGAAAACACCCTTTGATTATCATGAATCACCAAAACATGCTTATTATCCATTTCATCATAAAGGAAAAAAAATAAGAAACTCCTGAATGAAATTTTAAAAACCATAATATAATTGTAAATAATATTTGATATTAAATTTAATGACCTAGTAATTATAAACTTTAAATTTAAAATAAACATGGGAACCACTATTATAAAACTATATTGAATTATGAAAACTCCAAAAAACTAATGTAGAAAAATAAGAAGAATTAATGTATAGAATGATTATTTATGAATATTATAAATTAAAATGGACATGAGTAAGGTTATAAATAAATTTATTAAGATAACTATGCTTTCAATCAAATATTTTAATACTTTTTCATGGAATTCAATATGAGAATTAAGGATTTCATATCAAATTCCTCTCTTTGAGACATGCTTGGTATTATAGAATCTAATTCTATTTATGTGGTTTATATACTGACCATTTTAGATCTAATATAATATAATATATTATATTAATCGATTTTGATGTTTAATTTCATTAAAAATATTTTTAGGGGTTTTTATTAAAGTGTTACTCAAGCCGTAATATTTTTATTGATCACAATTAAGATTCATTGCGACATGTTATATGTTAAGAACCATGTTTCCTTTGTATGTTGTATTATCTTTCCATGGATATGGTTTTATCATACTATTATTATTTCTTGGGTATAAAATCTAAATCATATTCAATTATTCATGTGGCTATTTATACCATTGTTTCCCCAATAGTAAATATTTTTGGTAACTCAAATACACTTCATTGAGTTATAATGTTTTATCATGAACAATGGTATTATATTCCTTGGTTCTTCCCCCAAAATATTTTATTAAATGGTGTTTAATAATCTTTTTTTTAAATTAATTTACAATTCAAATAAATGTTTAATACAATTTTTTAAAAAGTGTGGTTTTCAATAAATTTGATTTAAATTATTAAAAACGTCCATGTCATAATCAAATGTTTCAAATCCACCGTTACTATAGAAAAATTTATTTTATTTTTCATGTATCCAATTTTGGTGATTATTTGAAAAGTGATAGTTTTGAATTATTTTTTTACTGGAAATTTTGAAAAAAATTGTTTGTGACTTCTACCTTTCAATTTAACATTAATGATTAAAATATTTTCTAAAATCTATTTTATGTTTTCACTTCCACTTCCCTTTTCAATTTCAAATTTATATACCCTAATGGAGTTTACATTTCAATATTTATACTCTAATATATATATATATATATATCTATGGGGGGGGGGGTGGGGAATTAACTCACAATATCAAAAATCCAATTTCTGACCCCTTTTTGTGTGTTATCATTCAAAGTTTTTTATGGATTTTTTATCTATATAAAAATAGTTCTATGTTTCCTATGTTACATTGGATATATTGTCTTTTGAAACCAAGCAATCTATTAATATGGATGTCATATGATAATCTTATTACAATGTTGAATTTTATGTACACCCATTTCACTATATGGTGTGATCAATACATTTTACATAACATATTTTTGATGATGTTCACCTAAAAATTATTTTATTCTATTTACATGAGGAAATTTCTTGGTGTTGTGAATTTTATTTTTCCAATATGGAAAATAATTTTCATGTTTACTATATATTTTTTACCATCCCTATTCTTTTCTCGGTATGGGTTATGATTAAGATATCCCTTTAATTGACATGGGTAAGATTATCAACATTCAAAATGATTATTTAATACCAACATAGGCTAATAATTCTTTGATATTCCATATTTTTTATTATTTGGATAAACATTCATTTATTCAAAAGTTTATTATTGAATGGTATGAATGTATTGTTGAATCTTATGGTTAATGAATTGGAATTAAAAAACTGATGAGTGGGGAATTTATTTAAATAAACCATCCTTTCATCGATAAGTATCATGGGAAAATATATGTATGGATATTTAGGCATTTTGTGTATAATTTGTTAATTCACAAGAATTATTTACTGTAGTCTTGATGAAAAGTAATGTGTCTTGAAAAAATGCCTTTATAGTATGCTTTCTCTGTCTGTCATTATGATTTTAGTTACTATAAGATCTGTACAATTGATATAAATGTTTTTTTGGTTGTCATTGATATAGAATTATTTTAATTTCAAGTTGATTATGGATGTATGTTGTTTACCTATTCTTGCAATAATAATTGTTATAAGTTTATTCCATTACTTCTTCAGTTATATATTTCAGTTGCAAAGAATTTGATCTCACCCGTTTTATGTTTCCATTTCCTCAGGTTATGAATAAACATAGTGTAGAGACCATGGATTTTTATATATAGGTATTATATCTTAATACATGAATATTGAATAAATATCACAAACACATTAATAAAGAAAATAAATGTTTATTTTATTTGGATTTTAGACACATAAAATTCTTATTTATCAAAATATCATGACCATATACCATAAATATCTTCTCACAAAGTGAAATTTAAAGAAATAACCTATATAACCTTTCTTCATAACATGGAGAAATGAAACATAAGAAAGGCTAATCTTAGATGCTCAGTAAGGGTTAACATGGGTGATATCCACAAGAACACGAGAATAAGGGTGTGACAAAAATAGAATGAAATTTATAAAACCATACCCTACATACCCTAGATAATAAAATTAAGTCATGGCATAAATCATGACAGTTCATAAGACATAAAACATAAAAGTAAACAAAGAATATGATCCATGACTATATACAATTTACATAAAGTAAATATTTTGATAATACAAAAAAAACATAGAAAATATGATTTCAGGTCTACTCACCATGAAATTTATGACATGTTAGAGTTTGGATAACTACCCGTGTACCAGCTTCAGTTTAGGATATCCTCTTGAGGTTGTAGAAAATTATTCACTACCCAATGTATTGAAAGGATATATTGGTCCCAATTATGAAATAATCCATACATTTGTGTCCCACATGGTCACAAAACATTTATCATATCATAACCCATAAAAATAAATGGGTCTTATAATCATTTTTTCATAGAATAACCCATATAAAGGAAATGTGTTTTAGAATCATCTAATTAATTCATTATAGAAAAACCTATAGAAAATGAATGATTTTAATAAAATCTATTAATCATTTTCACAAACCATCTAAAAAAAGAATAAGTATAGTAAAATTGGATCATATCCCTAGTAAAACATAAGAAACAACAAAAGATGTTATATTCGGAGAATAGAAATGTCATAAAAGAGATCATTAAAACATCATTGAGGAAAATATCCTTTCCATTTTGTAATTTGTTTTTAAAATATCATAATTCACCAAATATTAATCAATTTTTGTTAAAAATACCCATGGAAATATTTAAAGGATGTTTTATGTCATTGAGATGTCATTAAATTATAAATTACCTTTCATTCCATACATGTTAAAAGAATGATTCGTTTCATATATTCAGTTAAAAGTCAAAAGAGACTTGTTTAAAAAATGATAAAAAGTTTCCGTTAAAAAAATTTAAAAATTAAAAAACTATTAAAAATTTCATCATATAATCATCATATAATATTAATAACTTTCTTGAATGTTTTTTAAAACTATGGGCGTGGAATAAAAAGGGTTTTTCATAGGATAGAAATAAATTCTATTATTTCTTTAAAATATTGATTTATAAAATAAATTACAAAAAGAGTGGAAAATGGAAGAAAAAAATAAGAGAAATTACCATAGGAGAAGAAAATTCCATATTTTATTAATAGATAGATCTTAATATTTAATTATTGAAATAATAATTATAAATAATCCTGATAAACAATGAGATTGTGACATCCAACCATTATTACATTGGTAAATTTTGAATCGTGAGCCCTATAAAAGAGAGTAACTTATATGGATATTTATATCTCTTAATTTTTATGATAATAATCCTAAAATTAATTCATCTATTGTATTTATACACTATATAAAACAAATAAGTTGTTAATATTGTATTTGTCCTATAGAAATAAATGTGAGATGCAAAATTCTATTATAACTTTGGTATATTTTAAATCATGATAACCATGAAGGAAAAAACAGTACATGTATATGTAAATACCAATAAATTTCATAATAATCATCAACAAATACATTCTTGGGAAACATATGTAAACAACATAAAATAAATAAGTATTGAACATTGTATGTGTCTCATAGAAATAAAAGTGAGACAAAAATACCTTACCATTAGTCTCAAATTCCTTTATATGCATTAAAAACTCATATATAATAAATATTGGTTTATAATAAATCTATTATTGATCCGTAATAATATTTAATATATCATATATGATTAACTTATTGCCTTTTATCACAATTTTATTAATAATTCTGTGTTAAAATCACTGTTTTGGGTGATAAATTCTTTGTATTTCATGTATGTTTGGGTTTGGTATTTTTCATTTTACATTGATCATGGTTACATCATCTAGGTTATTTTAAAAATGATATAAGTATCATATACATTCATTTTATACTTATTTATATTCATCCATAAAATATAGAGATAAAAAATTAATTATATCATTCATAGAGATTGTAAGCTATACGTTTGCATGATCATTATTTCCATTTTCTCAATGGATGGATGGAATTTCTAGTAAATAATATTTTACCACTAAAGGCTAATTTTATTTCCATATATATATCATATATTTTTTTGAAATATATCCATATTTATATCAATGTGAAAATAAAATGAAAAACCTATCACATCACTTTGTAGAGGTGGTAGTCCACACATACGCACAAGCGATGTTCTCATTTTCCAATTGACTAGAATGTAAGAATGTTGATGTTTTATTACAATTATAGGAGTATAAATATGTCATATATATCAAATATAAATATAAAAACCAACAATCTGTCATGTCATGAGATTCGCTAATGGAAACAAAATTACATTGGTTTGCGAGACAATTGTCCATGATACACATGATCGACGATTTCATTTCCCATTTGATCGAAGAGGTCATGGATTTATGATATGACATTAATATTATAAAATCTATGTATGTGTTATATATTTATGTTATCATATAATTATATTTTAATATGATATGACATAGTTGGGAGAATAAATAAATAAAAATGCTCGATTAACAATGAAACCTCTTCATCAAATAAGCTCTATAGTTTAGAACCAAAATACTTCTTAGTAGGGTTTAATAATAAAAACACGGAATATAATATATTTAAATGGAATTAGAGAAATTTATTTCTGTAGTTATTGGCCGATTGAAAGGGTTTTGAATGTGTGGAGAGGGGAGGAGAGGGGATGCCTTATAAGTGGGGGAGAGGACACACATGGATTTTTTTGAAATGAGAAAAGGGTACCCATGTTTTAAAAATTATTTAAGGATAAAAATGGATATTTCAAAAACCTTAGAAGACATAAAGTTTAAATATGTCCCTAAAATTGTATTTTTACAAGATTTTAGACCATTTAAACCATTATCGTTTTTAACCCTAGGTAAACCCAATTTATCCTTAGCGGTGGTAATTAATTTTTACTATTTTTTTAAAAAAAATTCTAAAAATTAATCTCATATAATTATTTAGTATTAAATATTATAATTATAAATATTTAATGCGTTATTATAAATTTAATTCAAAAAAGAGAAAAATATTATTTTAAAATAAATTTTATAGACGCAATGAAAAAGCTGTTTTCCAAAGAGAATTTTTTCATAACTATAGAAAGTTTTAATATAAAAACTCACCATAAATTTCTTTCTAAATATCTAAAATCGTTAAAAATATCATAATTTATAATTTTTTAAATCATTTTTATAAAAAATGTTACTTTGTAAATTCTCTAAAAAGTTATTTTTTAATAAAAATCCATATTTTTCACTATTCGCCAAAAAATTAATCTTTTTAGAAAATTATATGTTATTCAACCAATTATAATTTTAACATTTTTATTAAAAAAATGAAGTTAATTTTTTCCAATTTTATTTATAATATTTTCAAAAATTAATTTTATTAATTTTTCACAAAAATAGAGAAACATCATTTTTTGAGGAAAAAGTATTTTTAAAGAATGTAAAGAATTTAGTAAAAATAAATTACATATATATAAATATATTTTATTTATCTGAAAAATATATACTAATTTTTTTTAATTCCTATACATATTTTCATAACTAACAACTAGGTTACAATGTTCATGTTTAAATGATAATATTAATAGTATATCACGATTCGTTAAAAATTAGTGTTGCTTGTAACAAAGATATTGAGGAATTTAAATGTAATTGAAAAAAATATTTAACAAAATATCTTGGTGATACATTATGACACCATTAAAATTAATTTCACCTTTGATATATTTCACTCTAATATAAACAAATGAGGATACTTCTGTCTCATCACATCCTCAGGTTACCTTATAACTTCTTCAAATTGATGATTTCACTACAAACCATTTAACAGGTGAGTGGTCTTATTCTCTAGAATATCCGTATTTTTTTCATTATGGAAAATATTATGATACAAGGATATGATATCTGAGTCTTTTAAATGATAAGGATTAAGTATGTACGTCTTTAGGAGAGATACATGGAACACATCATTGAATTGAGAGAGGTTCAGTGGAAGCACCAAGAGATAAGAAAATATCATGATCAATCAATAATATCAAAAGAGGCAATATAAATAGGGGTACAATTTCATTTCATCAGAAATATCATAGCCTTCTTCAATGAAGAAACATGAAGAAAAACAATCTCCACAACATCAAACATCAAATCAATCAAATGATTGTTACCTTATGTTTTTTATCGACTCTAAGATTCCTTGATGCTATGTTGAATGAGTCTAAAATTTCCTTCCATTTCCTCTTATAAATCAAGAACTAATATATTTTACTCTCCAACTTCATCACAGAATTTTGGAAGTCTAAAATTCTTTCTATAGAGGCTTCATAAAGAGCCATCTGAATTCTTGAGTGGAAGATATTTTTATTGGAAAATTCAATTAGAGGATGGTTTTAATCTCAAACACATTTTAAATCCAAAGAACATGACATAAGCATTTTTTATAGGGTTTGAATTGTAATATTGGACTAAAAATCTATATGTGGATGATTCACAATGTTGATACTTAACACTATATTGAAATCCTATTGAGGATTTGACCAGAACCACAATGTAAACCATAGATCCCTATGAGACACAATAAAATGTGGTACTCTATGAAACCGTACTAATTACTTAAAATGTATCTTAAAAATATGATCCATAGAGAAAAATTATCTAATATAAATAATGTGTGTATAATTTTAAAGGCAATTGACTACAACCCATATATTATTATGAACTTTAGATGTTTTTGGGAGTCTGATGACAAAATACATATTGATGTTTTCCCATTTCAATTACGGTACTAGTAATGGTTGTAACATCCCCCCTATACATTTTTCTGTCAAGATTAACATTATTACATACCGATAACTAAGACACATATTCTACAATATATATGTTAATGTTGTCCCACAAGAAATACACTTTCATATCTCTATAGATCTTCTTACTTTTAGGATGAAAAGTGAATGAATAAATATGAGTCTTCTCTAAGAGATACTTCAAATTTGGTATATAAGGAACACATACCGGGCTCCTAATCCTTATCATTCTGTCATAATAAATGTTAGACATAATAATATCATAGAAATTCTTCTACAACTATGCATAATCCATTTGTGTGTCTTTAATCATTACTTGGATAAATGGTTGAAAATTCATTTGAGAGATATAATAGTTATCCCATTTTTTAAAGATATTTATATCCATCCTTTTTAAATCAATAAATATTGGATCAGTTTTTATTATTATCATGTATAATATAGCCCAATCATTTCATCTCAAAGAATCATCCTCCATGTTCAGTTTCCCAAGTTAGTAATTTATAATGTAGCTATAATCATCAATCATATCCTACCATCTTCTAGGGAACCTATTGAACTCTTTTTATTTTAATATATACTTTTAAAATATTTTGATTAATATATATATTAGACCATTTATCTATAAAATAATTTCTCCATATCATATAACAAAAATTTCCACAACTTAGTATAAATCATAAGTTGGGTGATTTTTCTATTGAACATTCAACTATTGTGAGTTATAAGCTATAACCATATCATTCTTCATGAAAATTCATCCCAAAACATTCTTATATTAATCAATATTAATTATAAACCCTTATCTACCATAGGGTAATTTAAGAATAGTAGTGATGAGTAGCCGTTTATTTAGTTCCTTGAAATGATCCACAAATTTTTCTATCTAGAATAACTTTGTTTCTTTCTAATTTAATTTAGTCATTGGATTGGTTATTCATGAGAAATTATCAAAAAAAAAAGCAATAATAACCAGCCAATCAAACCAATATTTGGATATTATTTATCGTGGTCGGTCTGGTCCAATGCCCAATAACCTCTATCATTGATGGATCTACTAATATACTCTCACTTGAGATTATATTACAAAAAATGAAACCATTTTAGACAAAATTCACAATTTGAAATTTTACATCTCGTTTCTCCTTATGTTATTCAGTACAATCCTAAAATAATATTCATCCTCTTCCTTAATTTTCTAATATATAAAAAAATCCTCTATAAAGACTACCAATAACTGATCAAGGTCATCTCTAAAGTCTCTATTCATTAAATCCACAAAGATAGTAGGAGAATTGGTAAGACCAAATGGAATAACTATATATTGATAGTCCCCTCACCTTTTATGGAATGATGTCTTAGTTCTATCCTTCTTCTTAACCCTCAATTTATGTAATCTAAAATGATGTTCAATCCTAGAAAAGTATTTAGATCCACCCATATGGTCAAACAAATCATCAATATAGGGTAGTTGATACTTTTTTTATTGTGATCTTGTTCAGTTGTGGATAATCAATAAAAATTTTCCTCGATCCATCTTTTTTTTATGAAAAAATGATTGTGAACCCGAAGGTGACCCACATGGATGAATAAATCCATTTTCATGATACTAATATAGTTTCTTCTTCAATTCTTATAACTCAAAAGTGTTATTCAATATAGATTCATTGAAATAGGTGCAACACCAGATATGAGTTATATTGAGAGTGTAAGACTGTGAACTCTATTATAAATACATCAACAAAATACTCAAATACTGGCATATCATTGATGTTGAGTTTCTACCCAAACATCTAATATAAAAACTCTTTTGTAATAGGAATCAAGACACATAAAATCGATGTTATTTCCATCAAAATTTTATATCAATCATTTTAATCATTAACGATAATAGGTTGGTTTTGAATATCACATAGGACTTACATTCCTTGTTAATTGATTTGTAATTTATGTATATAATGCAAATACATTACAAATATAACATGAAATTCTTCTAGGGGAGAATATATAGGTTTCCAGAAATTAAATTACCTCAAACCTCAATATGAGAATAAAAATAGACTTAAGAATCAATCATCATTCCGCGATGAGTTTTCACTACTAAAATAGAATTTTATAATTGGGGATTGTAATTAATATTAAAATAGTATTATTGTGACAAATGCGAGTTCGTATAACTAATATCAAACAATATACTACAATATTTGAAAATACTTATAACCACACCAATAACTCAGTTTAACTTCATTGCATTATTGAAACCAAAATAGTTATCATGATTTTAAAGAATTTTTTATTTGGGTGATTAATCATTCATAGGATATATAAATCATGACACATTATTTGTAACCTAGGCCATTCATAGTCATTATATATTCTAATTATTCATGATGGTTGATATAGATTTTTTGAATTTCCAAAACATATCCCCCAGGAGTGTCAAACAATTTGTGATGTAAGGCCCATTTTTTAGCACTAGATTATGACTTAGTCATTCATAATTCTCTATTTATAGAGTTATTCCATCTAGTTATAACTATTTCAGAGCCACATCTACTTGTAGTATCCTGATAGATATTTAATTGCTCGAATTCCAACCAATATATCCTTCACTAAAATTCCTGGACATTTTCATATTCTTTAAGTTATCCTTATACTTATCCATAGACATATACTTATACATATTCCTAGGGATATTAGATACTTTTCATTATATTTTCAAAGGGTACCTAATACTTTCCTCATATACTAACTATAGAGACCCAATAGTTTCATACATAGATATTACATCTTAAAAGATGGATATATAATGTATTTCACAAATGCACACCCAATGACTATAAAGGTTTAGTTTATTTGGTGAATAGATATAAAATATTTTTTATTTCAAGAATTTTCATCAATATATCCCATAAATATCTCTGAAAAAGTGCACTTCATAGACATACCCTAATTAAACTCATTTTTATAACCTTGGGAAAGGAAACATAAGAAAGGGTGAGATGACATGCTTAGTAAGGGTAAACATGGGGGATATCAACATAACATGAGTATATGTGTATAATAACATGATAATTAAATTTAATAACTATTCCCTATTTATCAAATATTAGAAACATGAGTCATGACATACATCTGGGTAGTTCATAAGACATGAATCATAAATAAATCAAAGAACATGATCCATGAGAACATAACATTTCCATACGATAAAGATTTTTAGCATACACATAATAATAAAAAATATCATATGAAGGATACCCACCAAGATATTCATAACATGTTAAGAATTATATGACCACCCATTCACCGACTTCAGTCTGAGGATTACATCCAGTGTACCAACTTTGGGGCTTGGTATAACATACCGTGTACCCATTATTCTCACAAAACATTAATCATTACCCAGTTAATTGACGGTATATATAGGTCCCACACATCACATAATACATAAAATTGTGTTACATAATACCATAACACATTTATTATATCATAACCAATAGAAATGAAATTTGATTCAAAAATATTTCATCATATGATAACCCATAAAAATAAAATGGTTTTCATAATCATCTCAACAATTAATTATATAATACCCCATAAAAAATAAAAGGTTTCATAAAAATATCATTATCATAATCATAAAAAATTTAAAGAAAAAATAAGTATGTTGAAATTGGGTCACATACCCATAAAAATAAAAACAACACAAAATCGTTTTGTAACTGATGAAGAGAAATTTCATAATAATATTATTGAAACATTCCTATGGAAAATATCCATTCCATTTTGAAAACTCTTATATAAAATATAAATATAATCAAAATAGCATGGAAAAAATTTAATTTGAAAATAAACTTAGAATATTGTAAATGATTGTTTAAATATTTGAGGGACCATGATGTTGGAAAGTACTATTCAGGAAATATATGTTAAAAAATATTACTTCTACATTTTTAGTAAAAATTCAAAACAGCATTGTTTGGAAAATGACAAGAATAAAAATTTAATTTTTTTAGTAAAAATTAAAACAGGCATAAAAATGTTTTTATAAAATTATTTTAGAATATTAAAAAATTTATTTAAAACGTTTTTAGAAAATTAGGTCATGGAAGATAATGGGTTTTTGACTATCGAGGGAAATAAATTCTATTTTTACTTTAAAAAATATTTTAGAATATTGATTACATAAAGAGACTAAAATGAGTGTAAAAATGTAATTTTCACAAATAAAGAGATTATAAAAAAATTTCAAAAAATTATTCTGATATAGATCTTAATATTTCATCATCTAAAGCATAATAATAAAAAATCATAATAAATAATAACATTGTTAATTCAAACTATTTACACTTTGGTAACTTTTGAATCGTAAGTCCCATAAAAGGGAGAACTATATATGGATATGTATATCCTAAAATTTTTATGATAATAATCATAAAATATATTCTTGGGAAGTATATATACATCACATAAAATAAATTATTTCTTTATATGTCATGTGTACCCTGGAAATAAAAGTGATAAAAAAATTCTTTATTACTTTGGTAACATTTTGATCATGATCTTAATAAAAGAAATAAAAGTATATATATAAATATATATGTAAATATGCATAAATTTTTTAAAAATAATGATAAAATAAATTAATGGGTAGTATATATACACCAGATAAAATAAATAATTGTTGAATAAGGATTGTGTTTGATGGAAATTAAAGTGAGACCAAAATCAGATACCTTAAGTCTCAACATCCTTCATACATGTTCAAACCTCCTATATAATAAATATAGGTTTATTATATATATATATATATATATATATATATATATATTATAGAACCATTATCATATATTTCATCCCATATATTATTTACTTATAACCTTTTATTACACCTTTACTAAAAATTCTTTATTAAAATAATTGTTTCAAGTGATAACCACTTTATCTTTCATGTATGTTGTGGTTTTGTATTTTCAATATTTTTTTACATTGATCATGGTTAAATAATATAAATAAGGTTAAAAATGATATAAATATCATATCAATTCGTTATATATTTATTTATATTCATCCATAATTGATAGATGTGTAAAACGAATTACACTATTCATTGAGATAGTGAGAAGTACACACACATGAACATTATTTCCATTTTATTGATGTATGGATAGAAATTTTTTTAAATAATATATAACCTATAAAAAGTGAATTTATTCCAATATTTATAATATATATTCTTTAAATCTACCCTTATTTTAATCTATATAAAAAAATGAAAACAATTTCACATCGCTTTATGGAGGTGGTAGTCCACATTTAAGCATGAGTGATATTGACATTTTATAAAGAAGCGAATGATAAAAATTATGATTTTACATTATATTTAATGAACTATAAATATTTCATAAATATCATATATAAATATTAAATTAATTAATTTATCTATCTTTGAGAAGCGGTGATGGAAAATTAATTACATCAGTTTGCTAGGCGATAGCCCACCGTATAAACGATCAAAGGTTTTATTTTCCATTTGATAGAGGAGGATATATATATTGGATTTTAAATTAATAAAATAAAATATAATATTTTGGTAGATGATGATTATATTATATCAACATATTTTATGAAAATTTTATATCCGTGGAATAAGGAATAATATAAAAACACTGAGTTAATAACTATATATATTATTCGAAAAACATACTTAGTTTTTCATAACAATACTTCATAGGAGGGTTTCCTAATAAAAATAAGTTCTGTATAATGTGGGTATGTAATTAAAGAATGTATTTGGTATGATATTTTCCAACAAAATTGTTTTTGAAGAGTCAATCTAAGAGGAGATATTGTTCCCTTTTATAAGTGTTAGAGGGGACGCACATGGAATGTTTGAAAAGAAAATGGTTTACCTACATTTAAAAAATTAAAAAAGGATCCGAAATGGAAAATTATAGAATATTATATAATATGAGTTATGAAATTACTAAAAATTTGGTTTTGGATATGTTTTTAGTTCATTATACTCCATATCATTTTTAATTTAACTCATATTAAACCTGTTTAATTCTTAACCACAATAATTAATTTTTAATTATTAACTATTTATTTTTGAAAAAAAATTAAATTGAACTTATTTTTAAATATTAGTTATTATAATTTAAAAAATGGAATCCATTTTTACAAATTCTATTCATATTAGTAGAAAAATATAATTTAAAATTAATCTCACAGAAGCGATGAAAAAGGGGTTTTCCAAAGGGAAAATTTTCAAAAGATTGGAAAGTTTTAAAATGAAAAGTCAACATTAATTTGACTAAAATGATATAAATTGGTTTGATAATAACATATTTTTAATAATTTTTCTCCTAAAACGTTTTAAAGCATGATGATTCTGTTTGAAATATTTAAACGAAAATGAAGTTTTTAATAAAAATAAATAAGTTTCACTATTCACTGAAAAAATAATCATTTTATAATATTTATAAAAAGTCACCTTAAGATAATATTTAAACTTTCCTTACCAAAATAATTTTAAATATTTCAAATAAATTTTCTAGGTGTTGAAAAAAAAATTTATTATCTATTCAAAAAAATAAATAAAAATCTGTTTTAAGAAAAACTAATTTTGGTGTACATAAATATTTTACTAAAATTTAAATTCTTATTTATAAATATATATTATTTTTATAAAATTTTTATAACTAATATTACAAATTTGGGTTTTCCAATTAATAACAAAAAAATTAATGGCTATCTTATAATTTTTATTTTTATATAATAATATTAACAATATATTATGGTTTTGGAAAATTTGGTGTTGTGTGTAATGAAAGATAGTGAGGAAATTAATTATATTTGAAGAAATATATTTCATAAAATATATGGTGGTTACAAGTATTACACATGACTTGTTTTTATGTATGGAACATGTGAAAGAATTTATGGTAGACATTGAATGAAAATTATAGGTTATGAAGTTTCACATATAATAAACAATGTGCTATTGATACAAAGAAAACATGCTTTGATAGTAATTGTTTTTTAATAATAATATGAATATAAATACAATAAATTATCCTCTAGAATGGATGAGTTTTAAATATAATTTTAATATTTCAATTATTCATGGTTATATCTTGTCTTTTATAGTTGGTATCAAAGAAAGATTGTAATGTTCATTTCAATGAGCACTAGATCCTGGAGTCTGAGTCTGCACTGTCATAGTTCATGTACAACTAAAAGATTAAATAAATTTAGAGATTATGATGTTTTAGGACAATTTAACGACCAATAAGTTACGATTTATCATTATTTCAAATATATATATAACCATTTTGAGTGCCATATGATTTAATTCTTAGGCAATAATGAAGATTTATTTTTCGAATACGAAGATAAAACATTAGTGAAAACCCTAGGAAAATGTATTTGTATTGGAATAAAATATTGATGTTATGGAAAATTAGATATTATGAGGTATTCTAGAAAAACATTTATTTATTGATATTGTTATGTGGATATAGATGTGTTATAGATACACCTATGGGTAATCACTCCAAAAAAGGGTTGGATGATTGTTGACACAATTATCACTCATATGCATAATGGGTGTTTTTATGATTTCAAACATGGAGATATACACTATGGGTATTTTTTTAGTCACTATCATTATATGAACCATTATGAAAAATTTAATAATGATGTTAACTAATTTGGTTAGAGAACCAAATAGGAAAAATGACCATGGAAAACAAAGGACTGGACAAGGGAGTCATTGGTTGATATGAAATTATCATATGTTAAAAATTTGTTATAAAAAAATAAATATTTAGATTAATGTTTTCATATTTATATTTTTTATATTATCATAAATATTTTAGTATTGTATTTGGTTGAAATAGGATCCCATAAACTAGGCTGAGAAAGGTTTGTATCCCGAAACCATGAATTGTTTTAATTGAATAATGGGGAATACATAATGTCATTAAAATTTTATTATACTCATACTATGATGAAAAAATAGAGTTTCCTAGTTTTACCTATATTAGTGAGATTTATATTTTAATAAAACTAATTGATATTTTCAATCATTGAGTGACATTTTTCAATTATATTCTAGTATATTCTACAACATTATAAGGATTATGTTAAGCAACTAGAAATTGTTATTCAGTAGTTTTAGATTAATTGTGTGTAAAAATATATTAATTGATATGAAGAACCTTTTAAACTAATTTTATAAAAATTTTATATTTTAGGATTACTATTGTAGAACACATTATTGAAGAATTAATAAATTTAAAGTTTAACATATACATGATATTATTATATCAAATGGTGATTTTATTTTGAATAATTCATTTAAATAATAATTCATAACCTTGGTATTTTAAATTGAATGAAGACATTTTTTTGACAAGTTCACCTAAATGTTAATACTGTGATATATAATAGCTTGTGTATCAACTAATGGCGATTTCCATTTTTGGGTCATGTACATTGTTAATTTCTGAGGAATATCTAATATTGTTGTGGTTTAATATCTTATAGATTCAAATAGGTTTTGGGAAGGGGACTTTAATGATAGTATAATATTTGGGTATATATGTAGTTGGGTATATGATTGTATGAATGATTAATGTTTTCTAAGGATGGATAAGTTTAATTTTCAGAGCATATATTTCAATTTTCTTTGGAATTATTATATTTGAAAAAAATTCATGGTAATTTGGGATCTCTATTTTAAGGGTTAGGTTAATAAGTAGGTGATTGATATAAGTTTACCCAAGTATAATCCTTGTAGGGTTGTATGAAGTATAGGTTAACATGAAAGTATTAAAAATTTAGATATATTTAGATTATATTTTCTAATTTTTATTGATAGAAATTAAATTATAATAATCACCAACAATGTTAAATCCTTTTGTTTTAGCAATGGATGGAACTAGAAGGATTCATAGGTGTAAGGGAAAACGTTGAGATGACCTCAATGAACAACCCATCTGAATGGCAGTGAGAATTAGAAACCTTATTATTATTCCAAACCAGATATTATAAAATATGATTAATAATGCGAATATAATTGAGGATCCAAAAACAAAACGGAAGTGAAATATAGAGTCTTGTGAAATACAAAGTATTGATGATAATAAAGGAAAGAGGATTCAATTTTTTATATATAAAAAATGTGAGAGTTATAATGGGGCGAATTTTTTATTAAGGGTTAGTCAAATACTCTAAGTGTGAAGATAATGGTTATTTGACTCATGTGTATAATAAAAATAAATAACCTATATAAATTAGTATCTTAAATTTCAAGCGAGTTGAGCATTATGTAACTAAATTTCCCAATCGAATGACCAATGAGGGAGAAATTCACCAACAACCATGCGACAAGGAAAAGCCTATGAAAAACTACTAATGTATCAGATGGTGATTTTCACTCTAGATTTTCAAGATTCATAGGTTATGTCTGTTTTCCCCAATTAATGGATATAGAGTAAAATTAAAAACACCATGTTTTATCTTTATCATATTAATATTTTGGGTTTTTTGGGTAGTTATTACATAGGAATAAAAATCTTAGTATAATTATATGTGAAATTGGGAATGGTTTACCTATATTTATATAGTTATTTTAATAGATAAATATTGTTTCATATCTTGAATTATCCGATGAACATCTATTAGTGTATGGTTAATTATGATATCCCTAAAAAAGTTACTCTGATCATATGAATCAAATTATGAGTAAAAAATTTATTTATAGCAGGGATGTAAAAAACCTAAATTTTAAATATATGATTACCATTAAATAATTCAATGGGTTTAATAGCCCGCTCCACACAAAATTCTGAACTTAGAAGAAACCATGAAATATTAAGAAAAAATATTAATAGTTTAGTAAAAACATTAAAAAACTTGATGTTGAATGAGCCTGAATGATCAAGGGTAACCATATTATGAATTATATGTATATTAAAAATAAATACTACTTTTAAAATTAATTAAATTCAATAAAATGACTAATAACATCATTTATTGTTTTGGAATGTATTTTTTTTAAAAATTATATTATATGCATTTCTATTTCATGAAACATATTATTAATGATGATAAAATATTCCTCATATTAATAACTGATAAAAACAATTTAGTCTGCGAATGATATTAAATATGAATAATAATAGTTAATATTTAACAATGTAATTTTCTAATAAATGATACATTTCACTATATTTTTATATTTTTTTTCAAAAAATAATTTATAAATTTTTTAATTTTATGCTATAAAAAATGAACATAATTTTTAAATCCTCATATACAAATTTATTGTGTACTAATTTTTGATCTATTTATAAAAAGGATGGTATTTAGTCACAAAATAATGTTTTCTTGAATCTTGTAATTTGTATGATTTTACCATTATATAAGAGTGAAATAGAAATTTATAAAACCTTTTATGTAATCAAATATGAATTGTAGGGATTAAATAATTCATTTCAAAATATTCATTTAAGTGATAAAACAAATTAAGAACATTTTTATGAATAATTATTTTGTGACTTTCAAATATATAAAGTGATTTTGGTGTTTTCATTGAATTATTTGTTGTAAATAGTGATTCAGTTTTAGATTAACTTGGAACCATCATATTTGTTTTTATAATAATTCAATTTATGTCGGTGGAATTAGTTTCCATTTTAATATTATCTTATTTATAAATTTAAATAATAAAAACAATATTTCATGGAAACCACTTTCACACGTTTAAGTATTTATATTTTAAGATTAACTTTCCAAACTTGTAGTAATTTAATCGGATAATTAATTTTTTAAAATTTTAAATCAGATAGTTCAAATTAGGCCATCAGTTAAATTTTAATTTCATTCATTAAATTAGTTACATAAAAAAGTATTAATGGTAAAAGGTCTTTTACAAAGTGGTAAAGGATAAGCATGTAACAATATTTTTTACAAATCAATGTTTTGGGTGGCGTGTTAATAAAAACTCACCCAATTATTAATTTTTCCTTTTTATTCTTTTAATTGTTTAATAGTGAAATGTAATTATTGAAATTCAATGGACATTTTCAAGACTACCATTTTATTAAATTATAAAGGTTTTACATATTCACCATTTTAACATTTACATATATTTCAAATTTATCCTTTAAAATTTGAAATTTTAATTTACCTATAACTATAACCCATGAAAATAATCCACCAGTCAGTCATAGTAATCCTAATTCCTTAAAATTCTAGGAGACTTTTTAAATAAAATTCAAGTCACTGACATGTGTATTATCATCTAACTAGTTTTATTCATAATTATTTTCTTTAATATTTATTATTGAAACACTAATAAAATGATATTATTATCATTAATATAATTTAATTTTATTATATTTATGGTATTACCATTATTTATTCATATAACACATCCATTAGGAAAACAAAACCATTGTTCATGCGTTGTGTGAACTACCACCTCTTGGACATAACATGTTTCATTTTCCTTCGCTATCCAATAAGGATGAGTATAATGATGGTATTAAAGTATAAATATTATTTTTATGATTTTATTATTTTTATGTTATGGAAAATAAAAAAACCCATTAATGATTTGAATAAAAATCAATCATCGTTAATTTAATCGATTAAAATAAGAGTGCTAAGAGGATAATATAATATTCAAACTTTTTAATGTGTTAACATACATAAATTATTATTATAATCCATTAATATTATGGTATATCACACTAAAAAAAACTATATAATATCCCAATTATTATGTTAAAATGATATCATACCCATATCATAATCATTCATTAAATCAGGGCATGCCCTTGTTTTGGTCTATTTAACAACATAGTTGAACAATAATATGTGTTTCTATCATGAAATTCCATGGGAACATAATTAATGTTATTATATGATATAATGTGTAGGTAATAATTTTTAAAATTATGGAGATGTTATATCAATATTTAATTTATTAACAAAGTGAACACCATTGGATTGTCAGGTATCATCGAAAGATGCTTATAATCAATTTTATCTTCAATGATTAATACTAAAATGCTCATGAATGGAATTTAAAAATATCATAATTAGTTTTAAATTATACCCAATATTAAATTCAATGTCCTAGTAATTATTAAGATTCAATTAATAATAGATAAGTATGCCACTATTACGAAACTAGTACAAACGATCAAAACTAAAAACACCTCATGTGGAAAATCAGAAGAATTCAGGTAGAGAATGACTATTTATAAAATGTATCAATAAAAATAATTTTTATTAATGTTATTAATTATGTTTTTTAGATATATATGTTTTTGTTACGTGAATTTAATGTTCATATGTGGATGTCAGAAAAGGGTTAAGGGTTTTCATCTCAAATTTCTCTCTTCAAGACATAGATAGGTATTACGAACATAATTTCATTTATATGTTGTATATATTATCTATTTGAGATATTATATAATGAATTATATTATAAAAATTTTATTTTAAGTTCAACTGCAAGACTTATTGTACAATGTATTTTTATTTAAGTGTTACTCAATTTATAATATGTTTATTTTTCTTATTAATATTTCCTTAAGACATGTCATATGTTAAGATCAATGTTTCCTTTTTTTATAGTTCTATAAATTACCATGGATATGCTTTATCATAATCTTTTTAATTAATATAATTTACTAGACAAATCTTGTTTTCTTATTCAAGTGGCTATTTATACAAATTTTTCCCTATTATTAAGGATTTTTGGTAACTTAAATCCCATTCTTTGAGTTATAATATTTTTTCTTGAATATTGTTGTTCCATGCTTGGGTTACCCTACCCTTACATTTTAATATATAATATATTATAATACTCTATGAGAAAATAATGTTTTAATACAAATAATTTTTTATTACTCTTTTTACATTGTTGGTTTTCAATAATGGTTATCAGAATTGTTTAAAATTCCCCTTTCATAATCCAATAATTGGATCTATATTTCATATAGAAAATATTATTTAATTTTGAAGTCTAAATTATTAGAGATTATTTTAAAAGAAAAAATTTTCAATGATTTTACACTTCACATTTCGAAATATTTTTTGTTGGTAGCAACTCATTACTCACTATTTTATGTCAATGATAAAATAGTTTTCTAAAATATATTTTATGTTTTCACTTCCATTTTCAAAAGGACTTACCCTAATAGGTTTAATGTTTCACTATTTATGTTATAATATATATATATATATATATTGGTGGAATGAACTCATGATACCAAAAAATACAATTCTTGACCCCTTCTTCAGTGGAATAATTCTACAATTATTTTATAAGTATGTTTTTCTTCTATGTCAACATATTTCTTGGTTTTATTTTTCATTGTAAGGATATTTTTTATTTCAAACAAAAAAAACTTTCATATGAATGGATTATGATCCTGTTATCATAATATTTTCTTATATATAAACCCATTTTAATATGTAGTGTGAAAATTACATTTTACATAACTCAAATTGGATGATGTTCACAAAGAATGTATGTTATTATATAAACATAGAGAAATATATTGTAATTATATATTTATTTATTAAAATATAGATGATTATCAAAAGGTTGACTATGTATTTTTTGACCATCCACCTCCTTTCCATGGATGGGTTATGATTCAATTATCCATTTTTTCATGGATAAATATTTTTACATTATTGAATATTATTGAATTATAACCTAGATTGATCATGTATTGATATTATATATTCTTTAATATAGGGATATCCATGTTTTTATTCAAATTATCGTTTGGTAGTGGTATGAAATGTCTTTTTGACTCTTATAGTGAATGAATCGGACTTAAACAAGTGATAGGTGGGGTTTGGAACTTAATAGTCCCTCGATGAATTGACATGTCTCATGATACAATGTAGGTTTGGATATTCAGATATTACTATATACCTTAACAAATCAGAAAGTTATCATGACTCTAGTCATAATAAAAATTAATTTGTCTTGCCATAAGTCATTGACATCAATTTTTTATTGTCCATCATTATGAATTACACATATATGAGATTAGAATCATTAATTTTAATGTTTTCATTTATTGTCATTGAAATATAATATTTTTTGTTTCATGTTGATTATGTATTCATATTGTTTTCCTTTTCCTACCAAAAATGTCATGTCATGTTTATGCCCTGATTTCTGTAGTCATATGTTTCCCATAATGATCAATTTAGATCCCCCATCAATGTTTCCATTTCCCTAGGATATTAATAAAATAAGTAAATGTGAATTTTTATAAATATATCACATGTGAAAGACTATATGGGAGATTTTGAAGAGACATTATGGATTAATCAGCATCTTATATAACAAGAAAATATCATTTTGATATAAGGAACTTGTGATTTTCATGTTCCTATTTTTTAATAAATATCAAAATATCAGAAAATAAACAGATACTTTGTAATATTATATATGAAATAATAAATTTTATTTTTGTAATTAAATATGGATATATCCAGTATTTTATAGTTGGTATTAGAGAAATCATGCAAAGTATGCGCCTACGAGTACCTGATTTGTGAATGAGGTTCTGGGGTGTCACACCATACATATCTCTTTTGTAACAACATAATGAGCTTCCTCATGGTAAATACAATGGTTAGAAACATATACAACTGACAACTCACTGATAGGAGTAACTACTTTTTCATTCAATAATACTAGAAATATGTTATGTGAATATTGATTGAAAATATAAATTATATTACCCCTGATGTTCATTTTCAGGGAAACCTAAGAAATCCTAACCTATCCTTGAGGATCATATTCACATGATGGAGATAATTATTAATCGATAGTTTTCTTTAGAGAACCTATCGATCATTGTATATGCACTAATATCTCTATAGATTTGAAGGTTAACATGATATTTAATGGAAAAATATGTTGATAGAAGGTATCAAAAGATACCTCCTTGTTTGAATGAATACTTGAGGCCACTGAAATTTCCTCCTTTTGGATCTCAACCCGTTCTACCTAATCAATAATCAATTAAACCACTTTAGATACCTCTTCAGAGCCTTCATCATCAAAACTGTTATTTTCTTACCTTGCATTATGAAGGTGTATATCTACTCAATCACTTGGTTCCATGTGACCACAAACCGAACTGTATAGGCCTCCATCTATAAGAGGTATATAGAATCCTTAACACAGTCAGAATAATATCACATGTCCTTTAGAACCCTCATAAAAAAAATTTGGCGCACACATAACTCATTTTGAATAATTCTCTAGATCCCTTCATGTTTTTGGACCCTTATCAATGGGGTTCATGCAACCTAATCTTCCCAAAACAACATGTCATCAATGATATTATGGAAAGATGAAGAGATTTCCAATCCATGGATATTTTCAACAACGTTCCAAATCTAAATAAATGTCACGTATGTGGATTGAATTTTATGGATAAATCATTATGGTATCGTCTAGATTCCCATAATTATGTGTTATTGTTGGAACAAAAAATTGTGTCTCATTAAATTTTCTATGGATGATATGATAAATTACTCATTCAGAAAACTCAAATAAATTGTTGGTAGAAGATTATATTTATTCTATATGATGATTTGAATTGGATCTAAAAGTTTTTCATGAATGTTTACTCATCGATGGGAAGATACATTTGAAAATTGGTTCCCATTCCACTGACATGGTGTTATGAACCACTCTCTAGGAGTAGGCAATGGATTACATATGTTTCTAATGAAATTTATTATTAGGGAAAAATATTTTTAAGGTATTTGGGTCACTCTTTTCTCATATAAAAACTACTAAGTAATAATCATATAATTGTAGGTTTATTTTTGATTATATGGATTTGATTATTTTGTACATGGATCCCAAATAGACTTATAGATAAAAGGTTATGGTCGTTATTAGTATGAATTTTATAAATGAGATGTCTATAAAACTATTTAATCCTAGTTTTCAATGTTTTAACATAAAGTATTTCACAATTGAAATTTTTCACATATAGAAATGTCTTATATTAGGATAGATGATAAAGTATGTTATGGAGAAAAGTATATAAGTTCATAAAACTCATAGTTGTGCTAGTCTTTAACTAGATCCAAGATGAATCTGTAGAGTTACACAAGCATGAAAATTTTCCATGATAGTCCATATTTTTTGAACTTGATGCCTATAATTACCCCTTTTCTCACCATTTTAGACATTTTATCGCTTTCATTTTAGATATTATACTATAAAAGAACTAAATTCATGCTAATTAACTTTTTATCTACCCACAAACCATGACACATCCCTTGGATTCCTATAATAGAAAAAGTAACATGATCTACCTCAAAAAATTATATTAATGTATTAGAGTTCTATTGGTATATCCTATGTAACTCCCTTATATTACGAAAAAACTCATCTCAAAGGGAGATGTCTTAAAAAAAGTCATGGTTCCACACAACTACAAAATTTTGTGAAAATAAGTCCTTGGTGACCCACTGGATGTGCTCCTTTCATGAAGAATGACTCATAAAAGATGACATCTTATTTTTCCACACACTTCCATTCCATATTTACATCATGATAAATATATATTATGAACTCATATCATTGAACCTCATCTATGTACCCTTTTCACTATGCCTGTGTGGCCAACCTATTTTCCCTTTTACCCTAAGAAAAGGCATAAACTAGGAATAATATGTGTAATCTCCACACATATCCATTAATAGCCCATGAATCATGTGTGTATACTTCTATATGTAATCCCTAACCAAATCCTCATTGATGATCATATCATTGGTCTACTCAATTTTCAATGCCACCAACTGGGACTTCTACCGGTTATAATCCAAAAAACACACCCTTCACTTATTCCACTAGACTTGTTGAATCAGTATGACTATACATAAGTGTAATGACACAAAATTTTCATGCATAAATATTACATATTAATTGATTAATATTGATTACATAACATAAAAATCCATGATAAAATAATTTAGGTCTAGTTCATTTTGAACATGGATGCATAATCAATGCTTTCATAGGTCAACTACATCATCTCCCAATATGTTCTCCATAACTAGCACCCTTTATAAACATATCATACAAAATAACTTTCTTCCTAACTTGAGAAATGAAACATAATAAAGGGTGAGCTCAAATGATTAGTAAGGTTAAACATGAGATATATCAATATAATGTGAGAATAAGGGTTTGAGAGTAAGAGAACATGATTTGAAAACCATTCCATATATATCAAAGATCATAATCATTATTAATTGAATAAATATAGGTAGTCCATAGTACATGATTACAAATGGAATCAATGAACATGATCTATAAGTGCATAACATTGTCAGAAGATATAGATTTGTGGTATAAACTTAAGCATAAGAAATAATATCCATAGTAGTAAAGGATGATTTCCAAACTATCATAGTGTAACAGGTTCACTCCCAAAACCATCTCGGTTGTCATGGTTCACTCCCAATGATATCATAGTTGAATAATTTTCTTACTGAACTAGGTTCACTACCCATTCTCATCCTCTTTTCCCAGTGAGATATTAATCTTTACCCAATTCATTATAGGAAGATATATGACCCATTCATAACATAATGAAAATACTACATTCACATTTCATAAGATGATAAACCAATCATCATATTAGAACCCATGAATATAAATGGATTTCATAGTAATTTTTTTGTAGAATAACCCACGGAAATGAAATGAGATTCATAAAAATTTCTTCATTTTATAATATAAAATCCCATGTAATAAGGAATGTTTTTTATAAATATATTTTAATAATAAAAAATGAATATAGATAATGAATAAGGATTGTATCATTAGATTATATACCCAATAAAGATTAAATAACGTAAAATGATTTTATCTTATATAAAATATTATTTTTAATGTTCACTTGGAATATTTCCTGAGGAAAATATCCTTTCAATTTTGAAATCACTTATCTAAAATAAAAAAATCCCAATATTAATGAAAAAAATTTCTTTAAAAATATCATTTTAAACTTGTAATGGAATCATTAGATCATTTAGTGGTTGTAATAGACCCAAATACCATTCATGATACCCATGTTAAAAATAGATAATCCTTTCACAATTACGGTAAAAAGTGCAGAAAGCCTTATTTGAAAAAAAGACAGGAATATTCATTTTCGACAATTTTCTAAAAAGTAATTTTTTTTGTAAACATGTATCTAAAAAATAATTTTATAATTAAAATAATTTTTAAATAATTTTTATAAGACATGTTCATAGAAGAAAAAATATTTTTCGGACAAAGAGTGAAATAAATTCATTTTTCCTTCATAAATGTTATTTTTAACAGTTGAGTACATAAATAGTGTAAAATGAATGGAAAATTTTATTTTAATTAATAAACATATGAAAATACAATTCATGAGTTCATTGATAGATTGATGATAAGGTTTCATCATCAGATGAATACTCATAAAAAATCCTGATAAATAATGTGATTATAACATAAAAACATTACATATATTTCGAATCATTAGAACCATGAAAGATTAAAAATAAATGGAACATTAAATATAATTATTATTAATAAATTAATTTTATAAAATTTCAAACAATTTGTATATACGAATCATAATATAATATGGGTTCATAATATAACATATGTCCAAATGAAGAAAATTTGAAATGAAATTACCTTAACTTTAGTATCTAATTCCTTAAAAAACATCTTTATAATAAATATAGGTTTACTATATATATATATAGTATATAACAATTATAATATCTATTATACCATATATTATTTAACTATAACTTTTTACTACCTATTTATTATTAATTCCATGTTAAACTCACTTTTCAAGTAAAAACCACACCATTTTTTATGTATGTCTTTTTGATATTTTCAGCCCTTCTAATTTTATCATTGTACTATTATATCACTAATTTTAAACCTGATATAATTATGATGTATATTAATTATATATATATTTAATTTAATCTATATTATCTAGTGATATAAAATGAATTATATGGTTTATGGAGATGATATGCTGTACACAGGCATGACTGTTCATTCAATTTTCTATATCAGAGAAATAAAAGAATGTTAAATAATATATAACATTTAAAAATTCATTATTATTTCATATAAATCACATATATTTATTAAATTTACCTTTCTTAACTTCTATTTAATCTATAAGTGAAAAAAATCACATCGTTTCGTGAGGTGGTAGCCCACCATACACACATGTGACATTATCGTATTCCCACAAAATTGAATGTAAGAAGGTATATATGGTATTATAATTAAAAAATTATAATTATTTATTAAATATAATTTAAATGTGTTAATTATATAATTGTATCCATCAATGATAGGTGGTAATGTTAAATGAATTATATTTGTTCGTGAGGAGGTAGTCCTCCACATAGACGATCTACAGTTTCATTTAACACATAATGGAAGAGAGGATATATATGTGTAAATAAATTAACATAATAACATCTCCGAATATGGGAGGAAATTATTTTATAATATAACCTTGGTTATATAATCTTTTAATGGGTTTTATGAAGAAATAAAATGAAAATACATAGTTTAAGACTATAACTTTTCTTCAGAGCATCCAAATTTATAAACCAAAAGCCTTATTAGGTGGGTTCTATAATTAATATATGCAATATTTGATGATTTTAGGGAACTAATAATGATATGTGGTTAGGTTTTTGAAGAAACAAATTATTTTGGATGTTTTAACAGGTGTGGATATTGGGTTTCTTTTTATAATTGGGGGATATGACATACATGTAATTTTTGAAAAAAGATGTATCCATGTTTTAAAAATGAAAATGGTTAAAAATGTGGTCATTATAGAACATTATATTATATAAAATATATATATTTCGATAGAATATGTATTTTACATGTGTTTAGGTCATTTTAACCCTTATCATTTTTATTTTAACCCTTGATAAACCAATTTAAACATTAATCAAGGAAATTATTTTTACTATTTTCACAATTAATTTTGACTAAAAATTAAGTTAAACTCAATATATAATATTAATAATTATATATAGAAATATAAAATATTTTTTTACAAATCCCATTCACATAAGTGGAAAATTTTAATTTAAATGTAAACTATTATACGTGAAGAAAAATCCATTTCCAAAGAAAAGTGTTTCATATGAATATAGATTTTTAATATCAAAAGCCAACATGGGTCTGACTCCAATAACCTATATTGGTTTAATAAAAAAAATAATTAATCTAATTTTACTATTTTAATATTTGTAAACATGGTATTTTTTATTTCTTTAGACAAAATAATCATTTTAATAAATTTAGTTTGTTTTAATATTCAATAAAAAATTAATCATTTTCTGAAAATTATCATAAATTAACAGTAATATTATTCTGAAATATAGAATCCAAAAAAGAAGTTAGTTTTTAAAATAAATTATATAAAAGTGTCCAAAATTAAATATAGTATTTTTTTCAAAAAATTAATAAAAACAAATCAGCTTTTGAGAAAAAATATTTATCAAAATAGATACAAAATTTACTAAAAATTAAGTACATATTTATAAATATATTTCATTTATAAAAAACATTTATACATATTTTTAAAATGTATATATTCTCATTAAAACAAAAAAACATAATGTCTATGTTTTAATATTAAATTTAAAATTATAATATTACCAATGTATCGTAGTTCGTTAAAACTCAATGTTGTGTGTAACACAAGTTATCAAAGAAATTAAATTTATTGGAAAACAATTCATAAAATTCACTAGATTTTACACTCTATACCATTAAATTGAACTTATCCATCAAAATTGGTTTCTATGATACAAATTAATTAGGTTAATTAGTCCTCATCATATCCACAGGTTTCTAGGTTGATTATTAAATTTGGTGGTTTCACTAAAAAACATTGACCCAGTGAGTGGTCTTATTTCATAGAACTTTTTATCTACAATCAAGAATCACCACTAGTTATTCCTCACTTGAAATATATTCCATTATTGGTATGATATATGAGTTCATTATAAGTAAAAAATTAGGTATTTACATTCTCTAGAGAGATTCATGGGATACATCATGGAATTGATAGGTTCGGTGGAAGTGCCAATAGATAATCTAAAATCCAAATACCACTAAGAATTTAAAATGGAAACTTTACCCAGGTATTATTTTTCACTTCTTTCATAATCTCATTACCTTTTTTCATGGAGGAATTTTTAGAAACTCCTTGTCACCAACATCAAATTTAAAATGATGTTGGTGAATGTTAACTTAAATTTTATTCCAACATTGTACTACCCTTTTGTGTTATAGAATGGACCTGAAATTATCTTTCATTTATTTATCTATCTCATGTCCCAATAGGTTTATTTCACAAACATCATCCAAGTTCATTTTAGTTCTAAACATATTTCCATAGAGGTATTTACAAGGAGTAATATGACTTCTTGAGTAAAACCTATTTTTTTATGAAAACTCATCTAGAGGAAGGTGTTGATCCCAAGAACCTTGGAAATCCATATAATAAGATCTTAGATTATCCTCTAGGGTATGAATGGTTTGTTCAGACTAACCATCTATCTATGGAAGATACACAATGATGAAATTGAACAACATATCAATATCTTCCTAAATACATTTCCATTACTTCATGGTAAAAATTAGATCATAATCAAATACAATTGAAAGTGTAAATCTAGACATACTTACCACTTAATTATTATATATTTTAGAAATTTGATCCAGAGATAAATATTCTCTGATAGAAATGAAGTGTGCTGACTTTTTATGGTGATAGAATACAACCCATATAACATTATTCCCTTTAGATGGTTTAGGGAGTTCAATGAGAAAATCCTTGGTGTTGTTTTCCCATTTTCATTCGTGTATGGGTAATGGTTATAAAATGACCTTAGAATTTTTTCTATCATCCTTAACTTACAGACATACCTAGCACTAAGATACAAAATCTACAATATATGTCTTTGTTCCGTGAAACCTAAAATACTATTTTAGAAATCTATATATCATTATAATTCCGGATGAATATAGATTGAAGAACTATGAGCTTCCTCTAACATCCCTTTCTTCAAATATGATAATGAAAAATAAATACAGGGTTCTTAATCCTTATAATTCTATCACGGTCTGGTTTAAGCTCAGGAACATTTCTTTCTTCTTTTTCATAACTATGTGACCCTTATTTTCCTATTTTAACCTCACATGGAAATATGTTTGAACACTTATTTTAGAAAGATAAGATATCTACCCTACCATAAATATTTCAAGATTCAACCTTTGTAAATCCATAAATATTGGATATTTTTTGATCCTTATCATATATAAGCTTGTATGGTCATTTAGATTCAAATCATCAGCCACCATTATTTCATAGGGTAATAATGTATTGAGCAATCATAATATTTAATCGGCTCCAACGATCTTTTTATAATGTATTAAACTACTTTGATGTGAGTATATAATTTAAATTATTATGATCATTATATATAGCCCACTTTTATCCGTAAAGATAATGCCTCGATATAAATAATGAAAAAATTATTACAGATAACTGCAAATCATGAGTTGGGTAACTTTTATCATGAAACTTCAATTTTCTAGAGAAATAAGCTATAAATATATCATTTTTCATAATAAAAAAATACTAATACCTACTTGGATTCATAAGTATAGATTAAAAATTCTTATAAAAGTTAGGTTAATGTAATCACATGTGATCTCACTTCTCTTCTCTTTAATTCCTTCAAATTTACCTCATATTCATATGTTTAGATAAAACCAAATACTTTCTATCTTAAAATGGTGATTGGATTAGATGTTCATGATAAATTATCCACAATGTTTCGATATATCTATAAAAAATAAAACTATGGATCTCAGGCACCATGGAATGTCTAGTCTAATTTTCAATAACATCCATATTTGATGGGTTTACCGATATACCCTTCCCTCTCTTGGGATTATATAACTAAAAGGTGAAACATATTTTAGAAAAAAAGTTAAATTTTGTAATTTTTTCATAAATTTTATCATTATATAGGTTCTTTTATACAATTCTAAAGTGATGATATTTTTTTTAATTTATCTTTGAATAAATGAGAATATCATCTAAAATGATTACCACAGACTGGTCCTGGTAATCAATAAACACTCTATTCATTGCATCCGTGAAGATAATAGGGGAACTAGTAAGACTAAATGAAATCACTATATACTCATAGTTTCTATACCATGTTTGAAATTTTTTCTTGGGTATATCATCATTCATTAACCTCAATTACTGATATCCATAATGAAGTTCAATGTTGGAAAATTATTGATCTCGAAATAGTTGATCAAACAAATCATCAATACAGTGTAGAGGATAATTGTTATTATTGTGTTCTTTTTCACCTCCAAATAATAAATGAATAGTACCATAAATCCATCATCATTTTTAATAAATTGAATAGTTTGACCACAAGGTGACACACTTGGCCAAATGAATATGTTTTTTTTCAGATTCTCTTAGAGTTTCATGTCATATTCTTACAACTTAATCAGGGCAATTCTATGGAGAATTTCTGAAATAGGTTTAGTACTATGAATGAGTTCTATTGATAAATTAACATCAAATTTTATTAGAGGACAACAAAAATATTCTAGAAATTGATAAATAAAAGTCTTCTATAATAGACATATCACTAATTTTGAGTTACTCCCTAACTATCTAATATAAACACCACCTTTCAATGGGAATAATGACCCATACAATAGATGTGGTTTCTGTTATAAGTTCATATTTATCATTTCATTTATAAATGATAATATGTTGATTTGTAATATCAAATAGGAATTACCTTCATATACAATTGATATGGTCTTCATTTAGTGAAATTAAATCCATGATTAAGATAACAAAAAATTTATCTAGAGGTAGAATAACAGGATTTATAGAAAGCACATTCCAAAAATCCCAACCTAGAGAAGAATAAAATACTTTAGATGTCATCATATTGAAAATAGCCATTTTCAATACTAATTCATCTTATTATTATTGGGGTGTAATTTTCATAACCTCATAAACTTCATCAGATATAAAAGAGTGGTTAGAACCAGATTTAAATAAGACATTAGAAGTGATAGAGTGAATGGTAAGAGTAACTTTCGTCATGTAGTTATACCCCCCACTAATTAGATATAGTGATTGTATGGTATTTATTATTGTATCTCAGCTTAAGAGGTTCCTAACATCAATCATCACCATTAACCTTCAAATTTGGGCACTACTTAACAAAATCCCCATACAATGTCCATTTGAAATATTGGATTGTGTGTGGTGAAATCTATAGTGCTTTATCATTATTCATATCATTAGAGAACTTATTCCCTTCACATAAAAAATCAATCACTTGATGATATTCCTTACCATACTAAAAACATTTATTATTTCCCTTATGATATATTACTCCATGTTTCCTTGAACAAATTAAGTATAAAGTATATTCTAATATTCTTTTCTTCATGATTTGTAGTGTTTCATTTTAATTCCATCATTATTTTCTTATCATCACCAAAAATTTTTTGGGTAACTGTAATATCCAATTTAACCTTGATAGAATAAAAATAAAATTCTTCAAATCTTCTGAAGTCCCTTGTGAAAAACTACCATCATATAATATGTTTTAAGCCACTGAAGAATCAGTCAACCTTACTTTTTTGGTTGGATAATAATATCAGAGAAATACCTCAGATATCTTCTGAAAATTTTCCCATATGTATTAGTGGATTTCTCATCCATCTACTTAACATCAATTTATTCCTTCTACATTTTTATTCAAGGAATATGAGAAATTTACTTATTGAAAATAAGTTCATAAACTCATCTCATTCAATGGAGTGAATTTATTCTTTTTGAATGTTTTTATTTATAAGATCCCACCATTAGCCCACGTATCTTTCCAAATAGTAGACAATGAAAATAATTTTTAATTTTCTAAACATTGGATAATATTAAATTCATTTTAATGGTATTGATCAATATCATATCAATTAGTGGACCATATAAAACACTAATATAAGGCGGATATTACATCATAAAAGACAAAAAAAAAATTCATTACCTATATCTTCATTTTTATGTCAGGCATGATTCATAGATTGAGAAAGTTGTGTTAGCATATCAGTGATATGTTTCCTTATAAATCCGCAAATTTTTGGGTTCTCATGAAGAAATACATTTCATTTTTCATTGTATTCAGTAGTTACACAGTTCAATCAGGTCCAATCCATTTTATAAAACCAAAAATCATTGTGAAAGAATCAATAATCGTAGTGGGGAACCATAAAAGCATGAAAAAATATTTAACATTATGTATAAATCGTAACATAATATTTTTAATATAAAAAACCTTTGGCTTAAACAGGTTTTTTGGTAATTATTCAAATACATTATGATAGTTTATAATGTCTTCGTGAATTTCCAAAACATATATACTTGGAGTTTCAAAATAGTTGTGAATAAATTCCAATGATCATGTAACAAGTGATGATCAATTCGAGACCAATGTTACCTTTTTGGATTTATCACCCAAATGGTACAACTACACTAGATCTACGTCCACTTTTTATATCTAGATAGATATTCAATTTATTGGAAACCTCTTATTTTATCCTTCAGCAAATATCCAAGATATTTTCATACACATAGACATATCCTTATAGTTATAACTATTATTTTTTTATAATATTTTCAATGTTTTTACTAATCATTGATATCATAACAACTGCAATGCTCCAAAAATCCCATGAATATATATTACATATTAACAAATAATTATTCATTACATAGCACAATTATACATGCGATAATTTTTTAGTTCTAGTTACATTTGTAATTGGACACATAAATAAATAGTTTATAGGTGAGCTACATTTTCTCCCAATAAGTTCTTCATAACTAGTATACATTATAGAAATATCATAAAACCTACATTTTTATAGCCTTTGGAAGGGAAACATAATAAATGAGGATCTTAGATTCTCATTAATGGTAAACAAGGGAGATACCAACATAATGTGAGCATAAGGGTGTGGGAACAAGATAATATCATTTTAAAACAATAACCTATACGTATATCATAGATTATAAACATGAGTCATTGAATAATTCATTGAAGATCATAAGACATGAATAATAATGGAATGAAATAGCATGATCCATGACAGCATAACATTAGCATAATGCATTGATTTTTGAAAAAAGATAAGGATATAAAATAAATTCCCAATTAGTCAAGCCACATTACCAAAACAATCATAATAGAATGGGTTCACTCCCCAAAACATTATAGTAGTTAAGGTTCACTACAAAGACTATAACTGTGGAGAATGTCCCTTACTAAACTGGGTTCACTCCCAATTAGAGTCTTAAATATCTCAAGAGATGTCAATCTTTACCCAATTAATTGGAGGGAGATATTGACCAAAACAATCAAATAATTAAAATAATACACACATGTGTAAAAATATAAAAAAAATCATCTCATCAGAACCCATGAAAATAAATGTTTTTCATAAACAGTTCATCAATTCATAACCCATGGAAAAGAAATTAGTTTCTTAAACATTTCATCAATTTATCATATCATGACATGTAGAAGAAAGAATCAGTTTCATAACTGTATTTTCATCATAAACATAAACCTTAGGAAGAAGTAATATGGATGATATCATTAGATTATTTACCCATTAAATATTAATTATCATAAATGGATATAATCTTTGATAGAAAATGATTTGTAAAGTTCAATTAGAAAATTTATTTAGGAAAATATCCTTTATATTTTGGAAATAAAATATTTAAAATATAAAAAGATACTAAATATTATAGGAAAAGGTTTCTTTGAATATTACCATGGAATATTTCAAATTAAACATTAACTCCCTAATTGGTCATTATGGAATAAAATACCATTATGTCAATACATGTTAAAAATAAAAAATCCATTCACATTTTTGATAAAAAATAAAAATGGAGTTGTTCAAAATAAGAAAATAATATCCATTTTTAACTATTTTTTAAAAATTAAAACAAGTTTGAAATTTTAATAAGAAATTTTGAAATATAAAATATTCATTTAATTTTTTTTTAAAAATATGGACATGGAATAAAAAATGTTTTATATTGAAGGGATAAATAATGTCTGTTTTCCTTAAAACATTAAATTAAACACTTGAGTAAATAAAGGAAGAAAAATTAAAGTACAAAAGTTTATTTTAATAAAATAAAAATAGGAGATAAAAATTAATGACCCTATTAATATATATATATCAAAATATTTCATTATTGTATGTATAATCATAAAAAATCCAGATAAATAATGGATTGTAATATAGAAACATTACCACTTTGGTGTATTTTAAATCATAAGCCCCATGAATGAGTAGAATTAAATGAATCATTAAATATCATGAGAAAAAATAAATTCATGATATAATATGTAAAAGGGTCTGTATATAGGCCTCATAAAAAAATATAGGAGCATTGCATAACATATGTCTCAATGAAGACAATTTGGGAAATAATTCCCTTAGCTCAAGTCTCAGTTTCCTTTGTAACCTCCTGAATAATAAACATAGGTTTATTATAAATCAATTAAATAACCATAATCACATGTATCATATAACATATTATTTACCTATAACCTTTTATGACCCATTTGTTATCTATTCCATGTTATAACAATGTTTCGAGTAAAATATGCTTTGTTTTCAAAGTATGTTTATCTTTAATATTTTTGGTAACATTACTTTTATAGTGTCTAGATCACCTAAATCATTTTAAAAATGATATAATTAAAATATATATATGTTTATTATATATTTATTTAGTGTAATCTAAAAATTTTAGTGGTATAAAATTAATTACATTATTAATGGATACACTAGGTGGTACACACACATGAATGTTTTTTCCATTTTCTCGATGGGTAGATTCAAAGGAAATAGAATAATATATCATATTTTATAAGTATTTATGATTACATATATATATTATATATATTTATTAAACATTCCCTTATTACCTTACATGTAATGTTTAAGTGAAAAATGAATCACACCACTTCACGATGTGGTAGCCCTTTGTATACACGAGTGACGTTATCATATTCCCATATAATAGAAATTAAGGAAATATATGTGTTATTATAATTAAATAAGTATAATTATTTTATAAATATTATTTAAATTTGTTAAATACACCATTATATCCATCCGTGAAAGGCGGTGATAGAAAATTATTTACATCAGTTGGCGAGGCAGTAGTCCCCCATACACATGATTGACAGTTTCATTTTCCACTTAATGGAAGAGGAGATAAATGATTTAAATGACATTAAAATAATAAAATATATGTATATGGGAGATAATAATGTTATTTTATCATAATTTTTATATAATATTCGCGGTGTTTAAATGAATAAATAATGTGAAAACTCACAGGTAAGGACTATACCTCTTATTCAGAGAACCCCTCTAGGATTACACCAAAGACTTATTTGGTGGGTTTTATAATCAAAATATGATCCATAATATGTGGTTAGGTAATTAAGAAAAATATTTAAGTTAGGATTTTATGAACTAAATAGTTTTTGATGTTTGAAGAGGTTAAGAGAGGCGATGCTGTTTTATAAGTAGAGGAGAGGACATTATTAATTTTTTTTGATAATAAAAAGGTGTACTCATGTTTTAAAAAATCAAATAGGCTTAAAAATATTTAATTATAAAAATATATACGATATAATGTATAAATAATTCTATACAAGAGAAATTAGTAAACTTTTTATTTTATTTTAATCCTTATCATTTTAGTTTAACCCCAGATACACCACTTTTAACCTTGACAATGATAATTAATGTTTACAGGTTTTTACTAATAATTTTGATCAAAAATTAAGTAAAACTTAATATATATTATAAAATTTTAATAATTAAAATATGGAATCCATTTTTTCAAATTCTATTCATATAATAAAAAAATTAATTTAAATTTATACCCACAGATGTACCAAAAAAGTGGTTTTCAAATGAGAACATTTTCAATTATATAGAATGTTTTAATATCAAATGTCATAACAAGTTTGATTCAAATGAAATAAATTGGTTTAATATAAAATATATACTAATAATACATTTAAAATAATTTTAAAATAATATGGATCTTTTAGAAAGATTCAAACAAAAAAGCAGATTTCAATAAAAATAAATATTACTCACTATTGAACAATAAAAATAATATTTTAATAATGTTATTTAAAATTAAACTTAATATAATTTAAAAATTTATATTTCAAAAATTAGGTTATTTTTAACCAAAAAAATTAATTAAATTTTTATATATTTATTTTATGATTTTTTTCATAAAAACAATTATACAAATTTTCTGAGAAAAATGTTTTCTCAAAGCATATACCAACATTCCTAAAAATTAAGTATTTATTTTTAAATATATATTATTTATGTAAAAACATTATAATTATTTTTAAAATATGGGATATTCCTATTTTTTTCCACCAAATGTAATTTCTATGTTATAATAGTTATTTTTAAATATTATTATTAATAATATCTCACGAGTTTTTAAAATTAATTCTTGTGTTTAAAATTATCTATAAAAGAAATTAAAACTGTTAGAAAAATTTAATATAATTATCAGGGTTTCACAAACTTCTCGAAACATCCTTCTTTCTATCAAAGAAATGTTCATATAGATTAACATTATTTCCCATCTCTATCCCCTATTGTCACTCATTTCATTCCATAAGGATCCATACCACATGATGTTAAACTACATAAAAAAATTGTGTCACATGAACCTAAACTACATGATTTTAACTATGTGGGTTGTGGTTTCGGTTAAAATAGGGCACGTATTATGTCTTCCTAATGTTTTCCCCACACTCAAATAAATTTACCCTCACATCCCTCTTCCAAAAGATGAAAAAACCCATACGTTATAGAAAAATTACCAAACCATCTAGTTCATCCCCATTAGACTCCAAACCATGATACTACTTATGTGATGAGCATAAGTGGATTAGTATTAACTCAGAATTAAATTAAGGTAATACCCAATAGATTTTAATTGGTTCCTTAACTCATGTGAGGAATATATGTGGATATTATCTTATGTAATGGGAATAATAAATCCATGTGATGGGAATTGGATCAAGTAATGGGTGTGGTGTTGGAATGTGAAGTTGGTTCAAGTTACAAGATTCAGGTCACCAGATCTCAGTCATTAGATTCAGGACACTTTATTTATGTCAAAAGATTCATTTCACCAGATGTAGGTTAATTAATGTTATCAAACGGATGTTGGTAGGATAGGTGTGAAAATAGTGGTACTGAAAACTATTTTGAAGGAAGTGGAACCATGAGGAAATATGAACCTTTCGATGGTACTATAGAGGTTAACAATGTTTTGAGAACATAAGAACAATTTTTAGTGATGTATCTAGAAGGGATCACTAATGAAATCGATTGGGGTCAAAGGTAATATAAGGATCAAAATTTACCATTCCATATGGATTTCTTCCCTGAAATTTAAAAGGTGGTGTAGTTGGGAAAATATAGTGAAAATTCCTATAAATGGGTGTTGGGACGAACCAAAGTTGTGAATTTGTGATATGAACAGTGAAACTGATATGTAAACATGGAATTATATTTAGTAAATCCTCTATAATTAATTCTTAAAAAAATTGTTTTCAATTATATGTATTCTTATACATCTGGTGAATACAAATTAACTAGTATAGTTTTTTCTCACATAGATCGGAAAACATGTTTAAATCTAGTTTAATCTATTGTGTTCTTTTTATGATTTATGAAATTTTTTTATTTATGATTCACTAAATTCAAGTTTTTTTCTTGTATTATGTGTGAGGGTTGAATTTGTGTGGTGAGTAGGGTGTATTTAATTCATACATATTGTATATGGAGTTGATGAAGGATGTTACAGAGTATTTAATTCTACTATACAGAAGCATCATCATTTGAACATCCAATGGATGAAAGATCTTTGTTTCAGTGATCAAAAACCTGCCAATAATTATTAAAAAAGAAATGGTTTTTTTCACTTAGTATATGGATATTGTGGTGTAGTGCTCTCTAAACACATTGGAAGTATCTCTAATTTTGTTCTCCCTTTGATGTAATTTTATCTTCCAGGGGAGTTCACCATCAGAGAACGGTATGGTGTTAAATGAATGTGAGGTATACGTTTATATGTTTTTTGGAACTATTTTTTTCATATAGAGATTATAGAAAGATTACAATATTATTTATAATGTCCTGGATATTCTACTTACTAGTTATTACTTGGAGAAAATGGAAAACTTGGAATGGTAATAAATAGAATGGTAGGAACTTGGGTTGGTTAGAATCTCATTGGTAGTAATTTGTTTCCTTTAACAATAATGAACTAAAGATAATTGTTGATCTCATGAAATATCTAGCTGACATGTATGAAAAAACATTGATTTATAACAATTTGTTCATGATATATCAGTAATTCAACATGTTTTTATTATAATGAATACCAGTGACAAATCATGTTAATGAATTATATATTATTAGAGGGTAGATTAAATTTGTGAATGTTAAATTTTCATAATATATTTTATAATTTATTCAACTATCATCACTTCTAGATAGCTAGAATAGAATTATGAATTATTTTTATAATTCTAGAAGAAAATCATATTTAGTGTTTGGGTAAATATAGAACCTAATAATGAATGAAAATATCATTTAAAGATAAGTATGATTACAAAAAATAAGTTCAATTAATGTTTACATTAGAAGAAAATCACCACAACAAAATATTAATTGTAATATAAAATTATAAGTTAAGACATTGGAGAATTTTATAGAAATGTAGGCTAGTCCAGGTTCTATGTAATAGAGATATGGGAAGAAGGGACACATGAAGATGGATTTTAAGAGTCAGAATGGGAGATCTGGAAGAACGCCAACTTATAGAAGATCAAATCCCATTTGAATTATAGTAAGAAGAAAGTAACTATTTCTCAATTTAAATATTTTGGTTAAATCATCGGTGATTGATTTCGATTATATTATCAATCAATGTCAGATGATTGATGTATTGTGAATTATTTGTACAATATTTTTGTAATGTCTAATCTAGTTGATGATTACATCTTAGATAACATCGGAAAGCCTATATTGAATATAAAAATAAATAATAGAATGATCTAATAGCTCAATGGAGTGAGAAATATCCCAACGATATAAGAAAGTATTATTTTTATTGAATATTTTTATGAGAAAGGATATAAAAAAATATTCTAAAATGGATACTAAAAAGTGACTCAAGGATACTTGGTTCTTGAAAAATAATTAATGAATGAGTTAATATATTTTACCCTAAGAAAATATGGAAGTTTAATGCCATGAAATAAATCATCATAAGATCAATAAGTTCTACATTTTTTATTTCTCATATAAGTGATAAGAATATGATAGTGTCAATGGAAAAATGAATATTAAATATTGATCACATGATAATTGGAATGTTTGAATGTTTTATGTTGGGTAAAAAAATAAAGGTGTAACACCATGACTTTGTGGGATTGTTTTTATTTTTTATATTAACTGGTTTTTACTTATTGAGTGAGGGGAGTCTCATATTGATGATCCAAGAACACCTTTTTTTTACCTTGATGAAGGTGATTCATGGTTTTCGTGTGCTTTGAATCTTTCTTTAGAATCTCCATCATATATGGTTTAAAACATTAGTTGTAACTCATTAGAGAATTTTGAGTATGATTAAACCTCATGTATGTGTATTAGGAGGTGTATTAGGGGTTCAAGAGGTTTGATAAGAAAACTAAAGGGTTCAATGTTGGATCTAGAAATGCAGTATGTTGTTATAGTCCCACTGTCTAACCTGTGGAGGCTCCAGTAGCTAGGAAATGATACTAGAGTCACTAGATAGCTATTTTGTGCCTTTATGCTTGATTAAGGCCCATTGGGATGTTTTTAAGGTAAAAGTTGTTCATTTGACCCCCCTAAACTAACTTGACTCTCCTCTACTCGATTTGGGGGTTCATTTCAGCTCTGTCGTAGTAGTGTGAGGGCCCTTCTTGTATTCATCTTTTATTTTTGGATTTCCATCAATATTTATCCAAATATTTATCCATTTGAATGAAATAAAGGATATAGGTGAGTATATCACTATGTTTCATCCTTATTCTACCTTCACTAATCTCTTAATTATTCTAAATAGTGTTTTGAACACCAATTCCAATAAAATATGGTGGAATCATCCAAAGGTGATAAAATTTACCTACTACCTAGATAGAGGTTTTCCTAATACTTTTCTAAAACACCATCATCAATAATTTCGATATAGTTTTGTTTTTTAGTGAGTTTTCCATGGTTTTGGATCTAAAATTAATATCATCTCCTATTATTTTGGTCTAGTTGTTAGGGACATCACCCTTGGTAATGCTATCAGCATGATATCAACCTTTATAGCCTTTTTGGACTTGGTTTTAGTGTTTTAGATCACCATTCATGTGAATTTTTCTTTGAGTGGAATTAGTTTACTAGAGATAACTATTTTAAATTGTAAATTATTAATAATTAATTTATAATTAATTATTCTTGGTTGTTTGGATGTGAGATTAGACCACAGGTGGTGGGAAAATGGATATTGGCCTTTAGTTATTTTGAGTAGTTGTTTTTGGACTATAGTTGAATGGAAAATATTCATAAGCTTACTATGTCTCATAAGATCATTCCCGTTTTGTCTATGAATTTTATAATAAATATCAGCAGTACATCGTTTGTAGGACCCCATAACACCATGATAGGGGAGGGTGAATCAGGGTGTTAACTTTTTCTTTAATGTATTGGATATTATTCCCATGTAGGTAGGAAGTCATTAAACATGTATGATATATTGGATAAGTAATGTTAAATTCATGTGTAGAATGACAACACACATATTTTATTAGGTTCACCACTAAGGGATAGTCGATGGAGCATATTACGATAGTGTGTTGGTCGTACCTAAATACACTAATATTCACTAGTTGTGAAATAAAAAAGTTTGGACATAGTCACTCTATGCCAGGAACACTACCTTTACAATATTTTAGGAATAGTCCACTATTTCCCTTGGAACACTTGCATAAACTCCCCCTTGCTAATTGCTTTGAGAGAAGTTTTACTCGGATTGTTGACTTGAAGGTTGCTTCAATATATTGGTATTAAATTCTTTGTCTCTGTCTAGCATGAGACTCTTCTTGCACCATATACCTATGTTGTGGCACCTTGAAATCCATGTTCATTGAAAACATGATTTTCCAAACTACTTTTACGGAATATCACTACCTTCGAGAAGTAAAATTCCATCACAGAACAAAAAAACTTTCAAAAAGCTCCTTCATGAAGTTCTTGAGTTCACAAAGCTCACTACCTTTGCAGGTAAAACTGACTTCACCAAGTTAACCGAGTCAACATAGAATACCCAATCATTTTAAATCATTCTTTAATAAAATTCTTTGACATTAGTTAGTACTTCACAAGTATTTTCATGATGCATAGGATCTCATGTAATGTCAGTTTGGTAGAGTTCACCTGGCTTCATGAAATCAGAGTGATTCCAAATTTTCCTCGGAAAAATTCATGTGATGAGGGGTAGACTTATATTTATAGGCTCGACTGTTCATAGTGCTCCAATACACTTAATGGATTTTCCAGATCATTCAATACCACCTTTACATATCTCCTCCATTTTTGATTATTCACTGTGATTTGATGATGTCATGAAGATTTCTGTCAAACCATCATGCTCTGCGATGCCCCAATTCTCATAATAATGGATATCACCATATCCATTCATGGTGATCCTAATATTTTTCATTCACGATGATCATCGTTGTCATGTAGATCACCGTCATCTTTCTTTTATCCTTAGTGAAATTTTTTCATGAATCCTATAACCATGAAATTCATTCCATTTCCATATTTTGATAAGTCATTCATGGAAATCCACTTTTCATGATGCACACTATCCTTCATGTTATGAAGCCCAAAATTTTTGGAAAACACTAGAAAATTATTCCACCTTTAATGTTGTTGTCAGCATGAACTCTAAGATCCATTTGCTCGTAAAAATCATTGATCTTACATGTGGGGATTGACTAAAAACACAAACCATACTCAATTTTTAGAAATGAACATCCTTGGTTCCAAAAAAATCCCCCTTTTGGTTTGTTAGAAATCTATAGATAAATTCAATGAATCACCAGAAACTATAAAAAACATGATATTAAAGAAATAACTCATAGAACATTATAAGTCTATGAGGGAAAAGATCGATGTAGAAAAAAATAGGAGCATGAAATGGGTTCTCATTTCATGGAAGGATTAAATATTTCCCAGCTATGCTCTAACTATTTCCTCATAACACTAATTTTTTTCTCCATTATCATTCTCCAAATTTTCAAATCATTCCCCAACTTTGTAACTCACCATTATACCCCTTTATAACTCATCATTATACCCCTTTGTAACTCATTTAATTTTTCCATTCTCCATTCTCCAAAAATCGAAATCCATAAGTTTTTTATTCTAATTTTTATTTTGCACCTTTATCCCATTTAACCATTGAATGTTTCCATTCCCTATATTGGAAATTAAGCTAATGAACCTATAATTGAACTTATAAGGCCCATAACAGACTCTCTAAAATCATATCTCCTCTTTAAACCTACATCACTTCCACAAACAGATTAAAATCATTAATACAACTTGGGAGAGAGGAATACTCATATCCTACTCATGCTTGGGAAGTTGGCTGAACACCGAAGTTCAATTGATGTTTCTCGAATACATGTGCTGCCAATGGCTTGGTCAGAATGGAAACCACCTAGTCATCATTCCAACATGATCCATTTTAATCATGCCTTGTCCAATACTTCTCTTGATGATGTTATTTCTAATTTCAATATGTTTTGTATGAGAATATTGAAAAATATTTTTTGTAAGATCGATATTACTATTGTTATCAAAATGAATCACCATTGGTTGTTACACCTCATCAAAAATATTAGTTATTTTTTTCTTCGTATATAATTGTTGAGTATATTCTATTTTAGCATAGAAATAATCTTCTTCTATGATACTAAGAGAAGTAATTTATTTTTTCTGGTTCAACCATACAACACATTTCCTTCCAATAATTAATTCTCCACCACTTGTTTACTATATATCAACAACATATCCATCGTAGTCATAATCATAGAACAATGATAGTTCACTATCTATTTCTATATTAATGTATAAGAAATAATTATGTTTTCCTTGAATTTACCACATGATGGTTTTCAATGCCTCCATATATTCTCCCATCAGAATACTTTGAAAGAGAGTGTATGAGAATGTTGTAAAGAAAATATCTTGTTGTGTCTCTATTAGGTACAATAATCTTCACACTATTATCTAATACACTGTGGGATCTATAAATGTCCTATATTAATGATTTCATAATTTTTTCCCAATCAAAATCAGTGTCAACATTGGATCGGGGTCATGCATATTTAATTTATTTAGAAATTCTTAAGAATACTTTCCTATGAAATAAAAGTGTGATCTTTCCTTTGAATCACATACTACCCCAAGAAGTTTGTGAGTTCACAAATCATAGACATTTGAAATTCGAATTTCATGTGATTATAAAAGACATCCACTAATCCATACATACTTACAACAAAGATAATATCATCTACATACACCAATACCATGAACTGATCTTTCTAAGAAGTATTCACATAGAAATTGTGATCCACTTATCCTCTTTTAAATTCAAGCTTCTTTAAATAAAAATCCATTCAAGAGTACCATGCCTGTGTTTCATGTTTCAGACCGTATAGTACCTTTCTTAATCTTCAAATATTCCGTTCATTATTAATAATTAGAAAAACCACTGGTTGTTCAATATATACTTATTCTTTAGGAACACCATTTAAGAATCTTGTTTTAACATAAATATTATAATATATGATTCCAATTTGGATTTCCATATTTAGGAAAAGCCTTAATGACTCCAATATTCCCACTAGTGAAAATTATTATATTGTGAGCTTCAGATGATGTTTTTTCAGCCATCATTTCATCTTCTCTTTGTTATTATGAATCAAATTATTTGTGTTACCCTAAAAAAATTTACAATCCTTCCACTATTTCATCATATGAATCTATAAATTTACTATTTAAAATCCTTTTACAGTGACATGTTATTCATCCAATTATTAGAACAATAAGGTTATGTAACAATTGAAATAATGATTCTAGTATCTTTTTCATCATTCTTTATTTGTCTTCCCATAAACGGAAATAATTCTCAACATCTTCATAATGCTGGATCTCATTGAGAATGAATTTCAAGAAATTTATATCATGAAAATACATTAGAATGGATCTCTAAATTGTGATTTTACACATTGTACATCATTCAAAACATCACAATAGATAACATTTTTGAACACTTTTTCTCTAGGATACAGTAAATAAGATAAAGGAATGATGGTAACTTCTTTATCCAAATTGTTTAGAATAGATAATCTTTATCTTACTCAAAAAATGACACTATATAATATACGTATTTGAATATCGAATTGAAGAATCATTCAAATATGGTGACTTCTTTATCTTATCTATCAAGAATTGACAGATTTATTTTCTTTTTATGTTATCACCCTAATTACAAGATTCACCTTCAATTCCATCCATTATATGCACAAATACAATACAAAAAGTATTAAAGGAAGAGGGGGGGGGGGTATTATTTTCTTCATCATTATTATTTACATGGTTTAGATGATCTTTCCAACCTTGTTTCTCTATTTAATTGACTCTCCATACTTTCACATCTAAACATATGTTCTGTTTAATGTTTTCAAGGCATGGATATCTTCAAATACTCTTTTACTTTGTGTGGAAAATTTTTCTACTTAACAAAATTTATGGATGATAAATTCATACTCCTTTTTAGAAATTATTTATATTTAGGGAGTAATGTTAAAAAACCTCTTGCATCATAACCAAATTTCTAGCATCTCTCACACCGAACCCTTTCAACACAAGATTTTTATTTTGATAACAAACACTCATGGATGATTTCATGATTAAGTGGAACCTTTTCTTTTCCATTTTCACCAGCCTTAGGCATTTAATAATCATATTTCCTCATTATTTCTAAATTCTTCTGACTAGATAACTAACATCGAATTAGTAATTGTTGCAACATTTTTTGATCTCCAACATGGGATATTATGAGAGTAAAACTTCTTATTTGTTCTTTTAGATGAACTTCATTTTAATAACTTCTATTTGGAATCTAGGGTTTTCTCTACATCCTTACATGAGATCTTCTATGGAGAATTTTTGTTCACAACATTCTTTTGTTTTCTTCCCAAGGGTCCTTTATAATACATATCCATCTCTTTTGGTTTACTTTTCAAATCAATAATGAATTCATGTTTAGATAAGTATGTTATAACCTTATGACCACTATAATAGCATATATCACATATGTTATCAACCTTCCCAAATCTATTTGCAGTATACATACACATCTGGACCTATTGGTGGTGCTTTATCTATTCTGGCATGCTCCTCCTAGAGACATGTTTCCATTGTCTTTTTTTTTCATTTTGAGGATTATAGAAAAAATTTAATGCACAATTCCAAAATCTATTACAACCCCAAAATTGAACCAAAAATCTTGATTTCTTTATACCTGTTGTGTTAGGATATTGGGTCTTATTCATGACTTGTTGATATCATTGTGGAAAATCATCTTTTATACTCTTTTTTCTATCCACCATATTCATGGTAGTTGGTTTCTTATCACCTTTGTGCATCCATACTTTTCCATTGTTTTTCGTACCACCCACACTCATCATGATAATAGGTTTAGAGGCATGAATACAAGTTAGTATGGATGTTACATATTTCTTCTTAGTTTCTTGAGATAGATCATCTAAAGATGTCATGGTCTTCTTATAACATGTTGGATGTCTCTCAACTTTGAAACACTCCAGTGAACATTGTGTAGCTACAAAAATTGTTTCCATCTTTTATGAAGTATCAATATGAATAATAACAAGATTTAAAAACCAGGAGAGCAAATATAAACATTTCATATTGAGGATTATTTATTGATATTTAATCAAAATCATCTTTTCTTCACAAGCCAACATTATTGTAACAAATTATTCTTCATGAAGATACACATTATTCTAAATCAATGAGAGAAGTTATTTGATGTTATATCTTATTCCTTCCAATTTTATTCCCTCAACATCATTGTTATTTTTCAATTTCTCTTAAAGAACATGGATCATTTATTTAGGAGGCTTTTTGACTCCCACGTTCTCTTTAACTTCTTTGATGTATTTTGAGGAACTTATTTCAAGTTATCAGTATTTTTCTTCAATGTTTACAACCATTGTAGAGATCATAAAACATTAAATAATTTTTCTTTATAGTCATTACCCAAAACAATTTGCTTCGTTTCTCAATTGGGTGATTTCTCCCTGCATACATTAATGGATTCTACAAACAACATAGGATATTTATTTGGGAATATCATGTAGATAATTTATTAATATCCGAATTTCATATTCATGAGAGGTTATAGATTGATCCATATTACCACTTATGCTAGTGTATTTTTTTCTAGGACAACTATCAAATGTGATAACACATACCTATTTATCACTTGAAGATATTGATTTACATTAGGTAAAAGTGTTGTCCTTTTCATTGGTGGAAACATGACCCACCTACTCTTTATATTACAGGCTTTGAATATCTTCATTATTATAACTGAATAAAATAAATAGATTCCTCCTCTTATTTAGATAATAGTGACTTCTTCAACTACCTCTTTTCTTTATTTTTTATTGTTGATCATGGTCTTGGTGGATGTAGACTTTTCCTTAGAGATAACTAGATCTTCATCAAAACTGCACTTCATTTTTGGCACAAAAAAAACCTCAAATAATTAATAGAGAAAATATTGAATGTAGAGTATCTAACATTTTCCAACCTTCACTCAGATACCACTTGTAGGACCCTAGAACACTCTAGGAGGGGAATGGGGATTCAGGGGGACAACATTTTCTTTTAATGAAATGGATCCCATTCCCATGTTGGTAGGAACTCATTAAAAATGTATGATGGATTCGATTAGAAATAAAAAACTCACATATAGAAAGAAAACACATTATTTATAGTTAGTTCGCCCCTAAGGGCTTGTCCAAGAAGCATACGTTGACAATGTGTTGGGCATACCGAAATACACTAATATTCACTAGTTATGGGATACCAAATTTTGGACATCATCAATCTATTCCAAGCACACTGAAATTACAATATTTTAGGGATATATCATTTTATCCCTCAGAACACTTCCATAGAATCCCCATAGCACATTGATTTAAGATAAATGTAACTCAGGTTTTCAACATGAAGGTCATTTCACTAGATTTTCATTAAATTATTTGTCTTTGTAAAGTACAAGAGTCTTCTTGCACCATATATCTATGTTTATGAACATTGAAATACTTGTTCACTGAAAAAATGATGTTCAAAACTACCTTATGTGAATCTACATCATGAATCTAACTACCTTCATGAATCACCCAAACATCACAGAAAAAAATTCCTTCCATAAATATCTTTCACGAATCTCTTGCCTCCACAAATCTCACTACCTTCATAAACTAAACTACCTTCACGAAGCTCATTTAGTTAACAGAAAAAACCCCATAATCAGGAATAACTCATTAATCAACATAATTGACATAAATTAATACTCAAAAAGTCTTTTTTTATGATTGTAAATCTCACATGGAATGTCAGCTTCATGGAGCTCCACCAACATCATGAAATAAAATCAGTTCCAGATTTTCCTTGGAAACATTTGTGTGAAGTGAAGGTTTACTTATATTTATAGGTTCATCCATTATCGATTCTCCACCTCCTCTTAGTGGATTTTCCATATCTTTTAAAACCACCTTTATGTATATCCTCAATTCTTGATTCTCCATTTGGATTTGAAATTTTTAAGAATATTTATATAAAACCATCATGAGAAACGATGATCTAATTATATTAATCGTGGAGATCACCTTCACCATCCGTGATGCTCTAATTATTTATCATTTCCAATACTCATCATTGTCTCATGGATTACAATAATATTTCCTTGAACCTTCATGAAACACAATTCCTGAATCCCATCTTTCCAAAACTCATGACTTTTTCTATATTTTCATAACGCCTTCATGGAAATACACTTTTTATGATGCAATCCATCATTCAAATTTTGGACCCCAAAAAGTTGGAGAACACTTGTAAATGACACCCCCAACAATAATGTTATCAACATGAACTATACGATCACTTTATTTGGAATCTCTCTAATATTCCATGTTAGGATTTTCAAAAAACACAAAACATACTCCATTTTCAACAACGAACATCCTTTTTTCCAACATCAGTCTAATATTCATCTTAAATCTTTTATTTTTTAATTCTAAATATATATCAACTAAATTCATGGACTTATGTTAATTTATCACTCTTAACCAAACATCTTGTTTTGGAAACCACTCATTAACCAATAATTTTTCATGGGAGATTATAGTTTACCATTAATTATAGAAATAAAATTGTCTTGGTATAAACCTCATTAATATTTAAATTCTATGTATAGTTAGGAAATTAATTCAACTCATTCCATAGGACATGTATGGTCTATGAAAGTGTTATAACCTATTTAATGTGTTACCAATTTGGTTCCCTTCTTAAATTAGTTGAACTAGGTGTATAAACAACGTGAAATTAAAGGGATGAGGATGTGGTAATTAATCTTTTATATAAAACCTATGTTGAATTGATATGCCTTAACCCAATATATAAACCCTATAACCCTATGTCCCTTAGTATCCCGAGAATGAATGGATACTAGTTAAAAAATGAAGACTTATCAAATCCCACATTGAATAATAAAACACAAATTGGAATTGTGATACTTTATGATTCCATGAAGTGATTAAATTTTAGGTAATGGTGTTAGTGAGTTGTGATACAATTAATTAATCAAGAAATTTTCTAAAATTAGAATATGGGTTCTAATGGATTCAATGTGAAGAAATCCATGGGTATGACTAGGATTATATATTAGAATCCAAATCTAAAAAATATTTCATTTTAAATAAATATTGGCCATCTTGGGGTGTAAATCAAATGAATCTAAGTATGCCATAATTCATGTTTTCCATGATTTAATTATATTCCCCGTAATGTGGACTTTATATGTTATTAACCCAATTAATGTAATGTAAAATTTCACACATTGACCTAGAAAATTTAATTATTTTATTTATTTATACCCTGTTTTTAATTTCATTCTAGTTTGGGTTAAATTTTAAAATTTTCAAGCAAGGAGCGTTCCTGCACGTAGGTTTTACTTAGTTAAGAGTAACTGTATAGAAATCATGTGTGAGAGTCTGTCATTGGCACAATGCCATTTGGAATGGTTGCAGCATGCTTTTCTCATCTATGCATAATTATGTAGGTAACCTTACATGGGTTCTTATCCAATCAAATGGCTTGTGAACGGTTAGTACATGGCTGTATAAACTGAGCACAAACTGTGTGGGTTTCCCAGAATTTTAAAAATAAAATTTTTATTTTATTTCCTATTTCTTTTTAATTTTTTTTACTTCACCTATTTTTTTTATCCCCTTCTCCTCTTAGTGTCGTGTGAGATACACCGATACCCTCCCCTTCTCCTTCAATGTGTGACGATCCCCCGCTCTGTCCCCCCCTCTTTCATCCAGTTCAATGTCGTTTATTCATGAAGCTCAATTTTATTTTTTAGGTAATGCCTTCTCCTATGTTCTCCTCCTTCGGTTTGTCCAATTTAGGTTTCTATATAACCCCATTCGAAATGGATGAAACCCTAGGTTATGATTAAACCGAATTATTTTTGGGTTCTTTTGAGTTTTGGGTGTGAAAAGGATTCCTCAAGACCCTTGGTCAATATTCTAGCATCCACCGCCAAAGACATGGCTGATGGGTTGATTTTTTCATACCACCATAAATTGAGGTAAGGTTTTAAACCTTTTGTTTTGTTTCGAACCCTTAATTTGATAGTCTTATGGTGTATTGAGTCCCTGAAATTGATTATAGGGAGTTTTTATCATCCTTGGTGTTGTGAACAGACATAAATATGTTTATATACATATATATAAATATATCCCTCAGGGCTTATTCCATCATTGTGAGGGGAATATGTTCCTTGGACTGAAGGATATATATATATATATATATATATATATATATATAAGGATGTATATTTTTGCGAGTGCGAGGAGGCTTCAAGTGGTGACCGCCTAATTTTTCAAGATCCAAAGTGTTCAACTTGTCTTGATTCCCTTTTGAGGTAGATGTCCCTATGCATTGTCCTTTTAAATTAAAGAATTATTTATTTCTAACTTTTCAAACCCTTATTAAATGATGGGTAGTGATATATAGTTTTATAATAAATGTATTATCCAAAATAAAGTTGACCCCTCTTTGTGATCAATTGCATGAAAATATTTTATGAAATGTTCATACCATGTTTTTATCTAATTTCCCAGTTTCCCTTCATAGTTAAATTTGTGGTTTTAATGAAGAGATTGGGTTGCAATGTGTTTGGGTTGCTCAAATGGATTTCTTAAATGTGGTTCCAAATGGTTTTGAGATTGTATGTGGTGTTTATTTGATTATTCCAAAATGATTTGGCATGAATTGGTTCTTTGGAAATTTTTTAGTGTTAAATGGTTTCTTGAGGCCAGATTGGTACTTTTTTTTGATTAAGTTACTATGAAAACATTCCTTGGGATGAACCTATTTCATTGTTGGATGGGAATGGGTGGTCCTCATTTGGGACTTCCCTCATGTGTTGTTGGTTATTGTAAAGAGGGATAAATCCATTGCAGTGATTCAGGGGTGATTTTTGTGTGTGTTTCATGTGCGTGATTCTTGTATATATGAAATATTTCTTGTTTGAAATGGTTGGATAACCCCCCTTTAAGCTGAACATTGGAACCTAGAATAGCAAGTGATTTTCTTTGTGAATGAGTTCTACACAAGTTTAGATTACGCACTAGTTAGTGGCCCTTAGTATGGACTATCTCTATTGGGATTGTGACACATGGTTAGGACTAGTACATTGTGATCAAGAAATTGGGCATTTTGATTTCATCAGGTAAGGCATGCCTTCAGTATGATTCAGATGTGTAGTGTGTTCTAGATTATTCATGAGATCCTAGGTTCTCCAATGTATTCCACTTGTAGTTATCTATGGATGATTATTGTGGTGCATTTTTTGGTTGAAAACTCTTGTGTGATATCTTCACATTTCTATTGTTGTATGATCCATTTGATTACTCCTTGAGTATTATAGCTTTATTCCAAAATAGATAAAGATATTTTAAAATGTTTACAGAAACATTTTTCAAAAATGTTCTACATTTCCTTATTCTCTAACCCTCTTTCTCTAAAAGGTTAACACTTACTATTTAGAAAAGAAACTTGATTAAAATAAAAATGTAAACAGACCATGATTTTATTTTAAGGGAAAAAATGTGAAATAATTACTTTAAAATAGTTAGTTCAAACCGGAAATTAATGTTTCTTATGTTTAAAGTTAATTAATTTTGGAATATATTTCTTGGGAACAACTACTGAGTTTTAATACACATCCCTAATGATTTATCTTTGTTTTTAGCTTCAGGTGTTGCTTTTTTCTCAGATTCGGTCATTGTAGTACGTTGATGGTTTGAGGTTGGTGGTGACCTACATGGTCACATGGAGGTATTCAAAACATTATTTTCCTTCTACTTCTTGTTTCTACTCTTTTTGTCCATTATATATTTATTTATTTAATTTTTATTTATGGGAAAAATAGTCCCACCTGATTTATTTTGATGCACATCACTAGTTTCTTTCCCAATAGGATTGAGAAAAACTCTCAGTTCTTGTCGCATGTTAGCTCGGGTGACCAGTTTGAGGTTGACCCGAGTTGGTTCTTGAAAAAATGCAATCATATGAGGATTTTTCTTATTTTTGATTCAGGTAGTTAGAGACTAGGTGTAACGACCCAAAGTTTCATTAATGGAAATCCCTCTTGATCTAATTAAATGTATCTTTATGTTTATATAAAATATAAACTTTTTTGGTTTATGTTATGAATTTTGACTGTTGCTAAAATATCTGTTGAACATCGATCACATGATTAGTATAAATATAGGGTTTTAACAAATCCAATTTGATAAAAGAAGTGATGGCCACATCCAGTAAAATTTCTCCATACGAAGCCCACTTTTCAGAGCTCGGTAAAGAAGTGGTGTCCTTGGGCTTCGCTCTTGACCAAGACCAAGATGAGCTTCATCATGTTAAGCTCAAACGAGACTGTCTACATGAAAAGTGGAAGTTGATAGAGATTACCACTTGAGCGATGTTATCCGAGCCACCCCAAGAGTCTGTCACCATCGCACACCTTACCCTTAGGACTTATGCGACTGTTTTAAGGGGTTATGTAACAAATATCTAGTACTATGTTCATGTATATTAATTTTTTATATAATAATAAATATACCTTCTTGTCATTATCAATACACTGTAAATATTTTTTAAAGTACAAATAATGTTTTTAGTTATTATTTAATTAAGAATTCTATTTTTTTTAAATTAATGGATTTTTGAAATAAATATTATTTTAATAAAATATTATTATTATTATTAAATTAATTTTTATTAAATATAAATGATATTATAATTTTATGAATGCAATTATAATTTTTATTAAGGTTTGAAAGCCATTTTTGTCAAAACCCGTGAATTTTCGTTAATTATCAGTTTTTATTTTAAAATTGAAAATTAACATACTTAAAAAATTATTTAGAAAAATAAATGGTATTTCTAGTATCATGACGTCGAAATTATCCAATGGTGAATTTTTCATAATTTCTTGAGACAGTCAAATTTTTGGGTAAAAATTAAATACCGTTTAAATATATAATGTGTTTTATGACATTATATTGACCAAATAGTGATGTAATAAAATACTATAATCTTTATTTTCGGCCAATATATGTTTTACCATTAAAATAATGTGATTTTGGGTTTGTTTGAATTACTTTTCAAAGAAGTAATGGACCCCTCAAGACTTATTAAACACCTTGTGTTTTTAAATTAATTTCCATGGGAGTGTGACCCACCTCCATATAAGAAACCCTATTATTTTAAGAAGTTCGGACATTGGACTTATAAAATATTATTTTTCTCTTCCCTTTTCCAAAAATCAGGGGAAAAAACAATGGGATGGTTTGTGGTTTGGATTAATTTAATGTAAGGGGTCCAAAACCTAAATAATAAAGAATTCGCTCACCTTTCCTATATAAACCCACCCAATCACCCACTTCCTCCTCAATCAAAACCTTTGGAGTTCGTCCAAACTATGACCTACTATCTCTATAATCCTTCCAAGGTTCCCTAAGCTCTCAAGAAGCCTCTCACAAGCCCCTCTCTAGCCTTTGGAAGCACACTTCCAAGTACGGTTTTTTTCTTCCTTTCTCATTTTTTGTCCAATTTTCTTTAAGTTGTTTTTCCCATCTAATTTCAATTATGAATGTTTGGGTATGGTTTCTCACCTCCCTAATACTTCCTTCTCTATGTTTAAATTATGTGAGACCCCTTTATCTCTCATTAAATGCCTCCCATGTACACCCGTTACTATGACGAAATTCCGGAAAGAACTTCTCTCTCCTCATTTACATTCAAGAAATAATTGTGTATCATAAATATAAATTGAATTAAAATTGTTGGGACATGTATCTATATCACCTAATTACTGTTAATTACATTTAAATATGATGAGGAACCCCTTTCTCTCTCATCAACCATTTTTATGAATTCTTATGTCACGCCGTTACGCTGCCAAAATCACAGCGATTTTCTAAGCCAATTCCATTGTGTAGTGAATACCATGCCCATTTCTCCATCAAGGGTATTCACCTTTATGAACATTTACTTATTGATTATAATGTTTCATGTATTAATTCCACATTCCTTTATCATGGAATAAATGATTATGTTTTATGAATCCAGGTTTTATTATCTATGTGGAACACTTATGCATGAAATGAAATGATTAAGAAGGGTGCGCCCTTATAACACTCCAATCCATTGGATAAAGTATAGTATCATGATACGTCATGTGCAATTAGTGTTGAATCATGCTAATTAAAGTGCAATGAGAGTTTACTCATGCTTCATTTTCAATGAGGATTTACTCATGCTCCATGTGCAATGAGTCTTGGCTCATGCTAATTCCATGTTAAGTGTTGTTACCACATTTCCATGTTATGATTATCATGCTTTATCAGGCCTTTATGTTCATGTTTCTCTTGTGATCTATTGATAGGCCTAATGTATAACATGTATTGTAATCCTCATGTTATTCCATGTGTATTCCCATACTGATCATTATAGCTCACCCTTTTCTTATGCATGTTCTTTGGTTATCCCATGCAATGCTAATTACGAGAGAATGTAGGGGTCATGTAAAGGATGTTTTCAATAAAGATGTTGTATTTCATGTTTCAAGTTTATATGTATTGATCCTAATCCCCAAAGACACTAAACCTCTCGATCTTTGTATCAAGTTAAGTTTTATGTAATAAATCATATGTTTGTAATAAAAAGAAGGGTTGTCATAGTTGTTATCAAAGGATAGGTTTAGTTATTTTATTGGGATTAAAAATAGAAAACCCTATTAAATCCTTATATACAAGACTAAGTATAATAAATACGTCCCTCAGTTTTGGTGAGTATTGAGTAAATGGGTTATCAAGATAATACAACCCTGTCTGGATACGAGCAGGTAGAGGCGGCTCTGGCACAGATGTATCCTAAGGGTAAAACCCAAAAACACCGCTTTGAGATAGACTCGAACGAGAACTGGTGCACGAAAACAGGCCTTACTGCACTCTTCATTACGAAACTCCCATGGGATATGTTTTGATAAATTCTCAAGCTTAGTATTATCCCTTTTTAAAGGAAAAAAAAAATTCCCCTATGAATATATGTTAGAATGTATATCATGAAAATCCTAGATTGAAGCCTATAGACTCATGATTTAAGGAAATACAAGTTTATTTATAAGTCATCAACTTTTGTCTTTGGATTACACTTTATGTGTTACCCCTAACTTTCCTTTTATTCTAGCCAATGGCCAGTAATAAGAGGACTTGGGAAAACAACTGTTGTGAAGATCAGTGTGATGACTGTACTAAGGAGATTCCCAATCCAATGGGAGAGAGAATCGATAAATTTTTCACACTTCTCTCTCAGCTAACTCAAGTTTTGAATAGAAACATGGGTTAAGAGGAACGTTCAACCCCCCCCCTAAGAAAGAAAAAGTCTCTATCGAGAGCTTCATGAGACAAAGGCCTCCTACTTTTAGTGGATCTTCTGATCCCACGATCGTTGAACAATGGATCAACTCCATTGAAAAGATCTTCTCCATCCTTTAATGTTCTAAACAAGAGAAGGATCTTTTGGAGGCTTATCGTATGGAGGGTGAAGGTGATCAATGGTGGACATTGATCAAAAATACCAAGAATGAGGAAGAGATCAAGGTGTTGGAATGGAAGGATTTCAAGATTATGTTTTTCGATAAATATTTTCCGTGCAACCTCCTCCTTAAGATGGAAAGGGACTTCCTTTCCCTCAAGAAAAAGTTGAAAAATCGGTTGGAGCATATGAGGCAAACTTCACAAGGCTTGCACGATACGCTTTTGGATTTTTCATTACCCTAGAATGCCTAGTTGGCCACATCATTGGTGTGTTGAAGCCTAGCCTACAGAATGCATTAGCAAATCCGTGACTTCGAGAGCTATGATGAAATTGTCTGATGTGCCCTGAAGGTCGAAATGGAGATCAGAGAATCACAAGGGTATCATGGGTATAAGAAGCATAAGGTGGACTTCAATGTTGGTAGTTCGATTGATAAATCCAACGGTGCTAAGAAGATCCAGCACCCCACTTTCCAAAAGTGTGGAAAGAAGCACCCTATAAATTTTTTTAAGGGGACGAGGAAATGGTTCAGGTGTGGAAGAGGAGGGAACCTAGCTGTTAATTGTTGGAAAGAAAGACCCGCAGATGCGACAGAGGAGAGGAACGCTCTATTCAAACCTCAATTCATTGTTCATTACTACAAATTAAATGAATCGGGGAATCTTTCAAGTCATTTCCCTTATCGAAGGGTTTTCAGAGGCAACAAATAACCTACAAGGCAGCAAGGAAGAGCTTTTTCCATCACGTCTGCCGAAGTGAACCCTGACAATAAAGTGGTGGCAGGTACGCTAGTTATTCATTCAAGAATAGAGAACATTTTTTTTATTCAGGTTCTACTCATTATTTTATATCTCGAATGTTTAGTAGAACAATCCCATCACCACCACAAATCATGGAGGTGAAGATGTTGGTGAGTACAAAAAATGGGGCAATCATTGTATCCCATGAATATAAGTCCTACCCTATTATAATCTGTGGATTTAATTTCCCGGCAAACCTCATCATACTCCCTCTAGTGGAATTTGATGCAATTCTTGGCATGGATTGGCTTTACTTATATTGAGCCAACATAAATTGTCGGGAGAGGGAAATCACACTCCATATGGAGAATCGACCCCCGATTCATTACAAGGGTAAGGAGGAAGATGAATCTCCTTTTTCCCCATCATCTCAAGCATGGATATTACTTCCCTATGAAAATGCGTATCTGGCTCAGATGATTGATTACAAGGAAGAAACCATCCTTGAAGAAATGCTTATTGTGAGGGAATTCGCTGAAGCGTTTCCTGAGGAACTGCATGGTCTTCCTCCTAGAAGAGATGTTGAATTCTCAATTGAACTTATACCCCAGGCTTTACCAATATCCAAGACTCCATATAGAATGGCTGTTGTAGAGCTTGAAGAGCTGAAGAAACAACTACAGGAGAATCTAGATAAGGGGTTTATACGCCCAAGTGCTTCACCATGGGGTGCACCAGTCCTCTTTGTCAAGAAGATGGATGGGTCAACACAGATTTGCATCGATTATCGTGAAATTAACAAAATCACGATACAGAACAAGAATCCTCTCCCACGAATTGATGACTTGTTCGATCAGCTGCGTGCAGCACAATACTTCTCCATGGTGGACTTGCGATCGGGATATTATCAAGTAAGGGTGAAGAAAGAAGATATCCCCAAGACTGCTTTTTGTATAATATACGAGCACTATGAATTCATAGTAATGACATTTGGACTCACTAATGCTCCAGAAATCTTCACTGACTTGATGAATAGAGTCTTGAGATATTATCTAGACAAATTTTTGGTTGTCTTTGTAGATGATATTCTAATATACTCCAAAACCAAGGAGGATCATGAGGAGAATTTATTAACTATACTGGAGACTTTGCGCAAGGATAATCTCTATAAAAAGAACAAAAAGTGTGAGTTATGGTTTAAGGAAGTCCCATTCTTGGGCCATATCATCACAAGAAATGGGATATCTATGGATCCCTCTAAAACAGATGCAATTGAGGGATGGTCGAGGCCAACATCGGTAACAGATATCCGTAGCTTCTTGGGGTTAGCTAGATAATATCGATGATTTGTGAGAAATTTCTCACAATTGTCCAACCCTCTTACCAAGATAACTTGGAAGGTAGTAAAGTTTTCTTTGAGTGATGAATGCGAAGAAAACTTCAAGGAGTTTAAAAGGAGGCATATCACTGTGCCCATTCTCACTTTACCCACAAGTGGGGAACATTTTGTTGTATTTAGTGATGCTTCGAAGAAAGGATTAGGTTGTGTGCTAATGAAAAATGATAAAGTGACATCCTATGCCTCATGGAAGTTGAAAATCCATGAGCTAAACTATCCAATGCATGATTTGGAGTTCGCAGCAGTGATCTTTGGCTTGAAAATATGGAGGTATTATCTCTATGGGGAGAAATGTGAGATATATACTGACCACAAGAGTCTTAAATATATATTCACATAGAAAGAGATTAATATGCGCCAGAGAAGATAGATAGAGCTCATCAAGGATTATGACAGTTCAATACATTACCACCCTGGGAAAGCGAACAAGGTGGCAGATTCCCTAAGTAGAAAGGACCCAGTGATTCTATCAATGATGAGAATTGAGAAGGATCCAATCTTCTTAGACTTGATGAAGATGGACATGAGAATCATAGAGAAGGGAACATTATCAAATCTTTCACAAATGATTTCTCAACCATCTCTTTTGGAAAGATTAAAGGATGCTCAAAAGGAGGATGTGGGAATTCAAGAAAAAGAGGAAGCTATCGAAAAAGGAAAATCCTCGGAGTTTAATGTAAATGAAGAAGGAATTTTGTGGTTTGGGAAAAGACTATGTGTTCCATCAAGTCCAGAGCTGAAGAAGGAACTTTTGGATGATGCACATAGCTCAAATTTCTCTATTCACCCAGGGATCACAATGATGTATCGAGATCTCCAAGAAAACTTTTTGTGGGATAATATGAAGAAGTAGATCACTGAATATACATCATAGTGCCTGGTGTGCTAGCAAGTGAAAGAAGAGAGGCAGGAGTCTAAGGGGATGATGCAACCATTGCCCATACCAGAATGGAAATGGGAGAACATCACCATGGACTTTTTCACTGGACTTCCAAGGACATCCAAAGGCAACAATGCAATCAGGGTTGTTGTGGATCGTCTTACAAAGACTACACACTTCATTGTATTCTGGAGGATTTCTCTTTGGATCAATTGGCACATATATATATTAGGGATGTGGTAAGGTTTCATGGAGTACCACTATCTATTGAGTCTGACCGATATCCAAGATTCACCTCTATGTTTTGGAAGAGTCTTCAACATGCTATGAATACTGAACTGAACATCAGTACGACCTATCATCCTTAAACTGATGGCCAATCCAAGTGGAGTATCGAAACACTTGAGGATATGTTGAGAGCATGCTCAATTGACTTTAATGGAGGATGGGATCAACATCTTCCTCTGGTTGAGTTCTTTTATAATAATAGTTTCCACTCGATCATCGAAATGGCACTATATGAAGCCTTGTATGAGAAAAGGTGCAGAACACCAGCATGTTGGGATGAGGTCGGTGAACATAAGCTGGTTAGACCATAAATGGTTGAGGAAATGGTGGAGAAGGTGAAAACCATTCAGAAGCATATCAAGGCAGCCCAGAGTTGGCAGAAGAGTTATGCGGATAATCGTCGATGAGACCTTGAGTTTAAAGTTGGAGACATGGTTTTTCTACTCATATCTCCATGGAATAAGTTCATGAGGTTTGGAAAGAAAGGGAAGTTGAGTCCACAGTATATTGGCCCCTTCGAGAATCTTGATCATGTTGGGGCTGTGGCCTATCGACTAGCACTTCCATCTACTATGGACAAAGTACATGATGGCTTTCATGTATCTCTCTTAAGTAAGTACATACTAGACCCTTCACATTTACTCTCTTCTGAGGTGGTACAATTGGAAGATGATCATTCTTATGGGGAGAAACCAGTGAATATCTTAGATCGTAGAGAAAAAGTTGTACGGAATAAGACAATTTCCCTCGTCAAGGTGTTATGGTGAAACCACAAGTTTGAAGAAGCGACTTGGTAATTGGAGGAAATGATGAAGATGAGTTACCGACATCTGTTTTGGTGTGGAAAAAGGAAATTTTGAGGTCGAAATTTCTTAAGGGGGTAATATTGTAACGACCCAAAGTTTCATTAATGGAAATCCATCTTGATCTAATTAAATGCCTATCTATTTTTATATAAAATTTCAACTTCTTTGGTTTTATGTTAATAATTTTTACCGTTTCTAATATAGAGGTTGAACAGTGATCAGATGATTAGTATAAATATAGGGCTTTAACAAATCCAATTTACTCAGACAAAAGAAGCGATGTCCTTATCAAGTAGAATTTCTCTATACAAAGCCCATTTGTCGAAGGTTGGAAAAGAGGTGGCGTCCTTGGGCTTCACTCTTGACCAAGCCCAATCTGAGATTCATCATGTCAATCTTGAACAGGACCATCTATGGGAAAAGTGGATGTTGATAGAGATTACCACTCGAGCGATGTTATCCGAGCCACCCCAAGAGTCTCTCACCATCACACACCTTACCCTTAGGTCTTATGCGGCTATTATAAGGGGTTATGTAACAAATATCTAGTACTATGTTCATTATATTATTTTTTTATATAATAATAAATATACCTTGTTGTCATTATCAATACATTGCAAATAGTTTTTAAAGTAAAAATAGTGTTTTTAGTTATTATTTAATTAAGAATTATATTTTTTTAAATTAAGGGATTTCTGAATTAAATAATATTGTAATAAAATAATAATATTATTATTAAATTAATTTTTATTAAGTATAAATGATATTATATTTTTATTAATGCAATTATAATTTTTATTATGGTTTGAAATCCATTTCTGTCAAAACCCGTGAATTTTGGATAAATGTCGGTTTTTATTTTAAAAGTAAAAATTGACGTATTTAAAAAATTATTTAGATAAAATAAATGTTATTTCTGGAATCATGATGTCGAAATTATCCAATAGTGAATTTTTCATAATTTTCTGAGATAGTCAAATTTTTGGGTAAAAATTAATTACCGTTTAAAAATATAATGTGTTTTCTGACATCATAATGACCCAATAGTGATGTAATAAAATACTATAATCTTTATGTTCGGCCAATATATGTTTTAAAATTAAAATAATGTGATTTTATGTTTTTTTGACTTACTTTTCAAAGCATTAATGGACCCCTCAAGACTAATTAAACACCTTGTATTTTTAAATTAATTTCCATGGGAGTGTCACTCACCTACACATAAGCAACCATATTATTTTAAGAAGTTCGGACTTTGGCCTTATAAAATATTATTTTTCTCTTCCCTTTGCAAAAAAACATGGGCAAAAACTATGGGATGGTTTGTGGTTTGGATAAATTTAATTTAAGGGGACCCAAACCTAAATAATAAAGAATTCCCTCACCTTTCCTATATAAACCCACCCAAGCTCCCACTTCCTCCTCACTAAAAACCTTTGGAGTTCATCCAACCTATGCCATAATCTCCCTATGATCCTCCCAAGGTTCCCCAAGCTCCCAAGAAGCTTCTCACAATCCTCTATCTAGCCTTTGGAAGCACACTTCCAAGTAAGGGTTTTTTCTTCCTTTATCATTTTTTTTGTCCAATTTTGTTTAAGTTGTTTTTCCCATTTAATTTCAATTATTAATGTTGGGGTATGGTTTCTCACCACCCTCATACTTCCCTAATTATGTTTTAATTCTGGGAGACCCATTTATCTCTCATTAGATGCCTCCCATGTACACCCGTTACTATGCCGAAATTCTGAAAGGAAGTTCTCTCTCCTCATTTACATTCAAGATATACTTTTGTATCATGAATCTAAATTCCGTTACAATTATTGGGACATGTATCTTTATGACCTACTTACTGTCCATTACATTTAAATATGATGAGGAACCCCTTTTTCTCTCATCATCTGTTTTTATGAATTCTTATGTCATGCTGTTACGCTACCAAAATCGCACTGATTTTCTAAGCCAATGCCATTGTGTAGGGAATACCATGCCCATTTCTCCATCAATGGTATACACCTTTAAGCACATTTACTTATTGATTATAAATTTCCATGTATGAATTCCACATTCCTTTATCATGGAATAAATTATTACGTTTTATGAATCAATGTTTTATGATCCATGTGGAACACTTATGCATGAAATGAAATGTTTAAGAAGGGTGCACCCTTATAGTGCTCCAATGCATTGGGTAAAGTATAGTATCATGATACGTCATGTGCAATGAGTATTGAATCATTCTAATTCATGTGCAATGAGGGTTTACTCATGCTTCAGGTGCAATGAGGATTTACTCATGCTCTATGTGCAATGAGTCTTGGCTCATGCTAATTCCATATAAAGTGTTGTTGCCACATTTCGATGTTATGATTATCATGATTTATCATGAATTTATGTTTATGTTTCTCTTGTTCTCTATTGATATTCCTAATGTCTAACATGTATTTTACTCCTCATGTTATTCCACGTGTATTCCCTTACTGGGCTTTATAGCTCACCCTTTTCTTATGCATGTCCTCAGGTTATCCCATGCAATGCTAAGTACGAGAGAATGTAGTGATCATGTAAAGGAAGTTTTCAATAAAGATGTTGTATTTCATGTTTCAAGTTTTTATGTAATTATTCTAATCCCCAAAGACACTAAACCTCTTGATCATTTTATCAAGTGATGTTTTATGTAATAAATCATGTTTATGTTTGTAATAAAAAGATGGGTTGTCCTACTAGGAATGTCATGAATATATAGATAGGTATGGGAACAATGTTTCAAACTGTTTCTCATTATGATTCCTAAGTTTCTAAGAGTTGTCTAAGATTTCAGTCATTGATTTTTGTTTGTGTTTATGGTGGACGACCAAAAGTGTGAACCAATGTTTCATGGTGAACTTATATGGAGTAGAGACCCATGTAGAGCCCTAGTGCCTAGTTTGAGAAACTCATACTGGTTGGTTTATTCATATATCATGGTCTTTTGAACCATGTAGTTGGGTTGGGAATGACCACAACTTCCCCATCATGGTTCTTCGATGTGAGCATTGTTTTTTGTGTAGTTTTGGATGGTGTGAATTTAAATTTGTTTTGGGGGTTCTTTCTTGAGTTATGAAATGAGACTTGATTTAAAAAAGGTGGATTTAAAAAATTGAAAACCATGGGTTGTTTTTATAATTTAAGGGAAACTCTTTTTTATTTTTAAAAGTTTTATAAAATGTGAACTGAGAATTTATTTGGTAATTCATGGTTTTGACGAAGAGAGGGTATTGAGACACATGTTATTCCTTATGAATGATCATGTATGTGAGTGTATTTATCAATGTTCATGTTGGTATGTGTGTGTGGATGATATAATGAGATCTGGGATTCATATATATGTGATTTTAAATCATATGTTGTAGGTGAATATTTAAAATTTAGGATTTAACTTAGAAAAAGGGGATTCTTTTCTAAAGATATTTTTGTCTTTAGTTAGGAAAATGTGACGGTGTTTTGGATTTGGAATCAGTTGTGCTAGTATTATTTTTGATATGAAGAATGAATTTGATTTCAAAAGGGGATTAAATTTGAAAATTTGCGCATTTGGAGAATGGGGATTGGAAAAAGGGTGTTCATGGATTATTTTTTGATGTGGTTGTGGTTTTATTTTGGTTGATATTTGATTCAGATTCGGTTTTGTTTATGATGTGTTGGTATATGAGCTCGGAATTTGTTTGGATATTTTATTTTTGTTGAGTATTTATTGGGTATTTATTTGGGTTTGTATTCTATTGTTATTCGGAGAATGCTGCCCAAAAAGGTCTAAGATGTTTCTTGTGTCTTTCAGTCTTTTTCCTTCACTAGACTCCTTATAGAGTGGTGTGATACCATTAATTTTGGTTGTTTACTATTTTCTATTGAAATTTAGGATTTATTGAGAATATAGAGTGGATTTAGTAAGTAGAAAGTGTTTTAGGGAACTCCTGAAGCAGTAAGGGTTGAAGTTGTTTTGAGTTTGTTTGGTGGTTCAACTATGGACCAACGGAGGGTAGTTGTATCAGTATAATTGAAAGTTAGTGTGTGATTGGGAGTGTTTAATAAAACTTTCATATAATGATTTTCACCTAAGGATATAATTGTGGGGAAATAGTGGGGGCCATGAGCATTCATAAGGTTCCGTGGCTGATGAAGGCTTATGTTGACTGGATTAAGGAGTTGGTTTCCTTTTATTCTGAGTTAGAGTCACAAGATCAGTTTGGGATGTTTTTGGATGAGGGGGTTTTGACCTAGGTTAGTTCTTGTGATCGTTACCCTTCTAGGGGATGGTATATACTAGAGGATCCTTTCTAGGATAAGTATCTTTTATTGGTCCCAATTTTTCAATCATTGGGTCGACTGCTTGTGTGCTTACAGGGTGTCTTGTTACGACATTTGAATGACATAATGTGAAAATACTTCAGATTTTTTTTCAATAATGTGGTTATTCAGGTCACATGGGTAATTTCTATAAGTTGAGTAATATAATGGAGAAAGACTTGGCTGGAGGACATCAGCTCCTGACTGTGGGGCATAAGATGCTTCCAAATATCTGGGCTCCAGCCATATGTCATGGAGTGACTCCTTTCATACAGTCAAGAATCATTGTGGAGGAACCTAGATTTGTTTTTTTCTCATGTTTTTGGATAGAGAAAGTTTAATTTTATATTTTGTAGAATCTTTATCTTTTAAGTTTTTATTTTGTTGCAAATTTATTAGAGTCCTTGTTTCCTCATTTTGGTAATTGTTTTTTAATGTTCCATTTTGGATGGGAAATGTTTGGAGGCCTTATTTCCTTGTAAAACTCCATAGTTACAATTGTGCCATATGGTTGGAAACCCATGAATGGTGGTCTCTTCATGGATTGGTTTTAGTTTCATGTTTTTGTTGTTTTAGAGATTCTTGCGTCTTGTGGAAGTGATAAATCATGGCATGGATCAATTCTAGTATTGAGGTTTTTCTTTGGGGCTCCTTATGGTAGAGTTTGGTCTATGATGGAGTTATAGGGTTTTTCCTTGTTGGGGGTTCCCACTTCAGTTTGTGTTGGTAGTTATTTAGTTTTCTAGTGATGGAAGTTACAAGGTTTGTCTAAGATGCTTGGCTCTTAAATGGTAGGGAGACCCACCATGAATCTCGTTGTGGTTTCTTTTGGATTGGGCGGAACTAGTTTATTTATTGTGATAGGTAAAAACCTCTTCTTTCTCTCATCGTTTCCCTCATTGTGGTTTCCCTTAGAGCTAGTCTGATGTGGATGGTACAATGAAAGGTCACACGTAGTTAATGGACTCCTTAACTTTGTTCAATTTTGAGCTTGATCTTGATTCCTCTCTTTTCTGGGTAAATTTATGGGGGCATAAAGTTTTTTAGGTGGGGGAAATTGTTAAACCCTAACCTCAATTTTTCTAATTATTTAAATTAATTATACCCTCATTTTTATCATAGGCCGGTTCGGTTTAAATTATAAAATTTTCAAGCAAGGAGGGGTCTTGGAAAAGGGTTGCACATGGTTAAGAGTAACCATGAAGAAACCATGAATGATAGTATGTCATCGAGACAATGCCATTTGGCATGTTCAGGGCATGATTTTATGAAAAATGTGTCTTCATGTAGGTAACCAGGTAGGGGGTTCCTAGCCAAGGTAGTAGACAATCCACGGTTAGCACATAGTCTGGTAAACCGTGTGCAAACTGTGATAGTTACCCAGAATTTTAAAAACTATATATTTTTTCTTTTCCCCTCCTTTTTTTCTCCCATTCTCCACTCTATGTATCATGAGGTGCACCCCCTCCCCTTCTCCTTCAAAGCACAATGATCCCCCTGACTCCCTCTCAATTGGTCGGTTCAAGGCCATTTCTTCATGAATCTCGATTGGATCTTTGAGTCAAGTCATTCTCCCTCCTTATTCTCCTTCACTTCGGCCAATTTTGGTATATCTATTACACTATTTTATTAGTTAAAAATGTATGATAGGGTTAACATGAATGTTTTTTGTTTTCTTTCGATTTTAGTGTGTGTAAAGGCTTCACTGGGACCCTTGGGTCTACATTCCAGCATCCAACACTGAAGGATTGGTGGATGGGTTCTGTTTGGCTTCCCGTTGTTGATTGGGGTAAGGTTTTAAACCCGTTTCTTGTTTCAAACCCTTAATTTGATATACTAAAGGTACACTGAGTTTCTAAAATTGATTATAGGGGGTTTTAATCATCCTTGGCGGTGCACACCCACATACATACGTATATATATGTGTCTGTGTGTGTGTGTATATATCCCTCGAGTGTATTCCCTAATGGTGTGGGGAATAAGTGACTTGGAATAAAGGATATATATATATATATATATGTAAGGGTGTATGTTCATATGAGTGTGAGGTAGCATCGAGTGTTCACTGCCTAACATTTAAAGTGACAAAGTGTTCAACACTATCTACATCCCTTTTGAGGTAGGTTTCCCCATGCATTAGCCTTTAGATTAAAGAGTTAATGATTTCATTCTTTTAAAACACTTATTAAATAAGAGTTAGTGATATATGGTTTTCATAATAAATGTATGACACAAAAAAGTTAATTCCTCTTTCTGTTCAATTTCAAGAATAATTTTTATTAAATGTGTTTACAAAGTGTTTATCAAATTTCATGGTTTTTCTTCGTAGGTAAATTGTGGTTTGTAAAGAATGTCTTTGGTTGAAATGTGTTTGGGTTTCTCAAATGGATCTCTTAATTGGAGATCGAAATACTTTTGATATTGGAGGTGGTTTTTATTTGATTATTTGAAAATGATTTTGGGAAACATGGTTTTTTGGAAATTTGCTTAGTGTTCAACTGTTTTTAAGGCCCATTTGGCACTTCTATAAAATAAGTTACTTTGAAAACTATCATTTGGATGCACCTCATGCCTTATTGGATGTTGATAGGATTGTGTGGTGCTTATATGGGACTTCACTCACGTGTTTTCGGTAGATGTCAAGAAGGAGAAATCCCTTGGAGTGATTCAGGGGGGTCTATTGTGTGTGTTTCTTGTGAGTGAATCATGTATATGTGATACATTTATTGTTAAACATGGTTGGATCACCCCCTTTTTAGTCTGAAAATGGGAACCAATCATAGAAAGTGATTTTTTGGGGAATTATTATTGCACTAGATTAGATTACACATTAGCTAGTGGCCCTTAGTATTGATTAACTACTTTGGGATTGTGCCCCTCAGTCAGGCCAGGTAGGGTGCGATGGAGAATTTGGGAATTATGATATCATTAGCCAAGGAATTCCTTTAGGACGAGTCATATGTATAGTATGTCCTATATTATTCATGAGAACCTAGGATCAACCATTTATCTTAGAACCTAGTTATCTTTGGAAGATTATTATGGTATATTGTTTGACTAGACACCCTTGTGTGACATCTTCCAATTTCCCTTATTGTATGATTCTTGTGCTTACCCCTTGAGTAGTGTAGCTTTATCACTCTATAGATAATTTGATTTTCAAATGTTTATGGAAAATTGTTTTGAAATTTTTTTACACGTTTTTATTCTCTATCTATATATCTTTAAAATGTTAAATAAAAATTATAAAAAAAAACAGCTTAAAATAAAAAGGAAAATGGACCATGTTTTTCTTTTATGGGAAAATGTGTGAAAGAATTACATTTATATACTATATTTCAAACCTAAAATTAATGTTTCGTTTGTTTAAAGTAAATTCATTTCGGACAATATTACATGGGCATGAATACATAGTTTTAATACTCATGCCTCTAGTTTTATCTTTGTTTGTAGCTTTGGGTGATACTTCTTTCCCAGATTTATTCATTATAGTGCGATGATTCTTTGAGGTTGGTGGGGACCCGTAGGGTCACATGGAGGTCTGTGAGCTTTATTTCCTTCTCACTACTAGTTTGCACAATTATTATTCATTTTATATTTATTTTTTTGTCAATTGTTTATGGGTTAAGTTGTTCCCACCTTTTTAATATCAATTCCCCATACTAGTTTCCAACCCGTGAGGATCGGGAACACCTCTTAGTCGTTAACATGGGCTAGCTCAAGTGACCAATTTAGTGTTTTCCTAGGTTGGTTCATGAAAAAACAAGTTATAGAATAATAGTGAGGCATTCCATGGGTAGTCCTAGGATACTATATTATAATACCAAAATCAAAACCAATGAATTCCATATGATTCATTATTGTGAATTCCAAAGTTATTCCCATATTATATTCAAGAAATGTATTATATTCATGAATTCCATAATCATGAATCATGTAATCACTTTTAAAATGTTTTACAATATAATTATTGGTATTTGATCCCATATTTGGCTTGATGTCCTTAGAAACAAAATTCCATAGAATATATCCTTGGATCCCAATCAAGACCCTTACTGAAATTACTATGGTAATTTCTCATTAGGTTTGGTAAAATTCAATATAGATTGTGGAATATTGAGGGTTCATAAATTATATTCTATTCTGGATCCAAATGAAGTGTATTGATCACCATGGATTGGATTTCATATTCTTCACAATGAATCTTTTGGTGTCCTCTAGGGATTAGAATGGTTTCGTTGCATAGTAATTCTTAGACCCACATAGCAGATTCACCTTTGATGTTTGTTCTTGGATTCCTAGGATTATATCCATCGGCCCTATGGAATCCCCTTGGGTATGTTGTTTATATTTAACTTGTTTAGGGAAAATGAGGTATGTTCGGATGAGCACCACATGTGGCCAATAGTCGACACCACTTTAATAAAGTTTCTGATTTCTTAAGATATATTTGTTGCACAATATATGATTTATACTCAATGAATATAAATACATTATAATATATCGGTAGGGACCTAATGAGTTTTTCTCACACCCTGTTTGGGCTATTGTTTTATAACTGAAAAGATTTCATGGTTGTGGGTTAATACATTGACTTATGCCTCTTTATAGTTACTTGTCGTGGACTATGACTTGGCATGGAAACTAAGCACCAAGAATATAATAAAATATCCTACACATGTTGCGTCATATTGTTTATTAATATATTTTAACTTATCCCTACTTTATGTGTATCACATGTTGTATGTATTGACTTCCTTGTAATTTTAGCATCATATGTTCTAATATGATTGGATTTTATTTGATGTTTCCAGGTTTTTAGTTTCTTATTTTCAACCATTGGATCATTTCATTTCTTCTCCAGTATACTTATAACAGATATAGAGGGTATAGTCTCCCCAATGAATTTCCTTTAGACCCTTATTATCAGTCAAAAACCTCTGGCATATGGTTATCTATGTTTGAGTCACTGTGGATATTCGGTTTGGTTACATATTAATTAAACAATCTAGGGATATCCCACAATAGTATGAGTTGTACATTTTTCCTTTCCCATTCTATTTTGGGTTGGTATATAGGAGACTAGGAATTTTTCAAAACATCGTAAATTTTTCATGCATGGGAATGGACAACCCAAACAAGGGGGAAATACCATTTTTCTAAGGATGTCACTTTTTATTCATACATTCAATTATTACATTTGATTATAATTTCAACTTGAGTGGTTTGTTTTCATTTTTTGGGTTACTAATTTAGGTGACTTCTACTATTGGGCTAGTAAGACCTGAGGAATGAGTCCAAGAATCATTTTTGGCACATAAGAATATAATCCATTTTGAATTTTTTTTCTTATTCTGATATAATCTGTGATTGATTTTCCTGTTTATAGTTATAATATATCATTGGTCAAACAATGTTTCTATTTAATCCTAAATGTAATTTTCTCATATTTCTTGGTGGTGAATTAAATCTAAAAATATTGAAATTAATTAAAGAAATTAAATAGTATAAAAGTAGTTAATGATTAACAATAATGGGAATCTTTAAAATATTAAAGATTTTGATTTTTTTTAATAAATATAATTGCTTTATAATGGATTCCAAACTAATGGTTTTTCAATTGAATATTATAATTATTTTCTATTACAATATGGGAATCTTAACCCATAAAAGTAAATTATTATTTACATGATTTGAACATCATAGGTTTACTGTAGAAGTATATGTATATGTAATAAAACCATTAATGGTGTGTCTTAGAATATTCAAAAAAAAATTACTAATAGGTTACAATTAAATTGGATTCTAATTACGACATATCGAGTGTTTACCTCAATAACATGGGAATACCAACCCATATACCTGAACCCATTTTCACAATTCACGATTCTCATAGGTAACATTTTTACAAAACATGGTAAATAAATGATTGGGGGTATCTATATTAAATGGATTAGGTCATTTAAAATGTAAAAAAATTATTAAATGGTGTTTCCCGTTATAGATTCTTGGTGAAGTTATACTTATCCTTATCTTATAACATCAATTACTTGATATAGATTGTTTAGAAAAATTTATATCTGTATAAATAAATAGAAAATTTATGGAAAAATAATTGGATTAATACCAACCTACTTAGACGATTTTTTTATTATTTTAGATTATGGGAAATATATAATGAATATAATATAGGTGAATAAATGAAAGGTATTTAATAATTACTTACAAAAACATAATTATAAAAGACCCATGCGTGGGGTTTAGTTTTAGAGTTTCATTGGGGGATGCCTTGGACATTAACGTAGATGTTTTGTGCATGTCTTATTTGGATGTTTTTTAAAATTTGACATAGAGGTTAGCTAAGAGACCTAGTAATGTTTTTTTGTGACCAATGATTTAGATTCAATTACTCATGATATGTGAAGGGTTATCCTTGTTATTATAGAATATTAGAAGATAATATTAATCTATGGATTCTTGAGTCATGGTTTAATTTGTAATATAATGTGTTTTATACATGTTTTTAGGCATGAATTAGCCTTTTAAATGTCAAATGATACCCAAGGTATATGGGTGTACATGTGGTATGTTAATTATTTTGGGTATGGTGAGCATCATGGATGATTATGTATAACTGTAATAACATGGAAATGACATATTTATCCATTTACTTATAAATTTGAGATTAATTTTGGATATGTATGGCATAAAAAGTCATCAGGTATGATATAAATCGCCATGTTGGAGAGTAGAACCCATGGGTTTGACATTTTTAGTTGGGTAAAACATACTAAGAATGTGTTGTTTCATTTGGACCACGAATCATATGAAATGGGTATTAATGTTTAGTTAATGTAATATCAAGGTAGTTCATGTTTTCATATGTGGTTTCAATTGAATTAAGGATTGGTGGAATGGGAAATGTCTAGTTCTGTGGTAGTCTTTCAAGTCTTATATAATTTTCAGCAATTAAATCATTGTAATACCTTTAAGAGTGCTAGTTCATGATTACATTACAAAGGGAATTGTGGTCTTAAAAAGTTATGTTAATGGGTCACTCTAGGGATGAGGTTACCTAGGTATTAAAATAATTTTCATGATTGATATAGTTATGATATGTTAATAGAAAAACTACGTTCTCTTAGTTATATTGATGACCATGTAATGGTTTGGGTGAAATTGTATGGTTGATCTAAATTAGAATTTTGGTATTAGTGTCTAGTGTTAATGAAGTGAATGAGAATGGCTCGGGAAGAAAATCACTCATGTATTGATGAATGAAACTACATTAGTTACACTTATATGTGGTTGGACTAAATCCATGTGGTGGTAAATGAACCACTAGTTGCTTAATAGTGGAAACTTCATCCCGAATAAGGAACCAACATGTGGAAAAGATGTATTTTCATATTGTCACTTGTAGAAATTTTGTTTAGACACATATAAAAGCATCTTTTGGTGGTGGATGGGGAATATTCCATGGTTATTATAGATCTCATTCTTGTAAAACTATCAATAGGGAACGCCTATAGTGGACATCATTATGTTGTAATGGATAGAGAGTCCTTTAAGAGAGAAGGATCATGGATGTATAACGACTAGTCAGGGGTCATTAGAATGAATTTTAGAATCCAGTGAGATGGTGACTTCATGGTTTCCCAGTCTCAGAGTACAAGTTAATGTAAGATCTAGGTATAATATTCTATTGAGTTTGGATGTTATATTTAGGATCACAATGTATATGAAATTTTGAAAATGAGACAGATCTATGGAGCATCCGTGATGAAATTACACCATGATGGTGAAATGGTTGGTTGAGTATGAAACCATTAAGTCACAAAATAGTAAAATTACATACATCTATGAGAATTCCTAAAACATCATGGGGTACAATTGGAACTAAAGGTACTGTGGTTTAATTTTTAGATAAGGCATTTGATGTTATTATGGATATCATAAAAGTTGGTCATCCTAAATTGGTATGACAAGTATTTTGGTAAAAAATGCATGTGGGGAGCTAATAACACCTCATGTAATTCATATTAGTTATGATGAGTGTGTTTTGGGTACAAACATTAATTAGTAATGAATTGGACAAGGTGAACGATGAAATATTCTTTTTAAATGAAGGTATTAGTTACATATGACAACACTATATACATGGGTTTCAAAAAATATTGAGTTAGGGATTTTTTGAATGAAGATAGTAGATCTAAGGTATTTTAGTGATAAAATGGATGTAATTACCATTAGTTTAGTGCTTATGGGTTGGTGGTAAGGTATGTCCATTGGTGGGGAGACACAATGGGCTACTAATGTGGATAATTCTTACTTAATATTTAAAACATTAATGTGGATCTATTCATATAGAATATTTTGGATTAACATGGTGAATTAAAATTAAATAATGAAGGATCCATAGGATTGTTGGAAAATGGTGAGTAATAGGGGGATTGTCTTATAATATTAGAATAACACAAAACCTGGGTTTTTGATCATATGATAAGAACAACATTAGGTGTGGTCTCAAGGGTAAAACTGTGGGTTCTTATAATTTTTTTAGAAAAGCAATGGTTTGTGTTAGACTCATGAAACTATCACATAAGGACTGATGTTTGTTGAAGAAAATTTAGGAATTCCTTATTGAGTAAAGTGTCATTACTGTATGGTTAGTAAATCATCAACTGTTAGAAATGATATTTCATAATGGAAATCTGTCTGGGATGGATTGATGGGTATTTTATGTTAGACCGAACATTTTTATCTAGAAACATTGTTATAATTGCATATAAGTCAAGTAATGATGTTTTAATAATTTACCTATTTATAGTTAGGAATGGGCTAGTGTAACTTGTTAGTATTTGTATGGTGTTGTCAGATAGAATTTGGTAAATCGAGTAGAATTTTACGGCATGACTATGGAGAAGAGATTGAGGTATGTATGGTTGGGTGATAATTAAGACCCATACTCTATGGGTGTTTAGTTTAAATTTTAATTCATGTAATTTTAGATTCTAATTCAGGGGAGGGTGTTGATTTTGGAACTGTTACTCATAATGAAATTTTATGTTTCCATATACCTTTTTTTTATTTCTATAGGAAAGAAGTGTCATTTAGCTATGCATGCAGCTAAGGGATGCACTATCCTATGATGGAAACGATGTAAAAACCCATAATTTTGGGTTCATTTTTAATTATTCTTTGAACAAACTATAACCTCTTGAGTGAGGGGTGTTTCACAATGAAGATCCCATAACCTAGTGTTTATACCTTGATGAAGGATTATATACTAGAGTTGGGGTTGCAACATGATGCTATAATTCCACCATATAGCTGGTGGCCTACTATGTAGTTTATCAAGGGGATCAAATTGGTTATTTGGTCCCCAACCATCTTAACCCCTCTGTACTCAATTTAGCGCCTCTTTTCTACCCTTTTGCAGCAACAGTGTGTGCCCCTATCTTCTCCCACTTTTATTATTGGGTCTTGATTAATTATTCTCCAAATATTAATTTTTTGATGAAAATGAAGGATAGAGGTGGCGTTATCATTCTATTTCACCATCTATTTAGATCCTCTAATCTCTTGGTTATTATAACTAGGGTTTTGGTGAAACATTAATTATAGAATGGTGGATATATCATGAGATGATGGAACTTTCTCTCTTACCAGTTATATGGTGTCTTAATACTACACCTGCATGCCTTCGTCAGAAATTTGGGTGGAGGTATGTGGGTGGGTGATTATTTCAAGGTTTTTTTATTTTAATTGAATAATATATCTTAGTTTTTAGTTTGGGATGTTAGGTATTTATATTTTGGTAGTGATGGGATCATGGTATAAACCTTAAATGGGTTATTAGACATGGTTATTGTGTGACAGGGGCACGTGGCGAGTAAAATTTCATTTGTGAAAATGTAGTTTACCTTAAATATTTGTTTTAAATTTATAATTTATTATAATTTATTTATAATTAATTATTATTGGTTCTTTGGATGTGTAATTGTGATAGTGGTGGTGGGGAATTTGTCGTTGGTATTGGATAGCTTCGACTAGTTGGTTTCTTGGATAGAGTTGTATAGAAATGAATAATAAGATTAATAGTTGGTCTAACTGCATTCTCTTAAAGTCATATAGTTTCATAAGAAATATTGGTAGTGTATCAGGACATCATCGAATTATGTCCATTTATATTTAATTCTAATGTTATATCACCTTAAATCATGGCCTTAGGATAATTTAGTGCCACTAATTCCACTTATACTTTAGTAGACTTCCCATTTAACATGAATGGTCCTCAGAAGAGTTATAATTTACCATTCATTTTTGAAATTAATTTCTCTTGGTTTGAACCACATTAAGATTTAATTTCTAGGTATATTTATGTAATAAATTGAAATATTTCCTTGGTCAATGTAAGTTTCTCAACATATTAAAATTTTCTCTTATGAGGTTACCATAAAAAATTTGTTTAGCCTAGTGTACAAACTATATGAATGTAAAAATATAACCATGTGATACTTGATCTTTTATATAAAGCCTATCTTGAATTGGGGTGCCTTAACATAAAACATGGACCTGGTAGCCCTATGTCCCTTTGTATTCATGGTGTGACTGGATTCTTATTTATAAAATGATAATATATAAAATCCCTTTCTAAGTAAATATAATAATAAAGGAATGATGAACCTTTTAGATTCATTGATGTAATTAAATTTCATGTTATAGTATTGGTGATTTGTGATACCCTTAATTAAATAGGATAGTTTTTAAACTAAAATATGAAATATAATGGGTTAAAAGTGAAGAATCCCATGATTAGGCCTTGTATTTTATATCCAAATTCCCGGCTAAAAACTAATGGATTATTAATGGCTAATGAAATTCATGGTGTATAATTTAAATGAATGGCCTTGATCTGTGATTCATGTTATCCTTAATGTAATTTTATTCCAATAAATGAGGAATTTATACTTTATAAGAATTGTTAATGTGACGAACCTAGTTAAGGAATTAAAGTGAGGCATTCCATAGTTAAGTCCTAGTTTTTAGATTTGAATTACAAGATTAAACCCAATGGATTCCGAAAATATCATTGATGTGAATTCTAGTGGTAATCCCTAATTTGATTTATCTTATTTCTTAACCGTGATAATGCCTTATCCTAACATTGTGTATTCACCTATAAAATATACAACATTATACTTACAAGGATGAGCTCCTATATTTAGATTGATTTTTTGAAACAATATTTCCTTGGATTATCTCCTTGGCTTCCAATTAATACCCTTCCAAATATAACCAAGGGAATATATATTTGGTTCAATTAGAGACACTTTACATAGTTTAATTTTGAGTGTTGATTACTAATATACTTTTTTAGTGCCACACACTATGGTTTGATCCCAATGTTTGTTTCTCCAGTTCACTATTTAATGCATTGGAGATCCCATTGGATTATCATATATTCATTATGTGAGAATGATCAAACCCACTCTATGGATCTCCTTTGATTCTTTTTCTTAGATTAATGGGTTTATTAACAAGGATTCTATGACTACCTCTTAGGTACCTTATTTATAGATTTTTAGTTTTGGCCAAAGATGATAGGATCAGTTAACTACCATCTACATACCCATTATTGATACTACTTCACTAATTTTACTACCTTAATTAAGTATATATTGTACACTACAGCTATTTTATGACCACATATTAGAAATTAATTTGACACCATTAGTGGTGGGAATCAGGTTTTTACTCAAGACCTATTTATACCACAATTTAGAACCTGATAAGATCTATTTTATATAGGCCAGGACATTGTATGCTTCCTATTTTTTCTTACCTATCATGGGATAGGACTTAAAATGAGATTTATAGATAAATAATGTACTAAAATAGTCTATAGTAGTTGGGTCATCTTTTTTATCTATTTATTTTCACCTAGACATGGTGTATGTATACAAACTATTATATGTATTGATTTCATTGTACCTGCAGCATTATAAGATCTTATACGGTTGTTTTTTTTGAACTTAATGGGTTATCAACTTATTTTTATCTATCTACTATTTATTTCAATTATTATTTTGTTGTGTTTAGTACTGATACAGATCATATAGTCTCCCCATTGTGCAACCTTTTGACCATCTCTACCATTCAATAATCTCTGGTATATAATGAGGCATTCATGAGGCCATGTGGACCTCTTTTTTAATTACATTCCACCAAACAAGTCTGGTGATATCATAAAGGGTGTCCATCAACTTATATGGGTGAAATACTAGATCTTGAAAGTTTTATCTCCTTCACATGGATAATTTTTCACCTACCCCTATCCAGTCTCATGGTGGTTCACTTTATTTTTTAACCATCACTAATAATGTTACTATAAAAGTTTATGTTTAATTTTTAAATCAGTATTATGATTATTTTTATTATTTCATTCCATGGTATAAAGTAAATTTTCTAAAACTTTAAAGAATCTTTATGGAGACAATGTTTGTGAAATCACCCAACACAAATTATAAAACATCATTCAGAATAATGGGATAGGACAAGAGAAGATTCTTCCAAGAACTATATAGTAGAATGAAGTGGAATAAAGAATGAACCAAATTGTCATGGTGAAATCTCAAAGTATTTGATACAACTTTCGAATTTCCAAGGGAATTTGAGTGTAGGATACCAAAATAGCCACATACCCTATGAATTTGAATCTGATATAAGCTCTTGGGAAGGTACTTATGTGGGAATACGATTTGTTAAAGGAGCCTATGGTAAAATACCTAATGTTATAAAAGGGTTGGAATATGTTCATATTGACTTTAAGGATCAAGACAATATTGATATAAAATAGAAATTCATAGTTGTCATTGTGTTTGATGATGATAAATTTTTATTTCTACAATTGGACTAATAAAGGTGACATGTTATAATTAGTTGAGGTGTTCTCTTCAATGAGATTGTTTTTTGGAAGGACCTAAACATAGTGGATAAATAATTTGAGTTCCAATAATAATCTATCACATTAATGTAGATCCTAGTAAGAACATAATAAGGGATGAAATTCTGAAGAATTCATCTGGAAACACTAATACTATAGAGGTGAAGATATTGGAAAATATACTAGAAATATCTAGTATTGCTAAAGATTTAATATGAGAACCATAAGTTAAATCTTCGAAAGATAGATAATAATTGATAAGTATAAGAAAACCAATTAAATTAAGTATATCAACTTGTGTCTAGAGGAATCTCATGAGGTTTGGGAATGATATGAAAATTCTTATTTTCATAGAAATATGGGAAATTGAATGCCATGAAGAATCATAAACATTTAGTGACTCGTAACAATTTTAGATAACAATTAATGAAAAGACATATTTATTAATGTCCAATGGAACATATAATTTGAATGATTTATCGAAAGGGAAATAAGAACTTGAGAATAGGTGGGTTTACTATTTGAATAAAGTGGCTAAGGGAATGAAGGGTTTCCATGTGTGTCTAGTGGTAAGGGGATTTAAATAAAGGTATTAGTTGATTTCACAAATAAATTCATACTTTTAAATAAACATGAAATGATCCAAATAGTGCTAAGAATATTGGAATCAGAAAATATATACATTGAATAGACAGATATAAAGGCTTCTTTAATTGAAGGTGATTTGGAGGAATAAATTTATATGAAGAAACTTGTATATTTCATGATTTATAGGAAATTAAATTTGGTATGTAATTTTATGAAATGTTTATGTTGACTAAATTAAGAAGTACAATAATGTAATTTGAAAATTTACATATTAATGATGGAATAAGGATTTGAAATGTTCAAAGTCCATTGTTTCTACTAGAAGGAGTGAGCTGATGAGTCATTAATCACACTTCTACTATATGTGAATGGCATTTTGTTAGTGGGTCAGAATGTTTCATGGATTTTTCAGGTGAATTGTAAGTTGTTAATATGTTTTTAAATGAATTATATTAGACGTATTAAAATGATATTTGGGATGAGGATAAAAATTGGTAGGGAATATAGAACTTTGGTGTTATCCCAAAGAGTCTATGTGCAAATGATTATTAAAAGTATTATAATGTATGGATGAAATAATGCCTCAAATCAACTCATCAGACATATAACATTTTCTATTATAAAGGAATCAAGAATATAAAAACATAGATACTACATAAAAATGATCCACTTTTCTTAAACAATATGACGTTTGATGTGTGAAATTATATGACATGTCAAAATATTTTTATTATAGTTTTAGTTTTAATTCCTTTTATGTAAATCCTTTTTAGGTAACACTATGGGGTCTTCAAGGAGGTCATTTTTTGATTGAATGGAATGGAAGATTATTTTTATCTTATTTAGGGAGGATAAACCAATGAATGGTTTTGTGGATTCATAATTCAATTATAATTTTAAAATATAGAATAGCTGGACTAGTTTTTTTTTCACCAATAGAGAAAGTTATATAATATATATTTCTTGGATTTTTATGATTTTTTCTTTAAGTAAAATTGAATAATAGTATGAGTTTAATATTGAAGGGGGGAATGAATTTTTCAGGTTAATTAATTTTCTAATGGAATATGGATTATGTTAGGAAGGAGGGATATTATACTATTAAAACTATAGAATGATTTACTTGTCTTGGAATAAAATGTTCAATGAATTTAAGAAGAATATTTAGCAGATAAAAAAATACATCATAAAAATGTTTGAGGATAAGTTGTTAGACCTACAGAAGATATCTAGATGCCAAAAAATGGTGGACATGTTCACTAAAACATTAGATTAATAATGATTGGGGCCACATTATGACTTAGTGATACACGAGGGAATGGAAAAAGGGTAAAGAAAACTGTATTCTATGAAATAGGAAAAATAAGTTTTACACGTGTTGGAATATTATTGATTCTTCAGTAGAATAGTCTTAAAATATGAGATTTTTGGGTTGATAATTTTATTTAGGTCTCTAGATTCAGGTCACCATATTATGTTCAACAAAATCAGTTAACTGAATGTAGTTCTATAAAAAAAATCATCTATTTTTGTGTAGTGAATTTCGGAAAATAGAGGATATTTTTATCGGTGTAGAGATGGTTTCTACTCAAACTTTTGAAGAGGTAGTTGAACCATCAGAACAAATATCTTCCGATGGTATCAAGGAGGTACACAAATTTTAGTAAACAGATGAATAATCTAGAATGAAGTATCTAGGAAAGTTCAAAAGGGAATGTGGTTGATATAAAATAGATACTGGATATCAATATTTACCATTTTATATAGATTTTTTTCTATAGAAGTTGTATAATTCCACATACAAAATTTACCCATATTTATGAGTTCATTAGTAACTATTTAATATTTTTACATTACTATGATGTTTTGGGTATAAATTTTAATATAATTAGGAATAATATTAGTTAAAAATTTGATCTATCAACACAATGTAAATTTATTCCAAAAAATAGGGCATTGAATTTACTAACTTATTTCATTTGAGGATGGTTTTTCATTACTTAATACAAATACAAAGTAGAATGTTTGACCTTTTTAGAGTTCATAATAATAATTAAATCATGTCAAAAATATTTTAAGATGTGTTATAATAACAAAAATATAAGTAGTGGAAATAATAATAATGGAATTTCATTAGTCTAGTAAAAACATGGTGACCCATTAAAAGGTTTTCCTTTTTTCAAAATTAAATATTGAACGCTTAAAAAACATTTCCACAAATGAAAATCAATATTTTATAAAATAAAACATCTAAGAACTATTATTAATTATATAACAACCATTAAGGTAAGTTGTGTCATGTCAGAACTCATAAAAATTATTCATTGAAAAACAATTCCTTCACTATTTAATGTATATGTTCTATAATTACCTCATGAAGTAAAAAATATTTCAACAAGAAAAAATTGTTGTAATAATATATATTGTAGAATAATAATAAAAACCTATATTCCATCCTGTTTAACCATGATTAGAAATAACTGAAGCCCAGTTAATTCTATAGGTGTTACAATAACACCAAAGACTCTACTATAGTAGGTAAAAATCATATCTTGAACTACCACATGATGCACTATTTAATGTGACGTTGCTGAATAATTTAATAATTTGATATTTTTAAATTGATGAAACTAACTTTATTTTTAAACTCATAATTTTAAAATTATTTTAGTAAAATTTTTGTTCATTTTCTATAGTTTTTTAATTTTAGTGGAAAATACAGAATTTCTAAAAATAATAATTTCTAAAATTATATTAATATAAAAGAATAAAATAGATAATTTTAAAAAAAGAAATGAAATATAATATAAAATTAAAGAATAAAATTACTCATTTTATATATTCATTCTATATAGAATACTTATTCTGAATATTTTTCGAACAAATGTTATATTTTACATTAATATAATAATTTCTTTTTCCTTTTATTTTATTAATTAATAATTTTGAAAAAGTTCTGTTATAGATTTATTTAAAATTTAAATAACCTTTTTTTTTAAAATATTTATGTATGAAAAAAATTAATAACATCGAAAATTTTATCTCTCACGTAAAATTTAACCCTAAAGACACAATTTTCCAAGAGCAACTTTTATATGCAAGCATGTTAATTTTATTACTAAAAATTTTTAACCGTATAAGTGTTTTTGATAAAATTATTTTAATATTTAGTATTATAATTATAAAATTATTTTATTAGATAATTTTTTATTATGGTCATTATAATTAACTATAATGGGTAAAAAGAACAGTTACCTACTTAAAAGTACAACTGGGTAAAAACAATAATAGGAGGGAAAATCGTTAAATCACTCAATTATAGAAATTAAATGAGTTTATGAGATTGATTTTCTACCTAAACATGTACCAAAATCTATAAATTCATAATATTTTGCACGTATACATTCAATAGTTTAAATATATACGTCAATAAGTAATGTGTATTTCCAAAACTACTCTTTCCTTCACTTATAAAAGGGGAAACCTCTACCCATCCAAGAAACTCACATTAATTAATATTACTACTTAAAAAAATTTATTTTTTCATCCCTAAGAACCTATCCTACAAACACAATCCCTGGTTAACTCATAGTTATCCTAATTAATTCTGATTCAAGAAGACTTCCAAAGAAAATCTAAAAACCTGACGGGAGTGTTATCAACTACTTAGTTTTCTTCATAATTATATTAATCCAAATTTATTCTATCCACAATAATATAATGATATTATTATAAATTATATATTATAAAATTAATATATTTAGGTTATTATCATTATTTATTAATATATCTGATCCCTTAATAAAAAAACCATTGTTCTTGAGTTTTACAGACTACCTCCTCCCCGACGTAATTTTTTTTCCATTCATAGCCTTGAATGTTTTGATATAAGGAGATATTAAATATAAAATATTATTATTATAATATAAGTAATGTTCCAGTATTAAAAATTAGAGAACATATTAATGATATGATCAGTAAATTATCCTCACTAATTTAATCATTAAAGATAATCCTACTAAGAGGATAACTGTTTATTCAAATTGTGAAATATATTCATATCCCTCACTAATAACATCAATTCCTTATAATTATTATTTATAACCCCAATACACACTATATAATATAATTATTATATGATTAAATTATATCACTATACTACCACATAATAATCATCCATTAAATCATCCATAATATTCTATCGAGTGGGGATGTATTTAATTAATGTATTTCTTCCTTATATAGAGATCCAAATTTTAATCTATATGATGTTCCTTAGATAATGGTATGAAATGTCTCGAGAAATAATATAGTGAATACATTGGACTTAATCATGTTATGGCTGGGACATAAGATTAAATATTCCATCAATGAACTTAAAACTCTCACCTGACAAAATAAGTTTTGTTTTGGTCTGTGCCTCCTCTCAAAATAGGACAAGCATTTAGGCCTAAGGCCTTGAAAATATGTTTTGTATTTCTGACATTATGAATTCAGTTAGTATGAGATCAATGATTTTTATAAGGAAAATATTTCTATATATGATGATCACTTTAGAATATAGGGACCTTACATTTTATTACATAATTATTACACCATTTTAATGATAAAAAACCTTAAATCAATACACAAATAGGATCTAAAGGTTTAGCAGTGTGAAAAAATTATGAAAAGATATAATATTTAAAAAATAAAACACAAACATTTATTTAATTTATTATCCTCTAGCTTCATAGATTTATTCAGATTCTCCTTAGTATGTGTATTCACCAAAGGATATACATCAAAAAGGGGTGAGCTAAAATCCTTGGAAGAGGATAAATAAGAAAATGTAACAATAAAAAATGGGGTGATCATAATCATTATCATCATAATATAAAAATATGATCATAATGATGAGAGGAATATTTAATAAACGTCTTGGAATGTGGAAATTTATAAAAATGAACCATCTTGCCTTAGTGTTCAACTACCACACATAGTTGTGAAAAAGGTTGCATCATGTTAATGTATATTTCACTTTTTATCATGACATATATCACATTAAACAATTAATTGGAGCACTATATAATTATTATTTCACCTATCACAGCATAACAATTACATTTTGTTATATAATTTTAGGCACATCCATCACATCATAACATTTATATTATCATCATGGCACATAAAACATATATTAAACATGGACATAAAATAACCCATGGAATGGAATGGGTTTAATTTTATAAATAATACATTCATAAACTTTAGAATTTCCAATATAATAAGGAATAAGAATCTCAGTGTCAATCTTGTTTGAAGAAGAAACATTCACGTGATATGGAAAATAGGTTTTTTTAAAGAAGAGTCCTTTTGGAAAAATATTTGTATTTTTCCTAAAACAAGATTATTAAAATTTAAATCCCAAAAAAGGAAAATTTATTATGAATAGATTATATATAATGAATAATAAAGGAATATCTATACTTAAAATGGGGTTAAAGATGAAAAAACCTAAGAAATAGAGTTGTGTTTGAGAATTCCCCTTAACTTTTTTTAAAAGGTTGGGGCTGAAGCCTCATTTTATTATTAAAGCAATGAAAAGACCTCTTTAACTAGGTAGAGGGAGACTCATTACATAGCCCGAAGGCCCAGTGGGCATTTAGCCCATTACATGACCCGTAGGCCCATTTTGTTGGCCCGAAGCCCATTCTGTGAATAGTACTGCTACAGCACCCGCATTGCTACAGTATTGCATAGTACCCGCCGCTGCTACAGTTCTCTACCACCGCTACAGTGACCTGCCGCGACTACTGTGCCCGCCGTTGCTACAGTACGCTACAGTACGCTACAGTACCCTGTGCCTAATGGGTTTTGAACCCCCATTTTTCATGTAGATTTAAGGGGTGCTTACCACTAAGACAAACCCCAACTACGAGAATTCCCCTTAACTTATGTCTATATGCTTTAATATAATTAATATCAAAGATTATAAAATGAAATTCATTAATTTACAAATCTAGAACATTTTATACTTGAATTATATTAATTATAGTTATTTTATGTTCATTTACGACATTTTATATGAGGTATAGAGTTTAATTTCATTATTCAAGAACGTTCGTTTTCTTAGTTTTCATGATCAGTTCACAGGTTTACATGAATAGAAGATCATGTAAAATATGGGTAAATATACAGAATTTTCATTATATGTTATTAAGGATATTATATAGGATTAAATTATCTTACAACGAATTTATTTATATTTCATGAGTTTTATTCACTAGATAAAATTTATTGATGATAATTTTAAGTTAATTTGGGTAGTTTTTCGATCATAACAAACTCATTTTGTTTTATAATTTAGTATTATGTATATATGTTAGTTCATTAACAATAATACTGTTGTAACATTCATTTTGAAATATTTTTCAATAATTATAATAGTTTTATTAAAATCATTTAATGCATAATGGAAAATGAAAGTGCATCTCCCACGATGTCAGTAAATTGACACATCAAGGGAAAAGACTTGATTGTTAGAATAAAAGAGAGAGTGAAGGTATTTTAATGACAAATATTACATTAACATGACATAATTAGAATATATTAAGTATATTTTAGTTATCATTGAATTGGAATAGGATAATTTTAGGATAATAGAAGAAAAGAAATGAAATTGGAAAGAAATTCAAAGAAAAAGGAAGTGCATTTTACCTCTTGGAATTATCCATCTTGACAACCTTCTTATACAAAAGATTTTGTTCTTTTTGTGAGTCCAAGAGATCTTGGAAATGGGAGTGGGGATTTGTGAGCGGTTTGGGAAGATTTTTAACAAGGTTCAAAGGCTGAGAGGTGAGAGGAAAAGAGGTGATGAGGGGTGGTATTTATAGTTGGGGAGAGAGGTGTTTTCTGATTACTATAATCATTAGTTTATTAGTTTTTCTCAAGAATATGAATATTTTTAGCATTATCACTAAATATATTAAACTAATTTATGGAAGTTTTATACTATGGTGATTACATAAGTGATTACTAACAGAATATTGTATTTAACTTATAATGTATATATAACATAAATTATAGTATTTCACTATTCACCAAAATTTCATGTATTTTAGAAAAATAACAAAAAAACTCACCATAATTTTTTGATGTGTAGAATTTAAGAATGAACTCATTTTTCGGAAAATAATTTTATTAATTTTATTAATTTATTTTTTAATTAAAATCATTATTTACTTGAAAAACACATATTTTAAAATTATAACTGATTTTATAACACTTTGAGAAATGAATTAAGGTCACATAAAACTATATTAAAAACACAATACATAAAAATACTATATTGTAGAAACATTTTATGAAAATAAATATTATTTTAAATTACTAAATTAATAATAATGTTGTAATTAAAAATTTATGACATACAGAAATGCCAACACTTAATTAAAAATCTGTAGAACATTTATTTTATTGAACTATGATATGACTATACCATAATTTCATTTATAATATGCCAAAATTTTATTAATACTCTCATGGGTGATGTTACAATTCATTTGGATGGTTTACTATTCATACGGTTCATATTACTATTCCTAAGGTCGAGTTACTATTTCATTGGTATTGGTTCCTTATCTTTTTGAAAAACTTATTATTTCATTAATTCTTCATTTATAATGTTTTTATTATATTATATAGTAATTTTAAGTGATTACTATAATAAGGGAGAAATTCCATTGATGAAAGTTTGGTTTGTTACGTAGATTGTTAGATAGATATGTTTTAGAATAAGTACATAGATTAAAAATTAAGACTGATCATTCATTTGGTGGGATAAAGATGATCCACTAAAGAGAACACCATTTTTAGAAATTTTATTCATATGATGATAGAGTATCAATCACCACTAATAATAAAAAGTAATTCTACCATATGTATGAATTAAAGGGAAATTAGAAGAAAAAGAGTATAATTGATAATCATGGGATGAATAATGGAAAATATTATATGAAATGAGTGGTACAATATCAAACATGTGATAATTATAGGAATAATCACCTTGGGGATTTTATGAAGGGAATTGAATATTGTTACTAGTGTGGTGAAAAAGGCCATCAATCTCACCAATTCAAGGTAATGGTAGAAGTTTTTTATTTTTGTTATTTATCTCTATGGAGGAGGTAAATTCTGAAATTTAATGCCCCAAACACGAAGAAAACATCCCTCATAAACTGCTAATTGAGTAACAAAAAGATTATACATTTTCCCCAACTAAATTCAAAGATCTAAATGAAGTATCATCAGGTACTTTGATCATAACATAAAAGTCAGCTAATAGTTTATTTTAGTTTAGATTGAGTCAATATTTTATATCTTACATGTTTTACACAATCATTAGTTATTTTACTAGAACCCTTTTATGGGAACTATCATTTAAGTGAAGGATCGAAATATGAATGAAGATTCCCAGATACTAGGGGTGAATAGTAAAGTTAAAATCGTTCATTTTGAACTATAAGGAAAGCATTGTTTAACAAAGTTAAACAAATTAGATTCACAGAACCCTCTTTTGTAAGGTAAATTAAAATTACATTAGGTTTGATAAAGTTGTGTAATGAAATAAGCACACAGGTACTAAAACAAGAATATACCTTAAAGAATATAAAATCTTATATCAGAGTAACTAAAAAATGAAAGTATAATAATAACTTTCTATTTGTAACAAGTTATAGTATAAATTTAAATTAGATATAAAATATTACAAATCTTTTAACCCAATTAATAGGGTATCAAAACACCTTGGATAAAGGGCCTTGGATTTATACTTTCATGAAAGTTTGTCTTACACACACTAGGGTAAAACCTCAATCCATGAAAGAATAGATTCAGCATCAATCTTAATATATCCTCATGACCTAGACTAAGTACATAATTTGCATCTCTGTATTTATCTAGTTGGAATCCCTCGATTAAGTAGGTAATTGGAACCTCTGTGTTCCTTCAACTCAGAGGCCAAAAATCGTAATCACCAACGATTGGTGTCGCACAAATAAGAACAAATCTTATTTAAGATTTAAAGTATATTGAAAAAGATTTTCACAACATAATAACAACAAGGATTTCACAAAAATAAATTTTTGGTAGGGTTATCATGTGTCTAAGAAATCCAAAAGTGAGTCTTTGTATTGAGCTCGTCCAAATGACAAGCTATTTACAGGTGATATATCCAACAATTGAATTTTCCTCCAACGATCATATTTTTTCTAAAATTTCTGAAGGAACCATACAACTATTACATTCAACGGTCGTATAAAAACAGATTGGATGTCATCATTTAGTAAGGAAAATATATTGAGAAACATTATGTATGTATTAATCCGATTATGTAAACATTACATTAAGTAAATAAAGTAACTTTATGAAATTTATAAAATTTGATCCTTAAAAAAGGGATCAAATGAAGAACTATGAGAATTGGATCTAAAAGTTATTGACAATTAGAATTGAGGAACACAGTAAATCCGATTCAAAAATATGTGAGAATCTGAATTGAGGACGTGAAAATTAGATTTAGAAATTTAGACGATTTGGAATTGAGAAACTATAAATCAAATTTTCATTTTTGGGTGAATCAAAATTATGAAACATAGGATTCCGAGTTTCAGAAAGGATTTGATTTGTTCTAGTAACTATTAAATCTTATGAAAAAATATATATATATATATAAAATGCTAAAAAAACATTATTCGAATAGGAATATTATTTTCATATAAATATCCTTACTGATAAAAGTATTATTTGGGAAATGTGTTGGTGATTTCCAAAACATAATAGAATGGAAAAGTCATAAAGAATCTTTTGACTTAATTGTATCCACTTTTTTGGAAAGAACAAACAATTTATTTAAGAAAAGAATATCAAGACTGAAATTCAATATATTTTAAATTAAAAATATATACTTATGTCCCTTTGAGTATATTTTTGAAAATGAATATGACTAAATACCCTTTAAGTTATGAAATCCCCTACAGATCATATTATTGTATTTATGTTTTTATCGTTAATTCTTGAAGAAATATCTCCCCCATACTTAAGGATTTATTCTTAATGATTTCTCCACTTACTTATACATTATACTCCTATGAAAAATATACTTTTTTGAACTATCTCCCCCTTTGCGATTTACAAAATGAAATAGAGGAAATGTAATGTACCTAAAAAGTTATGAAACAAACTAGATGAAAAAACGAATAATAATACTTTCATACTGAGATGTTTTTTGAAATAAAATATAATAAATACAAGAAAAATCAATCCTTCATTGACATTAATGTTTTTAATATGGCCATCAACCTCTTAAACACCTATGTGATCATCTAGAATCATTTCTACGAGATTTTCCGGATTCCGATTATTCTATTGATGATTCTGAATATCTTTTTCCTAGATCTTAATCATTCCTTCCTGGGATTTTAGTTTTTCAATGATGTCAAACATTTTATGATTTAAACCTCTTAACCTCAGCTATAAGATAATTAAGTTTCCCATTCATGTATTTATCTTATTGAAGTCAAATGCATTTATATTCCTTCAACTTTCCTGAAAAACAATTTAAATGTTATTTGAGGGAGTCTTTTCAGTTTTTGAAAGAATTTTTGAATAATTCAGACATATCATCAAAAACCTTAAGATCAATTTTGATATGTTTTGACAACATTTTCAGGTCTGTGTAGTATTTCATATGAGAATCATAATTTATCAAAAAGTTTCTGAACTATGATTCATGATTTACCAACAACTCCATGAAATGTGTTATTGAGTCTGATTTCAGATTTACTAATTATTGAATATGATGAAATCATAACTCAATGTACAAAAAGGAGGGAATGGATTTAACCACCTATTTCAAGGACTGAAAAAAAAATTTCTCTTTAGGATAAGGATGAAATTTCTGATTCCTTTTCATTTTGCTTACTAGTTCCTATATTCTTTTTCATCCTTTTTCTTTTATTAGATTTTTATCTCCTTCACCTTTGAATTATTTTCTTTCCATCAAAAACATGATTTTTTTTCATCGGCATGATTATTTTTATCATTATCGTCATCATCGTGGCTATAATCACTTTCTTTACCATCATCACAGACATCAACATCACCATCAAATGGAATTTGATGCACTTCAGTATCAACAAAAATATCTTTCTGAATATTTGATTTTTGGATTGATTTCTCTACTAAGGAAAGTTTAGAAGATGAGGCTTGATATGTTAATGTTTATAACTTACCAGATTGACTCTGCCTCTATGTTTCTCTATGTTGTGGTATCCCATCATCACATTATTTTTCTTGGCTATTTTTATCTTCATCATATTATCAACATCTCTCTTTAATGTGTTCTCATGTTGTAAGAGAGTTCGAAATAACTCATCAAGATTAACAGTTGTATCTTTACATGACTAATCAATAAAATTTCTATTCAATTCCCATTAATTAGTAAGGGTGTCTATAATCGTATCTACAAGAATCTCATCATCTAGGAATTTTTCTCCGATTATAAATATTTTATTTAGAAAAGACATAAATCTATGTTGAACATTAAATATTGGTTCTCTGTAGAGACCCAAATCTTTACGTACATGTACATTACATTACTTTTGAGGAATACTTAGTACATAACAAAAACACACACACAAGGACTGTAAGAGTTTAGTGACTTTGGAAACTTGGAATGTAATCTTCTAATCGTGGTGAAAGATCTTCAACATCACCCCAAAAGATCTTCCTTTTTTTACCTAAAACGTGTCTTTATATCCTGGGGAAAAGAAAACATAAAAGGGTGAGCTCAAATGCTCAGTAAGGGTAAACAAAAGAAATATCAATCACATCATATACATAAGAACATAACTTTTGGAAATCTTAACCTGCAAAAGAAATCATAATTTCATAACATGGGATAAATCATAGTAGTGAAATGTAATCCCAATAATCATAACTTAAAACATGAAACTTTGTGTAATACACACATAATCATAGAGAATCATTTCTTGTTAGTCAAGACTCAATGCCAAGACTATCTTAGTGGACAAAGTCCATTTCTGAACCGAGTTCACTCCTCGTTTCAGTCCAGTTTCACTGAACCGGTTTAACCTGCCATTCCAGCCATGTCTATATCATGAGATATAAAATCTTTACCTAATGCATTGGAGGGAGATATAGGTCCCACCCATCTCATAATTATACCATTCATATGTGTGCCACAAAATCATAAATCATACATCATTGCATAACCAATGTAATAAAAATGGGATTCTTAAACAACATGACATCATAAAACAATTCATATAAGATAAAGGAATTGATAAAAAATATTCCCATCACAAATAATCAAATCCATGTAATAATAGGGATATAAACAGAACCCTATATTATCTTAGATGGAAAATAATTTTGATAAAACACTTGAACTCCATTCTTGAGGAAAATTTCTTTTCTTCTTCAAAAACAATTTTCATTTCTTAACATGTCATACAATTCTAAACTAAAATAAGTAGACTAAAAATAAACTTTAAAACTTGTAAAGGAAGCTTCTTGGAAATAATTTTTTAAAAATCCATTCATGCCATATATGTTAAAAAAATTATTCTCATACTTTTGTCGAAAAAGTCAAAAAGTACCTCGTACGAAAAACGACAAAATATTCCTTTCATATATTTTACTAAAAACTCACCGAAGGGTAAAATTCGATATAAAATACTGTAGAAGGATATAAATATTACATATTGAGGAAACATGGATGTGTATGATAAAATACACCCTAGTAAATACCAAAGTATAAACAATCTCTGATAAAAATGAGATTATGATATTTCCCTTACCTTAGGTCCGATTTGCTTCATAAGTGTCCGAACCTCCTGTATAATGATTTAAATAATGTCATTGACTTATTCCAGAATCATACTAATTGTTATGATATCAGATATGGTTCACTTATGACTTTATTTTACCCGTTCTTTTGTAAATTCCATGTTAAAGAGCGTTTTGGGTAAAATCGTTTCATTTGTCATCCATGTTTTGACTTGTAATTATTCATATGATTACTTAGATCATGATTACATAATTATAGAATATAAAACATGATTTATATATAATATATATTCATAATGTACATATATATATAATAAATCAGTAAATGGAATGAAATACACCGTTCATGGAGACGGTAGACCGTACGTATGCATGAACGCTGTTTTCGTTTCCTTATTGAGTTGAATGGAATTAAGTAGATGACATACATATATATACACATAAATACAATATCATTATTATGTCATATATTTCATGATTACTTATTATATATACTTTATAATCATTCATGAATGGTTAAGGTGGAGAATGAATCTCATCGCGTCGTGGAGACGGTAGTCCGTACGTACGCACGAGCGATGATATCGTTCTCATGATCGTGGAATTTTAATGGAGTGTATGAATACTATTTAAGAATTAATACCACTTTAGAATAATCATATATAGTTATTATGTACACCATCATACCCATCCATGTAAGGTGGCGGTGGAAAATAGATTACACCATGGCGTGGAGACGGTATTCTGTACGTACGCACCTGCGGTGATTTCATTTTCCGTAGGATGGATAGATGGTGAAATAGGGTTGTTTCATACTTATAATAAAATATCAGTATATGAGTGATACTGATGTTATTACTTTATAATGAAACATATAAAGAAGAAGAAGTGGAAGAAGAAATAAAGATGAAAGAATCGGTAATGGACATTAACTCTTCTTTGAAGTGCTTCTCTGAGACTTCCTTTTAGGGCACTAACATTTGTCTTTTAAGAAGACCAGGACCTCGAGGATGTCTCTAGGGAAGTTGAGAGGAGAAATTGGCAGGGGTTGGCCCAGATTGAGGCTCATAGTGGTGTGAGGAAGAGAGGGAGGAGGTTCCCTTTTATAAGGGAGGAGAGGGGCCCCTTTGAAAAAACTAAAAATATTATTTTATTATAAAGTCAAGTTCAGTTTTAAATAGCTCAAAATTGAGTTATTTAGAAGCTAAGGTAGGTATGGGTCTAAATCCTCTCATACAATAGAATTTAGACAAGTTTAGGTTCCTAATTTAAACTTATCATTTAGATTTAACATTTGGTTAAATAATTTTACTTTTACCGTGTCTTCTTGCATTCTTATACTATAAGGTTAATAAACTTACTATAAGAAGCCAAACGAACCCCAAGATGTTTATTATTAATATATATAACCTTATTCAAGTCATTTGGCCGAAACATATATTTTTAGAAATAAAATAGAAATTAATAATATAATATTTGTTTTAAACACTATTTTATGTCAATTTTGACACTATTTAGTAATTGATTTTTTTAAAAATCTTAACAAAATAATTAGTTCAAAAAAAGTTAAATAAACCAATACTAACATGTCATATTAACCTATAAAATTAGTTTAATTCATAAAAGGTCTTAAATTACATTTATTTGGGTATTTATAACATCAATTATGTCAATATTTCATTAATAAGATAATTACTACATCATCTTTGTGTCATGATAAATGATAATTATTTAATCCCTAAAAAGTCTAAATAAATTCCTATGATGTAGATAATTGTATTAGATTTCTGTATACTATTCATGTTCGAAGTTTCATGAAGTTTATCACTAAATTAAAATTATTATACTTATAGGATTTAAGAAAGTGACATGTTGTCACATTCGTTGGTTTTAATAATAATTATATTATTTTAATGGAAAAAAGTCCATTAAATGAATCTAATCCGACCCATAGGTGATATGGGTCTACTTTTAGTCATCCAATAGGATTTTTTCAGGTGTTAGGGTAATTTTATAATCTTATATTTACCCTTAATTACCAGATTTACCTTTAACTACGGTAAATAAAATTTACCGTAGTTACTATTCATAATTTCCAAAAATAAAAAGTAGAATATTAACATAATTTGGACCCACTGATTTCAAATATGGAATACATTTTTCCAATTTCAATACACAAAAGTTGAATAAATTATATTAAAATTAATCCCGTTGTCGAAAGAAAACGGGTTTTCCTTTAAAACATTGCAAAAGATTGAATTGATTTAACCTACGAATTCAATGTATAATCAATGCTAATGACATACATTATATTATATGGTAAAAATATATTCTATTTATACTTTAAGACCACTAAATATTATAATTTAACCATATAAATTTTTATGATGAAAAAAGTTGTTTTTAATATAAATATAGCGTGTTTTTACTATTCATCAAAATATTAAAGTTACCAGAATAATATGAAGAATTTATCCAAAGTAAATTTTAATTTCTTGATTTCAAAGAAGAATTTTATTTTGTCAAATTGATCCTATAAAAATGTCAAAAACAAGATTTAATGTGGGTGCGCCATCAAAAGGCGGCAAAACTGCATTTTTTTAAAAATACTTATTTTACCCGAAAAATTTATTTTGTTCTTATACCATGTTCTAGAAAATGTGTAAGATGAATAATAATGTTTTAAAATTAAAAATTTAGTTAATACTATTCATAACGGCTAGTTCATAATAATATTATAATAATATATCGTTGTTTAGTAAAACCCGACATTACGTACAACACACGCTATTGAGGAAGGTTGTGATTGCGTGTAATGCAAGCCAAGTAAGGGTTGCGTGTTGTGCAAGAATCCTTAATTGTTTCGTATAACAGAATCCAACCATATTTCATTTATACATTGAATATATATATATATATATATACTCAATGTTGCGTAGAATAATTATTATCAAAATTGTGTGTAACACTATCCAAGAATAGTGTTGCGTATACTGAAAGCTAATACGTTGTTGCGTATAGCGCAAGGTAATCTTGGGGTAGCATACAACAGAAGACATTAATGAATTTAAAATAATTTTTTTTATAAAATATCGGGGTGTTACATTCTCTATAAGAAAAAAACACATGACAATATTCTCTGAGGATAGATCCTCTAGTTTAAATAAATTTAGAAGTACCAAAATGTGTAAGCTTCCGTTTCTTCCATATACTGTTAGCTACTTCACAATAAGATATTTGGTTTTATATATTCTTGGATATATAATAAACCAAATTATTCAATACCTTATAGTTTAACTCATATTCTTGACTCTGTTTATTAGTAAAAATTTTATTTTCCTTCTTAGGTATCTTGTAATATACAATAAGAATGAAAAAGTTATCCACACCAGTATTGATAACAAAATTCTATATTCTATCTCTCTATTATTCATAGTCATTTCCATTAAAGATCGATGGTCTTTTTCGGTTTATATTATATATGGAGACAACATTCATTTCTAAAATCTATAGAGTAATACAAAAATTCTTTTCCCTCAATACTAGTTAGCTTAGAAAAAAATTTATAAACAGAAAGTCTATAAAATAAATTATAAATATCTTTTAGAAGTAACGAAATTGTAAGTAAACAGAAGAGTAAAAATATTCCTTTGATAGTAAGTGTATGTATTATTATCATAGAGACATGCTTTGATACCAATTATAGAATCAAAATATCTATGATGTTGCTCAGATACAAGAGGGGGGGGGGGGTGAATTATTAGTTTAAAAACATTCATCTCTGACCTTAATTAAATCATTATTTAAAAAAGTTAAAAAAATTAGATTCACTAAACCCCCATTTTTTAACATAAATTAAGATTTCAATTGGTTTGATAATGATAAATAATGAAATAAAAAAACATCTATTGAAATAAGATTCAACCTTAAAGCATATAGAATCATATATCAGTGTTATTAAAAATTGAAAAATATAAGAAATAATTTCTATTTGTTACATGTTGCATCTAAAATTTAATGTACATATAAAAGAGTAAAAATATTTTAACCCAAAGAGTAGGGAATCCAAACACCATGGATAAAGGTCCATTTATTTATACATTAATGAAATCTTGTGTTACCCACACCAAGGTACTCCCTAGATCCCCAAAAGATCAGATTCAACGTCTCTCTTGAAATATTTTCATGCCCTTGATTAAGAAGGTAATCAGAACATCTAGATTATATTATATTAAATCCCTTAATTAAAAAAGAATTTGTCACATCTTTCATCCTTCAGCATAGAATCTCTTGATCATAATCCCCAATGATCTATGCCGTATAAAAAATAAAGAATATTTTTGTAGATTTCATGTATATTAAACAAGTTGTTTACAACATAATCACTTCAAATATTTTGTATAGATTAATTTTTTAGATCTCTCACAAGTATCCAAAATTCAAAAGTGAGTATGTTTAATGAGTTCTTCCAAATGAACAAGTATTTAAAAGTGATATCTCAAATGGTCGAATTTTCCTCCAATGGTCATATTTTTCCTATTATTTTAGAGGGACATGTATATATACCACATAAAATGATCACATAATAAAGGATTAGATGACATATTTTATTAAAATAAAATATCATGAGAAATAGTAAGTGTGTATGAATGTGATTATATAAAATGTTGCACTAAAGAAATAAAATATTTTTAAGAAAGTTATAAAATTGGATCCTTGAACAAAAGGGAACCAGATAAGGAACTATGAAAGTCATATCCAAAAACTATTGAGAATTATAATTGAGGAACACAGTAAATCAGATTCAAAAATCATTTTCGATTGGAATTGAGGAAGTGAGAATCAGATTCATAAATTAGACAATTCAGAATTGGGAAATAATGAATCAGATTAAAAAATTTAGAGGATTCGGAATTGAGAAAACATGAATAAGATTTGAAAATTTAGACAATTTGGAATTGAGAAACCATGAATCAGTTTTTCATTTTTTTAGTGAATTGGAATAGTGAATCATTGGATTCCATATTATAGTAAGGATCCGATCTGGTCAAAAACTATTGAATCTTAAGAAAAAATATACAAAGATATAAAAAATGGTTAAATAATATTATTCCTTTTAGAATGGTATTGGAATATAAATTCCCTTATAGAAAGAATGTATTATTTAGGGAATATTTTCATAATTTCCAAAACATAGTCGAATGGAAAAATTCATATGAATCGCTTGACTTGACATTAAGACATTGAATGTGTAATTTATTATTAAAAATATGTGTGAGGAAGTTCCAAATATGATACATGTGAAAACTATAATTGTAAACCTGGTTATTATACCTATGGTAGAATTTGATATTATCCTTGATATGGATTGGATTTCAAATTATAAATAAAAAATTTAACTCCTAGAGAAGGATGTTATGATTTTTGTAGGTGAGGTGGAATCTACTGTTTTTAGAGGGGAGACTATATGATCTAAATTATTTATGGATACTCACCCTTTAGTTATCCATAATGAAATTATAGCTAGAGAGGAAGAACAAGCATGATATATAGATGAAAACGATATCCCCATAAAAGAGGATGTACCTATGGTACAAATAAATCTTGATGTTTTTCTAGAATAATTATATGGTCCTCCACATCCACTGGAGAAAAAATTTGAGTTCTCTATTAAACTCATTCCTAATGCAAATTCTATTACTAAAACATCTTATATAATGGAACTAGTAATGTTTTTTTGGTTGAATAAAAATTTCATGAATTTGTGTGAAAAGGAATTTATATTCACTATAATTTCACCATAAGGATCCTTTGTTTTATTCATTAAAAAAAGGATGGGTCCTTGATATTTTTTATTGATCATTGTTAGATAAATTAAATTAAAATAAATAATTAGTATCCTTATCCCATAACTAATGACTTATTTAATAAAATTAATGGATCCCAATACCTTTTAAATATCTATCATCACTATACATATCATAAAATAAGGATAAATAAGGATGATATAGAGAAGAAGATATTTTGAATTTGGTTTGGACATTATGAGTTTATGGTAATACCTTTTATTTTAACCATTTCACCATCTATAATTATTGATTTGATGGATACATTATTTATGGATTATCCTGGTAAATTTGTGGTTGAATTCATTGGTGATATCTTTATATACACTAAGTCCTATAAAGGATATGAAAATAATTTGAAAATAATTTCAGTAACCCATTAGAAACATGAATTCAATGGGGTGTATAGTAAGTCTGAATCTTACTCAATGATGTTTCTTTTATTATGCATAGTTCCCCCATGTATGAGATATCTTTTGACCCTCAAAATAAAATTATTTTTAACAACTATCTTACACTGATGAAAATAAATAATATCTATATTTTCTATGTCTTAACAAGTTACCATCGGTGGTTTGATCAATTTTTTTTCATGTTTGTAGGTAAAGGGGTTAGATTAACAAGGTTAATGGAATGGGTTGAAGGTTTTGAAGATATAAAGATGAGATTGGTCAATGTGAAAATATTAAATATACCTTTAGGTAAAGAAGGATTTTCATTTTCTAATGATGCATCAAATAAAGTACATGGGTGTGTCCTTATACAGAATGACAGGCTAATTGATTATGCATCAAGGAAATTGAAACTGCAAAAATATAACTACCAACTCATTACATTGAATATTTTTTTTGATATTTTATTTGGAAATATATTGTAACTACATTTATGGTGAATGATTTGATATATAAACGATCCATAAGAGTTTAAATTATATCTTTTATTTGAAAGATCTCAATATGAGGAAAATAATCTTGGTGGAACTACTTAAATAATATGATTTAATGATTGAATACCACTAAGGGAAGATGGAAAATGGAGAAAATAAAGTATGTTAGAGGGATTATAATGTTTCAAACATGATTAGGATTAATCAGGATCATGTATACAAAGATATCGTAAAGATGGATATAGCGATTTCTATGAAAGGGGAGCGTTCATTGATTTTCTAAGAAATTACAAAATCAAACTTACTATAAAATATAGATATATCCAATTAGGATGATGAGAAAAAACAAATTATCTATAAATCAATCAATTATCGGAAACCTAAACACTTCATATATAGAGATGTAGTTTTAATGTTTTAGAAGAGGTTATCTGTTCCATCCATGAATGATTTAAGAGGGATATTTTGGATGAAGAACATATCTCAAATTTATATATACACCATGGTAGCATAAATATGAATTGGGATTTAATATAATAATTCTCGTGGGATGGTATGAAAAGGGAAATTGTAGACTAGGTGATTTGATACTTAGTATTCTAGTAGGTTAAGGTGAAAAACAATATCCTAAGAGGGTCATGCAACCCCAAACTATACCTATATGTATGTGGGACAAAGTTACCAAGGAATTTAAAAATGGACTCCTAAATACTCCAATGAAGAATGATTCTACATTGGTCATCATTTATCTTCTCAATAAGTCATATTATTTCTTAGGAATAATAGCAGATTGGCCTCATTATTGCTTTTCCCAACTCAATATCAAGGAAATCATAAGGCTTCATTGGGAAACACAATCGATTGAATCTGATCAAGACAATCAATTTATATAGAAATCCTATATGCATCTTGAAAGGGCTATCACCACTAAGATGAATTTACAATCCACCTATCATCCTCAGAACAATGGTAAATATGAAATAAATATCCATAATTTAGATGATCTACTAATATAACATTTTTATGAATTCTAATGTATATGGGATATATATCTATCTTGTATAGAATTTACATACAATATTATCATCAATTCTAGCTTATATATGACACCATATGAATAAATTTATTGGGATATGTGTCATAATCCAACCATTGGGGAAGAACTTGGTGAAATAAGGTTAATTGTCTTGTATTTTATGAAGGATATGAATGTTAATGTATGAACTATTCAGAATCTAAGAATGAATCTCAAACAAGAAAAAATAGATATGCCAATAATCCAAGTAATTAATTAGAATTTCATGCTCAGTATCATGTATTATTGATGGTTTCAACAGGGATCATATTTTTAATATTTTTTAGAAAGGTATATTTAATCCCTAGGTACATATGGCCTTTCTAATTATTAGAAAGAATTTGAGTTGTGGCATACCCGTTGGATATATCGCCCAACATTTCTAAATTACACAACGCCTTTCATATTTCATTACTAAGTAATTAAATTCAAAATATAATTCATCATCCCACATATTATAGAATAGATTCAGAGATTTATATGACTTATATTTAATATCCTATCTAGATTCACAACACCATAGAGCAAGTATTTTTGAATAAAAAAACACAATTTCTGAAAATAAATTTGGGACAAAAAAATGGAAATAAAACTAGTATCCTGAATAAGTTACATGGAAGTAGTATCCATATTTGTTTAATAAAAGATATATACACCAATTTAAAGAATGAATTTATAAGGGGGGGGGGGGTGGAATGAAACAATCGAGACTCTACTCTAGGAGGTCAACACAATATGTTGAACCATTACACAATGAACCCATTAATGTTTTTTATTCATGAATTTATTAATTTTATAATTTAAAATTTAGGAATATAAATTCATTTTTAAACTCTTAATATCAAAATATTCTTATTATTACATTTACGCATTCTCTATAAAAGATGTTTATTAATCAAAAAATAATGTATTTACAAAAATTATAATTTCCATGATTTTACAACTATGTCAGAATAACATAGAAAATTTAAAAAATAATATGGTAATAAAATATGAAATTAGTTAATAACATTATATATTTTTATATATTATTTGTATATATAAAACCTATGAAAATTTTGTAAAATTATTGTTAAAAATTACATTAATATAAAACCTATTTGGGATTGTCTTTTATGAAAATAGTTTTTTAAATTAAATTATACCTTGATTTCTATGTTAAATAACCTTATTTTGGTTTATAATAAGTCAATATATGTCATATAAATTATTAAAATTAATAATTTTATCTCCTAGGTATATTTTATTCTTAAAAATATAATTTTCATAAAAAATATATTAATTCATTATGTATGTTAATTTTGAAATTTAAATTTCATATCATAGAAATTTTATTTTACAAAATTATTTTCATATTTAACATTATAATACCATATATGGTGATGTTTTAAATGTTAATTATTGTAATTATAATTAACTACCATGTGTAAAAATAGAAATTTTATTGGTAAAATTACACATGGGTAAAAACAGAATAATAAGTCAAAATCATTAAATTAGTCTGGGATACCTCCAAAATGAGTGAATTGGAGGAATATTTTAACTCACAATGTCCCACACTCCATAATTTCAAAATATTGGAGTCTTTTACATTGAATAATTTATTTATATAATTAAATAAGAAAGGATAATTTCCAAACCTACTCTTTCCCTTCAGCTATATAAGTGGACACTTCCACCCCTTCACTATACACCCTTTCATTCGAATTACAACATGAAATTATGAAATTTTACTCTTTATAAAAACATATACCATAAAAAATATCATGGTCACTCATTGTTATCCTATGATCCGAAAATTTTAGGAGACATCTATATAAAATCCTTGTCCCTGATGTGATTATTATTAAGTTCTTAGTTTTTTTTATTAATTATATTCTATAAATTATATTATAGAACATGAATATATTGATATTATTTTAATTTATATACTATATTGAAACTATATTATGGGTACTTTCATTATTGTTGAACATAACCCATCTATTAATAAAAAACTCCCTTTTTTCATGTGTTCTGTGGACTGCTATCTTTACAATGTTACACGGTTCGTTTTCCATCACTGACTTACACGGTGGGATATACGTATTGAATTTAAAGAAAAATATGAATATTAAGATATCATAATGGTTTTAGTATAAAATATGCACATATATATGTCATATTAATGTCATGATAAACAAAAGATCATTACTAAATGAACTATTTAAATAACTGTACTAAGAGACAAACAGTTTATTCAAATTGTGTAATATTTTTATATCCATTAAGTCTTCATGTAATTTTTTATAATTCATATATATCACACTAGTACTCATTAAATAAGATCATTACTCTCATGATATAATGATATTTAAAAACAAGCACCTCATAATGATGAAATATAGAAGAAGAAAGAATACTAACACATCTATTATAATGCTATTAAAAACGATTAAAACTATAAACACCCAATGTGGAATATTCAAAGAATTCAAGTTGATAATGACTATTTATGATGATTTTGGATGAACAGAGATATTGTTAATGTCACTAACTATTATATTAAGATATATATTATTATTATATAGTAGTTTAAAGTATTTTTGTGGAAGGTAGGACATGAGGTAATGGTTTTCCATTTTAAATTCCTCTATTTTAGATATACTATATATTATGAACCAAATTTCTTTTATTCGATTTCTAAAATGTATATTTGAGACATTATTTCATTAAATTATTTTATGCATGAAATTTTATTATCCTATTTGTGCCAAATTTTTTAAGAGGATAGGATTTAATTTCTACCCAAGCTATATGCTGGGTTTTATATATCAATTTCCAATATTGGGGACTTAAATTATAATTACTACCAATTTTGTTTTGTGTCATGTGTAAATGTACAAGTATTTTTTTCCAAATTACTCATGAAATTTAAGGGATTTAAAATTCAAAAATTTTATCCTATCTTATTAACTTTTATTTCAAGAGTTACCTTCCCTATAGTTGAAAAACCTCTTTTATTTTGGTAAAGTAATGTTTAATTTTCTAGAGAATTCAACCTTTATTAGATCTGGGAGGTGAATGCAGCTGTGGAATATATAAACCTAGGGATAATAACCCTAAAAATGGTTGGTTTATAAGTGAATAAATTACCACCCTAATACTCATTGAGTTGTCCTATGTCTATATACATGGAGAGAAACCCCTGAGGGCTAGCTTTGTAATATTCACATGCTCTTAATGAGCTATAATGAAGGAAATTTTCTACCATCTCCTTGTTCTCCTACCAATAAAATATATTGAATCCAATTCTTATCTTCCAAATATAAATTGAAACATTGTAAATAAATATTCTACTATATTTCATTGATAAGGGTACCTCCTATTTCGTTGAGGATACCTACTAACTTCCAAGACCATTAACGAATGTAATCAAAGACATCAACATTATTTTATTAAATGGGTAAGTATTTTATTATAGTATTTCATAAATATTTGGACATAAAGGTTTTACTCTATAAATGGATACTAAATTAATGCTATGAATTTTCTGGAATAATCTGATGGAAAATTATTTGGACATAATTAGGTGATGGGTGGGGCCAAAAATTATATATCCCATTGATTCATTGATAGGTCTTATGAGAAAATAAAACCCAGGTCTTGATATAGGTCTCTTACCATAATAATATAAATTTACATGACTAATGACTTTATTAAACTTTCTTTATTTTTTGATATTATGCATTCCATCTATTTGAGATTAATGATAATTGTTATATATGATTTCTTATATTGTTATGAATAAAAAATGCCTCATGTTTCAATTGATTATGACTTCTTATTATTCATTGATTATTTCCATATCAATTATGCCATGATTATGTTATATATTATTCAATTTTATGTTATTCCTTGATGAGAATCGGAGATTTCCCCCATCAATTTGGATTTCCCTAGTAATTATAGAGGGGGAATATCTAAAATTAAAATGAAAGGGTAAATAATGTTCTCTTAATATGTTTATGTTGTATATTATGTTTTCAAATGTACTTATATAGTCTTCCAAGACAACTATGTTTCTCGATACCTCAGTAAATATTATAATTTGTAACAATAACATGATATAAATTTCAAATTTGGGTTTTGGGGGTTAGATATGTTATAGTAACCAACATAGTAATCTCCCTCGTTCACTATTTCAACAACTATATAATTATCCAATGCATTGGAGAGATATATCTGGTTAACTAATCACCCTCAGCTGTATTGGGATAACCTACAACATATCTAATTCTAAAGCACCATATCATAATTTTTTTTAAATCTTTCACTATTTCATCATAAAACCATTTAAAAATTAATCTGAACCTATAATAAAAACACTTCATATATTTAGATAATGATGATGATATATATCATTTTCAAATACTATTAAAAATGTAAAATTATTAAACAAATGGTGAATCAATTTACTTTTGAAAACAATGAATAATTTAATAGTGATATTAGTAACCAATAATAGAAATGATGGAATGAAAATTGGTGAAATTCATATATGTTTAAAAAATAATTTTTTCATGTTGATAAAAGGAGTCAACTGTGACCCATACATAAAACGATAAAAAGATTATTTTTTAAAATAATTTAAAGAGACAAAAAATAATTTAGAAAGTGAAATTTAAAAATATTTTAATCATAAATAAGAACATTAATTAAAGCATTTAAAAAACTGTAGATCTAAGAAAAAAAGTTGAAAATAATATTTTAAAACAAATCTTTAATGAAATATCCCTTACCACATTGATAACTTTTGAATGAAAATATAATTCAAAGAGATAACATAAATCAGATTTATAAACAAATTTAATTTTAGTAAATAAATAATAAATTATATCCATAAGTTATTTTACACACCAAACAATAGAATATGGGGTGAGTATGGAATGATACTCAATGAAAACAAAATGAGGCAAGAAATTACCATACATTAAATCCTATGAAACTTCAAATATTCTCTAAATCTCATCATATAAAATTATATTAGTCTTTTAATTTCCTAAAAAACTGTTTAAATTTTATAAAATTATCATCATTCCATTTATTTAATACTTTACCATTATTTATTTAGTTACCAAAATGGTTAAGTTCACATTGGATGTCTTGGGGTCATTCGATTCGTAACATCCAAACAATATATGGTTGTTGACCATTGTCATAGTATTTATAGTTCTATTACCTACATAATAGTAAAAAATGTTATAATTATAACATTTATAAATTAAATAAACTTTTAACACCAACTATTTAAAATAATTAAATTATATAATCATTTAGAAAAACATGTGTGTGTTGACCATGGTCAAAGGATTTGTATTTCATACGTATTAATTAATAGATATTTAATATTCTTATAGGGTAGAAAATAATTAAATTATATAATATTTTAATTTTCTAGAATCATAAATATTTTATTAAAGTAAAATTTATTCTTACGCTCTATCCTTATGACTATCCTTGTATGGTGGAAATAAAAAACGAATCACATCGCTTTGTGGAGGTGGAAGTCCACACGTGCTCATGACCGATGTTATTGTTTTCCAACGAATGGTAGAGTAATACGTTATAAAATATTTTATTGTCGTAAAATCATAGGTTTTTCATAAATTATATATATATATATATATTAATTTTATCCATTATTATAATCATCTATATGACTCACTAAAGGAAAAAATGAAACTCATCACTTAGTGGAGGTGGTGGTCCACATATATACAGAAGTGGTGTTTTCTTTTCCCATAAGTTGGAAAACAAGATTAAAAGGAGTTATGTCATAATAATAATAAAATTTCGTTATATATAATACTTTAATGTTATTATTACAATTATGTTAATGATATTTTGGAGGAGTTATGATAATAAATAAACATTAAACACTCTGTTAAGAATTATACATCTTCTTTGGAAAACCTCCCTTAACACACAACTTTTGACTTCTTAGGTTGGTATTTTTTTTAGGTAAGGTCATCTAGGAAATTATTAGGGGAGTTGGGGTAAAATTTAGGTAGTTATTTTTAAATATAAATCCCACAATATTTGGGAATAAGTGAGTATAATTGGTTACATTTTATAAGTATGGGGAGTGGAACACTTGTAAATACTTAAAAATTTTAAATATACTATATTATGATCTCAAAATAATTTGCGAATTGATTTCAAAAAAACATAGGGGAAAGAAAGGGTATGTAAACATACACTCAACCAATCATATTCACACTATTTTTAGAGATATTTTATACATTATCTATTAGTTTAATCCACATAAACCCTTTTAATCATTACCAGAGAGATAATGTTTTACCAAGGTTACTATTCATAATGTATACAAATGAAATTGGAAACCTAAACTAATTTTAACCTAATGATTCAAAATAAAAAATTCATTTTTAAATATTTAATTTGAATAGTGGAATAAAAAAATTATAATATAAATGTGTAAAATATAATGAAAAATAATTTTTTTAGTAAATGCGTTTTCAAAAATAAAAATTAACTCATACCAAAATAAAATATAATGTTGATTAATTTGGAATTAATTAGGATATTTTAATCAAAATCATCTTATTTAAATTTAAATTCAAATAAAAAAATAATGAGGAATTAAAAATTAATGATTTAATATAAATAAATTATAGGTATGTAAAAATTATCATTTTCACTATTCACTGAAAAATCACAATTTGTAGAAAAATACTAAAAATACATCATAATTATATTATGAAATTATAATTTAAAAAATTATTTCAAATTTTCAAACATATTTTCTAAAAGCGATGAAAATTAATTATAATATATAAACAAAAATACAATAAAAAATCTTTTTCAAGAAAATGTGTTTTGGAAGCATAAAATGACTTTATTCTCATTTCATGCCTAATAAAGAAAAATAAAATAAATGTTAATTGATTAAATTGAATATATAATATAATTTTTTAATTATAATTTTTTATCAATAGTGATAAATTTAGTATATTAAAATAATATATTGCACAACTATAAATAGTTTTATGAAAATGCATCTTTTACATAAAAAATATTTTATCATTATTTCCAACCAATTGATAATAAATGTTTCATAGATTATTAATTTAAGGGAAAAAATTCAATATATATTTCATAATTCCATTAACACTATTAATTACTATCATCCCAAAGGATCGATTATAATTGTGATATTTAAATAATAATATTTTAATAATATATCACAGTTTAATTTAAGCTCAGTATTGTGTGTGGTATATTTAATAAAACATATTATTCAAATAAATTAATATAAATAAAAAATTAGGTTGCTAAATTATACCACTTAAATAAATTTTCATGCTCAAAATTTTAATTTGATTCTCTAAAAATTAATTCATTATGACATAGTAATAAAATTAGATATAGATTTTATCATGAACTTTAATTTCATGTTCAGGACCTAGATAATTATTTTTTTCATCAAATAATGTACCTATAGATGACTCATACATATTTATGTGTTTTTAAAAGCGTACCTTGATAATTATTCTTTTAATTTATGTATAAGTCTCATTAGAATAGAGTGATTATTTTAAAATCAAGGGATAGATTTTATGAAAAAAAATATATTGGATTTATTTATACATTATAAGTAAAATGTCTTCCTTAATTTTTTTCATTGATTAGTTTTCAATTTTTTTAACGGAAAATTACAAGTGATGAATGTTTTATATGATGTTTTCATACCTGAAGCACTAAAGTTAACATTTATTAGATCAGAATATATTTATATGGATAACAACTTAATCCTCCTATTTATATACATTATCCAAAATCCAAAATGGTTAGAAAAAGTTATGATAATATATAATTTGAATAAATACTACATTAATATCCAAATCCTAAAAAATAACACAGTATGTTAAAACTTAATCCTCTGATAATTAACTAATCTTAATATTCTTCAAAAAATGATAGGCCAAATCGAAATAAAAACATTAAAATGATTTGAAGGCATAATCCTCCGAGAAAAAAATTTTATTTACCTCTAAATAAAATAAATCACTACTTAATTAAAATACCAAAAATATATATTCTATAATCATATAATCTAAATAATATGAAAATAATTTCAATAAATAACCCGAATCACCAAAATAAATAATAACATTATATATTATTCTAAAATATAATTAAAATTTTATTTATAAAATAAAATCTCATCATGTATAATAATATTTACTTTTACATTTATCATATAATGTTCATATTACTTTGAAATGCTTCAAAAATAAATTTATTCACTAATTATCTAAATTTCTTTTCAATCTCATGGTTATCTATATAGTAAAAAAATATGTCTTAAAATTATAATAACCTATTATATCCAAATAAAACAACATTCACTTAACATAAATTATCATCTTACAAATAAAATATTTCAATTCATTTAAACTAATTTCCATAAAATATAAAAGCATTCTTCCTAAAAAAACATTTCATTATGAAACAAGTTAAACGTAAGGGTTAAAAATTCCATCCAAATTTTTTAAAAATTGAAAAATATATATCAAAGTAATCACATAACATATAATAACAAAATTAGTATATATTAATTTAAAATTATGATCAAACAAGGACTTAATAACCCATGGTGGTATCCAAAACTCTCAAAATATCATCATCTGAGTCATCCTAACATCTAAAATTATCTAATCTACTAATATGAATCCAACAGTAACACCCCATACCTTAATAAACCAATTATAATGAGTTTATTATCCATTATTTTACATTTTAACATTCCCATTATCTTTTAGGTTTATATGTTTTGAGAATTTTGAGAAACGTTATATAAAAAAGATTATAATTCCACACAGTGTACATTTTTTCCATAAAAACTATGCCTTTATATTCACACCCCTATATAAGTTTGAGATACGTTTTCATCATACTATGAAAAGAAAAAAGTGTATTTTTTACCCTTATAAATTTAATTATCATCTTTATATCATAAGAAAATCATTTTAAAATGTGGTGTGATAACAAAAATCCCAGTAAGGGATGAAAGGAATACCATCATTCTAGTGAAAGCATAAACACACATGAAAATGAATCTATTTTCCCCAATAATACATGGATTTCATGAATACAACATTTCAACATATAAAAAATGTAATTTTTATAAATTAATGATTTTGATACACATTATTAAGCATAAGAAAATTGGGATGGAATCTTGAGGGATGTGGGAACTCGTGAAAACATTCCATTTATAAAAAAAACATCTTTAAAAGTTTGTAAACATTCCTTACATCGAGAAATCAAAATATTTCCATAAAACATACCTAAAATAATAATATAAGTATCTTAAAGAGTGATATTCACTAATCATGTTCACTCATGTTTATCATGTTTCAAAAATTACTCATGTGTAGTTAATTCTATAGGAGTAAAAAACACATGATCACTCGTCATCATGATCTATAATTCATGGAGATATATAACATGATAACCCATCACCATGAGCCATATTAAGCTCACCCATCAACATATATGTTACTTATATACCATTTAATGAATAAAAAATTTATAAGCATGTACTTTTTCATCATCAAACCATTGAATAACTTATTTTAACCAATAATAAAACACTTTCCATTTTCAAAGAATCATAATGAAAAATACCTTTTTTCCTTTGAAAACTATTCAAAATAAAAAACTACTAAAAATTATTAAATTGAAATTAGATATTAGAAAGATGTAAATTTATATTAGATTATTAATAAAAAATAATGTATGTGATGGTTTGAAAATCCATTCATGTCATAATATTTTTTAAAATATACTTTTTTCACATCAGTAAAAAAAGAAAAAAGTGGCTCATATAGAAAACAATAAAATTATTTTTTTCTAAACCTTTTTAATGAAATATAAAATTAGTTTAAATTTAAATTAATTATCTTCTAATTATATGTAAAAACATTATTAAAAACATTTAGTTGAATATTGACATGGAGGAAATATATTTGAAAATACTATATTATGATAATGATTTAAAGAATAACATATTAACTTTTAATTAAATTTTGAATCAAAATTAAATTTATGCGGATAAATTGGAATACACAAGTAAACCAAAATAATTTAAATAAATTAATGATTATATAAATCCATATGGTATTGTATACCGATGCACACCTGTCGTAGGGTGAGGTAAAACAATTATTTAGTAAGCTAAAATGTAGTAAAGTGGTGGACCTAGGATGTCTCTCGAAGAGGAGTGAACACGAAATGAGTTATCACTTTAAAACGAGGGTAAAAAATGTTGTGTTTTTGAAATGAAATTGGAAATTAAATTTATTGAAAAACTATGATATTAAAAAGGGTGATTAGGTCGGGGTCGGTTTCCTAATTTTAATGCTATCCTTGTTCAATTTAATTCAAACCCCTTCTTCTTAGTTGATTAATGTGAGTTTCCACAATCATTTCCTCTCACTTCCTTGGTGATATTATTATTGTAAAAAAAACCTTACCAAGATCATGGTTTGGTCAACTCTTCTTCCATGTGTAAAATATTTGTATTTAATATCCATCATTGAAATGGGAAATACCCTATCAGGTTTTTTATCCCAAACAATAAAAAACATTCACTACACCTTTTACACGTACTGACGATCATCAAGTACTTCACCACTAATTCCTGGTTTATTCCATCGTATATAAACCAGAAATTAGTGGAGGGAGATTATGGTTATTTTACCAAGGAAAAAATCAATAACAGAATTAATATTGAAGAACGATCACACTTGATTATAAAATCCACTATATGAAATTGAAAACAACTTTGAAGAAGAAATAAATTTATTCAACTACGTCCAAGAACTCAAGCATTACAATGTAGAAATCCAACCCTTGCCCAATCACTCCAAATGTTTACCCCACCATGGTAAGGGTAATCGAGATTAATGGGGAAGAAGAAGGAATTAAAAAACTACTAAAAAGAAAATAAATAAAATATAAAGTCAAAAAGATATTCTTCTTGATGTCCCGGAAGGAATGGGATGGAGAATGGGATGATTTGAGAGGGTGGAGCTATCCTCCTTTTATAGCTTGAATTTCCCCCCCCCGAATTTTGATGCATTTTATCCCCATTAAACGACATATTCATGCATTGATCCCTTCTTTAATATTGTTCATAATTCCCTTCTCCGTGTCCCCTCAAAATCTCAGCAGATTTGGACATGTATTTCGAGAGTTATAGCTGTTTTACTATAAATATTTATTCTGCCTAGTCAGACTCTCCAAAACGAAATCCTCCGGATTAGGGTGCTTTAATGACCCCATAAACGGACAATTAACTCAGTAATTATTTCCTACAAGATTCTTCAAAATTCTTTGTGCGTCCACCCCCTGAATTTCACAACATTTGGGCCCACCATGGATGAGTTATGGATCCCACACCAAAACTAGGAAGAACATCAAACAGTTTTTTTTTCGCCCACTTGTGAGCTTAGTTTTAGCTTTTATATGGCCGATTATGATTTTAGTCCAAAAATAGTAAATTAAGATCTGGATGTTCAGAATCTTTAAAAGAAAAAATTTTCAATTTGGATCGTTGTCGATAATGTTATGGCCAAACTACAGAAATAATTTAAAACTGTTAAAAATCCAAAATGGCCAATTTTTACTATTCAACTCAAAATAACACCATTATCATAAAAATGAAACAATTAATATTAGAGAAACAATTTTGTGGGTTTAAAACAATGATATTCAATATAAATTAATTGAAAATATTTTCTCTATCAATTCCCCCACACTTAGCACTTGGACGCCTGGACAAGTAAAAATCAAATCAAATCAAATCCAAAACACATATCAATGAGATCTATTAAATCAATTCCAAGAAACAAAAAGATATCATGCCTCATAAAAAACAATTATTTCATGTTCTCCATTTTATATTTTAATATATTTCCACTTCATTTCTTATCCCATTCACACAAAACATCTACCTCACATGAATTTTCTCTCATCTCACAAATATAAATGCTCAACAAGGCTTTTCTCATCAAAACTCACACAAGAGTCACCATAGGCCTGATAAATTCCATCTTCTTCACCAGATGTGAGTCAAGGAAATGTGTTTCTCATGAGGACTTTTCAGGGTTGTTCTGCGGCTTCTGGTTGGTAGGATTTAGATGTTAAAAGTTCTGAGGCCGACAAAGGAAGGCTTGGCTCTTATTGAATAAAAATTGAATGATTATAATTTTCACTAAAATATTGTCTCCTTAACTTCCCCTTTGTTGAAAGTAGGCTCCATCATCATTCAATAACCTCAGCAACAAAAGTTTAAATCTTTTCAAACATGATTATTTTTAAAGCTCCAGATAGGCAGAGCATTCTTCTTACATTGGAAGCTCCAGAAAGGCAGAACTTCTCTTGTCATAAAAGCTCTAGAAAAGGCACAGATTTCAATATAATAAATTTTCAGCATCACACACATCTCTTCCACAATTAATTTTCTACCCAATGTATAACAAAATGTGGTAGTACACCACAATACATCTTCCCCCACACTTAAGGTCAACTAGATCATGAAATTTCACTTCAAGAGCAGGTAGGATAGGGAAAATTGGCTTGTAATGTGGCTAACCTAGCCGGAAATTCATGGATACTAGGGGCTACAATGAAGGATAAATGTAAAGGTGGGCCATAATGAAAAGGATTATTTTGAAAATGGGATTCAAACCAAATAAATGCCTTAATCATTTAAAAGACACGTACCCCAAACCCTCATGTTTTGAATGGAATAAATCAAATTCTGGTTAAATTAAGCATGGTATGGTTCTCTCAAGAAATGAGGTGAATGAAAATAATATGACAAAAATGGTTCAGAAGCCTCACAGGAAAGTTATTTCAAAGATATAGACAGTGAAATATGGCATGGGTTTCAAAAATCAATGTACTTTTCATGAAATTATAAAAGGTTTGAACTTGAAAAGAATTCATTTCAGCATTCATTTAAGCTCTTTTTCATGAAATAGATTGGTTCACTCATTGAAATGGGTTTCAAAAATGATATTGATAATAATTTCAGATCAAAAGTTTCAGAAACACACCAAAACTTGAAAAAATAAACACACACAAATTTGAAAACACAAAATTTTTTTATTTTTATTTTTTTGTGAAAACAAACATCAAATGAAAATCCTATACTACAAAGGTCACCTCCCCCACACATAACTGATGATGTTTCCTCGATGCATTAAAGTGGATTTAACATGTATGTAGATTTATGATTGAATCACAACAGCAAGAAAATGTGAAGGAGAGGTACAACCTGATTTATTCCCAGTGCAACATTTAGTTAACCTCCTAAGTGTTGAACTATGAAAAACAACAAATAAAAGAACAAAAGAAAACATAAGATATTTATTGAAAGAAATGAAAATAGAAATAGGATGAGAATATAAGGATAAAATTTGGTTTAATCCCCCAAGTGGGCCCTGGGTTTTGACTGCCTCCAGAGGGGTAGTTCTAATCGGTTGTCCCCAATCTGATGGTGGGTGAAGTTTCTTGCTCATAAACCAACAAAAACTTTTCTTTCCAAGATGAACTTCTTCCTTTTTCTTGAGGACTCCATCGATAAAATTCACCATGTCCACCCTATTTGTAATGAGATACAACATTCATGGTGGGGTTAGGACAATGAATGAGTCCTCCTCTTTCTTGGGTTCCGCTTGAACAACATCTTCTTTATTCTCCAGTAGTTGTTGAAGGTATGAAACATCTGTGGAAAAATAAAAGGGAATTTCAGAGATTAATTCTATTTGAAAAAAATTAAAGCATGATGAATTGATATCAAATTATTCCCTTTCAAAGTATGTATCTTATGCCTCATTTTCCACCAAAAAATCCACTTTCATCTTCTCATTTACTCCCTCCATTAAATTTTCAACAGGTTTAGGGAGCTCTAGATGTTCTTCCATGGATGAATCTTATTTTTCATCATCTTACTCCAAGGAAATACATGTGTTGGTTGAATCTGAAAAATTAAAATATGGGGAGGAAATACTAAATTTTTTTCAAAAAAATTAAAAGACAATGAGTTTATGAAAAGATTAACTCCCTGAGTTTGTTCGGCTTCAATTTCTTCATCAATGTGAGGTTCCTCTTAGAGTTTAATTTCTCTAGATAGAGGTTGGTAGTCAGACTCCTCTATCTTCTCTAGAAATTACACTACATGGTTGGTTTCTTCTTTCAATGTTGCTAAATCATCTACATTATTAGGGATGGGGGGATAAATTAGCTCATCACACTCGTTCTAGAAGTTATCAAGGTCTTTTTGATCCCCCATATGTATTTCAATTTCTAAATATTCTTCATCAATCTCCTCTAACATTGATTGATTTGGGATCAATGGATCTTCTTCTAATTTCATCAAGTCCTCCATGGGTTCTTCAACTTGAAGGATGTTTGGGGATACTTCTTCCATCAATTTTTCAAGTTATGGTTCATCTTCGGGCTCCATTTGTTGATCTTGGGATGCATGTACTTGATCCACAATCCACTTTATTGACGTCTCCATGTTTTATACCATTTGACTAATTCTTTTAAATCGGGCTTCAAGATCCTTGTGAAATTCTTCTACTTGGTGTTCCACATTGATCATTTCTTGATAAAATTCCGGAAAATACTCCTTAAGTTCAATTAATTCTCTGGCCAATCCCTCCAATAATGGGTATTCAAGGATCTCTTTAAGGTTTTCAATGAGATCCTTGAATTCATCCTCTGTGATGATTTGGATTCGAGCTCCCCTAATTTGTTTAGCCAAGAAAGAAACTTTATACTCTATAGACCAAGGTGATTCAATAATTGGTTCTTGAACTGGTGGGTAATTGTTCCATGAATTAAAGCAATAATAATTTGAAAACAACATGGAAAAAGATTATTTTAATATTTTTTTTAATTGAAAAAGTCAAATATTAACAATTAGTTTGTGGCATTACCTCCCCGAAAACGGTGCCAAGTTTGACGCACGCCTGTCGTAGGGCACGAAAAAAAATTATTTCCTAAGTTAAAATGTAGTAAAGTGGTTGACCTAGGATGTCTCCCGAATATTAGTGCACACAAAATGAGTTGTCACTTTAAAACGAGGGTAAAATTTTTTGTTTTTTTTAAATGAAATCTAAATTAAATTTATTAAAAAACTATAATATTAAAAAGGGTGATTAGGTCGGGGTCTGTTTCCTAATTGTAATGCTATCCTTGTTAAATTTAATTCAATCCTCTTCTTCTTAGTTGATTAAATTGAGTTTCCACAATCGTTTCCTCTCACTTCATGGGTGAAATTATTATTGTGAAAGAAAAACTTACCAAGATCTTGGTTTGGTCAACTCTCCTTCCATGTGTCAAATAGTTTTATTGAATATCCTTAATTGAAATGGGAAATACCCAATCTGGGTTTTTTATCCCAAACAATCAAGAACATTCACTAGACCTTTTACACGTACTGACGATCGTCGAGTACTTCACCACTAATTCCTGGTTTATTCCATCGTATATAAACCAGAAATTAGTGGAGGGAGATTATGATTATTTTACCAAGGCAAAAATCAATAAAAAAATTAAAATTCAAGAACAATCACACTTGATTATAAAATCCGCTATAATAAATTGAAAACAACTTTGAAGAATAAATAAATTTATTAAATTGCGTCCAAGAACTCAAGAATTATAATGTAGAAAACCAACCCTTCCCCAATCACTCCAAATGTTTACCCCACCATGGTAAGGGTAATCGAGATGAATGCGGAAGAAGAAGGCATTACAAAACTATGAAAAAGAAAATAAATAAAAGCGAAAGTCGAAAAGATCTCCTTCTTGGTGTCCCGGAATGAATGAGATCGAGAATTGCATGATTCGAGAGGGTGGAGCTCTCCTCCTTTTATAGCCATAATTTTTTCCCCAAATGTTGACGCGTTTTATCCCCATTAAAAGACAACTTCACGCATTGATCCCTTCTTGAATATTGTTCATAATTCCCTTTTATGTGTCCCCTCAATATCGCAGAGGATTTAGGAATGTATTCCAAGAGTTATGACATTTTACTATAAAAATTTATTCTGTCCAGTTAGACTCTCCAAAATGAAATCCTCCGGATTAGGGTGATTTAATGACACCATAAACGGCCAATTAACTCGGTTCTTCCTTCATAAAGGATTCTCCAAAACCCCTTCCTCATCCCCCCGCTGAATTTCACAACATTTGGGCCCACCATGGATGCGTTATGGATCTCAAACCAAAACTAGGAAGAACTGCAAACAGTTTTTTTTCGCCCACTTGTGAGCTTCTTTTAAGATTTCATATGGCCGATTAAGCTTTTAGTCCAAAAATAATAAATTAATCCCTGGATGTGTAGAATCTTGAAAAGAAAGAATTTTTCAATTTGGATCAGTGTAGATAATGTTATGGCCAAACTACAGAAATAATTTAAAACTGTTAAAAATCCAAAAAGGCCAATTTTTACTATTCAGCTCAAAATAACAACATTATCATAAAAATGAAACAATTCATCTTAGATGAAAACTTTTGTGGGTTTAAAACAATGATATTAAATATAAATTAATTGAAAATATTAGCTATATCATATACACATGAAAAAATATAACTTGAGGTGAATAAGGGTTGAATTACAATGAAAGGAAATTGAAACAAGAATGTACTCTTTATTAAATCTTATCCAAATTCAAAAACTCTCCAACTCTAGAATAAAAAAATTATTATTTTTATTTGCTTGATAATTTTTTAAAATTTTTATTTTATTATCATTATTCAGTTTAGTTCATTTATTACACTGATATATATATATATACTAAAACCATTATGTTCATGTTGGATGTTTTAGGGTTGTTTGATTTGTTACATTGAAACAACATTGGTGCATCAACCAAAATCAAAGTGGTTATTATTCCATCACATAAAATATCATAAAATGGTTAAAATATATTTTTTATACATTAAATATATTTTATAAACAATAATATAAGGAAGTTATTAAAAATGAATAATTTCATTTCATAGAAGCAGTTGTTCGTATGTTTGCATGAATGACATTAGTTTTTTTCTAATGGATAGAAAATAAATAATGTATAAAAATTTTTACTTTTAAAAATAATAAATATTTTATAAATTCAATATTTATTCATTATTTCAATCCTTATGATAATCCTTGTATAATGGAAATAAAAAATGAGTCCCATTGCTTACTGTAGGCTGAATATCACATGTACGCACAAGTGACATTATCATGTACTAAGCGATCATAGGGTAAGAAGTTATGTAAAATAAAATCATCATATAATAATTAATATTTCATAAATACCATATACATTCCGTTGATTTATCATTTTTACCAACCATATCATCTTTAGGAAAAATTAAGCACATTTCATAATGGTAGTCGTAGTCTATACATATTCACAAGCTAGGTTTTATTTTATCATTTGATCAAAAATGAGAATGAAATGATTTTTAATATAATACTAATAAAACATTATGTATATATAAGATACTTATATTTTTAATTATTCATGGTTATATAAAAGTTTATAGAGGTAGAATATGAAATAAACATGTAACAGATAGTTATTAACTATACATCTTCTTTGAAACACATTCATTGGATTACACCTTAAGAATTATTACGATGGTATTTTGGTGAAATAATTAACTATATTACAGGTTGAATATATTTGGGAATATTATTGGGTAGTAATATGTTTATATAATTAGATCATGATGTGTGAAGAAAGTTAGGAGATGAATTACCCTTTTAAAAGTGTGAGGAGTGGCACACTTGTAAATACAAAAAAAAATTAAATATATTATATGTATTTCTCAAAGGAAATTGAAAAAATGCAAATTTTTGGAATAAAATAGTTTCTACTATTGAAATACAATGATCCAATCATATGTCTCCATGTCTTCTATATATTGGATATCATATCTATAAGTTAAACCCCATGTTAATAATTTTAACCTTTACATAAAGGACAATGTTTTTTATGGTTTTTATTCAAAATGAACAAAAATGAAATTGAAAAAATATAAAAATATAAAACTATAAATTCAAAATATTATATGAATATTAAAATATTCAATTTTTAAAATTTATATAAATGAATTTTAATACCAATACAATAAATACACCTAAAAATAGTTTTTAGAAATGTGTATTTTGAAACATAAAAATGAACTTATACCATAATAAAAAAAATTATTATTATTATGAAATTAATTAAATTATTTTTAATCAAATTTATCTTATTTTACATTAAAACTAGTTCCAATATATAATGGGGATTTTAATTTACTTTATTTAAATATTAGAAAAATAATTTTATAAAAAGTGAAACTTTTCATTCTTCACCCAAAAATAAATATTTTCATAAAATACCAAAAATACATCCAAATAATATTATAAAATTTTTATTTAAAAAATGGTCATAATTTTTAAAAAATCATATAATTTTTTTCAAATTAATTTTAATATCCTTTCAAAAAACTTAATAAAAACCATTTTTTAGGTAATTTTATTTTTGAATGAGAATATGAAATTATTATCATTCCATGACTAATAAAAATTACTAAATGAATGTTAATTAATTAAATTGTATATATAATATAGTTATTTCTTCATAATAATGTATCAATACTAATTAATTTAATCCATGAAGAAAAAATATCTGGCATATATAAAACAATTTTATGAAAAATATCTCTTTTTTCCGTTAAAATATTTCATATTCACTTCCAAAAAATTAATAATAAACATATGATTTAATATTAAATAAATTAAGGAAAAAATTTATAAATATATTTCATAATAAAGTTATTCTTCTTCATACCCAACAAAATAATGACTATTTCATAATATTTATATTTAAATATCGATATTTTAAGAGTATCTCACAATTTGTTTTAAGCTCGGTATTGAGTGTACTACATGAAATTGAACATAGTATTAATTGAAAATAATATGACTAAAATATTCATGTGTCATAAGTTATGTGGTGGTGTAACAAAGATGATTAACTGATAATTTTATAAAATGGAATGATGACCAACCATAATAGCGCATTAGTGATATGAATAGATATAGTTGTACATACACCATGAATTAGAGAGTGTTAATCCTCAATAAGGAATTATTATAGATGGAAGAATAATTGATCCTCCCATTCACATATGAAATCATTTATAATGCATGTTAAATCCCATATTCTCCTTTAATTTATTTAATTTTTTTGTTTGTATTTCCATTTCATTGAATGCATTTGAGTTTTCATGAATTGTATAACAGGGATAAATTTTTTTGGTGAGTAGGATTCAATATATTCCTACTATTAATACATGGATTGTATGGTGTAGAAATTTTAGGATCATATACCATTTTAAAAAACCTCAACTGTTTGAGCTTATATTGGATAGATGATTTTGGTGGAAGTGATGACACAGTGCCCCCTCCCAACACACGAGACACCCTTCCCTAGGTTACATGATTGAGAAAATTGTAATCTACCCTTCATTGTGTGTTGAGAAATGGATGACTTTAGGTGAAGAGAGAATATTTTTTATGTGATATGTGTGATGTGTTTATATTCCAATAATGATATTTAACATCCCTTACCATATATTTGGAGCCTATGATTCTACCGTTCCATATAGGATGAGCATATGATTACTTGTGTAGTGGGAACATTATTCCCTATAGGAAGAGTATGGTATGAATTATGTTAAAATACTAGGATTCCTTAAGAGATAATCCAAATACCCTTTATGAAAAAATATGATTTCATCATAATTTCATGATATGATGATATTTCCAAACACCCAATGCACCCGACATAGTCATCCTATCCAACCACTAAACTATCACCCCTTCAATTTAGTAAGAGGTGTAATTTAATAGATTTCACATGAAGTTAGAATTTATAATCACATTCACATAAATGTTATAAATATATAAAAGAGACATAGACTAGGAAATGAACTCCATATAGGAATTTTCTCATATTCCATCATATTTTTTCCAATCAAGGAGCCAACACCATCAACTCTCAATAGCTGTAGGAAACCCACCATTGGAAAATGGGAATGTGAGGCCCAGATCAAAACCATCCATGGAACAATCCAAAATAATTTTCAGAGCATAAAGCATCAAAAAAACAGAATGGTGAACCCTATTTTTATTCATTATTATGTAACTATGAGATGATGAGTAACATTGGTCATGTTGGGCATCATCACCATTAGAAATACACTCAATATTGGTTCCAATTGTTTATCAAGAACCACATCCACATGAAAACCAAGAGATATACTACAACCACTAACATGTATCATGGAGTTAGGATAACAACTAACATAGAAATCTCAGAAACCTACTCAAATGTGGTGAGATATACATCTCCCACAACTATTGGGTTTCATCACCCCATTCCACATCAGAGCTTATATAGAGAAGGGTTATCAATGACCCAATAGACCATTATGTGAAGGGATGATTAATTCACTCATAGGATTTGGATTTTAAATACCTAGATTTTATGAAACCATAATGGTACTTCCAAAAATAGAGATATTATTAGGAGAAATACTCTGACCCCGTTATCATTTCCAATCACCTTTGGATCCTATCCTCGGATTACACTAACACCACCAACCCCTATGTTGAGATGTAGTGGATGTTTAGGATATTCTAGTGATTAATTTGACCAATTATTCACCAAGGAGGGTTTTGACTACAAGATGTCACCATCAGTATAGGTCCATCCCAACGACAAATGAACATGTCTAGATTAGCCTTGTTCAACCTTGCCTTGTTCAGAATAAAAGTCTCCAATACTAGGGGTAGTAATTCAATACCGAATTATTATAGGTTGTTCCTACATCTGTATTCACATATCCTACAATCCTCACCATTGCATAATGAAATACCATTTCTAAAATTTGATAAAGACCCCATCCAAGAACTATGCATCATGGATTGTCTCTTCTAACCATTAGCATCAACAACAGTTACAATGGATGTCTTTTCTATAGGGATGATATATAATACATATGTACTCTCCATTACATCAGAACTATTATAGAGGTTCTCCCAATGCCAAATAAGTCCATCAACCTAACGGTACTCCCAAGGGTATAGGAGATAGAAATTTTCTAGGAAGATCTCACCAAAACACCACAAAAAATTTCTATGTGATGGGTCCATACGACTCCAATACGATCATGATTGGGTAACATCCACCCTAGCAGTAACGATTGAACAAGAAGAACTAACCCTAGGTCACCCCATATATTTTATAATCACATACATCCAATGATTCATGATATATGTTTAGGATTGCACCATTTTAATTAGGGTCATGTACCCATTGATTGAGGATGACTATATTTGAAGATATATTTTATATGGTCCCAAATACCCTATATAAATACTTATATTTATAGGATGTCTTATCTTCCATCCATGGACTAATAAAAGAAATTTACACTGGTGTAATTAGTATACCTTGCCTCCAATTTTACACTAAAATTATTGATGTTTTCAAAATTTGACTAATAAATCCCAGATATAGGGAAATTTATAATCGATCGTTAGGAAACTGAATAGATACCTTAGAAAGGTGATACATTCTCTCAATATTACACTAAAATTTTGATTATTCCTGCATCACATTAGCAAAACACCTTCTTATAGAAAGGATGGATACGTCAGATGATTAAACTCTTGCTCAGGTATCTGTAGCAGAGGAGGCTGTCGTTACTCAATATAGTTACATCCCATCAAATCATCATGTCAATGTATTAATTATATTATAAACAAGGTGAATAGGGATTCAGAAGCCTACAGGATCCCTGAGACAGTAACAATAATCCAATTTAGTGTTGGCCCCATGAAACCTTGAAATTCACCATCCAAGATTTTCTCATTGAAAATACATTGAATTTATTTGAAATAACCTGTGAGTGATGTTTAACTAACATTAGGGTCATCATCTGACCTATTTGGGAATCTCTGAGAACCATCAATCCCTTAAACAATAGTTATAAATTTTTTATTTCACTTTGATTCTAATAGATCAAAATCCCAACTCTGGTGTTTATCGCCAGAGTTCCTAGAATGTGCTCTATAAAGGTATAATATTACTACATTAGATTATTAAATAGGTATTTTATCTGGTGAAAATACTTGTTTGGGAGAAACATTCTACGTTATTGTTCAACACTCTTTTGTAGTGATGATATATTCCCCATGATTTCTCACATGATGATTTTAGTAACTCTCTATCATTGATGTCTTCCATGGTAAATATAATCTACATCCACCACAAAAAATAAAGAGTGTGATTCTAGAAATGAGTGAGTGGAATAGGATGTTCCAAAATAAGGATGGGACTAAACAATGAACTTTCTTACTAGTGTTTATATTTGTTAGAAATGATTTTCTATAGGTCTTGGTGGTAAGGCTTAGATACCACTTCAGAATTCCCACGAAAACCTTGAAAGACGATAATGGGTGGATGAATCTCAAGGTGATATGACATACCATGCCAAATTGGTTAATAATTACAAGATAAAAAGAAATTTTTTCATTAAACACATTTGGAAGACCTATTATGATTAAATCATAAAAAAATTAGGATGAAACATTAACTAACAAAACACATGTATTTTTCAATAACTGAACATTTTGCCCCATATAAACACATTATTATTTTATAATTAGTCTTCAAATACTCCCACAAATTCTTATCAAATGATTCCCATCATGACAAATCTTATGTATTACTCTTATTCAGAACCTGGGGAAATGGAAACATATGAAATGGGTGAGTGGAGATCCCTAGTAATGGAAAATGTAAGTGATAACAACCAGGGATCATAAATGATCATATTACGAGAATAAGGTTATAGTCATGATACATAATAATATCATACCAAATAAAGATTAGGTTATAAATAATGGAATAAATACTAACGTAAAATTATAAATGAATCAAAAGGGTGAGTTAATAAACATGATCCATGATAGAATATCATATTCATTAAAAAATGACTAATACTAAAAAACACTTTAGAAATATGTACCATACATTAGTATATGTAATATAACATCCATGAGAATCATGATTAGTTCCCATGCTTATGAGAAACTAAAATATACTTCTCAATAACTTTCTATTAAGATATAAACTCTTAACCAATACATTGGAGGGACATATTTTAACCCACCCATCATCATCCAAACATGTTTGTTCTATAAAAAATAAATTGTTTATCTTATCATAAAGAACCAATGGAATGAAAATGGGTTTTATTCAGACATTAGACATAATCCATGGTATAAAAATGGGTTTCATATCCTTTTTGAATTGATTAACATAATTAAATATTTAATAATTCCATTAATAGTCATAGCATGATAAAACCATGGAAAATAAATGGGTATATATTGACATAAATTAAAATTTATGTTAAAAAGAACTCAATCAATATATTAAAACATACAATATTTTAACCATTTAGATAAACATTGTATGGATATGAAAATAATTCCCCCCCAATTAATTGATATATGGACTCTATCCGAACAACCATCAGTCAAAGGAATTACGAATATGGTATTCAGAAAAAAAATTCATTGGAATAAAACTTATTATTATACTATAAAAATGATTAGGCAAGATAAGAAAATGATGGATTATTTATCCAAAAGAGAAGGGAATTATATAAGCAACATATGGAATGTATATAAATGGTAGAATTTGAAAAACATCCTCAATCATGGATAAGATATGTAAATGTAAAATAGTTGGGAGAAAGTTGGATGGAGAAGGACTTTGGATTGTACTGATGTTTTTTTCAAAGGCATTTTATTTTGTTGTCAAAGGAGTTAAAGAAGAAAATAAAACAACTAAACTTTTATTTGGTTAAAATAGTAATGAAAATACTTTTCATGAAATCATACTCACAATGATTGAAAATGTCTATTGTATTCAAGAGAATGTGCTGGAAGAAAAGGATTAATAGATTCACACTAAATCTAGAATGAAACGTTTCATTCTAATGGGGATGAATCAGAGTTTGTATGAGTATAATAAAAATACAACTATATTTTTATGATCATGGAGTTCTAATAAATCAAAATTATTAAATAAAACTTGTGATTCAATCTTGAAGAAATAAATGGGGAGTGAAAGAGATAACACCGATCATATGTTGTCTGATCATAACCTTGTCAACTATATTTATTTTAAGAAGGAATGAAAGATATTGTTCGAGGAATGAGAAGGTAAAATTCATTACATTATGATTCGAATTAAGATGAAGCTGATCATCAACATAATCAAAGTCATGAAGAAGTCATGATACAAGATGAATTTTTTGAATGAAGAAATTTGGTGAATTTGATGATTTCTGATCATTATAATGACTTCCTCGGATGCATATCTACTTGAAGGTTGGGAAGGTTTTTGGGAGAAGTAAGAAACCAAAGGTACTTGTTCTCAATAAGAAAAAAATCCAAAATATATAAATCATCAAATAATTAAGTTAAAGGGTTTCATAATTGTAAATGAGAAAGAATTTGTTTATGTGGGAAGATCATTGGTATCATATTCAAAATTATATGAATCCAAAAATAAAAATTCATCAGATTTATTATGTCATAATATTCATCAGTGGAAGAGTTGTTGGAGACCAATAAAAAGGAAAAGAAGTGTTTAATTAAAAATGATCCAAGAGCCATCAGATTGAATAAGACTCCAGGTGAAGGAAAGACTAATCATTGTTCAAGAGGAAATAATAAGAATAATAACACTTAGTGATGGATGGATGTGGTTTCTAAGGAGATCTTGGAATTATTTGATTAATATGTTTGTTTGGTGAATAGAAATGTAATTATGCATCTTTTGGTTTAAATTTTCCTTCTTAGTAAATAGGTAGATCATAATGACAATAGAGAAATTCCAAATGAGAATGATGTTTTCTAATAAGATCAAAGAGGTGTATTTATTCATATGTTCAATTAAAAAAGAGCATCATAATAATGAAATCCCACTCAATGAATCAAAATGGGAAATTAGAATCTGTCTGGTTATTCTGAAACAATTCATAAGAGAGATGAGGTGTTTAGAATATTCCAGAAGGATCGAGAAAAAAAATAAGAGTTGAGAAATCTTGATGTAGTTAAGATACACCCAAAATTCAAGGATACATGAAATTTTTTGTAATTTTGTTGAGTGGTAATTTTTCAGGAATCCTTCCAAAACCCAATTCGATATGATTATAGTAGGTTAATTTTACATTATACTTTTCTAACAGATGTATTGTTCATGATAAGTAAAGAGGAGGAGGAGTGCTGAAGAAATTATAGAGAGAATAAGAGGGTTTTTAATTTTTTTTATTAATGAATCCATGTTGGATAAAATATAATGCAAAAGATATAAGATTTCAATATATTTAGTTGTTCATCGTATTCAACTGATTAACATATTCAGCTGGTTATCATATTAAGCAAGATTACCATATTGGGATTTCCAGACTGATTCAAAAAGTGTTCAGAACAATCTCAATTATATTCTGACAGAGATATATTTCCATATTGAGTAATCATACTAGGAATAATTGGACTGTAAATTTGGGATGAGTTTAATTACAATGTCTAGGATGTTATTACCCACTTAAGTGAAAGAAATTGAATAATTTCATTGAGAGTTTTTATTAATTAAAGTTCATAAATAAGCACTATAACGGGTTTTGTTACAAAAAAAATTATATTACATCATATGTTCTAGAATGAATATACAAATTATTGGATTGTTTACACAGTGCTATACGAGTGTATGGGAATATCATACTTATTATATTTTATAAAAAAGGATTTTTTTCAAGTGGATTGGGTGGTATTGAATTATTTACAAATAATAGGAATGAAATAGATATTATCATTGAATAGTGAAACTTGTGAATACATGGGTTACTATGATTGTATGTCTAATTTGTTTTCAGTAGGGAATGAAATCATTAATAGAAGTCATAGGTTGTTTCATAGAAAAGGAAACATAAAAGAAATAGTTATCATTTATTCACCCCTCCCCCTCTTAGGGATACAACTATCCTGATAGGTCACATATAATTAGTATCAAATATTATGTTTCCCATTACATATTATATGTTGATGTTTTGAAGATAAGTTGATATGATGGATCTTAATTGGGTAAATAATAATGTAATTCTAGTGTTTCATGATAAGAATTATCAAATATGGAAAGATAGAATTATTCTGTATCTTATGTCCCTTGGATATGACTTACATTAAGCTTCTATAGATGGATTTCCTCCTATTTATGAAATGTTTCCTATTACATATGTTGATAAGAAAAATCATGAGAATGATAGAATGGGAAATAATGGTTTATTATAATTACATTCTAAAATTGAATTCATAAGAGTGAAAGGGCTTTTAACAGCCAAAGGTATATGGAATAAGCTTAAAAACATATATGATGGAATGTAAAAATGTGAAGAAGGAAAAATATTAAATATAAAGGTGGAAGTATGAAGATTTTAAAGTGGGTGAGTATGAATCTATTGGGGGATTCTTTATCCAAGTAAATGGAATTATTAGAACATTTAGAGTTCATGGTGAAAATTTGGATGATTCTATAGTTGTTGAAAAGATCATAAAAATCATTCTCAAAATGTTTGATGCTAAAGTTTCATTATTGGAAGTTAGACACTTCTAATACATTATCAATCGATAATTTACATAGCACTCTTGCACTTATTAAATGATAAGGGAGAAAGATATTAAAAAATACAAAAATTTTTATAGAGATATGAATTTCAAGGCTACTATGAAATAAATGTCAAAGTAAATTCTTTTGGAAGAATAAGATGGTCATTTCGACTCTGAAAATGCGGTATAATTTTTTTTTATAAATTTTGATGCTTGTTTTCTAAAAATGTAATAGAATTTAAAGTTAAATTCAAAGGTAAAAATCCCTCAAAATCCATATAATGTTGAGTTGTTGGGAACATTATAGATAATTATCTAGGAATAAAGAATGACAGAGATAATGATGATAAAGAAATATGGATAATAAGGTTGTGGAAATAATTGACTGAAAAAGGAAAATCATGTTCCCGAGGGACATATAGAAAACTCACCAAATATAAAAGGAAATGATTCCTATATAAATATAATAAAGAATAAGATAGTAAAATTGAATCCAAAAATTCTATTGAGCATACTGTTTAGAATATGTTTATTTCAATAGAGAATTATGAATAATTCAGAAGTAGTATTTCTGATGAAGACTAATCTCTACATGAAATCCATTTGGAAGAATAATTTAAACAATATATAATATTGATCAAAAGGCTTGAAAAATATGAAGTTAGAAGATGAATTTTATTTAAAAATGTCAAGAATGTTTTTAAAAAGATAAGAACAAGATGCTGACCGAAATTGATGATTTGGAGAAATATTTTGAGGAAGAAAATAATTGGAATGAGAACCAAGAAGAAACGATGGAGGAAAAAGAAGAAGAGTTGGAGCTTCTCCAACAAAAACAATCTAAATCTGATTTGAGGAATTCATGTTTTAAAAGAAATATCTTAGAAGTTGGTGAAATTAATAGAAATGTTCAACCATATAAGGATCAACAAAAGTTACCTTCAAATGTTGAGAAGAAAGATGAAATTGTTTTTAGAAAATAAAAGGTTGGAATGTTTATGCATGTGGCCAAGATTAAAAATGTTGAGAATTCAGAAGTTTCAAAATACCCTAACTCAAAAAATGTTTTTATAAATTTTGATTATGAAAAAATCTATAATAATTTTGATTCCATTAAATCAATGAAATAATATCATGCTGAGAAAGAAGATTCTAATTGATAATAGAATGGTTGGTGATTTAGATAAGAAAAGAAAAAAAGTTGCTGAGATACATGTTCGTAACTATAGTTTGATTAGATGTTTTAGAAAAAAGTATTCATTATATGGGTACTTGTGGTACTATGGTGGACTCACACATATGGAAAATATGTGTTTATTCAAACAAGAACATTACTATTATTCCACGGGTTATGGAAGAAAAAGTTTTGGGGTGGGGGAATCTCCGCAAAGAAAGAAACCTGGGTCAGATGGAGTAAATATTAAAAATATGTTCCAACCTTTGGACAATATTTTTGAATGGTGTGAATAATCTGGACTACATCAAAAAGGATTTCTTATTTTGATACAAGCATGAAAAAATATTATAAAAAATTCTTAGAAGCTAGAAATGAAGAAAGAAAAGGCTCTTTTTGTAGAAACTACTTTAAAATCTATAAAATGATCATGACATTAGATTCATAATAGTTGATTTTATTCTTATATGAAAAATGTTTTTAGTTTATTAATGAATGTAAATGATTTCAGAGAAGGAAATGTGACATTTAGTGTTGATTATTCTTTAATAATCAATGTTGTTGGATAATCTATCATTCGTAAAGAAAAATTTAAATCCAAGAAATATCTATATGTTTATGATATGAAACATAACCTGATGATTTTTTCATAATTTTATGATGAAGGTGAAAAAGTTAGATTTAGGTAAGATTTATTTTTATGAAAATTGAGAAGGATGGAATGACAGTTATATGTTATCAATGTACAATGGATTTTTTTCAAGTCAGTGAAATACAAAATTTTGGTTACTTGGGAATTGTGTATGAAAATAAGTTGCGGCATAAAAGACTGAGACACAAGTACAAGAGAAAAAGAATAAATTTATCTAAAATAAATAGAGTCCAATAAATTCCTTATTTTTATAGTGAAAGTGACCTGTATTGGACTATTTTTTCAGAAAGTAAATATTACAAATTCAGTGCATAATAATGTTGATGTTTGTTAAAAAAACCTAGAAGTTATCGATTCCGGTATTTATAGGCCAATGATAAAAAAAATCAATGAATTTTGATGAGTACTTATTCACTTTAATTGATGAATTTACTATAATTACTTGCTTCATTTATATGAAATAAAAATCAGATGCTATGAATGTAACACCCCAAGCTTCCACGATATGCTTCTTTTTGAATAACACAATAGCATGTATTGTACGCAACTTCGAGTTCTAACAAACCACAACCGATCAAACTAGGCGTTATGAATAGTAATACCCACTTTTTAAAATTTTATAAATTTTATCTTTCAAAATGGACTTCATTTTTAGATTCTTAGTATCGAAATTAGCTTAGGGTATAATTTTGGTATTTTTCTGAAAACTTTCAATTTTTGATGAATAGTAAAATACACTGAGTTATAGTTTAAAATCGAATTTTTATTTAAATAATTATGTTTTTTAAAATTTATTTTAGGTCAAAATAGACACATAATACATATATATGTTCAATTTTATTCATTGGAGTCCGTTTATAATAATTTTAGATATATAAAAATTTTATTGAACTTTTTACCGTCTTTTACCCACCTCCTAAGAGCATTTTGAAATTTACATAAAACATAATTTTACCACTTTTGTGTTTTCAATATAAAAAATATAAGAGACATGGTTGATATCATAAATCAAAATGTGGTTCCATAAGATTAAAATCATTTTTGGTGAATAATAACATTTTACTATTATTTACCACGGTTTAAAGTAAATAGGGTAATTAAGGGTAAAAATGATATTATTATTACACTAAAACATTTCCCAATTCTATTAGATAAGTGTAATTCCACCCAAAACAACCTTATGAATAAACAATGATCGTTTAGGTCCACTTGGACTAGATTAGGACATTTATTGTTATCTAATTCAAAGAAGAGTTAAAAGTGTTAAATTCAAAGTTTAATAACTAAACAATTTTTAATATAGGGTTACACAAAATCCAAATTAGACTATAAATATTTATTATAAATATAAGAATATTTTATATATAATGGAATTTTAGTTATATTTTTTAGACATTAAATAATTAAATTTATTTATGACACAATGATGATGCAGTAATTACTGTATTAATGAAAGAATAAAATAAATGATATTATAAATATCCAAATTAATGTAATTTTAGACTTTTTATGAATTAACCTAATTTTTTAGGTTAATATGACATATTATAGTTGGTTAGATGAATTGCCTTCAAAGTAATAACGTTGTTATGAATTTAGAAAAAACAGAATACCCAGTAGTGTCAAAATTGACAAAACAGAGTTTTTTAAAAAAAAATATTATATTATTAATTGATATTATATTCATAAATATCTATTGATTGGCCAAAATACTTATATAATGATAGTTTTATCATTAATTAAAAACGTTTGCTTATCTTGGAAGTTTATAGCATGTTTATTAACCATATAATATAAAAATAAAAAAGACATGGTAAATGTCAAACTATTTTATTAAGAGTTAAATCTAAATGATAAGGTTAATATAGTGACCCAAACATGTCAAAAACATATTGGTTGAGTGGTGTTCGACCCATGCCAACCTTATACATTAAATAATTCATTTTTGAGCCATTAAAAACTGAAAATATTTTTATTATAAAATAATATTTCTAGATTTTCCTAAGGCTTCCCTCACCCCTCTTATAAAAGGACACTCCACCTTCACTCTAATTCACACCTTCAAATCCGTTTGGATCAGCCAAACTCTGCCCCAATACCCTCTAAAATTTCATCCCTTTATCCAAGAGGCCTTACTTTAGTCATAAAGACAACCTAAGGATCCCTTTTGATCAAATCAAAAGGAAGAACCTGAATAAGTGGTAAATTTCATTACCTCTTTCAAGTTCCTTTCTTATTTCAGTTCTCTTTCTTTTTTGTTAATATTCTAAAATAATATCTCCAGTATCTTATATATATTGTGATTTTATTATAAATATGTTACCACCATATTAATTATTAAATACATCCTTTGAATGACATGTCACCATACGTGCGTACGTACGACTTACCATCTCCACGTCGTGGTGTAATTGTTATTCAATACATTATTATTTAAATTGGTATAATAATGATGTTTAATTTATGTAAATAATAAATATAAAATGATAATGATTCTGTATATATTATGTACCATCCTATTATATATTATTTTAATTCCAAAAGAATGATATTGTCGCTCATGCGTACGCACAGATTACCGTCTCCACGAACGCGATGAGATTCATTCCCCATCGTATCCATTAAAGAATAATTTTCATTAGATGATTAAAAATAACGTTTAAAGGCATAATATCATTATGAATATGAATAAGATACATCCTATCAATAAAAAACATTACTTATGTAAGAAATCATATAAAGGAAAACGAATTAGTTCACACCCGAAAGGACGATAATACTAAAATATTATTGACAAAGCAATATTAAAAGATCATATATGATATCATATTAATGTATATGATTATTGTATAATTTAATAACAATTATTTCACCATTATACATGAGGTTAACCTACCCTAAACTACGGAAAAGTACAAGGTAAGGGTTAATTTCACAATCTCTTCATTATCAGAGGTTATTTATACGTAATTATCTACTGGGACCTCTTTATCATCCACATTCATGCTTAATAAAAATGTATTTAAAAACATTTTTACTATTTACCAGACAATGAGTTAAAGTAATTTATTCCCTTATTTGACCTTATATCTTTTGAAATAAATCTTTTCGTCATTTTCCAAACAAGGTACTTTTTGACCTTTTCGACAAATTTAAGGTAATAATGTTTTTTTAAACTTATAAGGTGGGTGCCACTGTTTTCTGCCATTGTAATATCGTCGAAGATTCCCTTGCAAGCATATAAAAATATTTTCAAAATAAATTTTTTCTTCAATGATTTCAAAATAGAGAGAAATATTTCTCTAAAAAGGTATTGATTTCATCTATGGCAATATCCTTTGATGGATTTTATGCTTATTTGAAGTTGATTTATTATAATACAAAACTTCCATATTGTATTGAAGTTTTTGTGATATGTTTGACTATGGATGTGTTATTTTTGAACCATTCATGGTTTATGGATAAAGTATTGACATTTCATATGCTAGTTTTAATATGAATGTTTATGTTATGTTTAATCCTTTTCATATGAGGAATGCATTGGACTTACTAAGTGACAAGTGGAGCCCGCTATAGCTCCTCGATGCATCGGTAGATCTCATGAGACAAAATAGTGTCTAGGCACAGGGCCTTGAAAAAATCTTATTTGTAATCTTGGCACAATGTTTTGACTATATGGTTATGAAATTCTGGCATTATGTATTCCATCATATGAAAGTGGATATTGATATTGCATGTGATTATTCGACTAGTATAATATCCATTTGAGTAAGTAAATGGAATAATTTTGATTTATATTTTCCATATTATGATCAACATTATGTTAAAAAGACTTTTTTTAGTTTTATACATTTCCTTAAATGTTTATGCTTATTTATGAAAGTTTCTGCTATATTTTTATCCTTACTGAGAATTTGAGCTCACCACTTTCTTTGTTTTATTTTTCACAGGATGTGAAGAAGTATATTATGACTGAACTGTAGGGATATTTTATGGGATCTCAGTGTTGTCCATTGAAACAATGTTGTTGTAGTTTTCCATTTTATGTTTTAATGTAAACCTTATTGAATGTATCTAGTACTTACAAGGATACTAAACTAATAGTTCATTTGAGACATGATCTTTTGTGATCATGACAATGATACGTAATAATTCACTGACTTTGGTTAACTAGGGTTGAGGCGTTACAGTTGGTATCAGAGGAAGTTTAGTACAAACCATGGAAACTAGATTTGGATAAACCCTGATTAGAGCACATAAACCTAATATAGATTTTGAGGATTAATATAGGAGAATTTCCTAGAATTTTGGTATTGTAGAGATTTTGTGATTTTTATAAGCAATACATCCCATTCTGGATACGAGTAGGTAGAGGCGGCTCTAGCACAGATGTACCTAGAGGTAAAACCCAAAAACACCACTTTGAGCAGGACTGGAACGAGAACTAGTGCACGACCCCAAGCCTTGCTGCACTCTTGGTTACGACATTCCTAGGTTATATGGTTAGGATAATTCTCATTTTATTTACATAACATTATAAAGGGTTAATGAGTATATACATCCTTAAATAATTTTTTATTATGTTTATGGATTATATCCATAAACTGTTCAATTTAAGTTATGTGTTTTACAAGTTTGGAATTATGTATTTTGATTCATAAACTAATCTAGTTTATTCCATTTTTTAGGAATGAGAACTAGTGGAAGGAATGAAAACCGTATCAATGCATGAAATCCATGTAGGGATTTCCCTCATACTCGAGATAATTATAGTGGAGCTGGGGATGCAACTGGTGCTGATCAGCTTATCACCATACCGGGACAACTCACTCAGGTTGCGAATAATAACTTTACCCATATTGAGCACCCTGGTCCACAATATGGACGATCAATGTTAGATCACTTCAAGGGGAAAAGCCACCAACATTCAATGGGGGTACAAATACACTAGTAGTTGAGCAATGGAAAAATTCCTTAGAGAAAATATTACATGCCTTGGGGAGTAGTGGAAGGGAAAAAGTTGTCATAGAAGTTTACCGCCTCACTGAAGATGCTGATCAATGGTGGTCATTGATTTAAAATTCAAAGGAAGATGATAAAGTATCAAATATGGAATGGAGGGAGTTTAATGAAATTTTATTAGGAAAATACTTTCCTCCTGACCATCATGCGGATATGGAAAGGCAATTTCTGAGTTTAAGGAAAAAGGAGGATGATAATGTCGCAATGTATGAAGCTAACATTACATGGATATTGAGGCATGATGTAGATTATATACATAACCCAAGAAGTAAGATTAACTATTTCCTTTATGGGTTAAAACCATTTCTCCATTGAGCATTACCCTCAAAATCCTTCTCATCGTATTAAGATATTGTATCATGTGCTATCAAGACAGAAAAAGAATTATCTAAGTCTTATAACATTAAATCAAAGAAAGAGATGAAGAGATCTTCTGAACACTCTAGAAATGGAAATAAGGGGAATAAAGGAAAATATTAATATCTATCCTCCAAAAAAATGTGGGAAGAAACACCCTGGTACTTTCTTAAAGGGAATGAGAGTCTATAACAAGTGTGGTTAAATGGCCACCAAGCCCATGATTTCAAGGGGAAGAAATAGGCTGTCACTGTTGAATGATACAATTATAGAGAGAGGGGTAATTATGTTAATTAATGTACTAAGCACCAAAGGAACTTACCATAGAAAAGGCCATGGGATCAAGGCCAAGCATATGCTATCACTACTGCTGAGGTTGAAGCCCCGAAAGATGTAGTGTTAGGTAATTTAATGTTTTCCTCATGTTTAGAAAATGATTTTTTTATTATAGATCATCGCATTATTTTATATCTTCCCAGTTTTCTAAGAAAATTATATATTTCCAATTTTATTTAACAAGGGATTTGTTAGTCAAAACTCCTAAGGGAAGTATCATTGCAACAATGTTTTGTGAATCAGTCCCCAGTAGGGATTATAAATGTTATTTATCTGATGATATCATCATCATACTCATGACTAAATTTGATATAATCCTCGGTATGGATTGGATTTCAGACCATGATATGAAAATTTGTTGTAAGAAGAAGGAGGTTACAATTTTTGATGATGATAAGGAGTACCTTATCTTTAGAGAAGAAACGTCACCACTTAATTCTTATCTAGATCCACCCCAGTAGCTCAACTAAATGCAATTATTGGGGTGGAAGAGAATGAAATAATTGTGGTTGAGGAATGGAATGCTCAAATAGAGGATGTACCTATTGTGCAAGCATCTGTTGATGTGTTTCTAGATGATTTACTTGGACATCCTCCAGAATGAGAAATTGAGTTTTCCTTTGATTTAATTCCGAGTTCAAGGCCCATATAGAAGACCCCATATAGAATGGACATAGTGGAATTTATGGAACAAAAGAAAATACTAGAGGAATTGAGTAAGAAGGGGTTTATTCTCCCTAGTGTTTCTCTATGGGGGATCCCCTGTCCTTTTTGTTAATAAGAATGATGGATCTATGAGGTTCTGCATTTACTACATGCAGATCAATGCTATTACATGAAGAAAAAGTATCCCCTACCTTTAATTTATGATTTATTTGACCAACATCATAGAGCTCAATACTTTTTAAAGATTTATCTTCAATATAGATATCATCAGTTGTTTGTGAAGAAGGAAGACATTCCAAAAACATCATTTCAAACCAGGTATGGGCATTACTAGTTTGCAGTAATGCCTTTTGGATTGAATAATGCACCCTTTGTCTTCATGGATATAATGAATAGAGTTTTCAAGGAATATCTTGATGACTTAGTAGTGGTATTTATTGATGATATCGTGGTATACACCAAAAGCTACGAAGATCATGAAAATCACTTGGGCATTATCCTGAAGTCTCTTAGAAGACCTGAATAATATGGGAATTTTAGCAAGTTTGAATTCTAGATTTATGAGATTTATTTTCTTGGCCATATCGTCTCTAAGTATGGAATATCCGTTGATCCTTATAAGACAAGAGCAATCCATGAATGTCCCGAACCGAAAAGTATAACAGAGGTACATAGTTTTATTGGCTTAGGAGGTTATTATCGTCATTTCGTCCAGATTATTTCCCGATAGGCTAACCCATTAAACAAGATCAGACGTAAAGTGGTGAAATTTGTTTGGAAAATAGAATGTGAAGAATGTTTTGAATAATTTAAGGGCAGATTATTCAATGCTCCTATATTGAATCTACCAACGAGGAATGATGATTTTGTTATTTATATTGATGCTTCATAGAAAGGACATGGTTGTATCTTTATGCAGAATGATAGGGTTATTGCCTATGCATCACGAAAACTAAAAATTCATGATAAAAACTATCCTACTCATGATATTAAATTAGTAGCTATAATCTATGATTTGATGATTTGGAGACACTATCTCTATGGTGAAAAATGTGAGATTTATACTGATCACAAGAGTTTGAAGTATATTTTCTCACAAAAAGAACTCAACATGAGGAAAAGGAGATGACTTGAACTACTCAAGTATTATGATTGCATGATTCACTACCACCCGGGGAAGAAAAATAAGGTGGTAGATGCTGTGAGCAGAAAAGATAGTGGAGTTTTGAACAAGATGAGAGTTGAACGAGATCCTATTTTCATGGATCTAGTAATGATGGATATGAGAATAACCATGGATGGTGAGACATTAATTCTTTTTCAAATGCTTTCCAAACCATATTTATTATAAAGGATTAAATTTTATCAGGTTGTTGATGAGGAGTTTCAATAGAATATTAAAGCTATGAATGATGGGAGATTGAGTGACTTCGTATATAAAGATGGAATTTAGAAATTTGGGAAGAGACTTTGTATTCCTGATATACCTAATCTTAAAAGATAATTTTTGGTTGATTATCATAGTTCCAATTTACCTATACACCCTGGGAGCACCAAAACGTATAGATATTTGAAGAAACATTTTTGGTGGGACAACCTGAAAAGGGAGATTGCTGAATTTATGTCAAGATGTATGGCTTGTCAATAAGTTAAAGCTGGAAGGCAACTTCCTGGAGGATTCTTGCAACCTCTTCCCATAACTGTGTGGAAATTGGATAATATTATGATGGAATTTTTCATTGGGCTACCAATGTCTCCTAGAAGGAAAAATGCAATATAGGTCATTGTTGAACGTCTTACCAAGTCAGCACATTTTCATGCTATAAGAGAAGATTTAACACTTGAACGTCTAGCAAGACTATATATTAATGAAGTTGTGAGACTTCATGGAGTACCCCTATCGATTTTTTTATTTTGATCCATGTTTTACATCAAGGTTCTAGAAAATTCTTCAGAAAGCCCTAGATAGTGATCTTCATTTGAGCACTGCCTACCACCCCCAAACTGATGGACAATCAGAATGGACTATTCAAACTATAGAAGACATGTAGAGATCATGCTCACTTGTCTCTCAAGGTATGTGGGATCAATATTTACCTCTAGTGAAATTTTACTATAACAATATCTTCCATTCAAGTATTCAGATTGCACTATATGTAGCATTATACATAAAGACACGTCGCACACCGACCTATTTGGATGATGTTGGTCAATGAAAGATCGTAGGCCCAAAACTGGTGGAGTAAATGATGGAAAAGGTGAAGGTAATCCAAAACCACATCGAAGCAGCTCAAAGTAAGTAGAAGTGATATGCCAATAACTGAAGGAAGAATTTGGAATTTTAGCTAAGAGATCATGTTTTTGTGAAGGTATCTCCATGGAAGGGTGTTATATGTTTCAGTAAGAAAGGAAAATTAAGTCCCATGTACACCAGACCTTTCGAAATTCTAGAGTGAATTGAGGCTGTGGATTTCGGTTTGGAAATGCTACCAAGTCTCTCCAAAATGATGAAGCATAAATAAGTGGAAAAATGAGAATATTGGAACGTCTTCAAGCTGTACAGGTTAGATAGGGATATTCGCTATCATCTGGAGTAGCTTCAGGGATATTTACAGTGGGTTATTGGGAGAGGAGAAGTGAGTTTGTGGCATGGCAATTGGGTCAGACAGAGGTTGTTGTTTCTGTCTTTTCCTATGCCGGAGATGACTGTCACATAGGCTACCCAATTTTCTCAGGTTTATTGAATTAATTATTAATGAAGAGAAGCTGTCCATGTTTAGAGAGATTGAGTTTTTAGAGGATGATGATAGATGTTTCTTCACTAGTTCTAGCACTGGACGCTTCAGCAGACAGGTTTATCATGGTATCTTGCAGCCAAAAGTTTCTCATGATGATTGGGCCACATTGTTGTGGTGTAAAGAATTCCCCCTTAAGATTAACTTTCTTTTTTGGAGGATAATAAATTTTGGACTTCCTATAGAGGAGAATATTCAAAGAAGAGGGGTGTCATTGGCCTCAAGGAGCTTCTTATGTTCTCATCCCAAAGTGGAATCTGTCACCCATTTATTTTTCAAGAGTGAATGGGAAGCTTCTCTCTGGTCTTACATGGGGTCTTGGGGTTTGTATAATCTTGCATGCTCCTCCTTCCTTGAGTTCCTTATAGGTTGGTTTGATACTACTTCAATCTCGGAGATGGAAAAAAAGGCACAATCTATTATTTTGATTTCAACCTGCTGGACGTTGTGGATGGCATGAAACATGTCTAGGATAGCGAATCGTCCCTCAGTTTATTCTCTTCATTTAAAAATGAAACTTTTACTACATGAGTTTGGATCTCTTGTCAAGGTGAGAGGTCAATCTTCAGTTCTGTGGAAACTGCTCGGCAGATCGATTGGTCATTCTGGTTTTCGCGGTCTGTGGGTTAGTCGGCAAACTCCGGTGAATGGTCTCAAGCTCATTGTTGATGGGTCGTTAATTAATGGACAAATTCGCAGTGTAGGACTCTTGAGTAATGGTAATGTTTCGGTCAATGTGGCCTTTAGTGCCTTTTGTTGTCTGGGTAGATCTTTAGAAGACAATATGAGGGCTCTCCTCTTCGGGGTTCTTGTTTGCAACAACCTCACCTTGAAGGTGATAGAGGTTGAATCTGACACTAAACTTATGGTTCGTATTCTGCATGGAAATATAGTTTATCCTTGGAATTTAATTTATTTGGCTAGACTATGCTTGTTGGAGATTATCCAGAGTTGTGGGGCTCGACACATCATGGGGGAGGCCAATTTTGAAGAAGATTTTTTATCTCAAGAAGGTAGCGACCGCGATCGGTTGATTGCTTACTCTAGTTTGGGATCGTTGCCTGCAGTTTGTAATAATTTTTTTGTGGGGGACTCTTTGGGTCTTCATTACTTCTGACCCGCATAGATTGGTTTGGGAAATAGGTTGTATTTATTCTTTAATAATAAAAATTCAACATCCAGTCAGTATTCCACGTATCACTATTGAGAAAATACATGCCAGACCCAACACATGTACTCGCCTTTGAAGAATTAGAATTAGAACCTGATTAGTCTTATTGTGAAGAGCATTCCATGGTTCTTGATACAAGAGAACAAGTACTGAGAAACCAGAAATATTTTCTAGTAAATGTTCTATAGAGAAACCATAATATTCAAGAGGAATCATGGGAACCTGAGGAACTTATGATGAAGAACCACACATTTCTTTTTATGTAGTAATATTCTAGAAATTTCATAGAAAAAATTATTTGACGGAGGGGAGAATGTAACACCACAAGATTCCACGATACACTTCTATTTGAATAATACAATAGCATGGGAATGGTACAATGAAAGGTCACACTGAGTTAATGGACTCGTTGACATTGTTTAATTTCACGCTTGATATTGATTCCTCCCTTTTCTATGTAAATTTATGGGTCAGAATGTTTTTTTGGTGGGGGGAATTGTTACACCCTGACCTCAATTTTATTTAATTACTTAAATTAATTATACCCTCTTTTTTATCATAGGCCGGTTTGTTTTAAAATATAAAATTTTCATGTAAGGAGGGGTCTTGCAAATGGGTTTCACATGGTTAAGAGTACCCATATAGAAACCATGAATGATGGTATGTCTTTGGGACAATGCCATTTGTCATGGTCAGGGCATGATTTTCTGAACAATGTGTCTTCCCATAGGTAACCGGGTAGGGGGTTCCTAGCATAGTTGGTAGACAATGCACAGTTAGCACATACTCTGATAAACCGTGTGCATATCGTACAAGTTACCCAGAATTTTAAAAACTATATTTTTATTTTTGTTCTTTTCTCCTCTTTTTTTCTCCCCTTATCCTCCCTATGTCACATGAGGTTCACCCCCTCCCCTTCCCCTTTGAAGCATGATGACCCCACTGACTCCCTCTTAGTTGGTCGTTTCAAGGCCATTTCTTCATGAATCTCGATTGGATATTTGAGGCAAGGAATTCTACCTCCTTATTCTCCTTCATTTCATCCAATTTAGGTATATCTATTATTCTATTTGATTAGTAAAAAAATTTATGATAGGGTTAACATGAATTTTTTTGTGTTCTTCTGATTTTAGGGTTTGTAAAGGCTTCACCGGGACCCTTGGGTCCACATTCCAGTATCCACCACTGAAGGATTGGTGGATGGGTTCAATATGGCTTCCTGTTGTTGATTGGGGTATGATTTTAATCCTGTTTCATTGTTTCAAACCCTTAATTTGATATACTAAAGGTACATTGAGTTTCTAAAATTGATTATATGGGGTTTTAATCATCCTTGGCATTTCACACCCACATACATAGGTATATGTGTATGTGTGTATATATATATATCCCTGATGGTGTGGGGAATAAGTGCCTTAGACTAAAGGATATATATATATATATGTAAGGGTGTATGTGCATATGAGTGTGAGGTATCGTTGAGTGTTAACTGCCTAACTTTTAAAGTGACAAAGTGTTTAACATAGTCTACATCCATTTTTCAGTAGTTTTCCCAACACATTAGCCTTTAGATTTAAGAATTAATGATTTCATTCTTTTCGAACAATTATTAAATAAGAGTAAGTGATATATGGTTTTCATAAAAAAATTATGACACAGAAAAGTTAATTCCTCTTTCAGTTCGATTTTAGGAATCATTTTTATTAAATGTGCATACGAAGTGTTTACCACATTTCTCGGTTTTCCTTCGTAAGTAAATTATGGGTTTTAAAGAATGTCTTGGGTTGCAATGTGTTTGGGTTGCCCAAATGGATTTCTTAAATGGAGATCCAAATACTTTTGATATTGGAGGTGGTTCTTATTTGATTATTTGGAAATGATTTTTGGAACCATGGTTTTTTCGAAATTTGTTTATTGTTCAATGGTTTTCTGAGGCCCATTTGGTACTTCTATAAAATAATTTACATTGAAAACTATCCTTGCAATGAACCTCATTCCTTATTGGATGTTTATAGGAATGTGTGGTGCTTATATGAGACTTAACTCATGTGTTTCCGGTTGATGTCAATATGGATAAATCCCTTGGAGTGATTCATGGGTGACTATTGTGTGTGTTTCTTGTGAGTGATTAATGGATATGTAATAAATTTATTGTTAAAAATGGTTGGATCACACCTTTTTTAGACTGAACATGGGAACCCGGCATAAGGATTGATTTTTTGGGGAATTATTGTTTCACTAGTTTATATTAAACATTAGCTAGTGGCCCTTAGTATGGATTATATAATTTGGGATTGTGCCCCTTGGTGAGGACAGGTAGGGTGCAATCGAGCATTTGGAAATTATGATATCATCAGGCAAGGCATGCCTTCAGGATGAGTCATATGTATAGTATGTTCTATATTATTCATGAGATCATAGGCTCACCCATTTACTTTAAAACCTAGTTATATTTGGAATATTATTGTGGTATATTGATTGACTATACACTCTGTTGTGATATCTTTCCATTTCCTTTATTGTATGATTCTTGTGCTTACTCCTTGAGTAGTGTATCTTTATTCCTAAATAGATAATGTGATTTTCAAATATTTATGGAAAATTGTTTTGAATTTTTTTTACACTTTTTAATTCTCTATCTATATATCTTTAAAATGTTAAATCTCACTTATTAAAAAAACTGTTTAAAATAAAAAGGAAAATGGACAATGTTTTTCTTTTATGGGAAAGTGTGTGAAAGAATTACTTTTATATAATATAGTTCAAACCTGAAATTAATGATTCTATTGTTTAAAGTAAATGCATTTGGTAATATATTACTTGGGAATGACTACATAGTTTTAATACTCATGCCTATAGTTTTATCTTTGTTTTTAGCTTTGGGTGTTACTTCTTTCCCAGATTCATTCATTATAGTGCGATGATGCATTGAGGTTGGTGGGGACCTGTAGGGTCACATGGAGGTTTTTGAGCATTATTTCCTTATCACTTCTTGTTTCCACACTTATTATTCAGTTTATATTTATTTATTTGTCAATTATTTTTAGGTTAAGTCGTTCCAACATTTTTAATTTCAATTACCCACAATAGTTCCCAACCTGAGGGGATCGGGCGGTGACCAATTTAGTGTTTTCCTAGGTTGGTACATGAAAAAAATGTTACAGAATAATAGTGAGGCATTCCATGGGTAGGCCTAGGATACTATATTATAATTCCGAAATCAAACCCAATGGATTCCATATGATTCATTATTATGAATTCCAATGTTATTACCATATTAGATTCATGAAATGTCTTATATTCATGAATTACATAATCATGCATCATGTAATCACTTTTAAAATATTTTACAATAGAATTATTGGGATTATATCCCATATTTGGCTTCATTTACTTGGAAACAAAATTCCATAGAATATCTCATTGGATCCCAATCAAGACCCTTATTGAAATTACTAAGGTAATTTTTAATTAGGTTTGGTAAAATCCAATATAGATTGTGGAATATTGAGGGTTCATCAATTATATTCTATTATAGATCCAAATGAAGTGTATTGATCACCATGGATTGGATTTCACATTCTTCACAATGAATCTCATGGTGATCTGTAGTGATTAGAATGGTTTCGTTGTGTGAGAATTCTTTGAACCACATAACAGATTCACCTTTGATGTTTGTTCTTAGATTCCTAGGATTATATACATTGGTCATATGAAATACACTTGGGTATATTGTTTATATTTATCAAGTTTAGGGAAAAGTAGGTAAGGTCGGATGAGCACCACATGTGGCCAATAGTCGACACCACTTTAATAAAGTTTCTGATTTCTTAAAATATATATGTTGGACACTATATGATTTATACTCAATGAATAGAAATGCATTATAATATATTGGTAGGGACCTAATGAGTTTTTATCACACTATGTTTGGGCTATTGTTTCATAATTGAAAAGATTTCATGGTTTTAGGTTAATAAATTGACTTCTGCCTCTTTATAGTAACCTGTCATGGACTATGACATGGCATGGAAACTAAGCACCAAGAATATAATCAAACATCCTACACATGTTGCGTCATAATTTATATTAATCTATTTTCACTTATCCCTACTTTATGTGTATCACATGTTGTATGCAATGACATCCTTGTACTTTTAGTATCATACGTTACAATATGATTAGATTTTATTGGAAGTTTCCAGGTTTTGAGTTTCTTATTTTCAACCTTTGGATCATTTCATTTCTTCTACAGCATATTTATAACAGATATAGAGGGTATAGTCTCCCCACTGAATTTTCTTTTAGACCCTCATTATCAGTCAAAAACCTCTGGCATATGGAGATCTGTTTTTGAGTCTATTTAGATATTTGATTTGGTTACATATTCTTTAACCAAGTTAGGGATATCCCACAATAGTATGAATGGTACATTTTTTCTTCCCCATAATATTTTGGGTTGGTATATAGGACACTAGGAATTTGTCAAAACATCGTAAATTTATCATGCATGGGAATGGACAACCCACACAAGGGGGAAAGACCATTTTTCTAACGATGAAACTATTTATTCTTGAATTCAATTACTATATTTGATTATAATTTCTACTTGAATGGTTTGTATTCATTTTTTTGGGTTACTAATTTATGTGAATTATTCTCTTGGGCTAGTAAGACCTGAGGCATGGGTTAAAGCATCATTTTTGGCACATAAGAATATAAATCCATTTGAATTATTTTTTTCTTATTCTGATTTAATATGCGATTGATTTCCTTGTTTATAGTTATAATATATCATTGGTTAAATAATTTTTCTATTTAATCCTAAATGGAATTTTTTCATATTTCTTGGTGGTGAATTAAATATCAAAATCTTGAAATTAATTAATGAAATTGAATAGTATAAAAGTAGATAATTATTAACAATAATGGGAATCTTAAAAATATTAATGATTTGGATTTTTTAATAAATATAAGTGCTTAATTATGGATTCAAAATTAATGGTTTTTCAATTGAATAATATAATTATTTTCTATTACAACATGGGAATATTAACCCATAAATGTAAATCCTTATTTACATGATTTGAACATAACAGATTTATTGTAGAATTATATGTATATTTAATAAAACCATTAATGGTATGTCTTATAATATTTTAAAACATAATTACTAATGGGTTACACTTAAATTGGATTCCAATTACAACTTATGGAGTGTTTACCTCAATAACATGGGAATACAAACCTGTATAATTGAACCCATTTTCACAATTAATGATTCTCATAGGTCACATTTTCACAAGACTTGGAAAATAAATGCTTGGAGGTATCTATATTAAATGGATTTGGTCATTTAAAATGTAAAAAAATATTAAATGGTGTTCCCCGATATAGATTATCGATGGAGTTCTACTTATCCTTATCTTATAACTTTAATTACTAGATATGGATTGTTTAGAACAATTTATATCTCTATAAATCAATAGAAAATTTATGGAAAAATAACTGGATTAGTACCAACCTACTTATATGATAATTTTATTTTTCATTTTATATTAACGGTTATATATAATGCTTATAATATATGTGAATCAATGAATTTTATTTAATAATTCCTTAAAAAAACATAATTATAAATGACCCAAGTGTGGGGGTTAGTTTTAGGGTTTCATTGGGAGATGCCTCAGACATGAACGTAGATGTTTTGTGCGTGTCTCATTTGTATGTTTTTTAAAATTGGACATAGAGGTTAGCTAAGAGACCGTAGTAATGTTTTTTGTGTGACCAATTATTTAGATTATATTACTCATGATATGTGAAGAGTTATCCTAGTTATTGTAGAATATTTGAAGATAATATTTATTTATGGATGCATGAGTCATGGTTTAATTTGTAATATAATGTGTTTTATACATGTTTTTTAGGCCTGAATCAGCCTTTTAAATGTCAAATGATACCCAGGGTACGTGGGTGGCCATGTAGTATGTTAAGGATTGTGGGTATGGTGAGCATTGTGGATGATTAACTATAATTGTACTAACATGGAAATGACATATTTATCCATTAATTTATAAATTTGAGATTAATTTTGGATATGTATGGCATAAAATGTCATCAGTTATTTTATAAATGTCCATGTTGGATTGTGGAACCCCTTGGATTTACATTTTGAGTAGGGTAAAACATATTAAGAATGTTTTGTTCCATTTGGCCCAAGAATCATATGAAATGAGTATTAATTTTGTGTTAATTTAATATCAAGTTAGTTCATGTTTTCATATGTGCTTTCAATTGAATTAAGGATTGGTGGAATGGGAAATGTCTAGTTCTGTGGTAGTCTTTCAAGTCTTATATAATTTTCATCAATTCAAACATGGTAATACCATTAAGAGTGATAGTTCATGATTACATTACAAATGGAATTGTGATCTTAGAAAGTTATGTTAATAGGTCACTCTAGGGCCGAGGTTACCTAGTTATTAAAATTATTTTCATGATTGATATAGTTATGATATGTTAATAGAAAAACTATGTTCTCTTAGTTATATTGATGACCATGTAATGGTTTGGGTGAAATAGTATTGTAGATCTAAATTATAATTTTGGTATTAGTGTCTAGTGTTAATGAAGTTAATGAGAATTTATTGGGAGGAGAATCACTCATGTATTGATGAATGAAACTACATTAGTTACACTTATATGTGGCTGGACTAAATCCATGTGGTGTTAACTGAACCACCACTTGTTTAATAAAGGAAACTTCATCATGAATAAAGAAGAAACATGTGGAAAAGATGTATTTTCATATTTTCACTTGTAGAAATCTTGTTTAGACATGTCTAGAAGCTTATTTTGGTGGTGGATGGGGAATATTACAGGGGTATTATAGATCTAATTCTTGTAAAACTATCAATAGGGAACTCCTATGATGGGAATCATTGTGTTATCATGGATAGAGAGTCCTTTAAAAGAGAAGGATCATGGATGTAGAAAGACTAGTCAGGGGTCATTAGAATGAATTTTAGAATCCAATGAGATGGTGACTTCACTGTTTCCCAGTCTCATAGTATAAGTTACTGTATGATCTAGGTATAAGATTCAATTGAGTTTCGATGTTAGATTAGGCTCATGGTGCATAAGAAATTTTTAAAATGAGACAGATCAGTGGAGCATCAGTGATGACATTACACCGTGATGGTGAAATGGTTGGTTGAGTATGAAACCATTAAATCACAACATGATAAAAGTTCATACATCTATGTGAATTCAAAAACTGTCATGGGGTACCATTGGAACTAAAGGTAGGGTGGTTTAATTTTTACATAAGGCATTGGATGTTATTATGGATATCCTTTAAATAGGTCATCCTAAATTAGTATTACTAGTATTTTGGTAAAAAATTCATGTGGGGAGCTAATAACACCTTGTGTAATTCATATTAGGTATGATGAGTGTGGTTTTGGGTCTGCACATTAATCTTTAATTAATTGGACAAGGTTAACGAATAAATATTCTTTCTAAAAATTTTTTAGCAGTTACGTATGACAAAAATATATATAGTGGTTTCAAAAAATATTGAGTTATGGATTTTTTGAAAGACGATAGTAAATATAAGGTATTTTAGTGATAAAATGGATGTAATTACCATTAGTTTAGTGCTCATGGGTTGGTGGTAAGGAATATCCATTGGTGGAGACCCACTGTGGGCTGATAATGTAGATGATGCTTACTTTAAAAATATTGATAACATTAATGTGGATGCAGTCATATAGAATCTGTTGGATTAACATGGTGAATTAAATTTAAATGACGAAGAATCCCTAGGATTGTTGGAAAATGGTGAGTAATAGGGGGATTTTCTTATCATATTATAATAACACAAAACAAGGGTTTTTGATCATATGTTATGAACAACATTATGTTTGGTCTCAAGGGTAAAAATATGGGTTCTTATAATGTTGTTAGAAATGTAATGATTTGTGTTATAATCATGAAACTATCATATAAGGAATGATGTTGGTTGAATAAAATTTAGGAATTCCTTCTTGAGTAAGGTGTCATTACTGTATGGTTAGTAAATAATCAACTGTTAGAAATGATATTTCATGATGGAAATCTGGCTGGGATGGATTGATGGGTATTTTATGTTATACCAAACATGTTTATCTAGAAACATTTTTATAATTGCATTAAATTCATGTAGTGATGTTTTAAGGATTTTACTAGTTATAGTTGGGAATGGGATAGAGTAACTTTTTAGTATTGGTTTGGTGTTTTCATATGGAATTCGGTAATTCGAGTAAAATTTCATGGCATGAATATGTAGAAGATATTGATTCATGTATGGTTGTGTTATAATTAAGACCAATACTCTATTGGTGTTTAGTTTAAATGTTAATTCATGTAATTTTATAATCTATTTCAGGGGAGGGTGTTGATTTTGGAACTATTAAAAATAATGAAATTTTATGCTTCCATATACCCTATTTTTATTTGTATAGGAATGAAGTGTCATTTAGCTATGCATGTGGCTATGCGATGAGCTATCCATCGATGGAAACGATGTAACAACCCATAATTTTGGGTTCATTTTGAACATTTCTTGGAAAAATCTATAACCTCTTGAGTGATCCGTGTCTCACAATAAAGATCCCATAACCTAGTGTTTATACCTTGTTGAAGGATTATATACTGGAGGCGGGGTTGTAGCATGATGCTATAACTCCACCTTATAGCGGGTTCCCTACTAAGTAGTTTATCAAGGGGATCAAATTGGTTATTTGGCTCCCAACCATCTTAACCCTTCTGTACTCGATTTAGCGCATCATTTCTACACTTTTGCAACAATGGTGTATACCCCTATCTTCTTCCTCTTTTATTATTGGGTCTCTATTAATTATTCTCCGAATATTATTTTTTTGATGAAAATGATGGATAGAAGTGACGTTATAATTCTGTTTCATCATCTCTTCAAATCCTCTAATCTCTTGGTTATTATAACCAGGGTTTCAGTGACACATTTATCATATAATGGCGGAATTATCATTGGATGATGGAAGTTCCTCTATTACCAGTAAGACTACACCTGCATGCCTTCATCAGTAATTTTGGTGGAGGTACGTGGGTGGGTGATTATTTCAAGGTTTTATTATTTTAATTGAATAACATATCTTATTTTTTTTATTTTGGGTTGTTAGGTATTTAGATTTTGGTAGTGATGGGATCATGGTATAAACCATCAATGGGTTATTAGACTTGGTTATTGTGTGTCAGGAGCACGTGGTGAGTAAAATTTCATTTGTGAAAATGTAGTTTACCTTAGATATTTGTTTTAAATTTATAATTAATTATAATTTATTTATAGTTTATTAATATTGGTTCTTTGTATGTGTGATTGTGATGGTGGTGGTGGCTAATTGCTCGTTGTTATTGGATGGCTTCACCCAGTTGGTTTCTAGGATAGAGTTGTATAGAAAAGAATCATAAGATTACTAGTTGGTCTAACAGAATTCTGTTAAGGTCATGCAGTTTCATAAGTCATGTTGTTAGTTCATTAGGAAATCATCTAAATATGTCATTTTATATTTAATTCTAATGTTATATCACCTTAATATATGGCCTTAGGAAAATTTAGTGCCACAAATTCCACCTATAGTTTAGTGGACTGCCCATTGAACATGAATGGACCTCAGAAGAGTTCTAATTTACCCTTGATTTTGAAAATTAACTGCTCTTGGTATGAACAACATTAAGATTTAATTTCTAGGTATATTTATGTAATCAATTGAAATCTTTCCATGGTCCATGTAAGTGTCTAAACATATTAAAATTTTCTCATATTAGGTTCCCATCCAAAATTATTTTAGCCTTATGTACGAACTATATGAATGTAAAGGGATGAACATGAGATACTTGATCTTTAATATAAATCCTATCTTGAATTGGGGTGCCTTAACATAGAACATGGACTTGGTAGCCCTATGTCCCATTTGGATTCATGTAGTGACTGGATTCTAGTTAATAAAATGAAAATATATAAAATCCATTTCAATGTAAAGAAAATAATAAAGAAATTATGAACCTTTTAGATTCATTGTTGTAATTAAATTTAATGTAATAGTATTGGTGATTTTTGATACCTTTAACTAAATAGGACAGTTTTTAAATGAAAATATGAAATATAATGGGTTAAAAGTGAGGAATCTCAGGATCAGGACTTGTATTTTATATCCAAATTCCCGTATAAAAACCAATGGATTCTTAATAGATAATGAAATTCATGGTGTATAATTTAAATGAATGGCCTTGATCTGTGATTTATGTTATCATTAACTTAATTATATTCCCATACATGAGGAATTTATACTTTATAAGAATTTTTATTGTAATGAACCTGGTTATGGAATTAAAGTGAGGCATTCCATAGTTAAGGCCTAGTTTTTAGATTTGAATTACTAGATTAAAACCAATGGATTCCAAAAATATCATTGATGTGAATTCTAGGGGTAATACCTAATTGGATTTATTTAATTTATTATCCTTGGGAATGCCTCAGCCTGACATTGTGTATTAACCTAGAAACTCTAGAACATTATAATTACTTGGATGAGCTCATATATTTAGATTGATATTTTGAAATAATATTTCGTGGGATTATCTCCTTGGATTCCAATTAATACACTTCAAAAAATAACCAAGGGAATATATAGTTGGTTCAATTTGAGACACTTTACACAGTTTAATGTTGAGTGTTGATCACTAATATACTTCTTTAGTGCCACACACTATGGTTTGATCCCAATGTTTGTTTCCCCAGTTCACTATTTAATGCATTGTAGATCCCTTTGGATTATCATATATTCATTATGTGAGAATTATGAGTCCCACTCTATGGATCTCCTTTGATGATTATTCTTAGATTAATGGGTTTATTAACATGGTTTCTATGACTACCTCTTAGGTAACTTATTCATAGATATCTATTTTTGGCCAATGATGATAGGATCAGTTGACAACCACCTACATACCCATTCTTAATACCACTTCACTAATTTTACTACATTAATGAAATATATATTTTACAGTACATCAGTTTTATGACCACATTTTAGAAATTAATTTGACACCATTGGTGGTGGGAATCTTATTTTTACTCAAAACCTATTTATACAACAATTTGGAAACTGATAAGATATATTTGATAAAGGTTAAGACATTGGATGGTTCCTGTTTTCTGTTACCTATCATGGGCTAGGACTTAAAATGAGATTTATAGATAAATAATGTACTCAAATTGTCTATAGTAGTTCTGTAATATTTTTTATCTATTTATTTTCACCTAGACATGGTGTATGTATATAAACTATTATATGTATTGATTTCATTATACCTGTAGCATTATATGTTCTTATATGGTTGTTTTTTGTTTGAACATAATGATCTATCAACTTATTTTTATCTACCTTATATTTATTTCATTTATTAATTTGTTTTTTTAGTACTGATAATGATCATATATTCTCCCCATTGTGCCACCTTTTGACCATCTCTACTATTCGATAATCTCTGGTATACAATGAGGCATTCCTGAGGCCATGTGGACCACTTTATTAATTACATTCCACCAAAGAAGTTTGGTGATATCATAAAGGGTGTCCGTCAACTTAGATGGTTGAAATACTAGATCTTGAAAGCTTGATCTTGTTCACATGGATAATTTTTCACTTACCCCTATCCAGACTCTGGTGGTTCTCTCTATTTTTTAACCATAACTAATAATGTTACTATAAAATTTTATGTTTAATTTTTAAATCAGTATTATGATCCTTTATATTATTTCATTCCATGGTATAATGTAAATTTTCTAAAACATATAAGCATCTTTATAAAGACAATGTTGGTGAATTCAACCATCAAAAATTATAAAACATCATTCCGAAGAAGGGGATGAGACACAAGAAGATTATTCTTAGAACTCTGTAGTATAATGAAGTGGAATAATGAATGAAAAAAACTGTCATGGTGAAATCTCAAAGTATTTGACATCACTTTCGAACATCCAAGGGAATTTGAGTGTAGGCTCCCAACATAGCCACATACTCTATGAATTATAATCAGATATTGGCTTTAGGAAAGGTACATCTATGGGAATATGATTTGTTAAAGGATCCTATGGTAAAATACCTAATGTTTTAAAAGGTTTGGAATATGTTCATATTGACTTTAAGGGTCAATACAAGATTGATAAAAAATAGATATTATTAGTTGTTATTATGTTTGATGATGATAAATTTTTATTTCTACTATAAAGGTGACAGGTTATAATTAGTTGAGTTTTTCTCTTCAATGAGATTGTTTTTTGGAAGGATCTATACATAGTGGATAAATAATTTGAGTTCTAATAATAATCTAACATGATAATGTTGATCCTAGTAAGAACATAAAAGGGATAAACTCTTGAAGAATTCATATGGAAACACTAATATTATAGAGGTGAATATATTAGAAAATATTCTATAAATATCTAGTATTTCTAAATATTATGAATGAGAACCATAAGTTAAATCTTCAAATGATAGATTATAACCAATAAGTATAGGGAAAACAATTAAATTAAGTATATCAACTTCTGTCTAGAGGAATCTTATGAGGTTTGGAAATGATATGAAACTTCTTATTTTCATATAAATATGGGAACATGAATGTCAAGAAGAATCATAAACATTTAGTGACTCATAAAAATTTTAGATAACAATTAATGAAGAGACATATTTATTAAAGTCCAATGGAAGATACTATTTGTATGATTTGTCAAAAAGGAAATATGAACTTGAGAATATGTGGGTTTACTATTTGAAGAAAGTGGCTATTGGAAAGAAAGGTTTCCATGTGTGTATAGTGGTAAGGGGATTTAAATAAAGGTATTAGTTTATTTAAAAAAAAATTCATACTTTTAGATAAACATGAAACGATTCAAATGGTGCTAAGAATATTAGAATCAGAAGATATATACATTTAATAGATGGATATAAAGGCTTATTTAATTGAAGGTGATTTGGAAGAATAAATTTACATGAATAAAATTGTATATTTCATGATTTATATGAAATAAAATTTGGTATGTAATTTGATGAAATGTTTATGTTGACTAAATTAAGAAGTAAAATAATGGAATTTGAAAATTTTCATATTCATGATGGAAGAAGGATTTGAAATGTTCAAAGACCATTGTTTCTACCAGAAGGAGTGAGTTTATGAGGCATTAATCACACTTATACTCTATGTGAATGGAATTTTGTTAGTGGGCCAGAATGTTTCATGGATTTTTAAGGTGAACTGTAAGTTGTTCATATGTTTTTAAATGAATTATATTAGACGTGTTAAAATAATATTTTGGATGAGGATAAAAGGGGTAGGAAATATAGAACTTTGGTGTTATCCCAAAGAGACCATATACAAATGATTATTAAAAAGATTATAATGTATGGATGAAATAATGCCTCAAATCATCTCATCAGACATATAACATTTTCTATCATGAAGGAATCAACAATATAAAAACATAGCTAATACATAAAAAAGAACCATTTTTCTTAAACAATATGACATTTGATGTGGGAAATTATTTAACATGTCAAAATATTTTGATAACAGTTTGAGTATTAATTCTTATTATGAAAAACCTTTTAAGGTAACACTATGAGGTCTTGAAGGAGGTCATTTTTTAATTCAATAGAATGAGAAATTATTTTTATCTTATTTAGAGAGGATAAAACAATTCAATGTTTTGTGGATTCATTCTTCAATTATAATTCTAAAACATAGAATAGCCTCACCAGTTTTTTGTTCACCTATAGAGAAAGTACTATAATATAGATTTATTGGATGTTTATGATTTTTTATTTAAGTAAAATTTAATAATAGTATGAGGTTAGTATGGATATAGGGAATAAATTTTTCTGGATAAAGAATTTTCTAATGGAATATGGATTATGTTAGGAAGTAGGGATATTATACTATTAAATATTTAGTTTTATTTACATGTCTTGGAATAAAATGTTAAATTAATGTAAGAATAATATATAACAGATAAAAAAATCCATCATTAAAATGTTGGAGGATAAGTTGTTAGACCTACAGAAGTTATGTAAATGCCAAAAAATGGTGGACATGTTCAATAAAACATTATCTTAATAATTATTGAGGAAACATCTTGAATTAGAGATACATGGGGGAATGGAAAAAGGGTGAAGAAAATTGTATTCTATGAGATAGGGAAAATATGTTTTACATGTGTTGGAATATTATTGATTCTTCAGTAGAATAGTTTTAAAATATGAGATTTTTGGGTTGATAATATTATTTAGGTCTCCAGATTCCGGTCACCATATTATATTCAACAAATTTAGTTAACTAGATCCAGTTCTCTAAAAAAATTCATCTAATTTAGATCAGTGAAGGTCTGAAAATAAGAGATATTTGTATCGGAGTAGAGATGGTTTCTGCTCAAACTTTTGAAGAGGTTGTTGAACCATCTGAAAACAATATCTTCGGATCGTATCAGAGAGGTAAAAAACGATTAGTAAACACAAGAATAATCTAGAATGAAGTATCTATAAAATTTCAATAGGGAAAGTGGTTGAGATCAAATCGAAGCTGGATATCAATATTTACCCTTTTATATAGATTTTTTTCTATAGAAGTTGTATAATGCCATATACCAAAATTTACCCATAATTATGAGTTCATTAGTACGTATTTCATATTTTTACATTACTTTGATGTTTTGGGTATAAATTTTAATATAATTAGGAATAATATTAGTTAAAAAATTGTATTTAACAACACAATGTAAATTTATTCCAAAAAATAGGGCTTTAAATTTACTACCTTATTTCATTTCGGGACGGTTTTTCTTTATTTAATATAAATACAAAGTAGAATGTTTTACTTTTTATAGTTCATAATCATCATTAAATAATGTAAAAAATATTTAATGATGTGTTATAATAACAAAAATATCAGTAAGGGAAATAAAAATAAAGAAATCTCATTAGTCGAGTAAAAACATGATGACCCATTAAAATGTTTTCCTTTTTTCCAAATAAAATATTGAGCGCTTAAAAAAACATTTCCCCAAAATGAAAATAAAACTTTTATAAAATAAAATATCTAAAACTATTATTAATTATATAACAACTAGGATGGTAAGTTGAGTCATGTTATAACTCCTAAAAATGTTTCATTGAAAAATAATTCTTCCATGACTTAATGTTCATAATCCTTCATTACCTCATGAAGTAAAAAAGATTTCAACAAGAAAAAATTATTTTAATAATAATATACATATATTGTAGAATAATAATAAAAACCTATATTCCATCCTGTTTAACCAAGACTAGAAATAACTGAATCCCAGTTAATTCTATAGGTGTTACAATAACACCAAAGACTCAAGTATAGTAGGTAAACATCACATCTTGAACTACCACATGATGCACTATTTAATGTTACGTTTCTGATGAATTTAATAATTTGATATTTTTAAATTGATGAAACTAACATTATTTTTATACTCATAATTTAAAAATTATTTTAGTACAAATTTTGATCATTTTCTATATTTTTTTTATTTTTTGTGGAAAATACAGAATTTCAGAAAATTATAATTTCTAAAATTTTATTAATATAAAAGAATAAAATAAATAATTTAAAAACAATAAATGAAATATAATATAAAATTTAAGAATAAAATTACTCATTTTTATATATTCATTGCATAGAGAATACCTATTCCGAATATTTTTAGAACAAAAGTAAAATTTTAATTTAATATAAAAATTTGTTTTTCGTTTTATTTTAAAAATTAATAATTTGGAAAAAGTTCGGTTATATATTTATTTAAAATTTAAATAACCTAATTTTGTTTTGTAAAAAATATTTATGTATCATAAAAATTATTAACATGGACAATTTTATCTCTCACGTAAAATTTAACCTTAAAAACACAATTTTCCAAAAATAGCATTTATGCACAAGCATGTTAATTTTAAAACTAACATTTTTTAACCATATAATTTTTTTTGATAAAATTATTTTCATATTTAGTATTATAATTATAAAATTATTTTATTAGATAATTTTTTATTATGGTTATTATAATTAACTATAATGGGTAAAAAGAACAGTTACCTACTTATAATTACAACTATGTAAAAACAATAATATAATGGAAAGTCATTAAATCACTCAATTATAGAAATTAAATGAGTGTATAAGATTTATTTTCTACCTAAACATGTACCAAAATCTATAAATTCATAATAATTTACCCTTATACATTCAATAGTGTAAATATATATGTCAATAAGTAATGTGTATTTCCAAAACTACTCTTTCCTTCACTTATAAAAGGGGAAACCTCCACCCATTCAAGGAACTCGCATTAATTAAAATTACTCCTTAAAAAATGATTTTTTTCATCCCTAAGAACCAATACTAAAAGCATAATCCCTAGTTCACTAATAGTTATCCTAATTAATTCAGATTCAAGAAGTCTTCCAGGGAAAATCTAAAAACCTGACGTGAGTATTATCAACTACTTAGTTTTATTCATAATTATATTAATCCATATTTATTTTATCCACAGTAATATAATGTTATTATTATAAATTATATATTATAAAATTAATATATTAATGTAATTATCATTATTTATTAATATATTTGATCCCTTAATAAAAACAAACCCATTTTTCATGAGTTTTACGGACTTCCACGTCCCCGACGTAATTTTTTTCATTCACAGCCTTGAAAGTTTTGATATATGGATGATCATAGTGATAAAATATTATTATTATAATATAAGTAATGTTCTAGTATTAAAAATTTGAGAACATATTAATTATATGATCAGTAAATTATCATCACTAATTTAATCATTAAAAATAATATGACTAAGAGGATATCTGTTTATTCAAATTGTGAAATATATTCATATCCCTCACTAATTACATCAATTCCTTATAATTATTATTTATAACTCCAATACACTCTATATAAGATCATTATTCTATGATTAAATGATATCACTATAATACCACATAATAACCATCCATTAAATCATCCATAATATTCCATTGAATGGAGAAGTATTTAATTAATGTATTTCTTTATTATATAGAGAGCCTAATCTTATTCTATAAGAGGTTCCTTAGATAATGGAATAAAATTTCTCTAAAAATAGTATATTGAATACACAAGACTTAATCATGTTGTGGTTGGGACATGAAATTATATATCCCCTCAATGAATTTAAAACTATCATGTGACAAAATACGTTTTGTTTTTGTCTGTGCCTCCTCTCAAAATAGGACAAGCTTTAGGGTCAAGGCATTGAAAACAAGTTTTTGATTTCTAACATTACAAATTCAGTTAGTATGAGATCAACGATTATTATTAACCAATTTTTAATTTATTTTCATTGATATATTCTTCTCTCAGTATCATTTGATTATAGTTGCACAATTTCCATTGATTCATTCCATATCACTTATGCTATTTTTATGTAATGCAATATTAAACTGTATGATACATCCATTCTAGTCATATGATCTCACCCATATTTGTTTTTATTCTCCCCAAAAATCTAGAGGAGAAGTATATTTAATTATCATCGATGGTTTATCAATGTTCTCTCAATTTCTACATGTTTTATCACATATTATTAAATATATGTATCTGGAATTCCAACACTACTAAATTGTTTTATCCTTCAGGAAACCTTTTACTATTTACCAAAAATGTAATAAAATTACCAGATTATAGTTTGTGGAGTTGGAGATATTATAGTTGGTATCAATGGAAGCATATTAGAAATCTTAAAGAATAGATTTAGATAAACTAGGAAAGGTAACACAAGTAGTATGAAAATCCATCAAGATTTTGAGTAAACATAATATAAAAATTTATATTAATTTAATTTTACAATTCAATATCATAATCTAATTATGTTTATTCCAATTTGTAACATGGTGTCAAATTTAAGGAATGGGTTCCCTATAATTACCTATACTCAATACAAGTATATTATCACAAAAGTATTTAATGAATCTAGAGTTTATGATAATAATATTATAAATATATTTTGGATATTGGACAATGTTAATAAAAATAATCTCACATGAATTGAGCGACCAGATGATCCACAAATTAATGTAACTATGTTGTATCATTTTATATGAAAACAAATTCTATTTCTATAAGTATTTACTAATATATTGGTAGCTAAAAAATGGATAAAGACCATATTAAATATAATTACCCATTTGGGAAGTATTTAAAAGGAAAAAGTCATGATGGAGGACCGTCATCTTAAGGGAGATATAGAACAATGGTGATATCTAATTTAAAAGACCAAAGAGGAAGATACAGATTTTTATGGAATATTAAAAATATTAACGATGAATTATTTGAAAAATAATTTCCTTATGTGAAAAGAGTTGAAATATAAAGTATATTACTCAATATTAAATTAAAGGATGAGGAAAATATTTCTATATATGAGGAGAACTTTATAATATTGGGACCTCAGTTTTTATTTCATACATATTACCCCATTTTAATGATAAAAAACATAAAATAAATACACAAATAGTATCTAAAGGTTTATCCCCGTGAAAAAAATTGGAAAATACATAACATTTTATAAATAAAACACATACATTTATTTAATTTATTATCCTCTAGCTTCATATATTTATTCACATTCTCTTTAGTATGTGTATTCACCAATTAATATACATCAAAAAGGGGTGAGATAAAATCCTTGTAATAGGATAAATAAGAAAATGAAGGAATATAAAATGGGATGATAATAATCATTATCATAATAATATAGAAATAGGTTCATAATGATGAGGGGAATCTTTAATAAAAGGCTATGAATGTGGAAATTCATAAAAATGAACCAACATTTCTTAGTGTTCAACTACCACACATAGTTGTGAAAAAGGTTGCATCATGTTAATGTATATTTCACTTTTTATCATGACATACATCACATTACCCAATGAATTGGAGCACTATATAATTATTATTTCACCTATCGCACCATACCATTTACATTTCGTTACATAATTTTAGGTGCACCAATCACATCATAACATTTAGATTTTCATCATGCCACATAAAACGTATATTGAACATGGACATAAAATAACCCAAGGAATGTAATGAGTTTAATTTTATAAGTAATACATTCATAAACATTATAATTTCTATTATAATAAGGAATAATATTCTCGGTTTTAATCTTGTTTGAAGAAGAAACATTCACAGGATATGGAAAATAGGTTTTTTTTAAAGAAGAGTCCTTTTGGAAAAATATTTAAATTTATCCCAAAACCAAATTGTTAAAATTTAAATCCCAAAAAAGAAAAAATTATTATGGATAAGTTATATATAAATAATAATAAAGGAATATCTATAATGAAAATGGGGTGAAAGATGAAAAAACCTGAGAAATGGAGTTGTGGTTGAGAATTCCCCTTAACTTATGTCAATATGATTCTATATAATTAATATCAAATATTATCAAATTAAATTCATTAATTAACAAATCTAGAAAATTTTATACTTGAATTATATTCATTATAGTTTTGTTATGTTAATTTAAGAAATTTTATATGAGGAATGGACTTTAATTTCATTATTCACGAACGTTCGTTTTCATAGTTTTCATTACCAGTTCACAAGTTTACATGAATAGAAGTTCATGTAAAATGCGGGTAAATGTACAGAATTGTCATTATATGTTTTTAAGGATATTATATAGGTTTAAATGATCTTACAAAAAATGTATTTATATTTTATTAGTTTAAATCACTAGATAAAAGTTATTGATGATCATTTTAGGTTAATTTGTGTAGTTTTTCGATCATAACATACTCATTTTGTTTTATCATTTAGTATTATGTATATATGTTAGTTCATTAACATTAATAGTGTTGTAAAATTAATTTTAAAATATGTTTCAATAATTATAATAGTTTTAATAAATCAATTAATTCATAATGGAAAATGAAAGTGCATCTCTAATGATGTCAGTAAATTGACACATCAAGGGAAAAGACTTAATTTTTAGAATAAAAGAGAGAGAGAAGGGATTTTAATGATGGATATTACATTAACATTATATAATTAAAACATATTAAATATAGTGTAGTTATCATTGAATTTAAATAAGATAATTTTAAGAGAATAGAAGAAAAGAAATTAAATTGGAAGGAAATTTAAATAAAAAAGAATTGCATTTAACCTCTTAGATATATCTAGCATGAAAACCTTCATATAGAAAAGGTTTTGTTCTTTTTTTGAGACCAAGCGCTCTTGGAAATGGGATTGGGGATTTGTGAGTGGTTTGGGATGAATTTTAACAAGTCTCAATGGCTGATAGGTGAGAGGAAAAGAGGTGATGAGGGGTGGTATTTATAGTTGGGGAGAGAGGTGTTTTCTAATTACTATATTAATTAGTATATTAGTTTTTCTCAAGAATATGAATATTTTTAGCAATATCACTAAATATATTAAACTAGTATATGGTAGTTTTATATTATGGTGATTACATAAGTGATTACTAATGTAATAGTGCATTTAACTTATAATGTATATATACCATAAATTATAGTATTTCACTCTTCACTAAAATTTCATGTATTTTAGAAAAAACCCAACAATTCACCATAATTTTTTTGATGTGTAGAATTGAGGAATTAACACCATTTTTTGAAAATAGTTTTAATAATTTTAATAATTTATTTTTTAATTAAAATCATTATTTACATGGAAAACACATATTTTAAAATTATAACTGTTTTTTAACACATTGAAAAATGAATTAAGGTCACATAAAACTATATTAAAACAATAATAAATAAAAATATTATATTGTAGATACATTTAATGAAAATAAATTATATTTTAAATTTCTAAATTAATAAGAATATTGTAATTAAATATTTTTGACTTATAGAAATGCCAACACTTAATTAATAATTTGTAGAACATTTATTTTCTTAAAATATGATATGAATATACCATAATTACATTTATAAGATGCCTTAATTTTATTAATACTCTCATGGGTGAGGTTACTATTCATTTGGATGGTTTCCTATTCATAAGGTTCGTCTTACTATTCGTAAGGTCAAGTAAATATTTAATTGGTATTGGTTCCTTATCTTTTAGAAAACTAATTATTTCATTAATTCTTCATTTATAAAGTTTTTATTATATTATATAAGTTATTTTAAGTGATTAATATAAGAAGGTATAAATTCCATTGATGAAAGTTTGGTTTGTTTTATAGATTGTTAGATAGAAATTTTTCAGAATATGTACATAGATTAATAATTATGATTGATCATTCATTTGATGGGTTAAAGATGATCCATTAAAGGGAACTACACTTGTAGAAATTTTATTCATATGATGATATAGTATCAATCCCCCCAAATAATAAAAAGTATTTCTCCCATATGTATGAATTAAAGGGGAATCAGAATAGAAAGAGTATAATTGATAATCATCGGATGAATAATGGAAAACATTAGAGGAAATGAGTGGTGCAATATCAAACATGTGATAATTATAGGAATAAACACCATGGGGATTGTAGGAAGGGATTTGAATATTGTTTCTAGTGTGGTGAAAAAGGCCATCAATCCCACCAATTCAAGGGAAGGTAGAAGTTTTTTAGTTTTTATTATTTAACTATTTGGAGGAGGTAAATTATGAAATAAGATGCCCCAAACATGAAGAAAACATTCCTAAAAAACTACCAATGGAATAATGAAAATATTATACATTTTCTCCAACTAAATTCAACGATCTAAATGATGTAGCATCAGGTAGTTTGATCATAACATAAAAGTCAGCTAATAGTTTATTTTATTTTAGATTGAAACAATATTTTATATCTTACATGTTTTCCACAGTCATTTTTTATTTTCCTAGAACCCTTTTATTGGAACTATCATTAACGTGAAGGATCAAAATATGAAGTAAGATTCCCAGATACTAGGGGTGAATAGTAATGTTAAAATCGTTTATTTTTAACCATAAGGAAATATTTTTTTAACACAGTTAAAAATAATTGATTCACTGAACCCTATTTTGTAAGGTAAATTAAAATTACATTTGGTTTGATAAAGATGCATAACAAAATAAGCACACTGGTACTAAAACAAGATTATACCTTAAAGCATATAAAATCTTATATCAGAGTTACTTAAAAAGTGAAAGTTTAATAATCACTTTCTATCTGTAACAAGTTATAGTGTAAATTTAATGTAGATATAAAAGATTACAAAACTATTAACCCAATGAGTTGGGTATCTAAAAATCTTGGATAAAGGTCCCTTGATTTATACTTTCTATAATATTTGTCTTACCCACACTAGGGTAAAACCTCAATCCATGAAAGATTGGATTCAGATTAAATCATAATATATACACAAGACCTAGAATAAGTACATAATTTTCATCTCTATATTTCTCTAGTTGGAATCCCTCGATTAATTAGGTAATTGGAACCTTTGTGTTCCTTCAACTCAGAAGCCCTCAATCGTAATCACCAACGATCAGTGTCATACAGAGATGAAAAAATATTATTGAAGATTTAAAGTATGTTGAATAAGATTTTCACAACATAATAACTATAAGGATTTCACACTAATAATTTTTTGGTAGGGTTATCATGTGTTTACGAAATCCAAAAGTTAGTTTGTGTATTGAGCTCATCCAAATGACCAGCTATTCAGAGGTAATATATCCAATGGTTGAATTTTCCTCCAACGGTCATATTATTTATGAAATTTTGGAAGGACCCATAGAACTTCTACATTCAACGGTCATATAATAACATATTGGATGTCATTGTTTAGTTTTTAAAATATATTGATAAACATTATGTATGTATCAATCTGATTATGTAAACATTACATTAAATAAATAAATTAACTTTATAAAATTTATAAAATTCGATCCTTAAAGAAAGGGATCAAATAAAGAACTATTAGAAATAGATCATAAAGTTATTGAGAATAATAATTGAGGAACACAGTAAATCTGATTCACAAATATGTGAGAATCTGCATTGGGGATGTGAAAATTCGATTCTGAAATTTAGACGATTTAGAATTGAAAAACTGTAAATCAAATTTTCTTTTTTCGGTGAACCAAAATTATGAAATATAGGATTCTATGTTTCATAAAGGATTTGATTTGTTCTAGAAACTATTGAATCTTATGAAAAAAATAGAAATAAGAAATGGTAAAAAACATGATTCTAATAGGAATATTATTTTTATATAAATATCCTTATAGATAAAATTAGTATTTAGGAAATGTGTTGGTGATTTCTAAAACATAATGGAATAGAAAAATTCATAAATAATCTTTTGATTTAATAGTATCCACTTTTTGGGAAAGCAGAAAAAAATTATTTAAGAATAGAATATTGAGACTAAAATTTCATATATTTGAACTTAAAAAGAATATATTATCTCCCTTTTTGTGTATTTTTTAAAATGAATATGACTAAATACCCTTTAGGTTATGAAATCCCCTATGTATCATATTACTGTATTTATGTATTTTTCTTTCATTCCTGAAGAAATAACTCCCCCTTACTTAAGGATTTATTCTTAACGATTTCTCCCCTTACTTATACATTATCCTCTTACGACTAATATTCTTTTTTGAACTATCTCCCCCTTTGAGATTTACTAAATCAAATGGAGGAAATGTAATGTACCTGAAAAGTTAGGAAACAAACTATATAAAAAAAGAATAATAATACTTTCATACTGAGAATTGTCTTCAAATAAAATATAATAAATACAAGAAAAATAAATCCTTCTTTGACATTAAGGTTTTTAATATGGCCTTCAACCTCTTAAACCCCTATGTGATCATCTAGAAACATTTTTATGAGATCTTCCTGATTTCGATTATTCCTTTGATGATTCTAAATCTATTTTTCCTAGATCATAGTCATTCATTCCTGGGACTTATGTTTTTCAATGAAGTCAGATTTTTTAAGATTTAAACCTTTTAACCGCGGATACAAGATAATTAAGTTTCCCATTAATGTATTTATCTTCTTGAAATAGAATTCCTTTATATTGCTTCATTTTTTATGAAAAATTATTCAAATGTTTTTGAGGAAGTCTTTTCAGTTTTTGAATGAATTTGTGACTAATTCAGACATATCATCAAACACCTTAAGATCAAAATTGATATGTTTTTACAACATTTTTAGGTCTCTTAAGGATTTCCAATGAGAATCATAATTTATCAAAAAGGTTCTGAACTCTGCTTCAATCTTTATAAACTACACTAAGAAAAGTGTTATTGAGTCTGATTTCAGATTTACTAATTCTTGAATATGATGAAATCAAAACTCAGTGTTCAAAAAGTTGGGAATGTATTTTACCGCATTTTTCAAGGACTGAAAAAATTTATCCATAGGATAAGGAATACCTTTATGATTCTTATTCATTTTGCTTACTGATTCCTATATTTTCTTTTTTCCTTTTTCCCTTTCATAGATTTTGATCTTCTTCACCTATGAATTATTTTCCTTCCATCAAAAACATGAATTTGTTTCATCATCATAATTATTTTTATCATTATCGGCATCATCATGGCTATAATCACTTTATTTACCATCATAAAATACATCATCATCACCATCAACTGGAATTTGATGCACTTTAGTATCAACAACGATGTCTTTCTGAATATTGGATTTTGGACTGATTTCCATACTAAGGCAAGTTTAGAAGACGAGGCTTGGTATTTTCTTATTTATAACTTATCATATTGAATCTAGATCTATATTTCTCTTTGTTGTTGTATCTCTTCATCACATTATTTTTCATGGATATTTTTATCTTCTTCAAATTATCAACAACTCTCTTTAATGTGATCTCATGTTGTAAGAGAGTTCCAAATAACTCACCAAGAGTAACAGTTGTATCCTTACACGAATAATATATAACAGTTCTATTCAATTCCCATTCATTAGTAATGGTGTCTATAATCATATATACAAGAATATCATCATCTAGGAATTTTTCTTCCATTATATATATTATATTTAGAAAATTCATAAATCTATGTTGAACATTAACTATTGGTTATCTATAAGAAAAAAACACATGGTAACATTCTCTGAGTATAGCTCCTCTAGTTTAAATAAATTTAGAAGTACCGAAATGTGTAAGCTTCAGTTTCTTCCATATACTTTTAGATACATCACAATAAGATATTTGGCTGTATATATTACTGGTTATAGAACAAACTGAAGTATTTCATACCATATAGTTTAAATCATATTCTTGACTCTATTTATTAGTAAAAATTTTATTTCCCTTGTTAGGTATCTCGTAAAATCAAATAAGCATGAAAACATTATCCATACCTATATTGATAACAAAACTCTTTATTAAGTCTCTATATTATTCATAATCATTTCCATTAACGATAGATGGTCTTGTAGGGTTCAAATTATATAAGGATCCAACATTCATTTCTATAATCTATAGAGTAATACAAAAATTCTTTTTCCTCAATACTAGTTAGTTTAGAAAATATTTATAAATATAAATTCTAAAAAATAAATTATAAATAAATTTTAGAAGTAAAGAAGTTGTAAGTAAATAGATGAGTGAAAATATTCCTTTTATACTAAGTGTATGTATTAATATCATAGAGACCTGCTCCGATACAAATTATAGAATCAAAATTTCTATGATGATGCTATGATACAAGAGGGGGGATGAATTATTAGTTTAAAAACATTCATCTTTGACCTTAATTAAATCATTATTTTACAAAGTTCAAAAATCAGAATCACTAAACCCCCATTTTGTAACATAAATGAAGATTACCATAGGTTTGATAAATATGAATAATTAAATAATAAAACATGTATTGAAATAATATTATACCTTTGAAGCATATAGAATCATATATCATCGTTATTAAAAAGTTAAAATATAGATAATACTTTATATTTGTAACAACTTGCATTTAAAATTTAAAGTACATATAAAAGAGTAAAAATATTTTAACCCAAAGAGTAGGGTATCCAAACACCTTGGAGAAAACTCCCATGATTTAATCTTTAATGAAATCTGGTGTTACCCACACCAAGGTAATCCCTAGATCCCCAAAAGGTCAGATTCAACATCTATCTTGCAAAATTTTAAAGCCCTTGACTAATAAGGTAATTAGAACACCTGTATTCCATTAGTTTAGAGCCCTTAATTAAGTAGGTAATCGTCAAATCTGTCCTCCTTCAGCATATAATCTCTTGATCATAGTCCCCAACGATCGGTGCTGCATAAAAAATAAAAAATATTATTTTAGATTTCAAGTATTTTAAACAAGTTGTTTACAATAGAATCACTTCATGGATTTTGCACAAATAAATTTTGGTAGATCTCTCATGTGTCTCAAAAATTCAAGAGTGAGTATGTGTATTGAGTTCTTCCAAATGACCATGTATTTAAAGGTGATATCTGTAATGGTTGATTTTTCCTCCAATGGACATATTTTTCACAATATTTTAGAGGGACTTGTATAGCTAGCACATAAAATGATCATATAATAAAATATTAGATGACATAATTTATTAAAAAAAATATCATGAGAAATAGTAAGTGTGTATGAATGTGATTATATAAAATATTACACTAAGGAAATAAAATATATTTAAGAAAGTTATAAAATTGGATCCTTGAACAAAAGGGAACCAGATAAGGAACTATGAGAATCAGATCTAAAAACTATTGAGAATCAAGATTGAGGAACATAGTAAATCAGATTCAAAAATCTGTGAAAATTGGAATCGAGGAAGTGAGAATCAAATTAAAAAATTAGACAATTTGGAATTGGGAAACAATGAATTAGATTAAAAAATTTAAATTATTCGGAATTATGAAACCATGAATCAGATTTGAAAATATAGACGATTAGGAATTGAGAAACCATGAATCTGATTCGCATTTTTTAGTTAATTGGAATAGAGAAACATTGGATTCCATGTTATAGTAAGTTTTATATTTGTTCAATAACTATTGAATATTAAGAAAAAATAGACATAGATATAAAAAATGGTTAAATAATATGATGCCTTTTAGAATAGGATTGGAATATAAGTTTACTTATAGATATAATGTATTCTTTAGGAAATATTTTCATAAATTCCAAAAAAATAATGGAATGGAAAAAGTCATAAGAATCGGTTGACTTAACATTAAGACACTGAATGTATGTTTTATTATTACAAATATGTTTGAGGAAGTTCCAAATATGATACATGTGAAAACTGTAATTATAAAACTATTTATTATACCTATGGTGGAATTTGATATGATCATTGATATGGATTAGATTTCAAATTATAATTAAAAATTTTAATTCCAAGAGAAGGATTTTATGATTTTTGTAGGTGAGGTAGAATCTATTGTTTTTAGAGGGGAGACTATGTGCTCTAAATTATTTATGTATCCAACCTCCTTAGTTATCCTTAATGAAATTATAGTTAGATAGGAAGATCATGAATGATCTATATATGAGGAATACATCCTTATAAAAGATGATGTGCCTATGGTACAAATAATTGTTGATGTTTTTCTAGATTAATTATATAGTCATCCACCGGAGCACAAATTTAAGTTCTCCATTAAACTCATTCCTGATGCAAATTATATTACTGAAACATATTATATAATGGAACTAGTAATGTTTTGGGGTTGAATAAAATTTTTATGAATTTGTGTGATAAATAATTTATATTCCCTATAATTTCACCACAGAGATCCCTTGTTTTATTCATTAAAAAAAGGATGGGCCCTTGATATTTTATATTGTTCATTGTTAGATAAATTAAACTAATATAAATAATAAGTATCCTTATCCCAAAACTGATGACTTATTTAATCAAATTAATGGATCCCAATACCTTTTAAATATCTATCTTCACTCTACATATCCTAAAATAATGTTAAATAAGGATGATATATTGAAGATGATATTTTGAATAAGGTTTGGACATTATTAGTTTATTGTAATACATTTTATATTAACTATTTCACCATCTATAATTATTTATTTGTTGAATAAATTATTTATGGATTATCTAGATATATATGTGGTTGAATTCATTGATGATATCTTTATTTACACTAAGTCCTATAATGGATATGAAAATAATTTGAAAATAATTTTAGTAACCCTCAGAAACATGAATTATATGGGATGTATAGTAAGTGTGAATCTTACTCAATGATGTTTCTTTTATTATCCATATTTCCCCCATGTATTAGATATCTATTGACCCTCAAAATAAAATTATTTTTAACAACTATCTTACACTGATGAAAATAATTAATATCTAAATTTTCCTTGTCTTAACAAGTTTCCATCGGTGGTATGATCAAATTTTTTCCATGTTTGCAGGTAAAGGGGTTAAATTCACATGGTTAATGGAATGAGTTGAAGGTTTTGAGGATATAAAGATGAGATTGGTTAATGTGAAAATACTAATTCTACCTACAGGTAAATAAGGATTTTAATTTTATAATGATGGATTGAAGAAAGGACATGGTTGTGTCCTTATATAGAATGATAGGCTAATAGATTATGCATCATGAAAATTGAAACATCATAAATGTAACTACCAACTCATTACATGGAATTTTGTTTTTGATATTTTATTTGGAAATATATTGTAACTACATCTATGGTGAATGATTTGATATATAAATGATCCATAAGAGTTTAAATTATATCTTTTCTCAGAAGGATCTCAATAGGAGGAAAATAATATTGGTGGAACTACCAAAGGAATATGATAGAAAGATTGACTACCACTATGGGAAGGTATAAAATAGAGAAAATGAATTATGTTAGAGGGATTATGGAGTTCCAAACATGATAATATTAATCGGGATCATGTATACAAAGATGTCGTAAAGATAGATATAGTGATTTCTATGAAAGGGGGGCGTTCATTCCTTTTCTAAGAAATTAAAAAACCATACTTACTTTAAAATAAAGAGATATCCAATTAAAATGATAAGAAAAAACAATGGATGTTTAAATATATCAATTATGGGAAACTTATACACTTCATATATAGAGATGGAGTGTTAATGTTTTGGAAGAGGTTATGTGTTCATTCCATGAGAGATTGAAGATGGATATTTTGGATGAAGAACACATCTCAAATTTATATATACAGCACAATAGCATAAATATGAATTGGGATTTAATAGAATAATTTAGGTGGGATGGTATGAAACGGGAAATTGTGGACTATGTGACTTGGTACATTGTATGCCAGTAGGTTAAGGAAAAAAACAATATCCTAAGAGAGTCATGGAACCCCAACCTATACCTATATGGACATGGGAAAAACTTACCATGAAATTTAAAAATAGACTCCCAAATACTCCAATGATTAATGATTATATATTGGTCATCATTTGTCTTCTCAATAAGTCATATTACTTCATATAAATAATAGAATATTGGCATCTTGATTGCTTTTCCCAACTCTATATCAATGAAATCATAAGGCTTCATGGGGAAACACAATCAATTGAATCTGATCAAGACAATAAATTTATATAGAAATCCTAGATGCATCTTGAAAAGGCTCTCAAAACTAAGATGCATTTAGGAATCACCTATCATCCTCAGAACAGTGGTAAATATGAAATAACTATCCCTAATTTAGATGATCTACTAATATCACATTTTTTTGAATTCTAATGTATATGGGATATATATCTATCTTTTATAGAATTTACATACAATAAAATAATTAATTCTAGATATTATATGACACCATATTAATAATTTTATTGGGATATGTGTCATAATCCAACCATTGGGGAAGGACTTAGTGAAATAAGTTTAATTTTCTTGGATTTTATGGAAGATATGAATGTTAATGTATGAACTATTCTGAATCAATGAATGAATCCCAAACAAGAAAAAATAGATATGAAAATAATCCAAGTAATTAATTGGAATTTCATGCTTGGGATCATGTATTATTGAAGGCTTCAACATGGAACACAGTTCTAATATTTTTAAAAAGGTATAGTTAATATCTTGGTACATATGGCTTTTCCAAATATTAGAATGAATTTGTGTTGTGTCATACCTGTTGGATATATCGCCCACCATTTCAAAATTACACAACGCCTTTCATACTTCATTAATATGTAAATAAATGTCAAATATAATTCATGATCCAACATATTATAGAATAGATTAAGATCTTTATATGACTTATATTGAATAACCTATCTAGATTCACAACACCATAGAGCATGTATTGTAGAATCAAAAAACTCAATTTATGAAAATACATTTGGGAAAAAAATTAGAAATAAAACTGGCATCCTGAATAAGTTACATGGAAGTAGTATCCATATTTTTTTAATAAAAGATATATACACCAATTTAAAGAATGAATTTATTGGGGGGTGTGGAATGAAACAATTGAGACAATACTCTAGGAGGTCTACACAATATGTTGAACCATTACACAATGAACCCATTAATGTTTTTTATTCATGAATTTATTAATTTTATAATTTGAAATTTATTGATATAACTTAATTTGTGAACTCGTAATATCAAAATATTATTATTATTATTTTTAAGCATTCTCTATAAATGATGTTTATTAATAAAAAAATGTATTTATAAAAATTATAATTTCTATGATTTTATAACTATATTAGAATAACATAGAAATTTTAAAAAAGATTATGGTAATAAAATATAAAATTAATTAATAACATTATATATTTTTAAATATTATTTGTACCTATAAAACCTATGCCAATATTTTTAGAATTAATGTTAAATATTACATTAATATAAAACCTATTTGGGCCTTTCTTTTATGAAAATAGTTTTTTAAAAATTCTATTATTCCTTTATTTCTATGTTAAATAACCTTATTTTGGTTTATAATAACTCAATATATGTCATATAAATTATTAAAATTAATAAATTTATCTTCTATGTATATTTTATTCTTAAAAATAAAATTTTACTAAAAAATATATTTATGCATTATGTATATTTATTTTGAAATTTAAATTTCCTAACATAGAAAATTTATTTTATAAAATTATTTTCATATTTAACATTATAATCTCAAATATGGTGATGTTTTCAATGTTATTTGTTGTAAGTATATTTAACTATCATGTTTAAAAATAAAAAATTTCTTGGAAAAATTACATATTGGTAAAAACAAAATAAAAAGTGAAAATCCACAAATTAGTCTAGGATACCTCCAGAATGAGTGAATTTGAAGATTTTGTTAGCTCACCATGTCCCACACTCCATAATTACAAAATATTTGAGTCTTTTACATTAAATAATTTAATTATATAATTAAATAAGTAAGTAGATTTCCAAAACTACTCTTTCCCTTCAGTTATATAAGTGGACACTTCCACCCCCTCATTATACACCCATTCAATCAAATTACAACTTGACACTATGAAATTTTAATATTTATAAAAACATATCCCATAAAAAATATCATGTTCACACATTGTTATCCTATGATACTAAAATTTTAGGAGGCATCTATAGAAAATCCATGTCCCTCATGTGATTATTATTATGTTCTTAGTTTTTTTCTTAATTATATTCTATAAATTATATTATAGAACACGAATATATTGATATTATTATAATTTATATACTATATTGAAACTATAATATGTTTATTTTCATTATTGTTTAAAATAACCCATCAATTAATAAAAAATACTTTTATTTAATGTGTTTTGTGGACTATTGCCTCCACAATGTTACATGTTTCTTTTCCTTCACTGACTTACATGGTGGGATATAAGTATGGAATTAAATTAAAAATATCACTTTTAAGATATAATTAAGTTTTTGGTAAAAATATGTACATATATATATATATATCTTATTAATGGCATGATAAACTAAAGAGCATTACTAATTCAACTATTTAAAATAGGGGTACTAAGAGACAAACAGTTTATTCAAATTTTGTAATATTTTTATATCCATTAAGTCTTCATGTAATTCCTTATAATTTGTATATGTCACACTAGTACTCCTTAAATAATATCATTAATCTCATGGTATAATGATATTTCAAAACAACCACCTCATAATGATTAAATTTAGAAGAAGAAAGAATACTAACACCTCTATTATAATGCCAGTAAAAACAATTAATACTATAAACACCCAATATGGAATATTCAAAGAATTCTAGTTGATAATGTCTATTTATGAAGATTGTGAAAGAAAATAGATATTATTAAAGTCACTAACTAAGATATTAAGATATATATGATTATTACATAGAAGTTTAAAGTACGTTTGTTGAAGTTAGGACATGAGGTAATGGTTTTCCATCTAAAATTCCTCTATTTTAGATATATTATATATTATGAACCTAATTTCTTTTATTCGATTTCTAAAATTTATATTTGAGACTTTATTTCATTAAATTAATTTATTCATGAAATTTTATGATCTTATTTGGTCCTAATATTTTAAGAGGTTAGGATTTAATTTCCACCCAAGCTATATGTTGGGTTTTCTATATCAATTTCCATTATTTGGAACTCAAATTAGAGTTACTACCAATTTTCTTTTCTCTCATGTGTAAATTTACAAGTATTTTTTTTCCAAATTACTCATGAAATTTAAGGGATTTAAAAATCAAAATTTTTATCCTAGATTATTATATTTTAATTCAAGAGTTACCTTCTCTATAGATAAAAACCATCTTTTATTTTGGTAATGTAATGTTTAATTTTCTAGAGAATAAAAACATTATTAGATCTGGGAGGCGAATGCAGTTGTAGAATATATAAACCTATGGATAATAAACCTAAAAATGGTTGGTTTATAATTGAATAAATTACCACCCTAATACTCAGTTAGTGGGCTTAAGTCTATACACATGGAGAGAAACCCCTGAGGGCTTTCTTTGTAATATTCACATGCTCTTAATGAGCTATAATGAAGGGAATTTTATACCATCTCCTTGTTCTCATACCAATTAAATATATTGAATCTAATTACTATCTTCCAAATATAACTTGAAACATTGTAAATAAATATTATACTATATTTCATTGATAAGGGTACCTCCTATTGCATTAAGGTTACCTAACGACTCCCAAGACGATTAACGATTGTACTCAAAGACATCCACATTTTTTTATTGAATGGCTTAATATTTGATTTTATTATTTCATCAATATTTGGATATAAATGTTTTATTCTATAAATGCATACTCAAGTAAGGCTATGAAATTTCTGAAATAATCTGATGGAAAATTCTTTGGACATAATTAGGTGATGGGTGGGGCCAAAAATTATATATCCCCTTTATTCATCGACAGGTATTATGAGATAGAAAAACCCAGGCATTGATATAGGACTCTTACCATAATAAGGTACATTTACATGAATAATAAATTGATTAACCTTTCTTTATTGTTTGATATTATTCATTCCATCTATTTTACATTAATGATAATTGTTATCTATGATTTCTTATATTGTTATGAATAAAAAAATGCCTCATGTTTCAATTGATTATGACTTTTTATTGTTCATTGGTTATTTCCATATCAATTATGCCATGATCATGTTCTGTAATATTCAATTTTATGTTATTCCTTGATTAGAATTGGAGATTTCCCCCATAAATTGGGATTTCCCTAGTAATTATAGAGGAGGACTATCTAAAATTAAAATGAAAGGGAAAATAATGTTCTTTTAATATGTTTATGTAGTATATTATGTTTTTAAATGTACTTATCTAGTATTCCAAGACAACTATGTTGCTCGATCCCTCAGTAAATATTATAATTTGTAACAATAACATGATATATATTTTAAATTTTGGTTTTGTGGGTCAGATATATTATAGTAACCAACCTAGTAATCTCCCTCATTTAATATTTCAACGACTGTATAATTACCCAATGCATTGGAGTGATATATCTGGTTAACTAATAATCTTGAGCTATATTGGAATCATCTACATCATTTATAATTCTAATGTACCATATCATATATTTTTTTAAATATTTCACTATTTCATCATAAAATAATTTAAAAATTAATTTGAACCTATAAGAATAACAATTCCTATATTCACATAATAATGAGGATATATATCATTTTAAAATACTCTTAAAAATAGAAAATTATTAAACGAATTGTGAATCAATTTACTTTTGAAAATAATGAATAATTTAATAGTTATAATAATAACCAATAAAGGAAATTATGGAATGAAAATTGGTTAAATTCATATATGTTAAAAAAAATAATGTTTCCACGTTGATAGAAGGACTCAACTATGACACATACATAAAACAATAACAAGATTATTTTTTTAAAAACATTGTAAAGAAACAAATAATAATTTAGAATGTGAAATTTAAAAATATTTTAATCACAAATAAGAACATTAATTAAAACATTTAAAAAACTGGAGATCGAAAAAATAATGTTTAAAATAATACTTTAAAACAAATCTTTAATGAAATAACCCTTACCAATTTGATAACTTTTAAATGAAAATATAATTCAAAGAGATAACATAAATCAGATTTATAAACTAATTTATTTTTAGTAAATAAATGATAAATTATATCCATAAGATATTTTTACACCAAACAATAGAATATGTGGTGAGTATGGAATTATACTCAATGAAAACAAAATGAGGAAAGAAATTCCCATACATTAAATCCTATAAAACTTCAAATATTTACTAATTCTCATCAAATAAAATTATATTAGTCATTTAATTTCCTAATAAACTATTTAATTTTTATAAAATTATCATCATTCCATTTATTTCATTTATACCATGATTTATTTAGTTACTAAAATGGTTAAGTTCACATTGGATGTCTTGGGGTCATTCTATTCATAACATCAAAACAACATATGGTTGTTGACCATTGTAAAAGGATTTATAGTTCGATTACATACATAATATTAAAAAAATTTACATTTATAATATTTTTAAATTAAATAAACTTTAAAAACCAATTATTTAAAATATTTAAATTATATAATCATTTATAAAAACATGTGTGTGTTAACCATGGTCAACGTATTTGTAGTTCGTACGTATGCATTAATGGAGATTTCATTTCCTTATAGGGTAGAGAATAATTAAAATATATAATATTTTAATTTTCTAGATTCTTAAATATTATATTAAAGTAATATTTATTGTTACGTTCCATCCTTATGACTATCCTTGTATGGTGGAAATAAAAAATGAATCACACAGCTTTGTGGAGGTGGAAGTCCACACGTGCACATGACCGATGTTATTGTTTTCCAACAAAAGGTAGAATAATAAGTTATAAAATATTTTATTGTCATAAAATAGTATGTTTTTTAGAAAATATATATATACATATATATATATATATATATATATTAATTTTATCCATTATTATAATCATCAATATGACTCGCTGAAGGAATAAATGAAACTCACCGCTTAGTGGAGGTGGTAGTCCACATATATGCACAAGTGATATTTTCATTTCCCATAAGGTGGAAAACAAGATTAAAAGGAGTTGTATCATAATAATAATAAAATTTTGTTATATATAATACTGTAATGTTATTATTACAATAATTTTAATGATGTTTATGAGGAGGTATTCTAATAAATAAACATTAAACACTCTATCAAGAATTATACATCTTCTTTCGGAAACCTCCCTTAACACACAAGTTTTGACTTCTTAGGTTGGTATTTTTTTGAGATAAGGTCATCTTGGAAATTATTAGGGGAGTTGGGGTAAAATTTAGGTCGTTATTTTTCAATATAAATGCAACAATATTTGTGATTAAGTGAGTATAAGAGGTTCCATTTTATAAGTCCATGGAGTTGAACACTTGTAAATATATAAAACTTTTAAATATACTATATTTTTATCTCAAAGGAATGTGAGAATTTGTTTTCTCAAAAAATAGGGGAAAGACAGGGTAAGTGAAAATACACTCAACAAATCATATTCACACTATTTTAGAGATTTTTTTGACATTATCATTTAGTTTAACCCCCATTAACCCTTTTAATCTTTACCAGAGTGATAATGTTTTACCTAGGTCACTATCATAATGTATACAAATGAAATTGGATACCTAAACTAATTTGAACCTAATGAATCAAAATATAAAATTCAATTTTAAATATTTAATTTGAATTGTGGAATACATAAATTCTAATATATATGTAAAACATAATGGAAAATAATTTTTTTAGTAAATGCTTTTTGAAAAATAAAAATTAACTTATACCAAAATAAAATATAATATTGATTAATATGGTATTAATTAGGCTATTTTAACCAAATTCATCTTATTTAATTTTAAATCAAAATAAAAAAAGAATGGTGATTTTAATATTCATGGTTTAATTTAAATAAAGTACAGTTTTGTAAAAATTTTCATTTTCACTATTCACTCAAAAATCAAAATTTTTAGAGAAATACCAAAAATAAATCCTAATTATATTATGAAATTATAATTTAAAAAATTATTTCAATTTTTCAAACATATTTTCTAAAAGTGATGAAAATTTATTATAATATATAAAAAAATACAAAAAAAAAATCTTTCTGAAGAAAATGTGTTTTCGAAGCATAAAATGTCTTTATTCTCATTTCATGCCTAATAAAGAAAAATAAAATAAATGTTAATTAATTAAATTGAATATAAAAAATAATTATTTAATTTTAATTTTTTATCAATAGTGATTAATTTAATATATTAAAATAATATATTGCCCAAATATAAATAGTTTTATGAAAACGCATCTTTTACATAAAAAATATTTTATCATTATTTCTAACCAATTGATAATAAATGTTTCATTGATTATTAATTTAAGAGAAAAAATTCAACATATATTTCATAGTTCAATTAATACTATTAATTCTTATCAACCAAAAGTGTAGATTATAATTGTGATATTTAAATAATAATATTTTAATAATATATCATAGTTTAATTTATGCTCATTATTGTGTGTGGTATATTCAATAAAACATATTATTAAAATAAATTAATATAAATAAAATTTTAGGGTGTTAAATTCTACCACTTAAAGAAATTTTCATGCTCAAAATTCTAATTTGATTCTCTAAAAAATATTTTATTATAAAATAGTAATAAAATTAGATATTGATTTTATCATGAACTTTAATTTCATTTTTAGGACCCAGATATTTATTATTCCATTAAAGAATGAACCTATAAATGACTCATACTTATTTATGTGTTTTTGATAGTGTACCTTGATAATTCTTCTTTTAAATTTTGTATAATTCTGAATATATTAGAGAGATTATTTTACAATCAAGGTAGTTATTTTATGAAAATACAATGTATTGGATTTCATTATACTTTATATATAAAATTTAATCCTTAATTTTTTTGATTTATTAATTTTAAATTATTTTTAATGGAATATTCCATGTGATGAATTTTTTATAAGATGTTTTCATACCTAGAGCACAAAAGTTAACATTTAGTATATCAAAACATATTTATATGGATAAAAACATAATACTCCTATTTATATACATTATCCAAAATCCAAAATGCTTAGAAAAAGTTAAGATAATATAGAATTTGAATAAAAACTACATTAATATCCAAATCCTTAAAAATAACACAGTATGTTAAAATTAATTCATCCCATAAATAATTATTCTTAATATTATTCAAAATATGACAGGCGAAAACTAAATAAAAAACATTAAAATTTTTTGACGACATAATCAGCTGAGATAAAATTAATATTTACCTCTAAATAAAATAAATCAATACTAAATTAAAATAAAAAAAATATATTCTATAATTATATAATATATATAATATGCAAATCATTTCAATAAATAACCTGAATTAGCAAAAGAAATAATAGCATCATATATTCATCTAAAATATAATTCAAAATTTATTTATAAAATAAAATCTCATCATGTATAATAATATTTACTTTTACATTAATCATATAATGTTCATAGTATTGTGAAATTCTTCAAAAATAAATTTAATCACTATGTCTCTAAACCACTTTTCAATCTCATGGTTATCTATATGATAAAAAATGTTTCAAAATTATAATAAACCCTTTTATTTAAATAAAACAACACTCACATAACATAAATTATCATCTTATCACTATAAGAATTCAATTCCATTAAACTAATTTCCATAAAATATGAAATCATTATTCCTCAAAAAAATATTTCATTATGAAACAAGTTAAACGTAATGGTTAAAAATTCCATCAAAATTTATTAAAACATGAAAAATATATATCAATGTAATCACATAACATATAACCACAAAATGTGTATATATGAATTTAATCTTATGATCAAACACAAACATAATAACTCATGGTGGTATCCAAAAATCTCAAAATATCTTCATCTGAGTCATCCTAACACCTACAATTATCTAATATACTAATATGATGCCAACTATAACACCCCATACCTTAATAAACCACTAATTATGAGTTTAATATCCATTATTTTAAATTTTAACATTCCCATGATCTTTTGGGTTTATATTTTTTGAGAATTTTGAGAAACATTATATAAAAAAGTTTATAATTCCACACAGTGTACAATTTTTCAATAAAAACAATTCCTTTATGTTCACACCCATATATAATTTCAAGATACGTTTTCTTCATACTATGACAAGACCAAACGTGAACGTTTGACCCTTATAAATTTACTACACATCCTTATATCATGAATCAATTTTTTGAAAATGTGGGTTGAGAACAAAAACCCCAGTAAGGGGTGAAAGGAATATCGTTATTCTAGTGAAAGCATGAAAACACATGAAAATGATTCCATTTTCCCCTAATAAAACATTGATTTCATGAGTACAACATTTCAAAATATAAAAAATTGACTTTTTATAAATTAAAGATTTTGATCCGCATTATTAATCCTAAGAAAAACAGGATGGACTATTGGGGGATGTGGGAACTCATGAAAAAATTTCATTAAAAAAAATTCTCCTTTAAAACATCGTAAACATTCTTTATGTTGAGAAATCAAAATATTTCCATAAAACATACCTAAAATAATTATATCAGTATCTCAAATAATGATATTCACAAATCATGTTCACTCATTTTTAGCATGTTTCAATAAATAACTCATGTGTAGTTAATTCCATAGGAGTAAAAACGCCTTGATCACTCGTCGTCATGATTTATAATGCATGGAGATATATATCATGAAAACCATCACCATGAGCCACATTATGCTCACCCATCAACATATATATTGATTATCTACCATTTAATGAATAATAAATTTATAGGAATGTACCTTTTAATCATAAAACCCTTGAATAACTTATTTAAACCTATAAGACAACACTTTCCATTTTCAAGGAAACATAATGAGAAATATCTTTTTTCCTTTGAAAACTATTCAAAATAAAAAATTACCAAAATTTTTTAAATTGAAATTATATTTTAGACAGATGAAATTTTTTATTAGATTATTAATAAAAAATAAAGGATGTGATGGTTTGAAAATACATTCATGTCATAATATTTTTAAAAATATTCTTTTTTCACATTAGTAAAAAAATAAAAAAGTGCCTCATTTAGAAAACAATCAAATTATTCTTTTCTAAACCTTTTAAAAGAATTATAAAATTAGTTTAAATTGAAATTCATTATCTTCTAATTATAAATAAAAACATTTTTAAAAACATTTCATTGAATATTGACATGGAGGAAATAGATTTGAGAATACTATAATAAGATAATGATATAAAGAAAAACATATTAACTTTTAAGTAAATTTTGAATGAATATTAAATTTATGCTGATAAATTTGAATAGACAAGTAAACCACAATAATTTAAATAAATTAATGATTATATAAATCCATATGGTATTGTATACACATAAAAAAATATAACTTGCGGTGAATAAGGGTTGAATCACAATGAAAGGAAATTGAAACAAGAATTTTTCCTTTATTAAATATTATCTAAATTCATACATTCTGCCACTCCAGAATAAAAAAAATTTACTTGATAATTTTTTAAAATTTATATTTTATTATCATTATTTAGTTTAGTTAATTTATTACACTGTTATATATAGTGACTAAAACCGTTATGTTCATGTTAGATGTTTTAGGGTTGTTTGATTTGTTACGTTGAAACAACCTTAGTGCATCAACCAAAATCAATGTGGTTATTATTCTATCTCATAATATATCATAAAATGGTTTAAATATATTTTTTATAAATTCAATATATTTTATAAACAACAATATAATGATGTTATTAAAAATTAATCATGTCATTTCATAGAATCAGTTGTATGTATGTATGCATGAATGACGTTTGTATTTTTCTAATGGATGGAAAAATAAATAAGGTATAAACAATTTTACTTTCAAAAAATAACAAATATTTTATAAATGTAATATTTATTTAATATTTCAATCCTTATGATAATCCTTGTATTGTGGAAATAAAAAATGATTCCCATTTCTTAATGTAGGTTGAATATCACACGTACACATGGGTGCCATTATCATTTACAAGGGGATCATAGGGTAAGAAGTTATGTAATATAAAATCATTACATAATAATTAATATTTCCTTAATACCATATATATTCCTTTGATTCATCATTTTGACCGACCATATCATTTGTAATGAAAAATGAGAATAAAATGATTTTTAATACAATAATAATAACATTTTAGTACATAAATGATGATTATATTTTTAATTAGTCATGGTTATATAAAATTTTATAGAGGTAGAATACGAAATAAACATGTAACAGTTATTTATTAACTATACATCTTCTTTGAAACACCTTCATTAGATTACACCTTAAGAATTATTACGATGGTATTTTGGTGAAATAATTACCTATAGTGCAGGTTGAAAATATTTGGGAATATTATTGGGTATAAATATGTTTATATAATTGTAACATGGTGTGCGAAAAAAGCTAGAAGAGGAATTACCCTTTTAAAAGTTCATGGAGTGGAACACTTGTAAATACTTAAAACTTTTAAATATATTATATGTATTTCTCAAAGGAAATTTAAGACAAATGCAAATTTTTAGAATACAATATTTTCTATGATTGAAATATAATAATCCAATCATATATCTCAATTTCTTCTATATATTGGATATCATATCTATAAGTATAACCCCATGTTAATAATTTTAACCTTTACACAAATGACATTGTTTTTTAAGGTTTGTATTCATAATGTACAAAAATGAAATTGAAAAAAAATATAAAAAATAAAACTATTAATTAAAAATGTTATATTAATATTAAAACATTAAATTTTTAAAATTGATATATATCATTTTTAATACAAATACAAAAAGACACCTAAAAATAGTTTTTAGAAATTTGTATTTTTAAACATAAAAATGAACTTATAACATAATAAAATAAAATTATTATTAAATATAGAGTTAATTAGATTATGTTTAATACAATTTATCTTATTTTACATTAAAACTAGGTCCAATATATAATGTAGATTTTAAATTTCTTTATTTAAAAAATAGAATAATAATTTTGTAAAAATAAGAATTTTTCACTATTCACTCAAAAATCAATATTTTCAAAAAATACCAAAATCACATTTGGAGAATATTATAAAATTTTTATTTAAAAAATAATCATAATTTTTACAAAAAAAATATAAAATTTTTGGGAATTAAGTTTAATATCCATGCCCAAAATTTAATAAATACCATTTTGGATGTAATTTTATTTTGGAATGAGAAGATGAAATTATTCTCATTCCATGCCAAAAAAAAATATTAAATGGATGTTGATTAATTAAATTATATTTATAATTTACTTATTTAATTATAATAATGTATCAATACTAATTAATCGAATCTATTACGAAAAAATATGTTTCATATATAAAACAATTTTATAAAAAATATCTCTTTTTTCCATTAAAATATTTCATATTCATTTCCAAAAAATTGATAATAAATATATGATTTCTTATTAAATATATTAAAGAAATCATTAATAAATATATTTCATAATAAAGTTATTCCTCTTTATAAACAACTAAATAATGACTATTTTTTAATTTTTATATTTAAATATTGATATTTTAAGAGTATCTCACATTTTTTTTAAGCTCGGTATTGAGTATAGTACATGAAATTATACATAGTATTAATTGAAAATAATATAACTAAAACATTCATGTGTAATAAGTTATGTGGTTTTGTAACAACGATGACTAACTGATAAATCTTATAAAATGGAATGATGCCCAACCAAAATAGTGCATTAGTGATATAAAGAGATAAAGTTATACAAACACCGTGAATTATAGAGTTTTAATCCTCAATAAGGAATTATTACCGATGGAAGAAGAATTGATCCTCCCATTCACATAAGAAAACATTTATAATTCATGTTAAATCCCTTGTTCTACTTTCATTTATTTAATTTTGTTGTTTGTATTTCCATTTCATTCAATGCATTTGAGTTTTCATGAATTGTATAATAGGGATAAATTTGTGTGGTGAGTAGGGTTCAATATATTCCTACTATTAATACATGGATTCGAGGGTATAGGATTTGTAGGATCATATACCACTTTACAAAACCTCAAGTGTGTGAGCTTATATTGGATAGAATATTTTGGTGGAAGTGATGACATAAGGACCCCTCCCAACACATGAGACACCCATCCTTAGGTTACATGATTGAGAAAATTTTAATCTACCCTTCCTTGTGTGATGATAAATGGATGAATTTAGGGGAAGATAGAATATTTTATTATGTGATATGTGTGATATGATTATGTTACAATAAATATATTTATCCTCCCTTACCATTTGTTTGGAACCTATGATTCTACCTTTATATATAGGACGAGCATAATATTACTTGTGTGGTGGGAACAAGATTACTTATATGAAGAGTATGAGATAACTTAGGTCAAAATACTAGGTTTCCTTAAGAGATGATCCTAATACTCTTTAAGAAAATATTATCATTTCATCATAATTTCATGATATGATAATATTTTCAGACACCCAATGCACCCGAAATAGTCATCCTATCCAACCATGAACCATTCACCCCTTCATTTTAGTAAGTGGTGTAATTTAATATATTTCACATGAAGTCCGAATTTATAATCGAATTGACCTGAATGTTATATATATATATAAAAGATACATACATTAAGAAATGAACTACATATAGTAATGTTCTCACATGCCATCATATTTTTTCATATCAAAGAGCCAACACCATCATCTCTCTGTAGTTGTAGGAAACCCACCATTGGAAAATGGGATGCGAGGCCCAGATCAAAACCATCCATGGAACAATTAAAAATAATAGTCAGAGCAAAAAGGATCAAAAAACAGAATGGTGAACCCTATGTTAATTCCTTATTATGTTACTATGAGAGTCTGAGTAACATTGGTCATGTTGGGCATCATCACTATTATACATACACTCAATATTAGTTCCAAATGTTTATCCAAAACCACATCCACAAGAAAACCAAGAGATATAATCCAACCACTAATATATATCATGGATTTAGGATAACCACTAACATAGAAATCCAAGAATCCTACTCTCATGGGGTGACATCTACATCTCCCACAGCTATTGGGTTCCTTCACCCCATTCCACATCAGAGCTTATATAGATAAGGGTTGTCAATGCCCTATTAGACCATTATGAGAAGGGATGATTAATTCAAAACTAGGATATGAATTTTAAATACCTAGAAGTTATGAATCCGTAACGGTACATCCAAAAATAGAGATATTATTAGGATAAATACCCTGACCCCATTATCATTTCCAATCACCTTGGGATCCTATCCCCAGATTACACTAATTCCACCATCCCCTATGATGAGAAGTAGTGGATGTTTAGGATATTCTAGCGATTAATTTGACCAATTATTCACCGAGGAGGGTTCCAACTACAATATGTCACCATCAGTATAGGGCCATCCCAACGGAATATTAACATGTCTAGATTATCCATGTTCAACCATGCCTTGTTCAGAATGCAAGTCTCCCATACTAGGGGTAAGAATTCAATCCCAAACTATTATAGGTTGTTCCTACATCTGTAGTCACATATCCTACAATCCTCACCACTACATAAAGAAATGTCATTTCTAAAATTCGATAGAGACCCCATCCAAGAACTATACAAGCTGGATTGTCTCTACTAACCATTGACATCAGCGAAAGTTATAATGGATTACTTATATATGGGGATGATAAATACTACATAGGTACTCCCCATTACATCAGAACTATTATAGAGGTTCTCCCTATGCCAAACAAGTCCACCAACCTAATGGTACTCCCAAGGGTAGAAGAGATACCAATTTTCTAGGAAGATCTCACAAAAACACCAGCAAAACTTTCCGTGTGAAGGCTCACTACAAATCTTATAAGATCATGATTGGGGTACATCCACCCCAGCACTAACGGTAGTACAAGAAGAACCACCCCTAGGTCATCCCATATATTTTAGAATCACATACATCCAATAATTCATGATATATGTTTAGGATTAAACCATTATAAATAGGGGAATGTACCCATTGATTGAGGATAACTATATTTGAGGATAGATTTTACAAGGTCCCAATTACCCTATATTAATAGTAAAATTTATTGGATGTCTTATCTTCCATCGATGGGCTAAGAAAGAAATTGAAATTAGTGTAATTAGTATACCTTACCTCAAATTTTAAACTAAAATTATTGTTGTTTTTCGGACCTGACTAATAAATCCCAGATATAGGGAAATATTTGATCGATCTATAGAAACAGAATAGATACCACAGAAAGATGATAAATACTCTTAATATTACACTAAAATGTTGATTAAGCCTGTATCACCTTAGCAAAATACCTTCGTATGGAAAGGATGGATACGTCAGATGGTTAAACTCTTGCTCAGGTATCTTTAGTAGAGGAGGTCATCATCACCCCCTATAGTTACATCACATAAAATCATCATGTTAATGTATTAATTCTATTAAAAACAAGGTGAATATGGGGTTATGATCCTATGGGCTCCCTGAGACACTAACAGTAATCCAACTGAGTGTTGGCCCCATAAAACCATGAAATTCACCATCCTAGATTTTCTCATTGAAAATACAATGAATTTATTTGAAATAACATATGGGTGATGTTTAAGTACCATTAGGGTCATCATATGACCTATTCAGGAATCTCTAAAAACCATCAATCCCTTTAACAATAGTTATAAATGTTTAAATTCACTTTGCTTCTAATAGTTCAAAATCCCAAATCTAGTGTTTATCACCACAGTTTCTAGAATGTGCTCTCTAAAGGTATAATATTACTATATTATATTATTAAATAGGTAGTTTCTCATTTGAAAATCCTAGATTGGGAGAAACATTCTACTTTATTGTTCAAATCTATTTTGTATTGATGATATATTCCTCATGATTTCCCACATGATGATTTTAGTAACTATCTATCATTGATTTTTTCCATGGTAAATATAATCACCATCCACCCCAAAAAATAAAGAGTGTGATTCTAGAAATGAGTGAGTGGAATAGGATGTTCCTAATGAAGGATAGAAATAACAATTGAACTTTCATACTGGTGTTTACATATGTTAGAAATGATTTTCTATGGGTCTTGGTGGTATGGATTTGATACCACTTCTTAATTCCCACAAAAACCTAGAACGAAGATAATGGGTGGCCGAATCTCAAGGTGATATGACATACCATGCTAAATTGTTTAATAATTACAAGATAAAAAGAAATTTTTTCATTAAACACATTTGGAAAAACCATTAGGATTAAATCATAAGAAAATTAGGATGAAACATTAACTAACAAAACTCATGTATTTTTCAATAACTACACATTTTCCCCCATATAAACAAATTATTATTCTATAATTAGTCTTCAATGTTTCCAAAAAATTATTATCATATGATTCCCATATTGACACATCTTATGTATTACTCTTATTCATAACCTTGGGAAATGGAAACATAAGGAATGGGTGATTGGAGATCCCTAGTAATGGAAAATATAAGTGATAACAACCAGGGATCATAAATGATCATATTATGAGAATAAGGTTATATTCAAGATACATAATAATACCATACCAAATAAATTCTACTTCATAAATAATGGAATAAATACTAACATAAAATAATAAATTAATCAAAAGGGTGAGTTAATAAACATGATCCATGATATAATATCGTATTCATTAAAAAATTCCTAAGACAAAAAAACACTATAGAAATATGTAACATACATTTGTATATGTAATATAACATCCATGAGATTCATGATTAGTGACCATGCTTATGAGAAACTAAAATTTACTTCTCAATACCTATCTCATAAGATATAAACTCTTAACCAATAAATTGGAGGGACATATTTTAACCCAACCATCATCATCCAAACACGTTTATTTGATAAAAATCAATTATTTATCATATCATAAAGAACCAATTGAATGAAAATGGGTTTTATTCAACATATTAGATAGAATCCATGGAATGAAAATGGGATTCATATCCTTTTTAAATTGATTGACACACTGAAATCATTAAAAATTCCATCAATAGTCATAGAATGATAAAACCCTGAAATATAAATGGGTATATATTGACATCATATAACATTTATGTTAAAAATAACTCAATAAAAATATTAAAACATACAATATTTACACCATATAGATAAACAGTATATGGTTAGGACAATAATTCCCCCTAATTAATTGATGTATGGACTCTATCTGAACACCCTTTAATCAATGGAATTAAGAATATAGTATTCATAAAGGAAATTGATAGGAATAAAAATTGTAGTTATACAATGAAAATTATCAGTCCATATAAGAAAATGATGGATTATTTATCCAGAAGAGAAGGGAATTATATAATCCACACATGGACTATATATCAATGGTAATATTTCAATAACATCCTCAATCCTGGATAAGATATGTAAAAGGAAAATAGTTGGGACGAAGTTGGATGGAGAAGGACTTTGGATGTTACTGAATTGTTTTTTTCACAGGTATTTTCTTTTATTGTCAAAGGAGTTAATGAAGTAAATAAAAAAACTAAATTTTTATTTGGTGAAAATAATAATGAACATCATTTTCATGAAATGATACTTACAATGCTTGAAAATGTACATCGTATTCAGGAGAATGTGTTAGAAGAAAAGGTTCATTAGATTCACACTAAATCCAGAATGAAACATTTGATTCTAATTGGGATGAATCATATTTTGTATGACTATAACAAAAATGAAACTATGTTTTTCTGATCATGGAGTTATAATAAATCAAAATTATTATATAAAACTTGTGATTCAAGCTTGATGAAATAAATGGGGAGTGAAAGATATGACACCAATCATATGTTGTCTGATCATAATCATGTCAACTATATATAAGTTGAGCAGGAAAGAAAGATATTGTTAGAGGAATGAGAAGGTAAAATAAATTCCATTATGATTCAAATGAATATGAAGATGATCATTAACATAATCAAAGTCATGAAGAAGTCATGATAGAAGATGAATTTTGTGAAAGAATAAATTTGGTGAATGTGATGATTTCTGATCGTAATAATGTCTTCCTCAGATGCATATCTATTTGAAGGTTGGGGTGGTTTTTTGGAAAAATTAAGAAAACAAATGTACTTGATTTCATTAAAAAAATCCAAAATATATAAATCTTCAATGAATTAAGTTTAAGGGTTTCATAATTGTAAAAAAGAAAGAATTTTTTTATGTTGAAAGATAATTGGTACCATATTCAAAATGATATGAATCCATAAATACATATTCATCAGATTTATTATGTCATAATATTCACCAGAGGAAGAATTGTTGGAGACCAATAAAGAGGAAAAGAAGTGTTGAATTAAAAATGGTCCAAGAGCCATCAGATTGAAGAAGACTCCATGTGAAGGAAAGAGTAATCATTATTCTAGAGGAAATAATAAGAATAATAACACTTAGAGATGGATGGATGTGGTGTAAAAGGTGACCTTGCAATTATAAGAATAATATGTTTGTTTTGTGAATAGAAATGTAATTAGGTATCTTTTGGTTTACATTTTCCTTCTTAGTAAATAGTTAGATCATAATGGCAATTGGGAAATTCCAAATGAGAATGATGTTTTCTAAAAAGATCAAAGAGTTGTATTTATTCATATGTAAAATTCAAAATAGCATTATAATAATGAAATCCCACTCAGTAAATCAAAATGGGAAATCAAAATCTATCTTTTTATTCTGAAAAAATATATTAGAAAGATGAGTCATTTAGAATATTTAAGAAGGATCAAGAAGAAATGATAAGAGTTGAGAAATCTTGATGTAGTTAAGATACACCGAAAATTCATGGAAACAAATTTTTTTTGTAATTTTTTTGAGTGGGAATTATTGAAGAATCATTCTCAAACACCATTTGAAATGATTATAAAAGGTGAAGTGTACATTTTACTTTTCTTACAGATATATTGTTCATGATAAATAAAGAGAAGGAGGAGTGATGAAGAAATTATGGAGAAAATAAGAGGGTTTCTAAAAATTTTTAATAAAGAATCCATGTTGGATAAAATATAAAGTAGAAGATGTAAGATTTAAATATATTCAGTTGTTCATAATATTCATCTGATTAACATATTCAACTGGTTATCATATTAAGAAATATTATCATATTGGTATTTCCATACTGATGCAAAAACTGTTCAGAACAATCTCAATTATATTCTAATAGAGATATATTTCCATATTGAGTAATCATAATAAGAATAATTGGACTGTAAAGTCGGGATGAGTTTAATTACAAAGTCTAGGATGTTATTACAAACTTATGGGAAGGAAAGTGAAGAATTTCATTGAGAGTTTACATTCATGAAAGTTGATAAATAAGCACCATAACGGGTTTTGTTACAAAACAATTATATTACATCATATGTTCAAGAATGAATATTCTTATTATTGGATTGTTTACATAGTGCTACACGAGTGTAAGAGAATATCATAGTTATTGTATTCCATACAAAAGGATTGTTTTCAAGTGGATTGGGTGGTATTGAATTATTTACAAATAATATGAATGACATAGATATTCTCATTGAATAGTGAAACTTGTGAATACTTGGGTTTCTATGAATGTCTGTCTGATTTTTTTTTCAGTAGGGAAAGAAATCATTAATAGAAGTCATAGGTTGTTTCATAATAAAGGAAAAATAAAATAAATAGTTATCACTGATTAACCCCTCCCCCACTCAGGGATACAACTATCCTGAAAGATCACTTAGAATTTGTATCAAAGATGAAGTTTCCCTTTACATACCCTTTATTGATGTTTTGAAGAGAAGTTGATATAATGAATCTGAAATGGGTGAATAATAATGTAATTATGGTGTTTGATGATAAGAATTATCACATCTAGAAAGATAGAATGCATCTGTATCTTATGTCTCTTGGATATGAAATACATTAAGGTTCTATAGATGGATTTCCTTCTATTTATGAAATGTTTCCTATTAAATACGTTGATAAGAAAAATCTTGAAAATGATAGAAGAAGAAATAATGGTTTATTATAATTACTTTCTAAAATTGAATTCATAAGAGTGAAAGGGGTTTCAACAACAAAAGGTACAAATAATAATATTAAAAGCATATATGATGGAATGTAAAAAAGTGAAGAATGAAAAATAATAAATATAGAGGTTAAAGTATGAAGATTATAAAAAGGGTGAGAAAGAATTTTTTGGGGAATTCTTCATCTAAATAAATGGAATTATTAGAATAGTTGCAGTTCATGGTGAAAATTTGGATGATTCTAGAGTTCTTGAAAAGATCAAAAAAACCATTCTCGAAATGTTTGATGCTAAAGTTTCTTTATTGGATGTTAGACACTTTTAATACATTATCAATCAACAATTTACATAGCACTCTTGAAATTATTAAATGATACAGGAGAAAGATATGAAAAAAAAATTTATAGAGATATGAATTTCAAGGCCACCATGAAATAAATGTCAAATTAGATTCTTTTTGAAGAATAAGTTGGGGATTTCGACTCTGAAAATGAGGTATAGAAAAACCATTATAAGTTTTTATGCTTTTTTTCTAAAAATATAAGAAAATGTAATGATAAATACAAAAGAAAAAATCCCTCAAAATCCATATAATGTTGAGTTGATGGGAAAATTCTAGATAATTATCTAGGAATAAAGAATGACAAAGATATTGATGGAAAAGAAATATGGCTAATAAGGTTGTGGAAGTAATTGACTGACAAATGAAAATCATGTTCCAGAGGGACATATAGAAAATTCACCAATATAAAAGGACAAGTTTCCTATATAAAGATGATAAAGAATAAGATAGTGAAACTGAATCCAAAAAGTCTATTGAGCATGCTGGTGAGAATAAGTTTATTTCAACAGAGAATTATGAACAATTCAGAAGTAGTAGTTATGATGAAGACTAATCTCCACATGAAATCTATTTGGAGGAAGAATTGAAATAATATATAAAAAAGATCATAAGGATTAAAAAAGAAGTTAGAAGATGAATTTTCCTTAATAATGTCAAGAAAGTTTTTCAAAAGATAAGAACAAGATGCTGATTGAAATTGTTGATTTGGATAAATATGTTGAGGAAGAAAATAATCGGAATGAGAATCTTGAGGCAAATATGGATGAAAAATAAGAAGAGTCGGAGCTTCTCCAAGAAAAAGAATATAAATCTAATTTGATGAATTCAAGTTTCAAAAACAACATCTCAGAAGTTAGTGAAATTTATGGAAATGTTTAAGCACAAAAGGATCAGGAAAAGTTACCTTCAAATGTTGAGAAGAAATATGAAATTTTTTCTAGAAAAGAAATGGTTGTGAAGTTTATGCATGTGGCCATGATTAACAAAGTGGAGAATTTATAAGTTTCCAAATACCCTAATTCAAAAAATGTTTTTAAAAATTTTTATTATGAAAAACATTATAATAATTTTGATTCCATTAAATTAGGAAAGAATATCATGCTGAGAAAGAATATTCTGATTGATAATATAATGGTTGGTGATTCAGATAATAAAAGAAAAAAGGTTGCTGAGAAACATATTCACAACTATGGTTTGATTAGATTTTTTAGAGGAAAATATTTTTTATATGGGTACAGGTGGAATTATGGTGGATTCATAAATATGGAAAATATGTGTTTGTTCAAACAATAAAATTACTATTATTCCACAGGTTATGGAAGAAAAAGTTTTGGGGTGGGGGAATCACCTCAAAGAACGAAACCTGGGTTGGATGGAGTAAATATTAAAAATATGTTCCATCCACTGGAAAATATTTTTGAATGGTTTGAATAACCTGGAAACAATGAAAAAGGATTTCTTATTTTTATACATGCATATTATTAAAAAATTTCATATGCTAGAAATGAATAAATAAAAGGCTCTTTTTGTTGAAACTATTCTGAAATATATAAAATGATGATGACATTAGATTCATAATAGTGGATTTTATTCTTATATGACAAAAGTTTTTTGTTTATTAATGAATGTAAAATATTTTAGAGAAGGAACTGTTACATTTAGTAATGATTATTCTTTAAGAATCAATATTGTTGGATCATCTATCATTTGATAAGAAAAATTTAAATCCAAGAAAGATCTATATGTTTATGGGATGAAACATAACCTGATGAATTTTTCATAATATTATGATGAAGGTGTAAAAGTTACATTTAGGTAAGATTTATTTTTATGAAAATTGAGAAGGATGGAATGATAGTTATATGTTATCAATGTATAATGGATTTTTTTCAAGTCAGTGAAATACAAAATTTTGGTTACTTGGGAATGGTGTAAGACATTAAGTTGCGACATAAAAGGCCGAGACTCATGTACAAGAGACACATGAGAAATTTATCTAAAATAAATAATTTCCAAGAAATCCCTTATTTTCCTAGAGAATGTTACTTGTATTTGACTATTATTTCAGAAATGAAATATTACAAATTCAGTGCATAAGAATGTTGATGTTTGTCCAAAAAACCATAGAAGTTATCGATTAAAATATTTGTGGTCCAATGATAAAAAAATCAATGAATGGTGATGGGTATTTCTTAACTTTAATAGATGAATTTAATATAATTACATGTTTCATGTCTGTGAAATAAAAATCAGATGCTATGAATGTATCACCCCAATCTTCCATGATACACTTCTCTTTGAATAACACAATAGTGTGTGTTGTACGCAACTTCGAGTTCTAACACACCACAACAAATCAAACTAGACGTTATGAATAGGAATACCAACTTTTATAAATTTTATAATTTTTATCTTTCAAAATATAAATCATTTTTAGATTCAGAGTATCGTAATTAGTTTAGTGTGAAATTGTGGTATTTTTCTGAAAACATTCAATTTTTGATGAATAGTGGAAAACACTGAGTTATAGTTTAAAACCAAATTTTTATTTAAATATTTCTTTATTTTTTTTAAATTTATTTTAGGTCAAAATAGATACATAATACCTATATATTTTCATTGTAATTCATTGGATTCATTTTATAATAATTTTAGATATATAAAATTTTTATTGAACTTTTTACCATCATTTACCCACCTCCTAGGAGCATTTGCAAATTTACATAAAACATAATTTTACCGCTTTTGTGAGTTGAATTTCAATAATCTAAGAGACACTATTTATATCAGTAAGTAAAATGTGGTTGAATAAGATTAAAATAATATTTGGTGAATAGTATCTTTTTACTATTATTTACCACGATTAAAAGTAAATTGGCTAATTAAGGGTAAAAATAATAATATTATTACCCTAACACATGTCCTAATTCTGTTAGATAAGTATAATTAAAACAAAAACAACCTTAGGAATAAAATATGATCCTTTAGGCCCACTTGGATTAGATTAGGACATTTATTATTATTTAATTCAAAGAAGAGTTAAAAGTTTTAAATTCAAAATTTAATAACTAAACCATTTTTAATATAGGGTTACACATAATCAAAATAATACAATAAATATTAATTAGAAAGATAAATCGATTTCCTACACAATGGAATTTTATTTATAATTTTTAGACATAAAATAATTAAATTTATTTATGACACAATGATGATGCTGTAATTACTGTATTGATGAATGATTAAAATAATTGATATTATAAATATCCAGATAAATGTAATTTAGGAATTTATATGAATTAAACTAATTTTATAGTTTAATATTACATATTAGGGTTGGTTAGATTAATTGTGTTCGAATTAATAATGCTGTTATGATTTTAGCAAAAAAAAATACCAAATAGTGTCAAAATTGACATAAAAGAGTTTTTAAAACAAATATAATATTATTAATTAATATTTTATTCATAAAAATATAATTTTTTTTCCAAAATACTTATATAATGATAGGTATATAATTAATGAACCACTTGGGTTTATTTTGGATGTTTATAGTAAGTTTATTAAACATATAATATAAAAATACAAAAAAAAACATGGTAAATGTCAAACTATTTAATTAAGAGTTAAATCTAAATGATAAGGTTAATATAGTGTCACAAACCAGTAAAAAAACATATTGGTTGAGTGGTGTTAGAACGATTCCAGCCTTATCATTTAAATAATCTATTTCTGAGATATTAGAAACCAAAAATGATTTTATTATAATATAAAATTTCCATCTTTTCCAAAGGTGCCCCTAACACCTCTTATAAAAGGACACCCCTTCACTATAATTCACACTTTCAAATCCATTTTGGCTCAGACACACCCTGATTCAATACCCTCTCACCCTTCCTCCCTTTATCCAAGATGCCTTCCTTTATTCAGAAATCCAACCTAAGGATCCCTTTTGATAAAATCAAAAGGAAGAACACGAAGAAGAGGTAAATTTCATCACCTCTTTCAAGTTCATTTTTTCTTCCACACCCTCTTTCTTTGTTGTTTCCATAATAAAATAAAAAATCTAGTATTTTCTATATATTGTGATTTTATTATAAATATAGTACAACCATATTCATTATTCTAGCCATCCTTTGAATGAGCTGTCACTATACATGCGTACGTACGGCTTACCGTCTCCACTTCGTGGTGTAATTGTTTTCAATACATTATTATTTTTATGGGTATAATAATGATGTTTAATTGATGTAAATAATACATATAAAATTATAATGAGTCAGTATATATGATCTACCATCCTATTATATATTATTTTAATATCAAAAGAATGATATTGTCGCTCGTGCATACGTACAGATTACCGTCTCCCCAAACGCGATGATATTCATTCCCCATCGTATCCATTCAAGACTAATTTTCATTAGATGATTAAAAATAATGTTTAAATATTTAATATAATTATGAATATGTATAATAAACATCTTATAGATAACAAATATTACTTACGTAACAAAGCATATAAAGGAAAACGAATCAGTTAACACTCGAAACGACAATAATACTAAAATATTATTAGCAATGTAATATTAGAAGATCATATATGATATCATATTAATGTATATGATTCATGTATAATTTAATAACAATTATTTCACCATTATACCGGAGGTTAAACTACCCTCAACTAAGGAAAATTACAAGGTAAGGGTTAATTTCACAATCTCTTCATTATTCGATGTTATTTATACCTAATTATCTACTGGGACCTCTTTATCATCCACATTCATGCATATTAAAAACCTATTTGGAAAATTTTAAATATTTACTAGACAATGGGTTAAAGTCATTTATACCCTTATTTGACCTTATATCTTTTGAAAGAAATCTTTCTGTTGTTTTCCAAACAAGGTACTTTTTGAGCTTTTCAACAAATTTAAGGTAAGAATGTTTTTTTAAAACTTATACGGCTGGTGCGGCTATTTTCCGCCGTTATAATATTGTCGAATCATCCCTTAAAATCATATAAGAATATTTTAAAAATTCTTTTTTTCTTAAATGATTTCAAAATAGAAAGACATATTTCTCTAAAAAAGGTTTTGTTTTTATCTATGCCAACATCCTTTGATGGATTTTATGCTTTATTTGAATTTGATTTATTATGATACAAAACATCCATATTCTATTCAAGGTCTTGTGATATGTTTGACTATGGATGTGTTATTTTTACACCAATCATGGTTTATGGATAAAGTATTGACATTTCGTATGATAGTTTTAATATGAATGTTTATGTTATGTTTAAACCTTTTCATATGAGGAATGCATTGGACTTAGTAATTGTCGGGTAGAGCCCGCTATAGCTACTCCATGCATTGGTAGATCTCATGAGACAAACTAGTGTCTTGGAACAAGGCCTTGAAAAAATCATATTTTTAGTCGTGGCACAAGGCCTTGACTATATGGTTATGAAAGTCTGGCATTATTCATTCCATCAATATGAATGTGGCTATTGATATAGCATGTGATTATTCGACTATTAGAATATCCATGTGAATATGTAAATGGAATTAATTTGATTTATATTTTCCATATTATGATCAAATTTATGTTGAAAAGGCTTTTGTTTTAGTTTTATACATTTCCTTAAATGTTTGTGCTTATCTATCAAAGTTTCTACTATATTTTTATCTTTACTGAGCATTTGAGCTCGCATCTTTCTATGTTTTATTTTTCATAGGATGTGAAAAAGTATATTATGAATGACCTGTAGGGATAGTATATGAGATCTCAGTTCTGTCCATGGAAACAATGATGTTTTAGTTTTCCATTTTATGATTTAATGTGATCCTTATGAATATATCTAGTACTTCCAAGGATTCTAAACTAATCGTTATTTCGAGACTTGATCTTTTGTGATCATGAAAATGATACGTAATAATACACTGACTCTGGGTTACTAGGGTCGGGGAGTTATAGTTGGTATCAGAGAAAGTTTAGTACACACCATGGAATCTAGATTTAGATAAACTTGGATTAGAGCACATAGCCCTAATATAGACATTGAGGATTAGTATAGATGAATTTCCTAGAATTTTGGTATTGTAGAGGTTCTGTGAGTTTTCCAAGAAATACATCCCTATCTGGATACGATCAGGTTGAGGCGTCTCTTGCACAGATATACCTAGGGGTAAAACCCAAAAACAACGCTTTGATCTAGACTCGAACGGGAACTAGTGCATGACCACAAGCCTTGCTTCACTCTTGGTTACGACACTCACATGGTATACGGTTAGGATAATTCTCATTTTATTTACAAACCATTATGAAGGTTTTATGAGTACATACATACTCAAAGAAAACATTTATTATTATTATGGATTTTATCCATAAACTGTCCAATTTATGTTAAGTGTATTACATGTTTGGAATTTTGTATTTCGATTCATAAACTAACCCAGTTTATGCCATTTTATAGAAATGGTGCCTAGTGTAATGAATGGAAACTGTATCAATGCATGCACTACATGTAGGGATTTCACTCCTACTCAAGATAATTATAGTGGAGTTGGTGATGCAACTGGTGCTGATCAGCTTATCACCATACTGGGACAACTCACTCAGGTTATGAATAATAACCTTACCTATATGGAGCACTCTGATCCACAATATGGAGAATCAATGTTAGATCACCTCATGAGGCAACAACCACCAACATTCAATGGGAGTACAAATACACTATTAGATGAGCAATGGATAAATTCCTTAGAAAAATATTTCACGCCTTGGGGAGTAGCGAAAGGGAAAAAGTTATCATTACAGTTTACCGCTTCACCGACGATGCTGATCAATGGTGGTCATTGATTCAAAATGAAAAGGAAGATGATAAAGTATAAAATATGGAATGGAGTGAGTTTAAAGATATTTTCATAGAAAAATACTTTCCTCATGATTATCTAGCGGATACGAAAAGACAAATTTTGAGTCTGAGGAAAAAAGGAGTATGAGAATGTCAAAAAGTATGAAGCTAACATTACAAGGATACCGAGGCATGCTGCAAATTATATAAATAACCCAAGAAGTAAGATTTATTGTTTCCTTGATGGTTTAAAACCATTTCTCTGTTGATAATTAGTATCAAAATCCTTCTCATCGTACGAAGATATTGTCTCATGTGCAATCAAGACAGAAAAAGAATTCTCTTAGTATTAAAACATTAAAGCAAAGAAAGAGAAGAAGAGATATTCTGAACGCTCTGGAAATGGAAATAAGGGGAAGAAGGGAAAAGTTGAATATCCATCCTGCAACAAATATGGGAAGAAACACCCTGGTACATTCTTGAATAGAATGAGAGTCTATTACAAGTGTGGTGAAAAAGGCCACCAAGCTCAGGATTGTAAGGGGTAGATAAAGGCCGTCACTATTGAATGCTACAATTATAGAGAGTGGGGTAATTATGTAAATGAATGGCCTAAGTTCCAAGTGAACTTACCATATAAAAGGACAAGGGATCAAGTCCAATCCTATGCTATCACTACTATTGAGGTTGAAGCTTTGAAAGATGTAGTGGCCGTTAATTTAATGTTTTCCTCATGTTTATAAAATGCTTTATTTGATTATGGATCATCACATTGTCTTATATCTTCCTAGTTTTCAAAGAAAATTATATATTTCCAATTTAATTTAACAATGGAGTTTTCAGTCAACACTCCTAAGGGAAGTATAATTGCAACAATGTTTTCTGAATCAGTTCCCATTATGGCATATAAATGTTCTTTATCTGCTGATCTCATCATCATACCCATGATTGAATTTGATATAATCCTCGGTATGGATTGAATTTCAAACGATAATGTGAAATTTGATTGTAATAAGAAGGATGCTACAATTTTTTATGATGATAAGGAGTACCTAATCTTTAGAGTAGAAACATCACCACCAAATTATTATCTAGATCCACCCCAGTAGCACAACTAAATTCAATTATTGGTGTGGAAGAGAATGAAATAGATATAGGTGAGGAAAGGAATATTCAAATATGGGATGTACCTATTGGGCAAGAATATTTTAATGTGTTTCCATAGGATTTACCTGTACATCCTCCAGAACGAGAAATTGAGTTTTCCATTGATTTAATTCTGAGTTCAAGGCCCATATCGAAGAACCCTAATAGAATGGACATAGTGGAATTAATGGAACTAAAGAAACAACTACATGAATTGTGTAATAAGGGATTTATCCACCCTATTGTTTCTCCATTGGGATCCCATGTCCTTTTTGATAAGAAGAAAGATGGATCTATGAGTTTTTTCTTTGACTACAGGGAGATCAATGATATAACAATAAAGAACAAGTATCCCCTACCTCACATTTATGATTTATTTGACGAACATCATGGAGCTCATTACTTTTTATATATTGAACTTCGATATGGATATCATCGGTTGTGTGTGAAGAAGGAAGACGATCCAAAAAGAGCATTTTGAACCAGGTACATGCATTACGAGTTTACAGTGATGCCTTTTGGATTCACTAATGCACCCTCTATCTTCATGGATCTAATGAATAGAGTTTTTGAGGAATATCTTGATTAATTTTAATTGGTATTTATTACTGATATCTTGGTATACTACAAAAGCTATGAAGATCATGAAAATCACTTGTGCATTATCCTGAAGACTCTTAGAAGACATGAATTATATGGGAAGTTTAGAAAGTGTGAATTTTAGCATCAGGAGATTTCTTTTCTTGGACATATCGTTTCTAAGGATGGAATCTCCATAGATCCTTATAGGACTAGAGTAATCTATGATTGTCTAGAACCAACAAGTATAACAGAGGTACACTGTTTTATTGGTTTAGCAGGTTAATATTGTCATTTCTTCTAGAATTTTTCCTGATTGGCTAACCCATTAACCAAGCTCACACGTTAAGCGGTGAAATTGGTTTGAACAAAGGAATGTGAAGAATGTTTTGAATAATTGAAGAGAAGATTAGTCAATGCTCCTATATTGACTCTACCATCATGAAATGATGAATTTTTTATTTATAGTGATGCTTCAAAGAAAGGACTTGGTTGTATCTTTATGCAGAATGATAGGTTTTTACCTATGCACCACGATAGCTAAAAACTCATTAGAAAAACTATCCTAATCATGATCTCGAGTTAGTAGCTATAATCTTTTCTTTGAATATTTGGAGACACTATCTCTATGGTGAAAAATGTTAGATTTATACTGATCACAAGAGTTTGAAATATATTTTCTCACAAAAAGAACTCATCATGAAGAAAATGAGATGGATTGAACTACTCAAGAATTATTATTTCATCATACACTACCACCCGGGTAAGGAAAATAAGGTGGAAGATGCTTTGAGCATAAAATATCATGGTGTTTTGAACAAGATGAGAGTTAAAAGGGATCGTATTTTCATGGATCTAGTTAAGATAGATATGGGAATAACCATGGTAGGTGAAACATTAATGATTTTTCAAATGGTTTCCAAACCATCTTTACTAGAAAGGATAAAAAGTTATCAGGTTGTTGATGAGGAGTTTCAAAGGAATATTAATGCTGTGAATGATGGTAGATTGAGTGACTTCATATATGAAGATGGAATTTTGAAATTTGGGAAGAGACTTTCTATTCCCGATATACCTAATCTTAAAAGAGAATTGTTGGATGATGCTCATAGTTCCAATTTATCTATACACCCTGGGAGCACCAAAATGTATTGAGATTTGAAGTAACATTTTTGGCGGGACAACATGAATAGAGAGAGTTCTGATTTAATGTCAAGATGTATGGTTTGTCAACAAGTTAAAGCTGGAAGGAATCATCTTGGAGGAGTCTTGAATCCTCTTCTTATACCTGAGTGGTAATTGGCTAATATTACGATTGAATTTGTCATGGGACTACCAATGACTCCTAGATGGAATGATGCAATATGGGTCATTGTTGATCATATTACCAAGTCAAGAACATTTTCTTTCTATATGAGAAGATTTACCACTTGAACGTCTAGCAAGACTATATATTAATGATGTTGTGAGACTTCATGGAGTACCCCTATCGATTGTTTCTGATCATGATCCTTGTTTTACATCAAGATTCTAGAAAAGTATTTAGAAAGACATGGATACTGAACTTTTTTTGAGCACTACCTACCACCCCCAAACTGATGGACAATCAGAACAGACTATTCGAACCTCAGAAGACATTTATAGATCATGCTCACATGACTTTCAAGGTATTTGGGGTCAATATATACCTATGGTAGAATTTTACTATAATAATATCTTCCATTCAAGTATTCCGATGACACTCTATGAAGCTATATACAGAAGGAGATGTCGCATGCCAACCTGTTGGGATGTTGTTGGTCAAAGAAAGTTTGTAGGCCCAGAACTAGTGGAGGAAACGATGGAAAAGGTGAAGGTAATCCAAAACCACATCAAAGCAGCTCAAATTAGTTAGAAGTTCTATGCCGATAACTGAAGGAAGAATTTTTAATTTCAGGTAGGAGATTATGTTTTCTTGAAGGTATCTCCATAGAAGGTTGTTATACGTTTTATTAAGAAGGGAAAATTAAGTCCCAGGTATATCAGGCATTTCAAAATTCTAAACTGAATTGAGGCTATAGCTTTCCGTTTGGAAAAGCTGCCAATTCTCTAAAAAATGATGAAGTTTAAATATGGGGAAAACTGGGAATATTGGAACTTCTACACGCTGTCCAGGTTAGCTGGGGATATTCGCTATCATCTGGAGTTGCTTCAGGGATCTTCTCAGTGGGTTATTGGGAGAGGAGAACTGAGTTTGTGGCGTGACAATTGGGTCGGACAGAGGTTGTTATTTCCATCTTGTCATGTGCCGGAGATGACTGTCAAACATGCTACCCAATTTCCCAGGTTAATTGAAAGCATTATTAATGAAGAGAAGCTGTCCACGTTTAGAGAGATTGAGTTTTCGGAGGATGATGATAGATGTTCCATCACTAGTTCTAGCTATAGATGCTTCAGCGGACAGGTTTATCGTGGTCTACTATAGCCAGAAGCTGCTCATGATGATTGGGCCTCATTTTTGTGGTGTAAATAAGTCCCCCATAAGATAAAATTTCTTTTTTGGAGGATAATAAATTCTGCACATCCTACAGAGGAAAATATTCAAAGAAGAAGGGTGTCATTGGCCTCAAGGTTCTTCTTCTGTTCTCATCCAAAAGTGGAATCTGTCAGCCATTTAATTTTCAAGAGTGAATGGGAAGAATCTCTCTGGTTGGCCATGGGGTCTTGGGGTTTGTATAATCCTGCATGCTCCTCCTTCCTTGAGTTCCGGATAGGTTGGTTTGCGACCACTCTACTCTTGGAGATGGAATGGAAGGCACAATCTATTATTGTGATTTCAACATGTTGGATGCTGTGGACAATATGAAACATGGCCAGGTTAGCGAATCATCCATCAGTTTATTCTCTTCATTTAAAAATGAAACTGTTACTGCATTAGTTGGGATCTCTTGTAAGGGGGGGGGAGATCAATCCCCAGTTCTGTGTAAACTGCTCGGCAGATCGGTTGGTCATTCTGTTTTGCACGTTTTGTTGGTTAGTCGGCAGCCTCCAGTGAATGGTCTAAAGCTCAATATAGATGGGTCCTTAATTAATGAAAAAATTTGGGGTAGAGGACTCATGTGGAATGGAAATGGTTCGTTCATAGTGGCCTTTAGTGCCTTTTATTGTATGGGTAGCTCTTTGGAATCCAAGATGAGAGCTATCCTCTACGAGGTTATAGTTTGCAACAACCTCTCCCTAAAGGTGGAAGATGTTGAATATGACTCTGAACTTCTGGTTCGTATTCTGCATAGGAATATAGTTTCTCCTTGTAATTTAATTTATTTATCCATACTATGCTTGTTGGAGATTAGGGAGGGTTGTGTGGTTCGACACGTTAAAAGGGAGGCCAATTTTACGGCAGATGCTTTATCGTGAGAAGGTAGCGAGCATGATCTGCTGATTGTTTACTCTAGTTTGGGTCATTGCATGCAGTTTGAAATAATTTTGATGTGGGGGACTCATTGGGTCTTCATTACTTCTGACCCCCATAGTTTGGTTTGGGCAATAGGTTGTATCCTTTATGCTTTAATAATAAAAAATCAACTTTTATTCAGTATTCCACATATCATTGTGGAGAAAATACATGTCTGACCCAACACATGTACTCACCTATAAGGAATTAAAACTGGAACCCGATCTATCTTATTGTGAAGAGCCTATCAAGGTTCTTTATACAAGAGAACAAGTGCTGAAAAACCGGACAACTCGACTAGTAAAAGTTCTATGAAGAAACCATAAGATTGTAGAGGCAACATGGGAACCTGAGGAAATTATGATAAAGAACCAAATGAGTCTTTTTATGTATTAATATTCTAGAAATTTTGAGGACAAAATTATTTTAAGGAGGGGAGAATGTAACACCCCAAGATTGCACAATACGCTTCTCTTTGAATAATACAATAGCATGTGTTGTACAAAACATTGAGTTCTAACACACCACAACCAATCAAAATAGCCCTTATAAATAATAATACCCACTTTTTGAAATTTTATAAATTTTATCCTTCAAAATAGACTTCATTTTTGGAGTTGGAGTATCTAAATTATCTTAGGGTGTTTTTTTGGTATTTTTCTAAAAACTATCAATTTTTGATGAATAGTGAAAAACAGTGAGTTATTGTTTAAAACCAAATTTGTACTTAAATAATTATTTATTTTATTTAAATTTATTTTAGGTAAAAATATATTCATAGTACCTATATAATATCAATGTAATTAATTAGAGTTAATTTATAATAATTTTAGATATATAATAATTTTATTGAACTTTTTACCGTCTTTTACCCACCTTCTAGGAGCATTTGAAAAGTTACATAAAACATAATTTTACCAATTTTGTGAGTTGAATTTAAAAAATCATAGAGGCACGGTGATATTTGTATGTAATATTTGGTTAAATAAGATGAAAATAATGTATGTGAATAGTAACTTTTTTACATTTATTTACCACGATTAAAAGTAAATAGGGTAATTAAGGGTAAAAAGGATATTATTATTACCCTAACACATGTCTTAATTATTTTGGATAAGTTTCATTCGATCAAAAACATCCTTAGGAATAAAATATGATCCTTTAGGTCCAATTTTATTTGATTAGGACATTTATTATTATTTAATTCAAAGAAGAGTTAAAAGTGTTAAATTTAATGTTTGATAACTAAAACATTTTTAATATAGGGTTAAACATATGCTGAATTCAACTATAAACATTAATTATAAAGTTAAAAATATTTCCTATAAAAGGGTATTTTATTTATATTTTTAAAAAATTAAATAATTAAATTTATTTATGACACAATGACGATGCAGTAATTACCATATTAATTAAAGATTAAAATAATTGATATTATAAATATCCAAATAAATGTAATTTGAGACTTTTTATTAATTACACTAATATTATAGGTTAATTTTACTTATTAGGTTTTTTTAGATGAATTTTTTATAAGTAATAATGCTGTTATAATTTTATAATAAACAAAATACCAAATAGTGTCAAAATTGACATAAAAGAGTATTCAAAACAAATATTATATTATTAATTGATATTCTATTCATAAAAATCTAAGGTTCGTTCAAAAGACTTATATAATGATATTTGTATCATTAATGAACCACTTGGTGTTTTATTGGAAGATTATAGTATGATTATTAACCATATAATATAAATATACAAAGGGACATGATAAATGTCAAACTATTTAAATAATAGTTAAATCTAAATGATAAGGTTAATCTAGTGAGACAAACCTATCTAAACCCTATTGGTTGAGTGTTTTTCGACCCATACCCACCTTATCCTTTAAATAATTGATTTTTTAGCCATTATAAACCGAAGATAAATTTATTATTTAATAATATTTCTAGCTTTTCTTAAGGTGCCCCTCACCCCTCTTATAAAAGGCCCTCACCATTCTCTATAATTCACACCCTCAAAGCCATTTTTCTCTGCCATACCCAATCCAAATAACCTATAAACTATCATACCTTTATCCTAGAGGCATTACTTTAGTCATAAATACAACATATAGAGCCATTTTGATCAAATCAAAAGGAAGAACCCGAAGAAGAGGTAAATTTCATCACCTCTATCAAGTTCCTTTCTTCTTCCACTTCCTCTTTCTTTATTATTTACAGTATAAAATAATAACCCCAGTATATTATATATACTATGATGTTATTATAAATATGGTACAACGATATTCATTATTCTATCGATTCTTTGAATTACATGTCACCATACATGCGTATGTACGACTTACTATCTCCACCTTGTGGTGTAATTATTATTCAATACATTATTATTTGGATGTGTATAATAATGATGTGTAGTTGATTTAAATAATAAATATAACATGATAATTATTATTTATATATGATATAACATCCTATTATATATTATTTTAATATCAAAATAATGATATTGTCGCTCGTGCGTACGTACTGATTACCGTCTCCACAAACGTGATGAGATTCATTCCCAATCGTATCTATTCAAGAATAATTTTCATTAGATGGTTAAAAATAATGTTTAAAGACTTAATATCATTTTGAATATGAATAATAAAAATTGTATCCATAACAAAAATTACTTACGTAACAACACATATAAAGGAAAATGTATCAGTTAACACCTGAAATGACTATAATACTAAAATATTTTTAACAAAGCAATATTAAAAGACCATATATGATTTAATATTAATGTATATGATTCTTCATAATTTAATAAAAATTATTTTACCATTATATAGGAGGTTAACCTACCCTAAACTAAGGAAAAGTACAATGTAAGGGTTAATTTCACAATCTCTTCATTATCTGAGGGTGTTTATACGTAATTATCTAATGGGACCTCTTTATCACCCACATCCATGCTTCTTAAAAATGTAATTAAAAACATTTTTACTATTTACTAGAAAAAGGATTAAAGTCATTTATACCCTTATTTTTCCTTATATGTTTTGAAATAAATCATTCCATCTTTTTCCAAACAATGTACTTTTTGACCTTTTTGACAAATTTAAGGTAAGAATATTTTTTTAAACTTATACGTCATGTGCGTCTATTTTCCGCCATTATCACATTGTCGATGCTTCCCTTACAAGATTATAAGAATATTTTCCAAATAAATTTTTTCTTAAATGATTTCAAAATATAAAGTGATATTTCCCTAAATAAGGTTTTGATTTCATCTATGTCAACATGTTTTGATGGATTTTAGGCTTTTTTGAAGTTGATTTATTATGATACAAAACATCCATATTGCATTGAATGTTTTGTGATATGTTTGACAGTGGATGTGTTATTTTTAAACCATTCATGGTTTATCGATAAAGTATTGACATTTCATATTTTATTTTTAATATGAATGTTTATGTTATGTTTAAAACTTTTCATGTGAGGAATGCATTGGACTTAGTAAGTGACAGGTGGAGCCCGCTATAGCCCCTCGATGCATCGGTACGTCTCATGAGACAAACTAGTGTCTTGAAACAAGGCCTTGACAAAATCTTATTTGTAGTCTTCAAAAAAGGCATTGACTATGTGGTTATGAAAGTCTGGCATTATGCATTCCTTCATTATGAAAGTGGCTATTGATATTGCATATGATTATTCAACTAGTAGACTATCCATGTGAGTAATTAAATGGAATTATTTTGATTTATATTTTCTATATGATGAGGATGTTTATGTAGGAAAGGATTTTAATTTAGTTTTATACATTGCCATAAATTTTTAAGCTTATATATGAATGTTTTTTCTATATTGTTGTCCTCACTGAGCATTTGAGCTCAACCCTTTCTATGTATTATTTTTCCTATGATACAAATAATTATATTATGACTGAATTTTAGGGACAGTCTATGGGATCTCAGTGTTTTCCATGGAAACAATGTTGTTTTAGTTTTCCATTTTATGATGTAATGTAAACCTTATGAATGTATCTAGTACATCTAAGACTACTAAAATAATCTGTCTTTCGAGACTTGATCATTTGTGATCATTCAAATGATACATAATAATGCACCGAATCTGGATAAAAATGGTAAGGGTGTTACAATGAAAATGTTAAAAAGTTTCAGGAGTAAATATGAGAATGAATGTGAGTATTCAATGAAAAAGATGAGAACTAACAATGGTTGTGAATAATAAAATGAAGAATTTTAAACTTATCATGAAAATCATATAATTCTACTTGATTAGATTTCCCCATATACTCCTACAAAACTGGTGTAATTAATTGAAATAATATATGTTTTTTGGAAATGGGATGAAATATGTTACATGACCATGGTTTTTCGAATTAGTATTGGAGGCATGCAATGAGTACAACTGTATAAATTCAAAAATTATTTTTTACAAGATAGGTTCTGATATGAATCCATATGAATTTTTTAATAGAAAAACTGAAATTTCAAAACACATATGTGGTTTTGGGAATCCATTCATTATAAATAAGAAAGGGAGGGACTTGGGAAATTTTGAAAAAAAAGGTGACGATGGAATATTTCTTGTTTATGCTCTAGAAGGTAGGTGATACAAATGTTTTGACAAATAAACAGAAATAATTGTTAATTATATTGATGTGAAAATTATCAAGAATATATATAAAGATAAATATACTCATGCATATAGGGAAGTTGATTAGGATAATGGAAAAATTCTAAGAAGCATACAGAAAAATATAATCCTACTCAAGAAGATGAATCAAGATCAACTATTTATCGTGATGAGGAAGATACTCAAAAATCTCATACTCGGCTTGGAAAAAATGTGGATTCATAGAATATTATTGCATATGAAAATTAAAAGGTTTAAACAAGAAGAACAAAAAATGATATCACACATACTTATTTTTATTTAAAAGTTGAGCTGAATGACACGATTGAAGTTATTGAGTATCCATAATGGGATTAATCCATGAATGAACATTTGTATCGTATATAAAAAATTTTATGTGGGAAACTATTCCTAATCCAGAATAAAATGTTTTTGGTATAAAATAGGTTTTTTGGAATAAGATGTATGAAGAAGGTGAAGTGATAATAAAAAAAGCAAGATTAGTGTGAAAAGTTTACTCACATATTGAAGGTGTTGGTTTTGATGAAAATTTTTCACCATTAGAATGATTAGAAACAATCTGAATTTTTTTTTCTATTTCTGCAGAAAGAAGATACAAAATCATTAAAATAGATGTGAAGTATAAATTTTTTAATAGGGATCTTGATGAAGAAGTAAATAATTAAAAACGTTGTGGATTTATTATTGGGAACGATGAATGTTATGATATAAAATTGAAGAAATACTTGAATGGGATGAAATAAGATCTAAGTTCATGGTATTCCAAATTGGTTACATTCTGAAGGAAGAAGAGTTTTACAAAATTAGGAGTTGAATTAAATGTTTACACCAATAAAATTCAAAAGGTTTCCCTCATAATAATTACTTATGTTGATGCAATTATATTTTCTCAGAATGATGAAAGATATTAGGTAATATTTTCTGCAGAAATTGTTTTTTTATATTTACATGAATGGGTCAATAGAATAATTTCTTGTGTTACAAATTTTACAAAATAAGTAACAAAATTTTCTTTTTAAATAAATTAATGGTAAGAATATTCATAAGGATTTTATCATGGAAAACTCAAAACCGTTTTGCACACCTATATATGTGAAAATAGTGTTTTCTAATGATTGAAATGGTAAGGAAATTGATCATAAATAATTTAGAAATATTTTTGTAAGGTTTTGGTATTTTACTGGCTCAAGACCCAATGTTTTCAATGTATTTTCCTTATGATCATGATTTTAGAGTGCTATAAAAGAATCACATTTAATTTCTAGAAAAAATCTATCAAATACATAAAAGGCACAAAAACATTTCAAACCCCAGTATAGTAGATCCAAATATATTTATTTGTCTGTGTATTCAGATGATGATTGGATCGGAAATGTTGATGATAGAATATCTACATCTATCAGTGTATTATTTCTTTCAAAAAGTGGTGGTATTTGGCATACAAAGTAACAGAATTCAGTAACTCTTAGTGCATCTGAATTTGAGTATTTTTTTCTACTCATTCCGCTACTCAAATTAAATGGGTGAAAACATAATTAGATGAATTACTTGTTGAATTAATGTTACCCTTGCTCTTGGTATGTGATAATCAAAGTGATTTTACTCTCACTAGGAATCTAGATCAACATTACCATTTAAATAATATTGATATGAAATATATTTTCATCAAATATAATTTGTATAATGATAGATTATAGTTTTAGTATGTTTTAATATTAGAACATGTTTCTAATATTTTCATAAAACCTTTAACAAAATAATATTTCACTACATTGATGTTGATCATTGATGTCAAACCTCTTTCTTATCAAGGTTTAAGTATGTGTTTTCCCCTATCTAATATTACATTTCGATATTATTGTCAAGGGGGAGATTTGTTTCACAAATCTATCTTTATGGAATCATGTAAAAAGGGGGAGTTATGGGTATGATGTGAATTTATCCTTGTATATGTGTGAAATATTCTATCTATTTGATGGAGTGGTCATATGAAACTATTTTTTTATTCAAGGGAAGTTGAATAAGTGTAGAAAAATTTAAAGTAGAAAATTTGAGGGAGGAATATGAAGAAGCTTTTTGAGATCACTACTTTTGGACAGTATGAATTTGCTGTAAAATATACTTGATTCCTAAAATGAGTAATCTCACAAGGGATTATAATTTTTGACAAGTAATCAATAGATTTTGGATCTAAGGTTCAGTGATTTATAAATCATGGTTGACAATAAAATCTAAAGGGGGAGATTGTTCAGAAAAAGGTAGATAGAGAAGGTTTTTGGATGTTGAAGGAGTTTGTTTTCCCAAGGTAATGTCTTCTGTGGTCAATGTAGTTAAAGAGGAAATAAAGCACCACACATGGTATTTGGGGAAAATCTGAATAACCATCGTATTCAGGTAATTAGACTCACAATGCTTGAAAGGGTCCATATTATTTAAGATAAGTTGGCTGGAAAAAAGGTTTATCAGATTCACACTAAATCTAGAATGAAAGTTTTGACCATAATGGGGATGAATCTAAGTCTGTAAGACTATGATATAAATGTGTCAATGCTTTTCTCTTCAGGGAGTTATAATAAATCACAATTATTCTCTAATACATGTTATGCAGTCTCAATGATAGAAATCAGGAGTGAAAAGAGATGATTCTAATCATATCCATTCTAATAATAATCTTGTTGATCATATTTAGGGTAAGTATGAAAAAATATATTGATGGAGGAATGGGAAGTTATAATATTTTCCATTGTGAGTCGGATGATGTTTCAACTGATATTCCATGTAATCAATGTAATGAAGGGATTCATGATACACAAGAAATTCTATGAATGAAAAAAGTTGGTGGAGGTGAATATTTCTGATTATCATAAGGATTTCATCATATTCACGTCTATTTTAAGGTTGTGATAGTTTCTCAAAAATGTGAGAAACCAAATGTGCTAGTTTCCAATCACACTAAAATACAAATGAGTTAAATCTTTGGATAAATTTGTAGAAGGGGTTCATAATTATAATAGTTAAGGAATTTTTTTATGTTGAAAGATCATTGGTATCATATTCAAAATGAAAATAATCCACTGATACTGACCTATCAAATTCAGTATGTCATCATATTCCTCAGAGGGAGAATAATTTTAAACCAATGAAGAGAAAAATAATTGTTTAATTACAAATGGGTCAAGATCCATATATTGATGTAGTGTCTAGGGGAATATTTGACCAAAAAATGCTATAGAGGAAAAAATAAAATTAATCTCACTTAAATATGGATGGATTCATTGTCCAAGGAGGGCTTGGAATTATAATATGAAGTTTTTTGATTCATGAAGAGAAATGTAATGTTGAATCAATGGTTTTACATTTTTCTCTATCATAATGATTCAGATTATTATGAATATAAGGAAATTCAAAATAATATTAAAATCTTATAATAAGAACAAAGTTATCTATTTCTTCATATGTGCATTTGGAACTGATCATTATAATGAATAAATCATTCTGAGTGAATAGAAATGGGATATCAAAATCAGTGTGGTGTTTCTAAAACTAGTTAGAAGTGATCTGAAGTGTTGAGAATATATGAGACATATTGAGAATAAACTATTAGAGTCATGAAATTTTGATGAAGTCCAGATGCTCCCAAAAATTAATGGAAACATGAAAATTAGGATATATTTGTTGAGCAGGATTGTTTTTAGGAATCCCGCACAAACCACATTCGGGGTGAGTATAAAAGAGGAAAAGTATAGTTTACTTTTATAAAAGATAAAATGTTCACGATAATTCTAGAGAAATAAGAGTGTAGAATAAATTATATAGAGAAGAATATGGTTTACAAATTTTATTTCATAAAGAATCCATTTTGAATAGAGTATAAAGGAGAAGAGACAAGATTGAAACATATCCAGTTGTTCATCATATTCAGGTGTTTATCATATTAATCTTGTTATCTTATTGGGAGGGATAATAATATTGAAATTTATAGATTGAAGCCAAAAACTGTTCCTAATGTTATCAATTTTATTCTGACAGTGATATATTTCTGTATTGAGTAATCTAACTGGGAAAATCAAACCAGGAATTCAAAATGATTTTTATTAAAAATTCTATGAAGTTCTTACCAGATTCTGGGTAAATAAGTGAATAATTTATTTGAATGTTTATATAAGTGGAAGTTGATAAATAATCACTATTTTTTTTACAAAAACAATGTATGAAATCATTTGTGTTAGAAGGATCACACACACTATTAGATTGATTACATAGTTCTATACGAGTGTCAGGGAATAACCTACTATGTATATTCCTCACAAAAGGTGGGGCCCGTAAGGGGCACGCCGCGCTCGGGGGCTCCCCTCGTCGCCGCCTCCTTCATCTAGGGTTTCCACGGCGGCCACTTCCGTTTTCGTCGAGGTCTGGCGGCTTCCTCAGCTCGGGAGACTTCGCGGATTCGGTCTTTCTCCGTGCCTTCCTTCTCGCCCGATTTGGATAGGGTCTCATTGCGGCGCGGTCCGTTCGGCGTTCGATGTTCCAGATCCAACTGCGTTAGGTTTCCACCTTGCTTCCGGTGATTTCAGTTGGGGTTTTGCAGTGGTTTACGAGCTCGTGAAGGACGGCGGTGACGAGATCTGGTATTGGGTTTTCTTCTGATGCCTTGTGAATGTTTTTCTCTGTTCTTGGATCTGCTTGCGGTTTGCTTGGTTTCGTGCTGTTCGTGATCTGCTGGACGAACTTGATGACGGGGTTGGGTGAATATGGTTCTTATGCTTGGATGAGTTTTTGATGGTCGTGACGTTGTTCTTGAATGAATTTGCGGTGCTGGTTTTGCTCCGGTGGTGGCGTTTGACGGCGCCGATGGTCGGATCTACGGGTGTAAGACCGGTTTCCACCGGCATACTCTCCGGAGCGCTCTGGGTCCTTCTAGGTGGTGCGTCGACGTCGTGAGGCCCTGTTATTTGGCATCGATGAGGAGCGCTTGTTTCGGGTTCCTGTGATTTTCGGGAAGTTGTGAATACGGTGGTCGGATGACTTTTGGTGGTGTTCTGTGATGGTTTTTCCGGCGATGATGCTTGATGGTCTCGTCGGCGACCTGCAGTGGTGGACGCACGTGGTGGAGATGTGTGTGGTTCCGGATTTCTCGCTGGCTGTGTAATGGCTATCGCGTGAAACGCTTCTCGAGGTTTCGCGCGGCTCGAGGAAGGCTCAGGGTTCGTGGTCTTTGATTTTTGAATCTCTGATGTCGTTTGTGCTTGGGGGATCAGTTGTTTGGTTGTAAGGTTTCCGGTTCTCCTAAACCGGTTTTTACTGTACTTATTCCTTTTCTTTAATAAATGGTCAGGGACTTTGTCCCTGGCTGAGCTTTCCTGGTATATTCCTCAAAAAAGGATTGTGTTCTAGTTGATTGTGTGGTATTGAATTATTTCCAAACCATACTAAGGACGTATAAATTCTTATCGAATAGTGAACCGTGTAAATACTTATATTCTTATGGCTGTTTTTTCTGATTTCTTTTCAGTAGGGAAATAAATCATTAATAGGAGGAGAATGTATTTTAATAAGCAAGGAAACATTAAAGAAATATTTATCACTAATTCACCCTCCCCCTATAAATTATATAATTATCCTCACTCAACATTTACCACAATGTATTAAATGAAAAATAATTTTAAGGAGTTTTGGTAAATCACTTTGGAAATAAGAAATACTACTCATTTTTTATAATCTTTTTAAAATAATGTATTATTAAAACAAGGTTAAAATTAATTTTTCATTTAGAAGCCATTAAAATTTGGGGAGAAATTTTGATAAAATATTATAATCACAGTGGTATAGATTTGTTTCCATAGAAACAATAAAAGATCTCATTTTCAACATATTTATGAAATTTTAATGTTATGGGTCACTTTCAAAAGTTATTTTTCAATAAATTTAAAATAAAAACATTCGGAAAAAATTACCATTAAAAAACAATAAAAAACACCTTTGAAATCATAAAGATTATCAAAATAATCATGGTGTGGATAATAATTTGAAATTCCTTATTTGAATACCCACATTATAAAATGTATATTATATTTCCCATTATAAAAAGGATAAATATTTTTATTAGAATAATATAAAATAATTCATATTATCATTCATAAAAATGTAGGATAAAATTGGAGGGAAGGAAGATATAGACATGAAATAAAGATCCAATTAAGTGATGGTGGTTTGTTCTTGATTACATTACCCTATATGGTAAGGTAAAAATCAAGCTGGAATGTTTGAATTAAAAGATAAATTATAATTATAAATACAAAATATAACATCATATAAAACTTTAAATCAATCAATATAGATATTATTTAAGGTTGAAGTTTAAAAGAAACTATATACCTTAAAGGAAGAGATTTGAGTTACCAATGTCCCTTAAGAATAACATAGTTCATGAAGTATGTAACATTTGAAAAAATATTATATGTGGTTAAAATATATGTCCATATGATTCAATATAAATTATCTCATAATAATATTATAGTTCAATAATTTTTCCACTTAAATGAAATACGTTAATGAATAAGAATTATAACTCAATTAATTTTAATTGAGTTAAAAAACCCCTTAAAACTTAATGAGAATTTAAATAAAATACTATTGAAATATTGGGAGATTTAATTGAACAAAAATTACCATTAAAGAAGGTTATTTGTTTATATAACACCTTAATTTGGAAGAATATACATCTCTTAGAATAAATTTATTGTGTAATAAAAAGCATGCCTTAAAGAGAGGATATTGAGATGAAATCCCATTAGATTGTATTCCTTCATACTCGAATATTCTTTAACCTCCTATATAGTGAACAAAAATTTCATAATCACTTATCCCAAAAATTTTATATTAACACAATATCATTTATTTTATTTTATAATCATATGGTATATACATGTTAAGCAATTATAGTTCATTTTCATTACCAGGTGTTAGAACTTTCAGTTTCTTGTTTCTCATAAACAATAAAAGAGATGAATGTATTCTATGTAAGTGGATTTAATTTCATAATTCCTAAATAATTCAAGTTATAATAATAATTATTTTTTATTTTAAAATATTTCCCATTCTAATTTGGTTAAATACTTGAGTATGACTTGTGAAAATGGAAATAACGGTGAACATGTTTTTGAAGTGTTAAACGATCGAAAGGTAATATATTAATAAATATTTTATATATTGGAAAAAAAAATTCAATAATAATTAAAAATAATAAATATAGCATTATTAAATTATATTACCATTATATGATATTTCATAATCAATTATTTCATAATATTTATTACATTGTTTACATAGACAGTTAAATCGACACAAATTGTAATTTTTTATAATGATTTAATGAGTATGGGGATGTTTATAGATAATGATAATGATATATATAAATAATTTTATAAATTTCACAATCATCAAATGTACTTGTTAAATCCAATATAGGAATAATCAACAATGAGTGGTGATGAGAAATAAATTTCATTGATAATGGAGGAAGTATTATATCATACGTATTTTTAATGATCCCATTTCTCGAAGACTGGAAAAAATGATAATATATAAAAGATTTACATTTCAAAATTTTACTTGGGACATATAAATAATATTTATACCTCAATTACATCATTTACATAATCCATGAGTGTTAATTCTAAAATACGAAAAACATCGCTCCATGGAGGTGGTATTCTACACATACACATGATCAATGTTTTGGTTTTTATTAGTTAATGGAATGGAAGGAATAATTATTGTTTAACTAATATAATGAAATTTATGTATAATAATTATATTTAATTCATTATATTCATATTTTTATATAATTATATGATAGTTAAAATTATGAAAAAAACTAAGTATAAGTGGACACTCATGTTAGTGACTTGAATTTTTTCAAGGAAATCTCCATTAAAATGAAGGAAATATGGTAAAAAAATATTGACTACAGATTTCAGATATTTGATAGAATTATAGTATCGATAATTGCAAATATTTTCATGGATAAATTTTAAATTATGGTTTTCTTGAAGTGGTAGCATTTTTTGATTTTTATAAGTGAAGAGAAGGGTTGTTCAAGATACAACTATTATATTTTCAATAATGTAATGTTAATATTCTATATAATGTGGATAAAAAGAAAAAATTTATAGAGAAAGTTATTTTGGTCTAAAATATGACCAACTATTTATTTTTGAGACAACATTTATTTTTTAGGGTTTTTTCATTTAAATTTTTAAATTTGACCCTAATTTACTTTTATATTGGTAATTATTTTTGAACTAAAGTAATTAAATTTAATGAAAAAAATTAATATTTATCATTTTACCTAATATGATACTTATTATTTAAAGGAAATAATTTTATCAAATAAAATCTTGAGGGCTTTGATATGTTAATTGAATGATTAACACACATAACGTGTAAGAACTATTTTTTAAAAAGTGTTTTTATTAATTTTAAAATATATCTATAAACCATAGTTATTCCATTGTTAATTCAGATGAAACAAATTGATTTATAATAAGAATATGTTTTTTGGTTATAAGGGAAATATAAAACTAAATCTCACCTTTAAAATTCATGATTCAAAGAAAATTGAAGAACAATTATTATTAATATAGTATTTTAATTTTGTTATAAAAATGATGGACATAGAATTTATAAGATCAAATAATATTTTTAAATAAGTAATTTTATTCCGTAATTTATTATTTTGTTTACTTAAAATGTATCTTAATTTTATAATATATTTTATGTATTGATAAAATAATAAAAAATATTATTTTTTCCAAAAGTGTATTTTTTGACTAAAAACATCCCTTTTAGAAAAACTTAAAAATTCAAAATAAAAAGATCAGGATGTGAGGAATTTTAAAATAAATTTAATTTTATGAAATTTAAATATTAGAATCTCTAAATTTTTGTAAAGTACATAATATAAATAAATAATACTTTTATAGAAAAAAAGGATGCCTTAAAATATTATGAGTTCTTAATATTATATCATCTTAATTTCTAATATAATGTATGAAAATATTTTGAAAGCATAATTTAGTTTTCAATAATGGAAAACCTTGTTTCTTTTTTCATTTCTTATTTTATTTTTTATTGAATTTTTGGTAGAGGCTTGGTATCTATGTGAGTCTTAAAAGTAGTTTTAGAAAGGTTTTAGATATCTCAATGTCCAAAACAAATTGAAAAATAGATTGGTCAAGCCATTTTCCATTTTTGGTGATGTTAAAAATGTATAATATGTTTCATCTGAGATATAACCGAATTTATTTCCAATGTATACTCAAGAACACTGGATATTTCACCACACTATGGTGAAATTCGTTTCGGTGTCAGTTTTTTAGGAACAATAAATTTAATGAAATTATCCTTTTTCATTTTCTAGATTCACGTAAAAAATGCATAAGATTATCAATATGGGGTCCTAAATAAATTATTAACTAGAATAAAATAACAATTTTTTATTCCAACCCCTTTGATTCAGGGAATTGAATCATTCCATTTTTTTATTAAAACCATAAATCCTTTGATTCATTGAATTTTTGTTCAAATAAAAATGATTCCTCCCATTACTGGATATTTCTTTACCTATCGTTGATTAATATAAGTCCTTGGTTTTCTCTTTGATACACATGATTACAAATTTTGGATTTTTTAATGAGTTCTTCTAGTCAGATGAGCTTCTTCTATTTTTACCAAATATCTATCTTTATTATGCTTTTTTATCATAGTTTGATGTTTCTATGGCATGTGGGTTGATACATGATGCAATCTAGTGAGGCAATTTCATTATTTTTTAATCAATTATGTTCTCAGAAATAAATAATAATATGATACATTAGATGATTTCTTGACAACTATGGGAACTTTTGATAAATGATGATGTTCAAGATTATCTAAGGAATTCATCGACATCAATATCATTCTCTTGGATTCCACCTCTCTTATAACTATCCCAAGGTGAAAATTCCCTATTTCATAAACTGAGAATGACCTCTAAAATTTACGATAGTATCTTTTGGGTATGTTTTGATTTTATCCTTAGTTTTATATTCTCCACCTTACTCAAAAAACCTATAGTGGTAAGCAGGTTTATATGGAGAATGATTCATGATGATAGAACTCAGATAGATGATGGGACACTATTGCCTAATAATTTCCGACCCAGGGAAGTGATTTTAATTTGTGATTAGACCCGTGATAAGACAGTGAGGCATGATAGTTTATGTAACCTAACACATGTGGTATCAGTGGGTAATGATAGATGATTTGAACTAAAAAGAGATATAGTGGCATGGTACATTGACCTATTTTGGTTTGACCAAGTCTCATAAGACATATATGACTATTTAGTATCTTATAAGATATATACGTCATTTGAGATAATTATATGACTACACTATTTTTATTCTAGAATGGAGCTAAACCCGATATAATGGAGTTTTTGGCATCTTATTTAGCACAAAAACATCCAGTATGTTTATTTTAGTTCTTTAAACTTTTATTCATTAGCATGAATTACAATATTATGCATGTGAACCCTTGTGAAGGATTCATTGGTGGTTTCATACCAAATTTTATTATACACACCCTATATGGGAATTTTAATGTGAAGAAATCCTTTTTGTATAGGGAACCAGACCAGGGTAAGGGGCCCATGGAAGACAGTTGAGTTGTGGAGAAGGATTTGGGGGCGGTACCAAGTTAAACTCTGAAATATTACAATAGTTTATTTGTTTATTACGAACTGTAATTTTACATTAGTTTATATTTCCACTTTGGTTTCTGGCTTACTTACTATTTGAATGTTATTCCATTTAAACTGTATCCACATGTTTAATATGATAATTATATTTATTTATTTTATTTTATATTATTATTTGTGATATTACATGATGCTAATGGTATAGTCTCTCAACTGATGGAATTAGACACTCATTACTAGTCGGTGTCCTCTTGTGTATGGGAATGTGTGCTTTAGGTTATGTGACACATTAACTCAAACTCAGTGATTCAGGTTGGGGTGTTACAATATTATATCAGGAACCAATTTTATTCCTTTTTTTTACTAACCAAGGATATAGTAGAATGTTGATAGCTGTGGGGGACTCACATAAGGAATTTTCGATTTTCTATTCTAGAACATTTGAAAGACACCTCCATGTTACCATCAAATGTATTTCAATATAGTTTTTTCTAGAATTTTGGTGCATTCATGAATCATGTGTAGGAATTTAGGATCGCATTCCATATATATACATTTTTTATTTTATACACATATTCTTAATTAATTTTTTTATTTGTGCTATCCTCTTGGAATATACGTTTTTCCTCTATTGTGTGATGTATATAGTTACTTGTTGTTATGATAAGAATTTTATAGAAATAATTAGTTGATCCTAAGAATGTTTTTATGTTTTTATAAATATTATTGTTACTAACATGTAGGTATGGAGAAACTTGGTCAGTTCTATGAGGGAAATACCTCAGGGTATGGTTTGACTCCTCAAAGAACCTTGTGTGATCCCTTAGATTGATTATGTATATACGAGGGTGTTCTAGGGAACACTTCTATACCCTCTCAAGTACTTCAGACAAAAGGACCTCTTAAACAAGGATTTTTTCACATAATGACTATCTATGGAGGGGGAGCTACTAGGACTACGGTCATGATTTCTAGCTCCAATATCCTTCATCCTTCGCGGTAATTGGAATACGTTATGATTGATAGTACTGGATACCAGTCATTGAGATTATATTCGACCTTAAAGAAACTATAAAGGATTGTAAGGTACATCTTGAAACCTTTAAAATTCAAGGCATAATATAATTATGGTGTGAATTTGTTCTATAGGATGTAATAGGTGAGGGTCTTACATAGTAAATGTTTAATTAACTCCTCATTGAGGAGTTATTTTTGGGTATTATGAAGGTATATTGATCTTATGAGTTCATGGAGGTTCGTTTGGGAGTGATGATATGACTTTATTAATCAACTAACTTGATGGAGTGGTTATTATTATCTAATCTCATCGTAGGGTGTGAAGATTAAAATGTTAGAAAGTTTGATATAGAGCTTCAATAAGAGTTTAGACTATAAATCATAAACTTCAATATAATGAATTTAACACAACTGAATCGCAAGGGCATATTGGTAGATAATGGTTTGAAGGAGGATAAAGATACATATATTCTTTCATCCTACATTGGGATTCCTAGTGATATATCTAGTAGTAGGTAGGGGAAGGTATACAATTCATGTCATAGTAGTGTCAGATACCCAAATCCAAGAAGTGGCTCCTCAACAACTTCTTCAAGGGGAGGAGGTCCCTAGTTCTACAATTATAGAAAGAGGGGGCATTATCATACTCTATACCCTAACCCTATAATCATGTGTCATCAATAAAATATAACGTGAAATCCAAAACATTTTTTATTGAATTAATCACATATAACGACTCATGGGGGAATTGAGAGAAACACTAGGATTGAGCCATAAAATAATATGGGATCATCAAGAATTTGATTTGATAATGAAAACTTATGCATGAAATTGTTATCAAGGACAAGCCCAAAAACTGAAGGAAGATCATGATTATATAGTAAAACAAACATTGGTATATTTTAGATAGGGACCATATACTCTATGAGGTATGATCTTGATCACATATAATTTATCTACGACCTTAATTGATACTGGAACATCCCATTCCTTCATATTTTCACAAGTTATTGATTTACTTTAATTACAGGTGAAGTTTACCTCTAATATACATTCCCATGATACATCATTGGGAATTAAAGTGGACCATCATTAATGATCCCTACATTTTCTTATAGTCATCACCAATTAAATACATCTATGGTATTTTATGATTCTAGAGATGATGGGATTCGATGTGATTCTTTACATGGACTTATTTTCTAAATTATAATATCTCATTTATTTTTATTAGATATGGGTATCATTTTCTTCACCTAAGGGAGATAGTAATGTGTTAAATAAAGAATGGGAACTAAGAGAATTTAGAGGTGGTCCACTATTAGATAATCAAATGATTTTCATGGTGTAGATGGTGGGATTGGATCTCTCAGTAAGATAAGTGGTAACCTCCTTATCTTGTCCTCCATTCATGGACCTCTATGTGGAAGTTTTTATAGATTAAATAATAGTACTCCCCCCTAATATAGTAGTTCACATTGACATAGATCTCATGCCGGGTGCATAAAATATTTTGATACCCACCTATCATATGGCACAGAGAAAGATGATGGAGTTCAAGTTGTATCATGAGGACATAGATAATAATGAATTAATAAGTCTGAGTACATAACCTTGGGATGAACAAGAATTTCACTCCATGAAGAGGAATTTAGTCCTTGAATATATTTATATTATTGTAAGATGTACTAGGTGATAAAAAAGAAAGTATATATTTTACCATAGTTTGATGATCTTTTTGGTCACTTACTAGGAGCCTAATGGTTCTCCAAGATTGATCATTGATTGGGATATCAATAGTTATGGGTTATAGGTGAGAACATATTGACGATGGTGTTTCAGGGATTGTATCGGATATATGAGTACTTGGTGATGTTGTTAAGATTAATAAATTTTTTAGAAGTGATCATGGATCTCATGAACAAGACATTTCACCCAGACCAATAATCCTTCGTTGTGGTGTTCATTTAAGACATACTCATTTACTCACCAATACTAGATAATTGTGATAGAAATATTAATATAGTCTTGGGAATGTTTTGAGTAAATCATGTTTATGAAATGATATCAATGTGTTACTTTTGGATTTATGAGGTGATGTTTTCGGGGGTATGTTGGGTCTGAGATTGGTGTATCCATACACCTGGAGAAAGTGGAGGTAGTGACATCCTGGACATGTTCCTAGAATGGTTTTTTGATTAGAATATTTTTGGGTATTATGGATATTATATTCATTTAATATAAGATTTCTTATATCTATCAATACCCACGACTACATTGATGAAGAAGGGAGTGACGTTCTAAATATTGGACCTATGTGAAGCAGAATATTTTTAGTTGAAGAGGAGGTTTAGAAGAGCTTCAATGTCGATACTTTCTAAGTTAGGGATCAATTATTATATATACAATGATTCATAATGCAATGGTTTGGGAGGAGGAGTACTAGTTTATAGTGTGTTGTCTTGACAATTGTTCAACTCAAAGGCACCTCGAACTCGGTTGAGAAAATCTACTCTACTACACCCACCTCGTATGCTAGTGAACTCTTACTAGTAGTGAGGGACTTGGGTGTGACAATGGGGAGACATTTCCCTCTAGACAGAGAGAATCACAATAGTTATATAATAACAGGTGATTAGTAAAATCATGACATCAATGAATAACTTAGCTGAAGTAGAAATAGATAACCCTGAAACTTATAATAAAACTGAAAATATGGAATCTGTATCATAAAAAAATAATTATGTATATCATATCTCTAAAAAAATATAAAATATGTATACATATAATTAAGGAATAAATTATATAAAAAAACTAAAAAAACTATCTAAGAATCCTGATAACTATCCTGATCATCTACTACAATGCTATATCCAAAAAAATCAAGTAATCAAGGTTTCAAAACCAAAAAGATTACCCTTATCAACACTTGAAAACATTATTCTGTAATGCCCTAACCCTAGATAAACAGAGTCAGATCATTATTTTAATACATTGGAATGACTACAAGGAATCATGTCCTGAAGGACCGATCCGTTTAAGAGTCTTGGAAAATATATTACACACATGAATGTTAAATTAAACTTTATAAAATACAACACATCTTAAATAATCATTTATGAATGCCATTATTCACTTATCTTAAACCTGCATATCAATAACAATACAGTTCATGGAATCCTGGAAAAAATAAAACATAGGATGGGGTGAGTTCAAACGCTTAGTATGGGTAAGAAATGCAGCAGAAGATAACCTAAATATTACGCATGGTAAATAATTGAAACCACATTCCTTTACCAATAATAAACATGAATACTTTTATGGAAGGAATATGAGCTGAGTAAATAATGTCATAATAAAACATAATCATGGGTATTCTACTAGTCGAATGACCACATGAACCATCAATATTATTTCCATATTGGGGGAATGTATAATGCCGGACATTCTGAAACATTTTGTCAAGGCCTCGTCCAAGACGTCTAAAAATGATTAAGGCCTCATCCAAAACCATATATCAAATTGGGAAAGGCCTCAGCAAATTCCATGTCTAGTTGTATCATGAGACGTACCGATGCATCGAGGAGCTAAAGCGGGCTCGACCCATTACTTACTAAGTCTAATACATTCCTCATATGAAAAGGTTGAAATATAACATAAACATTCATAATAAAACTAGCATACAAAATGTCAATACTTTAACCATAAAGCATGAATGGTATACAGAGAGAATATCCATAGTCAAACATATAACAAAACCTTAAATACAATATAGAAGTTTTTTATCATAAAAAATCAACTTCAAATAAACTTAAAATCCATAAAAGGATGTTGACATAGATGATGTCAAAACCTTTTTTAGAGAAATATCTCTTTATATTTTGAAATCTTTTAAGAGCCACATAATTATAAAGAAAAAATTTATTTTTAAAATATTCTTATAAGCTTGTAATGGGATCATTAAAGATGTTATAACTACGTAATATAGTTGAACCCTCCATATAAGATAAAAACATTCTTACCTTAATTTTGTCGAAAAGGTTAAAAAGTACCTTGTTTGGAAACTATGGAAATATTCCTTAATAAACACCTTATAAAAAGTAAAACAAGGGTATAAATGACTTTAACCCATTTTCTATTAAATAATATAATTGTTTTAAAATATGTTTTTAAGAAACATAGATGTGGATGATAAAGAGGTCCTAGTAGATAATTACATATAAACAACCTCGGATAATGAAGAGATTTTAAAATAAACCCTTACCTTGTTGTAATCAATCAGGTCATATGAACAGTAGTAAATGACCACCAAATGAATCACATAATATCATGAATATAAATAGAATCATGATAATATATATCAAATGGCAGTACAAAATACACCACATGCAATAAATAAGTGGTGAACAATGGAAGTCTCACGGAAGTAAAAGTGTGATAAAAAACCCATTACCTCGTGTCCCACATGACCCGTTCATTCTTTAATATCCTGAATAATAAACTAAAGTTAATTTATACTTTCTTAAGAACCTTTTTCAAGTTTATTATTCCTTTTATATCACTTATTATCACATTATAAACATTATGTACTCATTTAAGTTAATAACATTCGTTTTGTTGATATTTGGCAATTGAGTAAAAATTGATCACCTTATAGTTACAAGTTGTTCACATGGTAAAAATTTAATTATATCCTGAATTATATTCATGATTTATATATCATGTATATCATATATATCCATTATATACTTGTATTTATAATAGTACATATCATTTTGGGGTAAGAAATGAAATTCATCGTTCATGGAGATGGTAAGCCGTACGTACGCATGAACACTACTTTCATTTCTATTTCTTATTTTAATGGAATTAAATAATAATGATACATAGGTATATTATAATTCTAGTATAATATCATATATAATATTATTAAATCCATTTTTTATACGTCCCATATATGGTATTAACAAGTTATACCACTTAGAGGGGGTGGTAGTCCACACTTCCTCAAATGAAATTATCGCGTTTACCCATAATAGAGACCATTAAGGTATGCTATAAAAGAAAAATAAATAACCACGAAGAAAAAATAAACATAAAATAAATCATATATAACTAAATTTCAATCATAATGGACACAATGATAGGTGGTAGGAGGTAATTGAACAATCATCGTTTCGTGATTCGTTAGTTTTCCATCCACAGAAACATTATGGTCTTCACCCATTGGATGGAGGTGTGTGTAAGTGTTGTTATAATCCTTATAATAACAACATAATATTATATTGAGGATACTGGAGTTTTTATAAAACAATGTAATAAAATGTGTTTAGGGGTTGGAGAAGTAAAATAAAAGAAAAGAAGTTAAGAGAAACAGTTACCTTTAATTTGGGTATCTTCTTTTGGTTTGAACCAAAAGGACTTCTTGGTGTGCCTTTTTCCTAAGTTAAGGCTTCTAGAAGGTGTAGACGGATGTAGGGAGAATAATATGGCAGATTTTGGACGAGACTAAATCCTTGAGAGGTGTTAGGAATTGGTTAGAAGTGGTCTATTTTTATAAGGGTGAGGAGGAGCTCTTTAAGAAACAGTGAAAATATTATTTTATAATATAATGATATTATGTTTCTAAAGGACCAAAAATCATCAGGGTCAAATATAAGATGACTCATGGTCAAAATAAAATCATCGAATAAGAATTGGACATGTTTTGGATATTATTTTAATCTTTATAATCTAATTTATTTAAATCATTTATTAATGAGGTAAATACTGCATCATTATTGTGTCAAAAATAATTTAATCTATTTGATGTCTAAAAATTATAAAAAAATACCATGATGTAGGAAATCTTATTCAATTTTCGATGAATATTTATAGTAAAACATATTACCTATATAACACCATATAAAAAGTAATTACTAATGAATTTTTGTTTATGTCAATTTTTCCTTTACTTTAAATTAATTAATCTAAATTGTCATTATCATTCATAAGTGGTTCCATGGGGTCCCAATATCAACCCAATGATTCCCATGGTCGGACATTACCCATAAAATAATGTTAGGACATGTTTTAAGGTAATTTTAAATTATTACAATATTTTTTTAACTTGAATTACCCTATTTACCTTTAATCGCGTTAAATAAATGTTCAAAGTTAATATTCACCAAAAATTATTTTTATCTTATTGAACCACATTTTACACCTTGATATTAACCATGTCTATAATAGTTTCTAAAATCAACTCACAAAATCGGTAAAATTGTTTTTTATGTGAATTTGCAAATTCTCTATGGAGGTGGGTAAAGGACGGTGAAAAGTTCAATAAAATTTTTATATATCTAAAATAATTATAAACTGAATCCAATGAATTACATTGAACTTATATAGGTATTATGTATCGATTTACCTAACATAAATTTAAATAAAATAAATAATTATTCAAATAAAAATTTGGTTTTAAACAATAACTCATGGGTTTTCACTATTTATAAAAATGGAATGTTTTTAGAAAAATAAAAAAAAATTCACCCTATGATAATTTCAATATTATGAATTCAAAAATGAAGTCTATTTTACCAAATTTAAAACATATACATTTCATTTATTAATTTAAAATTAATTCCTATTATCAAAACGAAAAGGCTTATTTTTAAAAAATATTAACTATCAAAAGATTGACATTTGTTTATGTCCAATTTCAAAGTAAAATTACATAAAATGTCAATAATTTGATTAAATGGTAAATATAAAATATATTTATACTTCCAAACCATTAAAATGTACAATTTAGCACTATAAATTGTTTTTATTAAAATTGTTTTTTAATTAAAATGTAGAATATTTCACTATTCACCAAAATATGAAATTTATCAGAAAAATACTAAAAATTTATAAAAACAAAATTTTTATCTCATTATTCTAATTAAGAAGTTTATTTTTTGAAATTAAATATATAAAAGTTTCAAATATTGGATTTAAAAAAACATCGCCCTAAAAAGGCAGTAAAATAGCATTTTCCAGAAAATACTTCCTTTATCTAAAAAATTGAATTTGTTCTTACATTATGTAAAAGAAACTCATAATATGGATTCTAAAATTATAAGGATTATATAGAGTTCAAACTTCAGTTAATACTATTCATAACCACTTTTGAACGACTAGTTTGGTAAGTCTAGGTGCCCTTGAACTCGGTGTTGCGTGTAGTGCAAGTTATTGATTTACATTGAAGAAATAACATACTATGAAATCTTGGGGTGGTACATGATTCCCTCCTTCAATAAATTGTGTCCTCGAAATTTTAAATTCTTCTTCGAATATAAAAGTGTGAAAATAAATAATATATCTTTGTGGGAAAACCCACATCGAAAATTGGGTATATAAAATTTAGTCTTAATAAAAGGAAAGGGGGAATGCAAAAGTCACCGCCAAATTATGATCTCGATTATTAGAACATTAGTAGAAATTAGAGACCCCTAATTGGAGAAAAAATGTGAATATTTATATAGAGTGATTGATGTCATCAATCACAAAAAATTTCAGAATTGAGGGCCTCAAAGCCATCAATCTCGGATGATTTAAAATATCATTTGTTCAACAAAACACAAGGTATTACGATAACACATTTTTAGTTTAAATATCCCTTTCCTAAAGTTGAAGAATTAATTTATTCATAGAATAAGATAAGAAATATATATATATATATATATACATGACAAGTAGAGTTCCATCCTTTTACTAATTTCTACCAAAAACTCATATTTCACTCTAAAAGATAATAGAAATTAAAAGAAATATTCTATTTATCCTATTCATATAGGGTTCCAAAAAATGAACTTATAATTCACCTATCAAACCCTTTTGAAAAAGAAACTACGTTATAAAATCTAGGGACTTCACGTAGTCCAGTGGTAGGCGATAAATCCCAATCACACTATGGTTGTGGGTTCGATTCCCGTAGCTTTGTCCAACGCGACCGGTTGTCACACGGTCTGCATGTTGTCCTTTTTATAAAAATACAAATATAACCTTAACAATAGTATGTTAATCCATTCCATACTTTATACTTATCCTAAATAATCTATTCAAACCCACAGTCAAAAATTTATAAGGAAGTTAAACACAATGAAGATCCTTTTTTCCACGTAATAACATGTGAACACCTTCATCATGTATTATTTTAGAACATGGTAACACCCTAAATTACCATAAAACCATATTGATTAAATTCATTCTCCATTATCCTTTATATAATAATGGTTATATTCCTTATATCCAAAATATTGAATATTCCAACAATGATGAAATCAACAAACTATTAATCAGTTCTAAGAAGTCAAGAATATCGAATATAATTTATCCAAATCAACCATCTCTTATTGCAAAATCACTACCTCGGTATCAGAACTATATTATGGTTTATATTTCTGTCAACCATATATTTTCTAAAAATTTAACCTTCAATTGAATCACGTTTCTTAGTTCCAAACAATACAATGTCCTTAGTGAAATAGTACAATAGTACAATCCTTATATACTCTATAATTATTATAACATGTACATCATTAATACAATACTCAAATGAAAAAATAATTTAATAACAACGTATAAAATCTAATCATTCCTCTTCATCTTTGGTAGTATAATATCTTTATTATTAACTAATACCAGCATTTGGGGTATACTTTGATGATTTGGACATTGATTCTCATAGTGTCCCAACTCCATGCAGATGAAGCATTGTACATTGGAAACTTTTTTCTTACCCTTACAATCACGTATTGGTGTCCATTTTCTCCACACTTATAACAAACTCCCATTCCCTTCAATAATTTACCAAGGTGATTCTTTCCATAGTTATCACATATGGGAAAATCCTTCTTTTCCCTCTTCCCTTTATCCATCTTTCTCTCTTATATACTATTCTTCTCTTGCTTCCCTTCAAAGCCATAGGACTCAGAAAATTCTTTACTTATCTTATTAACACATGATACTATTTCTTGATATTTTGAGAATACATGGGAGAATATTTCCCTTCTAAATGTTTTCTTAATATCGTGATAGATATTATCATTATTACTCTTTGGGACATACATATTGCTGGAGTTTATAGTCCTTCTACTGGGAACCATTTCTATACAATGGAATAAACTAGATTAGTTTATGAATCAAAATACATAATTCCAAACTAGTAAAACACGTAACATAAATTGAACAGTTTATGGATATAATCCATAATCATAAAAATGTTTTCTTTGAGGAAGTATATACTCATAAACCATTCATAATGATTTCTAAAGAAAACCAGTGTAACATCCCAAGTAATTAATGAATAATAGATATTTTTATCTATGTCTATTAATGATTAAGATAGTGTTATAGAGGCTTAAAATGAAAATAAATACAATCTTATGCATGGAATACACTAATATTCTTAAAAGATTGTTTTAGTGCCTTTTGATGGCAAACCATTTTTGAATCTATATTTTGACAATTTTATAAACTATGTTTGTCAAAATAAACTTATTCTTTATGATTGGGACATCAAAATTTACCTTGTGTGAATTTTTGGTATTTTTCTGACAATATTCATTTTTTAATGAATAGTGAAAAATACTGCATTTTACATCAAAACTGCTTTTTAATCTAATTTATTTATAGGATTAGATTATGTTTTGAATTGCTTTTGAAGTGAAATTAGAATATATTTTTACCATTTTATCTAATGGTGGTCATTGGAATCAATTTCACTTTGAAATTAGACTTAAACTGGTGTCAATCTTTTGATACTTATTGTTTTGTGAAAACACGATATTTGCTCTGGCAGCGGGAATTAATTATTAAATTAATTAATGTGACATATATTATTTTAATTTTGTAAAATAGACTTCATTTTTGAATTCGGAATATCAAATATAGCTTAGGGTGAATTGTTGGTAATTTTCTGAAAAACTTCAATTTTTGATGAATAGTGAAACCACTAAGTGGTAATCAAGCAAACTGATTTTTCAGTTAAATGAAAGTTTACCACTAATGTGTATTGAATATTGAAAATCCTACATACATGGTTGTCATTAGGAAGTAAAATGTGGTTCAATGAGATTAAAATATTTTTTTGGTGAATAGTAACTTATTAAGTTCTTAATCGTGATTAGTGGTAATTAGGGTAGTTTAAGGTATAAATAATGCTTTAATAATAGGAAATGACCTAGACACATGTACAGACATTATTGGTTGTGTCATGGCCGACCACGACAAGCCATGGGTCAACTTGGGGACCCCATGGAGACACTTTGGTTTAGAAATGATATAAATTACTTTTTATTTAATGTTAAAGTGAAAATGACACAAACATAATATGTTTTACGAAAACAATTTTTATGTGGGGTTATACAAGTCCAAATTTTGATTATAAATATTCATTGGAAAGCTAAAAAGATTTCCTATATCATATTATTTTTGTATAATTTTTAGACATTAAATAAATTTAATTATTTATGACATAATAATGATGCACGATGACATCATTATTTGACGATTTAAATAAAATGGAAAGATAATGTAAAATCTATGAACTACACATGGCCAAATCCAATTGGATGAGTGGATTTCGAACCCTTATCACCTTATCCACTAATTATATCAATGTGGGACCTTTTGAAACCGAAACACATTTTCAAATAATGTAATATTTCTTTACATTCCAAAAGTGCCCCTCCTCTCCTCTTATAAAAGGCCCCCACCTCTACCTCATTTCACACACTACTGAAGCCTTTGGCTCGGCCAACCCCTGCCCATTTACTCTCTCCACATCCCTCTACTCATCCTAGAGGATTCCCTTTGGGAAGAATCCTTTCAAAGGAAGCCTTTAGGCTCAAATCAAAAGGAGTTACACTTTTTAAGGTAATTCATTCTCTAATGTTCATTTGTTTTATTTTGCTTCTCCAACCCCCTAAACTCTTTTTATTTACTTATTTTGTAACAACACCAGTATCTTAAATATACAAGGATGTTGTTATAATATTTATTTGAGCTAAAATCTCACACAACTACATCAAATGGTTAAAGAACATACGGTTTCCGTGGATGGCAAAATTCTGCCTCCCGAAATGATGATTGTTCAACACTCATTTAACACCTTCAATGGTGGCCATTATGATGTCACTATTTTCATATATGATATATAATATGTTTATTTTTTCCTTAATCTTATGTTTTTTTTCATTTTGGGCATACCTTTATGGTTTCCATTATGGGTAAAACACGATATCTTCATTTTAGGAAGTGCGGACTACCGCCCCCTAAAAGTGATTTGATTCGTTAATACCATATGTGGGATGTGTAAAGGATAAATTTAATGATATAATATATGTTATTATACTGGAATTAAAATATACTCTTATATCATTATGATTCCATTCCAGAAAATATGAAATAGAAATGGAAGTAGCGTTCATGCGTACGTACGACTTACCGTCTCCATGAACGGTGCATTTCATTTCTTACCTCTAAATTATGTAATATTATAAATGCATGTATGTACTGGATATATATGACATATATGATATCTACATCATGAATACCATTCTTTATATAATGAACCTTTGACCAAATTAACAACATGTAAGTGTAAGAAGTCTATTTTTGACTTAAGAACCAAATACCGACAAAATGAACATTTTTAACTTAACTGATTACGTGATGTTCATAACATGGTATAAAAGGAATAATGAACTTGAAAAAGATTCATAATCAAGTAGAGATTAACTCAAGTTTATTATTCAGGAGATTAAAGAACGGTCGAGTCAAGTCGGATACGAGGTATGTGACTTCGTCTCAATCTCCTTTCGTTGAGGCATATTTTATTTTATACACAACTTTCTTTTATACGGTGTATAAACCCCTTTGACTTTTACGTTTATTCAAAAGGAATCATTTTTATACGAAGCATTTACTAAACGAAAAAAGGGAATGTTTTTGTCGTACGTATGCGGCGACAACGACTTCTCCGCTGTCGTGACCGTTATTTGAGTTTCGGCTTCCTCTACAAGCCATACCTTCTTTTTAAAATAAAAATAAATACCATTTTTTACTTTTATTTTATTTTAGTATTGGAAATGGTTTTCATAATGTTTTTATATCAATGTGTTGTATTGATATCTCATGATTGAAATGTGGAAATTTTATGTTTCCTTTATGCATGTTTTATGTGATATGATTATGTTATGGTTCTTGGGAATTATTATGAAGACGGGTGGTTCCGTGATAAACTAAGGGCGGGTGATCCCGTTATAGCTCTCCAATGCATTGGGTAACACGAAGGAGTGAAATGTTAAGGTTTCTCCAAAGAGATTTTAGGGAATATACTGTGATTGGTATTCCAAACGTAACCAAGAGGGTTACTCCCTACGTAAGAATGTTATGAATGCCTCAAGCTACCTTTATGTCTTATGATTTCTATGATTTATTCATGATTTTATGAGGTATGTTAAAGTGCCTATGTTTTATGGGTAAAGTATGATTTCATTCTTATGTATATATGAACTCATGTTTTCTTTCCATGTTTTTTTTATAACCCATACTGAGTTTTTATGCTCATCCCACGTTTTTGAAATGTTTTTCACAGGTCAAGGTAAAGGTACATGATAAGATGATAGAGTCAAGGATATGTCAATAAATAATCCATGATTTATTTTAAATGTGTTTCCACTGATGGGAATGAAGAATACTATCTTTATGTAACCACTTTGTTTATATGTGGAATGTAATGCAAGTTTTATGATCTAATTCTCTAAAACTCTAAACCCAAAAAGATCCTCAATGTGTAATCTTGTAATTACTCAAGATTAAGTAAGGTTTAAGGCTGGGGCCTTATAGTTGGTATCAGAGGCCGGTTTAGATAACTTTAGGAGTTATAATTCTATTAAATGATTATCCAATATATATATATATATATATATATATATATATTGAAATGATATAGCATTTAAAGATTACCATGTTGCTTCATCTAAGACATGTTTGTTCAGAATGGTTTTCCATAGAGGAAACAGGGAAGCAGTGCTAGGAAGGCATACAGAAGGAAATAACCTTCTGAATCAGCATCCATAAATGGTCGGAATTGGAACAGAACAGTTTGTTGCAGTAATGGCGCAGTTGACTCAAGCGATAAATGGCGGTGGTATCCATACACGAGATCAGCCAGACCAACCACAGAGAAACATGTCAGTGGTGGAACATTTCATGAGGCAACATCCACCATCATTCAGAGGATCATCTGACCCTGTGCTAGCTGAAGGATGTATTAAAGCACTGGAGAAGATTTTTGATGTCATGGGGTGTTCAGACAATCAAAAGGTTAGTCTTGCTATTTACCGTTTGGAGGGTGAAGCAGATCAGTGGTGGTCTATGGTTAAAAATATTAGGGACGCCGATGAGATTGATGCTCTTGACTGGGATGAATTCAAAGGTATGTTTCTTGAGAAGTATTTTCCCAAGGCTGTTCGACTTAGGATGGAAAAGCAATTCTTGGAATTGAGGCAAGAGGAAGACTCAGTGGCTGCCTATGAAGAAAGGTTCACTCGATTGGCAAGGTATGCTTCAAATTTTATCCGGGACCTTGATAGTAAAATCAATCGTTTTTTACTCAGGATTAAAGCCAAAGTATCGAAGGGCATTAGCTTCTCGTGAGTTTAAATGTTATGAAAAGCTTGTTCGATGTGCTGAGAAGGTGGAAATGGAGTTCACCGATGACCAAGTTTTCTATAACAACCAGCAAAAGAAGAGACCGAGGTGGCAGGAGAAAGGTAAGAATTCTTCAAAAAAGTCTGATGGTAAGAGAACTAAGTTTCCAGTTTGTGATAAATGTGGAAAAAGGCATGCTGGGGAATGTCTTCTGAATTCTGGAAAGTGCTACCGATGTGGTAAGATGGGACATAAGGCTCGTGATTGCACTGAAAAGGATCAAGGTGAAGGTAAGAACAAATTTGACTTACAGTTAGTGAAATGTTATAAGTGCAATGAGATGGGTCACTATGCAAACGAGTGTCCGACAAGGAGCTTGAGTGATGGGAATCAGTTAGACTACAAGCAGAAAGGGGTGGTGAAATCCTTTGCAACTACTTCAACAGATGTCGGGCCATCAAATGAAGTTGTATCAGGTACTTTGTTTGTTTTTTCAGATTATTCCAGTGTGTTGTTTGATTCGGGGTCTACACATTCTTTCATCTCTGAAACCTTTTCTAGTAAAATGGGAATACCATCTCAAGAAATGACTCCTGAACTTTTGGTAAAAACACCTGGGGGAAGTGTCGAGGCAAAAAGAATTTATAAGAATCTTCCTATCCTTATCTGTGGAAAGAACCTACTTGCAAACCTTATTGTTCTACCTCTAGTATAGTTTGATGTTATCCTTGGTATGGATTGGCTCTCTATTTACCATGCTAAGATTGACTGTAGAGCTAAAGAAGTTTCTTTTCAAAAAGACTTTCAGTTTGTTTACAAGAATCAACCATTACTTTTGATAACATATCAAGAGGCCGAGAAACTTGTAAAATATGGAAATGAATGTTAACTTGAACACGTCGTTGAAAATAAAGGAACTGTTCAGATTAATGATGTGCCAGTGGTAAATGAGTATCCTGATGTTCTTCCTGATGAGTTTCCTGGAATAATACCAGATCGGGAAGTTGAGTTTACTGTTGACTTAGTTCCTGATGCTATGCCAATTTCAAAACCCCCTTATCGAATGGCACAAATTGAACTTTTAGAGTTGAAGGAGCAATTTCAAGATTTATTAGAGAAAGGTTTCATTAGACCTAGCACATCACCATGGGGTGCTCCTGTTTTATTTGTTAAAAAGAAAGATGGTTCTATGAGACTTTGCATTGATTATAGAGCCTTGAATAATATCACTGTTAAGAACAAGTATCCTTTGCCTCATATCGATGATTTGTTTGATCAGCTCCAGGGAGCTCAGTTTTTTTCAAAGATTGACTTGAGATCGGGGTACCATCAGCTGAAGGTAAAAGAGGCAGATATTCCGAAAACCGTGTTCCGTATGAGATATGGCCATTATGAATTTGTAGTAATGCCTTTTGGGATAACCAATGCACCTGCTGTATTCATGGACTTAATGAATAGAATTTTCCATGAGTTATTGGATAAGTTTGTGGTGGTTTTCATTGATGATATTTTGGTGTTTTCTAAAAGTAAAGAGGAGCATGAAAAACATTTAAGGGTTATCTTGCAAACCTTAAAAGAAAAGAAACTGTATGAGAAATTCAGCAAGTGTGAGTTTTGGTTGCAACAAATTTCTTTCTTTGGTCACATTGTTTCTAAAGATGGAATAACTGTTGATCCTGCAAAAACAAAAGTTGTGGAAGAATGTCCAAGACCCACAAATGTAACTGAGATTCGTAGCTTCCTTGGTTTGGCGGGCTATTACCGAAGGTTTGTTAGAAATTTTTCACGGTTATCTAGTCCAATGACTAAGCTAACTCGGAAGGGTGTTAGGTTTATCTGGACAAAATAATGTGATGATTGTTTTCAGGAATTGAAAAGAAGATTGGTGAATGCTCCAGTTTTGGCACTACCTTCCAGGAATTGTGAGTTTGTTATATACAGTGATGCTTCATTGAAAGGACTTGGTTGCGTCCTAATGCAGAATGATCAGGTAATTGCTTATGCTTCACGACAGTTGAAAACTCATGAGGTAAATTACCCTACACATGATTTGGAATTAGCTGCTGTTGTTTTTTCTTTAAAAATTTGGAGGCATCATTTGTATGGAGTAAAGTGTGAAATATATACCGATCACAAAAGTTTAAAGTATATATTCACTCAGAAAGAGTTAAACATGAGACAAAGGAGATGGCTGGAATTAATCAAGGATTATGATTGTACAATTCATCACCATCCGGGAAAAGTAAATAAAGTGGTTGATGCTTTGAGTCGAAAAAGTAATGCTTCATTAACAATGTTGCGTTTGCAACATGATCCTTTGGATAACGATTTGATGAACTTTGGCATAGAAGTTGTTGGTGCAGGAAGTCCTTCTGTTTTGTTTCAGGTATCAGTGAGATCTTCTCTATCAGATAGAATCAAGCAAGAACAGAAACAAGACAGTGAGTTGCAGAAAAGGGTAGAGCTGGTTCATAAAGGTAAGTTGCCTGAATTCAACATTGATAATGATTGCGTTTTGAGATTTGGGAAGAGATTGTGCGTGCCTTGTGATTCACAGTTGAAGAGAGAGTTGTTATGGGAAGCTCATAGTTCTCCGTTTTCAGTTCATCCGGGCAGTACTAAGATGTATAGAGATCTGCAGGAGTATTACTGGTGGGATGGAATGAAAAGAGATATCGATGATTTTACTGTGAAGTGTTTGACTTGTCATCAGGTTAAAGCAGAGCGGCAGTTACCGAAAGGGATGCTTCAGCCTTTACCAGTGCCAGAGTGGAAATGGGAGAATATATCCATGGACTTTGTTGTTGGATTACCGAAGACATCTCGAGGTAATAATGCAATCTGGGTTATTGTTGATCGCTTGACCAAATCTGCTCATTTCCTTGCTATACGAGATACTTTCTCTCTTGATCAACTTTCCTGTTTGTATCTTAAAGAGATAGTCAGGTTACATGGAGTTACTCTCTCCATTGTATCGGATCGTGATCCCAGGTTTACTTCTAACTTTTGGAAAGGCCTTCAGAAGTCGTTAGGTACTGAATTAAATTTTAGTACAGCTTTTCATCCTCAATCAGATGGGCAGTCAGAACGAACAATTCAGACATTGGAGGATATGCTACGAGCTTGTTCTATGGATTATCAGGGAAGTTGGGACCAACATCTTTCTTTGGTTGAGTTTTCATATAACAGCAGTTTTCATTCCAGTATACAGATGGCACCATTTCAGGCATTATATGGGAAGCGGTGTCGAACTCCAGCTTTCTGGGATGAAGTGGGTGAAAGGAAGTTGATGGGACCAGAATTGGTAGAAGAGATGGCAGAAAAAGTTCAGCTGATTCAGAAACACATGAGAACAGCTCAGAGCAGGCAGAAGAGTTATGCGGATAACCGGAGGAAGGATCTATCTTTCGAGGTAGGTGATCATGTTTTTCTCAAGATTTCTCCTTGGAAAAGTGTGATGAGATTTGTAAGAAAGGAAAGTTGAGTCCAAGGTTTGTTGGAACATACGAAATTCTGGAGAGAGTTGGATCAGTTGCATACCGAGTGGCTTTACCTCCGAGTTTATCTCAGGTACACAATGTTTTTCACGTTTCGATGTTGAGAAAGTATATGCCAGATCCATCTCATGTTTTGAGTCCAGAGGTAGTTCAGCTGGAAGAGAACCTTTCTTATGAGGAACAACCGGTCCAGATTCTTGACCACAGGGAGCAAGTGTTACGGAATAAAGTGATTCACCAGGTAAAGGTTTTTTGGAAAAACCACATGATTGAAGAGGCAACATGGGAATCCGAAAATGCAATGAGGGATAAGTACCCTCATTTATTCGATAAGTAAATAAATTGTGGGGACGCAATTTTCTAAAGGGGGGAAGGATGTAACTTCCCAAGTAAGTAATGAATAATAGATATTTTTATCTATGTCTATTAATGATTAAGATAGTGTTATAGAGGCTTAAAATGAAAATAAATACAATCTTATGCATGGAATACACTAATATTCTTAAAAGATTGTTTTAGTGCCTTTTGATGGCAAACCATTTTTGAATCTATATTTTGACAATTTTATAAACTATGTTTGCCAAAATAAACTTATTCTTTATGATTGGGACATCAAAATTTACCTTATGTGAATTTTTGGTATTTTTCTGACAATATTCATTTTTTAATGAATAGTGAAAAATTGTGCATTTTACATCAAAACTGCTTTTTAATCTAATTTATTTATATGATTAGATTATGCTTTGAATTGCTTTTGAAGTGAAATTAGAATATATTTTTACCATTTTATCCAATGGTGGTCATTGGAATCAATTTCACTTTGAAATTAGACTTAAACTGGTGTCAATCTTTTGATACTTATTGTTTTGTGAAAACACGCTATTTGCTCTGGCAGCGGGAATTAATTATTAAATTAATTAATGTGACATATATTATTTGAATTTTGTAAAATAGACTTCATTTTTGAATTCGGAATATCAAATATATCTTAGGGTGAATTTTTGGTAATTTTCTGAAAAACTTCAATTTTTGATAAATAGTGAAACCACTAAGTGGTAATCAAGCAAACTGATTTTTCAGTTAAATGAAAGCTTACCACTAATGTGTATTGAATTTTGAAAATCCGACATACATGGTTGTCATTAAGAAGTAAAATGTTGTTCAATGAGATTAAATTTTTTTTTGGTGAATAGTAACTTATTAAGTTCTTAATCGCGATTAGTGGTAATTAGGGTAGTTTAAGGTATAAATAATGCTTTAATAATAGGAAATGACCTAGACACATGTACCAACCTTATTGGTTGTGTCATGGCCTACCAAGAAAAGCCATGGGTCAACTTGGGGACCCCATGGAGACACTTTGGTTTGGAAATGACATAAATTACTTTTTATTTAATGTTAAAGTGAAAATGACACAAACATAATATGTTTTACGAAAACAATTTTTAAGTGGGGTTATACAAGTCCAAATTTTGATTATAAATAGTCATTGGAAAGCTACAAGATTTCCTATATCATAGTATTTTTTTATAATTTTTAGACATTAAATAAATTTAATTATGTATGACATAATAATGATGTAGCGATGGCATCATTATTTGACGATTTAAATAAAATGGAAAGATAATGTAAAATCTATGAACTACACATGGCCAAAACCAATTGGATGAGTGGATTTAGAACCCTTATCACCTTATACACGAATTATATCAATGTGGGACCTTTTGAAACCGAAACACATTTTCAAATAATGTAATATTTCTTTACTCTCCAAAAGTGCCCCTCCTCTCCTCTTATAAAATGCCCCCACCTCTACCTCATTTCACACATTACTCAAGCCTTTGGCTCGGCCTACCCCTGCCCATTTACTCTCTCCACATACCTCTCCTAATCCTAGAGGATTCCCTTTGGGCAGAATCCTTTCAAAGGAAGCCTTTAGGCTCAAATCAAAAGGAGTTACACTTTTTAAGGTAATTCATTCTATAATGTTCATTTGTTTTATCTTGCTTCTCCAACCCCCTAAACTCTTTTTATTTACTTATTTTGTAACAAAACCAGTATCTTAAATATACAAGGATGTTGTTATAATATTTATTTGAGCTACACTCTCACACAACTACATCAAATGGTTAAAGAACATACGGTTTCCGTGGATGGCAAAATTCTGCCTCCCGAAACGATGATTGTTCAAAACTCATTTAACACCTTCAAAGGTGGCCATTATGATGTCACTATTTTCATATATGATATATAATATGTTTATGTTTTCTTTAAGCTTCTGTTTTTTTTCATTTTGGGCATACCTTTATGGTTTCCATTATGGGTAAAACACGATATCTTCATTTTAGGAAGTGCGGACTACCGCCCCCTAAAAGTGATTTGATTCGTTAATACCATATGTGGGATGTGTAAAGGATAAAGTTAATGATATTATATATGTTATTATACTGGAATTATAATATACTCTTATATCATTATGATTCCATTCCAGAAAATATGAAATAGAAATGGAAGTAGCGTTCATGCGTACGTACGGCTTACCGTCTCCATGAACGGTGCATTTCATTTATTACCTCTAAATTATGTAATATTATAAATGCATGTATGTACTGGATATATATGACATATATGATATCTACATCATGAATACCATTCTGGATATAATTAACCTTTGACCAAATTAACAACATGTAAGTGTAAGAAGTCTATTTTTGACTTAAGAACCAAATACCGACAAAATGAACATTATTAACTTAACTGATTACATGATGTTCATAACACGGTATAAAAGGAATAATGAACTTGAAAAAGATTCATAATCAAGTAGAGATTAACTCATGTTCATTATTCAGGAGATTAAAGAACAGTCGAGTCAAGTCGGATACGAGGTATGGGACTTCGTCTAAATCTCCTTTCGTTGAGGCATATTTTATTTTATACACAACTTTCTTTTATACGGTGTATAAAACCCTTTGACTTTTACGTTTATTCAAAAGGAATCTTTTTTATAAGAAGCGTTTACTAAACGACAAAAGGGAATGTTTTTGTCGTACGTATGCGGCGACAACGACTTCTCCGCCGTCGTGACCGTTATTTGAGATTCGTCTTCCTCTACAAGCCATACCTTCTTTTTAAAAGAAAAATAAATACAATGTTTTACTTTTCTTTTATTTTAGTATTGGAAATGGTTTTCATAATGTTTTTATATCAATGTGTTGTATTGATATCTCATGATTGAAATTTGAAATTTTATGTTTCCTTTATGCATGTTTTATGTGATATGATTATGTTATGGTTCTTGGGCATTATTATGAAGACGGGTGGTTCCGTGATAAACTAAGGGCGGGTGAGCCCGTTATAGCTCTCCAATGCATTGGGTAACGCGAAGGAGTGAAACGTTAAGGTTTCTCCAAAGATATTTTAGGGAATATACTGTGATGGGTATTCCAAACGTAACCAAGAGGGTTACTCCCTACGTAAGAATGTTATGAATGCCTCAAGTTACCTTTATGTCTTATGATTTCTATGATTTATTCATGATTTTATGAGGTATGTTAAAGTGCCTATGTTTTATGGGTAAAGTATGATTTCATTCTTATGTATATATGAACTCATGTTTTCTTTCCATGTTTTTTTATAACCCATACTGAGTTTTTATGCTCATCCCAAGTTTTTGAAATGTTTTTCACAGGTCAAGGGAAAGGTACATGATAAGATGATAGAGTCAAGGATATGTCAAGAAATAATCCATGTTTTATTTTAAATGTGTTTCCACTGATGGGAATGAAGAATACTATCTTTATGTAACCACTTTGTTTATATGTGGAATGTAATGCAAGATTTATGATCTAATTCTCTAAAACTCTAAACCCGAAAAGATCCTCAATGTGTAATCTTGTAATAACTCAAGATTAAGTAAGGTTTAAGGCTGGGGCCTTATAATAAGAATTATCCTAAGCCTATCCCCTGGGAGCGTTGTAACCAAGAGTGAAGAAAGTCCCATTATAGTGCACAAGTTCCCATCCTAGTATAGCTCAAAGCAGTGTTTTTGGGTTTTACTCCTAGGTACCTCTATTCCACAGCTGCCACTACCTACTCGTATCCAGACAGAGATGTATTTGTTTTGAAAACTCGCAAAATCTCTACATTACCAAAATTTTAGGAAGTTCTTCTATACTAATCCTCAAATTCTATCTTAGGTATATGTGTTCTAATATGATTTTATCTCAATATAGTTTCCAAGGTTATTGCTAATGTTTCTCGGATACCAACTGTAACGCCCCGACCCTAGTTTCCTAGAGTTGGTGCATTATTTTAATACACTAGCATGATTACAATGAATCAAGTCCCAAAGGACAGATCAGTTTAACAGTTTTGGAAAATAGATTACATACATGAATGTAACGTTACACTTTATAACATACAACACAACATAAATAATCCTTTACGAATTCCATTATTCCCTTAGCTTAACCCTACATATCAATCACAATACACTTCTTGGAATCCTAGGAAAAATAAAACATAAAAAGGGGTGAGATCAAAAGCCCAGTAAGGGTAATCAATATAGAAAAAGATAACATAAATATTAAGCATGGTGAATAATTGAAACCACATGCCTTTACCAATAATAAACATGAATTCTTCTATGGAATGAATATGAGCTGAGTAAATAATGTCATAATAAAACACAATCATGGGTATTATACTAGTCCAATGACCACATGAACCATCAATATTATTTCCATAACGAGGGAATGTATAATGCCGTACATTTTGAAACATTTTATCAAGGCCTCGGCCAAGACGTCTGAAAATGATTAAGGCCTCGGCAAAAATCAAATATAAAAATTTGGAAAGGTCTCGGACAATTCCACATCTAGTTGCCTCTTAATAACTACCAATGCATCGATGATCTATAGTGGGCTCCACCCATCACATACTAAGTCCAATACATTCCTCATATGAAAAGGTTGAAATATAATATAAACATTCTTATTAAAAATAATATACTAAAAGCCAATACTTTAACCATAAACCATGAATTGTATACAAATAGCACATCCATAGTCAAACATATCACAAAAACTTCAATACAATATAGATGTTTTGTATCATAATAAAACAACTTCAAATAAACTTAAAATCCATCAAAGGATGTTGACAAAGATGAAATCAAAACCTTTTTTAGAGAAATATCTCTTTATATTTTGAAGTCATTAAAGAGTCACATAATTATAAAGAAAACATTACATTTGAAAATATTATTGTAATCTTGTAAGGGAAGATTTGACGATGTTATAATGACGTAATATAGCCACATCCGCAGTATAAGTTAAAAACATTCTTAACTTAATTTTGACAAAAAGGCCTAAAAGGACCTTGTTTGGAAAATGACAGAAAGATTCCTTTATAAAAATATTATATAAAGTCAAACAAGGTTATAAATTAATTTAACCCACTGTTTATTAAATATTAAAAATGTTTAAAAATATATTTTTAAGAACCATGGATGTGAATGATAAAGAGGTCCCCGTAGATAATTACGTATAAACAACCTCATATAATGAAGATATTTTGAAATAAACCCTTACCTCATTGTAATCAATTAGGTTATATGAAAAATAGTCAGTAACCACTAAATAAATCACATAATATCATAAATATAAAGTGAATAATGAAAATATATATCAAATCGTTTTACAAAATACACCTAATGCAATAAATAAGTGGCGAACAATGGAAATCTCATGGAATTAAAAGTGAGATAAGAAACCCCTTACCTCATGTCCAACTTGACCAGTTCGTTCTTTAATATACTGAATAATAAACTGAAGTTAATTTCTACTTGTTTAAGAACCTTTTTCAAGTTTATTATTCCTTTAATATCATTTATTACCCTGTTATAAAACTAATGCAATCATTTATGTTAACAACGTTCGTTTTGTCGATATTTGGCACTTGAGTCAAAAATGAACACCTTATAGTTACAAGTTGTTCACATGGTAAATATTTCATTATATACGGAATGATATTCAGTATTTAAATATCATATAAATCATATATATCTAGTATAAACATTTATTTATAACAGTACACATCATTTTGGGGTAAGAAATGAAATGCACCGTTCATGGAGACGGTAAGTCGTATGTACACATGAACACTAATTCCATTGATATTTCTTATTTTAATGAAATTAAAACATAATGATACATAGGTATATTATAATTCTTGTATAATATCATATATAAAATCATTAAATCCATCCTTTATATGTCCCACATATGGTATTAACGAGTCATATCACTTTGAGGGGGTGGTAGTCCGCACTTCCTCAAATGAAATTATCACGTTTAGCCATAATGGAAACCATTAAGGTATGCAATAAAGGAAAAATAAATAAGCATGAAGGAAAAATAGACATAATATATATCATATATAAATACAATTCCATCTAAATTTTCACAATGAGAGGTGGTAGTAGGTAATTGAACAATCATTATTTCGTGAGGCGTTAGTTTTCAATCTACAAAAACATTATGTTCTTCACCCATTAGATGGAGGTGTGTGTAATTTCAGTTAGAATCCTTCTCATAACAACATCCTATCATATTTAGGATACTTGTGTTGTTATTAAATAAAGTAATAAATAGATTTTAGGGGTTTCAGAAGTAAAATAAACGAAACGAAGTTAATAAAAACTGTTACCTTTAATTTGGGTAACTTCCTTTGGTTTGAATCAAAATGAATTCATGAAGTCCCCTGTGCCTAAGGTATGGATTCTAGGAGGAGGATAGGGAGGTAGGGATATTAATTTGGCATTTTGGACGAACCTAAAGGCTTGAGAGGTGTGAGGAATTGGTTATAAGTAGTATCTTTTTATAAGGGGGAGGAGGCACTCTTTAGGAATGTGTAAAAATATTATTTTATTATATAATGATATTAAGATTATAAAGGTCAAAAAATTATTAGGATCAAAGATAAGATGACTCATGGTCAAAATAAAATCATCCAATAATAATTGTCCATGTTTTGGATATTATTTTAATATTTATAATCTAATTTATTTAAATCATTTATTAATGAGGTAAATACTGCATCATTATTGTGTCATAAACTATTTAATTTATTCGATGTCTAAAAATTATACAAAAATACAATTATGTAGGAAATATTTTTAGCTTTCCAATTAATATTTATAGTAAAAAATATTACTTATATAGCACAATATAAAAATTATTTACAAAAGTTGTTTTGTTTACGTCAATTTTTCCTTTACTTTACATTAAATAATCTAAAGTGTCATTATCATACATAAGTGGCTCCATGGGGTCCCAAAATCGACCCAAATATGACCATGGTCGGAAATTACTCATAAAATAATGTTAGGACATGTGTTAAGGTAATTTTGTATTATTACAATATTCTTTTTACCTTGAATTACCCTATTTACCTTTAATCGCGGTAAATAAAAGTCAAAAGTTACTATTCACCAAAAATTATTTTTATCTTATGAAACCAAATTTTACTACTTGATATTTACTGTGTCTCTCATATTTCCAAAATTCAACTTACAGAAGATTTAAAATTAAGTTTTATGTAAATTTTCAAACTCTCCTATGAGGTGGGTAAAAGACAGTGAAAAGTTCAATAAATTTTTTATATATCTAAAATTATTATAAACTAATTCCAATGAATTAAATTGAACTTATATAGGTATTATGTATATATTTAGACCTAAAATAAATTTAAATAAAATAAATAATTATTTAAATTAAAATTCATTTTTAAACTATAACTCAGGGTTTTTCCCTATTCATAAAAAATTGAATGTTTTCAGAAAAATACCAAGAATTCACCCTAAGATAATTTCAATATTCCAAATTAAAAAATGATTTCTATTTTACAAAATTAAAATCATATAAGTTTCATTTATTAATTTAAAATTAATTCCCCTTATCAAAACCAAAAGGGGTATTTTTAAGAAATAATAACTATTAAAAGATTGACACTTGTTTATGTCCAATTTCAAAGTAAAATTACTTACAATGACCAGTATTTGATTAAATGTAAAAATATAATCTATTTATACTTCCAAAACATTAAAATTTATTATCATACACGATAATTTTTTTGATTAAAAAACTTGTTTTAATTTGAAATTTAGTATTTTTCACAATTCACAAAAATATGAATGTTATCTGAAAAATATCAAAAAAATTTCAAAAATAAATTATTTATCTCATAATTGTAAAGAATAAGTTTATTTTATAAAATTCAATATATAAAAGTTTCAAATATTGTATTTTAAAAAAAGGTTCGCCCTCAAAAGGTGGTAAAATTGCATTTTCAGAAAAATACTTCTTTTATCTAAAAAACTGAATTTGTTCTTACATTATGTCTAAGAAACTCATAATATGGATTCTAAAATTATAAGGATTATATAAAGTTCAAAATTCAGTTAATACTATTCATAACCACTTTTGAACGTCTAGTTTGGTAAGTTGTGGTGCGCTTGAACTCGTTGTTGTGCGTAGTGAGAGTTATTGAATTTCTTTGAAGAAATAATGTAATATGAAATCATGGGGTGTTACATAATCTAATTAGGTACTAATAATAGCTCAGATATGCTGTGGTATAATTTCAATGGGTAACCATCAACTTCGTCTATACCATCAAATATGTAAATATAAATAGATAATGTGAATGTGTATATATAAAATGTAAAGTAGTGTGGAAATGTTAAAATCCCATACCTTCTTCATCCATATTTAGTGTCTAAATGTGTATCATATAATTAATTATGTTCAAGTGTATATGGATAAGTCATGTGATGTGTAAACACACTAACAATATATCATAATAGTAATAATTGAAGAGGATCTATAGTGTAACCAAGGAATCCGATAATGATGATAATAAAATAAGAGGACCCAATGTGAAACCATGGCATCCTTGACCTCAGGAGTTGTTCGAACAGAGTAATAACATGTATTTTCGAAATAAGAAGTTAGACTGTAATCCAAGGGGCATCAACCAATAAATTCAACTATAAATAATTCAAACTGTGTCTAAGGATCATGTCCATGGTAAAACGTGATTAGCAGGAATGGGCCCAGTTGTGTGAATCCATTGCTCAATGTGTCTAAAGGCATCATGCTACACCCAAGATGTGCATCTAAGGTCTAATTTTTTTTACAAAAACTATTTTTATATTTTTAGATAATATCACTTTAATTTTAAGTGATAAACAAACCACGAAGAATAAGAATAAGGTCATGCCCAACGGGATCCACTGTTGTTGGCATAACCCAAAACATTCTTCAGAATGAAATCAATAAAGATCCTCTTTGGTCCAAGATAAGATATACTTAATCCATATGAATGCATACACCTGACATGCCTACACACAAAACACCACATCACATCATAGGAGAATCACTGAAAACATCATTTCCATTTGAAAACTGAGCTATCAGAGTATCCAACCACGACCTCAAACCACACCAATGGGGGAAACCACATCCTAGAACATGATAAAATAAAACACAATAGAAGAAAAAAATTTCACAAGAACCATGATATATGATGACTAACTAGAATAAATTCATCAGAAGTACTCTAGAACATGGAACCACGGGAAAAGTAGACCATCTAAAACAATGTCACATTACCGGTTGAACTTTAATTTTTTATTCTAATAACACACGTACCCAAGACAAATCAAGGAGGTCTAAAATTATGAAGCCCTAATGCATCCCCATGTAAAAACCTCATACATTCATCGAGTAGTGTCTCTACTCTCAGGAACCCCAAAAAGGGATCATAAAGGCTACTCCCCTGAGAGAGAGCATTCACAACAAAGTTAACCTCCCTTTCCCTTGAATTTCTCGAATCAGTACCTCTGAGTATGATTCCACTTCTGAGATTATCAATGATAAACTATTACATATCATGATTCCCATGAGTAATGCCTGACCCTCGGTGGCCAGTGATCTTCCTGGACTATGATAGCTATGAATGGATACTAACACCGAACCACTTCTACCCCTCGCCAGTCCTCCTCCCCGCATTAGCACATTCATGCATGGACCATCCACATTGAGTTTCAACCCATTAACCAGATGCTTCCATCTCACCAAGCCCCCCAGTAACCTCAGACTATCCACTGGTTTATTAAGACTGTGTAAATCAGTAGAATTCTTCCCTCCCCCCTTTAATAGCGAGCCTTGTTTATGCAGAAGGCCTTTAATTTTCACAAGTATAGAGATTGGACACCGAACCTCCCATCTAACTACATTCTATGCCTCCCACAAATACCAGAAGATCGATATTACAGTGATGCTGCAATTCTGATTTTCCATCTCGTCCTGCTCCGCTCCTGAGAACTAGCCCTCAAAAAAATCACTTAAAGATTTCCAAGAAGCATTTTACTTACCCCACCAATCAATCTAATACTAGAGAAAGCGCGTCCATTCACCTTAGGTGAACAAGTGTAGAATCGACTCCATCTTATGGTTTGAGCAACAATAACACCAGGATGCCAACTGTATTCATCTCTTCTGGATATTGTCTTCAGTGGGAAGGGCCTGATTTGGAACTCTCCTTATGAGGATGTTCAGTTTTGAGGGAACCTTCTTACGCCACAGACGGTCTCCCCATTCATCCTGGATCCCCTCCTACTATTTAAGATTACAATAATCATAGCTATTAAAGAAACCTGAGCAAGACGGAGAGAAGTATAGTTTAACTTCTACCTCAAAAAAAATTTCTACAAAGACTTCATTATGTTCTGAATTGAGAGTGGACTCCAAAACCTGGGATGTTGGCAGGTCTCTCTTATCAATATCTCCAGACCTGGACAACTAGGGAATAACAAATTCTATCTGAGCCACTTATCTCTCCAAAAAATAATATCTCCAACACCAACCATCCACCGAGAAGAGTCTTAATGAATCTTCAGATGTGAAACCACTATTTTCCCTAGCCTAGATAATTTCATTACATCCCAATCCCCCCAATACATACCATATTTTATTCTCCACGTTTTGTACAACATTCATTTCCCCACAAGGAAGTCCCAAGCTAAACTAGCTTTCACGGCGTGCGTGGATAATGTGAAATCCATGATACCAACACCTCATTCCTCAACCAGATTAGCTAACCGAGCACAAGAGGTCCAATGATCCCTTCCTGAGTCCTTGGAATCCCAAAGAAAGTTATTGATAATCATCTCCAAAGTATGGATAGTTCCCGTAAGAGGAGAGATAATTGACAATACAATCATTTTAATCAAGGAAGGCATGCTATTGATCAAAGTCAACCAACGTAAAAATGATAGGAACAAGTTTTTTCAATTAAAAACCCACTCCACCATTTTAGTGACAAGATCCTTGAAGAAGACTTTTCTTACCCGGCCATTAGAAATGGGATCCCTGAGGTACATCATGGGAAGTTATTTCTGCTGGTTGCCCAAAATTTCTTGGATGCTCTGTGCCCTTCTCCTTGAACATTTATTATATATGAAGACATTTATCTTCATTGTATTGATCTTTTGGCCACTCATACTACCCTATATCCCCATAATCTGCATGAAATAGATCAAATAGGATCCTCTTCTATTCAGAAAAATAAGAATGTTGTCAACAAACATAAGATGAGAGTAGGAACCATCTAATTCCAGAGAGACATATGGAAGAATGTTTTGGTCCATCAGCGCTCTGTGTAAGTTTTGAGATAGGGCCTCTTGAGCAATGAGAAATAACGAGGGGGAAAATGGATCCCCTTTCCTCATGTACATCACATTCTTGAAGAATCCAAACCCTTTACCAAGCCGATAAATAGTGATACACGGTGAAGAGAAGAAATAGAAACATAATTCATAAACCCATTCATGAAATCCAAGCTTCCTCATTACCCGAATAATAAAACTATGCTAAGGTTTATCATAATCCTTATCTACATCCACCTTAATTACCACATTAGACCCCACCACCTTCTTGTTAACATCCCTTAACAATTCTTGAGCCACTCCCACCACCCCTTGAATCCCTCTACCTTGAATAATACCATGTTTCTCATGGGAAATAATACTCAAGATGGACCTATTTAGCCTCTTCGCCAGAAGAGTATCCAAAATATTTTATGAAATGTTATATATACATTTGTTCTATACTGGACGATTGATGTTGGGTCTTTCACCTTTGTCACCACACCACCCTTGAAGCACACGTACCCCCGTGGAGCCACCACCCCCTCGGAAGAAGTCATGGAATGCCTATGTAATAGACGGGCACACAATCAACCATGTTGCCGCATAGAATTCCCTCGGGTTCCTGTCTGACCCCGGAGCACTTTTTGGAGGTAAGAGTTTAACAACCTCCCACACCTCCTCGCCCACTGGAAGAGACATCAACCAATAATTAATCCTCCCATTGAGACTACTAGAAATATTTCGGAGGAAGGCTTCCTGCTCACTAACTAAATGACCCCCAAGGAGAAGATGTTGGATCACTAGCAAGAATATTTTTGAAATGATCCAATGCCATTCTGTTGGCAATATTTACATCATCCATGAAAGTCCCAACTTCCAATCGAATATTTAACTTGCAGTTTAACCATTCCATCAAGCACACAAGGAAGAGCTCATTATTCCTATCGCCTTTCTTGAGCCACCACACTTTAGATCTCTCCTTGAGGCCCCTCTCCACCTCCAACAAGAGATGATCTAGGAATGATCATTTGTCTCATAAACATAAGAAGGATATATCATCCAAACATTGTTGTAGAACCCCTTATAGCCGATCAATCTCCTCTTGGAGCATCTCCACTGATTCAACTAAAGAGATTACATTCCTAGACCAACTGAGAATATCTAATTTGAGCCTCCTCAGACGCCTAGACAGACCCTACCATGATCTTCCCTCAGTATAATTCTCCAAAGAATTATTCACCATTTTCATGAACCCCTCCCTGCTATACCAAACCACTGAATACATGAACCACTTACCGCTCACACTACCCATATTTAAGTCCTCAAGAAGAGTTGAGTGATCTAAAAGTGCCTGAGAATGGTGAAAAACCGAGGATCTGAGAAAAGATTCAAGGCCTTGAATATTGCCCAAAAATCAATTCAACTTACACCATATCTGGAAATTTCCCCTTCGGTTATTACACCAAATATATTCACTCCCATGAAACCCCAGATCGATGAGCCTATTACTTTCAATTAATGAACTGAAATCCAACATCCCCTGTGAACCAACCACTGATCCCCCCTTCTTTTCTGATACATCCACTGTAGCATTGATTTCCCCACCAACAAACCATGGAAAACCACCAACCTCAAAGGAACCAAGGTAATCCCACATACCACTCCGTTCAATAATGTCCTCACTAGCATAAAAAATAGAACAAAACTTCTAAACCTCTGAACCCAATTTTAACTGTAATTCATTGGTCAGTCACCTATAAGATCTCTACTTGAAGATGATTCTTCCAAAACAACGATATATTCCTGTTAACCGGATTTCCATGCAAATTGCACCCAAGCCCCGAACGCTTTGCATGGCCATTTAACTTACTAGGATCTGGTTTGGGATCCAGAACAACTACCATTGAAGGACTAAATCTTCTCACTTCAGAATCAATGAAGGCACATTTCCCCTTTACCACTAGACCCTGAGAGTTCCAGATATTCACTGAATCCATTACAGAAAGCAGTTCCCTTCCATTCGGCCACTACTACCTAAATGTGTAGCGAACAACTCCATGAAACCCACCTCCTTGGAGATCAAACGTTTTACCAGATGGGAAGATCCTTTAGAAGATGATACCCTTTTTGGAATTAGGTTCTTTTTCTTCATCAATCTATCATCTTCTTCTAAAAATGAATTCTTGTTTCCTAGACATATAGTTGGAGTCGAGGGATACACCTCCTCCTGAAGAAAGGAAACCAGTAGTCGTCTCGACCAAGCATTGTGATCCTATACTAATTAGGTCTCTTCCCCACAAGAAATAATTTATTCAACAATCCTGAAGGATTGGCCACGAATCCCTCAACCGAAGCTAGAATAGACCCCTTAACCGAGTCCGTAGAGGCAACTAAATCTATTTGAAACAAAGCCATGAGAGGAGGCAAACATTGAGGCAACCTTGGCAGAAACCCTTCACTCACATTTTACATCCCTTTGACCTGGCGAGAAAACACCGAAGGAACCACCTAGAATGAAACCTGAATATTTTCTATCCTCGCCACCTCTCTAGGTCCCAATGATAACAAGACAGGTTCTGTGATGGGTGTTGACATCATTCTGACTCCCTGCCGCTACTCTTAAAAGACCACCCACTATCCAAACCTAGATCTAACCAAATTTGAAATGTCTCCCATGCTTCTTGAGGTGATGTCCCTGACCCATTCCAATGAAGATGTCGGAGGATTGACAATAGATGCCTTCGCCGCCTCCGGTTAGACTTGAAACCCTCTAGGATTGATTGAGATACCCACAATACCGGAAGAAGGTCCTAGTGGATAAAATCATTAGGAGGAGCCCCAGTCTTGAAGGTTACTCTTCCCTTTCCAACAGAACTCCACCACATGACCTTGAAATCCACAAACAACACAAAACCATGGAGGTGATTAGAAAACCAACCATTTCCACCACGAAAAACCCTATGGAGAGAGAATCAGAATAAAAGGAGGAAATTTCACCACAAGATTCATCTCAATACAGATCCTCGGATTTATTTAATCAACCACCCTCTCCATCTTCACATCCACACATAGAAAACTCCCCAACACATTTCCCACTACCTTCAGAATTGAAGGATTATGGAGCGGTTGTGGGATCCATGGATGTTTAATCCACACCACACCCATGTAGGAATCTTTTCCATAGTAACATTCACAAGACCATCTTGAATGAAAAAACCGAAGAGATCTGTAGCACCTCCCTTCCCTCAACCAGGAACACACAAAGTCCACTCTAGATGGGAGATGAATACAGAAAGAAAACCTAAATAACTCGGAAACTTCCACTCTTTGACGGAGTCCCCAAGAATCCATAAACTCCAAGAAATTAGACAGTGATGGTTTCGATGGACCAAACCTTTCTACCGGGGATAGATGATAAAATTCCACTGCACAATCCAAATACTGACCTGAAGGGGCTTTGTTTATTAGGATCTAGACATGGGAAAAGTAAGTGATAGAATCATAAAAGGTGACAAAAATCACAATGGTATATGAAAATAAACCAAAACTCCACATAACAAGTGATAAGAAATGAGTGAAGAACTAGTAGAAGACACCACTGGCTCCATGTGTTCCTAAGGTCACCCTATAAGTGCTTAATGAATTCCCCCAGTAATCTAACGATGACTCTAATATGAACAACCCAATAAATAATAAATGTTCCATATGCAATAGGTTCCTAACAAAAAATTTATTATTTAATTTATGCCATTTAATAGTCAGGTCATTTGGCAAATCAGTGGGTTCATTCGATTACCATTCTTACTGGGTGAAAAGGATAAGCATGAAATACAACCATTTATAACATAAATTCCATATTAAATTATTATTTTCTCCCCTTTTACATTCATAACCATGAAAAGGTGGACTAAGGTAATGCAACCCTATACAATTAATTTATAATTAACTTGGAAAAGTAATATCAATACATAGACATGTCATTTAATATTTAAAGACTCATTATTAAATTATAAAACAAACCCTATTGGGTTCAAGTGAAAACTAAACTCGAGATAGCCATTAAAAATTCATATTTTATTTAATTTATGAGGGATTACCAGTTGTAGGGTCATGGAACATACAATAACATTGTCTTAGATAAACCAACATGGGTTATAAATTCATAATTAAGAAAGAACCTTACTTGGGGTGGAAGGAATTAAGGTATCAACCTCCAAGGGCATGAAGAACATGTATAAAAATAACTTTAGTATATAAGCACAATGATTATAAGCATGAAATATGAATTTAATAAAGACCAACCAATAAAATCGGCATTCTCCCAATGATGGAAGTTTATAAAATAGTGATACATTATGGATGAGTCAAATACCGCCTAAATCGAGCGTATAACACACTCCTTATCTAGTATCATCCCTTAGTTTGGCCTAGATTGGAATAAAACTTATGAATAGATCAATTCCCAAAAAATAGTTAATATGATCGCACACTAAAAGTAGTTCAACGAGGGAATGAAAAATGTAGAATTAGTCATAATGGATAAAGAGCATACCTATAAGAATCAAATGTGATGATTAAAGATAAAATCTGAGTGCGGGTGAGAATGATATCACGAAGCCTAGGTGGATGAATCCTTGGAGGTCTCATGGGAAAAAATGGATCCCTCCAATAACTAGAAGAAGAAAATTGGAAAAGGGTAGGGTTAAAATTATTTTAATGAGAAAATGGTAAATTCACAAAAAAATTACTAGGTTGAACGATTTGGCCACATGGTAGTCCAGAAAGTTCACAACCATGCAGCTGCCACTATTTAATGGGGGATCCTACATGGTTTCATGTGCATATTTTGACTAAAAATGCGAAAAAGTGTTTAATTCCTTTACTAGGTGATTCAAAGCTATGTGAATGGGAATATGCCCATGAAGAAACATTTTTCGGAAACCATGGTTTCTACAAAACCCTCTTTAAATCCCTAATGTGGTTAGGTAAACCATGTGGAATGGATCACATAGTTTCTACTAACCATGCAGCCCAATCCCTTTCTCCACTGCTGGGGTTCTGAGATATGAAGAGACCCGAACACGCATGGAACATCGATGAACTCATTTAGAATCTATAATAGGAAATTTTTAAAGAATTAGACATATATTTAATGAATAAATAACTCATAAAAATTTTAGTTCATAAAATTTTCCCCCAATAGGAACCCATCCCCATGTTTACCTTTTAATATCGGTGAAATGGTACCTTAGAACAACTCATCCGCTTAGCATGTTTTTCAGTCTCCTGGTCACAATTCTCATTCTATACACAGTCGTGCTACCATAACACCAACACTAAAGGGATAGAACAACCTCATAAATTATTTATGGTCCGACCAATGATATATATGTGATACTCCTCAAATGATTTATCAATATCTAACTCAACATCCTTTATATCAAAAGTATTATATTACTCCCCATGATAATGGTAAAGCTATGAAACTTGAATGATTTCATTTATTGAATATTTCATATGAGGTAATAACAAAAGATAGGATATCATCCTGATTCTATCCAAAATCTATAAAATCATGACAAATCAAGGTGACATCTTCCCTTTCCTTTGTATCATTCTATTCCTTAGATTGGATGATTCCGATAAGAAAACATGATCCTCCACCACAATCTACAGAGGTAGTTGATGGTGATTAACATATGTTTTCATCTATAATGAGTAGTAGACATATGGTTCATAATCCATTGAACCTTTAGTGATGTTTCACAGATGAGATGAGGACCCAGTAGTAATACCTCTACTACCTCTAACTAGAATATGGTTGAATAGCCAACCTAACATACAAGGGGTCAAAAGAAACCATCTAAATCATCTCATGAAATCTATTGTTATACGTGAACTCAATGAGATGGATATTATTCTTCTAAGTACCATAAAAATCAAGGGAAATTTCTCAATGAATTTCCTATAATGTATATATAATCCGTTCTGATAGGCAATCATTCTTAGGGTGATGGTATTTGATCAAGAGCACCTATTTACACATTATTTTATTTAATCCCTACGTGAAACTCAATGTGAAATTAGAGTTCCTATATAAAATGATATAATGAGGGAACCATAATAGCCATTTGTTATCATTAATATAAAGTCATCCCATCTCCAAAATAGTGAAAGTCTCCCAGATAAGAAAAAATGGGATACTTTCATCAGTTAACCCATGACTACCCAAACTACTTCCTAACCTTGAGGAAACCTCGTTAATCGAATGAAAGAGATTACATAACAACATCTTCACATTTCAATTTTAGGTTTTTCAATGGTTTTACTAGGATATAAGGTCATTGGTGCTCCATCTTCACCTACGGAAATGTGGATCACCTAGTGATAAAACCTATTATCTAAAATTTTATCCCAGTCCACCAATAAAAGCTTCACATATCTAAATACATCTTGGGGATTCCTATATTAACTACCAACTGGGAATAAATGGAATACCTCTTTAGTTTCAATCTCATATTAATAGGATCCAAGATATTCCATGTATATATATGATGTAATATCTACCAATAGACCAATCTAGAAGTTGTTCATTACTTGAAAGGCATGTGCCTGAGATCTCTATCTTAGGGCATTGGAATTTGCATTGCCTCTTCTAGGTGTTTAGGTGAGAAAAAAGTAAAAAGAGTGAAGATATTTGTCTGGAATTTTATTTTTTAGATTCAAGTATCACTATGAAAAAATATATTTAAGGCCATTGTGTTCTGTATATATGAAAAAATTCACACACATTAGATTGTGTCTCCAAGATTGTAAGGCATGGACAAAAACTGCTAGATCATGATCGTGAGTTAGGTTGTTTATCTCAAGAGGAACTAACTGAAAAGGTATTTACACAATGAATAAATCCATATACATCAGTACAACACCTTGGAATATGTCTGATTCATCATAGAACATTTTATATCCTCTTACAAGGTCATGAAGAATCCAAACTGGGGTAAATGTAAGCCTTTTTTCAGCTCCTGAAAGGATTTATCATATGTTTCTAACAAAAAAACTCCACACCCTTCATTGTAAGACTATAAATTACTTAAGAAATTCATGATAAGTCAATTATAAAATACTTGTAATATTTTTCCATCCCCAAGAAACTCTATATATCAAACACATTCATGGGTTTCACCCAGGAAACCATAGCACTTACAATCTCTTGGTCAACTGATACACCTGATTTTGAGATAATATGACTCATGAAGTGGACTTTTATGATCCATAAGACACCCTTAGCAAGATAATAATAATAATTATAATTATCTCATAGTGAATTAAAAATGATATCATTTTTATCATGTTCATCATGAGTAAGATAATATAAAAATATGTCATAAAAAAGACCACAATAATGAAGTCGATATAAGGGTGGAAAACCCTATTCATAAAAGACATAAAATTGATGGGATCATTTTTTAAAAAAAAGTAATATATAAATACTCATAAATACCATAATTACTTCAAAAAGTTGTACTTGTTATGTCTTATGTCCTAACTCGTACTTGATGATGACCCGATCTCAGGTCGATCCTCGAGAACACCCTAGCTCCTCAGTATTTTTCAAAGAGATTGTCTATTAGAATTAGTGTATACCTTTTTTATCCATATCATTATTCAACCATTGGTAATGAACAAATATCCTAAGGCACCCATCTGACTTCTCGGTGAAAATCACAGGTGAACCCTGACATGATGTATATTCTTAGATAAAACATTTAGACTCAAGATCCTCCAACAGTCTCTTGAGCTCGTGAATCTCAATGGATGAAAACCTACAAGGATAAATGTAAACTGGAACTACTCCTATAAGAATATCAATCATAAACCATACCTCCTAATCAGGAGTTATTCCCAAAAATATTTTATGAAAAACACCCTTAAAATGAAATACTACTGAAGGGATCTCAGTTATATGTAATCCATGCAACTCCATGAAAATACTATAAATATAAGAGGTCACTCCACCTATCAAATGATACTCTAGAACCTGTATATTATCATGGAATCCTCACTCACCCTTGTGAAGATAAATTCTTCCCTCTGGTGTTGTAAACAACACCCTGTTGAAATATCATTCCACATATGCATGTTATGGAACCGACCAATCCATTTAAAAAATAACATCAAATCATTTCATATACTGTAATAAATGGTCCCATGAGAAGGTATAACTACATTCCTAAAAATAAGGTAGTAACTAAATTGGAATATTCCCTTGTAATACTCTCCCAATGGTTTGTCTAGGGTCATGACACCAAAGAAGTACTAAATTTCTATTTTGAGACTTTCCACAGTCCTTTAGAAGATAATAGAGTTATAATAACCTATATGTAATAAATAAGTTACAATATAAAAGGACACTGGAGTAGTAAATCATACTATATATGGTCCAAAACTCTTATAAATGGGTATCATATATAAATCATGCATTTGGACAGATCTAGGGACCTATGCTATAGTTGGACTACCCTGAGCAGGTCAGATCCATTAGCGCTATTAATCAGAATTCTAGACATCGTGGATATGAAAACCTCATCAACTATTTTTATCAGTGATACTCTAAGTACGTACCTTATGTTTAATAATTTATCATACCCTTTAATGTGAAGTTGGTGCGAATTGTATTCTTTTAAAAGTAGATGGAAATATCAAATAGAATGTCTAAAGATGACCCATACAGCAACAACCATGGAAATTTGGAGGGTCTCTATCACATGAAGGCTTCATATGATCTTTCCAAACATACAGATGACATATAAAGGATCTATCAATGTAGATACTGTAGATACCACTAAATTTACAAGAAACACCATTCCTACACTCCCTACTTCTAGAAGAACTACTGCACTACCTCAGAACTAAACCACATTTTCTGGAACTATAGGATTCTATTAGATTGATCTCACTAATAAGAGACATATTTAAAATATTATAAAAGGTAGTTAGGTGGAATATATTCACCTGTGAGAATATGTAATACATGATCCCATTACTCAAACATCTCTCCTCTGATATCTAATCATAGTATAGAAGTGTTAAAAAGCATTTCAACTCAGTAAAACACACTGAATAGTCCATGAAAAACATAGAATTTTGATTCACGTGCATGAAATATCTGGCATGGTCATCTCTCAACATATGACGGTAAAATTAATCATTAAAGGTAGTAATAAATACATCTAACAACATTCCATAATTACTATCAGCATGATTAAACACAACCCACCAATGCTTGGTCAAAATAGAAAGCTTGTTGGTGGAAATACTAACCCTACTATCTGGAGGTGTCAATAGATTCTCAATGATATAAATATTGGACTCTATCTAAGACTCACCAGAATATGGATGTCCATCCCTCAAAAAATAGGAGTATGTTGCAACGAGAACTCACAAGTCAAATCATCCATAGTAGGTGTAGGTCGTCAAGCATCTCTAATAGACACCATTGTACATATAAAAACCTCTCAAAATTATGCTTCAATTTTTTTGTTTTAGTAAATTTGGTGGTGCCATAGGTGGAACAACTAGAGGTATCACTGGTGGCTCAGGGACCACCCCCAATGGAGAAAGGTTGTGGCCACACTCTTTGGACATAACTAGAGGACGTAATGGTGGAATAGATCTAGGAATGCCAAAAACATGCCTTATATTGATATTTAAGATAATATAGATACACTTGAAGATGTTGATCATAAAAATAATGGACCACTACCCAAGTTACTACCCTAACTACCCAGTTGGTAGGTTATGGTATTGGTAAGTGTTCAACATTAATTTACAGAGGATCCTATAAGTGAAATGTCATTTGAACTTTTCCTCTTTATTTATAAGAAAAAAAATTATTTTCTCATTAAAAATTGAAATTCTAAAATTTTGAATTTTATTATATTCATATAACATGGTACAATTAAATGTATCATCATTCAGATATAATAAATACCAATGCACTTTATAACTTAAAGAGAGATTCTTTTAATTCATAATTACCCATAGTAGATTCAGTCTCAGAATTTAATGGTATAATACGATGTATTGCATTAGATATTTACCTATTCAAATTCATTAGGTCCCATAAACCACCTAAAATGTAATGGTTAGTCACTAAATAATATCCAATGAGCAGTCCATGTAACAATAGGTTTATAGCTGATATGGGTAGAGACTCATTATTTAAGATTCCACCATCAACCTATATAGGATAAAACTATTGAGAATGATGCTGACACTATAAATAAAAATCACATACCCTATATAATATTTTTTATCAGAAGAATATACACAATAACCCTGGATAACTCAATAATAATAGAAAACACATGGAATGAAAGAAATAAAATGCACTTATATAGCATTTAATATGCATGGAATGTGAATTATAAGTTCATATAATGATGAATGTAGTAGTGATCCTTTCTTTAGTAATCCAAGGTTAATATCAATAAATAATATTTAATAACAAAATTCAAGTACATCACCAAATAATGAAAGGATATTAATTGTAATATCTGAAATACAGAAAAAAAATTCTCATTCCCAAGAAACATGGTATTTACCCCAAACATTGGTTATTAATGGATAATTATGGAATCAACCTACTTAGGGTGGAAGGTGTATAGGTATAATCATTTAAAAACATGAAAAAACCATATATAAAGTGCTATAGAATATGATCACCATGATTATAAGAATGGAATATGAATTTTATAATCAACACCTAAGGAAATCAGCGTTCACATAATATTGGAAGTTTATAATATGGAGAGTCTTGAGAGAGGAGTCATAGACCACATTCCTCACGACTATAAAACTCTTCTCATTTAGTATAATTTTTTTGTTTTTCTAGGATAATAAGAAAAATGAATAATGTAATAATTTCCTAAAAATAGGAAACATACTCCTACACAAAAATAGAATCATGGAGGGATAGAAAAATAATGAACGTAGCCTAAGAATTAAATAGGATACCTACTGGAATCTAACCTGATGATCATATCTAAAATAAATGTATGTATAAGTGAGATATCAAGAATACTTGGTAGAGGGAACCATGGATCTCTAATTGGTGAAAATAGAGGTCTCTAATTACTGAAGGAAGAAAATTTGAAGATGGGTAGTGTATAATGGATATTAAGGGAAAATGGTAAAATCAACAAAAAATTATTGGTCCTCATGGATTGTCTTCACAGTTGGAAAAAACATGTTCTAACAATGAACCTACCACTATCTATGGGGGGATACCACATGGATTCATTTTCATGATTTGATAAACCATACACAAACTATTTTTCACCCCTCTACTAAAAGTTGCAATGCTACTTGCATGGGTATGCACCAATGGATGAAATGTTTTGTCAAACAATGTGGCCTCATAAATCCCTTTTTTAATCCCTCACCTGGTTGGGTAAACTATATAGACTGGATTGAATGGTTTCTACTAACAATGCTGCCCAGTCCTTCCTAGAACTAGATGTGGTTCTGAGCTCTGAAAAATTCTCTAACACCCCCAAACAATTGATAACCACATTAGGAATCTGTAATAGGACCAAAGTAATTAATTTTACTAAAATTTAATGGATATGTACCTCATATAGAAATTGGTTTTTTACATAGATAGGTTATTTAGTAGCATATGGGTCATGCAAATTAGGACCCCATAATTAAAACTATCATACTCATGACATGGAGTTGAAAGTCGTGGTTCTTGCTTTAAGGTCTTGGAGACACTATCTATGTAGCGAGATTTATTTGGTTGAAACTGACCAATAGTGTCTCTATTATGTATACAAATAGTATGACATGAATCTGAGGAAAATGCACTAGATATATTAACAATATTTGTACGAATTTGAGTGGTCAAACATTGTGGGTAAGAGTAAAATTGTTACAAATTCTCTTAACTATAATACACTACTGGAGTAGGATCTTAGTTAGTGTACTTTTAAAGTGTAGTATTTCTTGATGACACTATATCTTGAGTAGAGTATGGATGATTCAAAGGATTATGGGATGATTATTTGTTCCTTATTGATGATAATATATTCTCCTGTAGATTTGGTAAAGGATTTCCTTGAATCTTACCCCGACTGTACTATGATGTGATAATGACTTGTAGGTGGTGACTCATTATGAGAGGACATGCCCTTTACTATTTTGGTGGTACATGAATATTGAGAGAGAGATTTTGGTTCTCAATTTGTTTTAGATGATATCCAAGAGGGTATAACTAATTAAGAATAGGTTACCCATAGCTCAGAATAGGTATAGATCTTACATTATCTATAGGAGGATACCACTAGATATTTCTATAAGGGAAAAACTTACATGAGGGATAATCCTTAGATAGGTCACCAATGTATAAAGAATTACTAAAGCTATCTCAAATCTATGTTATACCCTTTGAGATAATATATTGTGTTGAGATTGTTGAATATCATTTGGGCCTTCCTTCACAATACCTATTTATGAACTACATGTTTGATGTGTCTTAGAAATGAAGGAACTTGCTTGACCCGCACATGTCATTGAATATGAGGATATTAGGATGGAGCCCAACACATCATATGAGGAGTTCCTGATGTATATTTTAGACTAAATAGAGAATGTACATTGAGGGAAGGCGATACAAATTTTCAAAAAAATTATGCAATAAGGGAAGATATAATAGGGGAATTAGGAATGAGAGGCTTGAATTTGAGTTCAATTCCCTATATTGTATGAGAATAATCCCATGGTATGCTTCTTAAGGACGAGATGTCCTTAAAGGGGGAGATTTTAAAAGGCTGAAAATTTTATTCCATAATGGAAAAAGCATGTTTTCTATTTTATATTTACTATTTTAATGTCTATCTATATTTAGGTAAAGGAAAGTGGGCATGAAGAGCATTAAGAGTGGTTCTAGAAGGTTTTGGGATTCTAATTTTAGAATATAAAATGAAAAACAAATTCATAATGTTTTTTCTAAAAGCGTTGGTGAAGCGAAAGTTTTCATGGATTTTGGGCCACTTTGTAGCATAAGTTGTTTGAGTTGCTGGATGAAAAACACCATAGCTTGCACCAAATCATGGTGAAATCAATTTTAGCATTGAAATTTTTCATGGAATAGTTAATTAAATTAAATTAACCTTCATTATTCATCTAAATCATAGGGAAAATTGGAAACATCATCTGTATGTGTCTTAATTCAATTATTCACTAAATTTAAACACCTATTAATCTTTTTTACTACTCCAATTCATGGATTCAACTCTTTTGAACTATTTTTAAAGAAACATAAATCCTTTGATTCATGTCATTTTTGTTTGAATTATATTGATTCCTCCTATTTTGGATTCATTTTTTCCTCTCCATGACAGATCTAACGCCCTGGTTCTCTCTCCTACACTATTACATTTGAATTTTGGTATTTTTTGTGATTTCATCTAGTTTGATAAATGTATACTATTTTTGAGTATTATACCTCTTTATTCTTGTTTTGATCTTATTTTGATAATTCTATTGCATATAAATTTATATTTGTGTCTTCTATTAATTTAATTATAACATTAGTGAATCAATGATGTCAGGGGTTGGTAATTGATGGGGTTCTTGAAGGTTGGTGATGTTCATGGTGATCAATAACATTAATTTACAATGATATAATTAACTTTGATAGCTCCTAAAATCTCATTATCCATGATTCTAGATTCATAATTTTATAAAATGGGGGTAGAAATCTACCATTTTTAGTTTTCTTCATTGGGTATGAATTGATTCAACTATTGGCTTATTCATCTTCACCTTACTCATGAACCCCTGCTGAGTTAGTTGGAATCAGTTCCATGAGTTATTAGCATGAGAAATTGTACCATTTCGTGTGTGAACATGGTGGGGGAGAAGACAACCTTTGAAAAACCTTGAATTCAATATTTTGAACCTTGACATAAGAATTTAAATACCATTTAGAGTCTATGTATATGATAATTATCATGATATAATGTTGGGAGTTGATGTTCTTTATTCCATATTATGCTTATCTACCTATGTGCATGTTTTTCATTTTTTCACACTAATGATTTGATACACATCCTTTGTTAAGATACCACTATTTCCTAGTAATATATTTTTCATCTTTCATGTTGTTGATGTATTGTGAATGGTTCCATAGGGAGAGGTGGACCTGTCGGGCCTTAGTGTACCTAAAGGGGGAAGCACAATCAGATGTTGTATGTGACATGATTATAGGATCAGTGTATATGATTGGGATTATGGACTTATATTGATTATCTTTGGTACAATAAAATCATATTTAATTACAACCATGAGACGATAGTGTGGAAAGATGGTCTATGTGACACAAACCACTTTTCAATAGTTGGGCATGATGGTCTATATGACCTGACCTGAGAGCAAATATCATGGTATAATGGTCTATTATGGGTTGACCTAGAGGTGTAGGGCTTGCATGGATATTGAAAAGATTAGTGGATAGATCATTCATCTATTATGATTTAATGATGACATTGTTTCTATTTTTATTAAGAGTAGAGGAAGGTACATCCAGGGTTTTTGATGGCTTGTTTAGTATATAACTTTTTGGTATGGTTATTTGTCTTATGTTCACACTTATTAATTATTCTGAATTACACTCTTTTTCATGTGATGTTTTGTTTAAAATTCATTGGTGGGGTCCTATTGAGTTATATTACGCTCTCTATATACAATCATTTTGACGCATGTTCAGAATTCATATATTGGGATCTAAGAAAGGGAAAAGGGAAATGTATGATGTTTGAGATAAGGACAATGGATATGAGGGTGGGACTAGTACAGACTCTGGAGGATTACCATAGATTATTTTTTTATTACTTGCTGTACTTTTAACCTAGTTTATCGTACAACTTTGGGTGTCTATTTAATCATTGTTTGACTAGTACGCTATTTTAATTATTTCCAAATGTTTAGTATGACTATTATATTTTTTTTATTTTCTGCTATGTTATTAGTTTTTTAGGGACATGATACTGAGTGTATAGTCTCTCCACTTACGTAATTTTTCCTTCATAAGTAGTCAGTAGCCTCTTTCATATGTGGTGGTGCACATGAGGTAATGTGATTCTTTGGCTTAGACCTAGTAGTTCAGATCAAGGTGTTTCAGATATATAATTTAATATAATATTTTAAAAGTTTTAAAATTAATCTAACTAAAATATTGTTTTGTACAATATTCCTGTTAACACATATAATTAAAATTAATTATTTATATTCTAAAAATTAATATTTCTATTTAATTTTATATTTATTTATAATTCAAATTATATTTTAAAAATAATATTTATATGTAATACGTAAATAAATAAATAAAAATGTATAATTTTTTAATATCTATTATTTATTTTATTTTGAGTTATATAATTAATAATTTTCTACTTAGAAATACATTATTTTATTATAATTATATCATATATTACTAATGACGATATCTGTATTGACTAAATTTGACATGACCATATTTGTACCAACTATATTTGAAGAAACCATATTTTCAATGATCATGTTTACTTCTTATATATAGACTTACTAAATCATTTTTTCATTGCACTCCCACTTGTAATTATTCTTATTTTATATTATATATTTTTTATAATTCATTATCCTTTCATGGTGATTTTCCTAATTATAGGTTTTTTTGCCATTAGTGATCCTCATGGTTGAAGTTGATCATTGGGATTTCCTTATCATGAAGATTCTATACTTTTTTTCCATTATCCTCTATTTTTATTTAATTTTAGTGGATTTAATTTATCCATTATGATTAATAATCTATGGTGTTCAATACATAGATTAATTCATATATATTGTAACGTTCCACTTATAATTGAACAATAATTATTTTCCTTTAATTAATATATCATATAAATTATTTATGAATAAATATTAATTCTATTAAATGAATAGGAAAAAATATTTTAGAATTATAAACAAATGATTTATAAAAAATAATATCCTTCCTAAAAACCATTGGCATTACATTATCCCCTTAAATAAATTGATTCCTTTCTATTTTAATTACTCATAACTAAATAATGTTGGTGTGCATATTCTTAATGTATTACTCTCTCAATATATATCGTTTAATATGGAATGTACCTTACAATATTAGGCAATACCTAGTTAAATATATTTCCTCAAACATCCTTGATCATTCATATAATCATTTTCCACAGTATGTATATAACATAATCATATATTCTCTATAACATACATTTCACAAAAACATTTGAATCTATAAGACAATAAACCACTATGAGATTTTGTATTCCTCAAATAACTAACTCTATTTTAACCCTTAAATTTGTTAATGACATTTAATGAGGTCATACAATAGTCAATATATATCATAATCCTAAAAATAAATCATTCATATCAAATAAAATAACATAAATTACATTTTTAAACAAATAATCATTTACAGTAATATCTAGAACACTTTTAAAAAATATTAATCCCTGTTATTACATAAAAATCAAGCAGATATAAATCCTAATATTTATAGAAAACTCAATCCTGAATTCTTAAACAGTTATCCCCAAAATATAAAATTTTCATAAAATAAAATTTAAAGGTTTTTGAATCTATTTAATATATGTTTCACAATATTTAATCTAAAACAACTGAAGAATAATCCTTAAATATTAAACATTACCCTCATAAATTTTAGAAAATGAAAAAAAAATAATAAATGTCCCTCACTAATGAAAATGGAATAAAATATAAAAAATAAATCTATATTATGGTATTAACCTCACTAACTTATGTTATTGAAGGGATCTAACCTTTTATATCATAATAGTATTATACTAATATTCATAACCATTTATGTTTTCTCCCATATCCAGTTATAATATATAATGGTTTTTAGATACATTACATTATTATATTAACCTCTATGTTATTATTGTTTAGAAAAATATAAAAACCTAAATTGTTATGATAATGTCAAAAAAATAAGTGTATATGAATATGAAATCTCAACCCTATGACTTCTTCTTCAATCCCACCTTCATTTAATCATATTATACATTAATTTCAACTATGTCATACTTGGGTAACTATATAACTCTATTTGTTATAAATATGATACCTTATGTTATATTCTATCATACTTCTTATCATAAATCAAAAAATAAAAATGAAAAAAATCTTTTATAATAGTTTGGAAATAGAATGTGATTGACTAAATAATATCAATGGGAGTGCCTATTTTGGTTTGTAGTTATATAGGGACCCTACATTTTCTTACCTGAACATTAAATCTTTTTAAAGATATGAAAAAAATAGTGTTACAAATATAGGATCATAGGATTTATCATCTTGGAAAAATTAGGCTTATATATAAATTATAAATAACAAAACATAAGCATTATTTAATTCCTTATTCTCAAGATTATTAGTGTCATTTAAATTCTTCATTGCATAAGAAATCACTAAAAGAGATGCATCAATGAATGGGGTGAGCAAAAAGAATTGTAAGATGATAAATAAGAACTTTAAAAAACATAACATGGATGATAATAATTATAATCATCATCACATAAGCATGTAATTTATCAATGTATAAAAATTAGACATCATGTCTTAGTGGTAAAATATGACACATTCCTATGAACAAAAATTGTATCATGTTCCTGCATAAAATATGCGCATGATCAAAAAGTAATCATTTTAAAACCATCTAGCATCATTTTCATGCATAATTCCTATTATCTCACAAGATACATCACACTACCAAATGTATTAGATCACTATATAATTTTTGGGGCACCCGCCACATCAAAACATTTACATAATCATCTATTCCAAATAAAATTTATATTAATCATAGACATAAAATAGCCCATGGAAAGGAATTGGGTTAATGAGAATACATTTACGAATAACCATTAGCGTTCTCCAAAAAAAGGAAAAACATACATTGTATAAGAATCATAAATCTTGAGTGAAGAAGAAACAATCTCAAGAGAAGTAAAAGATGTTCTTTTGAAAGAATAGTTTTTTCCAAAAAATCATTACATTTATCATAAAATAATATTTTAATCATGTATATCCCAATGTTAAAAATTGATGTCCAATGAGATTATATTTAATGAACATTGAAGGAAATATCCACACCGAAATTTAGAATGAAAGAGTGATAAAACAAATAAAAAAGTTTGGTTTGATAATCCCCTAAACTAATGTATGAATTCATTCTTTACCTTAATATCATATATAATAAAATTAGATTAGTTAATTAATATAAAATATAACTTTAACATGTATTTGACATAATATAATTTTATTAAGTTATTTTATGTCCATTTATTGATTCATCGAGCTCAATTTCATCATTCAAGAGTGTTCAATTTCTACGATTTCATGATCGGTTCAATGACATATATGTATGGTAGATCATGTAAAATGAGTATAATTATCCATAATTGAAATCATATTTTATGAACGACGTTTCATATTTTCAAATGGATATATATATATATTTTTGAGATATGAGGATAATTAATTTGATAAAACCATAACGATAATCGTTTACATTAATTTGGTGGTTTTTCGATCATCATGAACTAGTTTTGTTTTATTATTTGTTATTGGGAATATGTTTTAGTTTATCAAACTAAAAAAGTTTATGAAAAAATTATAAAATATGTTTAAACAATTATACATATTTTATGTCCATCCATGAAGGCGGTAAATGAAAATGAAAACTTTTCATCTTTGAAGAAGATAAATCATCACCTCACAGACATTGTTTTCAAATTTAGAATAAAAGATAGAGGATATAATGTTTAATGATAGATTATTCCATTAACAAAATAAAATTATAGTATATATATAATATTATAGTTATAATTACACCTGGATAAGTGTAGGTTATTAGAGAATAAGAAAATAACTTACATTGAAACGAAAGTAAAAGAAAATGAAAGATTATTTTACATACTGAATTCCTATCTATGAGATCGTCCTTAGGTAAATTGGATTTTTTCTTTTTATAATATCAAAGGATCATGGATATGGGGAAGAAACATGGGGAGTGTATTGGGATTAATTTAGACAATATTCAATGCTTTGGATGTTTGAGTAGAAGAGGTGGTGATGGGTGGTATTTATTAGGTGAGAGGGTTTTTTTAGTTATTTTATTCATTAGTTTATTATTATGGATCAATTCTATGAAATTTTTTAACCTTGTCACTAAATATATTAAATAATGAAATATATTTAGATATAAGGGGATAACATCATCCATAAATCATCTATGACTCAATAATTATTGTATTTGATAAATACCTTAAATTACTGTATTTCAATTTTCACAAAAAAGTCAACTATTTTAGAAAAAATGAAAAACATTTACCATAATCATTTTTAATGTGAATAATTTATAAATGGTATCCTTTTTATGAAAAATTATTTTCTAAATATGATAAATTTCATTTTTTATTAAAATCATCATTTATTAAAAAAATTTCGATTTTAAAATCATAATTGAATTTATGAAACATTGAAATACTAGTTAAGGTCTAATAAAATCATATTATAATCATAAGATAAAAAAATATTATTTTATTAATATATTTTATGAAAATAAATATTCTTTTAAATCATTATTTTAGTTATAAAATTTACAATAAACATTTCTGTTTTATTAAAATACCAACACATAATTTATAATTTTTTAAAAATTTATTTAATTATACTATTATATATATATATCATGTTTTAATTTATAAGATGGATAAATTTTATTTATACTTTCATAGGTGATGTTAATATTCTATTGGCCAGATTACTATTCCTAATGGTCAAATTACTATTGCATTGTTATAAGTTCTTTAAATTCTGTAAATACCACTTATTTAATTATTAATTCAGGAATAAAATATTTTTAATTGGGTCACTATGATATTTTTTTACGAAATAAACTAATTAAAATATGGGAAAAAAATTCCATTGATAAGAGTTTGGGTTGTACATTCTTCCCCTTATTGAAATTTCACCTTCAAAATTTCTTTTTATATAAAAATATGGGAATAGGTGAGGTTAATTCTCTTTTATTGATTCTTATAGTTCCCATGTTTCCTCTTCTTTCTTATGGTTCACACATAGAACTTTGACCATGTGAGTTGTCGTTTTGTGTATAACGTTATCTCTAAGCTTCAATATCTTCACTAGATTCTCCTCGCCAGAGAGATAATTTTCCAACAGTACCACTTATAAATTCCATAGTTGTGAGGGATATATTATGTATATTCTCAAGATGGATACATGGAATACATCATGAACTTGATACGTGGTTGGTGGAAGTGTTTGTTGGTAGGCCACAACTCCAAAATGATCATGAATCTCAAAGGTGCCAATGTACATGGGAATTATTTTTCCTTTCTACCCAAATATCACGAACCTATTCCATAAGGATATGAGGAGGAATACCATTTCTCCAATATTAATATAAAGTTCTCATCGATTATGGTTTAAAAAGATATCTTGTTGACTTTGGGTTGCCTTGATGTGATATTGAATGGTTTTTAACTTCTCTATCATTTCATCGACCATTTTCGGACCTAGAATATTATTTTCACCAATTTTATCCCTGAATTATAGTGTTATATAACATTTCCCATAAAGGCCTTTATATAAATCCATTTGGATGCTCAAGTGGAAACTATTTTTGTAAGAGAATTTGACCAGAGGAAGAGGTTTGTACCATCCTCCTTTGAATTCCATTGAACATGATCTCAACATGTCTTCCAATGTTTGAATAGTCTGCTCAGATTGGAAAGAAGTTTGAGAAGTAAAATATGTATTGAATTTTTTCTTTGTGATTAAATCATGTTAAAAAAATTTCAAAAACATTGAGGAGAATCTCAGATCTCGATCAGATCCAATCGATAGTGGTACTCCATTAATCCTTACCACTTCTCTAATGTATATATGTGCAAGTTGTTCCCTTTAAAAGATCATTAAAATTGAAATAATGTGATATATCTTTGTGTTAAGATCGAAAATAACCCATATAGCATTGTTTCCCATGGATTTCTACAAAATTACTATGAAAAATTCCATAGTGATGTTTTCTAATTTCCATGTTGATATGGGGAATGGTTGCATCATCCCAATAGAATTTTTATTTTTAGCTTTTAATCTATATCATACTATGAAATTTGATATATATTATGTGATATAATTCTTCATATTGTCCTATAACTAGTTCTCTTGGATACCATTATACGTCTTTGTGCTTCATAGGTGAATAGTGAATTTTTAGTTTTGTCAATCATTCAGAAGCTATTTCTTTATCTCTGGATTGGATAGTACACGTAGTCAAGAACCAAAACATATGACTATATCCGCATCAATTTTCAACAGTGAGGAATTATCTATTTTAATATCTTCCACCTTATTTTTAATTTCCACATTATTTGTTTGATCATCCTTTATGACTATATCTTCATCAATTTTGAGCTATGAGGATTTCTCCATTCTAATAGCATCCACCATCTTCTGAATTTCCATATCATTTCTTTTAGCATCCTTTATTTTCACCATGAGGGATGGTTGGGAAAAAATTTTAGAAGGGACTTATGATGATCATTCCTCAATTATTACATTTTCCATCCTTTAAAAATCGATGAAGATTGGCTCCTTCTCATTTCTCATCAATGATAATATTGCAGGATCCATTCTACTTAGACTATCCACCACATTATTTTCCTTACAATAATGATAGTGGATTGAGAAGTCATAATCCTTGATGATCTGTAACTATATTTTGTGGAACATATTAATATCAGTATATGTTTATATATATTTGAGGCCTATATTATCAGTATATATCTAACACTTCTCCCCATAGAGATAATTATTCCTGATTTTCAATGTGAAGATCGCAACTGCCTAATCCAGATCATGTGTGTGATAGTTTTTATGAATTTTCAACTCCATTGAGGCATAGGCTCTAAATATATTTTTTTACATTAGTACAAAGACAAATCCCTTCTTTGAATAATAATAGAATACCATATGGTGTTCTCCACTTGTAATTAGTGTGAGTATCGGTGTAGTGGAAAGACGCTTTTTCAAGTCTTTCATAGATTCAGAACATTCATTGGTCTAGGAAAACAATACTCGCTTTTGAGAGAACATAGTTAGTTGGATTTAGAATCATGATAAATTCCGAAAAAATCATTGGTAATACCCATATATACTAAGGAAACTATATTTCTCCATTAGTAATGTTGGAATTGGCCACTCTTTTATTTTCTTTGTCTTGGAAGGCTCTGCAAATATTTCATTAATAGTGATAACATGCCCCAATAATGATACTTCTTCCATGAAAAACTAAAATTTACTATACTTGGCATATAGATCCTCCCTTCACAAGGTCATTATCACTGTATTCAAATTCACATAATGTTCTTCCTTTCACTTGGAGTATATCATAATATCATCAATTAAGAATATCAAAATGTTTTCTAAGATATATCTAAAGACTCTATTCATTAAGTCCATGAATATAGGTAAAGTATTAGTGAGTCCAAAAGGAATCACTATTAATTCATCGTGTCTGTACCTTTTTGGAAGGGCAGTCTTGGTAATATCCTTCTTCCTCACCTTTAATTGGTTATATACCGGTTGGAGATCCCCCATAGGTAAATACATTTCCCCAATTAGATGATCAAAAAATTCATCTATCTCAAGAGGGCGATACTTATTCATTATCATGAATTTATTGAGATCACCATCATTATTGTAGAGGGGAATTGTTCCATCCTTGTTTTCGAAAAAGATAACTGGTGCACCCCTTGTTGAATCACTAAGGTCAATAAAAACCCTTGAAGAGTATATCTTGTAACTATATCTTTAGTTATTCCAACTCCATGGTATCCATTATATAATATGTCTTTGATATAGTTAGAGACATGGGAGGATGTTTAATATGGAACTCAACCTCTCAGTCGTGAGTAAGACTATACAATTTATCAAGGAACAGTTTAATATAGATCCTCTTAATTGGAATTTCATTGATCATGTTTCTGTCCATTTTATTAATCATTTGAGCTAGATATTTTTTATCATAAGGAAATAATTTCAACAATTTAGATGAAGATTATAAAGCCGATTCATCCTCCAACTTAGAATTGTACATAATTGGATCAGGCCTCAGGAGTTGAAGAGTTATCTACCTTTCAAGACAATTAATGTTGGCTTTGTATATAGATATCCAATCCATGCCCAATATATCATCAAACTCCAACAAAGGAAGTAATACTAGATTTTTAGGGATGTTAAATCCAGAAACATAAACTATGGAAATGTTATATACTTTGGATGAAATAACTTAAACTTTTGTTGTTCTCATAGATTTATCAACCTCCATTATTAGGTGGTGTTTAAATTTCCCTACTAAACATGAATGTTATGAAATAATTCATAGCATCCGGATAAAATATAATATTCTATATGCTTGAATAGATAACCAGAGTACCTGTCACAACATAATTTTGAGGGTCTACCTAAGTAGTGGTGTTGAAATAATATTTCCTTGACATTGTTTTCTTTGGTGGTGGTTGAAACTGAATACCTTTCATAACTCAAAGTTTAGTGCACTATCTCTAATAGTTCCCTTCCTCCCATCAATTGATGCATTGAACCGTAGGTGGTGCTCCCCTTTACTCCACCACATTGTCTATCTTCCTTGTTTCTCTTCTATATTCATAAGCATGGTGGTCGTGTCTTCCACACTTGAAACATTTCCCTATCCCTTCGAGGAAATTACCTTGATACATATTCCAAATGTTTTGACATGTTAGAAGTTGATTTTTTTCCAATTTTGTCATTATATCCTCCATCTTAAAACTCCATCTTTCATTTCTTTTCCCCATATCCATGGGACAATTATCCAAACTCTAACATTACTTTGAGGGCACATCAAAAAACTTGTTCATAACTCCCACTGACTTATTTAGATAGAGCCCTTAGAATGTTAGGTTTTAAAAAACTAAATAATCTACTTATTTGTATCTGATTATTGATAATAAGACCAGATATGTACTATACAAGCCTTATGATATTTTCCTCTTAATATATGGAAAATTCACATTCTTTTTTTTCTTAATCTCTATGAATTATGTCTCTATATTTCTAAAAAGATTTTTATAGAAATACATATTAAGAAATATTTTTCAAAAAGTCTTCCCACACCATCTCTACAATTTAATACTTTGGTTTAGTGATATTAATCATCTCTAACCATTTATCAACATCTCCATCTAAATGATAGATGGCTAGAGTCACCCTCTCATTATCGGAATAGTGATTTATATAAACAATTTTCTCCATTTTGTTGGCCCACTGTTCCATGACAAGTGTATTGTGAGATCAACTAAAATTTGGTGTTCATTGATGCATAAGTGATTCGACAGCTAGTTTCTCCCTCTTTAGTGAAGTTGGGCGTTCCATATTATTTGGGTTATTATTCATATCCTAAGATAGTAGAGTAAAAATTTAAATGAAATTTTTAACTCCACCTCCCAAGGAATTGGGGATGTAATTTAAGATTTCACTTTATTTCCCATCATTTTTGATGTTGTGCTCATTTTTCCAGTTTCCCACCATTTTCGGAAGTAGAAAAGGTTTGAAAAAAACATACATTATTAATTCATGATTAAATAATTTATTTCTTTGTAAACATTACTCTAAAGGCATGTATTATGGGACCCCATTGTTTTAGAATTTTTTAAAACATATCTTCATGGGTACATACTTTTATTTAGTATTATACTAAGGGTTTTCACTAATGTTCTCTAATTATATTTCCATAATTAGATAAACCATTCTTTGATACCAACTATAAAGGATCTAATATTTCATTGACGACTGTTAAATCAGTTTGAAATAAAAGAAACATTATATTTTTCTCATGAGACCTACCGATGCATCGAGGGGAAATTGAAGTCCCCACCCATCAAATAAAAAGTCCAATTCATTCATCATATAATCTGGGATAATCATAAACAACATATATATTCATATTGAGACCTTCATATGAAATGCAAATAACATTCCCCGAACATTAAGCATAAACACTAACCATTCAGAGTAAATTGGTGAATGTTTTTAGGTTATCAAAATTCCAATAAAACTATTAATAAAACATCCAATGTTATATCAGAAATTAATATTCCCAAAAATATGTAATAATAAACAAGAGTGTTGAAATAGACGAAAATACTCCTATAAAATCATTGAGTAATTATTGAGATAAATGCTCTGTTATTTCGAATAGAAGAGATATTTTGGAAAAGTATTTGTATAAAACTAAAAGTGATGTATAATACTATTTTCATAATAAAATTAGTAATCATATAAATATAAAGGTTTCCAAAAATATATTATTGAATTCCCTTGAATAAAGGTAAGAATTTGAGAAATTTCCTTGAATTGGGATTGTATTTCGGAAATAATTTTGAATTTTCATTTTAAAATGTGTACCTCCAAATGAAATAATGAAGGATTCTGGTTGGTAAACATATGTAGAAAAATCTCATAGAATTTATGAGGAGTACATAATAATTCATAAGAATCTCATTGAAGAGATTTATACAACAAAAGTAACCCTAATGGAAATTGAGGTTCGGGTGGAAAACCCATACCTTAAGTTCAAATGTGTTCCAATATTGAACTAAAGATACTAGAATATGAAATTAGACTTATAAATAACTTATTTAATAACCTATTAGACTGTTATCTAGTTTATCACATTTCTCTTTAGTTCATTAATGTCTTTATTGATAAGTAATTATGTTGAATTCTATCGTTCTGAAATATTTGTTTTCTTGATTTTCATAATTAGTTCACTTTTTTATGTAGTGTAGTTCTTGTGGAATGGATGTAAATATACAAAATATAAATTAAATATTATTAATGAACATACATAAGTATTAATGGTCATTTCTTTAATTTTCTTTCATGGAAATATGACAAATCATTATATGAAATATTAATGAAATTCACATAGATTATTTTAGGAGTATTTTAATAATTAGAAACTAGGTTGGTCTTATGATTTAATAATATGTACATATATGTCATGAACCCCTCCCACCAATGGTGCCCCTCATAAGATGGCAATGGTGAAAGAGAGATAATGACCCCCGAGTCTCGCCTCTAGTAGGCCACGGGGTGGCGACTAGAACCAAGGGTATGAGTTTTCACAAATATGGGAGGTAATAACCTTTTTTTATTATTATTTAGGATTGGGAAATAGGACATGTCAACCACCAAAAATGAAAAGAACAAGTGTATAGAAATAAACCAAAACCAGCCCACATGATTTTTTAAATAATTTTATAACAAGGTCCAAGTACAAGAAATCACAAAGTACAATACCAAAAAGAAACAAGTGTACAAAAACTACAACAACTCCAACTGTCTGACTAGTAGGGTCCTGCGCGGCCCTGGTAGTCCTCCTGGAAACCTGAATGTAAACAGATGGTGAGCATACAAGTATACTCAGTAGGCAATCCTAAATATCTATCGCACAAGTGGGGAGACATCCTAATGTCCCATGATAACAACAGAAGAAACCTGGCAAGTAATTCTATCCACCCAACCTCACCAGCAACACTCTCCAAAAACACAATCACAATAGGTAGTAGTATATAAGAAATAAGAGTATTGGGTACCCCGCACCATTTACCTTAAGTTAGCTGCTCTTCCTAACGGAGAACTTCCTGATGCTGCCACACTCTCCCCGCCCGCAAACACCTGGGCCTCACTACCATGTATCCCGCCCGCACACACCTGGGCCTCATCCTGAAGATTCTTGGAAAATAGTAGAACCTGCCCGAAGAGTCTTGGGCGAAAGCCACCCCAGTAAGAACCCACCCAAAGAGTCTTAGGTGTATAGTCGCCTCTATCCATCACAACCTAGGGGAGAGGGAGCAGGAAGGAGGTAGTAACTAAGGGAAAACACCATCTCCTAGGAAATGGGAGTGTTCTACACTAAGTGATCAACATGGTTGGGGTGCGATAAAACACAAAAGATATATATATATATATATTCCAAACACACATCCCAACCTATGGCTTCTAGACAGATAAACTGAGCACGTGCCTCAGCGCTGCTACTATGAAGCATGCATACAACAAACAACCCCAACCCCATTTAGGTTTTCACATTTCAGAAGAATTAATTTATTTAGTTCCTTAACTACTGGGCAACTATCCACAACCAACCACACCGATCATTCATAAACATATCCCTACCATCCACAAATCAAGTTAGGAAAACACAAGCAGCACAACCATGACCTTCTTATCAACCAACCAACCCCATTTATTATTATTCTCGTTCCATTACCATGAACCACCATTTATTAACTCTTCCACTTTTTATTTATTATTCACAACCCATAGTCCGTTCAAAATCAAGCCCATCCCTACAGCCCCGCTGCCAAACACCATAACCACAACTGCACCATATATCATTATCCCTTTAATACTATTTATCGTAGCCCCACTGCTTGTTAATAACATAACATTCACACAAACCCATAACCAAGTCAACCGCAGCCCCGCTGCTCACGCAATCCACAACAACCCAAAAAACACCCCCATCACATGCCACGTATCCAAGACAACACCCAAATGTTCATTATTCCATTTTGTTTAACCGGGGTGATCACACAAGGGTTCTATATTTTAAACAGCCAACTTTACGTGATTAACCAATTTCCACATTCCACAAAGCTTCCATCAATAAGAAAATCTAGAAGGAGTGGGAAACATTTAATTTCATAAGCAAAGGCCCCCAACGACCATGATTTTCAGTAGGAAGATTCTCATTCAATTCACAACATATCAAAAGGATAAGAAAAGATATACATTACAACTTCCACATCCCCGTTATTTAACCAGTTATTATCATTATTTAATGGTTCAACTGTTTCTCATAAAAACAAGATGATACCCACCCCACATGATTAAAATCTTAGAGAAACAATGGTAATATCCCTACCTCAAGAGGTTCTGATCACAGCGCTCCCCCAGATCAACATTAGAAGAAGTCTGTCGGCGTCCGTCACTTCTGTCGGGACCCGGAAAAACATCCTCGGGTGGAAGTCAGAAAGGAAAGGCCGAAGGAAAGACAACAGACCCAGGCTCGGAAGTCCCACCTCGTCGTTACGATCCTGTGGCCACTGACGGATCGGAAATCGGAGCTCAGATGAAGAAGATATGGAAGAAAGAGCCTTGAGTCTCTTGGGAGATCTCTGCTCAGAGGAAAGGGGAGGAGAGGAGTGAGTTGAAAGGAGGAGGGGACCCCTCCTTTTATAGGCAAGAAAAGAATATGTACACAGCGTGTACTTTATGGTACACGACATGTACTCTGTTATTTCACACGGTCTCCATGCGGCTTCCAACACGCCTCCACGACCGTTGACTGGTCAACACACAGTTTGAGGGTAACACAAATGTGGGGAACGAATACATGACGTGAAGTTTGGACAGACTGCGTGGATCCATTAATTTCACATGGCAAGGACACAGCTCCTAAATGCATAGGACCGTTGACCGGTAACACGTACACGGGGAAGGACTACACGGATTGTAGAACTAGACGCACGGTGTGTACCCATTATTCCACACAGTAAGGACACGGACTTCAACACGGTGTATATCCGGTAAGGTGGTAAACGACGTGTAGTTACACTACATGGTGTGTAATCATTTACTTCACATGGTGAGGACAAGGCCTGTGACATGGGGTATAACCGGAAAGGGGGGTACACAGTGTGTACTCAAAATACACAGCGTGTAGTTTCGAAATTTTGGAAAGTGTGGGAAAAGTCCATTTTACCCTCCATAACTCATGGTGACCTTCTTTTTGACTAATGAATGGGCCAGAGAGGTCCGGGCCATTACATTAGATACCTCTTAAAACATTCTCATCCCGAAGAATTCAAAAACCAACCTAGATGAAACCCAACAAGATACCTCTTAGGGTTCTTTTTATAACAGGAACTCAATCAACAACCCTAATCATATGTGTTAGTAATTCCTTCTCCTATGTCAAGATATTATCCGCTTTAGGTGGCATTGACTTGCCTGCATGAGTTTAATCGCATCCTCATTAATGCGTCTGAATTATGAATTGGGTCTTCCCACTTTCATACATTTGGATTTTTCAATCCGCACTACCCCTAACACCACACAACCAACACACTGCCAGAACACGTGGGTTTGGGATATTCCTTCTCCTATGTCAAGATATTATCCGCTTTAGGCAGCACTAACTCAACCACATGAGTTCAATCGCTTCCGCATTAATGCGTCTCGATTAATGGCCAAGATTTCCCCTTTCCCACATATCCGGACATGTTACACATTACCAGGGAACGAGGAAACAAAAGGTCTCACAACCGACAACCCAAGAATTCCATATATCAAAGGTACTGAGTACAACATCAACACAAAGCTCAGAATAACAAGGAAAAAACAAGTCAAAAAAACTCCGGGTACTGAGCATGCATCTGGGTCTCCCGCTCCCAAGTGCTCTCCTGGAGGCCACCATGCCTCCACAACACACGAACCAAGGGAATGGTTCATCCATAGAGAACCTTCTCTTTATGATCCTCGATCTTGACTGGCCGTTCCTCGAAGGTCGCGTCGTATCCCATATCAAACTCTCCCCAGTCGATAACCTGGGAGTCGTCGTGTATGTACTCACGAAGCTGGGAGATGTGGAAGACGTCATGAACCTTCTCTAACTGAGGTGGCAGGGCCAGCTGATACGCCACCTCGCCGACTCGCCTCAGCACCTCAAAAGGTCTGATGAACCTAGGTGAGAGCTTGCTCCCTTTCACAAAACTCCGCTGCCCCCATCGAGGGGAAAACTTCATGAACACATGATCTCCCACCTCGAACTCCAAGGTCCTCCTTCGACGATCAACATAAGACTTATGTCGGTCCTGAGCCACTTTCATCCTCTCACGTAAAAGCTGGACATTCTATGTGGTGCCCTGCACTACTTCTAGCCCAAGAGCACCTGTCTCACCATCTTCTGCCCAGAAAATCAGTGAACGATATGGCCTTCCATACAAAGCCTCAAACGATGCCATGCCAATAGTAGAGTGGAAGATGTTTTTGTAGGAGAACTCTACTAAAGGGAAGTTTCATACCCATGATCCTCCGAAATCCAGAACGCACGCTCGCAGCATGTCCTCCAATATCTGGATAGTCCGCTGCGTCTGCCCATCGGTCTGGGGGTGGAAAGCAGTGCTAAGGCGAAGCTGGGTGCCAAAAGCATGTTGTAACCACCTCCAGACTCGTGAGGTAAACCGAGTATCCTGATCTGAGATGATAGTCTTTGGAACTCCATGGAAACGTACCACCTCGTCTACGTACCTCTGTGCTAAGGTACTCATCGGGCCTGACTCCTTAATTGCTAAGAAGTGAGCTAATTTCGTCAGTCGATCCACCACTACCCAGATAGCATCATAACCACCCTAATCTATGGGTAGTACTCTGAAGAAGTCCATTAAGATGTCATCCCACTTCCACTCGGGGATATTTAAATGATTCAACAACCCACCAGGAACACGGTGTTTAGCCTTCACTTGCTGACACACTAGGAATTTAGCCATGAACTCCGCCACTGCCCATTTCAACCTAGGCCACCAAAGCTGTTCCCTCAGGCCTTGGTATATTTTCAAAACTCCTGGATGTATTTCCAAGGCTGAGCTATGGAACTCACAGAGAAATCCCTCACGCATTGTCTCCGGGACAAACAACCTTCCCTAGAAAAGCATCCAGTGTTGGCTGTCCTCTGACCATCCTTCTGGAGCGTTCCCCTGATCGACATGATCCCGCATCACTTCCGCCTCAGTGTCCCCCCACTGAGACTCTTCCACCTGCTGCAAAAAGGAGTACTTCTCCGTCACCTGAAACAAACAGCCTCTAACAGCTTCTACCCTAGCATCCAAGTGCAAGGTAGCCAACTCTCCCATTGCCTTCCAAGCAACAGTGGATTCCCGAACTACTTCCTGATTCGACTTCCTGCTCAGGGAATTAGCCACAACATTGCCATTACCTTCAGTGTAAGAGATCTCAAAGTCATAGTCCTAGAGAAACTCGACCCATCTTCACTGCCACAGGTTCAAGTCATGCTGGTAGAAGATATAACGCATGCTCTTGTTGTCACGAACCAACCCGGGTCAACCCTGAACCGGTCACGAGAGCCGTCCCGCGACATGTCCTGAGGGGCGTTCCCAATTCCCACGGGCTGGAAAATAGTGCCGGACATTAAAATTAACAGGTGGGAACGATTTTTCTCAAATGAAAATAAACTAAACAACGGAAAATAAAATATAACAAAAATGAAAAAATAAAGAACAACCAGCACCATACTAACCTGACCAAGACCCAAACTCAATGTGACCTCGTGGGTCACTCTTCAATACCACAACCAACGTCTCTCAAGGAGAACACTGAAGATGGAACCTTAAACAGAACTAAAAACAAGAAAACACTATAGGCATGAGTATTAAAACTCAGTAGGTAGGCCCAACTAATTCTATTTCCACAGAACATACCATTAAACAAAGAATTTATCAATTTCAGGTTTGCACTAAATTATATAAAATATGTTTTCCGCACACACTTTCATTTCAAAAACAATTAAACGTACATTGCACTTCTAAATTTAGAATAATTTTAATGTTGAATGAAACATGTGCATTGCATTTTTAAAACCTTTTGCGAACAATTTAGAAAACCAAACATTATTTGATAGTCAAAAGGAAAATCATAGACAACACCCAACACACACTAAGGGCAATGAAAAAAGTGGCACACATAAGTCAGCAACCGAACTCGACATCTCAATATTCCACCACATACAAATATACACTAAAAGAAACATCGGTCTAACCTAGGAGATCGTGAACAATCTAAAACATACTATACATCCGATTGATCCTAAAGGCATGCCCTAACTCGATGACGTCATAACACCCATACTACTACATGGTATAGCCCTGCATGGCCAAACCGAGGGGACCAATCCCTATAGTAGCAATAACTCATTATTCCCCTGCTATGGGACTACTAGCCATTGCATGGTCTAAACTAGTGCAACAATCGTTCACAGAAGATTCACACACTATGATAGGTTCCCATGTCATCACAAGAAACAAAAAGGGGGTGCGCCCACAATATAATTTAATCAGTCAGCATGCTCAAAAATCACATATATCTCACACAATCAATGCCCACCAAAGATCACCCCCGAGTGGTTTTTCCAAAATAATCTATTTTTATTAAAGTGCAAAACTGTCCTTCGCTAATTTTAAAGTAAAACCTCATTTCTCAAAAAGCTCAAAACACTTGTTCAGAATAAATCCTTTAACCTTAAAACTAAAAGTACATTTGAAATTCCATGGATTATATTTAAAGGCCAAACAGTTATTCTTTCAATACTGGGTATCCTCTCGTCAAGAAAATGTTTCACGTTTTCGGTATAAAATAAACGGCTCTTTTCGCACCAAATAATCATATGAAAATTAATTATATAATATTATTTCTAATTCATTAAAATTAATAAATCATCATGCAATCAATAAATTCTAAATCTAAAGGTATGTGTAGTGGGGGGCCTACCTCGACTCGCTGTCCAAACACAAAGGCGCAACATGCCTCATGCAGGCGCACAAGCATGACCAAACTGATGATCACGGTAACGCGGGTATACCCCTCCAAAACGCTGCAACCACAAAGATAAATAAAATACGTAAACACAGACTTAAAACAATCCAAATGAACAAATAGCAAAAAACAACCACCTCGACCTACTTTAAAAACATAACTCGAATTGGTTGCACTATTTAATAACCCACTATATATAAAAAAAGATCATCCAACAGTTCGAATAATTAATGCACTGATTAAAATGCTAAAACACACTCAACCAGATAAACAGGTAAACAAAGCATTATAATTTTAGAACATGCTAAACATGCTAAACCAGATAAACAATTTGAATAGTTCATCAAATAACATTCTTATATACAGAATCACCTACACATAATAAGAGGCACATTCCAATACTATTTTTCATAATTTTAACCAACAAAAAAACAGTACAATAATTCAGCAATGCCACTTATTGAGATGTAGGTTGTGTTTTAAAAACAAATAATCTAAAACCCACATGTGTCATGGGTTGTGCGGGAAAGGAGGAATTTGGAAATTTCCTACCTAGAACAAGTACAGATGCAATGGAACATCAACAGAAGGAATAACAATGACCCACATATCAAACGTGCACCCTAGACAAAGAGCAAGTTGAAAAGATTACCATATTTGGGATTAATGTTCTGTCAAATTGAGGGAAAAACACACATTCAAAAGGAATACGCACCGATGGGGAGGAAACCGCCAGCCAGGGAGAAGGTGGAGGTGCTGCGATTTGCGCCTGAACACCACCAGACAACGGAAGACTGGGATGGCAGGTGACCGACGCGAGAGCCTGCGTGCGCTAAGGGTTAGCTAGAGTGGTTAGGCGGACATTAGGAAAGGGAGAGAGTTCATAGGCTAGTGCGAGAATGCCTGTCCGCGTGGATGGAGCGAGAGGTGAGGCCGGAGTTGGCTGGACTGTTCGGTCGGGAGCAAGAGACGAAGGGCGAAGGCAAGGTGTAGTGCCGCAGGAAAAAAAATTCCTTGCGCTGCTAGAATGAGGTGCATCGAACTGCTGGAATGAGGAGGAGAGGCCAGAATCGCAAGGTTGAGGGTTGGGGAGTGGACCAGGGGTGAGCGCATAGCACTGGAGGTAGGAGGCGGTGAGGTCGAGGCTGGCCGGGGCGCTGAGGGGGCGAGGTTGAGGGCAGGGGTGCGGCTGGGGCGCTGGGTCGGCGTGACTGCTTGAGGGCGAGGGACAAAGGGAGACAAAGGCTGGGGGTCAGGTGCAGCACGGAGTGAGGCTGGCGGAAGGATGGGGAAGGCGGCGCAGTGGAGCTAGCGACAAGGGTTGGGCGAGGGCCTGTGGGGAGTTGCGCAGGCAGCGTGCGGGATGGGCAAAGGGGGCGAGTGCAGAGTCCGACGGAACGTCTGGAGAGTGTTAGTGAGGAGAGAGTGGAGCGAGGTCCGGGAAGCGGTTCCTAGCGAAGGGGAAGGGTTTGCACAGTGGGGGTGCGCCACGGGTATGGGAAGAGGGGAATGGGAGGTGCGGCTTAGGTAGATCTAGGTTTTCTCTTTTCTTTTTTTTCCTTTTTTCCTTTTTCTTATTTGCCATAAAATAACAATAGTTATAATAATAAAACTAATAATAATAATAATAACAATAATATAAAGAATAATAATAATCCCAATATTATTATTATTATTATTATTAAAAACCCCTTTTTTAACCCTAATCCAATTAATTATCAACTTCTGGAAACCAGGTACCTGTGTGCTCATCGCACCACTTAAAAAAACGCACACGCAAATTGCGCGCCTTAGCGCAGCCCGCTTCGGCACCTGCACAAGCACCTGGGGAGATCGTGCGGCTACCACCTATCTTGTGGTGACCGCGCACAGGATCTAAACCTGCTAAAAATATTAAATGACAAAAAGTTTACTCCAGGATCTGACCCGGACCATGGCGCGAGAACCCGGAGCCAAGGATTAAATAAATAAAAATTAATAAAAAAGTCGGGGTGTGACAATTCTGCCCAGCACAGACGCTTTCTGCCTCCAGAAAGTCACCCAGCCCAACGATGGACCAAAAAAAGGATCCATGCCCAAATAAAACTAGAAGAAACCACAACAAAAGAGAATGGGAGAACAAGAGAGGGTTCTCCCCACCACATGAACTCAACTAGAGCGTATGTTTAACACCTAAACATACCACCTCGGGAGGGGGGGGCGACACGGGAACTCCCAAACGATCGAAACTATGTTCTGTAGAACGTGTAAACAACACCTCCACTAAAACCTAGAACTCTTGACCAAGACCAAACACTCCCCACTCTAGGGGGAAGCCTTCGACCGGAACATACCCCAAGTAGTGAACCCAAGAACAACCACAACATCATCTCTTTCATAGGCACCTACATCTCCAAACAAACACAAATAAGCCAAAATTAACCCACACAAGGTCCATGCATACCTTTAAGAAAAATGCACTATCCAAAACACCAAAATCAGGAAAATGAGACTGTTTGGATTACAAATGCGCACGTTCATTCCTATCTCACAACTACACAATGAACCTACTACAACGCAAAAACATTTACAGGGGAAGGATAAGAAAAGAAGGACTTTAAATGTTTTTGTTGCCAACACGGAACACGAAACCCGAACTGAGGCTTCACACCCCCGTCAATTCCGGACTGTGCGCGAGCTTCACCTGAAGACCTGTAGTTGGGGATCTGATTGTTGAAGCATCTCCTGCCTCATAGTCAGGCACTGGAATCTTCTGGTCACAATTTCTTCCTCAGGCGACGCTTCTTGCAAAGCTTCTCTAGATGATCTAGAAACCTGCAATGATGGAACATCTTCGGAGGGGTGTGACATAGCGGCCTGTATTGCCTAACTGCCCATACTGACGGTACACCATTAGATAGTCTGACGAAATGGGGGTTAGAGCCACTACAATGAAATATTTAGAATCAAATTTACCTGACACACTCTGCTCATCAGATGGGGGACCTTCACGAGAAACTGGATACGGTGGATTGTCAACCGTTTCCGATCTCGAAACCAATTCAGCGAATAACACCTCATGCACCAACTTCTCAAAAGTGATGCTCCCAAAAGGGAGGACTCACTCATTGATCTCTGAATGAAGACCCCTGATGAAGGTATGAGTCTTCACCCAGTCCTACAACACTACCCCTAGAAAAAGAGACACATGATCCTTGAAATGGTCAACATACTCTTTCACCATCTGCTGGCCATGTTGAGCACACATGAGCTCTTCCACTTTCTTCGTCTTCACCTCCACAAGTATATAAACCATTGAATGAAGACAGCTTTAAAGACATTCCACATCATCCCAACTTGCAGTAATAGTGGGACGAACAACTCCTACTCATCCAGATCTGGACCTTCAATCAGACCCAAAACAACACGCACTTAGATCGCTTCGGGAGTTCCCAATAACCTGAAGATGCAATCGACTTCTTCAAGACACTGCACTGACTCTAACAGACTCCAATCACCATGAAGGACATACAACGTCTGAGAAAGACCAAAAACTGGGCATGACTCATTAAAAATCTGGGGTCCTTTCTGGGCGGCATTTCTGAACAACATATATATCACCAAACCGAAACAAATATCAATCGAAGAAACATTAATAAAGAACCCTCATCCAAAAACAACCAGCTCAAGAAACCAAAAAACCACCATCACAACCCAAAATTTCCTGTCCAAAATTCTTGTTCCATTTTAGATTCCAAAACAAACTTTTTTTTCAAAACCGCTTTATTTCAAGACAACTCTCCCAAATACCAAATCCACTTTTCAACCCAAAATCACATTCCAAAACCATTTTCCTCTTTAAAATCCAATTTAAAAAAACATGGTCAAGCCTTTAATTTCAAATACACCCAGGTAATCCCATGAACCGTAGCACATGTCTTCATCCTCTTTCATTCATATGCACCAACATGCACTTTCCACACGTCCTCTCACATGTGTAAACGTTCATAAGGAGTACCTGAGGTTTCACCCCAATCCATTCTCAAACAATTTCCCAGCAAACACCAGTTTTTCCAAACCAAAGTCTTTCAGTTTTAAAGCCCATTTCATAAATTTAAAGTCATTTAAAAGAAATCAGTCCCATTTTCAAAAACCCTTTTTCATTTCCAAAAACTCACTTACACCAACCAGAACAAAAATGACACTCAACTTAAATCAAACCACTGGAGTTAGGGACTAGAGGTCACACTTATCTTGGAAACATGGTAGTGGTTCATGCCCCATGTAAGCGTCAATAACTTGGAGGAATTCAAACCATGTACCTAGACTCCACATGGGTCACTACTCCATGTGAAATCACGATGTAACATCGGTTTACCTCCATTGTCATCCCTCAATACAAAACAAACCAGAACGAAACAAAGACTCAATTCCTAGACAATCCCTGGCGAATCGAGGTGCGGAACATGCGAGGGATCATGACGTCCTTCCCGTACCAACCTCTCGAGTCCCTACAATCCTAATATCCATCTACCAGACATCCCAAATAACAAGGTAAACCTCCCTCGAATACCATTTTGTAATGAACCATCCCAGGTTGACCCTGAACCGGTCACCCGAGCTGGCTCACGACATGGCCCGATGGATGTTCCCGATCCCCACGGGCTGACAACTAGTGCCAGGAATCAAAATTAAGCAGTTGGGAACAATTTTCCCTAAAGGAAAATAAACTAAACAATGGAAAATAAAATAGAACAAAAGTGAATAAATAAAGAACAACAAACAACGCTACTAACCTGACCATGACCCAAACTCCATGTGACCTCGTGGGTCACTCTCCAATACCACAACCAATGTTGCTCAAGGTGAACACTGAAGCTTGAATCTGAAACAGAACTAAAAACAAGAAAACACTATAGGCGTGAGTATTAAAACTCAATAGGTAGGCCCGAAAAATTATATTCCCAAACACATACCATTAAACCAAAAATTTATCAATTTCAGGTTTGTACTAAATTATATAAAATATGGTTTCCACACACATATTAATTTCTAAATAAAGTAACAGTCCATTTCCCTTCTTAATTTAGAACAAGTTTAATGTTGAAAGAAACAGGTGCATTGCATTTTTAAAACCTTTTGCAAACAATTTAGAAATCCAAACTTTATTTGTTAGTCAAAAGTAAAATCACACACAACACCCAACACACACTAAGGGCACTGGAAAAAGTGGAACACATAGGTTAGAAACCGAACATGACCGCTCAATTGTCTGCCACATACAAATAAACACTAAAAGAAACATGGGTCGAACCTAGGAGATTGTGAACAAACCAGAACATACAATACATCTGACTCATCCTGAAGGCATGTCCTAACTCGATGATGTCATAACGACCATACTACTTCCCGGTATAGCCCTGCATGGGATAAACGAGGGGACCAATACCCATTTCAGTAATAACTCGGTATTCCCCTGCTATGGGGCCACTAGCCAGTGCGTAGTCTAAACTAGTGCATCAATTTTTATCAGAAGATTCACTCAATATGCCAGGTTCCCATGTCATCACAAGCAATAAAATGGGGGTGCGTCCACAATGTAATTTAATCAGTCATCATGCACAACCATCACATACATCTCACACAATCAACACACACCAAAGATCACCCCTGAGTGGGTTTTCCAAAATAATCTATTTTTATTAATGTGCCAAATGGACCTTCGACAATTTTAAAGTAAACCCTCATTTCTCAAAAATCTCAAAACAATTTTTCAGAAGAAATCATTTATCTTTAAAACTAGAAGTACATTTTAAATTACATGGAATATATTTAAAGGCCAAACATTCATTATTTCAATACTGGGTGTCCGCTCGTCATGAAAATGTTTCACGTTTTTGATATAAAATAAACGGCTCTTTTCACACCAAATAATCATATGAAAATTAAATATATCATATTATTTCTAATTCATTAAAATTAATAAATCCTCAAGAAATCAATAAATTCTAAATCTAAAGGTAAGTACAGTGGGGGACCTACCTTGGATCGCTGTCCAAACACAATGGCGCGACATAACTCATGCAGGCGGATAAGCACAAACAAACTCATGATCACGGTAACGTGGGGATACACCGCCAAAACGCTGCAACCACAAAGATAAATAAAATACGTAAACACTGACTTAAAAAAAATCCAAACAAACAAATAGCGCAAAAGAACCACCTCGACCTACTTTCAAAACATAACTCGAATTGTTTTCACTATTTTATAACCCACTATATATAAAAAAAGATCATCCAACAGTTCGAAAAATTAATGCATGGATTAAAATGCTAAAACACACTCAACCAGATAAACAGGTAAACCAAGCATTATAATTATAGAACATGCTAAACATGCTAAACCATATAAACAATTAGAATAGTTCATCAAATAAAATTCTTATATACGGAATCACCTACACATAATAAGAGGCACATTCCAATACTATTTTTCATAATTTTAACCAACAAAAAACACTACAATAATTCAGAAACGCCGCTTATTGAGATGGAGGTTATGTTTAAAAAAAGAATCTAAAAGCCACACGTGTCATGGGTTGTGTGGGAAAGGAGGAATTTGGAAATTTCTTACCTGGAACAAGTACAGATGCAACAGAACATCAACAGAAGGAATAACAATGACCCAAAGATCAAACGCACACCCTAGACAAAGAGAAAGTTGAACAGATTACCAGATTTGAGATTAATGTTTTGTCAAATTGAGGGGAAAAAATGAACATTCAAAAGGAATACGCACCGATGGGGAGGAAACTGCCAGCCAGGGAGAAGGTGGAGGTGCTGTGATTTGCGCTTGAACACCACCAGACAACGGAAGACTGGGATGGCAGGTGACCGGAGTGAGAGCCTGCGTGCGCTAAGGGTTATCTAGAGCTGCAATGAGGACATTAGGCAAGGGAGAGAGTGGAGAGGCTGGTGCGAGAATGCCTGTGCGTGTGGGTAGAGTGAGAGGAAAGGCCGGAGTTGGCTGGACTGTTCGGTCGGGAGCCAGCGACAAAGGGCGAAGGCGAGGTTTAGTGTTGTAGGAAAAAATGCCTCGCGCTGCTGGAATGACGTACATTGCACTCCTGGAATGAGGAGGAGAGGCTATAATTGCATGTCCTAGGGATGGGGAGCGGACCAGGGGTGAGCGCATAGCGCTGGAGGTAGGAGGCAGCGAGGTCGGGGCTGGTCGGGGCCCTGAGGGGGCAAGGTCGTGGGCAGGGGTGCGGCTGGGGTGCTGGGTCGGCCTGACTGCTTGAGGGCGACAGACAAAGGGGGACAAAGGCTGGGGGTCGGGTGCAGCGCAGAGTGAGGCTGGCGGACGGATGGGGAAGGCGGCGCGATGGAGCTAGCGGTAAGGCTGGGCGAGGGCCTGTGGGGAGTTGCGCAGGCAGCGTGCAGGACGGGCGAAGGGGGTGAGTGCGGAGTCCGGTGGAGCGGCTGGAGCGCACTGGTGAAGAGGGAGTTGAGCGAGGGCAGGGCGGCGGTTCGCAGTGAAGGGGAAGGGTTCACATAGTGGGGGTGCGCCGTAGGTAGGGGAAGAGGGGAATGTGGGTGCAGCTTAGGTAGATCTAGGGTTTTTCTTTTCTTTTTATTATTTTTTTTCTTTTTCTTATTTTTCATAAAATATAAATAGTTATAATAATAAAACCAATAATAATAATAACAACAATAATATAAAGAATAATATTAATTCCAATAATAATAATAATAATATTAAAAACACCTTTTTAAAACCATAATCTAATTAATTATCAAATTCTCGAAACCAGGTACCCTTGCGCTCATAGCACGACTTAAAAAAATGTGCACACAAATTGTGCACCTCAGCGCAGCCCGCTTCGGCACCCGCACAAGCACCTGGGGAGATCATGCGAAAATCGCCTATCGTGCGGTGACTGCGCACAGGATCTAAACCCGCTAAAAATATTAAACGAAAAAAATTTTAATCTAGGATCTGGCCCAGACCTTGGCGTGAGAACCCGAAGCCAATGATCAAATAAATAAAAATTAATAAAAAATTAAGGGTGTGACACTTGTGATCTGAGAAGGCCACAAAGCGCTCCCCAAAGAGGTAATGTCGCCACATCTTCAGTGAGAACTCTACTACTGTAAGATCTAGGTCATGGGTGGCATAGTTACTCTCATGAGGGCGTAACTTCCTAGACCCAAAATAGATCACTCCCTTCTTCTGCATTAGCACGCACCCCAGACCAAGGCCCAAAGCATCACAAAACACCTCATACAACAACCCTTCCTCTGGAAACCTGTGTACGGGAGCACTGAACAACTTCTCCTTTAGGTAGTCAAAAGCTTTCTGGCACTACTCGCTCTATAAGAAGGCCTGGTTCTTCCTAGTCAAAGCTGTCAATGGATTAGAAACTCGAGAGAAGCCCGAAATGAACCTCCGATAGTAACCTTCTATCCCAAGGAAACTACGAACATCTGCCACGCTCTTGGGTTCTTCCCAAAAAAGAACTGCCTCCACCTTCGACGGGTCCACTGAAACTCCATGATGAGACACCACGTGCCCATGGAAGTGTACTTCTTGCATCAAGAACATACACTTCGACAATTTCCCATAAAGCTGGTGTTGTCGAAGGACTTCCAAGACTTCCCTGAGATGCTCAACGTGCTCTTCCTCTCATCTTGAGTAGACCAAGATTTCATCGATAAACACAAAGACGAACCGGTCCAGAAACCCTTGGAAGACAAAGTTCATAAGTCCCATGAACACAGCCAGTTCATTCATAACTCCAAACGGCATCACTACAAACTCGAAGTGCCCATACCTGCACCTAAAAGCCATCTACGAGATGTCACTGTCCTTTATCCTTAGTTGATGATATCCAGATCATAGATCATTCTTGGAAAACCAACCTGCTCCCCCTAGTTGGTCAAAGATATCATCTATCCTTGGAAGGGGGTAACGGTTCTTGACCGTTACCTGGATCAACCTTCGGTAGTCTATGCATAGTCTGAGACGACCATCTCCCTTCTTCAAGAAAAAAACTGGAGCACCCCATGGCGATACGCTGGGTCGAACAAAACCCTTATCCATCAGATCATCGGATAAGGGGCCATCGAAATCGGACAGGAACCAGGCTGTAAGTCTATCCTGAACTCAAAGTCACGTCGGGGGGGGGGGGGGGGGGGTAGAGTCACAACCTTCTCAGGAAAAACATCGTGGAACTCCCCAAAAACCTCTGGGACATCCATCGTCTCTGTATCAGCTGGAACCACTGATATCCCACCTAACAAGGAAAGGAGAGGCTCCATAAGCCGGCTTACCACCTGATAGCTCCTCTCGCCAAAAAAAGCTACACGCTTCCCATCCACGTCGGTGAACACGAATCTTCTCCGGAAGCAGTCGATAATTAAACTAACAGAAAACAACCAGTCGATGCCTTGGATGACATCGTATAGCGGCATCTGTAACAGAAGAAGGTCCCCAATAGATCTATGTGGTCCCAATGTCAGCCCACATCCCCGGCAAGCACAAGATACGCTGGTCTGGCCTCCAACTGGTGTACTCAGCACTAGTGGTACGAAAAGACTCTCTACATCTAGTCCAAAAGAATGGCCTAGTCCAGGTGCAACAAAGGAGTGCGAAGCTCCCGAATCGAACAAAGTAGAAACAAGAGTGCTGAACAAACAATTCGTACCTCTCATTACCTCTGGTCCTGCCGGAGCTGTCAACTCTGCTGCGTGCAACTGTCCACGCCAAGCTCCTCTGCCTCTCTGATGTCGTCCACCTCCCTGACCATGCCCTGGTCGAGATCCCGGAGGAGAACCCTGAGGTCGGCCTCCACCTGCAAATTCTGCCCTCAGAGGAGCATGGTCCTGCTGCTGCTGGAAGGGCCTCACTGGAAACTGGTGCTGCTGAGGTGGGTGCTGAACCTGCCCACCTCCATTGTACTGAGATCGGGTCGTGCACGAACTCTGAAAGTGCCCGAAACCTCCAAAAGAAAAAAACGCCGTTCCTCGGCTCGTGAAAAAGGAATGAGGACCCGAAGATCTGAAATGAAACTACAGGGGCCTGATCCCCACTGGAATGAACCTGGAAGGTCCCGTCGTAGGAGACCTACTACTGAATGCTTTCCCCTTCGACGAGCCTGGATGGTTCCCCTCACATGGTGCACCTCCCAACGAGTGAATCCTCTCTACAACCTCTTCCTTCTTCTCTACCTCCATGTATGTTGGAATGGTGAAGGAGGTGACAGCATACTGGAGTGAAGGATGAAGCGCCTCCTCCAAACATCTCGCCCGAGACTCCTCATCCAGAAAGAGATCCAGAGCAAAGCGCCTGAGATAGTTGAAGTTGTTCTCCAGCTCTCGTACTGACATACTCTCCTACTGAAGGGAGAGTAACACCTTCCGCTTCTCTACCATGGTCATGGAAGAAAGGAATTCCTCTCGGAATCCCTTCTCAAAGTCAGCCCATGGAACCTCTGCCTCTATCCTCTCTCCGAGGTAGAGCGTCCACCACTGTCACACCGCACCTCTCAGCTGACTGACTGCTAGGGGAACCCAGTACTCCCTCGGAGAACAGATCAATGTAAAAGAGATCCCTAGATCCTCAAGCCACCCCTCTATATCTGTATCCGAAGTAATACCCTCGTACTTCTTGAGGGTCTGCTGCTGGAAAGAATAGAGAGTCTTCTACCACATGCTATTTTTTTTTTCTCTCGGTCAATCCTCAGCTGATCGACCACCTGAATCTGCTGGGCCTCAGCTGTTTGAGCCACCCGAGGACGACGTCCAGGTGCCATAGCTATACAATAAACAAGGACCGCTTAAGCCCAAGTAGTAAGGAAAAGCTCAAGGTTTTATTTTATCATTTTATTTCAATATCTTCCCCAGAACACCCAAATCATGTAAAACACAATTATGATGATGCAAGTACCTTCCCTAGGGTCTCTACCCTGCAATCAATGTAGTCTCACTTGGTCGTTTGGTAGGCTCAGAGTCTTTGCATCGGATCATGGGGGGCCCTAAAATCCCATGTCCTAGCCGGTCTTCCCTGTCCTATGTCACACACAAAGATTAACTAACATTTTCGCCCTACCATCCCATGAAATCCTCACTGTTCCTAACTCCAGACTCTATCAGAGCTCTTAACCATCACCTCTGATACCATTCTTTCACGACCCCCTCCCACAAAAGGTTCCCCTCCTAAGCTGGCAATGGTGAAAGGGAGATAATGACCCCCCGAGTCCCACCTTCTGTAGGCCCATGGGTGGCGACTAGCACAAAGGGTATGAGTTTTCACAAATATGGGAGGCATTAACCTTTTTTTATTTAGGATCGGGAAATAGGATATGTCAACCACCAAAAAGGAAAAGAATAATTGTATAGAAATAAACCCAAACAAGCCCACATACTTGTTTAAATAATTTTATAACAAGGTGAAAGTACAAGAAAGCCCAAAGTACAATACCAAAAAGAAAAAAGTGTACAACAACTAAAACAAATCCAACTGTCCGACTAGTAGGGTCCAGCACGGCCCTGGTAGTCCTCCTGGAAACCTAAAAGTAAACTTAGGGTGAGCATACAAGTATACTCATTAGGGAAACCTAAATCTCTCATGCACAAGTGGGGAGACATCATAATGTCTCATGAGAACAACAGAAGAAACCTAGAAAGTAATTCTATCCACCCAACCTCACTAGCCACACTCACCAAAAACACGATCATAATAGGTATTAGTATATAAGAAACAAGAGTATTGGGTACCCCGCACCATTTCCCTTTAGTTAGCTTCTCTTCCTAACGAAGAACATCCTGGCGCTTTGACACTCTCCCCGCCCACACACACCTGGGTCTCACTACCACGTATCCCGCCCGCACACACTTGGGCCTCACAACCACGTATCCCACCCATACACACCTGGGCCTCACAACCACGTATCTGGCCTGCACACACCTAGGCCTCATCCCAAAGATTCTTGGGACACAGTAGAACCTGCCCGAAGAGTCATGGGCTAAACCCACCCCAATCGAAACCTACCCGAAGAGTCTTAGGTGTAAGTTCGCCTCAAGCCATCAGAGCCTAGGGGAGAAGGAGAAGGATGGATCTAGTAACTAAGGGAAAAACACAGTCTACCATGAAATGGGAGTGTTCGACACTAAGTGCTCACCATGGGTGGGGTGCGATAAAACACAAAAGATATAGATATATATATACACCAAACACACAACCCAACCTATGGCTTCTAAACAGTGAAACTGAGAACATGCCTCGGCACTGCTACTACGAAGCATGCAGACAATAAACAACCCCAACCCCATTTAGGTTTTCATGTTTAAGTAGAATTAATTTATTTAGTTCATTACCTACTTGGAAAATATCCACAACCAACCACATGGATCATTCGTAAAAATATCCCCACCATCCACAAATCAAGTTAGGAAAACACAAGAAGCACAACCAAGCCCTTCTTATCAACCAACCAACCCCATTGATTATTAATCCCGTTCCATTACCATGACCCACCATTTATTAACTCTTCCACTTTTTATTTATTATTCACAACCCATAGTCCTTTCACAATTAAACCCATCCCTGCAGCCCCGCTGCCAAACACCATAACCACAACCACACAGTACATCATTATCCCTTTAATACCATTTATCGAAGCCCCGCTGCCTGTTACTAACATAACAGTCACACCAACCCACAACCAAGTCAACCGCATCACCGCTTCCCACCCTATCCACAAAAACCCACAAAACACCCCCATCACATGCCACATATCCAAGACAACACCTACATGTTCATTATTCTATTTTGTTTAACCAGGGTGCTCACACAAGGGTTCCAGATTTTAAACAGCCAACGTTACGTTAATAACCAATTTCCACATTCCACAACGTTTCCATCCATAAGAAAATACAGAAGGAGAGGGAAACATTTAATTGCGTAAGAAAAGGCCCCCAATGACCTTGATTTTCAGTAGGTAGTAGCTCATTCAATTCACAACATATCAAAAGGATAAGCAAAGATAAACATTAAAACTTCCCTATCCATGTTCTTTAACCAGATATTATCTTTATTTAATGTTTCAACTATTTCTCAAAAAAACAAGAGGATACCCACCCCGCATGATACAAAAATTAGAGAGACAAATGTAAGATCCCTACCTCAATAGGTTCTGATCATAGCTGTCCCCTGCATCAACTTTAGAAGAAGTCTGTCGGCGTCCGTCACTTCTGTTGGGTACCGGCAAAACCTCCTTGGGTGGAAGACGGTAAGGAAAGGCCAAATGAATGAAAAAAGACCCAGGCTCGGATGTTCCGCCTCGTCGATACTCTCCCATGTCCACTGACGGATCGTAAATCGGAGATCGAATGAAGAAGCTATGGAAGAAAGAGCCTTCGAGTCTCTTGGGAGAACTCTACTCAGAGGAAAGGGGAGGAGAGGAGTGAGTTGAAAGGGGGAGGGGACCCCTCCTTTTATAGGAGAGAAAAGAAAAAGTACGTGGTGTGTAATTTATGGTACATGATGTGTACTCAGTTATTTCACACGGTCTCCACGTGGCTTCCAACACAGCTCTATGGTCGTTGACTGGTCAACACACGGTTTGAGGGTAACACATACGCGGGGAAGGACTACACAACGTGTAGTTTGGACACACGATGTGTATCCATTTATTGCACATGGCAAGGACACGACTCCAACATGGAACATGGCCGTTGACTAGTAACGTGTACGCGGGGAAGGACTACACGATGTGTGGAACTGGACGCACGACATGTACCCATTATTCCACACAGCAAGGACATGGCCTTCAACACGGGGTATACCTGGCAAGGTGGTACACGACGTGTAGTTACACTTCACGACGTGTACTCATTTACTTCACACGGCAAGGACACACCCTGCGACATGGGGTATACCCGGAATGGGGGGTACACGGCCTGTACTCAAACTACACGACATGTAGTTTCAAAATTCTGGAAAGTGTAGGAAAAGTCCATTTTACCCTTCAGAACACTTCGTGACCTTCTTTTTGACAATGGAATGGGACGAAGAGGCCCAGGCCATTACAAAATACTAGTTCATGAATTTTAAATAGGTTATAATACATATATTATATTCTGGTTCAACCATAAAAATGGTTTCATGACTAATAATGAAGGATAAATTAAAGAACGAAACTTTGTCGTCTACAAAAGTTATAAATTTGAACCTCAAGGATGTTTATTTAATTTATAAAATAAATGGATGAGAGTAAGAATATTCATGACAATTATTCCATTAAAATGATATAATTCCATTATATAGATGATACTGGAGTTATCATGGTCACTTGAATAGAAGAGGTAGGGAGAGGATAACAAAAGAAGATAAACTGAAATGAAACTAAATGATAAATAAGGGTGCTTCACCTCTTGAAAAAACCTCTTTCAGAACCTTTTTATGGGATGAGGTTTTGGTCTTTTGGAAGTACGAAGAGATTCTTGAATGAGGGATGTGACTAGGGAAGGGTATTTGGGTAGATATTTGTGGAGATTCATGGCTTAGTAGAGTGAATAGAAGAGGGAGTGAGGGGGGTTTTATATTGGAGGATATGATTGAATTTTGAATATTTTATTCATTATATTATTATTTACTTCAATACTGCCAATAGTATTGTTTCATGTGACCCCTAATAGTAATATGTGAAAGTGATTTTGAACCATGTCTCCTTAAATAACTAATGATTTCATAAATAATGTATTTAAATGATAATTTTCACATACTATATTTTACCATATTTAACTATTTATAAAAAATTCAAGAATTTTAGAATCATCCCAAAAATTCATCCCAACCATTTTTCAATGTGTAGAATTAAAAAAGGAACTCCATTTTACAAAAATTATTTTCTAAATATTATTAATTTTTTTTAAAATATAATTATAAATAATTTGAAAAATAACAATCTTATAGGTATAATTAGTTAAATATCACATTGAAAAATTATTTAAGATCTCATTATATTATTTTATTAAGAATATAAAATAATATCATTATTCAAAATTCATAAGGGTCATATTACTATTTTTAAGGGTATGTTACTATTAAAAAAATCAATTTGATTTTATTAGACTCCAAATGACATACTGATCACAACACTAGATGACCATTTTTTTAAATTCAAAATATAAAAGATGAAAAGTTGTGTTTAACTAATAGATTATAATTTTTTTTAGGAACACATTGTTTCATGCATTCAATATTTATTTTCAAGACCTTGTAGTCTTACATTCATTCCTTTTATTAAACAATTTTGTTGTCGAAATTCATGGAATGTTACCTCGCAAAAGGATTGGGAAGGTCTTGAACATAAGATCATCAGGCTCCCATGTTGCATCTTATATTTTATGACTTCTCCAAAGTATATTTACCATAAAATTCATCCAATTACTCAACACTTGTTCTTTATTGTCCAGACTATGAATAGGCTCCACACAATAAGACATGTCAGGTTCCAACTCTTTACCTTCAAAATTGAGGACATGCATTGGGTCTGGCATGTACATTCCCATCAATGAGACATGGAACACATTATATACTTTGGACAGGCTAGGAGGCATAGGCAAACGATATGAAACAACTCCAATTCTCTCTATAATTTCAAATATCCCAATGTACATAGGGCTTAGTTTCCCTTTTTTAAAATTCTTATAACACAATTCCATGGAGATACATTCAAGAAAACGTGATCTTCCACATGAAATTCCAGATCCGTTTTTTGATTATCGACATATCTCTTTTTCTTATTTTGAGATGATTTGACATGAACATGAATTGTCTTTAACTTCACTATTGTTTCCTCTACCATATCGGGACCCACAATCCCCATTTCTCCAAATTCATCCCAACAAGTTAGTGTAAGAAATTCCTTTCCATAAAATTCTTCATATATCACCATTTGAATACATTAATGGAAATATTATTGTAAGAAAATTACAGTAAATGTAATTTTTTATCCCACAGACCTTAAAAGTCAAGTGAACTTGATCTCAACATGTCGTCCAATGTTTGGATTTTCTTATATGATTGCCCATCAGTTTGTGGGTAGTAAGAAGTACTCAATCGAAGTTCGGTATCCAACACTTTTTGAAGAAATTTATATAATTTCAATGTAAACCATGGGTTAAGATAAAAAAAATTGAGAGAGGTACTCTATAAAGTCTCATAACTTCATTCATATAGAGTCTTTCAAGGCACTCTAGTTGCAAATCATTCGTCATGGAGAAGAAATGTGCATATTTCGTATGTTGATCCCCAATTACCCATATCAAATAACTTTTTCTTGGAGTTTTGGGTATTCAAATGAAAAAAATCAATGGTTACATCATCCCATTTCCACATTGGAATCGGTAGAGGGTGAATAAATCTTTTTGGATGTTGTCTTTAGGCCATCACTTGTTGACAGGCTAAAGATCTTAATACATAATCGGAAATTTCCCTCTTCATGATATCCCACCCTGAATGTTCCGTCAAATATCTATACATCTTAGTGCTACCAAGATGTATGGAGAAATTCAAACTATGGGAATCATCCAATAACTCTAGTTTCATCTCGGGTATAATAGGAACACAAAGCCTCTTTTGAAATTTCAAAACATCATCTTCATACACAAAGTCAGTCAACTTCCCATATTTCACAACAATATTTTTTTATTGGTTCTCATCATTAGGATGGAAATCAATAATTCTTTATAATAATTAGGGTTGGGAAAAAATTGAAAAAATAATGAATTTTCACCTTCTTCAAAAATTCCCATGTCCATCCTTGCTAGATAAATGTACAAAGGGTCATCATCAATGCGCATTTTTTTGGGAAATCCATGATCCTTCATTCTAAATACATCCGCAACCTTTTTTACCTTTCCTGGGTGGTAGTGTATGATACAATCATAATCATTGAGTAGTTCAATCAATTTAATTTTCCTTAGGATGTGTTCTTTATGTGGGAAGATATAATTCAGTCTCTTGTGATCTGTATATATGTCACATTTTTCACCATGGAGATAATGTCTCCATATATTTAGAGAAAATATTACTACTGATAACCCAATATCATTAGTGGGATAGTTTGTTTCACGAATTATTAATTGCCTTGATGCATAGGCAATAACTCTATCATTCTGCATAAGGACACATCCAAGTCCTCTATTTCATGCATCGCTAAAGATCAGAAACCCATCATTCCACAATGGTAGGGTTAAGATCTGAGAATTCACTAATACTAACTTTAATTCTTCAAAACTATCCTCACATTCTTTTTTCTGTACGATCTTAACACCATTACGTGTAATCTTGGATATCGGGTTGGCTAAACGGATGAATTTCAGAATGAAACGCCGATAATAACATACTAAACCAATAAAACTACGTACCACAGTTATGATTGATGGAGTAGGAAATTCATTCATAGTCGTTGTGTTTTCAGGATCAACACATATTCCGTCATTAGAGATAATGTGGCCTAGAAATGAAACTGACTGAATCCAAAACGCCCACTTTCAGAACATCCCATACAATTCATTTATTTTAAGAGTCTTCAATATTGGGAGCAAATGATTTTCATAATACTCATAGATTTTAGATAATACAAAGATATAAGAAATAAATACCACCACATAGTCATTAATATATTACATGAAAACTATATTCATCATATCCATGAAAACATATGGTGCATTAGTCACTCGAAATGGCATTACTGTAAACTTGTAATGCCTATACGCGGTTCAAAATGAAGTTTTTGGAATTTCTTCCTTCCTCTAAAGAAACTAATGATACCCAGATCAAAGATCAATTTTCTCAAAATATTTGGCACTATGATGTTGATAAAATAATTCATCAATGCAAGGTAGGGGATACTTGTTATTTTTTTATAACATTGATCTCCCTGTAATCAATGCACAATATCATGGATCCATATTTCTTATTGATGAAAAGAATAGGGGCTCCCCATTGAGAAATAGTAGGTTGAATACATTCTTTATCTCTCAATCCCTCTAGTTGTTTCTACAGTTCCACTAATTACATAGTGGCCATTCTATATGGGGTATTTCATAAGGTCCTTGAACTAGGAACTAAGTCAATGGAAAACTCAATTTCATTGTCTGGAGGATATCCACTTAAGTCCTATGGAAACACATCAACATATTCTTGCACGATCGGTCCATCCTCTATCTGATTATGATTCTCCTCACCCATAGTTATTACATTCACTTCTTTCCCTATAATTGAATTCAGTAGAGATACTGGGGGTGGATCTATATGAGAATCAGATGACGATGTTTCTTCCCTAAAGATAAGGGATTCGACATCTTCCTCAAAAAATAAAACCTTTTTCTTATTGCTATATATTTTCCCATCACGGTTCAAAATCCAATCTATACCAAGGACAACGTTATCATTTTCTACAAGAAGGGAATGAAAGATGGTAGATATGGAATTATACATATAGAATTAAATTTTTTTCATAAATAAATTATATTTAATTTAAATCGTACATAATAATCATTCATTAATGATGGTGATACCAATTGAGTTTTATCGCTACATGGAGGTAGTAGTCCACACATATGCATGAGCGATACATTCACATAACATTTAATGGAAATATGGTGATTAAAAATTTATTTATTTACAATAATAATATTTTAGTATATTTAGAATAGTGAAGGTATTATTTTATGATGAATACCAAAAAATTTGTAGGAGTTACAAGACGATATAGTTTGAATGATGTTTGGTAGGATAATAACCACAACTTCGATTACGCTCCACTAGATACCTTATTAGAGAACATTATAATGGAAGTACAGAATAATAAAAGAACAAATTCATGTCTAGTTACGATAAAAATATAATTTTTCATTATTTGGAAGGCTAATATTTCTATAAGTTGTGTAAAAAAGAGAATGGATGGTTTTCCATTTATAAGTGTTAAAGATGTAACACTTCAAATATCATAAAATATTAATGTATAATAATTACATACTCAATCCAAATGATTCCAAATGGATCGATTTTAAATTTTTTTATATTATTATTTTGAAATATGGAAATAAAATAGTATTTAGACATGTTTAAATATAAAAAATGCCCTTATCTCTTTGTTTAACACTTTATAAACTTTTTTTTATCATTATCTACAATGATTTTTTACTATTTTTTATTCACGATGAAAGAAATTTAAGTTAAACTTATTAAATAATATTAATTATTATGATTAAATTTTATTAATTACTTTTATAATATTAAATTAATATAATTATTATAATATATTATAAATTAATACCTCAAAACATGATGGAAAGTGGCTTTAAAAAATTCTTTTATTAATTATCAATAATATTTATACTAAAATACATCATAAAATCATTTATTATTACCCTATTTGTATTATTAAAAATATATAAAAAAACTATTTGTGGCTTCATAACACCATAAAAACAAAAATAACTTTTTCAATTATTTAAATGAAAATATAGATTAAAATAAAAATTAGTATCTCCAATAATCATTAAAATATAAATATTTTATGAAAATTGTGAAATAATCATTCCTAGATAATTTTAAAATTACTATATCAAAAATTATGATCAATTTTAAATATAATTTTTTTATATTGAAAAAATCAATTATTTTATTTTTACACAAAAATAAGAAAACATTTTTCGAGGAAAATTTTTTAATCATATAAATACATTACTTATTTTTTAAAAATATATATCTAAATATTTGAATTATCTAAAACATTTATAAACAATTTTTAAAATTTGGTTATTCTTATTCACTCCCCCGATGTAATGGAAATGTTATAACATTATTAATTTTTATGATTAATTTAGACACAATTTTACGTATATCACAATCTATCGAGAAAATTATATCTATTTAAAGTAAAAAATATCTTAAAATCATCGGGTGTAACATGGAATCATTTAACAAATTCATGGTCCATTAGAATAATGTTTCCTAAGCATTCAAATTGAACATTCATCTTAATTTGTTGCACTATGTTTGACAAGTTATGTATTTGAGAAAGACAATGATAATTAAGATCGTAACACTAATGTTATAGCCAAGATATGAAGGCCCATTCTCCATTACAAAGTTTTACTTTAATGGTGTATACTCATTATTCAACATAGATAATAATTATAAGGAAACAACCATAAAATAATATATATTCTTGAGTTTCAGATAATAATTCCTTTTCTATAATTATTGATGATATTCTAGGATTATAATTTTAGAGAATCAGATCCTCACAGTTATATAAAGAACAAAATATTAAAAAGAGAAAAACTCCACTATGTATCCAATTTTGAAACAATATAAAAAATCAAAAAAAAAATATTTCATTAAAAAGCATTACTATTTTCAACTCTGTTTATTCATTTTTCCCACTCATCCTTAAACAATATGAAAAACTTTTCAAAACCTGGGACAAGAACAGAAAGGACGTTAAAAGGCATAAAATAAATAAATCCCTTAGTATAGTAAAATGAAATGTATCCCCATGGGGAAAAACTTTTTCATCAAATTAAACATTTAAAACCCCTAGTATAAAAATTTATACCATAGTTAAAATGTTAATAAATTATAGTCATAACCAATTTAATATAATGTATTATATTACTAGAAACCAATTAAATCCATAGGTTAAATCTCAATAATTAATACCATCCTTCTTTCCATTGAATACACAGAACATTACCCAATGAAATGTAGAAGGCTATTGGGATCACCCATCATATAAGATATATCAGTCCCAACCATAATATAAGTCATATTAGGCTTAACCATCAAAATATATAATTATAATGTAGCATATAATATTGTACATTTTCATTATAAATCCCCTAAAAACTCAATTTACACCATATAAAAACCACTTTCATACATTAAAATAAAATTTCCTTTTAAAACCCAATTTTTAAAATTAAAATACCTAGAAAAATGGGACGATATTATTTTATAAAAATAACAATGTTTTTAAATTAATAAAAAAATAAATTAAATATTTCGGTGTCATGAAATTTCATCATCATTTATACATTTAAATTAAATATTCATTTAAATTTTTTTAAATAAAGTCCAAAAAGTTTTTGTAATGTATGTAATAACATTTATTTTGAAAACTATTTAATGAAAGAGAAAGTCGATGTACATTTTATTTATAATTCATTTATTATCATATAAATATATTCATATAATGATTTTACGAATATGGACATAAAGTAAAATTATTGAGAAAACTAATATTAAACACATTTAAATGAAAATTTTAAGGTAAATTGTCTCTTACCTCAAATCTGACTCATCATGTAAATTATTTATTTACCTAAAAAATAATGTTATTTTATTCAATGATTTTACTGTTATCCCTTTAAATTATTATTATTACTTTAAATTTATTTACTTCCATGTTCAATTTAATTTATTAGTCAACAATGTTAATGTTAGATGTCTTGATGATATTCAAATAATTTTCCCAAAATGACTTCTATAGGTTGACTATGATCAAATAGATCATGATTATATGAATTATAGAGTATTAATTACACAAAATTTATAATATTAATATAAGATTTATACATTTAAAACAAAACATGAATGTTTTTAATGAAAAATAAATTACATTACAATCATGGAGAGAGTAGAAAGTATGTACACGTGAGTAACTATTCCTTTTTTCCAAATACATGAGAGAAAGAAGAGAAGTATTTTTTCCCTCTCTATGATAATAAATTTATAATAAATATCCTATTATTTATATTAATTCACAAATATATACAAGATATGTATGGCTATTTTGAAAAATAATATAAATCGGTTCCTAAGGTGGTAGTCCATATGTACACATTAGCATTTTTTATTTTTTATTGGATGGAAAATAAAACATTTGAATATATATTTACCATTATATAATTATTATTATTTTATATACAATATTATTTAATTTTTTTCTATATTTATGTCCAACCAATATTGTCGATGATGAAAAATGAAAAACAGTGTCTCGCGTGACGGTAGTCCACAAGTATGGTCGGTCGATGTTTTCATTTTTTATTATATGGTTAAGTAGATTAAAATTTGTTTTTAAATAAAAATAATAACATATCAATATATTTAAGATACTGATTTTATTAGTTAATCATGGTTAAACCATATTTTAAGGAGGTATAAGAAGATAGAAAATAGAAATTCTATGTTAAGAACTATACCACTTATTCTGACAATCTATTTCGGTTTACAACTGTTACCTTATAAGGTGAGAATTTTTATCAAAACATGGAATATAAGCTATGATAATGTATTTTTGAAAAGTATTTTGTTAGGTATTTACTAAAATAAGAGTCTATAGAAGTATAGAAAAAATAGAGGGGGAGACCATTTATAAGTGAATGAGAGGACACAAATTCAATTTTTCAAAAGATTTATATATATTTTTCATTATCATGGAAAAGAGTAACATAAAAAAATATATTTTGAGAATAAAGATAAAATGTTAAAAAAAATTCATCGAACAATAATTAAGATGAAATTTGGGGGCCTTATCTCTTAGTTTTAACATAGGTTAACCTGAATAAGTCTTTTACCAAGGTGAAACATTTTTTTAATGAAGTTACAATTCATAATGACCAAAAATGATAATTTAATATTTATAAAAATTATACATTCTCACTAAAAATATGAAATCCATATCATCAAATAAAATTTCTATAAGTGGGAGAAATTAAATTGAAATAGGTGTGAAAAATTCAAAGAATTTGTATTTAGAAAAAAAACCTTTAATGAATAAAACTCACTTTAGTTTCTTTCACTGTTGAGAAAAAATAAGAATATTAATGATAAAATATTTATTTTGAATAAATAATCTAAAAATTTAATTAAAAATAATAAAAAAAATATAATTTATTGATATAAAAACACATTATGTGCGTAACAATATTTTTCAAGAAAAATGTGATATTAATCAAAAAATAATATTATACCAAATTGAAATATAATACTAAATATAATATAATTAATTAAATTATATATGATTAATGGAGACTTATTTTAATATAAGATAACATTATAATAAATATGATAATTTTAAATTACTTTATTTAATTAATATAAATGAAATTTTTACAAAACAATCATTATTTTTTACTATTCATTGAAATTCAACCTATTGAGAAAAAATCAAAAAAATTAATTGTAAGGTAATTTTAACATTCTGATATAATAAATGTTATTCTATTTATTTAAATTAAAAGTACTAAAAATTTAAAATTAATCATTTCAATAAAATCATGTAATATATAAAAAAATTTAATAAGAAATAAGGTATTTATATTATATTAAAAAATAAATTATTATTCGTATAATGAATATAACAATATAAAATATTATTCATGAATATAAATAAGAAATAAAATTGACTTACAATTTACATTACCTTGGTTGTTACATAGTTCCCCATTTTACAAATTCCCTCCTCACAATTTTATTCATTACTTAATCAACTGAAGATATTTTTCCATTATTGAACAGTCTTATACCCATGCTGCTTCATCAATCATATGTTTTGTAAAAAAATCCTTAATATAGTGAATTACTTTATTCAATAAAAACATCAATAAATGGTCATGAATCATAATAGGTTTTTTCTCAAAAAAAAATATTCTCTTCTAATTGTATAACTTTGTGGCTCAAAACCTGAGATGCTTCTAGAATATACTGTGTTGATAAAAAAACATGAGAAACATAATGTAGTAGGGAAAAAATTAACGAAAATGAAACTCAAAAAGAAGATGATAAAACTTTGTCTCAAATTTCATATTGTTCGATAAACTATAGTATTAACTTCAACTTTCTACCAAAGCACACAACATTTTTCTATGGAGAAACGTTAAGGAAAACAAGATCAGCTACCTTGAATGATGTAACTTTCCATTAATTATTTAGATAGATACCTTTCATACTATCAGATTACATAATATAACATGAATCATATTTACCATTTTTCTATATGTTCCAATAACTATAGTTTCAACAACATATGTTAGCATAGTTCATACTAAAAAATGGACCCCAGCACACTACATTCCATATAATAACTCTGACGGTTACATCTATATACTAGAGTAAAAATGGTTTGTAAATAACACTCAACTAATTAAATATGTGGACCCCAACATCCCAGGTAATCCATTAAATATTCATGAATCTTTTCTTCCAAATTTGGAATCATTTAGTTTTTCTACCTATTAGATTGAAGATGAAAAGTTATACTAGAATTTTACTCAATACCCAATGACTTGAAACACCTTTTCAAAAAGAAGAAGTAAACCTAGGTTCATATTTATATACAATGGAGATATTATTTCTATATAACTAGACTATGTCAATGAGGTATATTCTAGAAAGATGATCTAAAGACATATTATCTCAAATTGGAAGTAAATGTGAATATTTAGTCAATTGATCAAAAATAACCCAAATTTCATTATTACTTCAAAACGTCCTTGGAAATCCCATCATAAAATTAGATGATATAATTTCCCATTAAAACTCAGGAAATAGAAATTCAATAAGCTTCTCCTTTAGTAATTTTAATTCATGAGTAAATTTTTGTAAAATAAAAACATTTCAATGAAAAATATTCTCTATAATTCTTCATTTGAACCTAAAAGTTATACTCCAGAAGGTATCTACACATTTTAGAACTTTCTTGTAGATTAAAAATTAGTGAACATAGATTTTAACACAACAATTCCTCTTTCAAAGGAGGGATTTCTAGAACACATAATAGTTTTCTAAATATGAAATCAACATTGTTTTCTAAGTAAAATTTACGCAATATAACATTCTTTACCCTTTCCAAATTTTCTTTCAAATCATGATATCCCCCCATGTAGTGTAATTTTTATCTAAAAACCATGACTTCACTAACACCTAAAACCAAACAAAGGAAGTTCCAGGTCGAAAAAATTCTAGGCCAACATCCATCAAATCATTTATTAAAAGGTTCATGTTCTATACATAGCATGGTTAATGATTAGTTATCTTTTGAACTAAAGAATCAATTTTTTTTCTTTTCCTATATATAAGTTAATAATTTAATCATAATCATTTATTAGTTTAACAAATATTATCTACATCATGTTAAACATATTCTAAGTGAATATATACATCAAAATTTTATTATCTGTATATATTTTCCACATTACTCCATATAAATAATTCCTATATATTTTTAAATAAGATCCCACAAAATCATGTTATTGATATTATATATGATTCTTTATCCTATTAGGTTGCAATTAATGATTATCATGAGAAATTTTAGGACCATTCTACATAAAAACATATCTAGTTCTATTCAATGAATCATTTATGTATCTAAATAATTCACCATTTCTAGAGGGAGGGTCAAAAATAAGAGTATTTAATTGTATTATTTCCCGTTCCCAATAAAATCATAAAAAATTGTATTCAGATGAATTTGACTCCTTTAAAAGTTAACTTATTTGGATAAATAATTAATAAATATTTTCAATAAACGATTGGTAGTAAACTACTAATCCAATAAATTGTGAATATCTTAAAAAATTCCAGGTATTGGCCTATTCATTAAACACAATAATTATAGAAGGATTAGTAGATATTTCATCATTAAAAATAATATTCCCATGAAATGAAAATATAATCAACCAGAATTCATATTTAATAAATTGAAATACATCTTATTTTCTTTCTAGGTTTTCTAAAAAAATCCTATTGTGTATTTCATGATCCTCATTAATTTTTGAGTATACAAAATCATATTCAATAAAAAAACCCCACAAACATATCAAAATATTCATGGAGATATCTATTAAAGATTTCCATGAATACAACTGGTTCATTAGACTACATAATAGATATGAAAAAAAACAATTACCTTTTCTAATGATAAATTATATCTTCATTCCTTAACATTATGATAATGGTATCTTGACTGGAAATAAATATTAAAAAAATATTTTTCTCCGTAGATTAGATCAAAAAAATCATTGATATTATCTAAGGTATACTTGGTCTTAAAAATTATGTTATTTGAAGATCTATAGTCACATTAATGTCTCAATTAACTATCATTATTTTATCAAATAATACTGACCCACCACATGGTGAAGTTCTAGAATCATTGAAACATTAATCAAGAAAATCCAAATAACTAATTTTTCAATTGTAAATGTTCTAGTTGATCCATTTGATTAGGTTTTTTTAAAATTGTAATAACAACATGAACAAAATCAATAGTAAACTCAATAAATTGTTCAATAATAACAGCTAAAAAATCCGGAATAAATACATACACATATTCATTCACTAACAGAAATCACTAATTTGAATGATTATTTTATAATAAAAAAACAAGAGATATATAACATTCACTACCATCATTAATTAATTTCATAGACTGTTGATATGTTATATAGGTATGCAATAATTGAATACAAAATTTATTTTATTTTCTATATATCTTATCTTGATAATCTAAAATCCAATATATATCATAAATAATGTCAAAAATTTCTATGGTATTTTAAATGAGATCAATAAGAAAAACCACCACACTGATAACTATAGATAAATTCTTATAATCAATGTTTCTTTATTACTTTCACCATGAATTTTAACCAAAAGTCTAATATTTTGTTCATGAGGTGATATTTTTATTTAATATGAATATTTTCGAGAAATGATAGAAAGTGAAGATCTAAAATAAAACAAGGAATATTTAAAATTCTAATAAAATAGTAAGAAACCAATCACCACATCATTTGATGACACAATATCAACCGCAGTATTAGTATTTTATTTTTTAGGAATTTTTATATTCGATCATGATGATTTCATTATAGAGTACCTAACTTTTGACACATGTTATCATTGTTTCGCAAGTTATTTCAATGAAGAATATTATCATTTTTTAATATATATACTCTATTCATGGATTTATTAAGACTCTTTTATTCGCATCCACAATCCATATAACCCAACATTCATCACCAATAACAGTTTCTAGATTCTTTCTAATATTCCCTATAGATTTTTTCCACACATGGAACATGTTTGGGGATTACCTATATATTTTTTAGTTGACTTCTTCTCCATTTATTTCTAGCATGGCCACTTTTTACTATTTTCAACACTAGGAATATATCGTTTATATAACTAAATATCTAATTTCTCATCATTATAAACAAAATTCTTCCCACTTTTAATTTCCCACCAGAAAAATTCAATTCAAAAAATGAATGTAATCTTGTTAAAATAAAATAATTTTACTACCGTGGTCCTGAATATTATTTGATGTATTCTGGTACAATATTATAATATTTTTCCTATATGGAAAAAAATCGTTACACTTTTTCATAAATTGAAATTTTTTTATACCTTCCAATTATAAGTACCATATAAAAATATTTCTCTAGGAAAAATTTCTAAAATATATCCCATTCTAAGGTATCAATCTCACCTATCATTCCCTTATTCTTAACTAGTGACAAAAAATGATATGATTCTCCTTTTAAATGGTATATAAAATGAGTTACCTTATGATTTTATAAATATCCCATGAATTCAAATATCTTTTCCAAAAACATGAACAATCCTTATGCGACCACAAAATATGACGTGCCACTGAAATACATAGTGTTTTGTTTCATTAAACTCTTTATAATAGAAATTTTACCATATGGTTAATTTGGTTACCTTCAAACTGGATAGCTCCACCATATATATCTCACTTAAACTAATAAATTACTATAAAAAACTACTCATTTACAATTCTATCCAACTCGGGCTATTGATTTGGAATGAATATTTTCAATGGATACCTTCTAAATTTAGATTCTAAATTTTCTATATAGAAAACCATTCTAAACATAACAATATTAGATCATGAATCATGGTAACCATTAAATACAATATCACTTAAACTTGACAATCTATTATAATATCTAAAGTGTGTTCTATTAGCATTACACTAACCAATAATGTTATCAAAAAAAATTATATGCTACCAACTATATTATTGGTCAGAGTAGAGTACTCAAGATGGGAGTGAATTGAGTATCAATTTGTTTTGGTTTAAATAGAATTATTAAAAAGGTTCCCCATTAAATTTAAATACAAGATAGTTAATCATAGTAATATGGTTCATAATGAATGAATATTTAAATAACTTATCAGAAGATTGATTAACTATTATTAATCTTAATATTAGTTATTAACATTACTATTGAATTTATTATAATAAGGAAAAACAATTATAACATCCTTCTATGATTAATTATCAAAGTAAATTTAGTGATTTCTGACTTATACAGTAAAATAGAGAAAACTAAATTAAACCACACAGTGAATATAAAACAAGTGGTTTAGTCTCAAGCTGAGACCTAATCTACACCATTTGGTGATCACCTTATACTAAGAAGTTAATATAAATAAACATGATCCAAACCCTGGTTTAGGGTTAACAATAGTACACAAAACTATCCCTTTCACACATGCTCTTCCATAGTTCTTTATGTGTATGAACATTTTTAGGTCACACATGGACCTCTTCCATACTTATTTGTGGCAATAAAGAAGTGTAAAAAGTTGTACGAGAAAGGATATCTTGTATCCTTCAAGTTAATACAATAGACAGTGCATGTTTTTATACGTACACACACACACACTACTCTTAAGATAAAAATAATACACAATAGGGAAAAAATTATTAGATAAGGTTGGAAGTACTCTAAGTGTTATTATATTTATCTTTGGACATCTAGGGTGATGTAGATGTCGAAATCGAGCCCTCTTGCAGGAAAAAAGTATTGCATGTCAGCTAGATCTAGCTTGTGTTCTTCCTAGAATTGATGGTGCGAAAATGTTCTCGACTATATAATTCAAGTATTCTTCATGTGTTCTTCAGTAGTGTCAAATTGCATGTATCAGTTTTTATTTTAGGAATTCTTGTTCTTATTTGTTATCATGAACCCACTTTTTTTTTCTGTTATCAAAATTTCGACCACCTTTTTTCTACCCACATTGTTCATTTAATTCATAGAATGATTGTGTTGGAGCTGACATGATGCATGTATTCTTTACCTCGTACCTCATACTCTCAGGTTATATGTCTACAAAGAAACATTAATTATTTCAGCTCTTTTAAAAGCTTCAAATATGATCATAAAAAATTAAATTGAAAAATGAAAAAACTGATTAAGGAATCATGTCACAATCTATCTGGAAATGGTGTCTTCATGAAGTGGTGCCTCCTTGAAATGGTGTATCATTTTTTTCATTTATCGGTTAGACAACTATGATAGGACAATTGTATAGATATCAAGAATGGGTATCACAGATCTAGTGTTTGATCATAGTGTCTGGACATGGTGTTCGGATAGTCACGGTGTCTGGATGGCCACGATTTTTGGATGGTCACGATGTTTGGGTCCTGGTGTCTAGGTCACAATGTTTGGGTCACGGTGTGGGGTCATAGTGTCTGGGTCAGGATGTTTGGGTCACCGTGTCTAGGTTACGGTGTCTGGGTCACGGTGTCAGGCCATGGTGTATGTGTCCTTTCCCAGAAAAACATAACCAGTGAAAAACTCACAGGTTTTTAGAAAACGCAAAATATCCGTCTATATACTTAAACTGTGATATTAATATAATGGATTATACATAATAATTTATCAAGGAAATCCATTTTTACAGACTCAAAATAGTTTACAATCATTAAACATATCACTTATGTTCTTGGATAGGTTAATTTAAATCATAAATAACATAATCATCTATAAACATGATTTTTGAAAGATTAAAAATGATTAGCAAGCATTATAGAATGTATTGGATTTGTGATCATTAAAACATGGTTTAAACATGAGTAGTCCAACAATATCCCCCGTTTTGATCTTCAAAAATCATGGGACTGAGAGATCCATTCTTAGGTAATGTGTCTCTTCATTAATGTGCTTATAGAATACATATTTCTCCCCCTTATGAGATTATCAAAAAGAATACAAAAGTAAATAAAATAATAGATAAGATGTGTTTAGAATCTATTAGATAATTTTTTAATTAAAAATATTATGTAACATGGTATACAAAAAATCAACCCTATAAAAAGATAATAGTCACTCTTCTTCAGCACTGGCTTGTCTTCTCTTTTACCTTAGCAGCAACATCAGAAGAGAAATCCATAGGAGCTGAGGTAGAAGATGAAGAAGGAAGTGAACCAGTGGACAGAGAAGGTAATGGGAGACCTTAAAATAGAAGGGGATAAGGTAGGTGTAGTGGAAGACTGAGTCAAATGTTGATCAAGGATAATATTCCTGATATGAGTCATAGCCTGAGTGATAGACATAGATATAGAGGAAAGGGCAGAGGATGAAAGGGTATGTAAACCAAAACACAGGGGTGAAGCTGCAGGAGCAGCAATTGATGTACTCTGGAAACAAAGATAAGTCCTCAAAACCATGATGAAGTCAGAAATTATATCACCACCAGAATTCATGGATTTCTCAAATTCATCCTTCCTCTCAATTAACATATCAAACAAAGCAGTGAAATCTTTGAGCTTTTGGACTTGATTTTTGAAAGCTTGAGTGACAGGAGGAATTTGTAGATTATCAACAAGGTACATGAAATGTATGGTCATGTCATTAATAGATAAGACATGATTGAAGTATAAATCCATCTTATTAGAAATTTTTTGTTGATCATCATTGGAAATATTATAATTATTTCTCACAAAATCAAGAAATTTTTCACGTTCCTTAACAACATCAAATAGAGATTATTTTCCAAAACCACTGAGCGCAGCCTGAAGATCTACTATGACTGCTCTTCTAAACAAATCACTATCGAAAGAGGGTTGAGTTGATTTCCTAGAAGTACAAGAATTAGTAACAGCTGAAGAAAGGGATTTCAGTTGACTTATAACTTTCTGGCGATATCCCTTATACTCATTAGTCACCTTGTTAAGACCAATAACAAGTTCACACATCTCTTGATAAATTTACTTGTTTCAATCTTCTACATTGTTAGATAAGAAAGGGATATTATGTTGAGTTAGGGAGGCTATTTCCTATGGAATTTTTCTAACAACATCCTCAATAGGATAAGAAATAAGTTCTGGTCTTGATTTCTTCACTCTCTACATTTCTTCAACCATACCTCGGAGATTCTTCACTTCATCACTTAATTGATAGTTCTGAAATCTGAAATCATGAATATCATGATGAATATTAGTATCAATCTTCCATATGATCATTTACAACAACATGGAATCATCTCTTTAGCTTAAATTAGTTACAAGATCTGGTTGGGTATTCTCATGTTTTTCAACTCCAGCCAATAGGGTTGTTCCAAATGATTTCAGAACATCTTTATGCAACTTGTTTGGAGGTTCATGTAAAGGTTCATGTATAAAAGATGATACAGGATCATGATCTTTGGAAGAGATGTCTTTAGGTTCGGATGCCAGTTTCAATTGTAATATATTATACATATCAACTCCATTAACTGATACTTCCTGGGAATCATTCACATAAAAATAACTAGGGAATTTATACCATTTGTCCACTGAGCTTGGATCAATCAGATTAGGTACTTCATAACATTCTAGGCTCATAGGATTCTCCCCCTCACCAGGTTAATCTTTCTTAGGACTGAGTGATTTAGATCCTAGATGTAAATCGAAAATATCATCTTTGATTTCCTCACCCATTTCCTTTCTATCCAACTGAAAGTCTTTATCCATTCTCTCTTTATCAGATGGAATAATTTCATGAACAACTTGTTCCACTTAGATTAACTCAAGAGTAGCTTATTGAATAATTGAAAGATCTTCTTTTATATTCTCTTCTACAAAAACCTATTCATTTACCATAGAAACAGATTCTTCTTCTGCAATAGGTTGTTCATTCAAATCATCAACTTCATCAGGAATTGGTATTTCTGTCTCAATTAAGACATGATGAGAATATTTACTCTGTTATTTAACCAGAACAATTTCTATTAAAGGTAAAATAGTATTTTCCTCTTCTTACACATCAGAATTGTCATCAATTTTACCGGGTTCCAAACAAGGATAAAAAATCCTTAGGCCGTGAAGAGTGTTTCACCAAATTAAAATTTTCATAAACCTTGTCATTATCTTCCACCCATGATTTTATCCATGGATTACATTTGATTTTCATTGAATTAACTGTAAATTTTGAGAGACAAAACACGCGGTCCTTAATGGATTCTTTATCTAGTCCAACCAACCCTTTTTTATGATGCATAGCTGAGATCATAATTGAATAGAACCTAAAGGATGACATGGAGGTTGTTTTTGATCAACTCACGAATATGGTGTATAAAATATTTTCATAGGTTGATATTATGTCCATTTTTCATGATATGTATCAAAAATACATCCTGATACTTGAGTTTAGCAAAATCACTTTTTCTATTGGTAATTAGATTCTGAAAAAATTTAAACAGATCTCTGGTTTCACCATCTAGCTCAGCAGCATTGTCTCTTGGCTTTGGTTCATTCCTATTAATGATTCCCAACACATCTTCCAAAAAAAATTTCTCACTTGGAGGTAGAGGGCATCTCTAATAGTTATCAAAAATACCCTCATGAGCTATCCTAAGGCATGATACACATAACATCGAAGAAAACATGCATCTTTGGACATCGATCCAGGTTTTCACAACATTACCATCTTCGGAATCCAAAAATAATTGAACATACTAATAGAACTGTGAAAATAATTTCGGATAAATATTCCTATCCACCTTTGGGATCCAATCCATCCATATTTTCCCTTTTGTAAATTTCAATTCCAAATACTTACTTTATAGAATCCACTAAGGTTATATCTCTTTTTCTGGTACCACTATTCTATATATTAGATTTGGATTCAGAGGACATTCAGGTGCTAACTTCAGCGCTATTTTAAACTATTACTTTGAACCGTGCTTCTCAGGAGTTGATGATGATAGTTGTTTTATCCTTGGCATTCAATGACGGTTCGAGAGAGAGAGAGAAAAAACCAAAGTGTTTAAAGAGGGGTTACAGGTTGAGAGAAGATAGAAATAGTGAAGAAAGAGTGAAACGTATTTAGTTTTTATAATTTAAGGATATGAATCATCACAAGATCAAAAACGTGGGAAAGTAAATGGGTAAAATAATTAATTACTATGATATGAGTTATAATGTATTTATTAAACAATAAATAGTCTTTACGGTGAGACTATAATCATTATTCATGGTGAGATCATATGTGTGATTTCTAAACTGTGCGACCATATTTTTTAAGATAGTAGGTTCCATACAATAATAGAGATAAAATAACTGTGATACTGTATACATGAAACAGTAAGCTGTGAAGATGTATTTTTACTATTTAGGATTTATCATTCCCAATTCATGTATGGTGTAATCTATTATTTCAGAATATAATGGTTTAGTGAATATATCAGCAAGAAGATATTCAGTTCCAATGAATTCCAATGTGATGTCACCTTCTTGATAATGTTATTTCAAAAAGTGATTTCTCACATCAATATATTTTGTCCTAGAGTGTGAAACTAGATTTTTTGTGATGTTAATATTAGTTTTATTGTCACAATTTATAGGTACAAGTCTGTATATATATCCATAATCTAGTAATCTGTGTTTCATCAAAAAAATTTGTGAACAAACACTTCAATCATCTATGTATTCAGCTTCTGTAGTAGATAATGAAACAGAGTTTTGTTTCTTACTACACCATTATACTAGTGAATTCCCTGAAAAGTTACATGTTCTAGAGGTTATTTTTCTATCTAACCTAAATCCAACTAAGTCTGCATCATAATAACTTACTAACAAAAAGTATTATTCCTTGGGATAGAAAAATCATATATTGGTTGTATGCTTGAGGTATTTTAAGAATCTGTTAACAAAATTTAAATGAGATTTCATAGGATTTTCTTGAAACCGAGTACACATAACCACACTGAACATAATATCAGGCCGTCTAGTAATAAAGTAGAGTAAGCTTCCAATCATTTTTCTGTATGTGGTTTTATCGACATATTTTACATCTTCATCATGATCCAACATACATGTAGTACTAATATGAGTGTCACTACTTTATATTATCCAATCTAAAACATTTTATAAGAGATCAAGAATATTTTATTTGATTTAAAATAATACGATTATTATTTTTAAATATTTGAAATCCAAGAAATAATTTGAGTTTACCCATTAAACTCATTTCAAATTTGTTTTGTATCATTTTAGAAAATTTAATACATAAAGAATTTTTTAAAGATCCAATGATAATGTAATATACATAAATTTGGACTACTAAAACAAAATTGTAAATTAATTTTATAAAAAGGGTAGGAACAACTATTTCTTTTGTAAAACATTTGGAAATAAAGAAAGGTACTCAGTCTGTCATACCATGATCTTGAAGCTTGTTTTAAACAGTATAAACCTTTTGATAATTTAAAAATATGGTTTGGAAATTGAGGGTTTGTAGAACCATGGGGGTTTCTCAAAAAAGAAATCCTCATCTATATTCCCCTTTAGAAATGCACTTTTGACATCCATTTGATATAGTTTGAAATTAAGATGTGCATCATAAGCAAGTATAATTCTGATGGCTTCAAGTCTATATACTGGTGCAATAGTCTCTTCATAGTAAATTCCTTCGTCTTTAATATAGACATATGCCACCAATCTAGCCTTTTTTCTAACTATACAACCCACTTCATCTACTTTATTTCTAAACACCCATTTAGTGCATATGGTGAAAGTGTCTTTGGGTCCATCAAAAAGTTTCCAAACTTATTTCTATTAAAACTGATTATTTTTTTATTGTATAGACATCACCCAAGATTCATCATTGATTGAATAATTAATTCCTTTAGGATCAAGTTTTAACTAAATGACTTGATGCTCAACCTAATTTATATGAGAGGCTCTAGTTTGAGTTAATATTCTATGTCTCCTACTATGACAACTAAAGTATGGTTCTTAAGAGTTCTAATATCTATATAAAAAAGAAGGGTTGGTGATTTTAGGTTCTTTAATAGGGTTAAATTCATTGTGACCTGAATCTAAAGAATTTTTAGAACTAGATGTTTTTAGTGATTCTTTTATAGGATGGTTAGAGGATTTTTAATTAATGTGTAGATCATCCTCCAGGTTCTGTAATGTGGTCTTAGGCTAATGTGGATATGTTTCATCAAATTTAACATAGACATATTTTTCCACACATTTAGTTCTTTTATTTAACACTCCACTGGCTTTACTAGAGATTTAATATCCTAAAAAGATTCCTTCATCACTCTTGTATTCAAAATTTTCAAGATTGTCCTTATTATTAATGATATAGACTTTTCATCCCAAAACATTGATGTAGCTAACTATGTTGTTTCTATTTTTTTATAACCTATATGGAGTTCTTTAAGAATAGTTCTAATCAACACTCTATTGATAATATAGCTTGTTATATTTACAACTTCATCCAAAAAATAAATAAGTAAGTCATATTAACTAAGCACGGTTTTAGAAATCTATTACATGGTTTTATTTATTCTTTCTACAACTAAATTCTGTTGTGGTGTTCTAGGGGCAGAGAAATTATGACTATATCCATTTTTTGAGCCAATGTATTCAAGCTATTAATTTCCAAACTCATGTCCATGATCACTTCTTATGGATTTAATTCTATTTCCTCTATGATTTTCTACCATTTTTCCATATTTGGAATAATGAGAGCAGAATTCACTTTTCTAATCCAAAAAGAATGTGCAAGTATATCTAGGAAATTAATCTTCAAGAACATAATCATAGTTCTTCACATTTAATCTAGAACCACAAGATGGTTCAAAAAAATCCACGTGAACCAATTTGAGAGGTTGAGTAGTTGACACGTATTTCATTGTTTTGAAGGATCTATTGTATTCCTTTCCCTTTTGATAAGGATTACACACTTTATAATTAGGAAACTCATGTTTTGGTAGGTCTTTGACTAAAATTTTTCTAATTAAATTTCTAATGTAGTGAGTATTATAGTGTGCTAGTATCATATGCAATATCCATGAATATTTTTGAAATACACATAAACATGAAGTATTTTGAGAAACTAAAGAATTTAAGTTAATAGAATATACATTTTCATTTCTTAAATAATAATATAATAATTAATTTTTAGAATTAAAAAAAATCAAGCATCATTTTTAAATTTGACATGAAATTCAAAATCACATTGTTTTAAAATACTAAGAAAATTATATTTCAATCCATCAACAAGAATTAGTTTGTAAATTAAAATTGAGTTAGAGTTACCAATTTGGACAAGGCCAATAATCATTGCTCTGGAATTTTCCCCAATGGTGACATGTCCTCCATTAATTTTTATTAAATTCTGGAAGCATGAATAGTATCCTGTAATGTGCCTCAAACACCCACTGTCCAAGTACCATAAGATTTTACAGGAGATATTTAAGAATAATTCCTACAAAATAGTTAGATAAAAATAGATTTTGGAACCCATACTTGTTTGGGTCATGTAATATTAGTGACTAGTGCTTTATGAACCCATATCCTCCTCATAGGTTTTCTAAAGAATTATGTAACATACATGAAAAATAAACACTATTTGGTCCAGAAAATCTTGAAACAATAGAGAGTGTACCATGACATGAACTAAATGAATGTTTTCTAGAATTAGGGGTGAAGCTGTATATCCATGATTTAAAAAAAATGTTAGTTCTTCCCAAAATTGTTTTACCAGGTTGATATCCAATTCCAGTAGATTATTTTGGAGAAATATATTTTCCTAGCATATATACCAAGGAATATTTACCATTAGTAAACATTCGTGATTATTTTTTAATTTTTGATTATATATTTTTAGTTCATTTATCTATTTATGTAATTGAGCATTTTATCCCTTTCTATAATTAGTTCAGTTTTAACAGTTGAGGTTTGAGAATGTTTTTTCCTTAGTGGCTTATATTTATATTTTAGATTGTTTCATGTCTCTTCAATAATATTAACGTACTACAAAATTTCTTCATTAGACATATTTTCAGAGTCACTCTTATATATTGAATAATAGGAATTGTGTACATGAGATTATCGTGTTACCTCAAATGTGTTTGTCATAAAACACATACTAGCTTTGTCATCCTCTTTATTATGTGAATATTTTGAGTCACTTGAACTGTCCTCAGAATCAATCCTTGTTTCTTTCATTACATTTTTATACTTTTTATATTTTCCTTATATTTCTTTTTTTACATGAGTTTGGGATAGTCCTCCTTGATATGTCTCGTTCGGTTACATTAATAGTAGACTATCTCATTAGAATTGTCACTTATTTTCGAATCCTTCTTCCAAATTTCTTTTTGATCATATCTTCCTTTGATGTTTAGGTTTCCGAAAAATTTATTCTTCCTGTAAAATAACTTAAACATTCGGGATAATTGAGGCATCTCCTCATCACTATTAGGTGATGATTTTTCACTGTTGGAACATTCAAGTGAAACTTCCAATTTCCTATTCTCTTTATTTTTAGAGGTGGTGGTATTGAAAGTAACATATTTTCATTTGGGTTCATCGTTATCTTCCTTGTTGAATTTTAGCTCCTCTTAAAAAAACCAGTTTTTCAATGAGTTCTTTTATTGGTAGCTTGATGATGTTCCATGAATCTCTAATAAAGACAGTGGTTCCTCTCCATCTATTAGGTAGGCATTTGATAATCCTCATGATATGTTCTTTGATAGAGACTTCTCTTCTAATAGAAATCATTGTGTTTACAATTCCGTTGAACCATAGATACATATCAGAAACAGGCTCATCGTGTTCTATTTTAAAGTTATCATATTTAATATTTTATGTATTAAGTCTCATTTAATTCGCACTAGAAGTCCCTTCATGTGAAACATGCAAGGTATCCCAAATTTCATGGGAAGTATTACATGTAGATATTCTATTAAAATCCCCATATGCTCAAGTGAAATATAAACCATTCATAGATTTTAAATTTATATTATAGGAAGTCTTGGTAGTGCCATACCAAGTGATTCTATCAGTAGTAGGAATCCTATAATCATTTATAATTTATGTCTAGATTTCAAAACTCATACTTTCTAAATAAATTTTCACTTTTATTTACTATTGAGCAAAATTTATTCAATTAAAAAATGGTGGTCTGTTTGTTGTGGTACCTTCTAATCTATAATAAAATATAAAGAACTACTTTTAAAGATCTAGAAATTTATAATTAAAAGATATTTAGAGATCATTAAAGAATAACTAAAATCAAAGTTGAATATGGTCAAAAATAAAGTCTTAATAAACTATCTGCTGATACCAAATATTGGGCAGAGCAGAGTACTAATGAGGGGAGTGAATTGAGTATCTATAGAAATTATTGTTTAAATATTATTCTTAGAAAGGTTCCACAATAAATTTATATATAACCCAGTTTAAAAAAGTAATATGGTTTTGAATGTTTTACTGTTTAAATAACTTATCAAAAGATTGATTAATTCTCAGTAATCTTGATATCAGTTATTAACATTACATTTGAATCCATTCTAATAAGGAAAAACAATTATAAATTATTTCCAAGATTAACTATCATAGTAAATTTAGTTATTGCAAACTTATACAGAAAAACAGAGAAAACAAATTTGAACAACATAGTGGATATAAAAAAATTCGATCAGTCTCAAGTCGAGACCTAATCCAATCCACTTGGTGACCACCTTCCACCTAGCAGTTTATATAAATAAACATGATCCACACCCAGGATCAGGGTTAACAATAGTACAAAAGACTATTCAGGTCACACGACCTCTTCCACATTTCTTTGTGGGTATGAACTTTGTTAGGTCACAGATGGACCTCTTCCACAATTACCCATGGGAATAAACAAGTGTAAAAATATGTGTGAGAAAGGATATCTAGTATCATTTAGTTTAATGAAGAAGACAATGAATGTTTTTATACAAACACAAAGACTGATCGAACGGTAAAAATAATACAAAATAGATAAAAAATGATGAGATAAGTTTAGAAGTTCTCTGAGTGCTAGTCTATGCATCTTTGGACTTCTATGATGAAGGAGATGCAGAAATCGAGTCCTCTTGTGGATAAGAGAGTATCACAAGTCAGCTAGATCTAGAGAATGTTCTTTATGGAGATAATGGTGTTGAAATGTTCTCGAAAATAGGATTCAATAATGCTTCATGTTTTCTCTAGTAGTGTCGGGTTGCATATATCAGTTATTCATTCATAAATGCTCATGATTATTTGTTATCACGTACACAATTATTTTCCTATTGTCACTATTGTCACCACGTTTTCTTCTGGCCACACGGTTCATTTTATTCGTTGAATGCACGTGTTTTAGGTGACATGATGCATGTATTCTACATCTCGTACCCCATACTGTCATGTAACATGTCTACAAAGAAACCTTATTTATGTCAGTTCATTTAAAATCATCAAATATGAACATTAAAAATTAAATTGAAAAACGATAAACAAGATTAAGGAACTGTGTCACAGTCAATCTGGAAACAATGTCTTCATGAAGTGGTGTCTCTTTAAAATGATGTCTCCTTGTTTTTCTTTGAGAAGTGAGACAACTATGAGATAGTTTTATAGAGACCAGGAACTGGTATCACAAATACAGTGTTTGATCACATTGTTTGGTCACAGTGTATGGATGGTCATGATGTCTGGATGGTCATGGTGTTGGGATGGTCACAGTGTCTAGGTTACAGTGTCTGGGTCACAGTGTCTTGGTCAGAGTGTCTGGTCACTATGTCTCGGTCACAGTGTCTCGGTCACAGTGTATGGGTAATTGTGTCTGGGTCATGGTATCTGGTCACAGTGTTGGGGTCCTTTTCTAGAAAAACCTAACTGGTGGAAGATTCACGAATTTTCTGAGTTAGCCAAATATCTGTATACAGACATAAACAAGGATATTAATAAAATGGATTAGACTAAATCATTTATCAAGGAAATCCATTATTATACAGACTCAAAATAGTTTACAATCATTAAACATAGTAGTTAAGATCTTGGATAGGTTTATTTAAAGCATAATGAAACTAATCCTTTGTACACGTGATTTTAGATAGATAAAAAAAGATTAGCAATATTTATAGATTGTTTCGGATTTGTGATCATTAAAACATGATTAACACAGGTGGAGTCCAACATACATGGTCCTAGCATTAAAACAATATATATTATGGTGTTTTTATATGATAACTCAATTTCAGGAAATATCATAGATCTTATAAGTTTAATGTTTTCAAAGAAATATGTTATCACAATTACATAACACACCCACATATTACATAGTGGACATTTCAACATGGTTTCCATTTTTTCCCAAAATGTAATTTTTGTAATGAAACATGTTTTTTCATTAAAAATATCTATAAATTTCAATGTGATTTCTTCATGATTCATACTCTTTATTAAAGACCATAAAAACATTTTTGGAAACTTGTCAGGATAAAAAAATATTGTTGAGGGACTTAAAAGAGAGATATTCATTTTTACAATAAAAAGCTTGAAAACCCATAAATTTTTAGCCCTGTCTGTATTACACAGAGAGAATAAAAAATAAATCTTATGTATATTGGGAAAAACTATTTTCCATATGTAATCATTAAAACCCCAATGTAGGAAAATGGAAACCCTTGTAAGGATCATAGAGTATTATATTGAAATCTATGTTCTCTCATGTTAGAAATAAATAGATCCTAGTTGAATATAGTGGTTAAACCTCCCTTATTAACTAACAACTTCATACCTTTGAAGACAATAAATATTACACAATGTATCAAAGAGCTATATTGGGATCACTATTGTATATGTTATATCAGAATCACTATTTTTTTTAAGTCAAATAGAGACATGGATTGGTCACCCAATTCATGCACCAGAATTTTTTTTTAAAACAAAAGTATTACAGTACATGCTCGAGGTGCAATGAGCTTACACCAACACTGACACCAACACCAACAAAAGAAAGGAAAGTAATACATGATATTTAATCAAATAAGCTCAAACCGCAACTCGTTATAACTGCTTGAGATGTCATGTCTTCATGAAAGGAATCACGTCTAGCCAAAAAAGCAGTATCTCCAGTCATGATCCAATTCTTCAAAATCAAAATAGTTCTAACAAAAGGTGAACAACAGGTCCCATAGTAGTGTAGATAAGAGCATAGTAGGTCCCTGCAAACATCCAAAGAAGAAGATCCAAAATTTGTATTTATAAGTTAGCAAATAAGAGCAGAGAAAGGTGTCTTTAGCCATCTCATAGGCTATGAGAGCTCGCAAAAAACAGACAAGAAAACCAGAAAGTGGCATGCATCCTTCAAGAAGCCAGCACATATAGAATCCAGACGTTCATGGGAGAAGTAATGCATATCAGCCCAAATCTTCAAAGAGAGTCTGTGAAGTTCAGCCATCAACCCAATGGATTATCTTAAAGCTCATGTGATGTACTAGACCCAAAAGAGATCACACCAGATCATCCAGTGAAACCGAACACGATCTATGCAGCCATCTTAAGACTTCCCAAAATAAGAACAGAAGCATCAAACATTCATGTTCATCTAGCCCATAAAAAAATATTCCTGTCCAAGACTGCATGCTGGGAACTATCACGAACAACAACCAAGCTCCAAAACCAACCATCAGAATTCTTAAAAACAGTCGTCAATGCTGTTGTGCAAACCATCCAAATCAATCCTCTCTTCACTCTATTCTGACTTGGCCTCTACCAAGAGGAAGGGATGCTCCCCAGAAAAAATACAGCAGCATCAAGAAGTCAGACATCAGAACATCAGCATCCAAAATGTGCCAAACTACTCCACTGAAAACAGATTAGATCGGTTCTATACAGTTGATCCAGAACCATGCTTCAAAAAAAACAGAAGCAGCAGGAAGGTTTTATCTTCCATGAAGTTGAGTATTCCAGCCAAATGAAGCAGCAAAATCGGAGATTGTAGCAAAAGACACCTCAGAGGGCTTCAGAGTGATTGTCAAGTGTGAAAATCAGCAGACTCCAGAATCAGTGCCAGCAGCCCGCCCAACTCCAAACAGATCACCAAGCCATCCAGAAAAGGAATTAAATGCAAGACTCCAAAAAGCAAGGATTCCAGTAGAACAAACAGATGTTCAAGAGTGAAAATTTGTTTCAGAGTGAGAAAAGCAGTTCATCCAACAAATAGAGTAGAAAACCAAAAGAAAATTGAGACTGATTCATAAAAAAATCATGCCAAACTGAGAACACAAGGACCAGCCAAACTGATGAGCAAAAACCAAAGAAACCAAGTAATATCACACAAAAATCATGAACCAGATCTAAGCAGCCAAGATGGGTCTACCCAAATGTAGAGAAAGCACTCCAAATCAATCCTTTAAAACCAGAACCAGAAACAAAGGCCATTAGTAGTCCACAAGACAAAAGGTCATGCAAAGTGTGAAGCAGATCCAAATTTATTTCCATGGGATATTAATGAATTATACATGAAAAAATCATTTGAACCGATATAAAAAACACTTTAATATATCAAGATAATCTGTCCTTATAAAAACACATAATCAATACAAAAATATCTAGAAAAAAAATGATGAACTAATTTTTATTAATGAAAACATGTAAAATTATAAAGTAAAAAAATCATACAATAGTTCTTGAAATAAGAAAATTGATTGATTTCCAATGATTCAAAATAGAAGCTTCCTTTATTTCCTTTTGTAGATAAATTCAATATGTTTCGTATAAATTACCAGAGAAGAATTCAGTTGAAAGTTGATAAAAAAATTAAAATTAGCCAGAAACTGTACATTATAATTTATTTTTTCTATATAAATAAATTCATGAAAAATTTAGAAAATGTACATGGATGTAAACAATTTAAAAAATAATTACTTAAAATATTTAAATGAAGATTTTATGGTAAATGGTCCCTTATCTCGAGAATGAATTGTCATGAATTTATTTTTTTCATCAATAATAAACATATGATAATTTTTTAATCACTTAATAACCATTTTCAATTTTATTTTTCATTTTATATTATTTATTTCCATGTTATATGAAATTACATACAAAATTATGTTCCGGTAATCCATATTGATGATATTCAACCCATATATCCAAAATTAATTCGTTAGGTTGACTTTGTACAAAAAACTCAACTTTATATCAATTCAATAATATTAATCAATCTATAATTATACTTTATACATATTAATTATATTAATATTATTAATAATTACTGATTTTTATAAAAAATTAATTAGGTTACAATCATAGAGATGGTAGGCCATACTAATTCATGTGTCACATTTACATTTTTTTCACAAACATGAGGTAAAAAAGGTATGTATTATTTTATGTTTACAAAATTTTAATTATATAATAAATATAATGTTATGTTTTTAAATACTCCCTTATATACAATAAATGCGATGAGTTTAAGAATTTCAAAATACACCAATTAGTGAGGTGGTAGTCCATAATTACACTCAAGTGACAATTTGTTTAATTTTTTTGGGTGGTAAAGAATAAATTATAATATTTATTTAAATTTTTTTTAATATATATCATATCTGAATATTATTTTATTTGGACCAATGAATATTACCATCATTTATTTTCGATGATGAAAAATGAAATAAATCATCTTGTAAAGCAGTAGTCTGATTGGATGATTGAGTGATGATTTTATTTTTTAGTTGATTGTTATGTTGATAAAAAGGGTATTATCAATAAAATATATAATTTAATATATATGTAAGTCAATTATTTATATTATTTTATCATTTTTTATGAATATTTGAAATATATAGAAGAAGAAATAGAATGAAAATGTTGGATTTATAATTATACATCTTCTTTGGACAACATCATTAGGTTTAAACCTTTGACCTTCTAAACTAGGTTTTTTGATAAAGTATAGGATTATAAAATGTGGGGAGGGATATTACTATGTTATGTTTGTAGGTATTTCATGACCAAATATGGTCATTGAATGTAGAGAAAAGTTGAGATGATGTTTCCTTTTATAAGTGAAGGTGAGGTCATATGTAGAATTTTCCAAAAGATTTAATTATTTTTAAGTCATTTTCAAGGAATATTTTCCAATAAAAATTTATATTTATATGATAAGGTTATAATTTGGGAAATAAATTTACATGATAAGAAATTAGTTGAAATATTTTTTCCTTATAACATTTTTTTAACCAAGGATAACTGAATTTACACTTTTACTATGGTGGAATTTTTTTTGGTGAAGTTACTTTTACTAATGACCGAAAATGGAATTTCCCTAATTAATGATTTTGTACATGAAAATTATAAATATTTAATCCATTTTATCAAATTAAATTTCTATAATTTTAATACATTAGTTTTAATTTGGTTCACAAAATAGAAAGAAAACCCATATTTAGAAGAACACATTTCTTATGATAATCTAAATTTAATTTAATTCGTTTCATTCTATAAACTAAGAACATAATTGTAAAAAAATAGGTTGATTAACTGGTAAAAAATCTACAAACTATTTGAATTTATGATTTTTTTTGTGAATAAAAATCTCTTTTGATCCTTGAAACCAAATTATAAGAGTCTTTTTGACTTAGTGACTTGTTTTTAGGCGGGTTTTATGGATTGAGATGTTTCACTAGGGTTTAAATGAGTTTTGGTCATTAAGGGGCCTAGAAACTAATTTTTTTGAAAATTATGATAGAGGATCATGGGTTGGAAAAACCATACAACATTTTAAGAGTAACTTTGTGACCATCCAGTGGAACTAGACATGTTTTGACAGGCCTTTCATGTGGAGGAATATGCCTGTGTAAATCCTTTTCAGTTTTTAACAAAGGGATATCACACGGTTTGAACATGGTATTGAAATTGTGTTCATTGGATGTGTGTGTGTGGTGCTTATCCAGAGAGATACACATGGTCGGTTCATAGTAATCCAAATCTTATGGTTGGACTATCTAGTAAATTTCATTGGTTTAAATTCTCTAAATAACCCCGATCCATTTCTATTTCATTATTACTACTTCTAATATTATTCATACATACAGTAGTGGGTGATCCTCCTTTTTTCTATAACATAAAATATTCCCTATCTTCCACATATAAAATCCAATAATTGACCTTTTTTTATCCAAGGATTCATCATAGTAGTACTTTTAATCAGCTAGCTTTATTTTTTTAAAATATCTTGCAACACTTAATAGTAAATTCACGTGCGCTATTTTTCCCTATTTTTTGTTGTTTATATAAATGGATGTTTTATTACAATTCATCTCAAGTTAAATGATGATATTAGATGAGGGATCACCAATTTGTATAGGGTAGGTGGTTCTTAGATTTCTTCAAGGGTTTGGAGGTGTTTTGGGGGTTGATTCATATACACAAAGTGGACTTTTTTAGGGTACATAATTATTTAAATATATGCTTATTAAATTTCAAAATAGATTATATGATATTCCTATGATCATGATACTTACAAACTATATATAGTAAATACGGGTAAGGATCCTAGTCTATCCTATGAAATTTATTCTAGGAATATATTGGAATTAAATTTAATTATTATAAGGATTTCTTGAGTTCTATAGGAACATGATGGGAATGAACTGAGGATTTAGTTGACGTTTATCACTTTGACTGAGGTTGCATGTTTCGTCAGGATGGTCTTCACCTATGATGGTCGGGGTGATGATGACCCCTAGGTTAAGCTGACATGGCTTTTAGATTGAGGTGGTGAGGTTGTCATGATAAGGGTGTGTCACTCGAGACATTTGATGGTGTTTACCATTGGGATAAAGTGACATGATTTCCAGTGAATGAGGTTTCATATGAGGTTTCATATGTAAAATGGTGATTTATGCTCATTTTATTGGCTAAAGATACATTGGAGTCATGTGCACAAGGAGAGGACCCACTTGAGGTGGTATTGACCACTTGTTTTGGGTTGATTCCCCCGCAGACTATGCGTCTTAGGTGATGGTGTTGACCATTTATTATGTTTGTGGGTTCTCACCATAGAAATCCACATGGATGGTGATTGGAAACCGGTTGATATTGTTGAGACCATTGGATGGGGCTTGATTCTTATCATGATAATTGAGGCTATTGTGTTAGGATTTTGGGAAGGAAAAGATCGACATTCCTTAGAATGATAACTGATGAGCTGACAAAGATTATTATTTTGAGGAAATAAATCACTATGCATATAGAAATCATGATTCGATTATATGGTGATTTTATGATATGAGTTCTTACAGTTTGGGTACTTTTTTTGGAATTCCTTTGGATGTCTTAAATTTTATTGAGGGAATGAAGTTCTAGTTCTAGATCATAGGTGCAAGCTGAGGGTTTACCTAGGATGTATTCCAACAAGGGATGCCATGGGTGATGAGACATGGATCCCCTCTAATATAATTATATATATGTATATATGTTTTTCATTCCATATATAATATTCAGGGCATATATTGAGAGATATCCGGAGATGGTTGAGGTATATGATCGCTTCCTTGTAACTTCTAAGCACATGGGAAGTGGGTATTTAATCCTTTCAGTGAGTAATGAATTTTTGTATATTTTTCAAATAATATAACATTATTATGGATATAAAACCAACACACAATGTTGTAGGAATACTGATATTTATTCTCACACCCTAAATATTCCCCTTTAGACATGTGTAGACTTTTTTCTTTATCAATCTGGTAAGGGACTGAACTCGGGATTTGGAAATTATTTATTGAGTGGTACATTTTTCATGTGATGGAAGGAAGTGTACCATGGTTGTTCCTATTCATCATCCACAGATTAATTTTTTTCTTTTATCAGTATTCATTTGTATTTACATATATGGTTATCCATGAGAGACATTATATTATACTATTTTATGAAGTACTGTGATATGTTTGTTATTGATAAATTTTATTGCTTTCTAATACTTCATTATATATCCTTGAACTTTTTTTGTTGATTCCTAGGATTTAGAGTCATTTTCCACTACTATAAGTGCATAGACCATTATTACTACCACCATATGATTATATAGTATCCCTACTATCACATCACATAACTTTGTTTTCCAATCGATAACCATTGGCATATGAGGAGGTAGACCTAATGCCCTATGGTCAACCGGACCAAAGCACCGTTTAATATGGAATTATGGTTGGGGTGCTATATTAATGATAAAATGTTTTTTTGAATATATATTCTATACATTTCATTAATGGAATTAATCAATAGATATTAATATAATTTATTAGTATTGAAATACATTTCACACATAAAAATAGTATCTAGATAATAAGTTTTTTATGATTGAAAATGAACTTATACCAAAACTATGTAAAATGATTATTCCTATGTAATTAATCAGTTAATTATTTATTAAATTATAATTATATTACTTCAATATAAAAATCAAAACAAAATGATTATTTTCAATTATATTATCTAATGAATATAAATTATAGTTTAAAAAAAATATATTTCTCATAATTAATTCAAAAATAAAATATTTAACAAATTCCAAAATATGCATTATAATATAATTTTGAATGGAAAAGTTAAAAAATTATAATATTTTTTTAAAATTTAAATTCAATAATTGGGAAATTGATCTTTTAAATAAATTCAAGTTGTACATTTCATAAATTTATGAAGAATAAAACTATTTCATTATAATTGGATAATTAACAAATATTCTCATAATGAATATAGCTCTAAAAAATATAATTATTGAATAGTAACAATTAATGAAATTGAATGATTTTTAACATCGCCTATTTTTTCATGGGAAGCTCATAACACCTCCCACCAATATTATATTCCTCAATATTTAGTTTTTATAACATCAAATTGGTTTCCTATGGTCCCAACTATAAGAACCTATAATACAAAACATTTCTTCAATGTTGAAAAGTCTAAAATAGTATGATAGATTCATCTCTATATGAATCTAAATAATGATTCAATTTTTTACTAGTTATGCCAATGTAAACAACAAAGAACATGGTACATTCTCTTTGAAATTGAACAACATAGAAATGTTTCTTATTTGATGACGCTAAACCACCAGGAATGAAGGTCCCAAATACATGATCATAAACTATGTGGTCTATAAAGTATGATTCATAATTACAGAGGAAATCCCATCATTTTCAATTGGTATTATACTATACCATTATTATAGGACCTTGTGTGTCTTTATTTCTTTTACACTTGATATTTAGTTATTCTAGAGTAACTAGTATCATTCCTTATTTCCATAACCTTTTTTCTATATATTATCAAGATATCTAGTGAACCTTAATTTGGTTCCCTAAACTCACCAAAAATTTAGATGATTCACCTATGAGGTTTTTTTTAAATCTAAAACATTGATTTTCCTAAAAAATTTGTTCAAATCATGGAAGTGTAGTATCTAGAGAATTGAAATCTACCTAAAAAACATTCTATGTTCTTATTCACACATTGGGTCTTTATCTATTTGAATAATTATTAAAATTTACATTCCAAACAGACTATCCATTAGTGATCTCATAGTTCCATAACTGATATCCTATAATTAGGGGTATAGTTCCTGGTTGAATATTCAATTGTTGTAAATGAAAAGTCTCATTTTTAAGGCATATCTAGTGGTAAACACTTATAATTTCCCCAATCTAAGTGATGTGGAAGTAGAATCAATGTTTTCATTTTTTTTCATTAGGTATATGCATCGAATTTTTATTTCTAATTGTATTCCAATCATATATGTCATGATTTAACTTGCATATTCCGTACATTTTTATGGTTTAATTCCAATTCCCGTTTCATTTTTCTTTGAGAATCTTAGCATGATTGAATAATTAACCAATCTTATAGGGACACCCTCATTTGGTTTTAATCTTCTTGGGGACACCTAAAATGGTTGAAATGAAATTATAACCACCACACATTAACCCTTATTGTATTCTATATTGATAAATGGATGATATTTTATTAATTACTACTTCCCACAATGAGAATGAGTCACATAGGATAGGGGGTTTTATTGGACTATCACACAAACTGGTTGTGTCTTGTCCTGGTAATGAGAATGGGGAATCCATAGTCTTAGAAACATTCCATTAAACTATATGACCCCCATGGTCCTGACTATGAGAAATTAAGCAAAAATGAAATTTGGTCTGTTTCACATTAGCTAAATATACATGATATTTAGTACTAGTTACATGACATTGAACTCCACATACCATATCAATTCTAAAAAAAATAAATTTAAATTTCATATTGATTCATCCTTACTGTATGATTTTAATCTATATGTTCAAAATCATTTCCACATGACATTAAAATACCTTGGTCTAGGCCAAAGATGCATGAAATTGAACTATATAGGTAGAAATATTCTATATGATTCTTAAACAAAAGTATTGGGTTAGAATACTCACACGAGGGAGAACATCCAATTTTGTTTTCTTCCCCAAGTTCTACATTCTTTATGAGATATGATTCTCTTTATTACAATTTCATGGGATACCGAGTGACTCTCATGTATTTATTTCAAGAATTAAATACATTTTTTTTCTACCCCCATCATATCGTTATGACATTGTCCCTTTTATCCAGTATATTCTACTTTCGTGAAATAAATATAATGATCCTTTTAGGAGGTGGGTTTAACCCGATATTTTATTAATATTCCCCTTTAATATGTTCAATTAATGGTACTGTAGCATCTATAGTGTTTGACACTACCCATGTGTCATATTAAATTTAATTTCACACTTAATTTTCCCTCAATTTAGATATTCATCCACGTTTCATTTCCAAAATATCTCCGTTTTTGGGTTGAATCAAGCAACAACGGCCCACCTCATATCCTAGGTACACATCCTAATAGATTTTGGAAAAAAATAGGATATGCCTTGTGTTTTGAACATGGAAGACAGTTTACTATAATGTTTTCCCTACTCTCAGTGTTGTGTTAGTAGAATCTATGTTTTGAATTATGTTAATGGTCTTCCTAATTGAATTTTTCACCAAATCTCAATTCTGATCCTTGAAGAGTTTCATTATGCTCGATGAAGACACAAATGCGATCACCCTATGTCACATTATTGAAAAACCATTGAGAGAATGTTACCCTTCAAAAACTATCCCCATTCTCGTGATATGGTGGTGGGAAATTCCATCTAGTAACAATCTTTATATTCCATCTATAACTAAAAAAATCTAAATTTTGAAATATAAATACCATTTTATGTGTATTTTGGGATATTGTTGGACTTAAATAACAATAGATACAGGGGAACCCATTTTTTGGGGGTTTAGTTCATTTCATTTCATTTTATTTGTCTCCCTGTAGATACCAAAAGGACTTATGGATCGTTGTTATGGCTATTTAAATATTTAAATCAATAAAAAAGATGTTCAAACTCTCATGCATACCAAATTTCACTAGTATATAACTTGAGGTTCCAAGAAATATCAATTCTTATCAAAACTAAGAAGTATTTTATGAATATATTTACCCATGGTAGTTATAGATAAAATTATATAATTTCACTTAACTTGGTGTTGTGTGAGTTCTTAACCAGATGTGTTGAGATACTCCATAGTTCAATGAGCACATAAATATTTTGATAGAAGGAATCATCTATGATCTTGAATCCTATAAATATCCATCAACATTAAATTTTAAGGTCATAACCTATGGGATTTTATATATTATTTTTCTGAAACCATTATGTTATGAAGAACGGATTTCCATATTTCGCACATCCCAATTTCCTTCTTTTTTGGACTACTTTAGTAGAGAAAATTACATGAATTACCTCAATAATTTCCTCTAATTTATTATTCTTTTATTGTATCATCCCTTAAAAACTCCCAACCATAAAAAACATACCTCATTATTAAGGGAAAATTCTCATACAATTCATGGTTTCACACAATGAAAAATTCATGTGAAACCAATACCATGTTGACCCACACAAAGACATCCATTTGTGATACCTATATTTTAAAAATTTGAATTATGGTTATCATACTAATCAAATATTATTTCCTTCATGAAAAATTCATACACTAGACTAGAATATTCATCTATCATCTATTGAAATTTTTCACCTGGATTGGGATGGTTATCCTATATTCTATTTTTTCTCTAATATACAGGAATAAAATAGGAATCATAGGTGTAATCCCCACATATATCCAATTATAGCCACATGCAACACGTTGGAGTATTAATTGGTGGAATAAAAAACCATAAACTCATTAATTATGTTATCCTTGGTTCAATCGATGAGATTGGAATCCCTGAATTCCAACTAATAAAAGTAATCCCTTTATCCCACCCATCACCAACACCACTATCTAGGTTGAACTGAGAGGGATATTCAAAAGTCTTAAACTATAATTCTTTATCTAATATATTTATATAAGAAATTTTAGGAGTTATTACCACTACATCCATTTATTTATCTCCATTTATGGAACATGTATAATTATTTGATAATGTTACACTACATAGAATGTTCAGGTCACAAGATCATATTTTTTTCTAACTACATGGTTTTTAATCTATTCTATATAATGATACATAGTATTCCTCCTAGATGATAAGTCATAATACACCCAAAACATTAACATCTCATACCCCTTTTGAGTGATGGTAAAACCTATGCATTACCAAAAAAACAAAAAAACCATCATGACCATCCGCACTGGACTCTAAATTATGTCACTGTAATTTTATGAGTATAAGTGTGATAGATTCCATATGAATTTTAAATGATGAATCCACACTTGGTGTTAACCTATTTCTACCCTTATGGGATAAGAATATATGGATCTCTTCTTATGTGACGAGCATTAGAAACACATGTAACATATATAGGGCCTTTGAGATGAGAAAGGGACAGATGTTATGAGTTTGGGACAACCTTCATTTGGTTATGAACCTGATGATATTGTGATCTACCCATAATTATATGATGAGAACCAACTAAATTTGGTGATGATCATATATTAACTTAAATGACAAGAATAGGAATCATTTGGAAAAGATCATTAGATATATTCACCATACAATTAATTAAAGAGCCTCTGATTATACATTTCCCTATGTTATGAGCCTAAGATTCCATTTTCAATGAGAATATAATTATGAATGTTATGAGAATATTATAACCTATGTTTTGATCCATGGGTTTCTTAAGAAATGGGACTATGATTCGTAACGTGAAAATTATTAGATAAACTAAAAATTTCATATGATGAGAATTTTTTTATATTTATAATCCACTAAATAAGATCATCATCTATGAATATGAGGTCTTCACCCAATAAATGTAGTATTTAATTAAATTTTAAAAATGTTTACATAATGATTGAATTGGGAAGTTAATTCACAAGAATATCTTAAACATGTATGGAAGACATGGACTAGGAAAAAAACTCTAAAAGGGATGTTTTTTATCCCATCATTGTATTACAATTACGTAGCCTACAACATAAATACATTGTGGTTGGAAGGTCACCATCCTTTTAAAGATAGAATGTGGGGCCCAGATCATGGCCATCCACATTGTAGTCCGACATAATGGCCCCGGTGGAAAGTGCTTCAAAATAGATGTTGATTAACATAATAATGTTAGAGGGTATACTGAAGTCAATGATTGGTGTTTTGTATCCACATTATAGTCTGACACTAATAATTGATTAGTGTTTTGTATGAAAATGAACTCTAAAGAAAACTGGAATGGTGTATATGGATCATATATCATCGCATTACGTATATGGGTTGTGAGTATATAAAACTAGGATGATAGTTAATTTGAGAATACCTTGATCCAACCCTAATAGACATCCACCAGTTTTATAATTGATATATAATTAGGATGAAACTAAAATTATTCTTGGTGAATGTCATAAACATATATTTTCCATGAAAATTTCATATGGGTATGAAGCTAGAGATGTTCCAAATTATTGGTCTAGATTCTAAATGGGGGATAATGATGGAGTTATACAATTCATAACCCCAATATTTATATTATCCATGAATATAGAAATTAAAAGGGATCAAAAATTTAAATATGAAATTCCACTTAGACAATATGGACATGCACTCTGTATAGCCTATCTCAAACTAGAACCACTCGATTAAATTGAAATCCATTAGATATCCCTTCAACAATGATATAATTAATATATTAGAATCCCAAATGATATTATATAATAGGAAATATCTACCCACTCATTAATATTTTTAAAAATCCATCAAAATATTAGTAATTAAATTATGATAGTCTCAAAACCCCAATCCAAATATCAGTATCCTTTTAATCAGGCATAATGACAGAATCATATTAAGTGTATATTTTTAGCAATTTTCAATGATTTTTGGTATATTATTAATGAATAATTCAATGTTTTTAAATGTTTTAATAAAAATAGGATATTTATAAAAAAGAAATTAATAGTTATTAATTTGAGTATATGAATGTTGAGTTTTGGAGTGGAATTTCATATAATTTTTTTATATATATTTTGAATTTAATTCTAAGCTTTTGAAATGTTATTATGTTTTCTAATGTTATAAAAGTATTGATCATGCTCAAAAAATCCATCAACAATTGTCTACATGTAATATAACTGGGCCTACTAGTCCAACCAATAATGCGTCCCTTAAGAAAGCATGATCGAGTGGTGGGGATGAGGGAACATAATAGAGACATGAATAAAGGGAACAATGTGTGAGAAAACGTGTATGGGGTAACTCCATGTGGTGGTAAGAGGATAGATTAATTATAAAAATGGTGGTCCCACATTAGTGGAAAGAGTACTCTAGATCTAGTCCAACTTCACTTTTAAGATGAAGCCACACTTTAGCTTATAATCACTATCACTTAAATCATTTATTTTGAGGTGGGACAAATGTTTTGTGGGGAACTATTAATTTTTTATAGAAACACCATCATTTTTCATTATTCCCACCTGGCTTTAGGTTATATGCCCATCCCCACCTTCATTGTCTGATCACGTTTCATTATCAGACACTAACCACCACTACAATCACTAGAGTATTCCACGGTGAAACCTAGAAAACCTCAAGTTCAAAATGGATTCCACCACTAAGGATCGCAAAAACCACAGATCAGTTTTGAGATCCTTGACGAACCCCATGAATGAATTCAAGGATTTATCTAACTAGTTTAAAGGGTGGATGAAAGAGATGCTACCACTTCTAGGTTCTGTCTCTGCTACTTTTCACTTCCATGTCCCTAATCTTCACATCCCATATATGCTGCTGCAACATTCCCTACCCAACTACCATTCCTGGTGGAGCCACAATATAAGTAGTCCATGATTCAATGATTTAAAACCCATACACCATATTTGTTTCAATGTTCAAATAATAAAAACTCCATGGAATTTAGAAATATATGATTTGGTACACCCCCACTGATTTGAGAAGACCAAACATGGAATCATTTTTCCCATATAAATAAGAGCCACTAACTATCAATAAGATGAGTTTCACACCCCCAGGGAAAGGCCAAATATTGACAACACAATTTTTGTTCATTTTTATGTTTCTATTATTTTTATGTTTATTTTAGCTATTATTTTATATAATTCTAATTTATTTTAGAAATAAACAATTCATGAATATTAATTCTTCTATAAAAGTGTTTCATACACCCCTTCTTATTCATTCATCATTCTTATTATTATTACTATTTTTTATTCATTATTTTTTATTTTTTCCAAATGAATTTCTTTGAATTTCTTCAATTTTATTTTATTTTTATTCACTTTCTTTCTCTATCTCATTCTATTATATTCGTTTTTTATATTATCTCTTTTTATATTCTTATTTATTTTCACATTGACCTCTTACCCTAAAAAATAAGGGGTTAACCCCAGGCTTGTCCAAGGGGGGAGAGTGGTGTTTCCATTTAATATATGAATAAATTATTATGTTTTATTTATGTTTTTGTAGATAAAGGGTTATGTGCAAGGGTGTGGCGATTTTCCACCATGAAATAGATCTTAAAATTATTTATATTCATTGTTTATGTATTTTACCTCATTTATACTTGATAAAAGCTCTTCAAATGATGGGGTTGATCCATCCAGTGGATGATATGAAATAAGATATAGCAAGAGCATGAATGATGTCACACTATCAATTGATGTTCTTCATCTAACTTGATCATAGAAGGAGGTGCAATTTATATTTATAAATTAATGTGAGATTTCAAAAAACTGAATAAAATAATAGGAATTTATGCATGAGATTTCATAATTGAATTACCAAACAAAATTTAAACATTATAATGGATTATTATAGAACCTATAAACCAATCCTATGATAAAACCAAAGACCAATTCACTTCATCCTAAACACATTAGGATTATCCTTGCATGAGAGTTTAGTTGATATTCTAAAATTTCAATTCATTTAATTATCCTAGAGAAATAAAAAAACCCATATTGAAATTTATCTTTTTTTCAATAATTAATAAAAAAGAACATATAGTCTTAGGTTATTTAGATTAATTAAGTGTAAAAACTGAGATCCTAATCATTTGAGAGGAACCTGATCAACTAATGTTCCTCCATATGAAAAACATTAGAAATTTTATTTTTCCATTCCCTGTAATAGGTGAGCGTCAAAACTGGTTTCATTTCTAGGGATCGAATCAGTAGTTTTTTTACCTTTTTGATTTTAAAAATGTAGTTATATTATCATTATTTTAAAAAAAACTCTACTTTCTTTTGAATAATGTATATAAACATACCACATAATTATAGTTGGAAAAAATATTCACAGGTGAAAGAGAAGTATGATGTAAAGAGTGATTTTGATAAAGTCTAGAAGGAGGAACCAAATGTTTAGTCCCCATTATCTATGAAGTATGGTGCTTATAATATTTCCATGTAGGTGAGATTATTATTGAAATAAAATTATGTAGATAAGACACTCAATGAATTATTATATGGCTTAATGGAGAACCTAAAAGGTACAATGTTTTATACCCATGTATTGCGAACCAGCTGAGTTCTACCATGGTTTTCCTAAATATTATCTATTGTTATAATCACAAGATGTTCCCCCTAGTCTACCCTAATATACCTGAGGATTACATGGATGAATACCTACCTTCTAAGCTATATGTGAGAGATTATCAAGATCTGGATGACTTTTTTAATGAATGCGAGTTACTACTTGATCACTCTATTTCCTAAAAAGAAGAAGAGTAAGAACCATTAAAGGAAGACTACACAAAGGTGGTGTAATTTGATGAAAAGGCGAAGTTTCCTGACTACCAACCAACACTTTCCACAATCCAACATCAATAGGAACTCAAAACTAAGGAAAATATTCATTTGAAATCAACTCAAGGATATGATCTTATATTCTATTCATTATTTTATGATTTTATTCAATATTATTTGAGTTCCACTCCCAAATGGTTCAATATTTTTATTTTGTCAATTCTTTCCCTAACATAGTGGACGATGACGAAAATGAATATGAACCTATTGAGGAACACATGGAGCTCCTCAAACATATTTAAAATTTATTAATGTGAGAAAAAAGGGAACCCATTAGATCTTCGGATAAAACATGATATACACACCGACGACATTAAAAGGTACGTTTTGAAAAATAATTCCTCAAATTTAAATGTTAAAACTCCAATTTATTATTATTTTTATAATGTAAAATTTAGTAAACCATTGAACATTGATTAATACGTTTCACAAGTAGTAATAAATGGGGGAAGAGGTTCCATACATCATCTTACCCTACCATGTAAGATTTACCTCATTGTAAAGGGGGATTATATGATGTACTATAAAAATGGAATTCTCTATAACAAAAAAATTAAACACTAGATAAGAAAATCAGTATTTTTTTGTTAAAATCCAATAAAATCCACCCACAATCATATTATAAATAATAATTGGTATTTTAATTTAGGGAAAGTAAAAAAATGGAGGGTCTATTAGGGTTATTATACCAATGCATATCCATTTAATTTCTATTTGGGAATTTGTATTTCAATTTCATTCTTAGGTTCAGTCCAGTATGAATCCCCACCATATCTTTCATTTTTCATATTAAATGACATGATCCTTGGGTTTTATTTAGTAGTTTTATTTTATAGGATAATTATGGCACAAGGAACCCCTAAAAAAATTCAAGAATGACGAATAACTAAGCTTTATGGGAAAAGGATTTCACTTTTATGATTATCTTTTAAATTACATACATTTTTTTCAATAACCTATCCTGATATTTAAACTAATAATTCCATACACATTATTTCAATTTATGCATTACTTGAATTATCTAATGGGAATGAATTTCATAGGAATATTGGAATTAGAGGTTTTATATTTCAATGATAATGAGAATGAATGAGTAAAATGGAGAATTTAATCATTACAATGAATATTGGATATTAAAATAATGACTACTGAGTTAATGGAATTAGTTGAATCATGTAAATGAAATTTACTAAACATTCTTCACAAATTTCTAAAATTCATGAGAATTGATTTAGTATTATTTATCATGCCTTGAGTTATTGTACAAATAACAAATATATTTTTCCTATGAATATTTCTAGTCCAAATACTTTCTATTTTTTCTTGATCACATTATTTGAGAGATATTAGAAAATTTCACCTCCTAGATATTTTATTTGAACTTTTAAATATATGACATTGAAAAAAATTAAAATTATTGAAGCATATTTTAAAAATGTGTTATCTTAGAAAACCCTATTTAAATTAATCATTGATTAGACCAAAGAAACCATGACTGACCTTATTTGGAATGATACTTGTTTCATTATAATGTTTATACATTCGTTCCATCATCTTAGTACTAGTAGGATATTTTAATGTTAATGTGTGGCAGTGAAGAAAGTTATTAAAGATAGAGAAAATGAATTATAAGACAAAATTGCTGGGCTTATAATTTTGTGGTTAGAGAAAACAAATTTTTATTCATAAATTTTATTCTTTACCATTTTCTCCTCTTGTAATAAATTAAAATGGCCAAAAGAACCAAAAAATGAAAATAATGCGTAGTTACAAAGAAGAATACAAAATCCCCATCACTTAACCAATGGTTTTATTATATCTGGTTTTTTTTATTTTAGGTTTATTCTATGTATAAACATTAAAAAATAAATATAATGAAAAATTATAATGAAAATAAATATAAAATTGGAAAAAAATATTCAAGAGGTTGCAAATACAATTCATTCTACATTACATTGATCATGGCAGTACTTAGATTACAGGAACTGGGAATTGATAAAATTTTAAGGGGAGAATTTCATTAGGCATTTGATTTTGATATCGTGATTTATATGTATAAGAGAGACATCGTCCATTAAGTATTTATTTTTAAACATCAATTCCTACCAAACATAAGCCCTGTATACATTTTAACCTTAATTGAACGTTCTCGTGATTTTAAGTGTATATTTTCTTTACAATGTGGAGAAAGTAGTTCCTTTACATATTTATGTATAATTATCAAGTTCTCATGATATGATCATATCTTCACATTAATAGTAACATAATTGGGGAGAGAAAATATTCAAGTGGGGTTAATCATGTTTTGGAATTACTGATATTAATGAATAAAATATATATAATGAATAAGAAAACATGTTCCATCGTATTCAAAATGTAAAAAAAATGCTTGAATTTATTTTTCCTTTGAAAATTTTGAAATTAAGTAGATTATTTATATGATATTTCAAGGTTTTATTTAAAAATTATTATTATTTTGTTTTATCACTTTGAAATCTTAATATTAGTGACATTTATGCCCTCTTATTTTCAATATTGACATTTTATTCTTGAGGAAAACCATATTTTATGTGTGGGGGTATATGACAGACTCCTATTTTGTGCATATTTAACGTAAATTTCAATGGATTTTTGTGATTTTGAATGAATTAATCCATTTTCTAATATTTTAATCAAAATATTGAATTTATAAAAAAATAATTAAAATTTATTAATTTGAGTAAAATTATTTTGAAATTTTGGGTGGAATTTTATTTGGAAATTTTGGATGATTTGTTTTTGAAATTATTTCAATGTGTTTGAAATGTTTCAATTTTTTATGTTCTAAAACATTATTGAGCCAACTCAAGATAGCCTTCATCCATGGGACACACACTATATAGATAGCCCGACCGGGATGATTGATCGTACTACCTACAAATTGTTTTGGGGGGTTTTGGGTAATGGAAGTGGCCGGTGAAATTCATTGATGATGCTAGGTGTGAGAACTGGTTCCCAAGGTGAATCCACATACTGGTGGAAGGATAAATTCAATGGGTACAAGGTAGTCCCATGCTTTCGGTAGGAGCCCTCAAACACTATTATGACTTCACTATCTATATGGGGATGTTGAATAGCTTATAATAAAATTTTCTTCTCCCATTCCATTGAATGTAGGATGGATGTTTTATGGGTTACTATTCATTGTTTTAAATGAAAAATCATCATTAAGATTAGAGCCTGATCAAAATTACCTCAAACACCAAGCTCCACATTCATTACACACTCACAATTCATTATTATCTTTAATTCACAACTACGATCCCTATAAACCACTAGGATAGCCCCTATAAGCCATGATATTGACACTAATTCCGCCGTTGAAGACCCAGACCACCACATAACGATTTAGTCATCGTTGAAGACCTCGTGAAAGCATTTGAGGATTCATTCAGCCACATCAAAGGACGTATGAAGGGGACAACTCACTTTCTATGACTCTTATATACTTCTTCTACATCATCCATCCTCACATCCCATTCATGATGAAACCATGTTCCCTACCCCTCTACCATGCATGCTTGATCCATGGAAGAACCAGTCCACACATCAATGATTTAACACATGAAAACCATAGATGATTATATATTCTAGAAAATGTGTCTCCATGGGATTTAAAAAGAAAATATTTGGGAAATCCCCAATAATTTTAAAAGGACAACCACGAATTAAAATTTTCATTTAAATTAGAGGCGCCCACTATCAAGGGGAGGAGTTCAACACCCCTTAAGGATAGGTTAAATCCTGGAATATCTACTAATTTCCATTTTTATGATTCTTTTACCCTTTCTTATGTTTTAATGTTTATTTTTGGTAATTATTATTTATTTTATAAATAAAAAATTTATGTATTTTAATTCATTAATCCATCTATTTCATCAACCCATTCTTCTTCAGTCCTTATTTTTTTTATTCTATTCATTTATTCTATTTTTTTTTCATACTATCCAATTTTTTATTTCATTTTCTTATTTCATTCTCTATTTTTCTCTGTTAAATTAATTTCTTAATCATTTTTATTCGTCTTCTCTTCCTATATCTTTCCACAGAGTGCCCTAACCATAAAAAATGGGACTAACCCTAAGGCATGTTCTAGGGGATCTTAGTGGTGTTTCCATATCATTATATGCTTAAATAATTATGTTTTATTCATTTTTGTGCTAGAAACTGTGATGTTCATAGGTGTGGTAGTGTTCCGCCATGAAACTAAACCCAAAAACTTTTTTTTCATTTTATTAAATCATTTCCCTCCCTTGCACTAGATATAATATCTTCACAATATGGGGTTGATCCATTAGTATATATAAATAAAAAATGATAGAGACAATTCCTAGAAGATGTAACACTCTCAACTAAGTCATGACATTAACATTGATTACCTGAGGATGTGAGTTTTATATTTCTAAAATAATAATATATTTCCAACCAATAATAATAGAATTGTAATTCATGCATGAGATCTTAGAATGGAATTATAATAATAAATTTAAAAACCATATAATAGAGTGATGGAACCCATATATAAAACCTAAGTAAAAATTTATTAATCATAATCCCATTATGTTTATACTTTTATGCTAGTTTAGTTTAATGTATCACATTAAATGTCATTTCATTATCTTATAAAATAAAACAAAAACTCAAATTCAACTTTATCATTGATTTCATAAGAAAATAATATGAAAAAATGATGGATTATGTGATTTAGAATAAGTGAGTGACCAAAAAATAATATCATCAAATGATATGACCTTGGTCATCTAGTGTGCTATGCTAGGAAATCATTAAAAATTTTATTTTTCAAAACCCCATGACATGTGTCCATCTACTAGCATGGGACTTCATTTTTTAGTTAATATGTGTTTGATTCCTCTTTAGTATTTTGATGTTTTCCCAATATAAATCTATATTGATATAAATATATAAAGAGGGAAAATTATGAGTATCATCACCTCTCTCAACCTCTTTCTTGATGAAACTCAAAATAAATCCGATATACTCTATGTTTTAATCCTTGTTTCATCAAAAACTGTCCGTGGGTGAAAATTACTTATAACATTGATTTTTAATGGGGAACCCACATAAATTTGGATGTCCCAAAGTAAAATAAACACATACTATTAGTTAATTTAATGATATTTTTTTTAGGACATCCGTGAATAATGATCTATAATATTATAATAAAATTATATTATTTTATATACTAAGAGGCATAGACTTCGCAACTTATTCCAATATATTTTTGATAATGTTCAAATTTACTGAATGTGTGATAAATTGAAAATGAACCTTAACATTCATTTGTTATGTTTTATCCTATATATAGGTACCAAAAATCACAATAACCATTTCATTTATTGATTATGGAATCACTCAATATGGTGAACTAATTTGTAATGTCTGCAGAAAATATTTGGTAATAATAAGTAACAGATCTTAAATAGTGATCAAGGGGAAAATACTTATTAATATTTCACTAATTAGTAATATAATAATAGGATAATATAATTTTTATATGATTTTCTAATTAAAAAAAAACCATAGATTCTCTGTGTTATTTTATGTACGTAAATGTATCATGTCATCTAGAAGTTCACAATTTTACAGTGGTAACATCTACCAGTAAGAATACTATCATTTTTCATCTATGATAAAATAATATAATCATTGGGGTATATTTGGTGAAAGTAATCAACAACTATCTAGGACATTATAATCCATTTCACACAATTTTTGAATGTATTTGACCATCACAATGAGTATAAAAATGTTTTTTTTATATAAATTAAGGTAGAAAATAGTGTAATAATCATAAATAATGTATGAAAAAAATAACTCACAAGATTAAGGGACTCAATCCAATATAATTTTAATTTATTATATACATAAAATATTTGTGTATCATTATAGATAACTTAAAAATAGAATTACTATAATATCCCTAAATAGTTCATCAAATCTTAGAGAGTGTACTGCAGCTTTATTAATGTAAGTATATTATTAAAAAATTTCTCAATGGACATTAGATTGTAATTTTGAGGGGATGAACGCCATATATATAAGATAATTGAAATTTTATTTTACTAGATGTTGTACCAAAGTTAAAAAAGAAAAAAGTAGTGAATTTTTTTAGAATCACATCACTTTTACTCCGAAAAATCTAATTATTTTGGGATGAGTATTTTAGGTGGTAAAAATTTCCATATGACCAAATTTAATTTTCAAAGTGATAAATATTCATTATAATTGAATAAATTTATAATAATTTTAGACACATGACACTAGTGTGCATTACTAAAATGATGTGTCAACATAAAACATGGTTCCTCTATCTATGTTGAAAATATGAACATCCAATATATGTCTATAACATCTAATCATGTTCTAGTATCTATTCTAACCAACTCATTCATATAAATGAAACATAAACCTCTAAGATCTCTAATGTAAATATAATAATTCACCTTATCTTTAGGAACGTGATAATTACTGTTCCCAGATAATCCCCATGAAGTTCCAGGCCTTGGTTTCACAAAATACAATTATTATGGGATCCATTTTCACCCCATCACTTTAGGTCATATGGAATAGGAAATAGGTTATCCCATTGATAAATTCTAACCTTCATAGTCCACGTGACTACCAAAATCAGTACATAAAATTTCATATATAATGTAGTTACAAAAATCACTCAAGTATATGATATATTGACCAAGGATACATTGACACAAAATTCATTTTACTCAACACCTTGTACCCATGACCCATAAAATTACACCCAATACTCAAGAATATAAATGGTTATGGGTCTAGATCACTAGGAAAATTCTAACACAAATTGAGCTAGTTTATCTTAGGGAATACTAGAGATAACTCACCCTATAAAAACACATGTGAGAGCCTTTGAGGATGTTTGTTCCCAATCATTCCCCTTTGACAACATATCATAAAATGTAATATTGATATATCTCGCATATATTAAAAATCCAGTATAAATGTAATATCCTAGATAGTAAAAATAGTGGTAATATTATTTTATTTTTATAGAATACATGAGTCGCTAAAGGATATAAATCATAGTAGTATTAAACTAATAGGTATCTAAATATATTACATTTGAAAAAATACGTAACGACATGAGTATATTATGAAAATATTTTGATCCTTTCCATCATATCGATAAAATTTATAGAAAGTTATCTTCATTGTTTTCTGGAGTAAATAGAAAATAATGGTGGTCTCCAAATTTTAGAAAGGAGTAGTTTGGAACATAATTTTCCAAAACATAAATATATAATATGTGATAGAGAAATAACAAATAAAAAAATGAATCCACAATCTATTAAAAATGTGTTCGTGCAATATACATGATAACAAATGAAAACATGTATATTAAAAATCATTGATCTCAAACTGATTCAATACATATTTTTAGATATCAAAAACAATATTCATGGTTTTCTTCTAATAAAATGCTAACACAGGTAGATGCTTTTACACCAAACCCAAAGTGTTTCCATCATTTGAACTATCAATGAATTGGGGGATATTTAATTATCTGACCATTACATCTCCTAACTTTGTCTAATACATTAACCATAAGTGTCAACAAATCCTTTCCTAACATTACCTAAGGATCATCCGGATGAATAAAAATATAGATATCTATTAAATGAAATAAATATGCAAATAACATTTTATTGAATTGAATAAATTGGATGTACAAGAGAACATCCCATAATCAACATAGAAGATGAAGGGTATCACCAAAGTAAAAATATACAATAATGTGTAATTATATTATGTTGCATTATCCACGGAATCCAGTAATTTGATTCAAAAGTTTTCAATGGAAGGATACCAAGGAAATGGTATGAAAATTTATTCATCATGGTTTATAAGGAGAACATTAATATTCCAAAGCAAATCCCTACGGAGCATTTGTCTAGCTCTATTGTCTTACTCCCACTCACCATGTATTGGATTAATTATTGAGTAAATGAACAAGAAACCATTATTTGGGGAATACTCCAAGGTGAATATATACCACAACCAAAACCACATCCAATTTATACTATCCATATAGGTATGTATTTTCGTGGAAATTATGCACACCTTTTCATTACCAAAACGTAGGATGGGTTTTCCTCCTTTGAAAAGAGTATAGTTTTTATAATGTTTTGGGTAACTCTGAAAATAATAGAATATAAGGGGGTATAAAAACATGGAATTGAAATTAAATAGAATTTTATGAATAATATGGTAAAACGTTTTTAGTGAAAATATATGTTCCACATAAAAATATATAGTTGTTGTATATAACATCAGTCTCAAATAATGAAAATTGATTAAAAAAACCCCACATATATATTGGGTAACAATTCAATAGAAACCTATTTAAATAGAGGGTTTAAAACTTATCTTCAAATACCATGAATAAAATTAATATAATTGCACAAAATCCCATGTAGTTATTATAATCCCCACATAAACAAATATTAGGTGTATAATATTACCATATCTAAAAGATAATAATTGGATATGGAAAACCCTTACCAATTATCTTAACTTCCACGATGTTATTTTAACATCCCATATCAAAATCATAAATTTAATAATAAATTAATTCATAAACTTACCCATATCTATTTTTAATTTTACACTTCTTGTATATTCATTATCTATATGAACTCAAGTTAGTTTATATATTTTTCCCACATCGGGTGTTTATAGTTTTTATTATTTTTACAAGTTTAAAAAATTGTGTTTTTTAATTATTTTACCAAATTTAATTATTTATAGTTAATATATGGTACTACAATATTTATTTTTTATTTATTTCTAATTAAATTTTATTATTCCATTATTGTTTCAGTTATATTTCTTGAAAGTGCAAACAGTGTCAACTTATTTATGTAATTTTAGTATTCCAAGATCATATTTAAATAAAAATCAAAAACATAATGTAACTGTTCCAAAACCATAAAAAACAATTTTTTTTCATAATAACCTGAAATAATATTAGTATTTATGTTTCCATATTAATATTTGTTGAAGTTTAGTAGCACTGATCAATTATGTGGTTAAATTGACCTAAATGAAGACATACTATAATTGGTGGCTGATTATGATTATTGAAGTTTTTTATATTGAAAAAAATATCATTATTTAATTATAATAAGGATATTATTTTGGTAATTTTTATTTTTTTTCCATATTTATAAAGTCCTTAGTTTTTAATAATGTAACTAGTTGAAATCAGACATATGTTATTTCATAGAGGTTGTAGTCATCCTAATTCATAATTAAAATTTTATTTCTCAAATAATCATAAATAAATAAAGTCCATGATAATTAATAAAATCAATATTATATTTAAATTATATATTCAATATTTATTTATAAATCCAATCATTATAAAAACTATGATATATTGTTCATTAAAATAAAATTAAAGTCTTTAATTCATGTAGGAGGTAGTCTCTCCACATATACTAATGATGTTTTTGTTTATTCTTAATGTATGGAACATAATTAATAATATTAAAATAAATAATATATGTTCATTTTTCTATTACTAATGATAGTTATTTAATTATATTAATATAGTAATTTAGTTTTAGTATCACAAAAATTAATTAAGAAACACTAAGAAAAGGTGGTTAAACACATCACAGACTCATATTTTCAATAGTTATTCTGCTTTAAAATATAGATGATATGAACAAAATGGTGGAAAATTATATTTATGTGTGAGAGGGCTCTATGGGGATCAATTTTTCATAGTATGAAGGATAAATTCAATGGTAATATGAGTCTCATTGTGGTAGGGATCATACACTTCTATAATTGATGAGAACTATAGTTTTAGGACTAACCTTTGAATTTTCAAAAATGTAATGATACTATTGAAGTTTAAATCAACCAAAAATGGAAAAAATGAGGTTAATGTTAGTGTGGTTATATAGTCATCTAAAATTTTACTTTTTTAAATAACCTTGTTTATTTTCGAGTTTCTTCTATTATCCTTTTAACTTTTACAGTAATTTTATTTTAGCATAGTAATTAAATTACAACTATAGAAATTAAATGTAATATAAAATAATTTGATTGAAATTTATTATTAATTTGATCCATGTTATTTCAATTGTTAAAATAATTTTATAAAACAAAAATTATGAAGTCTTGAAATGTTAATTTTAAAATAAAAACACTTAATCCCATAAAAAAGGTTTTACAAAAATTAAATTTTTAAATATTAAAATTTATATAAAATATAAAATTATATTAGAATCTAATTATAAATAAATAAATTTTTGTAATATAAAAAATATAAGTTATGAGACTATCATGTCCAGAAAAATCAATTCACACTTTGAAAATAATCGATTCATAGAAAGGACTGAAAACTATTTTTATAAAGTAACATTTTACTTTAGTTTATAAAATTATTTCCATAAGTTTTATAAGTTCAAAAAATATTTAAAAATGAATATTATTTGTAATTAAATTAATATTTTATCATTTAGAAGGTTATAAAACTTCTAAGTCATTATAAAATAATGAAAAATTCATTGAAATTAAAAGTTTGGATAAAATCATATTTTTTGAGTAAAACCCAACATTTTCCAAACCATGCATTGAAATTAATACCAAGATAATTTTTATATGTTTAATTCAATAATTATTTTAATTTATATTTTTATATATAATAAAAATTAACATTAATATAAATTAATAAAATATGTTTCTTTAGATGGTGCACTATTTAATTATTTTCGGGATATAGAATTTAAATCTTACAATGCATCACATTTTTTACTTTCTCTCCCAAAAAAATATTTTATCCATAAAATTTAGTTATACATGATCTATTAAAAACTTATATTATTTCATTATTCATTTTTTAGGATCCCAATTTTCCTCTTCCAACATGTAATTTTTTAATTGACGTTCACCAACTGAGTTGTCTAATTTCTCAACACTTTCTCTCTACTATAGAAAATATTGATAGACTCTTCATTATTGGAAAACTGCAGTTCAATATGTATTTCTTTATATGTGAGAACATTTTTTGTATATGGAATTTAATTCCTCATAAATGAATCATGGAAGATATTGTGTATCATGCACAGTCAATCGATATGTTAGAGCTCTAATTCGTTACATAATCTAAAAATTCACATTGTAACTAGTGCATAACTTCCCCCTTGTCAAAAAATCTTACAACTCCACTAAAGGGGAAATCCTTGAGAATACATGATCACTAACAAAAAATTAAATTTCCTCCCTTCAATTATCAATATAGAACTTATGTGTGATCTACGATTCATTAATATGATTTCAAATTATCCATAATTTAACATCCATCTCCTATATAAGCTCTAGGACATCTATATTTTTTCACCAACTTCTTCTGAAAATATTTTAGTATGAAACTTATTCGCATATAATTATTCATATGGTTCCATCAAGATGCTCAAATGGAAACCATTATTTTATTAAAATTCAATATGTGGTAGATACTATTCCCATATACAGTATAAGACCAGAGAAAATGAAATGATGATGTTTTCCAATGTTTTGATAGCTTTTTCACATTGACCATCAATTTTAGGATGATATATAGAGATTAAACGTATTTCAGTGTCTAGATTTCATTAAAGACTATTTAAATATTTCAAAGTGAACTATGTTCGATAAAATTGTATAATAAAAAGAGGATCCATAGGAATCCTTATGATTTATTTAATATATATTATGTTTGGGCTCTCAAAGGGTAAATCCTTTCTTATAACTAGTAACTGATAATATTTAGGAATATGATAAAAAAATGTCCCATATAGAAGTATTTTTCCTTGGTTTCATTGTTAATTCAGTGAAAAACTACATAGTAATATTATCCCATTTATAATTAAGTACATGAAGAGGCTTCATTACTCCATTAGGACATTGTTTTTCCTAATTTTCATTCTATCAAACTATGATTTTAGACACATAGTCTACAATTTATCACTCCAAACCATAAAACTAAACATTTTATCTTAAATTACAATTACTAATTGTGGTAATAGGGTGTATATAGAAATGTAATATATTTACTTTAGCTAGAAGTTCGTTATTTAACACTTGTGTTGATAAAACACATAACATCATGCCAAAATTCAAGACTTCATATCTATAGATGAAGTCTATAAATTCCCCATAATGTATTTAATTAATATTCCTCATTAAGTTTTATTCATAATTCTAGAACATCAATATATTTTCTTATAAGGATGGTTTATCTATGTATCAAAAAATGAATGATGGATCCCATTTTTTTAAAACAAACATACCTAACTTTACAAAATCATTGTATATAAAATCCTTATCAATCCTCATCATTTTCATAAATATATAGTATATCATACTAAATTCAAAAACAAAATTGTTTCCTTATTAGGTTGGTACTGTATTAAGATATCATAGTCCTTGAGTATTTTTAACCATATTAGATTCCCATGTTGATCTCTTTCTGATAGAATATATAATCCAAACTATTTGGATTATATATATATATAATCCCAAGCATAGAGGTAATTCCATCTCATTTTCAAAGAAAATATTTTGGATTCCATGTCAAGGACATATATTATATCATTTTATTCATTTATTTTCAAATCCATTAATTTATAGGGAATCACTATATCATTCTTCTCAAGGACACAACAAATTCATTTTTATGATGCATCACTATATATTAAAAATATATCTATAAATGACGATAAATTTAATTTCATAACATTAATCAGTTTCCTATTAATCTCCATAAGATATTCCACATATTCCTTTGAACATGCTAATTTAACCCATTTAAATGTTAACTTGATTATTGGGTTGGCAAACTTGTTGAATCCCGAATAAACAACCGTAATAAGAAACTAAATAATGGTCACTATGGATATAAATTATGTTCATAGGTGTATGATAATCTTATAATAACTTTTTCTTTGATTGTTAAAAAAAAATATATCATCCTTGGAGACAGTATGGACTACAAAATACCCCAATAATTTAAAATTAACACTTATTATATTTACTGAACAATTTAATTTTCATGTTCTATATAATTATTTTTAGATGACTCTCATGCTATTCATATATCATAGATAATATCAAAAAACTGTTAATGAATACCACCATAAAAATGTACAAATGCAGTCATTGGATACTCTAGTAATCATATTCATATGGATAGAAGTTGAATTATCCAATCCAAAAGGAATTACTATAAACTCCTAAGGTCTAAACCTTATTGAAAAGCCCATAATTTATCATCCTTATCCACCCTTATCATATGATTAAAAAAGTAAATATTGATATTAGACAATTATTTTTATTCTTGAATCCTAATAAATAATTTATTTGTACATGGCTAAAAATATTTATTCATCATAGTAATGTAATTGATCCACCTATAATAAAGGATAAACAATAAAAACCTATCCTCTTTTTTCATGAATATAAGGGGCCTCAACATGGTCAAAAAATAGGGATTATAAATCCCTTATTTCCAGAACCCTGAAACTATTTCTTCAAATCTACCAACTCTAGGTGTTCAATTAATTAGTTAATTTTAACTGCACAACTTGCATCCAAAATGAATTCAATGGATACCACAACCTCACACACATGTGGATGAATGGGTAATTATTCTGTAAAAACACTGATGAATTTTTTCAACCATTTTCATGTCCCTTATTCATAGGATATATTCATTATCCATAGATCATGATTGATATTCCAATTTACTGTTTTTAATTAAAACACATCACTGGTATATATCTCTATTAAGTAGAAATAGTTTCATCATAACCTTACCCACTTCACTACTGATCAAATAGAGAAATATATTATCTCGATAATTGATCCCTTATTATCCAACCTATGAATTATTAGTTCCAATTAATGTCGAATATTGGTGTCTCATGAAGTAGTGAAACATAGGAACACCATGTTTGTGATCGGTAGTTCATATTATGTCAGTGATAATATTAATCATAACTATGGTCCACTTACCTAATACAATGATCATTTGATTAGACACAACTCCACTTTCATTAACATGTTCTTGGGAAACATCCCTATTTTGAATTGGGTGTTGATAAATTTCACATTAAAATCATTATTAATAATCTCTATACAACAACAGACATATAATTGGATCCTGATATTTATTTGTAAAATATAAAATTGACATTATAGGGTTTTTGTCAAGAAACCATTAATGGGTTTTCATAGTATAGGTGTTATATAATTATGTTCTCCTAAATCTAGTCTAGAAGGTTCCATCTTAAATTACATTGATAAGAAATGTAAAAAACTAGAATCGAGATACATGATCCCTGAATTTATTTTACATTGTTGGTAAAAAAATAGTTTATGATGGATACAAAAACATAGTTTTTTTAAATACAAGATATGTAACGATATTACATATGGAAACATAATACAATTCAAGAACACATTTCAAGAACATTATTATACATAACATTATTTCATTGAAAATTTCACTTAGTTCTTCTCTTAGTTTTCAATATATTGGAAACAAATAAGGTTGATCTTAGATTATTAGAAAGGACTATCATAAAATAGAAGCTTTTATAACATAAATATTCTATAATTTATATTGAATGAGTAAATTAACAACATAATGTTACAATGAACTGAAAATAGGGTATTCTATATCCAAGATAAGAAAAGTAAAAAAGGATAAAAAGAATCACTGATCTCATATTGATTGAATTCATAATATCATATACAAAAAAAGTAGTCATGTCCTTATTCCAGGAAACTATATTGATTTGGTGAGAGGTATACAAAAAAATATATGTGTTTTTTTCTTATAATTATTGATGAATTAAGGATTTATATAATTCAATTCACCACCCAAAACACCATTATATATAATTAATTCACAATAAAATTCATCCAAAGCTTTCATGTCACTCCCTAAGGATCGCCTCACAAAAAAATGGTTATACTTATAATGAAAAAATATGAAGCAATGCATTCCAATCAATGAAATAATGTAGAAGTATAATGTTTCATGTATTTATCTACTTAGAATCACTATGATTTCATTAATTCAATTTTAAGTACTCTTATCAATGAAATATAGTTTCTAGGTTACATTCAATGTGTTTGGTTTTCCAAAGAAGATAGAATTTGGATTCAATAGTTTTCATAGGTAGGATACCAAGGAAATGGTAGGATAATTACTTCATCATGATTTATAATTTGTATTTGTATATTCAAAATAATATTGGTTGAGATTTTCTATCCATGTTTGCAATCATAAGGCCACTCATCATGCATAATAGCGATGATTGAATCGGCGATCAACCAACCAATTTCATGCTTAATACCCCTGAGTGAAAATTTTATATTGAAAAATAAACATTGTAATATATATAAATGAATTTATTTTCATGTAAACTAATCTCCAATTTACGTTAATGAAACATACATTTACTTTTTTACACTAAAAAATGGGAATTTTTACAATGATTTTTGTAACACTTAAATGAAAATAATACAAGAGAGGAAAACAACCCCATCTATTAATTATCATAAATTTTAGGAGTAATAATTAAAAATGTATTCCATGAAATTATATGTTCTAAAAAAATGAATTATGTTGGGAATTTAATATGAGACCTATAGAATGAAAATTAAGATAGAAAAACATAATAACAACATGGGTATAACAACAATAAAAAACTATTGAAAGAGTGGGTTCTCAATTGATCTTCCAAAAACATGATAAAAATAATTTTCTGATATAACATCTAAAATAATTATTATATACACCACATAATAGAAATTAGGCTCATAATACAAAACATTTCTTAAAAAGAGTAATTTGAGAAAAAACCCCCTTAACTATTCTCTTGAATTCCATGAATGTATATTAACCTCTCGTATCAAAAAATATCTACATTAAAAAGTTAATTCAGATACGTACTCATTTCTAATTTAAATTATACGCATTATATATAGTCATTATATCAAATAATTATTGTTAGTTTACATATTTTTCCCACATTAGGTGTTTATAGTTTTTATTTCCTATAGTAGTTTTTTAAAAGAAGTTTTGTTATATATCCTTATCATGAAGATCATTTCTCCCATTTAATATATGGTAATGAAATATATAGATTTTATTTTTTTATAATGATATTATCTTATTGTGTTGGTGTTTTAGCTACGTTGTGTGAATGTGGAAATAATTTTGTGTTATTTTGGTAATTTTAGCGATTAAAGACTACATTTAAAAAATTAGATAAATATTGAATATATCCATTAAAAACCATTAACACTTATAATTTTATAATTAACTTTTAATAATATTAATTTTTATTTTCCCATAGTCATCCATGATTTATTTTTATAACAATTTTTAAGTAGGTGATTTTAACCTCCCAAATGTGAAAACACTATAATTATTGGGTGATAATGATTTTTAATGTTGGTTATTTTGGAAATTATATCATTATTAAATGAGAATAATGATATTATTTAGATTATTAGAAGTTATTGCATTAAATTTAATGATTATTTAATAAGTAAGAATTAATTGATTGAAAACTGATATACATTATTTCATAGAGGTTTTTGTCCCACAATGCATGGTTAACGTTTTTATTTGAAGAAGAATGACTGGGAAATAAGGTATATGAAAATTTTTAAGTTCATAATCATAATTATAATATACATTTCAAATTTATTTTTTAATAAAATCATTATTACCAACCTTTATAGGTGGCATGAAAAAAATGGAAGACATAGATTTATGGAGGCAGTAACCCCCACCCACATGCTATTAATGATTTTATCTGTTTATTCATGGATGGAGTTGAATGGATATTTTCATTCTAATAAATATAATTAAAATTAATTATAAATTTTTTACAAATTTAGTTATACTAATAAGGTTTTATAATTTAATTACAATAATAATTATTAAGGAGATACTAAGAATACGTGGGTACTCATATTGGGGACTTGATTTTCTGGTAGGCATTCTTCTTTAGAATGAAGGAATTATGATAAACAATGGTGAAAAATTTCTTATGTACATTAAAGAGGGTACTGGGAGGATAATTTTGGAATCATATCAAATATAAATCTCAAGGGTTGATTAGTCTTGATGAGGTGGAGATGTTACTAATTTATCGTTTAGGAGAAGGGTTGTTTCGGGAGTAAACATTATATTTTCAATATTATTATCGTACTTTTCACAGTTTAATGGAAAAAAAATTTAACAGTAAGAAAGAATAAATGAGGTTGGGTTGAAAGTTATATAAACCACTACCTTTTGAGACAAATATGATTTTTTAGGCTTTTTATTTTATCTTTTTATACCATTACCTTAATTTCAATTTACCATTTAAATTCAGTTTTAACCATAGTAAAACAATTAATGAAAAAATTAATGTCCAACCTTTTATATAATTGGATTATTTTTATTTAAATTTTCAAAATCATTTAATCAAATGAAATGAATTATTTCATAAAATTATAATTTAAAAGAAACATTTTTTTATGTTAAAATAGTCTTTCGATATAAATCAATTTTCAACATTAAATTTATATATAATATGATAATTTCTTGGATAATAATTATAATGACATAAATTCACTCATTATTGAAATAATATATGATTCATTCTAAATAATATCCAATAATGAATCTGACCTTCAATATACTTGGTTGAAATATAATACTAAAAACCATTTTTATTAGTATAACATTTCACATTAGTTTTGAAAATGTTTTTTATATGCTTTCTAATGTCAAAAAATATTAAAAAATGCATAATTTTATTCATTAAATTAATATTTGATAAAATATATTCTTTTTAAATCATATATTCCATTATTATATAATGATAAGGTCATATACAATAAAATATATTTTAAAAGTTTATTTTTGACTAAAAAAATTCTTCTTTTAAAAAAAGTTAAAAAATAGTTACTAATATATTTTTTATATGAAAAATTAAAAATGAAGTTAATGTTGTAAATTAATAATTCTAAAATAAATTTTTTAAATAAATTCCTGAATAAATGTTATCTTGAATGAACATTGTGAAATATTTTTCAGATGTACCATTTATCTTTTATATTATTGTCTCATATATTAAAATAAATAAAAAATGTGCGATTAAATTGAATATCAAGGCCTACTGTTGAGTGTAATCCCTAAAATAACCTCTCATATAAAAGAATAAATATGCATACAATCACATTCCCCATTACTAAATGTATGTAGTATCTTCATCATCATTCATTATAGGTGGATTGAGGTTCTCCCTAAGAGAATTATGAGTTGGTAACCGACAATCCCTCATGAAGTATCAATATGTCTGAAACTAAATATACCTACACAGATTTATTTCTCTTTGAACACATATCTTGGTTTTATTTAAATTTTTTCCCAAAGAATCTATTAATATCCATATAAAATACATTCAATAATAGAAAATACTTATAAATTTTTTTAACTCGATCCAATTCTATTGCCTATAGATTTACATGACTAGGTACAAAGGTGCACTCATGTTCCCCCATGGAGCATATATTCGTTTTATTTTATGAGCTATAATACTATAAGATATCCCACAATTAATGATATCCATTACCAATGGGGTCCTCAACATACAAAAAATAATGTATTTTCTTAATAACAAGAATACATATATTTAGGTATATGTATAGATTCTATAAGACAAAGACAATAATTTTTATTATACTATAACTTATCATGTACCTCTTACATACAAAATCATGTTCTTTTATCTAATCAATAAGACATTAAAATCAATAGTTATCTAACATGGTGTATGAACTTATTAGTTATGGCTTCCTATATAATAGGACCCTTGAACCACTCCATCTCATAAGGCCTGGGTATATTACATGACTTTATTCATGGAACATCCTATGTTATTTTCCAATGAAATCATATACTAAATCCATTATTTTGGCCTCCAATCATCTGTAAGTCATAATTAAAATGGTTTCTCTTGTATAAGTCCCACCCCATGATTATTATAGGCACCCTTAACATAGTATTTCAGTATAAATTATTTTTAAATGATAGGTTTAATTACTATTCATTTTAAGTTAAATTTAAAGACATAATTTTCCTGGCTAGACATCCATAATAGAAACTATGATGGTCCTTGTCACATGAACATAAAATCTACGACTTTAATTATAAAACATCTTCAAACTAGTTGGGTATTTATTCAATTAATAATTATACATTAAAATCCCATCTCTTGATCCTAATCATTACTACAACAAAAATTAATCAAAATTATTATAATGAGCTAATGGAATCCATCAATGGGTGAAATGCCAGTGATGACATCATCTGTCCACCAGAAATAGGATTATATTGACACTATCCATAAAATGGGTATCATATAGTAGTGACCCTAATATATTCACTAAAAAATGGATGAAAATTTCAATCCATCCATCAGTTAGAGGCTTAAGAAATCATCCATCACCTGTTGATAGATGAAAAGTGTCTGTCCATCTACCATTGATAGATCGATGAGGTTTACAATCTATTAGTGATAAGTTGGTGATATTCATCCAGATTGAACTGATAGGTACAAAACATCTTACATCCATTTGTTGATGGATCAAATCATCCATCGACTATTGTTGAAATAATAGAAACCCTCACCCTTCTATTAATGTTAAACTAGTGGATCAACCCACATGGGATATGCTAGATGGAAAAAAGCCTTATGTTTTGAGATGAGTTCAAACCACAATTACATTTTTTTTGGATGTGTTAAACATTAGAGTACCCTTGGAGTTGAAATATGATTTTTTCACAAACCTGATAGTTGAATAATTTTTTATGATTATATATTTCTTTCAATGTATTGTTTTATTGACTCATTTAAATTATTTTCACTCTACTAATGAGGTAGATTATATAAAAAAATTTATTATTACATGTAGATATTTAACAAATACGAATTAAATAAAAAATATAGACCCAATGTAGAAATAAAACCCCAGGATATGATTCATCCTCCCATCCCATCAATTTTTATTGATAATATTAAATAAATTATTAACAAATGTTTCATGGATGTTGCCCTTTGGAATGCAGGACTTCGTTAAAATTATGGATAAAAACATCTGAAAATACTATATCAATAAAATTACCTTGTAATGACTTTCACTATAAGTGAATGAAATCATTGGATAACTATTATATTGATTTGAATCTTTATAATAATTAATTTAATGCATAATATTCCACATATATACTTTCCTTTGTGTATATGAATTAGAGCTTATTATTTATATGGTTTATGTTCACTTCTCATGATTTAGATCACACAAACAAACAATACACACCCAAAAAACCTAGTAGTGGAATTAGATCACTTTTTTAGTGATTATAAGAAGTAACCATTGATTTTATCATTAATATTGTTTAAAAAAGATATTACATTACAAAACCATCAAATGAGACTAAATCTGGGGGTTTAGACATACAAATCATAAAAACCATTAAAATATTAGTATATTTCATCATATAACAATGCTAATAGTGAATAATTTAGTGGTGCATTGATATAGGAGAGACACATTTATGCATTGAATAATGTTTTTTAATAAATTTTAAATGATTTTTCTATTTTATTACTCCTAGAAATACTATGAAATTTGGTATTTTGAATAAAAAATATTTAAAATACTCTAATATACCTATTAAAATAACATTATGAAGGATCAACTTTTAGCTGGTGTTCTACCACTAACTATATTTCTACAAAATATAAATGCTAAGGCTCCTACCATCTCATAAGGCATTTGGTGATACTCATTCAACTTTCTAATTATGTATGTTAATATTAAACAACCCAATATGTCCACATAATTAATGAAAATATTATATTATACTTTTCCTAATCACTGAAAGGATAAAAATTCAACCTGAATTTAAAATTTGATATTTGACCAATATTCAGGGACACTAATAAGGGGTTATAATCTTAAAAAATCTAAATAAAACATTATAATATTAATTGAAGAAAAAATTATGGAATTTAATACAAGGATATTGAATTTTTTATTAACAAATTTTTTCATATAAAAAATGAAAAATTATTCACTAGAAACTAACAAATGTAACATTAATTTATGAAATCATAACTGAATAAGATAATTTTTTTCATAATATCTATATGAATGGATGATAAATTTTGTTACGTCCAATAATGATAAAAATTAATCATTATATATTAATGTTTTTTCAAATATATGTGTGGTATGTATTATAATTTGGGGAAAATATAAAATAGTTTTATTTTTGATAATATAGAAATTAATTACATATAATAAAAATCAGAATATAAATCAATGAAATAAATATATTATTTATTTTTATAACTTGAAAAATAATAATAGTGGAAAATGAAACTTGAATGGGAATAAAGGACACATGATTTGATAATTGAAAAAAATATGAAAAATAATAGGTTTGTAATTTTTTTTGATAAGAATGAAATATTCACTAATTCATTTCATTTTGAACACCAATAAAAATTGGGGTAATTAATGGTTTTAAGAATATAACAAATAAATATGTTTATGATAATGATGATTTCTAAATAAATTTTGGAAGATTTCTCAAATATAACATTATATAATATTGTGAATATTCATAATAAATAAAAAAATATTACCTAGTGATTAAGAAGTAAAAATAGATTATTTATTTATGAATTACATAACATTGAATTAACCTAGAAACTATTGAAGTATGTTAATATATTAAACAAATATAGAATCTACATGGAATATGAAAACATATGATATGAATGAATATTTATTTGATATTAAATCATTATTAAGATATATCAATTAATTTAATGAAATACATTGAAGGAAAACTAAATGAATAACCCTAACTATATTTTATGATAAACATATTAATAAAGATAATTTTGATAAATATTATGATCAATAGGAAGGAATAAATAAAAAATATAATTATAAACAAGTTGTATCAATGATTAGATATATAAATATAATAATGGTAATGTTTAATATAATAATTTAGGATAAAATTATGGTGATTATGATATATATTATAAATTTACAGATATCCTTTGGAAAGGGATATGAATTAATGTTAGTTATTTAAGAAATCATTGTGATATTTAAGAGATATTGTGAAAATATTGATTTTTTTACACCAAGTTTTCTATTTCTCTCAAACACATCACTATATCTTATAATATCTAGCTTCAATTATATCATATTGAAAGTATTGGATATAATTTTTTATTTAATAAAACAGTCATTAATTATTTTCATTATTCATGTGAAATTTAAAATCAACACGTTTGGAAATTTTTTGAGTTTAATTATTGAATTTTATCATAATTAAAGAACAAATATTTCAGAGATGGTGAAAACTATATCATGATAATAATTCAAACACAAAATGGTTGATATTATCACATATTAATATTTTTGGATTTAAAATTAAATAAATATATATCAATAAGAGTTATTTTAAAATATATATATATAACGTTTTGGTGAAAAATAAAATAGCATGTTGAGATTATATCATTTGATGAAATCTCATGAAGTAGAAACTATCCCAAAAAGAGAATATGTATTGTTTTATTTTGAAATAAGATATTCTGAGATCATGCGATATAAAAACTATTGATGTAGGTTTACATGAGATGAATACAATGTCTTTGTTACATAATATAATTTAGAAACATTTGAAAATTATGTCATTGTCAATACAAACATATCATAGTGAATATATAATGTTGTTTTTTGGAAAAGTAATTTGAAATGAAATTATACGCAATAACATATTATGTATTAATGGTTTTTAGATCTCAATTTTATCGATGATAACATACCATGGGGAATACCAACATTGCATAATATTTCTGAAATTATTCAAAATAGATTTATCTCATATAGATTAATAGATATGGGGACATCGATGAAAGAAGGATTCAGAAATAATTCCTTGGTGATATAGAGTTTCATTTGAGTAAATAATATATGAATACTTTTTTGGATCAAGATAATTTATTGAGTATAAATAATAACATCAATTTTTTTTATATTTCATACATTAGATCATTATTCATGAAGTTTGGGAAACAAATATTGCATAAACCTTTAGCGGAATTAATTAATTTTCCAAATATATAACTTATTACGGGTTCACTAATATCAAAATTACATTAAAAATCATTTTTCATGTGAAATTACACTACAGATACCACTTAACGGTGCCTTGAGATAGTGGCCATATGAATTTCATTGTTCCTCCCCAAACAACAGAGGATGTCAAATTGTCATGACGACCTAGGGAGTTTCCATGGGAAGACTGTGCCCTCATTGATTAATGTGTGATGTAAAAATATGTATGGAATATGTGATAGTAGAAGCATATTCTTTATTATAGGACCAATAACCCACTATAGAAAAATCAGGATGAATAGATAGATATTAGCATAAAAATAACGAACAAACATACGAGATTAATAAATAAAATGCATAATTTAAAAATCAGTAGATATAATATTGTGATTATCATGATAATTTGGGTTTTATAAAGTGGGCATGCTGAAAAAAGGATACCATCATATTTCACATGCTAATGATATAAAAAATAACAGTAATTATGAAAATAGATAATACTAAAATTTTAAGAATAGGCTCAATCATATATTCCCCTACTCCATCTAAGTATTAGTAATCAACCATCAGAAGCTGACTACTTCCCTTTATCCACACCAGCAAACATGAAGTTTTCTTTGGTACCCAGGTCACCCTAAGCACAGTTGATATATATTAATTACGAAATGAACAATTATTTATATATCAATACATCTTTTCAAAGATAAATTTAATAGTGTTAAATAAATAATAAATGAAATATATAAATAAATAAACGAGTACAATAGATTGGGTTACACATGGGACACCCATCCAATTCAACCTTCTTTGGCCAATGATGGTGTGTCTATGACAAGGGATCATGCATGAGTAGAGTAAATAGGATCATATAATATGATGGAAACTATCCCCAAGATTATTATTGTTGAGTCAATAAGGTATTCTTATGACATTTCCATTCTTTCATGTTTTGAAATCCACAAACACCCTATATTAAGGCAAATTTCATTATCCATAAGTTTTACCTTGATATAAAAAACTTTCCTTCCCCATGAAAATTTATCCTTACCATGTTTTTCATTTTTCATATTTTTAGTCTCTTTAAGTCTAAATATTTTCATTCCAAAGTAAAAAAATTTAGTTTTACATCTAAAACCCCGGAATTCAATATATACTTAGATATAGATTATTCTGTTTTCAGGATCCAAATACAGGTTCTGAATTATTTGAAATTCAGAATCCAAATTCTCTGAACTTCAGAATCCAAAATCTCTAAAATTCTGAATCCAAATTCCTTGAAATTGAGATTCTGAATTCCTTAGAATTCAGACATCGAAATCCTCAGAATTAAGAATCAAAATTCCTTAGAATTTGGTTCCGAATTCCTCAGAACTATGAGTTCAAATTCCCTAGAATTCGGACTCCAAATTCCTCAGAATTTAGACTACAAATTCATTAGAATTCATGATATGATGTCCTCAGAACGTAGACTCTAGATTCCATAGAATTTAGATTCCAAATTCCCCATAATTTGGACTCTGAATTCCTTAGAATTCAGGTTCTGAATTCCTTAGAATTCAAACTCCAAATTACATAGAATTAAAGTTCTGAGTTCCTTGGAATTTTGACTCCGAATTCCATATCATCTAGACTCCGAAATCTATAGAATTCTGATTCCTAATTCGTTGAAAAAAAAAAAGAATCTATATATCCTTGTAACATATACTCTGACGATTTACTCACATAGACTCCGAATTCTATTTTTTTACTTAGACCCTGAGAAATTTAATTTTTGTTGAGAAACCATATTTTACTTACACTTATTTGAGTTTTAAAATGATTTCATCAATTCTATTACAAACTAATCATTGTTTGAGTGACATGTGTACATGTCCCTATCAAATACTAGGAAAAATATGACCGTTGGTGGAGGGAGCTAACCATTGAATATGTGCCTATAAATAGGATATCATTTGAACGATCTCACAATAACTACACATATTGATCATTCTAGAGATTAAATGCTGCTGAAAAGATTTAGAGAGTGAAAGAATGTAATGCTTTGTGTGTACTGAATATCTTGTTCAGAATTGCTTTGTGTGACTCCGAATGTTGCTGAGTACATTCAAAGGTTTCTAAGGATAGGAATACATAGGTGATAACTACCTTGAAGTTCGAGGGCTTACAGGGATAGCTATACAGACTCCGATATACATATCGAGGGATTATCATGGTGTGGGTAAGATAGACTATCATGAAATTATAAATCAAGGGGACCTTTATCCATGGTTTTTGGATAACCTACTCTTTAGGTACAAATATTTCATAATTGATACATGTATTGTTTCATGTTTGTTTTCCACTGCATCTTGATTAATAAAAAATGTATAACCATCTTATACTTTCTTATACTTGTACTCTGATTAGTAATATTCTATACTATTTGAGGTAAAATCTTTGTCCTCATAAACTTTTATTCTGTTTCATTTCTGCAACCATATTTTCGATATCATGCATGTTTTTAGAACTAAGAGGACTTTTGAATTTACCTTGTTTAAATTTTTTAAACATTACCATCTTTAAAATTTCCAAAGGAATTTTTTAATGTATAAAATTCACCCCCATCATGTATATTGAGCATCTACATCATTATTCTGATCCTACAGTTGGTATCAGAGGAGTTCTCTGAAATAATTATATTCACATATAAGTTATCAGGCTCATGTTTTTCCTTGTTTTCTATTTTCCTTGATTAGGATATTTATTTCAAGTTTACAAACTTTTATTACAATCAAGTTTCTGTGGAAATTTTTTTCTTTGAGAAGGCATTAATGAATGTTAGTTTAATTGACAATATTAATACTACTAAACCCCATATATTTTATGGGAATGATTATTAATATTAGAGATATTGTATGAAGACTTTTGTTATCAACACTGGAGTGGACAACTTTGTTATGCTAACTGGAGATTACAAGAATCCCGATAAGGAATTCAGAACTTTTACTAATCAAGAAAAGTCAAAATATCAACTAAAATACTAGATGTGAAATACATTTTTGTGTTCCATGACCAGGAATTTATATAGCCATATTACTTCTTGTGAAGCTGAAAATTGTATTTGGAAGAATCTTGATGTTACTAATTTTAATACATCCAATGTTATCGAAACTAGAAGAGCTATGCTTAAAGCTGAGTATCATGGTTTTTTATTTCCTTATGGAGAACCCATATGTAAAGTACAATAGAGATTCATGACTATTGTAAATAGTTTACAAATACATGGGTGAAGTGGTTTAGATGATGAGGCACTTGTGGAGAAGATTATCAACATCATGCCAAATGAGTGGGAATCAATGAGAAAAGACATTGATGAGAATAGAAAAGTCTTACAAAATATTTGTGATGAGATTTTTGGAACAGTTATTCAATATTAGACTAGAATGAAAAGAGATGTTAACAATGTTAAGAAGAATAATGAGAATTGATTTTTTTATTTTTTAAATACCTCTAATCATATGAAATCCAAGACTCCAGAGAGTGTTACGAGATCTAAATTGAATATGGTCCCTGTTTTATCTGAATCAAGTGAAACTGAATATTATGAGAATGAAGTAGATAATATTGCTCGAAGGATGAACAAGATAGTTGGGAAGAAAGACGTTTATTTTAAATATAAGAATAAAGAAAGAATGAAAAAGAAATACTCTGAAGTTACTTTTTATGAATGAAAAGGAGCAGTGCATATAAGGTCAGATTGTCCTATTATTTAGAAAAAAGATAGAAAGGAAAATATTCTGAGTGGAATAGAAAAAATTAATATAAAACTAAGGCTAATAAATTTTTGAAAGCCAATGAATCATTGAGTAAAAGTGGTGGAGGATCTTCTGATTAATCCTCAGATTACGAATCTTTTGGACAGATGAATCTTGGTTTACTTTCCAAGATACCTAATGAAAATCATTGTCTGATGGCCATGGTAAACAATGCTGAATCCATCACCAATGAATCATTGAATTATAATTATAGTAATAGTAATAATTATTAATATTAAAATAAATAATCTTCTTTGGAAAAAGATAATACTTTATCAACCTAATAAGAAGATTCTAGTTTAGCTAATCTTTTTGAGAATGAAAATTCTAATGTTAAGAAAAATCTTGATAAGAAAAAGTTTAGGATTTATATTCTTACTAAGGAAATATCAAATATTTAAAATGATAATCATAAGAAATTTTTTGATTTTGAAATTATTTCCAAAACCCTTGAGGAAGTTAATTCTCAGGTGGATAAACTTTCTATGGATATAGAAAAAGTAATTTCTAAGAAATTTTTTTTATCCAAACTCTAGTGCTAAAACTAATTTTTTTGAGGATAATAACATTGTTAATATGCTATAGTCAGAAATATTTTCCTTGAGGAAGTGTTTTTCAAACATTACCTTAGGTAAGGAAAATTTTTATAAAATGTATTCTCAAATTTGACCACTAACTAATATTTATAGATTTGGTAATATTAGTTCGAAAATGCTTTTTAGTAAAAATTATTTTGTTCCTCAAAGTTCTTCATTCTACAGTAAGTGTCAGTGTGGTGGGAATTGGGAAAAAGTGTTCTGTAAACAAAACATAGTCTTTAGGTTTTCCTAAAGCTGATATTTCAATGAAAATGTGGATTCATAAAATTTTGATTTTGTATGTTTTTGGATCCAAGAATGTTTGGGTTCTGAAAGTCAAACACTCTTACTTTTAGGAAAATAATGATAGTACCAAAAAAATACATGGTACACGGATAATGGATCTTCTCAGCACAAGACTGGTAAAAAAACTTCTTTGAAAAGATTATCAGGATGAAAAGAGGAAAAGTAACATTCAGATATAATCTAAGGGATAAATTATTGTTATAGGTAACATTGTTCTTCTTAAAAAAACATTGATTTCAAAGTTTATTTGTCAAGGGCCTTAAAAACAACCTTATTAGAATAAGTCAATTATGCGATGAAGGTTACCTTGTGAATTTTAGTAATGACATGTTCTTAGAACACAATTTCAAGGAAGTGTTTATTCTTTCTACCCATAGGTATGTTAATGTTTACACATTAAACTTCGAAGACCTTAAGAGGCAATACTAACCTTACCTTTGTGAAATGGAAGATCATTATTGGTTATGGAATAGAAGGTTAGGACAATGTAACCTTTGGAACCTATGAAAACATTCTAATAAATGACTAGTTAAAGATCTACTGGAGCTTAGATTTGATTCTTTAAAAGTTTTTGATCCTTGTTAATATAGAAAGAAACATAAATCCATTTTTAAATCAATTGGTAAAGTCTCAAATACTGATGCATTATAGTTGGTGCATATGGGTATTTTTGGTCCAACAGAAACTGGATGCATTGGAGGAAAATATTATGTATTTGTTTTTGTTGATGATTAAACAAGATTTACATGGGTCTATTTTCGAGCACAGAAATCTGAAGCTTTTTCATATTTCAAAATTTTTAGAGCCCAAGTTAAAAATTAGAAAAAAAATTCCTTTTATACCTTCTATAGTGATCATGGAGGAGAATTTCAAAATTCTGATTTTGAAATATTTTGTAGTAGAAAAGGCATTACTCATAACTTCTCAGCACCCAAAACACCTCTACAAAATGGTGTTGGTGAAAGAAGAAATTGAAATCTTCAAGAGATAACAAGAACCATGTTGAGTGAATATTGGGTTGCCAAACCTTTTTGGGATGATGATGTAAGTACTGCTTTCTATACTATAAATCGTGTTTTGGTTAGACCTTTTCTTAATAATACTCCTTATGAGTTATGGAATGGTAGAAAACATAGACTTTCCAACTTCAAGGAAGGTATTCATTCTGAATACTAAATATAATATACATAAATTAGAAAAGAAATATGATGAAGGAAATTTCTTAGTATACTCCTCAAATTTTAATTCCTGTTAAGTTTTCAATAAAAACACATTTAATGTTGAAGAAACAGTACATGCCAAATTAGTTGAAACTAATCCTTTTGTTTTTAAACATCCTCAACCTAAATCTCATGATGTGTACTCAAAAAATAATTATCAAACCTTGATAGATGATCCTTGTGATAAGGAAAATGTCCAAGAAAATGTTTCTAAAGCATTTACCCTAGAAGAATTCCTACCCTATGTTGATTAACAGGTTTTACAAAACCCAAATCAGTTGTTTCTGAAGAATCATCCCCATGATAGACTCAATGGTAATGTAAATCAGCTTGTAAGGACTAGATGATCTTAGAGGAATGATGTTGAACATCTAGAATTTCTTTCCAATTAGAACCAAAAAGCACTGATGAAGCTTTAGGTGGTGATGATTGGATAAAATCATGTAAGATAAGAAAAATTAATGCGAAAGGAATAAAGTATGGACCTTGGTTGAAAGACCAAAGAGATATTCTGTTATTGGAGTAAAATGGGTCTTCAAAAATAAATGTGATGAAAATGGAATCATTGTATGAAATCAATATAGATTTGTTTCTAAGGGCTCTAGTAAACTAGAAGAAATAGACTATGAAAAAACCTATGCTCCAGTAGCTAGACATTAGTATAACCATATTCTACTTTCCTTTACAGCATTACTCAATTTCAAAATTTTTCAAATGGATGTTAAATATCATTTCCATAATGGTTATGTTCAAGAGGAAGTTTATTATGAACAACCTCCAGGTTTTAAACATACAAAACATCTAGAATATGTTTTCAAACTTACCAATGCTTTGTAAAGACTCAAGAAATCCCCTAAAGCCTAGTATGCTAGACTTACAAGTTTTTTCTTCAAAAAAATTATGTTAAAGGAAATGATGATCCAACCCTTTTTATAAATACAGAATAAAAATGTTATTATTATTCAAATTTATGTTGATGACATTATATTTGGTTCAACTAAGCAATATTTAACTGATACCTTTGCAGATCTAATAAAATCTGAGTTCAAAATGAGTATGATGTGTGAGTTAATATTTTTATTTGGTTTTATAATTTCCAAAAAACCAAAAAGAATCTATATATCCCAACTTAATTATATTAAAGATCTTTTTAAAATATATGGATTTCACAATACTAAGAGTATACGTACTCCCATTGGTATATCAAATTCACTTGATCTTTATAATGCTAGGAAACCAGAAGATCAAACATCTTTTAGGTGTATGATAGGAATTCTACATTACTTGATAGCTAGTCATCCAGACATAATGTATTCATTATGCTTATGTGTAAGATATCAATGAAATCCCAAGGAATCTCATTTAAATGCAGTGAAAAGAATATTTCACTACTTAAAGAGAACTATAGATCTAGGACTGTTTTATACGTCGGGAAATGAGTTTTTTTTAAAACGTTTTTCGAATACTGAATTTGGTGGATGTAGAATGGATATGGAAAGTATATCCAGAACTTCTCATTTATTATACGATTCACTAATTTCATGGTTGTGAAAAATAAAACACTAAGTATCACATTCCACTACTGATGCTAAATATGTAGTAGCTAGAAGTTGTTGTGCTAAAGTGTTGTGGATGAACAAACATTCAAATTCTATGGTCTGAGTTTTATCAAAACAAAAATATTTTGTGATAATACTAATGACATTGTATTAAGTAAAAACCATGCACATCACTCTAATGAAAAACTCATAGATATTAGGCATCACTTTATCAGGGATCACACATTAAAAGTACATATCATTCTTCAATTTATCAGAACGCAAGATCAACTTGTTGTTATTTTCACAAAATATTTACCATCTAATAGATTTGAATACATAAAACAGAAGTTAGGAATGATAACCATAAGATAATCTTATTTATTAACTTCTTGTTGAAACCTATATTTTTATAGCAAGAAACTCATTTTCATAGGGGGAGTACATTTTCTTGTTGGATAAATTGTATTCTCATAGTTAAAATTTTCAAAGTCAAAATTTCTGTAGTTAAAATGTTCGTTGTAAAATTTTTTTTAGTCAATATTTTTATAGTTAAACTTTTCGTAGTTAAAATTTTCATAGTCAAAATTTTAACAGTTAAAATTTTCATAGTTAAAATTTTTCATAGTTAAATTTATTCCGTATTCAAAATTTCCGAATTTAATGTTTTCCATGAAACTTTTTCCTCATTTGGAATAATCTTCCTACCAATCCGAAAGGTATGTTTCCCTTACTATGTCTTCATAATAATTTTAGTATCCCTTACTGGTATTTTATTTTTATTTTAAATTTTTTAGATTCACTTTTCCTTAGATCTGATTGTTTTATCTTAAAAAGCTCAAAATATTAGAATCTATTAAAATCCTTCTTCTTCTATCATCTTAACCATCAGATATTCTAAAGATTCATTCAACCATTAGATAAATCTGGGAAGATGAACCGTCACTTCGATTGCCTATATAAAGGACCCCCAATGGTTATCCCATATAGAAACTCAAGCCTTCACGTGATGAAGATCATCCTCTATTTTTAAAATCCATTCCATATCTTCAAAGATTCCTTACATCTGAAGGTTTACTAAAGCCTCTTCTCAGAAAGAGGTGTCAAGTGTTAAGGAAATATCTGATTGGCAGATCTAGCATGAAATGTTAGTCTATCCGAAGTTTTATTCCATGTATTATTCTATTGTGTCTAAGAATATCAAGAAGATTAGTTGGGTGAGTGTATGTATATCAAAACCAAGATAATAAGATCTGGTTTATTCAGAATTACCGGTTTAATTCTATGAGACAATTAGCTTTTTCAAAGAATAAGGAAGAGAAAAAGTTTCTTTCACGATATAGGTAAAGATGTATTCCCTTTCTTATAACATGGCTATAAATCTAAAATGAATTCCTGATGTGGAAGAACTTGAGTTTTTCTCTCACAAGATACCTGATGTAATAGGATCCTTTGTTATGAAAAAGGCTCTAGCTTGTATTGGCCTTGAAGAATTTAATACTCTTAATATTATTCATCTCTCTAAAAATATTCGGATTCTTCAGCTATGGGTTAACGGTTATCTAATTCTGAGAAAAGGGGACAAGGATACTCTGAAGAAAAGTGATATTTATATTTTGGATTTTCTGGTAACCTAATAAAGATAAACCTGGTTAAGAATATTCTAGTTATGATTGAGAACATAAAGAATAGAAATCTGATGTCTCAGATTGTTATATATCTGGATATTCTTTCAAAGATCGTTGTCCTTTGTCTTGCGTATTTCAAGTTTCTATGCAGTTTTAATCTGAGAAATTTTAAGGTGATTCTTTTGAGTGATGATACTCTAAGAAGGATGAATATTGGCTTTAATTGTGAATCCAGATAATTTCATGATTTGTCGAATGGAGAAGTTGATTCTCTATAAAAGAACCTATAAGTGGAGAAAACATCTATAAAGGGTGGAATATTGAGTAATGTGATGAAATCAGAAGAGAAGACAAAACACTAGTTGATAAGGAAACTCAATATGCACCTCCAAATCCAAAAAAGTAAAAATCATATCTTGATGAAGTAGTGGCTAAGTGGAGAGAAGTTAAGAAGAACAAGAAGGAATGAGAGCCTATGTTTGGCGTGGAACGTGATGAGGAAAAAGAATTGAAGGAAAAGACTGCTGAAAATCTAAAAAAGGAAGAAAAATATAATAAGAAAATGAATATGTTTTCTGAGGTTGAGATAGTGCAATCCCTTCTAAAGGCTGCTGAGAAAGCTTCTAAGAATATTTCAGTACCAGAATGGTTTTTGGTAGAACCAATAGCTGAGGCCCTGAGAAAGAATTTAGTGATTCTGGAAATAGATCAAGTAGAAAAAATAGTCCTAGAAGAAGAAGTCGAAGAAGAAGAGGAAGAAGGGAACATTGATATCTAAGATATCATAAAGCAAGTAGAAGATTATCATGAGAAGGAGAGTCCCTCTGAGAAATTATCTATCCGAAATTATGAAGTCGTGTCTTCAAAACTTGACACCCCTAGATAAGAGGAGAAGGGTGAGGAAGAAGTGAGTTAGTTGTCTAAAGATGATAGTAGCAATACTGATTTCATTCACCTAGAGGATGTTGAGGTATAAGCCGATAAGGAGGAAGTTGATGAAGGTGAAAAATTTCATCTATTTGATAGTGAACCTGAATCTCCTGATCAATAATAAGTCATTCTGAAGGATAATAAGGGAAAAGAGGTAGTTATAGATACACCTAGAAAAGATATAGTAAAAATGAAAGAATTTGGAGGTTCATCTAAGAGGAATGTCATTGAATTAGAAAAGGAATCCTCACCAACCAAAGTCATAGATTCAGAATAGTCCTCTCCTGGACAAGACTATGGTGTTCAGTCTTTGAAAAATCTTCTTTGGACTATTCCAATATTCCCTAGTATATACTCGAGATTCCATATGTTTCATCATTCACTGAATAAAAATTGTATTTAGTATCTATGGTGATGTATAAGTGTTTCAATCTCGAGGTAGACCTCATGACTTTTATCATTAGCTATGAGGATCATAAAAGATCATGCAAAAAAGATGAAAAGATGGTCAAGGAAGACAGTTGAAGAGATGAGAATCTTTGATGAATTTGAAGATAATGTGAAGGATTCTTTTGACACCGAATATGTGATGATCATGGATCTCACTAATAGTTTTGAAGAAAAGCTATCTCTGGAATAGACTTCTCAGAAGCAAGAAGTTATAGATTTGGATGGGAAGTTAAACTCAGTTTCTCAGAGCTGGAAAAGGGAAATGGATCTCAAAATTGAGATTTAAGAAAAGCTTACTAAGAAAGAATAAGCTCTGAAGGCCCAAGAAGAATTTCTTAAGGCTCAAAAAGTGAAAATTAAATCCTTAGAGAAGAAAACAAAATATTAAGACCAGTTGATCAAGCATGAAGAAGAGGATCACAAGGAGCTGAGAAGTTAAAAACAATATTGAAGAAGCTGATTATGAAGGAGAAGGAAAAATAATCTTTTCCAAATCTGATATTTTGTTGTATTTTTCTATTGTACAAATTCTATCAATACAAATGAAATTCATGTTGCTCTTCATATTTTCTGGTTGTTTAGTACTAATCTTTCAAATACCAAATTTCCATTCCATTCCACATATTTCTTTTATAAAATCACAATGGGGGATAAAGGAATGTCAAAAAATAATACTTAGTAAAACGAAATTTCCCTAAGGGGGAGTTTTCGTCATGGTGTTTTTCGCATATAAGAAAATGAAAAATATCATTCAGGAAATTCAAAATATAATATTTAATGTTTATAAAGCCTAAGGGGGGTGGGGGGGGTTGGCATATTCACATTGATCCATAAGTAAAGTGATATATGTTTTTATTTACAAGCCCATAAAATTTCCAATTTCTCATTTTCTTTTTCGTAAGGATGTTTGTGCTCTCCAAAAAGGGGGAGATTTTTGAGACAATAATATATTCTTATGACATTGCCATTCCCTCATGTTTTTAAAATCACAAACACCCTATCTTAAGGAAAATTTGATTTTCCATAAGTATTATATTGATAAGTAAAATTTTCCTTTCCAAAGGAAATTTATCCTTTCCAAGTATCTCATTATTCATATTTTTAGTCTCTTTAAATATAACGGTTTTTATTCTTAAGTAAAAAATTCCGTTTTACATCTAAGACCTCATAATTCTATAAACACTTAGATATAGAGTATTCTGTTTTTAGGATCGGAATTCAGGTTCTGTATTCTCTGAAAATCCTAATTCTCTGAAATTTAGAATCCAAATTCGCTAAAATTCAGATTCCAATTTCTATGTATTTCAGAATCCAAATTCCATATAATATAGACTCCTAATTCCTCAGAATTCACACTCTAAATTCTTTTTAATTTAGGTTCCAAATTCCTCAGAATTCAGACTCCGAATTCCTTAGAATTTAGACTCTGAATTCCTTAGAATTCAGACACAGAATTCCTCAGAATTCAGACTTCGAAATCCCAAGAATTCTTTCTTCAAAGTCCTCAGAATTAAATCTATGAATTTTTTAGGATTCAGGTACCAAATTCTTCAGAATTTAGACTCTGAATTCCTTAGAATTTAAGTTCCAAATTCCTCAGAATTCAGACTCCAAATTCCTTAGAATTAATGTTCCTAATTCCTTGGAATTTGGACTCTGAATTCTTTAGAATTTAGACTCCGATATCTATTGAATTCTGATTTCGAATTCCTTGAAAAATAGAAACTGTATATCCTTGTATCATTGAGTCTGAAGGTTTACTCGCTTAGAATCAAAATTCTATTTTTCTTTGGACACCGAAAAATTGAATTTAGTTGAGAAATCATATTTTACTTACTATTGTTTGAGTTTTAAAATGATGCCATGCATTCTGTTGCTAACTAACCATTTTTTGAGTTAACCCTACATAGGTCCCTCAGAAATTCAAGGTAAAATATGACCATTGGAGGAGGGAGTAGACCATTGAAGATGTGACTATAATTATGAGCTAATTTGAATTCGGCCACAAAAACTACACACATTGATCAATCTAGATATTACATGAAACTGAGGTGATTTCTAGAGATAGATACTTTAATTCTTGGTGTGTACTGAACATATTGTTCATAATTGCTTCGTGCTACTCTGAATGTTTCTTAGTATATTCGAGGGATTCTAGGGATATGAAGACAGAGGTTCCGACTACCTTGAAGTTTGAGGTCTTGTGGGGATAACAAGACAGACTCCGATATTCTTATCGAGGGCTTACACTAGTGTGGATAATACATACTTTATTGAAAGTATAAATCAATGGACTTTTATCCAAGGTTTTTGGGTGCACTACTCTTGGGGTTAAAATATTTCTTACTTATTAATTTTATTGTTTTAAGTTTATTTTCCTCTTAATTTTGATTACTAAGTATAGTATTACGATCTTATACTTTATTATACTGGTACTATAATTAGTAATATTCTATACGCTTTGAGGTAGAATCTGTGTCCTTGTAATAATTTCTTAAGTTTCATTTCCTGAAAAATATTTTCAGAATCAAGAAAGTTTGTAGAACTAAGAGGACTTGTGATTTTACCTGGTTAAATATTGTGAAAAATTACCATATTTAAAAATTTCAATGGAATTTTTTTAATTATACAATTCACCCTCTCTTGTATATTGATAATCTATGTCATTATTTCGATACTATAGTAATTTGTCTTCACATACATGTACATAATGATAAAATTTTATTGTTTATTTGTTATTCAAAACATCATCTTTCCTTTTTAATTTAGATAACCTCTTTATAGATTTTTTAGAGTCACCCTGATCAATTCCATTGAAATTCTAATATAATTACACATTTCTCTTTATGGACTCAAAATAATCACAATTCCAAATGATTCCATCCATGGTGACCTAAGAATGACATCCCAAGTATCACCCTAGGCAAGGTGTGATGAAAACATAAACTAACCTCTAAGTCCATTCCTGATATTTATTATAGGGTCCTAATTTTCTCTCATGTAATGGTATAACCAAAAAAACCACCATGCCATCCACGTGGTCTCCTATATGAATGAAGTTCCACTTATTTTTTGGTAAAAATAAATAATGTTGTTTGAGCCCATCCTAGGAATAACTAGTGTCTCCCCCGATGTGTATAAAAAGTATTAGAAAATTTTAACAAAGAAACAATGATCCTTTACAATGGGTACTTCATTTAAAACCCATTATATGCCCTAATAGAAAAGATAAAGGTATGATTTTTTTGGATAACCATACTATTAACAAATCAAGCAATTATAACAAGATTTCACAAAGCGTCCATGGAATTTAACTAGGATAACCACTTATGGCATAAGGTGTAGGGCCTAAATAAAGTAACATCATTATGTTCGATTTAATTAATAAATTCAATTCATCCCTCATAGGAGAGTCACACCTCAAGTAGATTTTAACAATTTAAAATAGGGGAATACATCCTATCATCGATCTAGAACACCCAAATGGGTGGCTTATGTCAAGGTGATCGACCAAAAAGTAGATTTCTTACTCAATATAGCGATACAAGAATACAGGAAAACTCAATTAATGTCATTTAGTAAGATACATGTTTCACCAGAAAGGTCCATCTCCTGGAACAACAACATATATTATATAATTGCATGATACTTTTGGGACTTACCTATACCACTTACCATAGCCCCATAGTGATTCCCTCATCCATCGTCAGGCTTTTATTCGATCTAGAATGTAAGATATAGAATAAATTACCAAATTTCATGAAAATAGAGGAAATTAATTTTTTTATAAAATTGATAATATTTGTGGAATTCAATTGAGAATAGAATTATGTGGATCATGGTACTTTCTAATAGCATCTATAGGGATGCAACAATAGTAGATTTGGATTTCGGGTGGAAGAGTTACCTAAAAACCTATGGAGATGAGTAGAAGGTGATTTGAGTGTGGAGATGAGCCGGTATGCTATAAAATAATGGTGGAAGAAGAGATGGGTAAGGAAAAAATTTATTAAGGGAATGTCTATAAATTCACCCATTAGGCCAGGTTGCATCGTTTGGCCACACTATTGGCCAAACCATGCGCCAACCTTCTAAAAGGCCTCTTTACCAATGGTCTTTAATACCACAAGCCCAAGTCGATAGTGTCACATGTATGTAGTCCAATCATGTGCCCCCATCACTAACTATTCTCAGCCACAAATTAATTGAAACCATACGGGTTGAGCTGCACGATTTCGACAAATTGTGTGGCCCAATCTACCTCTTCAAATTTAAGGGTTACAGGCTCCAAACTAGACTTTGACACCCTTGGGGCCTCATTAACTCTATTAAAAATCATTATTAGGTCCAAGAAATAATTAAAACTAAAAAATAAGGCTCATAAAATGGAGAACATTTAGCATGTTACAACCCCCTTAATATAACTCAGCTCCGAGTTTCCCTTTTGAGGGTGGAAGAATGTCATCAAAAAATAGTTAATGCCATTATAAACATACATTGTACTCCCTTTACCATGTATTATCTTGTATAGGTCCATGATACCATAGCACCTGAATTAGAGGAATTAACCTACATCAGATAGAATTCATGCTCTGATAGATGGTAATTGTTATATTTTCCATGAAGGATGCATCCACTTCAAGATCAATATCATCAGGGGTCAAACAAATGAGATGAGGTGACATGATAAAAGAGAAGTTTCAATAGGTTTAAGTTGTCATGTATTTCATAGTACCTATGATGTATCTATAACTGATAGGATACCATCCCAATTCATCCCACTATCTCAAAATCATCGACATATGATGGGGACAACTTTACATATATCGTGATCTTCTATGGACAAATATAGGCGACACACATAGAAAATACTAATGTTCCACATTAAACACTAGAGGTTGACATCAACAATTAGTGTAATATGTATTCTAGGATCTAGCAATATCCACACACTTTGGAATCATATGATCCTTTTATAATGTTATATGAATGATATGAGGACCCAGAAGGGCTACCTCAGAAGCCTCTATATAACATAAGGGTTAATGGAATATTCTATCGTAAAGGGTTTCATATAGATCAATCTAAATTATTTCCTAAAAAAAATTTTATGTAGGAAAACACAACCATAGATATTTGATTTTACCATGAAAATTCAAAATCAATGATACATGCTGAAGCATATCCTCTAAAACCAGTATCAGCCACTCAGACTACCCATCAGTCTGAGGGTTATATGATTTACTCCATAGAACATTTGAACCCAGTTCCTTATACCATCTTTTCCAAAACAGTAAATTAAAATGGATTTCTCAATATGAAATGATAGGATGGGGAGCCTCATGAAGGAACACTATCTCTCTGATATAAATCCTTCCCATATCATCAATAGAGATGTAATCCCAGATCGGTAGGAAATATGTGATCATGGAAAACATGTTGAGGATCACTCAAAATGCATCACTACCTCAAGGGGATCATTTAAATAACATCATGATATATATGGTGACACTTTTCTATTTACATCTAGAAATTTATAAAGGATATATAATTCAAGTAGGTATTTGTTTCTCTACCTTTACCTATTGATTTGTGGATCACTGAGTGATAAATCCTGCTATCTTCCACTTCATATCCATCCAAAAGTACTAATGATGCCTGTATCAGAACATCTTTGTAAGATCAAGATATACTACCCAACTAGAGGCACGAGATTCCATAATCATATCTTCCCATTTATCAGAAGGATTCAAAAAACTCTCATGGAATATTATGATCAAATTAACATAAAAAATCCATCCTAGAGGTGGATTCTCACCTATGGAACTCTCTCTCATGATTAGGCACTCAAAATTGTGAATCATACTCATCTAGAACTTCCCCATAAGCGAGGGTGTCACTAACAGATCAGATAAAATTTCTTTGTAGTTCTGTTATTGAATATCTTGGTGCATCTCATTATTTTTATCTATCAACATCCATTCACTTCTGGACTACATGAAAAAAAATTTCTGAGTCTTCTGGCTCAAGGTGTCAGCTACACCATTACCCTTCCCAGTTGTATAAGACTGCTCTAAATCAACAGACATATTGGTGATCTATCCACATTAGTTTCATTTTTTTCGTATACCAGTATGTGGATATGTATTTTACATTTTTATGATCCATGTAAATGATAAATCACACACCTAATAGTTAGTTACTCCAAACACGCATGGAATGAACCACAACTGCTAGATTGAGGTCCTGAACATGGTAATTATACTCATGATGCCTAATCTAGTGGGAACCATATGCTACAACATGATGTCCCTACATCAGTACTTCCACAACATGATTATGGAAACGTCAAGGTAAGTAATATAACATCAACTTAGCTCAATCAAAATTAAGATTAGCATTGAAGTCAATATTTACTTCAACTCCTAGAAATCATTCTCACATGATTCATTCCAGTCTAATATAACACCCTTCATGAAAAATCCCATAAGAGCCACTGATAGGCTTAAGAAATTTAGAATGAATCTCCTATAAATACAATCTATGGCTAAGAAGATGTGTATGTAAAATTAATTCATAGGCTTCTCCTTGGGATCCATGATGGTCACCTTCTCTAGGTAAACATATACACCTATTTCAGATTTTATATGACCCAAGAAAAGAATCTTATTAATCCCAATGTGGAATTTAATGAGCTCCACATATAGTTAGTACCCGATCATTAAATTCATCATTATATCAATGTGATATTAATGGTTATTTATAGTGAAATAATATAATATGATATATTTTATTAATACTTCCAAAATGTATAAAGATATAGTCAGAAACCATAATTCATAAGATCCATGAAGAATGTTGATGTATTTTTCAAGCTAGAAAACATAACCAGATACTCATACATTCTATAACTACATTGGAAAGATGTACATGGTATGCATGAGGTTCTCAGACACACCATATGTTACCCCATACTAAAATTTATCTTTGAGGTAACTATAGCTCCTCAGAGTTAGTCTAAGTGGTCATTTATGCGTGGAAGTGGATATTAGTTATTCACTGATACAAATTAATTCATTGTAAATCCATGAAAAATATAAGCATACCATTTTTCTTGTAGGTGAAATGGATAGGTGAAACCCATGGTGATGTGCGGGGCTGGACATAACGCTTTTCCTCTAGATCTGCAAGCTTCTTGTAGAGTTCATGAAGCTCTATAGGTGTCGTATGACAAGGAGGAATGGACACTAGTGACATAACTAACACTAAAATTATTTTAAAATCAATCTATCTCAATGGTTTCAATCCTGATAAATAATTATGGACAAAATACATGAAATGATCTGCAACATGGGGGAATTCACCAAACTGCATTCTAGAGTGGCTCATAAGGAGACAGACCATCTACGATGTCATTCTATCTAACCCTCTATTCTTAGGTCTAGATAAAATATACCGGATATCCTATTTACACTTATGGATATATATTCTTCCCATTAGTGATGTAAAAGTCACCATATAGTGATAGAAATCTATCTGGGTTTGATAAGTCACAATCTATTCTATGCCAAGAATGACGTTGATATTGTTCATATTGAGGATGAGAAAACTCAACCGAATATAGTATCAACCTATCTAAAGAGGGAACTATCTGCACTAGTGTATATTCTTTTATTGGACATCTAATGGTGGTTTAAGAGTCATCAGGCCTATGGAATACATAAGTGTAAATAGGATATCTAGTATATTTTATCTAGACTTAAGAATAGAGGGTTAGATAGAATGACATCGTAGATGGTCTGTCTCCTTTAAGAGTCATCATGCCTATGGAATACCCTATCAGTAGGCTAAGTCATCACAATGTTTCAACAGATATAAAAAGAGTATGATACACTTGTATAAAACATGGAAGATACTAAAGTGGATGATACCAAAATAGTATCTATAATCATATATTTCCCTAGAATCTACTCCCCAAGCATAGGGATCACTGCATAAATATTTCTAGAAATTTGGCCCTGATATACTTTAAAAAATATCTTGAGTAGGTCCACCCTACTAGTACTAAAAATCCAAGGAACAAATGTGTCATTAATGACCACATGATTAGCATGAAAATCTAGTCGAATACCAAATCCCATCCTAATGTCAAGTCTCTGATCATACACCTATGATTGGTGATGGAAGATAACACCATTATTTACGAAAATGAAGAATGTATCATTAAATACTCTGGAGGAATCATGTCCTACCACAAGCGTGACACTTGGTTGGGTTCCTCATAAACTGGGGATTTTATGGCTTGAACTTCCACACCAGTGACAAACCACAAGATTATAAATATGTGCCAACTAGTTGGTATTACCACCATGTTTACCATCAAAATTATCACTCCTACTACAAGATAAACCACTTACCTACCTAAAGGCAAATATACCCAGGGTCACATTGCTAGATTCCCTCAGGTTCCACTCAGTGATGGGGTCTAGTTCATTAATTTTGAAATGTTGGTAAAATGAAATTAATTAACATGTTATCTAATGGGGTATACAATTCCATAACTGAATTATATTTCATTATTCTTCTTTTAATGATATAGGGAATGTAATTAATGTATTAATTTTGTGAAACAAGATGAATTTTTCATCACTGACATGTCCCCTTGATAAAGATGCATGAAATTATGAGTATAATATGTTATCATGTTCTATAGAAAGAAGTATCCATATAAGGATATCTATAAATCCATCCATACCATACCTTGATCCTGACAGGCCTGAGTGAAGATGTTGCGCCAATTCTTGGTGGAGTCACATAGAATATAAGTGCTAAGATAGACCCCCCACTTCGAAGGCATCTTGATATGCTCAAAGATAGACAAAATGGAATCTCTCCATGACTCAACTATATAAGATCTACCATACCATAAGAATGTGGGAGGATACTACTGTTCAAACTCCCAAATCCACTCTTCTATAGTAGGGGATGGTTGGGGAGAACCTTTTATATACTGCATGAACTGAATGAAATTATCGGTGAAAGAAGCTTCAACGCCTAGTGGATGATCTGTAGACAGTAGCATTGGTGGAACTAATGAAGGAATTTATGGGGGATTTGATCCCATTAATCTTGAGTGTTCTAATTTAAACTATCTTGGTATACAAAACAATGTATTCATGGAATAATAGCTCTAAAATTTCCAATAACATTGATCAGATAGGATTCATAATATATATAAAAAGTGATAAGGAAATGATTGGTACATGACTTCTTATAAACAAACTAAAACCCTTAGACTACTGCAGGAGATAGGTCTAGGTGAACAAAAAAGGCTACATTAGGATCATAATTGTCATTTCCTACTACATACAACTGAGTTTGGGTCTGGTTCAAGTTATCATATCACATACATAATACTCCCATTTACTTTTTAAAGATTGACCCCATTAAATTTGTGTGTTCATTAATTTATTTATATCTATATAAATGTTTTAATTGGATGGATATTCACTTAGAATCTATAAATTCCCATACACATTATAAATTGAAATGTACAATCCACATAATCTAAAATATAACCCATTCCATCCCATGTGACCAATGATTTTTCAATCAACATGCCATAACTAACTATTTAGGTATCTACAATAATGTATTCCAGAAAACACTTTTAAGTAAACACAAACACAGTAAGTTTCTATGATTTTTTCACATTCCTGTAGGAAAAATTTGACACAATTCCATATATAAAAACCAATGAACTATAAGTAATATCATGTAAGTCCCCACATAACGAACATATGATACAATAAATGCATGTATAAAATATATATGGAATGATATTGTACCTGAAATTTAAATCCTAAGGTGACTAGTATGATGCATGAATTTATACACCCTCATGTTGTCGATCCAATGATAAATAAACCTCTACAATGAAATCAACATTAATAATATCCCAAAACCAATTCACCACACAATGGTGAAATATAAGAATTGTTACAATGTAAGAAATAAATAAACTTAACCATCCCAAGAAATTTGGGTTTCCCATGTATGTGGGCCACTATCACCAGGCATAAGTTCATGACTAAATTACAATATCCTAGCCTCCTATCTAACACCAACATAGTAAGACAAAATAATAATGGCACAGATACCACTTTGTAGTGTCCCACCTAGATTCCAATTAATGATTCCATGAGATGGTGGCTATAACACCTCAATCATGCCTCCCCAAATGTCTGAGGCTTCATAATAGAAAAGAGGGACAATGCAATGTATATGGTTAGATTATTCCCTCATTGATCAGAGTTGAGTGATGAAATATATATGAAATAAGACATAATAGAAGAAAACACTATATGAGAGGAAAAATAACAAGATGTAGCATAAGTATTATAAATAGACAGATAGCATCAGAATACTAAAAAAACATGCAAGAAAAATAAATAACTGGTGGAAGATAATTATAATTAGATACAATATAATAATTATTATGGTAAAGTAGCTAAAAAAGAATTCATGAGAATAGGGTATACCAAAATATTTCACCTCCCAACAATATGAATGAATACAGAAATGTCAAAAATAATACTACTTGCATCAGAATCATAGGCTCAGTCATCTTCCCTCACACTATGTCTGGCTAATTTTAATCATGAATCAAAATATTGCTACATTGATTAATCCATACCTACAATCATTATATTTTCTTTGGAACCATGGGTGGCTTAAGAAGTGTGTGAGATATTCTCAGTAGTCCACCACCAATAGTGTATAGATCAATCCATTACATTGAATATAAAATGAATGGAGTTCCATAATTAATCAATAAAATATTGAAATAAATAAATATGTAAATTTTATTTGGTTTCACGTGGGACACCAATCCAATTCATACCTACTACATATTAAATCAATGTGTTTGAACCAAGAGATCCTATATGACTAATGTGAGTGGGATAATATAATATGAGGTATAGTATTCCCAAGCATGTGATCTGGCGTAGTGGGAAGGTCCGTGAAGTTACAATTTCAAGGTTCATTTCTTATTCAAAATTTTCACTTTCAGTTTAATTTAGATAACCTATTTATCGATTATTAAGAGCCACATTGTGTTGGTCCATGGATATTCTATGAAAAATACAAATATCACTATATGGATTAGTATATATCCAATTCCATGGGATTCAATTCATGGTGAATCAAGAACAAGATCCCAAGTGTCACTCTAGGCATGATGTGATGACATCAGGAACTAACCTCCGAGTCCATCATGGTATTACATGTAGGGGCCTGATTCTCTGTCTTGTCATTTTATAACAAACTCACCACTGATCCCATCCATGGGGGACACACTATGAACTGGTTTCAATTATCGTGAGGAAAAAATAAATAACCTTCGAGAAGACTATCACTAACATTGCTAGTGTCACCCTTATAGTTTTTAAAAATAACCTACAAAATCATACTAAGGCAAGATGAGAATCTACAATAGGTAAGTAATTTAGAACCCATTTTATCACCCATGGTATAAAATAATGATAATAGTTTTCTATCAACCATTGATAGATAAATAGTCTGTAGCATGATTTAACAAATTTTACATGTAATTTAATTAATAAAAAAACTTATTGAATACCATGTATGGAACAATTCATAGATTATCATTATATTCAATTATATTTACCAAATAAAGGAATCCATTACAGGGTTATCAAACCTCATGTAGTGTTTTAAAATTTTAAAGTGGATAGTATTGGATATCAAGGACTTGGAACACCGAATTGGGTGTATTAGGTCATGGTGATGAATATAAGAGGTGATCTTTTGCTCACTACAGTCACATGAGAAAGAAAACTAACTCAATTGAATTTATTTAGCAAGATAAAGTTGTCGTCGGACGGGTCTGGCTCATTTTACAACAATATATATTATCAAATGATTCAAAACATGACGAAAATACATAGACCACATAACTTATCCCCATAGTTTATCCCTTTACAAGCGTCCGTATTTGTTTTGATCTAGAATGTATGATATCGAATAAACCCTCAAATACCCTGAAAATATGGAAAACGATATTACCAAAAATAAAAAAATAGGGGTGTAAATAAATGTTTAAGATAAAGATAGATATTGTAGATATTACATATTGATTTTAGATGGATATTTTGTTAAGTTATTTTGATGCTAGATAGAGGAGTTACCTAAAAAACTATGGAGATGATGATAATGAACATCATGCTTGGGGAGGATTTAGTCCCCTCTAGAATAAGGAAAGAATAAGAGAGGGGAATGTAATACATTCATTAACGTAAAAACTGTAATTTCACCCACACATGCAAAGGAGTATGGTTTGGATATACAGTTGGAACAATTGTGCACCAACTGTGTGAAATTCCTATATTTTAATGGTTTTTAATCACTCATGGCCATGCACCTATATAACACACTGATTTATTTTTTTAATTTATTTTTAATTAATATAATCATTTTTATCATTTTTATTTCATAGAGCATTGAATTTAGCCTATGTTATATGGAAGAACTCAGTTATTCTATTGTTGTATACAAAAGTATGTTGAGATTTTATTGCCCACAACAGTTATATTATCTTTTGGTAAATGAAACACTATATATGGATTGTATGGAACATAAGACATTATTTTACCAAACAATAGTGTACTATTAATAATATTATAAATATATTATTATAATTTTCGTGTATCCACTTGGACAGTGGTTGTGAATAAGATTAATAATATTATTAAAATATGGTTTACAAATATATATAATAATAAATATTTTGTAACTAATTAACTAAAATTGATAATAAAACCCTTTTTGAAAATATAGGAAATGATTTGCTGGAAAACCGTTTTAATAAAATCAAAAATGATTTACCTAAATTGAAACAAATTTCAAAAATTATTTTAAGGATATATATATATATATATATTAGTTCGGAAATTTAAGGTTCATATTATGTGTTTTCGTGTAACACCCTCTCCCTAGAAGCCCAGATTGAGTGCATTATTTTAAAAAATTTACATGATGACAAGGAATGAAATATCAAAGGAATGATCGGTTTACTGTTTTTTAAGAAACTGTAAACACACATATAACTCAGTATACATTGAGAAAGGTAACAAAATATAAAACATAACAAAAAAATAAACTAAATCCACAAGAACTAAATAAATGGCCTCATCATCAGAAAATATTGAAGGTAAAAAAATTAAGGGGGTAAGCTCAAATGCTCAGTGAGGGTTAAAATATAGTGGATGTCATAATCATAAACATTAGGCATGATTAATAACTAAAAGTAATTCCTTTAAAAATAAATTCAAACACATTATGGCAGAAATAATATTTAGATAAAGAATTCTATAATAAAACATAATCAAGGTTAATCTTCTAGTCAAATAACCACGTCAAATATCAATTATATTTTCATAATGATGAAAATACATATGTTCGATTTCATAACCATACCATCAAGTTGCCATTCCAAGACTATAAATAATCATCTTGTCAAGGCCTTGTTCCATGAACTAGTTTGTCTCATGAGACATATCGATGCATAAAAGGGCTATAGTGGGCCCCAACCATCACATAATAAGTCCATGTCATTCTTATAATAAATTAGGATAACCATAAAAAAAATAAAAAATTCATATTGAAACTGTCATTTGTAATGTAAATACCTTTCCCCAATCATTAAACATAAAAACTAACAATTCCGAGGAATATGGTGAATGGTATCAAGATAGAACAACCACATTCAAGATAATAAAAAACCATTCAATAGAATATTTTGTTGATGATATCATAGGATATAACGCTCAATGAAATACATTATTATTCAAAATATGTTGACATAAATTATGATTACTTTAAATGATACCATTTAAACATTCATGGTGAAATAATCAATAAACATTCCAAAGTGTCCCATACAACCTAAAAACATTCAAATCATGATAAATTATAATATCATGAGAATAAAGAGATTCTTGATTTGATATACCAAATTTTAATGCATATACCGCATGTTAGAAGTATGTTGTGAACAAGGAATATATCTCATAAAAGATTATGTGAGATGAGAAAATTAATTTTTACTTTAGAAAGAAGAGTAATTTGGGAAAATAATTTTTATATGTCATGAAATCTGATTGTAAACATTTATATCATATTAAATTAAATGTATGGTCATTGGAATTATATTTTAGGCTTAAATAATTTCTTATTTAGGTTAAATCATTTGAAAATTGTTCTTAAAGAATATTTAGAAATAAATCATTTTAGTGATGTTTAAGGAATTATTTAAAAATATTTTAAAGCACAAAGGCATGATTGTATTCACAAAAAATAAAACAAAACATATATTTCACTTTAATAAGTGTGATTTTAGAAAGATAAATATTTCTGAAGACATATTATATTGTGCGCTTAAAAATAGGTAAGAATATGAGAAGTTCCTTGAATCGAGCTTGAATTTCAGGAAGAATTTTTGAAAGTTCATTTTAAAACACATATCTACCCGTAAATTAAAGTATGAATCTTGTTGGTACACATATATAGAACATTCACATAGAATTTATGAGTTTTACATAGGAATATATAATAATATCATTGAGGTTTGTAGTGAAAAAGAGTAACCCTAATGAATACTGAGGTTCTGAAAGAAAGTACTTCAAAATTTGTAATAAATGGAATCATATTCCCCAAAATTAATAGTAATTAAATGATAAATTTGATATGATAAAAATAAATAGAGTAATTATATGAAACAAAAATTTCATTATACATACAACCTACACAGTAGTAGTGAATAGAGAATATATCACAAAAAATGGAAGTGAGATGAAGAAAACCTTACCATAAGTCTGTTGGTGTTATTTACTCTATCATAGTATCCTGGATAACAAAATTAAATACATTAATTAATATTTATATAACCTATTATCTATTTAATTGATTTATTATAACCTTATTATGTTTATTCATATACTTCCTGATGGGTTTAATAGGTTCAATTTTATTGTTTGGGAGCGTTTTCTTCCTTAGTCTCCCTGATCTGATTACTTATATTAATGTAAGGACAAACATGTAGAGTGAGATTGTTTGTAAAGAATTGATTTTGTTTTAATTTATAAAATACATAAGATTAATAGGGTATAAAATTATTTTTGTTATTGTTCATGAAGATGAATCATTATTTAAAACACTAATGATAATTTTTTGGGTTAATTGGCAGTTTTTTATCACAACGATCTCATGTTACCTTATAAATCAAAAACATGTGTAAAAAAGATTAAAGAACCATAGATGAGATATAATAAATATATTATATATTATCTCAACCATAATAATGGTTTAGTGACTTAAATTTAATATGGTAATGTAAATTTAAAACACATCATCCTTGAATGTTGTATATTACCCTATCTCAGACAATGTTTTCATATTTATTATAAAACAATGGGAAAGTAGGGATGATGGAGATTTATTCCAATATCATGACAAAATAATATTACAAGTATGATAAAGGAGTCATAAAAAAATTTGGATGAATGTAGGAGGGGAAATATAAATAACAGAACTCAAAATAAAAGAAAAGTTGTTAAATCCATTACGAAAAATTCGACAGCCTAATGACGTCGGTTAAAATTTCATAAAATATTCTGATGAGGAAAAACAATTATCTCATTATTAATACATAATATATACAGAAAGGGGGATGTTTAATTTAATATCCCAACATAATCCAATATAAATTAAAAAGTTAATAATATAATAAGAGTGCTTCAAAAAGACAGATATTTTGAGATGAAAATTCAACAACATAACAGTTATGCAACATGGTTTTAGAAAACATTAACAAGAGATGAGAAATGGGTCAAAAATTCATAAAAGACTCATAAAAGAGGGTATGGACAGAATAATATGTTAATTAGAACACAATATGAAAACATTAAATACATTCCACATAAAAGAGTACTTGAATGGAAAAGAGTAGTTGAGAATTCTATTAACTTGTTGAGTAACTCCTAAAACATGAAGTTTTGGACCTGGGGGCTTGAATACACCTTTGGAGGGATCCAATGGAAGTAAAAATACCATATAATCATGGATTAGGATTATATAATGATATAAAACAAAGTAACTAGTAGGTATTTATATAAATGTGGGGGAGTTTTTAATTAATTTTAAAAGAACACCTCATTAATGGTTTTTATGAAACCATGAGCTTACACTGTTATTTTACAACAATATTAGCTACATGGGAAACCTCATACCATATAATACTATTAAAAAGTATTCTAGAATTTAATATTAATTATCACATCATTATTATTCCATTAAATATACCAAAAACTCAGAACTATATTTTTACTGTTCATGAAAATTCCAATATTCTTGAAAAATCCTGAAAATTCACCCCAACCATTTTTCGATGTATAGATTTAAAAAATGAACAACATTTTTTGAAAATAATTTTCTAACTATTTTTAATATAATTGTTAAATAAATTCATAATTTATTTGAAAAAACGGCATTAAAACTATAACTCATTTTATAACACCTTGAGAAATTAATCAATATCCTTTAAATTAGATTACAACTATAAGACAATAAAATAAAAATTTATTATTAAATTTTATGAAAATACATTCCCAATTTTAATCATTAAATTAATTATAAATTGTAATTACAATATTTATGACATACAAAAATACCAATATGTAATCTATGATTGTTTTTTCAAATATAAGATGTCTAAATTTGTTTTAAAAATTCGTGGGTGATGTTTCAATTTTTTGGCCAATTTATAATTCATTAATATTAATTAATATTCATAAGGGTATGTTACTTTTCATAAAAAATTAGGTATGTCTTCTCAGACTATAAATATATTACTGAAAGTATTCGTGTATGTCAGTTTAATAAAATTCAAATTAATGATGTGTGAAAATTATGTTTACTGGTTAGGTTATAATAATGTGTTGGTTTTTAAAAAATTAGTCTTCCATGGATTCTATATGAAATCTATGTGTAAATTAATGAGGTGTTATATTATCCCCTCATTTATAAAATTGCATCCTCTCAATTCAAAACTTCACACCAAAAGGTAATGGTTGATGTTGGAAAATTCTCTTGTGGGAAACCCACATCTGAAACAGGGTTAATAAAAGATCCTCCTAAAAAAGGTTAAGGGAAATTTTGTGGTCACAAAAGAAATTTTTCTTTCAAATGGAGTGACATTATTTGGATGTTAAAACCCTAACATTGATGAAAATTAATGTTATGAATTTTTTATTAAATGTGATAGAGAACATGTTCAAATGAGAGTTGATTACGACAAAACAATAAACTACTATTAAAATTGTACATCGATATTATAAATATTTATGATAATAGGAAGAAATATCATTTAAGACTCTTTTCTTTGAGTCTAAGAATTATTCCACTCTATAAGAGTGTAAATATAAATTTTTATATACAAACTCATCCTTTTATATTACCGTGAACTATCTACGCCTCATCCCATCGAATAGGTTACACCATGTGGTTAAGAAATATATTAATTTCTAAAATATCATACAAAGATCTAGTTAAACCAATTTATAAATGGTTAAAAATTCCAATTCATAATGATTCAACACATTATAATTATGGTCTATAAAATTTCATGATGAACTTATCATTAACAATTAATCAACATGAAGTGGATCTATACTTTCACATTCCAAACATGTGAATAACATCATCCTGCATCCTCTTGAAATTTGTTAATAACTTCAATTACCATAGAAACCATAATGGAAACATGAACTCATCAGTATTCCTTAAGTAAGATACATATTATTGGAATTATTCCTTAAATCCAAAATTGTTTTAAACTCCAACAATGAATTCACAGATCACTTCTTGACAAGTCAATAATCTGTTCCAAGGTATTCAGTACTCATCTGAATCAATAAATTCCTCATCTTTATATCTACATTAGATATATATCATGGTTTGTCTTTCCATTAATCATGTTTTTTCTAAAATGTTTAACTTTCTACAGAATCAAATTTCTTTTGTACAATTCATCATACGACCTCAAATCCATAATTAAGTAATAATGCAGTAAAATCCTTATATATATCATAATTATTAAAACAGGAATATCACAACCTTGTTCTGGATTCCAAAAACATAAATAATTTATTCATTCTAATTCAAATATTGTAACATTATAAACTTGACATTGATAGCTTTTCATTTTCAGAGCTATATTTTCATGATGTTTGGGACATTCATTTGTGTAGTTCCCCAAATCTTTATAGTAGAATCATTGAATACAGGAAAATAATTTCTTTGTCTTGCAATTATGTGGATGGGGGCCTTTTTCTCCACACGAAAAAACGTTTTTTCTTTATAGGAATATACCCAGGGTTTTTTCATCCAAAATTATAACATGTGGAAAACTAATCATTCCCTTCATCCAATTATCCATGATTGTCTCTACCATCGCCTAGTTCTTTTTCATCCCTTCAAATCCAAATACTTAGAGAAGTATTTACATCCCATGTTGATAAATCATACTTTTCATAATTTTATGAGGATACTATGGAGACAGTGTTACAGTGAAATTATTGCTTAATAACAATAGATATATGATCCTTATTACTCATCACATAATGTGTTTTGGTGATGTTCACATTCCATCTTCTCAGTTCCATTTTTAATCAATTCTATATTATATATTAGCTTATGAAATTTTGAACTCTCTATGACCCAAAACATGGTATATCACATTGATAAAATTCATGCATCATAAGTCCTAGAACCATATTATTTCGTTAAATTTGGGACATAAATCCTTTAGAATAGTGGGTAAACCAAATATGAATTATCCTTAGAAAATCCCCAATGAGTGTCAAACCAGGTGTCCAGTAAGGGTTGTTGTGGTGTAGCTGGATACTTCGGTCAAGCCCAAAACTCATTTTCATAGTTTCCACTCCAAGGTACATATATTTCGAAACCACATCCACTTGTAGTATATACACACAGATGTATTTTCATGAAATATCCAAATAATATATTCCTTACAAAAAAACTGGGATATTCATGTATGTTTATCCTTAAAGAATATCTTAGGGGTTTTTTCCCTAATATAAGTTTTCTAAATATAGTTTCCATGTTTTTAACTAAACTCCCTTGGATTCCAACCCTAATGCCCTGACCCTAGAATCCCGGAGCCAATGAATTCTTTTAATAAATTGGAATTATTATAAGGAATCAAATCCTGATAGAAATGATCAGTTTAGTAATTTTGAAGAAACTAGATACATACATGTAACTCATATTACATTGAGAAAGGAAAATAATTAAAAACATAACAAAAGCTAATAAATTTCATCCATGAGAACTCAATAAATGGTTTCATATTCATAACCTGTTGAAGTTAAAAAAATAAAGGGGTGAGGTTAAATGACCAGTAAGTTTTATAATAAAATGGATGATAACATAGACATAATAATTAGGCATGATGAATAACTAAAAAACAATACCTTAAATACAATCATGATCACATTATGGAAGGAATAAGATCCAAATAAATGAATCCATAATGAAACATAATCTTGGGTATTCTACTAGTTGAATACCCACATGAACTACCAATAATATTATCATAACGATGGAAATGAATATGTCGGACATCATAAACATACCATCAAGGCCTCATGGAAAGGCCATAAATAACCATTTTTTCAAGGCCTCATGCCATGACCTAGTTTGACTCATGATACCAACGGATATATCGAGGTTCTATTAATGGGAACAACAATCACAAAAATAAGTACAATGCATTACTCTTATGAATGGTGATTAACATTAAAAAAATATAAAATCATATTGAAACTAAATAATGAAATGGAAAAAACATTTCATATTCATTAAACATAAACACTAACCATTCAGAGTAATATAGTGAATGATATCAAGATAAAACATCCACATTACAACTAATCAGGAAACCTTCAACGCCATATTTTTTAGATTATAATATTTGTGATAAATCTCTATGAAATAAAAGTTTCCAAAAAGGATGTTGACATAAATAAAGATACTTCTAAATGAGGCTATTTAAAAATTATTGACGAAATAATCCTTAAACATTCCATAATGTCTTATACCACCTTAAAACATTCAAATCATAATACTATAGAATATCATTACAATAAGGAATCTCTTTATAAAAAAATCCATAGGAAATTATATAAACCACGTGTAAGAATTATTTTTTGAAAATGTAATATATCTAATAAAAGTTAAAGTGAGAATATACAAATCACTTTTTACTTCTCAAAGAAGAGTTATTTTGGAAAATCATTTTTATATATAATTAAATAAGATTGTAAATAGGTATATCCCATAAAATAAGATGGAATGTAACTGAAATTATATTTTAGGATTAAATATAGTCTTATTTAGGTTAATTAATTTAAAAAGATTTTTCACTAAATCTTTAGAAATATAACATTATAGTGTTGTTTAACGAATTATCTAAAGAGATTTTAGAGGGAAAATGCATGTTTTCTTTCATAAATAAAGAAATGAAAAAAATTATTTTTTCAAATTAAAATGTGTTATTTTAGAAATTTAAATGTGGATTAAAACATTTTATAGTGTCAACTTCAAAATAGTTACGAATATGAGATGTTCCTTGAATCGAGATTGTATTTCCCGAGAAAATTTTGAATGGTCCTTTAAAAACATATAACTACCCATATATGAATGTAAGATTCTGGTCAGTAAACATATATATAACATCCACATAAAATATTTCAGGAGTAAATTAGAATGAATATGAATATCCTTGAGGTGAGTAGATAATAAGAGAAACCCGAATGAAATTTGAGGATTGGGAAGAAAGTACTTACAACTTTTTAATCAACGGAATCATATACCCCAAAATTAATAATCATTAAATGATACATTATATATATGTAAATAAATGTATTCATCAGATGAAATAGAAACAATAGTATATATACTCCATTCACAAGTAGTATTGGGGACTACAGAAAATATCACAAAAATAGAAGTTTGATGAAGAAACCCTTACATTAAGTTCTATAGTGTTCTTCACTCTATCATAGTGTCTTGAATAACCAAATTAAAATAATTAATTAATATTTCCATAACCTATTATATATTTAATTGATTAATTATAATGTTCTTAATTTCATTCATGTCCTTCTTGATTGGTTTAGGAGGTTCAATTTTATTGTTTAAGAGTGTTTTCTTCCTTGGTTTCCAAGATCGGGTTACTTATATTAAAGTATGGATAAACATGTAGAGTGATATTTTTTCCATAATTGATGTTATATTATTTGTATATATCCATATTATTACATGGTTATAAATTTAAATTTGTTCTTTCTAGTTAATATGAATCATTATATAAAACAGTAACGAGATTTTTTTGGGTTAATTGGCGGTTTTTGATCACAGCAAACTCATTTTTCTTTATAAATCAAAACCATGTGTCACGAACCGAATCTGGTCGCCTTCAAACTCGGCACCCGACCCGGTCCATGGCAAGACCCGAAGGGTGTTCCCGATCCCCACGGGCTGGCCCAAGTGCTCGGGTATCATAAAATGAAAATTGGGAACGATTTACCCGAGTTTATAAACATAAAACAAAAAAAGAATCCAATGAAACAAATCTGGATTTTTCAAACCAAACAATCTTTTACAAAAATTCAGAACTAAATTACATGGCTTAAAACAACTCAAAAGGTCTATACCAAAGCTAAAAATCCAAATAAGGACAGCCCAAGAACCCTCATGGCAAGGGGCACCTCCCACAAGCCACCTCCACAAGACTTCACCACCAAGGACCTGCTAGAAACCCGAACCACTGGAACAAAAAAGACTGTACCCAACCTGCGACAAAAAAAAACCACGTATAATTACACCCAAGGGTGTAAGTAGGGTGTGAGCCAATGCCCAGTAGGATACTACCACTAAGAGATTCCATGTAATAAACATTTAAAGACGAAAAGAATGCAAGTTTTCAAAAACATGAAAAGCTAGTTACAATTTCTAAAAGATGCTACTTTGAATAAAAACAGTTTTCAAGTGGGCTATCATTAAGAATCAACACTTTTAAAAAAAATGTCAACACTACTGAATTTTCCAGCCAACTATACCGTATACCGACGGTAAGTACAAAGTAAACAATGAGCACAAGAAATAGGAAGTAACACCTAGGCACTAGCTAGCTGTGAGTCCCAGGTACCTCGTATCTCGGTGAGAGTAACCATCACAAATATCCATTCTCGTGCACGAGCCACTAGTAGGGAACATACCCATAACCTAGTGGTCCCCAATCATCATCATCATAGTTTAGTTAGTGTTGTAAGCGTCAATCTTGCTAAGTGAAACTGAGGCCAAACCCCACGGATTCACTAGCACACTAGTACACGTCCACCCACCTAGATACCCAGGTTTTCCCCTTGTGCTCAAACATGTTCAACACATCAAGAAATGTACATTGAACATGAAAATATCATTTCCACGTCACAAATTCACCAAACAGCCCATATGTATACCGCACAAGTCACAAAAAATCCATTTTTCATTAAAAATGATTTTGAAATCCGAATCACACCAAAATAGCCCACAACACATTTCACATTTCTTCAACACTTCCACAAAACCATTAAAAAATTTTATAAAACAATTATATGATATTTAAACTCATATAACAGCCCATACACATGGAATATAACCCTTCTTTCATATTCAAAAATTCAATTTTTCACATCACACTCACACAAAACACTCCACATCACTTTCACATCACTTTCACTCCAAAATAACTCCTTCAAACAATTTAATAAAATATTTCCAAGATGATCCATATCACATAGCAACCATTTCACAAATGAAATAGACCTTTTAAAAATATACTCCTACCAAAACAGTTTGCTGATATAGTTTCACCTATTACACAACCCAATAAAGCATTCAAAACTTCCATAAAACAATTATAAAGAGTATACCCAAACTTTGCACATAAAATCAATTTCAAAAATCTCTTTTTAAGACAAAAGAACACCAAGACCCTACCAAAACAGAATTGGCAGCCCAATAAACATGAAATAATACACATTTATATGTTATATAATCACGTTGAATAATATCACAAAAGATACCCATGAAAACACACAAATCCATAAAACACTTTCAAGGAGTATAACAAGGTTATACAAATAAAACCATTCAAATACACCCCATTTTTAGGCCCACATGGAACTATATCATTACCTAACCATAATTGTCAGCCCCTTTCAACAACTAATAAATCACTTCCTCATTTTACAAAACTACCACAAGATATAACACATGAAATACATTTGAAAAATACACATTTCAAGAAAAAATGTAACTCTAAAAACAAATGCTTTACTATTGCAACCAAAAATTGTTTTCACATAATTCACAGCACATAAGGAACATTCAAAATTATTTAATCAAGCAAACTAACTCATCATTAAATGGTTACCCACGGAATCACCTACCGAATGTGTCGAAACCCTCAAAACTTGGTGCGAAACCTTAAGCGCACTACCGTTGCACCAAAAGGAATACAAATCCAGACCTAAACCACAAATATATAACCAAAAGACACCAAATCATACATTAGGATCGAACCCCAACTTCTGGACATGAGGAACTTCAAGAAAAAAGAAATAAAACTAAAAGAGGATGGATGGAACCAAGAAGGAATTCCCCTACTTGAAATATCTTGAAGGAATCGGCCCCAATCCACAAAATAATGAATCACCAAGTACCCAAAACTGGTATGGAGGTTCGAAGGATTCATATTAGGTCATGTGGGGACTGAAATGGGGGAAAAGGATGAAAAATGAAGGAGTTATGAAAGGATCAATTTACCTCTCCAAATCTGCCCAATTTTTGAAACCCTAATAAGTTAAGTACTAAAGCGCGATGAAGAAGATCTCCAAAGAGGGTAGAGATAGCTTGGGCGCGTGTCTGGGTTCAAGGGGCGCATATGAGGCTTTGAATCACCGAAAAATACTTAAAAATGATTAAGTTATTAATTAATCAAATATTATTTTTAAAACTGGAATTGGGCTTTCGGGCAGGCCTAATCCCTTAAATAAAAACCAACATAAACCTTGGTTATGGATTTCCAAAGGCTCCAAATTTTAATTGTGGTGTTAATATATCAGGGGAGGACATTTAGGAGTTGGAATGAAGGAAAAATATTAAAAAAATGCAATGTTATAAAGGAAACAAATTTTATTTTTAATTCTGGAATTGGGCTCGCGGTTTGGCCCAATTCATGAAAACTCATCTATTTCTCCACAAAACCTTTGGAAACCATCCAAAAAAAAATATGAAAGGAAAAAAAATGAAATTTAACTTCAAAATAATTCATGTATGTGACAATTCTCTCCACCATGGAAACTTTCCGTCCCCGGAAACCTACAGAAAGGCCATATACGAAAGCCAAACCGAACTGATAAACCAAGATGTACTCCCTTTCCAGGTTTCGCCCCCCAAAGGCCAAAACACCTCCATTGATCAATTAAGGAAGGAATAATTCACAAAAAAATCATACACCACTTTCCTGAAACAATCAATCACATTCAGGCTTTATCCCAAAGGAAAACACCTCAAACACTATCAGAACAAGACTCAAGCAATTCACTCAAACGAACAACAACATCGAACAAGGTTACACTTACCTTACTTTAACTAATACATTGGGCACTCTCCAGTCCCAAAGTTTACCCAAGGAAGATGTAAGTAGTTAGATATATCCAAATGATATTACCTACTTCCCATACATTACCAAGGAAAAACATGAGTTACTTGTATGAAGAGATACAAATGAGCTCCCCACCATAAGAGACAACTTAATTTTTTTTCCCGAGACAGAATCAAGACAGTAATAGGGGAAGGCCCAAACAGACTCCCTAGTACAAGGGGTGTACATCCATTAGAAATTTACAAAATAATATGCACGATACCCCATGGTGGGTCTTCCCACCACAAGAACCAACCATCTTAACCGACCGGCGTGGGCCGACATGAAAAGACCCCAAAATTAAGGAGTTGGGACGGTCACACAGTTAGTCTACACAGTTTGAGAAACTGTGCGATAACTATGTGGATCCTTATATCTGCATGGTTATTTTTTTGTTCACGGTTAGAACTAACCATGTGAAAACCGTGTGCTCAACTTGTCTAGCCAAATTTCCAACCATTCTCCAAAGACTCAATGGAAACCAAAGGGGGAGGGAATAACATTGTGTGATGACATGGGTACAAGACCCTCCACCTATTTCCACCGAACAGGAACAAAAGAAGAAATATGATGACACCATAGGTTTAAAATCTTCCTATCTTTCATACTGAGGATAGGACATTGTACAAGGGTTTAAACGACACTGGGGTTTCCCCGGACTACGCGCCAGCTTCTCTCCGGGACCTATGGCTGGAGCTCAAAATATTGAAGCATCCTCGGCCACACAGTTTGGCTGTTGAAACCCCTATGTGGAACTTCTTCTTTCGGTGACACAAACAACTACACCGCATACCCTGATGGGTTCATCAAGACATAACACACTCCATAACTCACTTTACCAAAACCATACATTTCACTGAAACAAGGGATCAGAATAAGCACACACATCGCACCTTGTTTCTTTGGGTGAGAAACAACAGAAGGGTAGGACACGTATAAACACCATCCACTAAGATAGAGGATTTGATGTTTTTCCCAAGGGATACATACTCCCAACATAACAGAGAACCTAAGAGGATTGTGTGACCTTGACCTTTACAGTCAAAAGAGCACACAGCATCACAATGCGTCACCAAACAGGACCTTTGTGATTGATAGAAACAATACATGGAACATGACCATATACCAAGTCCCTAAACAACAGACAAGTCCAAAAAGTGGACACAATATCCAATCAGGACCAAAATCTCAAAATTGGTGGTTTAATAATATCTCTTGCTTGAAGGAAACTATGAAGAACCCAGAGGCCCTCTTAGACACCATCCAAATACTCATCCATGCTAACAAACCCAGAACACTTCCACCTTCGAAAAATTAGGAAACTTAAGAGGCTAAAGTCACTTTCAACCATCCATAATCAATCTCCCACTACAAGAGGATACACAAAACCAATAAAGGAAAGGGTGTATACTCAATCTAAAAATCTCAAGAAATGGATTCCTTATATTGATCAACTGGAGGATTTTCCAACGGAGAAACAATATGGGTTGCGCTTCAATTATGCATTAACCTTTAATGGGGGTGTACCTTATCCAATGGGAGAAACCAAGGACCCAACCAACCCGGTCCATTGGTCTAAACAAGCCATAAACCCGATCCAAACACATGAAGGGAACTATCATCAAGGCATCCCAAAACATTTTTTTAAAAGAGACCACTAACCGTCCCTACAACACAGCTTACCGACCAAACACAAACCCAAAACACAGTTCAAACAGGAGAGGTTATTGGACTAAAAAAAACATCCCACAAAAAAAACATCTTCAAAGACCCATAATACAAACCATCCCAAAACTATTCATCAAGACATCATGTTTTTTGTCTTTAAAACCATTTCATTGAAATCAAGCGGCTCAGCGGTAAGAGTATCGACCAATGGTACCCCCTGGGCCTCACACATGCATGTTTTTGTGCCACACCAAACACCCTCCTCATATCTGTCCCGACACTCATCCATTCATGCCATCAACCATCAATCATCCCATATAACCCCATGCATGTGGTCACTAAGGGAAATACCAAAGGTTAAAACAAAAATTCTTTCCACTTTTCAAAACCAACACGGTCAACCAACGCATCCCTTTTTTTTCATAACCGCTAACCACGAGATCAAAATCCCAACTCACATCTTACAAAAATTTTCAGAAAGTCACAACCATTTAGAAAATAACTCACATTCAAGATATTCACATCAATTTAAAAACATCTCATCCCATTAAAACACACTCTGATTGTTTAGAAAACTCTATTGGAAACTCTTTTCAAAACCACCTTCAATACAGTTTCTGCCTTCAAAAGAGGTGTAATCACACCATTTTCTATTTCAAAATAATTCTGAAAATTAAGTTCCGCCATTTCATAAACCAAACCATTCCCTCTTTATTTGAAAATCATTTCACAAATACTTTACACTTCTTAAAACCAAAGTGCTAATGTTTCAAAACCTAAGCACAAAACAGTGCAAGAGGAAACTAGTTTCAGTGGGTGACTTGGACATATGGTTGGTGGCCATATTCCAATCACTTCACTGTCACAGAGAGTGTTCTAGGGAATATCCCCATCTCCACATGGCTTGCCAGAACCTGTGAGCTCATTGAGACCATTAACCCAACTCTCTTTTCATTTCCCCTAATCATTATCAAACCAAGAAAACCAAAAGACACAGACAAATCCCAACTTCCCCTGGCGACTTGAATCCTGAAATGAGGTGTGGTGATCAAGCACACTACCCATAACCAGAATTCCATGTCCCCACAATACTAACTCCATACTATCCTGACTCTTCCCCAAATAACATGACCCAAAGAGTTAACCTGAACCTGCTCTGATACCATTTTGTCACGAACCGAATCTGGTCGCCTTCAAACTCGGCACCCGACCCGGTCCATGGCAAGACCCGAAGGGCGTTCCCGATCCAATTTTCACATACATGAATTATTTTGAAGTTAAATTTAATTTTTTTCCTTTCATTTTTTGTTTTTGATGGTTTTCAATGGTTTTGTGGAGAAATAGATGAGTTTTCATGAATTGGGCCAAACCGCGAGCCCAATTCCAGACTTAAAAATAAAATTTGTTTCCTTTATAACTTTTTCATTTTTTAATATTTTTCCTTAATTCCAACTCCTAAATGTCCTCCCCTGATATATTAACACCAAAATTATAATTTGGAGCCTTTGGAAATCCATAACCAAGGTTTATGTTGGTTTTTATTTAAGGGATTGGGCCTGCCCGAAAGCCCAATTCCAGTTTTAAAAATAATATTTGATTAATTAATAACATATTCATTTTTAAGTATTATTCGGTGATTCAAAGCCTCATATTCGCCCCTTGAACCCAGACACGCGGCCAAGATCTCTCTCCCCTCTTTGGATCTCTTCTTAATCTCTCTTTAGTACTGACCTTATTAGGGTTTCAAAAATCGGGCAGATTTGGAGAGGTAAATTGATCCTTTCATAACTCCTTCATTTTTCATCCTTTGTCCCCCATTTCAGTCCCCAAATGACCTAATATGAATCCTTCGAACCTCCATACCAGTTTTGGGTACTTGGTGATTCATTATTTTGTGGATTGGGGCCGATTCCTTCAAGATATTTCAAGTAAGGGAATTCCTTCTTGGTTCCTTCCATCCTCTTTTAGTTTTATTTCCTTTTTCTTGAAGTTCCTCATGTCCAGAAGTTGGGGTTCGATCCTAATGTATGATTTGGTGTATTTTGGGTAAAATTTTGTGGTTTAGGTCTTGATTTGTATTCCTTTTGGTGCAAAGGTGGCGCACTTAAGGTTTCGCACCAAGTTTTGAGGGTTTCGACACATTCGGTAGGTGATTCCGTGGGTAACCATTTAATGATGAGTTAGTTTTCTTGATTAAATAATTTTGAATGTTCCTTATGTGCTGTGCATTATGTGAAAACCATTTTTGGTGGCAATAGTAAAGCATTTGTTTTTAGAGTTACATTTTTGCCTGAAATGTGTATTTTTCAAATGTATTTCATGTGTTATATCTTGTGGTAGTTTTGTAAAATGTGGAAGTGATTTATTAGTTGTTGAAAAGGTCTGACAATTATGGTTAGGGAATGATATAGTTCCATGTGGGCCTAAAAATGGGGTGTATTTGAATGTTTTTATTTGTATAACCTTGTTATACTCCTTGAAAGTGTTTTATGGATTTGTGTGTTCTCATGGGTATCTTTTGTGATATTATTCAACGTGATTATATAACATATAAATGTGGATTATTTCATGTTTATTGGGCTGCCAATTCTGTTTTGGTAGGGTTTTGGTGTGCTTTTGGCTTAAAAAGATATTTTTGAAATGGATTTTATGTGCAAAGTTTGGGTATACTCTTTATAATTGTTTTATGGAAGTTTTGAATGCTTTATTGGGTTGTGTAATAGGTGAAACTATATCAGCAAACTGTTATGGTAGGAGTATATTTTTAAAAGTTCCATTTCATTTGTGAAAAGGTTGCTATGTGATATGTATCATCTTGGAAATATTTTATTAAATTGTTTGAAGGAGATATTTTGGAGTGAAAGTGATGTGAAAGTGATGTGGAGTGTTTTGTGTGAGTGTGATGTGAAAAATTGAATTTTTGAATATGAAAGAAGTGTTATATTCCATGTGTGTGGGCTGTTATATGAGTTTAAATATCATTTAATTGTTTTATAAAATTGTTTAATGGTTTTGTGGAAGTGTTGAAGAAATGTGAAATGTGTTGTGGGCTATTTTGGTGTGATTCGGATTTCAAAATCATTTTGAATGAAAAATGGATTTTTTGTGACTTGTGCGGTATACATATGGGCTGTTTGGTGAATTTGTGACGTGGAAATGATATTTTCATGTTCAATGTACATTTCTTGATGTGTTGAACATGTTTGAGCACAAGGGGAATACCTGGGTATCTAGGTGGGTGGACGTGTACTAGTATGCTAGTGAATCCGTGGGGTTTGGCCTTAGTTTCACTTAGCAAGATTGACGCTTACAACTCTAACTAAACTATGATGATGATGATTGGGGACCACTAGGTTATGGGTATGATCCCTACTAGTGGCTCGTGCACGAGAATGGATATTTGTGATGGTTACTCTCACCGAGATACGAGGTACCTGGGACCCACAGCTAGCTAGTGCCTAGGTGTTACTTCCTATTTCTTGTGCTCATTGTTTACTTTGTACTTACCGTCGGCATATGGTATAGTTGGCTGGAAAATTCAGTAGTGTTGACATTTTTTTAAAAGTGTTGATTTTTAATGATAGCCCACTTGAAAATTGTTTTTATTCAAAGTAGCATCTTTTAGAAATTGTAACTAGCTTTTCATGTTTTTGAAAACTTGCATGATTTTCGTCTTTAAATGTTTATCACATGGAATCTCTTAGTGGTGGTATCCTACTGGGCATTGGCTCACACCCTACTTACACCCTTGGGTGTAAGTAGACTTGGTTTTTTTTTCGCAGGTTGGGTACAGTTTTTTTTTCCAGTGGTTCGGGTTTCTAGCAGGTCCTTGGTGGTGAAGTCTTGTGGAGGTGGCTTGTGGGAGGTGCCCCTTGCCATGAGGGTTCTTGGGCTGTCCTTATTTGGATTTTTAACTTTGGTATAGACTTTTTGAGTTGTTTTAAGCCATGTAATTTAGTTCTGAATTTTTGTAAAAGATTGTTTGGTTTGAAAAATCCATATTTGTTTTATTGGATTCTTTTGTTGTTTTATGTTTATAAACTCAGGTAAATCGTTCCCAATTTTCATTTTATGATACCCGGGCACTTGTGCCAGCCCGTGGTGATCGGGAACGCCCTTCGGGTCTTGCCATGGACCGGGTCGGGTGCCATGTTTGAAGGCGACCAGATTCGGTTCGTGACACCATGTGCACAAAAAATATTCCAGAACCAGAGATGATACATAAAAATATATTATATTAATTTTAAATAATAATAATTGATTAATTACCATATTTATAGATAGTAATAGAAATTAAAAACCAATCTTCCTTGAATGTTATAAATTAGCACATCTCAGATGGTGTTTTTATTTTTAGTATAAAGGAATGGGAAAGGAGAGATTATAAAGAAATATTTTCTATTAATGAAATAATTATGTTAAATGTATTATAATGGTGTCATAATAACATTTGGATTTATTTAGATTGGGGAATAAAATGAACGGAACTCAAAATAAAAGAAAAGATGAGAAATCTCTTATGAAAAATTTGGCAGCCTAATAGCGTCGCTTACAATTTCATAAAATTTTTATATGAGTGAAAATCAGTATATCATAATTCAGACATATTATTCTTAGTAAGGGTGGTTTGGAAAGGAATATCCCAACAAAATCCAATTTAAATTAAAATATAATAACATCATAAGAGTGCTTCAAAAAAGGGAAATATTTGGAGGCAAAAATTCTACAGCATAATGGCTTTGAAACATGGTTATAGAAAACATAAAAAATATAGGGGAAAGGAGTCTCCCATTAATAAAAGAATAATAAAATATTATATCGATTTAATAATATGTAAATAATAATAATATAAGAAAACATTAAATACATGCCACAAAAAGAGTGCTTGAATGGAAAAGGGAAGTTGATAATTTCTTTTTTCTTGTATAGTAACTCCTAAAACAATAATATTGGGACCTTCGGGGCTTAAGGAAACAATTTTATGGATAATATGGAGGTATAAATATTATATATTATAGTATAATGATTTTTCAATGACATAAAATGATGGAATGAGTGGGTATATATAGTAAATTATAGGGAGTTTTTTAATAATTTAAAAGTACACATCATTAGTGTTTTTTGCAAATACTGTGGTCTTTCCATGGTATTAGCCACTTGGGACCACTAATATAATATTTTTCTATAACCCTTTAAAAAATAAAATTATATTTATTATTACATCATTCTGATTTCATTAAACATATCAAAAGCTCAAAACAATATATTTACTATTCACTAAAAATTCACGTATTTTTGAAAAGATCCCAAAAATTCCCCCAACCAGTTTTCGACATGTATAAATAAAAAAACTCTATTTTTTGAATATAATTTTATAAATATTTTTAATTTAATTTTTAAATAATTTAATAAATTATTCAAAAAATGCAACAATAAAACAATAACTCGTTTTATAACACATGACATATTAATTAAGGTCCAATAAAATTATCTTATAACCATAAGAAAATAAAATAATAATTTTTATTGAATTTTATGAAAGGAAATATGCATTTTAAAATATAAAATTAATCACAATCTTGTTATTAAAATAATTATGACATAAAAAATACTAATATTTATAATATGATCATTTTCTCACTTATATGATGTCTAAATTGTAATTATACACTCATGTGTGGAGTTTATATTTTTTGACCTCTTTATTATTCATTCATATTCATAAGGATGTGTTACTATTCAAATGGTTTTGTTACTATTCATCAGAAATGATGTTTGTCTTTTTAGACTCTAAACATCTTACTAAACGCTACTGTGTATATCTGTTTTTTAAAATTCAAATTAAAAAAGTAGATAAATTAATTTTATTAGTTAGGTTATAATAAATTTTTATTTTTTATACACTCTGTGTCTAATTCATTCTATATTAATTCATTTCGAAAATTCTTGGGGTGTTACATTTCAAGTCAAGAAATACTAATAAATTCAATTTTTGAAATTAAATGATTTATTTCTAAAAAAGGTAATATTAAAACTTTTTAATATATCACCTATATTAAATAAATGTTTTAAAAAATTTATTAATTTCATATGAAAAAATAAATTTCATTTTTGAAAGATAATTAAAAAATTTACATTTAGTGATATTTTGGAATTCTTCTGAAAAGTTTCATTTTTTGATGAAATTAAAAAAACAAAACATTTTAATTTAAAACATCTTTTTAATAAATATTTTTTAATTATTTAAACTATATTTTTATTTTATCTAAATTTATAGTTTATAAAATGTTAATTCTATTAATCCAATTTAGGTCATTTTAACAAATTTCAAATTGAAATTGGATATAAAAACAAATCAATCAATTGAAAAATTTTAATTAAAATCCTCATTGTATCGCTATATATGTGGGAATATTTTTTAATTAATTTCCCCCATTTATATTTCTGGAATTTGTAAAAACGGATTCCATATTTTTATTCATCATTAATTATGATTTATAAGGATGTAAAATTATCTTTTTTTAAAACAATTACTGAAATTAATTTAAATTAACTACAATAATTAAGGTAAAAATAAGATTACTTTGTTGTTAAATGTTAATTTAAGGGGAAAAATACAATATATAAAGGTTATAAGTCCATTTTATGGACATATTTTTAAGATATCCTCAATTTTAAGGAATTTTAACTATTATTAGAGGCACATTATTTTAGGAAGACCTCTCAATAGTGTTTATCTTTTTATATTTACACAAAATCCACTCGTTCTCCAATAGAAAAAATGGAAGACATCACCATCTGTTCATTACACCTATAAATACATTTGGATCAGTAAACACCTTATCAAATATCCTCTCAACATCACTAAATTCATATGAGAGGCCTTAAATTGGGAAGAAATCTGACCAAGGATTCCCTTTAGTTCAAACCAAAAATGGTGAACCAAAGAAGAGGTAACATCCTTCCATAAGGTATTTGCTTTTATTTATTTATCCATCCCATAAATTATTATTATTTTGTGATTAAATAAAAACCTCAGTATCATAAAAATACTGATATTTTATTATGATAGTTTTTTACCTACACTCACATAGACTTCCATAAAATGGGATATAAAATCATTGTTCATGTGTATAACAGACTACCACCATGAGAAAAAATGTCATTTGTTATTCCATTACACACTTAAAACATTTATAATAAGGATTTAATTTCTAAATTTTTTATGATTTATATGTCATTTAGGATTTATTTAGTCTTATTTAATTATTATATAACATATGTCATCATGCCTTCCATTTTGTGGTAGTGCGACAACTTTTTTTGTGGATGTGTGGACTACCAACTTCTAAAAGTGATCTCATTCATTCACATATTACATCAAATGTACTTAGGATTTGTTTTGTGAAGTGATATGATATATATAAAAAATTAATTCCTCTTAAAAAATATTATATATATATTTATATCTTTTATTTTACTTTATTTAAAAATTCTATCGGAATATGGAAACAACGTTCTTTCATACGTAAAGCCTATTGTCTCCATAAATTGTGTATTTCAGATCTTATTTTCACATTTTATAGATTTTTAAAAAGTGATATATATCGAATTTATATGATATTTATACAATTTTTTAAATTTTTTAAATAATGAAATCATGATCAATGTAATAGGACCAAGAATAACATGTTAAATCAGGTTCCAAAAACAATGCGTTTTATCACCCAAAATATAACCTAAACATGGAATTGTTAACAGATGGGTTATATTAGGTCATAAAAAACAATATATGGTATATATAAAATAATTTTTTTTTTCATATTTATAACAAAATTTAATTTATTATATAGGAGGTTTTAATGTTTACATTGAAATTCAATACTCAAGGAAATGGTTTTTCTTATCAATTTTATTTCATTGAGATTTATGCTTTATTCATCACTTGTTTATTTTGTGTGGTGTATATAGTACCATTTAAAATAATAAATTATTAATATACATATATTTTTTGGTATTTACATATCCATTATATGATCTTTATTTCATTTGTTTTATGGTTGAAATGTTACTAAATAGGAAAGTAATTTTTATTTCAATTTTTCATTCGTTGAGATACTTGTCAAGTTATAAACCAATATTTTCTTATGTGTTGTATATTAAATCCCATTTAAATATAATATCATGATTCTATTTCCATTCATTATTTTATAATCTTCATATAATTTTATTATTTTATTGGTATTATAATTCAAATTTACCAATGTGGTTATAGTTTATTGCTACAATATCACCATTTATTGAGATTGTTTATGATTATTCTTCCATTGATGAAATATAATGATCCATATCTCAATGAATATAAGGAATTTTATTCTAATATATTTATTCAATATAGAGTCATGTAATTTTACTAGTTTACAATCTTTGGTACGTAGGATAACTATACAAGTGTCTTTTAGAAGATCTTACGTTATCTATCTATTCGGTTGGAAGAATTTTTTCTTTAAAAACAATGTTTTCTAAAAAATTCAAAAAATTGAAAACTATTCTCAAATGATATGTAAAAAAATTTACATATGTTTTTTCTTTTAAATATTAATATTTTTATAAATGATTATTCTTGTCATTTCCCGATCAATGAACTTTTCAGAACATTTTATAGTGGAAAATTATTGTTCGTGATTTATGGATTTATCTTCCGTAATGAACATCATTTAATTAAATAATCATTTTCATGTTAATATGATTAATTTTTAAAGGAAAAATTTGTACATAATATTCTAGATATTCATTAATTTACAAGTTGGTTTAAAATAAATAGATTTTTAAATATATTTTTTGTTTAAGAAGTATTTAATGCGATTTTCAAAGCTCAAATTAAATTTTTTCAATGCTATTTCAAAATTAAATGTTTTTAAAAAATTGTTAATGTTTATAAAGTGTTATTATATGTTTTCTAGTATCCTTTATATGTTTTCGAGGAAAAAAATTTTCAAAAAAGTTTCAATCTTCCATTATATTTTTTCATGGAAAAAAATTTTCAACATATTTTCGAGGTTATTTTATATGTTTTCCAAGAAAATGAATTTGAAATTTTCTTCAATATTTATTTATATATTTTTAATGTTTTTTCAAAGAAAATTGTTTCCAAAATTATTTAAATTTTAATCATTTTTAAAAAATAATAAATGTTATTTTCCTCAAGAAATGATTTTTATAGATTTCTCAAAAATGATGTTCCATCTAAGATGACATTTTTTTGTTACTCATGACTTAATAGAGACACTATCCAAGGGTTACATTAATTTTATTTCTATAAATAGTTTATGTTTTTGAAGCATGATGTTTATAAATCTCATTTTTAATCAATGAATAATACGTTTATGAAACCATTTTTTATTTCACGAGTTATATATTGATTATTCCCATTTTTCATTCAAGGGTTATGTGATTATCAAACCCAGTTATTTTTTCAGTTTATTCTTTGATTAAATGGTTATGAAACCTGTGTCTTTTCCACATGTTATGATATGATGGTATATTTATGAAACCCATTTCTAATCATGTGTTATGATATGATTTATTATCATATTCTATTACATGTATGAATGATTTCATTCTAATATGGGTGCAACCTAAATATCCCTTAAATTCATTGAGTAATGATTTATATCTCTTGGGAATGACATGGATGGAACATGTAGTAAACTTTGTTCATTTACGGAATATTTCCACTACGAGGTTCATGGGAGAGAACCTTTACTACTAATATGTGTATATGAGTAAACCATGGCCAACAAGATCATTTGGGGAATGAACCCATTCCACTAATATGGCCTTCACATCTACTCTAGAACTCACTTTTATATGCTTATTTGTCTACACAAAATTAATTTTCTTATTTTTATGTTATTATTTCAATGATTTTTCTCTTGATTCCCTTTTGACTCATGTCTTATGAACTACCTATATTTATGCCATGATTTTTTATGATATTTGATATATAGGGTATGATATTATAATTTAATAATCATCTTATCATATTAGTATGCTCATGTTATGCTTACATATCTACCTTGTTTACCCTTACTCAGCATCTAAGCTCACCCTTTATTATGTTTCCTTTCCCGATGTTATAAATAATGGTTTGAGATTAGGATTACTAATGTGGAAGATCATTAAGGGGGAGTTTGAAGATATTTCACCAAGATATAATTTTTCAATTCCATGTTTTCAATGAAAGTAAACTATCATAGTCTTTGTCATGTACTTTTATATTGTTCAGAATATTTATAAAAATGGAATAATATCAATGTATGTTAAGCCAGGGTAACTGTAGTTGGTATCAATGGAACGATTTTGTCAAAATTTGGAGTCTAGTTTGTAAAAACCATAGTGATACCATTAGGGATATTTCTAAGGGTAATTCTAGGGGTTTCCCTAAGGATAAGCCAAAGGTTTCATAGAATGATATCATAATTTAGACAACATATAAGTGATTTGTCCTGATTATTTGGTTTCCACTATGATACATTTTCCTAACACAATGATTTATAGTTTTAGTCAATGGATGTATCCAGAAAGAACTGGATTAACATTGAATGTAAAAGTAAATTTGTTTATGAGATGTTAAATAGGATTATCACTGGTGTTATGGAAGATGTGATCATTCCCAGTACGTTTTTAGGGAACACGATTAACATAATTTACATTATACAACTCTCAAACTCACCATTATGAGAATTAGGAGGTCACTGAGAATTTTTTTTATGGATACTATAGAGGAAAGAAGATTTATTTTCTTATATGTTGAGAATGTGAGAAGAAACACCTATGTGAATATTTATGATGAACATGAAAGTGTTTTTATTGTTTAAAAAGGAAAAAATTAAAGATTCTGGAAATGGAAAATGAAACGTTTAGTTAATGAAATAGATAGAAATATTGACCTACCTAAGTTATAATAAATTGTTGAATTATTTATGTGTTGAATGAATGGGAATTATGGAATTTAATGTCCAATGTGAAAATATCCCAAAGAGAATTAGAAAGGTGGTATGAGTAATGATTTTATTCTTGATGGTGATTTGAGTTTAGATGAAATGTGAAAATAATCATGTATTATGTAATATAATGAGGTACCCTTATCAGTCGATTAATGATGGAGTAGAATAATAAATGTGTTTATTTATTTGGATTTACAAAATATGAATTATGAAATATATAATGATTGATTAGTTTATGTTTTTCAAAATCGATTTATAATATTATATAGAATGGTTCTAATGGAAAAAATGTGATTTAATGGATAGGTTGTGTTCAAGTGAAAAAACTTGAATAATGGAAATAGAACCCTTAATATTTTCATCGTGTTATAATAATGTTTATTGGATAATGATATGTTGGATTTTAATAATTAAATTAGATGGTACTTATTACCCTGTAAGTAATTATTGATTTGTTGATAATTTGTTTAAATTATCATTGATAATGTTTATTTTTTTTGGGTTTAATGAATAAATACATTAAACTAATGAATAAGAAATTATGAATGTTTTCCATAAGAATTTGTCCTAATATATATTATTATTGCGTTGTAATAAAATACGTGATAAATGTATTCAATAAATTGGAATATGACACCCATGAGCTACTTTATAATATATGGGGGATCAATGATATGCTTATTTAGGAAAGTTATTTCTAATGCCTCGGGTTTTCAACATCTAAAAGGGTTACATGTTTGAACATTTATGGAATGGTTTAAGATTAAAATTGGATGAGGTTTTAGCGATTAATGTATTATCTCTCTATATGAGGATTTATGCATATTGGATAACTTGTGCTAACCTTTTTATTTTGATAAAGATAGATAAAATGAATTATCATTATATTTATGAATCTAAAGATCTTATAATGCTTAATGTATACAAATTTCACTTTCAATTCATGGAATTGGAGATGAAGTCGGAATTTATCATGGAATAACAAAGGTTGGGGTTGTTTGGAAATCATGTAAGTATATATTTTCTTGAAAATTAATTAAATCTAGAATAATTCCCTATAAATAAAATGTTTTCCAATTATAATCATTTTTATGATATCAATGACCTTTTTGAAGCCTATTTGAGTTGTGGATTTGTTATCATCAACTTTCTCCTAACCATGTACTCTATAACCCTCATTTAGTAATTGATAGTAATATTTCTCTTCCATGTCAATTTTTTAACATTACACATATGTTGTCTTTTGTTGACACCTAATTATGAGATACTTTGGGTTACCATTATGTTTCCATTTCTCTTTTTAAAGGATATTTTATTATTAATATTTATGATGCGGGTTTCCATAAATGAAAAATTCATGTATTAAACCTTTGATATCCCAGAATAATTTCAAGGGAGAAATAAATTTTAATGAGGAGTAGTAGAATGTTACACATATATATTTTGTTATATATTTATTTTTGAATTAATTTAATATTTTTGAAGTTTTTCATTTCACAAAACATAGAATATAGTCTATGTTAAATGAAAGCACATTGTTATTCTTTCATTTTAGAAAAAATTCCCATTCTCACTATATGAATCACTTTTATTAGATTTCAGTAAACACAACACTATATTAGAATTACGTGACACACATGACCTAGTTTTACAAAACGATAATGTACTATTAATAGTGTTATAAAAATATTATTATAATTTTATCATAGTTTTTGGAATGGTGATTAAGAATAAGATTAATTAAATTTTGATATCAGGTTTAAACATTTATATAATAATAATTATTCAGTGAAAAATTAACTATAAATTAAAACAAGACACTTTTGAGAAGATAAGAAAGCATTCACTAGATAACTATATTTTTGAAATCAATCAAATTTTACATCAATTAAAAATATTTTGGAAAATTATTCTAATGATATGTATATATTATATTCTTTCAACTATAAAATTTTCATCTTATGTGTTTTCAAGAAAATAGATAAATATAAATCCAATTTTATGAATGAAAAAGATGTATTTTTCTAAAAAAAATTTATAACGTTTTAATGGTGGATCTATTTTAAAAACATTTGTTGACAAAAAACAATTTTATATTACATAATAAACATAATTTTTAATTTATAATAAAAAAATTTATTCTTTTGGTGTTTTTTTGTATTTTTTTGAAATGTTTCATTTTATTGATAAATAGTGAAAACAATAGATTTAAATTGAAAAATGATTTTTCATAAATCTTATTTTAAAAGATAAATTATAATATTTTTTAAAATTGTATCAGTTATATTTTCCATTAATTTATCGAATTTAGTTTATTTTAAATAATTTAAAATTGAAAATGGATATAAAACCATTTCAATCTTTTGAAAATTTTTACAATAAATACACATTTGTCGTCCATAGTGTGGGATTATTTTAAAAATATTTATAATAAATTATGTATTTAGGTTTGGAAAAAATGGGTTAAATTTTTTGATTATGTATAACTTATAATTTATAAAATAGTAAACTTATTTTTTTACTGAAAAATATTTTTAAATCTATTTAAAATTAATTACAATAATTAATATAAAAAGAAGATTATATAGTGGTTAAATGATAATTTAAGGGGCCAAATAATATTGAAACATGTATAAAATACATTGTATGGAATTATTTTCACCATATACTTTTTTTATAAATGAGGGAAAATTATAGGGGAAACATGATGTATGTGAGACCTCTCAATAGTGTTTTCATTTTAATATTTAAAAGAAGGCCACTCCTCCACTATAAAAAGGGAACTAAACCCCTAAATTCATCACACCTAGAACTACATTAATCTCAGAAAAATATTCCCAAATATCTTAAAAATCCCTAATATAATCCAATTGGCCTATTTTATTTTCAGAAATCAAATCAAGGAAACCCTTTGGTCAAAACCAATAGGAGGTACCCAAAGAAGATGTAACATCTATTCATAAGCTCTTTTATTTTATTTCTGTCTCCACACAACCAATTCATCTTATTAAAATTTTATAAAATAAACTAATTACTCTTTATATAATTTGATGTTTTTTGTTATGGATTAGACATACAACCAATCACACTTCCGTCAAATGGGATACACAACCAACATTCGTGTGTACGGTGGATTACCTTCTCACATACCGATGTCATTCATTATTGAATTATAACATTTAATAGTAGTGAATAATGATGTAATTAATGTTTCCAAATTATATATATGTCATTTATGTTTTATTTATTCTTTTGGAATTATTATTTAACACATACCTTTATGCCATCCATTTTTCTAAAGTACTTTAACTTCGTTTGTAGATGTGTCGACTATCACCACCTCTAAGAGATGTGATTTGTTCACACATTACATTGAATTCATGAATTATGAATTTAGTGAAAATATATTATATATTTGAAATATTAATGATATGATAATATATATATATATATATATTATTTAGTTTTCTTTCCTAAAAAATATGACAAGTAAACAGATTCAACATTCATGGAAAAATATAGTGTGTCATCTCTTTGAAGGGTGTATTTAATTTCATATTTATATCCATTATAGAGTGTTATATATAAATATTTTCTAAATATATATGATATTTATACCATTTTTTACATTCTATAAATAAGTTTATAATGATCTAAATTAGAGAACCATGAATAACAATTCAAATCATATATGAAAAACAAAACGGTAATTACACGAAGTATAACCTAAAAATGGAATTGTTAACAAAATGGTAATATATGATCATAATGAAAATAATATATTGTATTAAATATAGGATTATTATTATGTGTTATATTCATAATAATAGTTTATTTATTATACATGATTTTTTAACGATTATGAAGAATTTCAAGTCTTAAGGTTAGGGATTTCCCATCATAATATTATTTTTGTTATATTTATAACATATTTACCACTCATTTATTTTATGTGGTGTATAAAATGAATGTGAATATATTATGTGATTAATATAATTAAATTTATCATTATTTACGTATCCATTTTATGTTCATTTTTTTCTGGGGTTTATGGCTGAAAGGTTTCTAAATTGTTAAAGTAATTTTTATTCGAATTTTTCTTCATTGAGATAACTGCAATGTTATGAACCTATATTTTTATATGGGGTGTATCTTCGTTCATTTTTCATATAATATCATCAATATAATTTCATTAATGATAATTTAATATTTACTTAATATTATTCATTCATGTGTATTATGATTTACTGTTACCAGAGTGGTAACCGTTTATTACTAAAATCTCATCGTTTATTATCATTATATATGAATATTATTTCATTGAAAAATATTAAAATCCATATATCATGGAATATAATAAACATTATTATACTCTGGTTATTCATGTTATTTTTATGTAATGGTATAATACTGACACTATCCATTACAGATGATTATAAAAAAATATTTTTAAGATAATCAGTATTTCCCTTTATCTTCTGTCAGAAATCATTGTTCTTTCAAAACAATGTTTTCTGAAAAAAATTCTAATATTTTATTATTATCATTAAACTAAATATTTTTCCAAATTTTACCTTTTAATCAAAAGGGTTGTAAAAAATGATTCTTCTTATCAATTTCCGTTCAAGGTACTTTTCTAAAAATTTTATGGGGAAAAATAAATGTTTGGCATGTATGGATTTATCAAAAATCATGACCATCATCTCATTGATTGATATTTTAAATATTTATAGAAATTATTTTTTTGAGATCTTTTCCCCTAATATTATGGAAATTAATTGTTTTTAAATTGGGATTAAGTGAAAAAAGTGTCCATAAATTATTTAAGTCCAATAAGTATTTAAATTGATTTTCAAAGCATTATTTAAATGTTTTCAAAGATATAGTTAAAGAAATATGTATTCAATTTTTTTCTGTGTTTTTAAATGATTTAAATATTCCATTATAATTTTTCCTAAGAAAAATGTTCTCTAAATCTTTTCATGCTTCCTTTTTTTTGTTTTCAAGGAAAAATATTTTCAAAATGTTTTCAAGCTTCCATTATTGGTTTTCATGAAAAATGGATTTCCAAATATTTTTAGGATTACACTATAATTTTTTAAGTAAAAAGGATTTCAAATGGATTTCAAGATTATTTTATAGGTTTTAACGATTTTTTCCAAAGAAAATGGAATTTAATATATATATTGTTTTCAAAATTATTTTTTTAAAATAAGAAAAGATATTTTTCTCATGAAATGATTTTAAACGATTTATAGAAAATTATGTTCCATATAAGATGATACCCATCTGTGTTAATAATACCTCTTTGTGGATATGATACAAGAGTTCCACTCATATTTTTCTCTTTGAATTGATTACATTTTGATGGCATGATTCTTATAAAAATCATTTCTATATCATGGGATATATATTTATGAAACCGATTTATCTTTCAGAGGTTATATTTTTATAATACCAGTTTCTCTTTCATGTATTATATTCTTATTAAAACCTCTTATTTTCAGGATCCATGATTTGATAAAATGGTTTTGAAACATATTTATTTTCCACAGATTATGATATGATGTAATAATTATGATATGAATTTCATTTCATGGTTAATGATGTGATTATTTATGATCTTGTCACAAACATATATTTTACTTCATTATGAGATTAGTGTACCCTATAGTTCTCTCCAATTCATTGGGTAATGTTTTATATCTTGTGAGATAGATATGGCTATAATGGGGAGTGAAATCAGTTCAATAAAGTCCTTTGTCTACTAAGATGTCATTAAGAGTGATCCTTGGCCCTAATATGGTCATGAGAGTGAACCATGACAACAAAAATGGGTTGGGGGTGAACTCATTACACTAGAATGTAGTTTGAATTATTCATTAACTTTTATGGTTATATTTTTTATATTATTATCTGTCTACCATAAATTTGATATCTTATTCCAATGTTATGATTTTTTGGTGTATACTCTTGATTACCTTAAGATTTATGTCTTATGACCTTCACATATTTGTTAAATTATTCAAGTGTATGATCGTTGATATGTAGTGTATGATCTTCTACTGTTATGATCAACTTCTCATACACTTATGCTTTGGTTATTCTTATATATCTACTTTGTTTATCCTTACTAATAATTTTAGCATGCCACTTTATTATGTTTCCTTTCCCTAGGTTATGATGATTTTTTTATACAAGAATAATAATGGGGAATATAATTAAGGTGGATATTGATGATATTTCATTGGGATTTACGTTTGTTTTTAAACATTTCCAAATACAATCAACTATTACCGTCCCTGGGCATTGTCATTTTTAATGTGTGGGATATTTATTGAAATAAAAAAATATCCATGTATATTAATATTTGGTCACTATATCCCTGGGTCACATTGCTGAAGAAAAACTTTGTGGCTACTGACACACCTCTATCTCGACCAACAAAATTAGAGAATATAAGCTGGTTGGGATTCACATTTTATTTTAACCATGTTTCTAAATCTACCTCTTATAATTTTAGGGATCTAGACTCCAAACTAGAGCCATACACCCATGAAAAATTCATGCTATTAAAATTCATAATATGTCAATTTCAATGGGATATGGTGTTTCACCATTGAATATCACTGTAAAATTTACTTATAGTAGTTTATAAACCCTATAAAAACATAGTTTCAAGGTACTTATTTTTGTTTACTAATTATGTAATTTAAATAAATATGTTTAAAGAAGATATCTTATGCAATTGATGAAATTGAGAAAATTTTATTTTTGTAATAGATAATTGTATAGAGAAATGATACAACCCACTAAGATCTATTTTTTTCTATTGGTAATAAATTGGAAGCATAACATTTTTCAATTAAAATTATATTTACTTTCTAATATATTCTATATCATATAATTTGGTTATATTATTCATGGATGATTTTTATTATTTTATCAACACGGGGATGCTTATACTTAATGGAATGGGATTCATATATTAATGGATATGTTTTTTTTATTTTACTTATGAAATATTAAATTTTCTTGAGATTAATTTAGAGTTTTTAATCCGACAAATGAATGTACACAATATTCTATGTTTTATAAAGAAAAAATATACATTGATGGTAGAGATCACAACTCATTGCTATGATCTATCTATGATAGAGAATTGGTGAATTTCATGGGTTTTATTCTTATTAACACAACATAGGACAAACTTCATGGTATTTATTAAAGTTAAATGATACTAAATGAATATTCTTTTAACTATTTCATTCACAATTTGGTGATATTTGAATGAATAATTGTGAATTATTTCAATGAATAATTAATATTAATGAATATTATTGTTATCTATCCCTAACCTTATAGAAAAAAATAATAAATAATAAACAAAAATACTAAATATGATGTAACTTAATCTATATAAGGTTGATGTTAGGGTCTCATCCTTAAGAGGTCATGATTTTCATGAATTTAGTATTTATAAATAGAATAGGGTCCTTTCCAATTATGAATTTAAACATGTAATGATACAATAATTTCTTATATGAAATTTATTTATGAATATATAAGTGTGTTATTCAGATATAAGGTATAATATAACTAATTCACCTGCACCCCATAACATAAATAAATAATATTTTCTATCATTAATAGAAATCATTACATATAATGAATAAATATACATAGTAAAATTTAAAATATTATAATTTGATAAGAAATCAAGTAATAAAAATCTAGAATTTATAATTTTGAATTGTCATGGTCCTTTAGCGTTATCACACTTGTAAAAAATGCAATAAAAATGAAAAAAATGTGTCCTAAAATTAACATTATGAAAATAAAGAATATATATCCTCAAAATTAATTTTAGTGAATGATCAAGGATTAATATACGAGTTCTTTATAATATATATAAACACTATAAGACCATTAAGACTTCTAATTAAGATTTGGAAAGAGTAATTAACCGATAGGAAGCACAATTAAAAATGACGAATAATAAAATTTATAATAAATAGTATTTAACATAAATAATGTTTGTTAATAAATATATTTTACAAAATATCATATTTCTAAATTCATAAATCTCAAAATAAATATAAATAAAATAATTTAGATAAGTACTTCCATTAATATTTAATAAAAATTATAATTTTATTAATTAAAATTTAAATATTGTAAGTGTGTAATTTTTGAATTAATATGGATAAAATGAAATTCATATTTGGAATTAATACATATTATTTATCTTAAGGTGTTTTTTATTTTTAATGAAAAAGGTACTTTTTTGGTGAATTGTGAACAAATTTCATTTGGGTATATGATATGATTTAGGAATTAATAATGATATCAAAATGATTCAATAAATTACAATTTTATTAAATATAATTAATTCGATTTAATGGGTTAAATAATTCATTTAAATATGATTATAATAATATCCAAGCTTATAAATGAATTTTCAAAGTCAAAATAACATTTTATTTCAATAATAAAATAATTGTTTATTGTTTAAATAATATAAAATAAATCAATGATTTATTTTTATTTCAAATATTATAGGCATATGAAATATACATTTTACAATAAAAACCTATTATTATTCATCGGAGTCATTACTATTCATAGTATTGAGCTAAAATAAAAAAATACAAAATATTTTATTAAAAAATGTATCCTCTCATTCACATATAAATACGTCATCCCTTCCTCCCATCCCTCCTAACATTCACAATTAATATATATACTACACTTACACTAAAATTACACCCATTAGTCACCATTTAAAATTTATATAGTCTTGCTGTCAACAGAATAATAATCATCGTAGTCATATGGAGTAGTATATGGAAGAACCCAAAATGAATGTATATTTTCTCATCATGATTCAATTTTATTTTCATTTACATATAATACCAATTAAACCACATAACCAACTCAGATAATATTATTCAAATACCATAAATCATTAATATTGATAAAGAAAAAATAAAATATTTACTATTTTTCTTATCATTGCATTATTCTTAAAAATATGACAACCCTTGCATAATAGACCTAGGTATTATATTTTTTTTGGTGAATATTCGATTTATATCCAAAATAAAAATACATTAAAACTAAAAAAGATAGAGTACATGAATATAAGATTGATAAACATATTATTTATTTATAATATTCATTATCTGAAACATATTTCATTACACAAGGCTCCGTTTTATACTTATCACATATATATCCTTTAGTAAAAACCAAGTGAGGAAAAATCGTGAGAAATGGTGATCTCATAGTCTAAGAAGGGTAATCATTGGAGAAATAAATCCTAAGAATAAAAATATGATCACTAGGGTATTTTAACATAATCAAGTACATGTTCTGAATATAAAAATTCTCACATTGAAATGGTTTGATCATAAATATCAAAATAATGTCATATCGAAAATCATTAGCAATAATGGATTCAAGAAATAATCAATATCCATGATTCATAACATAAGAATATTCGATCATAAGAATATGAAATCATAGTATTAGGAACAAATAAATTGTCAACACTTTATATGCATAATCTTATGAGAAAATATATAAATCAATCATTCTAACACACAAATGTGAACAATGATATTATGAATCATGATTATGCATTGAATCATGAGCATAGAGAGAAACAGAAATCATGGTCACACGTGAAAATGTTTAGATGGTTATTTTTAAAAATATCGACACATATTATCTCCATATAATTAGACAACAATATCACATTACCGAATTAATTATAGGAATGAGATTTAACCTACCATCAAATAATCATAATGAATTCATTTGTATGACATAGGAGCAGGGAAAAAATTATTATTTCATCATGGATTTACTCATGGTTATATCATTATTTTTTTTATCCTGATTAATAAACTTATATAAAAATAAAAGGAATTGTTTCCTACATCATAACCATATGGAAACAAACATAACATCAGAAGAAGTAATCAAAAAGAATTTTTTTTTGAAAGATGACAAGAATATTTCTTGAGGGAAAAAATATTTTCATTTTCAATTTACATAATTAAAATATAACATATTTACATGATAATAACGAAATAATTTTATTTTAAATTAACTATTTAATGTTTTCAAGTATACTTTAAAAAATTAAGCAGTTATGATGGTGAGAAATTCTGTTTATGCCATAATCATTATGTCAAAGAAATTTTCCACAATATTTTAAAAATTACCTTGATCAGAAAATGATAAGTAAAATAATTTTAAAAGATATTATAATAATTAAAAAATGAGTAAAAATATATTAAATTAATAATTTGAAATTAGAAAAAAATTGAGAACATTTTATTGAGAATATGGACATGGAAGAAAACTTTTTGAAACCAAATTACAAATATTATTGGTTTTTCATTAAAAAAAAATTCCTGCTATTTTTAAGTACCAAATGAATAAATTGTACTATTACATGAAAATTAGATAAATTAATATATAATAATAAAACATTACATTTTTTATAAGATAAGTATTATATAATTTCTTTATGGAAATGATACGTATAATCATTTCTGATTTCAATGGGATTGGAACATTAGTCCCTTTCCTCGAGTTTTACATTTATTATTATTCGTTAAGAATTCCTATGTAATAAATGTTTACTTGTTGTAAATATATCAATGAAAAATAAACCTAAATTAACAACTATTCATCAATATTTAGTAAATTTTACATTCCTTTTATTTACAATTTCATTATAAAAAGGAAAATTCGACTGAAACAAGTCCATCTTAAATAAATGTTTTGGTTCGATGGTTCCAGTTCATTCACCGTGGTAATGATATAATCAATTAAATTATCTCAATAATTAAATATCACTTTTATTCATTATATATAGTTTTATAATCATTAATATAACTTAGTGATAAAAAACGGGTTACATCAATTTTGAAGATGGCAGTCCGTTTGTAAAAACGAGCGAAGTTTCGATATTTGGATAGTTGGAATGAACTAAATGTAAATAATAATTAAAAGTTAGAGATTATTTATAATAATATTAATTTCACTTATATTAATTTAATATATCTTTATTTCTATCCTTTTAAAACTAAAATTAAAAATAAATCACATCACTTCCTAGATGTTGTAGTTCACATTAATGCCTGAGCGACATTTTCATTTTCCAAAAAATGGAAAGGAAGAGTATTAGATAAGATATTGGAATTAAATTAGCTTAATTACATAAAAAAATATCATATCTAAAAATTAAATTTATCATTATAAGAAATGATTAATTACGGTGATGGAAAATTAATCAAATCGCTACGTGGAAGAGGTAGTCCACACATACGCATGAGTGATGCTTTTCATTTCCTATTGGATTAAAAAAGATTAAAATTATTGAACAATTATGATAATGAAAATTTAGTATATTTGACTCACCTAATCCATTATTTTATAGTGTATAACATATATTTAGAGGATGTATAAGGGAAAAAAAATTGAAAGTACTTGGCTTTGAGTTATACCTTTTTGTTGAGAAACCTCCTTGGGATTACACCTTCATACATAAAAGGATGATATTAGGATAATAAAATCTCTAGGATATAGTTATGTATGTTAGGAGGGTATTCAGGTTGTTATTTTACTAGATATAAGTATCAAGAGGTGTGGACAAGAGAGGATAAGTGGTATCCTTTTATAAGGGAGAGAAAGGGAACACATGATTGTTTAAAAAGACAAAAATATAATAATTTATTAGAGAATAAAAATTCATCTACATGACTCATATTATAAGATATGATGGTATATTTTCTAAATATTTCCATAAATATGATTTACAAATGTCTAAATTTCAATATTACCCTTACCACTATGTTCAACCCCCGATATACCCATTTTAACCTTAATCAAGAAAACAAAATTTCAAAATTTATTAGGATAAAAAAATAAGTTTAAAAAATTAATTTTTAATAATAATAATTATTATCAAAATTATTTAATTGTTTTTAAAAGATTTAATTTCTATAATTTTTTTACATTAGTTTTAAAATAACTGTTAAAAACCCAACAAAAACCATCTTCAGAAGTATGTATTTTTATGTTTAGAATTGATTTTACCTTAATTACATTTCATATAAAAACTATTAAATGAATTTTGAAATATTTTATTAAAAATAATATATATATATTTTATTAAATTAATTCATCAATGGAAATTAATCTTATTAAATATGATAAAAACATATTTTCTATATAGTATTCTTTTAGAAAAAAGTGTTTCTATGACAAAAAATGAAGTTACAAAAAAAAGTATAGTCTTGATTGCAAATAAATTACATAGATTTTTTAAAATTAATTCTACCTTATGTTACTTTAAGATAAAATATAAAACATGATGAGTCTTCTGCTTCGAATCAAATAATATTTTTAAATATTTTTTTTACTATTTATATAAAAATTAATCTTTTCAAAAAAAAATCCAAAATTTACATTGAATATAAATTTTATATATTTCTTTAGAAAATGATAACAATTTTATAGAATAAAGTTTCTAAAAATTGGTATTAAATAATTATAATAATCTTTCACAAAATTTATTAAAAATAATTTTTGAAGAAAATATATTTTGGATGCATAAAATGTATTTATAGAAATTGAGTAATTTATTTTTTATGGTAAAATAAATAGATTTTAATTTGATAAAACGATTAAAAAATTATTATTTGGTTATGAATATTTATACTACCAATTTAATGTCAACTATATAATGGTATTATATATCATGGTTCATGTGGACTTGAGGTTTCATGTAAAAAAGTTATTGATTACCTAATTTTTATTTCAAAGGAAATATATATATATAATCATTGGGTGTTATATTTTCTCCCAATAAAAGCATTATTCTTTTGAAATTTTACCTGTATGATAAAAACAACTGAGGATACTCATAACATATCACATGCTTAGGTTCTCATGTAGGTTATTAAAAAATATGGCTCCACCACAAAATATTAACAAGGTGAGTGGTATTTTTTGTAGTCCATTTTTATCATAAATCATCAATGGTGGTTCCTCATAAGATTGTTGATGATCCAGTGGTTAGATATTTATGTTTATTACACATGAAGTATTATATTTTTAAAACTACATGAGAGATACATGGAACACATCATGAACTTTAGAGATTTTATGGAAGCACCAAGATATAATAACTCCTCCGGATACGATCATAAAATTTTAAGGGAAAAATATATTTACAAATGAAATTTTCTTTATTTACATTTTCTATAAACTTCTACAAAGAAGATATTCATAAGAATACCTTTTCACTAACATAGAAATCTATATCTCACCATGGATTTTTAGTAAGATTTTTCTATAGATTCTAATATTCTCTGATGTGGTGCAGAACAGATTTCACCCATTATACTATTTTTTCAGCTAGATCAGGTGCTAATATATTTCTTTTTCAACCCTTATCTCAACACATTGGAGTTAGACACTATTTTTCATAGCTGGAATTTGAATAAAAACATTTATGTGAATTATTATTCTTGATTAAAATTACTTTTCATCAATATATTTCATCAAATGAAACACCAAGTTATGATTTCTTCACGTGAAGCACCATGTAGGAATTGTTCTACAAGAAATACCGGGTTTTATTGCATTACACACTACACTTATTTTTAAAGGATCCATGATATATCATTACAATTATTATTCAAATTCGAATGTTATAACCTAGTCATTAAACATAGAAATATTAATAATAATAATAAATTTATAAATAGTTTTTAAATATTTTTATAAATATATCATATTGATAAAAATGTACTTAATTTTCCTTTAAATTGTTATATGTTTTGAAAAGACTGCGTTCTCAAAATTGGTTTTTGTATTATTCAATTTTTGTGAAAAGAGTTTCTTAAAAAAATTTAGGATGTTAATTTTCAAATATAATACTTATTTTTTAAATCACCATATAAAAATTATCATAGGGTGAATTTTTTTCAAATTTTACCAAATTCTTGATGAATAGTAAAAATACTAAATATTAATTGAAAAATAAATTTTCATTTAAATTATTTATAAAAAAATCTTATATTTTAAATTTATTTTAATATAAAAATATTTAAATTATATATATATTAATAAAATTTAATTATATTTAATGAATTTGAAAATTATTTTTTAGATAAAAAATTTAAACTTTGGAAAAGTTCTCTTTTTGAAAACCAATTTTCTCATCATATTGGTTGGGTTAATATTAAATTTATATTTTTAAAATTATTGAAATTGAATATTTAAAAATTTAATTTATATCTAGAATCAAAATAATTTATTATATGTAGTAATCTAAACATAATTTCTGACTAAAAGGAATAGTAAAACCATTAAAAATAATTTAGGATGGTTAAGGTAAAAATTAGGTTACTAGGGGGGATAAACTAAAAAAATAATGGTTAAAAATATCACAAAACTTATCTGAAACAAATTTTATAGACATATATGATGTTTATATCTTATATTCTAGAAGAAGTTTCTATTATTTGTGCATTGTGACTTGAAAAAGACAAGGGTAAAATTCATTCCTGTAATAACATTTCAAGTGTGCCTCTTATATCACATAAAAGGTGATCCCTTATCCTATACTATTCACAACTTTAAAGCCTTATAATTAATCCAATACCTACCAAAATTCCATCCCAAATTCCTTAATCTCATACAAGAATCCATAGTTTGGATATAAATCCATCTTAGGAAGGCTTCTGATGCAAACCTAAGGAGGATACATGAAGTGGATGTAACATTCATCAAAAAGAATTTTTCTTTTATTTGTTAATCAAATTAATAAAATTAAAATTAAAACAAGATGATATAATAACCTCATTATCTTCTATATAAGGAAATTTTTTTATGTTTTGTTCATGATCTACAACCATCTCAACTTCTATCAAATGGGTTACGAAATAATCGTTTGTGTGTACGGTGGACTACAACCTTGGAGACCGATGTCATTCATTTATCCATTAACAACTATCAATGATGGAAATAATGATTTTTATATAATTTATATACTATATTTATGATATTATTATACTTATTGAAAAAATATACCACAAACACCCTTATACTAAATATTTTTTTGGGAATATGATAATGTCACTCCTGTTTACGGAGGGATAACATATCGTGAAGCGATCTGATTCATTCATGCTTTAAATGGAGGGTAATAAGGATGAGTTTTAATTAAAAAATGTGATATATATTTCATATAAGTGATTATTTAATGATAATATATCATTTACCTTCATTTATTTTGATCCAAAAAAGAACATGGAAACAAAATTCATGTATACATACGAATTACCATCTCTATAAAAACTATATTTCATTTTATATGACTACATTTTATGGATTAATAAAAAATAATAATAAAAATTTATGATATTTATATCATGTATAGAATTTTTTACATGATTAAATCTTTTTCATTATCATAGGAATAAAAATAACAAATCAAAACATATACAAAAAATATAGTAGTTATTACTTGAAACATAACTTAAACATTGAATTGTTTATAAAAAGGTAATAAATCAACATAATAAATAATATATGTTATTATATAATGAAATATTATTATTTATTATATTTATCATGAACTCGTATTTATTATACATGAGTTTTCTATGTGTATTATGAAAGTTAAGAAATATGGTATTAGATTTTGGTCTCAATTCATATTATATAAGACGTATTTTATGTTATCCACCTATATTATTTCAAGATGTGTATATAAAACCCCTTTAACATTAAAATCATGAATTTATATTTCCTCATTATATTTTATGTTCCAATTTATGTTATTCCTTAATGGATATTATGATGAAAAGTTACCAATGTGGTAATAAATTTATGATATAATATCTTTATTTACGATTATGTTTTTAGGATAAAATATTATCATTCAACTCTAAAGATACATTTATATTTTATTATACTCTATTTACTCAGGATATTTTAAACTAAAAGTACCTTTTTACTACTAATTGGTACTTAAAATAATTATGATTTGTTTGAAAATTCATTTTTATTTATATCTTCGGTCGGAAATATATTTTCTTCAAATACCATGTTTTATAAATCATTTTTCAAAAATATCTTTTTATTGATATGTTATTTTATAAAAAAAAAAATTCAAAATTTTCTAGTTTTTAAATGAATCTTCTTAGATTTTTTAAAACAATGACTGTTTGGATTTTACCGAATATGTCAAAGGAACATTTGTTTTAATGAGTATGACAAGAAAAAAATCCCATAATCCTGATAATAATTTTATTTCAATATTACCTTATATGTTCTCAAGGATAAAATTAATGGAATATATATTTATAGGATTTTATTTTTAAAAATTATTTTCAAAGAATAAAGGATATTTTCATTAAAAAATGATTAAATGATCGATCAAAATATTTTTCTATCGGAGATGGAATTAATTGATGTTAACTATTTCTGTATAGGGATTCAATCCAAGGATATATTTATTATTCTTTATATGAATTCTTTATTATTATGATGGCTTGATTTTTAGAAAACTGATATCACTTCAATAGGTTGCTCCCTGGTAATATTCTTATAAAACACACTTCCTTTTCCACAATTTATGATATGATGAATTAAAAAAATGATTATAAAATTTTTCTATTTTCTATGGGTTAATGTATGATTAAATTTTTATGAAATACTATAATTTTTTGGGTTATGATGTGATGAATGTTTCTTATATTTTAGAATATATAAATATAGTATTCATTAAGATACATGTGGGACCTATATCTCCATCTAATGCATTGGGTTGAGATTTACATATCACGACTTAGATATGATAAAAATGTGGACCTAACATACCTATGTAAGGTAAATTAACCTATATGATGGTCTTGGAAGTTATCCTTTACTTCTATGATGGTTGGAGGAGTGAACGAATTCCACTTTGATAGTCCTAGAATCAATCCTTGAATATTATGGAAATTATTTTTATATTATTAAGTATATGCCAAAAATATATTTCTTATGAAAATGATATGCTCTCTTGGATCATGTTCTTTCATTCCCATATGATTCATGTATCATGAAAGTTTAATATTTATTCCTAGACTAATGATTATGATCATTAATATAGAGGGTATAGTTTTCATATTTTATCTTTATGTTCTAATACCCCTTTCTTCATGTCATTCTTACATATCTCCCTTATTTTACCTAACTGATCAGTTTACATCAGCCTATCTTATGTTTCATTTCCCCATGTTATAATGAAATCTATCACGTTTGATTTTTATAATAATGATTCTACTTATGGAGATCATAGTAGGAGATGATATAGTTTTCAAATGGACTGGTTGTTTATGATTCCATGTTTCTAATGACACAAAACTAGTATAGTCCTCAAGTGAATTTTTTTAATGTAATGAATATTTATAAAAAATGATTTAATATCTATGTATGATAATCCAATGTTTCTATATTTATTTTTAAGGATGCACAATTGTACTCATGTAAAACCTATTGTTGTATAAATATTACCCCAAAGGAAGGTCTTGATATAAAAAAATAATTTAAAATAATTAGTAAGCTTGGAACATGTATTCCAATGTTTTAATATTCCTATTAGAATGAAAATATTTATAACGATGATAAGAAATACTAAAACTCAACTTTGTATATGGATGCTATAGATGAGTTCTCTAATACATTGAGGAAGACCTTATATCCCGATCAGATATAATAGAATGTGGAACTCCATGAAACCTTACCACATCCTTAAAAAATATAACAGTAAGTTGACTAATAGATCAATATTCTATGATGGAAATAGATTTTTATAAATTCATAAGACAATCAACTACATCTTGAATAGAATTATGCAATTTAGATTTCTTGAGAGTCCAATAATAAAATGAATGATGATGTTTTCCCATTTACATTATAGTATGGGTAATTCTTGTAACATCCCCTTATATTTTTATCTATCAACCTTAACATGTTAAAATACCAGGAATCAATATTCATACATTACAATGAGAATATTCATGTTGTACCACTCGAAATACTCCTTCAGATCTCTATCCTCTTTATACATCCCAAATGAATATAGAAATGTGAACTCTGTGCTTCATATAAAAAATAAATTTTTAAATCGCCCATTAACATGATGATTACAATGTTCATGATCATTATCACTATTTAATAATCATGGTCAAACTCATGTTCATTTATCTAATTCTTTTATAGCTACACATGTTCCTTATTCAACTCTTAAATATTTTCACAGATGGATGGATAAACAATCATTTGATAAAGAAATTATATATCCCCTTTAATTATAATTTCATGATATATATTCCATAAATTCAAAAAATATTATATCTCATCCAATCGCCATCCTTGAAAAACTATGATGTTGAATCTAACTTAGAGCCTCAATAACCTTGTTCATATTCTTATGGTGGTAGTGTATTGAGGATTATGAATTTTTTATCATTTAAAACCATCTAATTTTTTCTTATTGAACAATATTTTAATTAATAAATACTTATATCATTTTTGGTATATTTATATATATCACTACATTCAACATAATTATAATGCCCGAATATCTTTAATAATAATTTTTCGCTTCCAATTACAAATCATTATTTGTGTCATTTTTTCATTCTATTGTTAATTAGAATGAGTTATATGTTATCACTATATCATTCTTCATGAAGATGAATCCCAATCCATTCTTTAGTGCATCACTGTATATAAAAAACGTTCATACACTCGAGGGTAATGTAAGAATAGTTGCAGTGACCAACCTTCTTTTCACCTCCTTGTAATTTTCCTTAAATTATTTGATAAATATTTATTTTTATTCATTATATATCAATTTTGTAAAATAATTTAATATCTAGGGGAAATATCTCCCAAAGTATTTATATTATCTAGAAAACATATTAAAAGTATGGATGTAGTTTATTATTTTTCATCTAAGTCATTGGTAAATAAATTATTTCATTCAAGGATCTACTATTATACCCATGCTTCTGATTATATGACCCATGATTTAAAGTTTTTGTAATTAGGACACAAAATTACTTAATTTGGAATACAAATTATCTTTCCTAAAGGTCTTAAACACAATTTTAAAATTACATTCACGCTCTTCCTTTTTATTATAACATATAAAAATCATTCCTATAATGATTATAAAAATATAATCATGGTAACCCTTAAAAACTATATTCATTAAATCCATAATAATAGAGGGGGAATTGGAAATTAAAATTAGAATTAATATAAATTCAAAATGGTTATATATAATATGTATGGTTGTCTTAAATATATCTTCATTATTAGACCTCAATTGTTGATATCCAGAATGAATTTAAATATTAAAAACATATTGAGATCCATGATGTCGATAAAAAATTCATCACTACAGGGTAGAGAATAATTTTTATTTACTATGGTATAGTAATGATATAAATAAATAACAAATAGATTAATTGAACAATCATTATTCTTAAAAAGAGAATACGCGCACCTCAAGGTGAGGCACTTGACTGAATAAATCACTTATCTATATTATCATAGAGTATATTGTTCAATTATTATATCTCAAATTTTTATTCTATATAAGGTTTATTTCAAATATGTTTAGTGTAAAGTATGATTTCTATAGAAAACTAAAATATAGGATTTGAGGGAAGGATAAGAATGTATTTAAGAAATACATCATTATAGTCAAGAATAAAAGAAATATATTTAATATTGAATTTCTCCCCTACCATTCAAGATAACTATCCCTAATGAATAGGTATTAAAACTCCTTAAATGAAAACATTTACAATTAGATGTTTTTGTTTATTATCATGATGAAAAAAACATAGTTTGATCTAAAATATCAATGATGAGTTCCATTCAAAGGAAATTGATAAGATATCTATGTAGAGAGAGAAGCATTCCACTGACAATATTTCATCAAATTCAATTAGAGGGAGAATCACAAGATTTTCCAAATGCACATTCCCATAAACTTCTATCAGAGAAGGGATATAGAATTTAGATTCATTCATCATTACATTTGGGGGTTTTAAATCTAAGTTAATATCAAATCATTGAGTTTGTCATGTTATAATAACAAATAATTATTAAAATATAATAGAATGCGTATATCCAAAATCAAATAAATCATTTTCAGTTTTAGAGTGAATGATAAGTGTTTCTTTATCGACTTTGATCACTTGAAAAATTACATTTGTCATAGAAAAGGCCACCCAATTACCATTTTTCTTAGTTGGTTGTTGGGGCCTACAGTCCTTATCTCCTCTTAGATTTAAAAATTTGTTTTCATAACTACCAATATCCCTATGAATGAATCATTGAACATAATTGGATAAATTCTTCTTCTCCTCTGTGGAATTCACTGAACTTTTAATCACTCATCAACACTCACTAGCTCTATGGATAAAATTTTTACATTGGAAGAACCTCGTAGTTTGTTTTATAAAATTTCTAAAGTTCTTTACCCCACATTTTTGGTATATTAGAGGTTGTAACTTTATTTTAATTGGGATCTATCATTTCTATAATGATAGATTTTACAATTCTTGTTAGGAAAACGTGAATAATAATTAGAGTTCTCACTCACAATTTCATCCTTCGGAGCACATTAAACGATTTATTTGCAGGTATAAAATTCAATTATTAATATTTACTTTTGAGGACTTGGATTCATTATTTTAAATAATTGTCCAATTTTAATCACAGGTTTGATTACATATCTAGAATAATACCATTAAATACCCAATTAAAATCCACCTGTTATGTGTTATTTATTTATTATTCTTGTCTTGTGTTCTTGTTAAGAGTATTTCATTGATCAGATTTATCTTACAAGTAATAGACCACTATGAAATGTTACTTATGTCTGGAGCAATAAATAATATAATATATATTTTCCATCACATTGATACTTTCCTATAAAACTGAAGGATTATAATACCCCTATTGTTCTGAGTGGATACTACAGAGGGGGGGGGGGTGAATTGAGTTCTAATTAAAAATTTCTGTTAAAAATATTTCTCTTAAAGTCCCCCAATTTAAAACCAATATTAAACTGCAGTGAATTTATACAGATTTCAAATGTTCAATTGGATTCTTAAATATTGATTAGATCTCAGTAAATTTAATCACATGATTAAATTTTCTTTTGAAGCTAACCTACAGGTTCACAACAAGCATAAATACTTGCTAATATAACTATCAAAGTATCTTTTAAATAGATATGTATTTCAAAGTAATAGTAGAGGAATAAAAGATATATGTAGTATACTTTAACATATACAAAAATACAAAACCGATATAACCAAGAGGTTCAGTATCAAGATGAGACATAGTCCTCTCAATTTTATATATAAATTTGATCCACACACTGGATCGAGGTTAACAACAGTTCAATAATGTCCAGGTCCTAAGACCTCTACCATAGTTCTTCATCGAAAAAAAGACAACAACACATAGACTGTTCAGTTCACACTTGACCTCTACCACTATCCTCAGTGGGACATAGAATGAAGTATTGATTTTGGAATGAGGATTTAGTATCCTCCAGTTCAGCATAAGAGATAGTGTGTGTGAAAAATGAACAGGATACACACACTACTGAAAACTAAATAATAAATCACTTAGAGATAGTATATGGATGTTTAAAAATATGCAGTGATTGGCAGTGCAACTCTGGACTCATTGGATTTAGTAGAGATACTCTTGAGTCATTCTGTGTTTTTTCTATTGAAAAACAAGGATTCATGGTTCAGCTTGATATCCTTCGCAAGTGAGTGTGCTTTTTGATTTCCAGTGTTCTTCGTCTGTTCTTCAGAAGTGTCGGATTTCATTCCTGAGAGTTATTTTATGAACTTGAAAATTCCCTCTTCAAGTTCCTCGCGTGTTCTTCCTTTTTGTATGTATATTCATGGAATAATTCTATCTCAATGCCTTTTTTGTTTCTACACACTTTTACTGCAGATAGATCTTCCTTTTATTCCACACGCTCCGACATTAGGAATGATTAACGTTTTCATAGGTATGAGGTACGGTCTCTTGAAATGCCAATAAATAACATTAAATATCATTAATTTCATTAAAACATCAAATATGACCATTGGAATTAAATAATAGTTTATAGAAATTCGAACAGTTTTCATGACTATCGGTGAGTCATGAGATCGGTGAGTTATTTTGAATCTGCATCGGTTTTGGTAGCCTCGGCATCAGTGGCTAATTAATCATCGGTATCGGTGGCTCCTGATCATCGGTATCCATCGATGCGACCATTGTCATTGGTGCGATCAGTCATCATCGGTGCGACCATTTATCATTGGTGTGACCGTTCATCATCGGTTCAACCGTTCCTCATTGGTGCGACCATACATCATCGGTGCGACTGTTCATCATCGGTGTGACCGTTCATCTTCAGTGACATGGAAAAATAACTAATGGTGAGTCAAGACATTGAATTTTTACAAAGTGTCTGTTCAATATAGAATACATCCAGGTCAATCGTAAAACAAAAATTAACATAGATAAACACATGTAGACATGATTTACACATATTTAGAACAATTTGAACAAGATACTAAATTGAAATAAATAAAACCACGATTTGTGATTATTAAAATTCCCATTTCACAGAGAGTTCAACAATCTCCCCCTTTTTGATAATCACAAATCAATGGCATAAAGGAAGAGAGAATATAGTATGTCATTTAGTATTCTCCCCCTATAAAAAACAATATATGCCAAAAGATAAACATGGTTAGAATAGCAAACAAAACCTATATAACTGAGTCATTCACCCATTATTATACAAGTCATATAATACAATTCATTCTCATTATTACTCCCATGGAGATACTGAGGCATCATTTCTCCCCCTGTGTATGCATGCATTTGGTAAATAGCCAGCATGGGATCATATTCACATTCAGTTCACCCATTCATATGCATGATCTCCCTGATTTCTCATCTGCACAATCTCCCTGATTGCATTTATCCCCCTTTGGTATTATCAAAAATAATAGATAAGGAAGATAAGAAATAATATTCCATATCAACAATGAGTACAAAAATCACAGATAAAATTGAAAAGTATAGGAAATAGACACAATATCAAAAATTGATAGATATATCTATTTCGCGGGGGTGCAAGGGAGCTTTTACTTTAGCAGTGGGAGGAATGGATGGTCTAGAAGGTGGTTGGGTGGAAGGTTGAACAGGTTGGATGGAGAAAGGAGGCAGGATGACCCGAGATGTACGAATTGTGGGTTCCAAGGTCACAACCTGCGGAGAAGATCTTTCTAAAGGAGGCTGTTGAAAGACTGACCGAATACTGGAGAGATCTTGAGAAACAAATAGCTGACCGAGTGCAACATCTGATGATTAAAGAGACTCAATAGTAGGAAAAACGACGGCCTTAGCTTGCACATGAAGGTAGGGTTTGAGAATATTGATGAAGTCCTGAATTACTTCTCCACCGTACTTCATAGCTTTTTCAAAATCATCCTTATTCTGCATAAAATTTTCTAATGTAGGTGTAAAATCCTGCAACTGCTGAACATGAGCCTTAAAAGCTTGATTAACTAGAAGGAGTCTACAATCGTTAGCCAGGACATTGAAATGATGATTCAACTCATTCTTGTTGTAAATTTTATTGAAATAATGATCCACTTTCTCCTTAATATCTTTTTGAACCTTGGTAGCATCGGTTGAATACAACAGCACCATCTTATGAATATGATCACTATGCTCTTTCATCATTTTAAAAGAATACAAGTCCAAAATCTTCCGAAGATCTTCCATCTCTTCTCTAACAACATCCTTTAATGTATTAAGATCATAAACAGTAATCGTTTTTACTTTAGAAGAACTAGCATGAGTAACAACTTGTGTGATCTCAGATTTCAACATCCTCAAATCTTCCTTCTTCAAAATTTATATCAGATTTCATAAAACATCCATCATACCAGATATGGTTGTTCTGAAATCTCCAGATAGAGAAACAATATTTCTTCCTAAATCTGTGAGTGTTTTATTCAGAGAGGTAATGTGCCTGCCAATCGACTCACTATAATTGCACAGGTCTTGTTTGATTAGGCTTACCACTCTTTGAGCCAATCATCCATAGTAGCTTCAGATAATGTCATAGGAGCAGGAGCATGAATGTGAGAAAACTCATCTTTCACAGTCACTCTAACAACATGAATCAATTCAAACTTAAATCTGTAAAAGTCTGATTTAGAAACTGTAGGATCAGGTCTAGCTTGAAACACTAAAGGATCTGGTCGGACATCTTCTCTTTGCAAAAACTCTGCAACTAATTGAGCCTTAACTGAAATATCTACACCTATAAGATCCACTTCTACACCTTTCTCTTCCTCTGGGTAATATAATCCCAGAACAGAAAGACCTGTATGTTCTTCCCATGCGACTTTGCATAAAGGATACATAGGTTTCACAGACTGAGCTCGTCCAGAATTTTCAGGAAGGACTTCTTCATCCCCATCACTCTACAACTGTTCTGTCCTATCAGCCTCATGGACATTTTCTTACTCAATTTTACGGGGTTTAGGGTCATCTTGGATCACATTCTAACCTTCTATAGGTCGATCATCAGCATCATAAGCATCACCACCATCACTATCACTACCACCACTACCACCATCACCACCAGCATCACCCTCATCACCATCATTTCCTTCATCAGAATCATCATTATCATCATTAACTAATATCTCACTTGAACTATCTGTACTTCCAGATGCATACTCCTCATAGGTTGATTCATCAGTCTCATCTTCTTTTTCATCACCTAAAATTGGTTCAACCTCTGGTAATTTGAGAGGAGGACTTGTCGAACCAAATTCCATCATTCTTTTCTTCGGGCTAATAGTATCTGGATCACTCCTATCATTAAGAGATGATTAAGCCTCCTCTTCAGCATTTAGATTATCAGAAGCTTCTTCTTCTTCTGTTCCCTTCTTACTGGATTCACCAGTTTCCTTAGGAACTACTACTACCTCTTCCTCATCTGAATAAACCACATCCTCATTATGTTTTAAACTATGATCTCTTATCTCATTTGTTCTCCTTGGATGATTAGTAGGATTGAAGGACTCATATAACTTTTTGACATTAGCAACCCAAGATTTCTTCCATGGGTTCCAATTTAATTTCATCCTCTTACAAATAAAATTGTTGAAACAAAAGCTAATTGATGAGATATAGTCATCTCCATCATCCGCATAGCCCAAGAATTTCAGCATGGCAGAAATCTTCTTAGAATAAAACAGAGTAGTAGTTTTGTTTGAAGGTTTTATCATCTCAGCAATATGCTCAGAAAAATATCAACACAAATTGATCTTTTAATTATTCAAGAAGAGGAATAACAAAAACACATCTTGATAATTTACTAAGGAAAAGTTACATTTTCTAGGACATATTTTATGTTGAGTAAATTTAAATAGGATTCTATTATCACTATCCAACTCACCAGTAGTTATCCTTCACGTTTTAGACATCCCAGTCAATAACTCCAAGGCTAGATCATAAGAAAATTAATCAATTGTGGGAGGAATCTTACTAGAATAGTCCTCGCATCTTCAATTCGGAGGTACTCCTAGAAATTCAGCCCCCTACTTTGATGAAAATGTAATCTTTTTCCAATTTACTATATAATACAATCTTGCAGCCTCTACTTCATCCATAAATACATCCAGGTTCAAATAGAACTCATGCACCAGCTTAGGGTAAAAGACCCTATCATTATTGCAGAACCATTTCATCCAACCTTGCATTTCCAACACTTTCAAGAGACCATAATTTCTAGATAAAATCCATTCTGAACATATTTCTTTTTTAGCTATAACTTCCCGTTCTTCTAGCTCCGGGATCATAGACCTCTGCATCGTACTGCTCGAATCACCTCAAGCACACTTGACAGGTGAAATTCCTTCAGATTCCTTGCCCTGCCTCTTTTTCTTGACCATTATGAGGTTTGAGACAATTGAGAGGCTTGGAATATTGAAAATGCTTGGGTTATAGAAAAGATAAGAGAGAGTTCGACGGGAAATGGAAGTTCAACAGTCTTTAGAGAATGAATTAGCTGCATGTCATTATTTGTATCATGTAGGGTTACAAACAAAAAAATATCGATTAAGTAAAACAACATCATTTTAAATAGAAAATAATGATTTTAAAAATAGTACAACCCAATCAGTAGCATTAATCGATTTGACAGATCAGTTTCATAGATTGGTTTCACAGATCAGTTAGACAGATCGATTTCACAGATCAGTTTGACAAATCAGTTTCACAGATCTGTTTGATAGATCAGTTTGATAGATCGGTTTGACAGATTTGTTTGACAGGTCAGTTTGACAGATCCGTTTCACAGATCGGTTTGATAGATCGGTTTGACATATAGGTTTCACATATAGGTTTGACAGATTGGTATGACAGATCTGTTTCATAGATCAATTTGACAGATCAGTGTGACAGATTAGTTTCACATATAGGTTTGACAGATCAGTTTCACAGATTTGTTTGACAGATCAGTTTCACAGATCGGTTTGACAGATCGATTTCACAGATATGTTTGACAGATCTATCATACCTAACTCTTGTTTCATCGAGTCTATCCTTTCATAATTTAAGGGCTTAGTGAAAATTTCAGCTAATTGATGTCCAGTACCTATAAACTCAATAGTAATATCACCATTTTTGTAGTGATCTCTCAAAAAGTGATGTATGACATCAATGTGTTTTGTCCATGAATGAGACACAGGGTTCTTTTAAATGTTAAAACCACTTCTGGGGTCACAATTTATTGGGACATGTCTGAATTGATATCTATAGTCTAGTGAAGTGTGTTTCATCCAAAAAAATTGTGCACAAAAAATTCCAGCAGCTATGTATTTAGCTTCTGCAGTAGATAATGAAACAGAATTTTGTTTCTTACTACAGCACGATACTAGTGACTTGCCTAAAAAGTGACATGTTCAAGAGGTTATTTTTCTATCAAACTAACATCCAGAAAAGTCATCATCAGAATAACTAACTAGTTCAAATGATTGTCCTTTTGGATAGAACAGTCCTAAATTGGGAGTATGATTGAGGTATTTGAAAATTCTCTTTACAACATTTAAATGTGAATCCATAGGGTGTGATTGAAAGTGAGAACACATACGCACACTAAACATAATATCAGGACGACTAGCAGTCAAGTAGAGTAGACTTCCAATAATTCCACTATAAGTGGTTTGATCAACAGATTTTCCATCTTCATTAAGATCCAACTTATAGGTGGTACTCATGCGAGTGTCACTACTTTTTGTGCTATCCAATCCATAACGTTTTAAAATATCTATAGTATATTTACTTTGAGTTAAAATAGTTCCATCATTATTTTGAAAAATTTGAAATCCAAGAATGAATTTATGTTCTCCAATTAAACTCATCTCAAATTCATTTTGCATCATTTTAGAAAAATCAGTACATAATGAAGTTTTTTAAGATCCAAAAATAATATCATCTACCTAATTTTTTACAACTATACCATCTTTCGAAATTCGTTTTATAAAAATAGTATTGTCTGATATTCCCTTTGTAAAACCTTTAGAAATTAGAAAAGTACTTAATCTATCATACCAAGTTATTGGAGCCTGATTTAAACCATATAAAGTTCTTGATAATTTCATGATATGATTTTGAAAATGAGGATTTGTAAATCTAGGTGTTTGTTCAACAAAAACATCCTCATCTATAAACTCATTTTAATAATGCACTCATTACATCCATTTGATATAGTTTGAAATTTAGATGTGAATCATAAGCAAGTAAGATCATAATGTCTTCGAGTCTAGCTACTGGAGAAAAATTCTCCTCATAGTCAATTCCTTCTTCTTGACTATAGCATTGTGCAACTAACCTAACTTTATTACTAACTATATTTCCAGATTCATCTACTTTATTTCAAAAGACCCATTTTTTCCTATGGTGAAAGTATCCTTAGGTCTTTCAACATGTTCCCAAACATTATTTATTTCAAATTGATTGAGTTCTTTATTCATATTAATTACCCAAAATTTACCATTAATAGAATCATCAGTGTTTTTAGGTTCAATCTATGACAAGAAGTCTTGATGTTCAACCTAATATCTAAGAGAATCTTTAGTCTGTGTCCCTCTATCAAGATTTCCAACAACTACATCTAAATGATGATTCTATAGAATCCTAGTTGATCTAGTAAAGGTAGGTCTAGAAATTTCAGGTTATTCTCTAGGTTCGGGATCAACAAAAGTAGATTCTAGAATATGTACAGAATTGGATGTTTTTACAACAGGTTCTATGGATTTATCATTAAGATCCAACATTGTCAAATCTTCTTCAAGATTTTCAAGAGAGGTTTTAGGCTCATGTGGATTGGTTTCATCAAGATTGATGTGAAAATATTCTTCCACACACTTGGTTCTCTTATTTAAAACTCTATAGGCTTTTCAAGTTATATAATATCCTGAAAATATTCCTTCACCACTCTTAGATGAAAACTTATCCAGATTATCCTTGGTATTAAGAATAAAAACATTGTATCCAAAGACTCTAAAGTATCTAACTTTGGGGTTTCTATTATTTCATAGTTCACAAGGGGTCTTCTTGAGAACATGTATAATTAAGACTCTATTAATAATATAACATGTTTTATTCACAACATCAGCCCAAAAGTAAAGAGGAAGTTCATACTCATTTAATATGGTTCTTGTAATTTCTTGAAGGGTTCTATTCCTTTTTTCTACTACACCATTCTGCTGAGGTGTCCTAGGAGCAGAAAAGTTGTGACTATAGCCATTGTGTGAGAAATAAGATTCAAACTCACGACCAAGGTCACATCTCAGGGTTTTAATCTTATGTCCACTAAGGTTTTCCACATACTTGGAGTATTTAACAAATTAAGAACAAGATCCACTTTTTTGAGCCAAGAAGTATACCCAAGTATATCTAGAAAAGTCATCAACTAGGAAATAGACATAGTGCTTCCCATTTAAACTAGAAACATTTGATGGTCCAAACAATTCCATGTGAACCAACTCAAGAGGTTGAGAAGTTGAATCTTTTTTCTTTTATTTAAAAGAAACATTATGTTCCTTTCCCTTTGGAGAGGGATTACAAACATTGTCATTTGGGAATTCATGTATGGGTAGGTCTCTGACTATTTTATTCCTTGTCAATTTTCTATGTGAATCGATGTTTCAGTATCCTAATCTTCTGTGCTAAAGCCAAGACTCTTTATAAAAGTCATTTAAATAGGTAACATTTTTCTTAGCTAATGAATTTAAATCAACAGCATAAGCATTTTCATTTCTTAAATTAGAAAATACTAAAACATTTTTAGAGTTAAAAAAATTACAGGAATCATTTTCAAATTTCACATTAAAGCCATCATCACATAATTGAGAAATACTTAATAGGATATACTTATGTCCATCAACAAACAAAACTTTAGAAATCAAAACTGAATCACTGTTACCAATCTGGCCTAGGCCGATGATTTTTCCTTTAGAGTTATCACCAAAGGTGACATGGCCTCCACGAACTTTTATTAGACTTTTAAATAATGAGTAATCTCCAAACATGTTTCTTCAACATCCACTTTCCAAGTACCATACCTTCTTTTGTGAACTCTTCAAGAGGGTTTCCTATAATAAAAATTTGAACAGAAAATGATTTTGGTACCCAGATCATCTTGGGTCAAGAGAGGTTAGTAATAAAATCTTTAGGTACACAAATTTGTCTTATGGGTCTCAAATAATTTACAGAATCAATAGATTTTGAAAGATAAAATTTATTTGATATTAAACAATATGAATAACTGGTTGAAGAATACAAATTTCCAAAACTGGAACAAGCATAATTTTGTCCAGTTTTAGGAATAAATTTGGTTTTAGTAAACTTTCTCTTTCCAGGATGATATCCTACACCAGTAGTGTACTTCAGTGCGACTTTCTGACTTAACATTTGAGTAAGTGTATCCTTTACATTATAGAATTTCTCTATGTACTTTCTATGTTTCTCATTAGACATTTTCATATCATTATTTTCCTTTAAAAGTTGAGCATTATTTTCTTTTTCTATATTAAATGCAGAATTAACATTTGCAGTGAGAGAATGCTTATTCCTAACTGACTTATATTTGTCCTTAAGTTCATTACATGTTTCTTCTAGCATGCTACAATATTCAAACAGTTCAGTATTAGAAATATCTTCAGAATTAGAATCAGATTCTGCATTATCTCAAGAATAATTGGTATTTAAAACTGGAGTATCTAATGTTACCTCAGATGTGTTGGTCATGAAACACATGTTGGTCCGATTTTTTTCAAAATCAGAAATTTCAGATTCACTTGTGTTGTCTTTTGAAGAACTCCAAGTATCTTTCATATCTTTCTTGTACTTATTGATTTTATAATCATATTTATTTTTGAATTTTAGTTTTGGACAGTCAGCCTTGATGTGTCCTTTCCTTTTAAATTCATAGCAGACTATATCATCTTCTTTATCAGACTTCTTCTAATCCTTTTTCTAGTGACCTTTGTTGTCATACATTCCTTTGTAATTTGTTTTTCTAAAGAATTTCTTCTTCATATGGAATTTCATATATCTCCTAGCAATCTGAGCCATCTCAACATCACTGTCTGAATCTGAATCTTCACTGGTTGAACATTCATTAGGTACATGTATTTTTTCCTTGTCTTTTCTCTTTTAAGTAGTAGACTTGAAAGCTACAAAATTTCTCTTGGGTTCATCATCATCTTCCATGTTTATCTTTAGTTCTTATTCATACATCATAAGCTTACCAATATGTTCTTTAACAGGAAGAGCTCCAATGTCACATGATTCTCTGATTGAAACAAAAGTGCCTCTCCATGTATCTGGAAAACATCTCAACGCCCTCATGATTTGTTCCTTTGCTGGAACAGCCTTTCCAAGTGAACTCATTGTATTGAATATCTCATTGAACATGAGATACATGTCAGAGATAGGTTCATCAGTCTTCATTTTGAAATTATCAGATTTAATAGTATAAGTATTTAATCTCATTAATTTATCATTAGTTATTCATTCATGAGAAACACTCAGAGTATCCCATATTTTATAGGTAGTTTTGCAAGCAGATATTCTGTTAAACTCTTCATCTACTAAAGCACAATAATAGGCATTCATAGCTTTACAATTATTATTGTAAGAAGTTTTAGTAGGTTCATCCCAATTAGTTATTTCAGTTGCTAGAATATTATATTCAGTTTTTATAGAAGTCCAGATATCAAAACCCATACTTTCTAAATTAATTTTCATTTTCAGTTTCTACTGGGCATAATTTGTACCATTAAAGAAATGTGGCATGTCGGTAGCAAAACCTTCTAGTCTATTATCCATAAATAGTGTACTAGAGTTTATAAAATAACTCCAAAGAGATAAAATTTAGAACTAACAGAAATTTAAGTTCTTTAAATATGCAAAAAAAATCACCGTTGAAAATAGAATGTTTTGGAAACTCATATTAATAACAAGACCCTTTGATACCCAATGTTGGTTGGAGTGGATACACAAGACGGGGGGGTGAATTGAGTTCTAATTAAAAATTTCCATTAAAAAGATTTCTCATAATGACCCCCAATTTAAAACAAATGTTAAACATTAGTGAATTTATACAGATTCCAAATGTTCAATTGGATACATAATGATTGATTAGATATTAGGAAATTTAATCGTAGGATTAAATTGGATTTTGAAGCTAACCTACTGGTTCACAAAAAGCATAAACACTTGCTAATTTAACAATCAAAGTAACTATAAAATAGTATTTTATTTCAAAGTAATAGTAGTGGAATAAAAGATAAATTTAGTATACTTTAACATTACCAAAAACACAGCAGATATAACCAAGAGGTTCAGTCTCAAGTCGAGACGTAGTCCTATAAGATTTATATATAAATTTGATCCACACCCTTGATTGGGGTTAACAACAGTTCAATACTGTCCAGGTCCTAAGACCTATACCACAATTCATCATGGGAAAACAAAGACAACATTACACAGACTATTCAAGTCCCACTTGACCTCTACCAATATCCTCAGTGGGACATAGAATGATGTAAAGATTTTGGAATGAGGATTTAGTTCTTTCAGTTCAGCGTAGAAGACCGTGTGTATGCCAATATAATAGGATACACACACTACTCGAAAGTAAATAATAAATCACCTAGAGATAGTATATGGATGTTTAGAAAGATATAGTGATTGGCAGTGCAGCTCTGGACTCATTGGATTTAGAAGAGATGCTTTTGAGCCCTTATGTGGTTTTTCTGTTGAAAAACAGAGAATCGTGGTTCAGCTTTATATCCTTCACAAGTGTTTGTGCTTTCTTATTTCCAGTGTTCTTCGTGTTTTCTTCAGAAGTGTTGCATTGCATGCATGAGAGTTATTTTAAGATCTTGAAAATTCCCTCTTCAAGTTCCTCGTGTGTCCTCCTTTTTTGTATATATATTCATGGAAGAATTATCTCTCAATGACTTTTTTTTCTGCACACTATTACTACAGCTCAATCTTCCTTTTGTTCCACATGCTCCGACAATGGGAACGATTACCTTTTTCATAGGTATGAGGTACAGTCTCTTGACATGCCAACAACTAACATTAAATATTATTAATTTCATTAAAAACATCAAATATGACCATTGCAATGAAATAAGAGTTTACAGAAATTCAAACAGTTTTCACGACTATCGGTGAGTCATTTTGAATCTGCATCGAATTTGGTAGCATCAGCATCAGTGGTTCATTAATCATCAGTATCGGTGGCTCATGATCATCGGTAGCCATCAGTGAGACCGTTGTCATTGGTGTGATCAATAATCATCGATGTGATCGGTAATCATCGGTGTGACCATTCATCATCCGTGCGACTTTTGATCATCGATACGACCATTCATCATCGGTGTGACCGTTCATCATCAGTGCGAGCGTTCATCATCAGTCACTTGGAAAAATAACTAACGGTGAGTCAAGACCTGGAATTTTCACAAAGTGTCTATTCAATCCATAATACTTCCAGGTCAACTGTAAAACACAAATTAACATAGATAAACACATGTATACATGATTTTCACATATTTAGAACAATTTTAACAAGATAATAAATTTAAATAAATAAAACCAAGATTTGTGATTATTAAAATAACCATTTCACAGAGAGATCAACAACAACAAAAAGTGGGTGGACATTGTCAAAAAAAGAATTAATATAAGGTTTATCCAACCATGGATAATTAATAATCTCAATATGATTCATTTTATTTCTCATATATTGAGAGAGTTGCGTGACTATAGTAATAATATTGTATACTCTACCTGAAAATAAATTTTGATTTCTCTTGAGGATAACCATTCCATTGGTCAATGCATTTTTTGTTCACACAAATCCTTTTTTTGTTCTAGTAATTGATTAAAATAAAAAATATAGTGTAATAAATAAGATAAAGTAATCTAAGCAGAAATCATATATTAATTAAAATCATTACCGAGATCTCTAAAATTATGACACATTTTTTATCATCCTATAATATCTTAGGTTCAACCTATATCACATTTGGTTCACTGTAATTTTTTTCATACATCCCATCCTCACTTTCATATAATATAATCTGTAAAAGTAACAAATCCATGCTCTAATACCAATAGTAATAACCATAGAACCACATTCATTTATGATTTTTTTTAGTAATGAACATATATAAAAAAAAATTAATGAGAATTGTATTTTTTTAGTACATGGTGACTAGATACATAAAAAATTTATTTCATTAGAATCATCATAATCTAAAACAACTTTCGTTATGTAATGTATTCTTAATGACTCATCACATTTAATTCTTTCCATCAATACGAGGAAGGAAAAATAGAAGAAAGGGTGAGTCCATATGCTTAGTAAGGGAAAACATGGGAGATATTATTCATAGTAAATGTTTAGAAAGCCATATGTATATGATAAAATATTCTTTTTCATGTTCTAAAAAATAATTAGTATTACTTAGGAATTATTAGATAAAAAGAATAAAAAAAATTCTTATCCACAAACTATGATAAAAATGGAGTCAATATGTAATAAATTTCCAAGATTCATAACATAACCATGTGGCATCATAATAAAAGGATGTAGTATTCTTTTGAAAAATACAATTCAAAATTATGTACCTAAATAATATTGGGAGAAAATGTATAAGTAAATAATAATCACATATTATAATATGGAAATAGGTATTACGAATCGTGTCGATGAATAATATTTTATGAAAATATAGAATGTAATCATACTATTACCTTAAAATGTACAAATAAATATTTTCAATCATTTCCAAACATAACATCATAATATCCGGAGATACCATGATAACAATAACCAATCCATTACAAGTCTATAATAAAACCAACCATCACATAATCACAATCCATTCATATATATTCCATAATATAATGAAAACACTTATTATTTTACCATATCATAATTTGTGGGAAAATGAGGATTACTATGATATCATATTCATAATAAATATTTTCAAAAATAAATTACAAGGCTTATATCATTTTATTATATTCCCAATGAATGATAAGAAACATAAATGGATTTTATTAAAGAAGAAAATTAATTTAAAAGATCATTGTAATATTCATTGTGGAGTATATACTATCCAATTTGAAATAACTTATTCAAAAAAATACAAAATATTTAAAAATAATAAGGGAAAAATTATTTTAATATTTACACGGAAAATTGTAATGTAATCTTGAAATCATTGAGTGGTCTTGATAGTGGGAAATTTCTTTCATTTCATTATCTTTAAAACACTGATTCTATTCACTCAATTAATTTAACATAACTTGTTCAAGATATAAAAAGAAAATAAATTTTAAAACATTTTATTGAATGTAAAAAATGACTAATAATGTATTTAATAAATAATTTTCAACTTGAAAAAAATTATTGAAAAGATTTTAATGAAAATATGGACAAGGTTGAAAAATATTCCCTGCCAAAGTGGTGATAATTTCAATTTTTCAAAACAACATTTTGTTGATATTTTTATGTTATAAAGAGAGTAAAATGGTAATAATATATTGAAATTCCATGAATAACTAGTGAATAATAAATATAAGTCAGGGTTATTATATATTTATTATATACTTTCCTCAATTCATATTCAAGCAAAAAATCATTATTAAAATGTGATCGAAACATAAATCCCATAACAAGATTATTGGCATACTTTTCATACATTCCAAAATCATATATAATATATATAAATTTATAGTACATATATTCATTAATAATATTAATACGTAATGTACTTTTTAATTTTTTTAATTTTTGATTATCATTTTATTATCAAATTCATCATTAAGAAGATCATTTAGGTGAAAAATGGACCATTTTCAATGCATTTTTGTTTTGATTTTTTCTATTCCATACACATTGATAATGGTTTCATCATTTATAAAATTTAAAATTTAAAAAAATTAGCATATTTATTCATTATTTAATCTTTATAATCATTTATATAAAGAGGGGGTGGAATAAATTATATAACTTTGTGGAGATTGTAGTCCACATATATGAATCAATGAGGTTCCTACTTTTCAGTGGTTGGAATGAATGAATGGTAAATATTAATTCACCATTACTTAATAATTATTATATAATAAATATTATTTATATTCATTTAATCCACTGTGGTTATAATCCATGTAAATTGGAAATGTAAAACAAATCACATCACTTTGTGGTTGTGGTAGTCCACACATATGCCCATGAAACATCATCATTTTCTGAAGGATGGAAATGTAAAAGTGTTGAGAAGATACTATAATTATAGATTCTTAGTTATATCATATGTAAAATATGTAAAGATTAAATATATTATGATATCGGACCATGTATTATGGTTTAGAGACTCTGTTTTCACTTTTATGTCATTGAAATATTTTATGGAATTTTTTTGGATCCAGGCCTTAAGAAGACATGGTATTACAAGGCATGGTGCTTCCAGAATGTATATTTTAGAAATATAAATTATATTAATAGAAAATGCACATTGTTTTTTAATATAATGGAATATATAATGGATGGATTTTTGGATAAAAAATCTATGAATATGGTTGAATCCAAAGAAAAAGGTTTTCCCTAGGAACGACCTATGGTTTTTCATCTCTAGACATCTAGTTGAGGTAACCATTGTTGGAGTATTTAATTATAATAAAAAAAACATATTTGTTTTATTATAAATACAAATACAGTATTCTATAAATACCATCTTATAATTATTTTCCAATGCTTCTCCAAATAACACTTTCGAGAACTAAGATGAGGATGAGAGCGTTCTTTATTGAAGGATCATCATAGAATGGAGAACAATGACTAGATCGAGGTGGAATGAGAGACACAGAACATAGTGGGTCTTCCTTATCATAGGAGAACATGATTTTAACGAATAATCAATCCATAATCATGTCAGGTATCACCATTTATGTTTTATTAACTTTTTAAATCGTTGATAAAGAATTATTTTTAACTACTTATGTCTTTAGGGAAATCTAACAACCTTGGTAAGAGACTTGTTTCACATAATTTGATTAATTCAAAAAATGTCTCATGTTTCACATTATATCAACCATATTAATCTTCTATATATAATTATTGGAAATGAATACATGGACAAGGATTTATTCACCTGTTTATGTGATTTATCCACCTCCATTCTTCCCTTTATTCATTGTTGGCCTATGGAGTTGTTGTTTTACATTTCCTAGTAGGTTCAAGAACAATAGAACCACCAGATATGTAGATGATTCATGTTATATGAATTGAAGAGTGTTTCTTGGATCAATCCTGATTTTCTATAAAATTTGAGTGAGTATTTTCCCATATTTGGGATTTGGAATCAATAATGGGAGATATGACATGTGAAGGATGTCCGGAGGACCACTGTTGTGATTGAAATATGATTTTCCATACTCTAGAGGGTATGAATCGATAATCAAAGGAAACCCTCACTAGTTTGGGGTGGACAAAAGTGGGAATTGTTGTGTTGGCCATTAATGTAGAATCTATGTGAAGAAATTTAAATTCAATGAAAATATCTACTATAAGTCTTATAATCGGACGAAAACATGTCATTTATTCACCATGTTCTAGCGGAAATGGTTTTCTGGAAAATGATAAGGCTCACACACCATGTGACTTGTAAACACACCTTGTGAACCTCCCTAGGTTTTTGGACCATTTTCCAAATGCACATTCCCTGGATGTTGTTTAGGAGGGAACTCCATGTACTCTGGGAGTACACATTCATGTACCAGTACCCAAGCACCCCCAAGTACATGACCAAGTACATGGAAAAACTTGATATGAATGACTATGAACAAGAGCACAAAGGTCGGCCCCTATTGTCCACGTCAGACCATGTGGGTAATGTAAAAGAAGTGTATAGTGACATGTCCATTGATGCATATACAATGGAGAACATGACTAGGCATCAGAGTGTGACAACACAGCAAGTTGTCACCATACATACTGGGCACCCTCTCTTTTTTAAGAACATCAACTTCTCATAATTTCATCATTGTAACTTTGATTTTTGAACCTATGTATCCCATTTAGAGTATTTCGCACATATAAATTGATGGAGAACTACATTGTATATTTTTACATATTATTGAAGATTTTCTATGTTTTTTTATTCTTTAGATGATTCGCAATAAATGAAATGATCATACAGGATCGTCAGAATGATTCTAGGAAGAGACGGTACACCTCGATCATACAAGGGTGAGGGTCCTCTATCCATGTTAGTGGTAATACCATGTCACAGTAGGTCATGATTCCTTCATAATAATTAAAAAAATAATATTCCATAATCCTCAATCATATAACGGTGTGTGTCTTCAATCTATGGAGATGGTATTCCCTTAACTCACTATGGAATGGATCCAAAATATCATTTTTCAAATAGAGATGACACTCCCCTATCGCACTAGGGAGTGCTTCCTTAATATATTAAAATGGTACTCCAATATCAAACCCAAGAATGGGTCTTGCAAACGCATAGTTTCAAGTATGTATAATATTACCCTACAAGAGCACAAGCCCTATATCATTGGAGAAGGTATTCGCCTATCACATGAGGGTGTGGGTCCCCAAATTTATTTTACTAAATACAAATTTGGTACAAACTTACATGGGAACGTATCATCTATATAATGTGTGGAACCCATTGTTGTACTAGTTCATAGGAGATTTATCACTTCTATGTTATGCTCCCTCTGGATAGGCATTAGGGGTGAGTTAGGTCCCCTCCTCATCACTTCATTAAGAAACACAAGATTATAAGAATCAATGATGGACCTTTAGAGTTGCACGAATATTAATATTCTCTTGATAGGTTGTGATTTTGAGATCCCATTTATTTCTCATCTAGGATTCTTATATGATCATATATATATGATATTGGGTTTCATTTACCTCTTTCTTGGGATGATATTACTTTTTCAATATGAACTCTATTTCTTCCTCTTTAATTATCCATGAATTCTACCGATTATGCATATACTCACATAAATATGGTATTTTTCAACATGTTCTGTGCGTTATGATGTTGAAATATAGATTATTAGTTATTTCAAATGAGCATCGGGATACTCAGGTTTGCATACTATATATGGTGGTCAGGGCTTAAAGATCAGGATCTTGTCTCACTCAGTTATTTTACATTCTATTTTCATTCATGTTGGGACATCCTTTCTTTGTGGCATGTTTTTTTCCATTAACATTTACAATTTCACTTTCATAAACTTTTTAATTTATTATATGGTGTTGCATGGATGGATTTTTACTCTATATGTTAATATTTTTTTATTCATATTCACTTCTGTGTTGATATAGTTGGGTGCATGCATACAAGTATCTTAGGAAATGGCCTCATATTTTAAGTATTACTTATATATTCTTATTTCCAGTGCCTAAATATAGAGTATGTATTGGGGAAGTGGGGTCCCGATCTTTCATAGGGGAGGTGGGTATTGTTGGGTTGGGTCATTATAGGGTTTATCAAGGGGTTTTGACCTCAAGATATTGTTTATGGTTCTCCCCTTATGAGGATTGGTTAGGAACATTAGGGAAACTATGTCAATGTGTATCAAATGAAAATTTCAAGATAGGGAACCCAATACTGCTGTAGTGGAAGACATACTCATTCAACAAGACTCTGAATACATTCTCATTGAATTATAATACTGATACATTAGTTTTAGTTAACATTGGTACATGAAATATATATGATTGAGTCCTTCACCTATCCTTCTTAATTAATCTACCCATCCATATATTCTCATCAGAAAATGGTACATCTTGATTATATTAAGGATGAATTTTGGTGGATGGACAAGATTTTTTCCAATTTAGGATCATAATGGTAATCCATTGTGCTATGAGGCCTTAGTTTAGGGTCCATCACGCAAGTACATTCCTCCAAGATGATTTGTAGTAGAAAACACTCCTATTGAGAAATAAATTATTCTAATAAAGTAGATTGAGGATGTGTGTAGGATTAGAAAAAACTCTTTGATTTGTCATCAGATTCCACTGAGGTTCAACTGTGAGCGATATCCCTATGTAGCATAATATTAGATTGAGTTAGAGTTCCGAGTTTTCATAATTTTATAGACATATAATGCTGAGATGGTTTAGCTATAATCCATTCACTTCCAAGGAGTAGATGGGCTTTGGTGGAGTATGTTCATGTGGATGCAAGATTATTAAAAAGTATTATGTTCTCTATTCCAAAGGTTGTTTTTCGAGGTGTAATATCTCTCTCTCTTGCGATAATTTTGGATTCAAAAAACATTGGTGAAGTAAAAGGGGGATGAGAATTACAGAAAATGTCAGAAGATTCATTGACCATATTTAGTACTCCATAAAATTGATTCTAGATCATTACTTCTAAACATGGATGATTGTGTGGGGTCTTTGAAGAGACATCCCTGAATGTGTAGTACCCATGTGAATACCAAAAAATTAAATAGTTCTATAGTATGTGATGATGATAGAGATATTTATATATAATTAAATCCATTTAGTTGGAGCTATCAACAGGAATCCCAATGAATAGACATATTCTTATGTTGGAAGAAACAAGGGTTGAGGAACAAGGGGAGTACCCATGCTCAGAATCAGGAATATGTTCAGGTGGCTTAGAGACCTTGCAGAGGACAAGGGAAGCATGAAGAGGGATGATTCTATGAATCTTATGGTAAAAGACACATGAAATGTGATTTCACAACATGATGTGATGGGGGGGGGGGTAGGATAAATGTGGATGTACACACATGGTAGAGGAAATTCCATAATCAGGTTTCTCCTAAGGGTGGATAGGTTGGCCACCATGGAGGACAAGAAATAAGTTAATGAGGAGGATTTACCAAAGGAGGATAATCTTGTGGTAGATTAATTTATGATCAACTTACACCACCTTCACCAAGTTTCCCACATCAGGCTCTGTGAGCGGGCAGTCATGGTCATAGGTAGATAAAGGCTTTGGAGGCTTATGACTAGCATCTCATTGTTTTATTCTAGGTACACTCTATGTTTATTAAAATATTTCTTCAATACTAGTATAGATTTTTTTGACTTATTATTTAAAACACTTACTCCTAATATTATACATAGAGCAACCAGTTAAATTTTTTTCCTATCAAATTTGTGTCAGGGTGGATATAGGGAATGATTATTATTTTTTATTTTTCTGTCAGTAGTGAAATATGTTGCGAGATGAAGAGAGTTTATTATGATACTTATTGGGTATCAAGATGATAACATATAAAATAATCTTGAGTATGTACTTGTTTTCAATTGTCTGTGCCATTATTGAATATCACTACAAATGATTTTGATGGATTCTTATATACAAGACAAGATACTCATTTGTTGGAGAAAGAGATCCCATGTCATATAATGTGGGTATTTTGAGAAGGAAGATAAAACCAAAAACCCAAAAGTTTGAGTGATTACCCCTATTTTTGTGGGATTTTCATTCATATGGGTTCGTTGATTATTGGAGGATTATATAGAAGTATTCTCTGAATATGTTCTATGAATACATATGAGGGAAATGTAGTTTTTTTATTGAATTTCACCATAGTATCACTATGATTTATTATGTGGTATATCCTATGCCCCCCTTAGATCTTTGGGAGCTAAAGGTGTAGTTAGAGGACATTAAAGAGATGGGTTTTAACAGACTCAGTGTGTCCCACATGGATTTTGTAGTTTTTTTCATCTAAAAGGAAGATGAGAAATAATATATTTTTATTGAAAATCACTACATAATCAGGACATGATGAAGAACATGTATCAATTTCCATGTATTTATGACCGATTAGATTTTTATGTTGTGTGATATGGTTATTGATGATCAATCTGAAGTCTTTCTACTACTAGTTGATAATTCTCGAGGATAATATTCTCATGATGACATTCCAATGTAACTGTGGATATTATGAATTCTTCACGATTCACTTATGTGTTAAAAATTCACCTGATATGTTTATATATATTATGAACGAGATAATATATCCATACATGGACCATTTTTTGGTTATATTGATTGATTACATATTCATCTACTATGTATCATAGAAGGATCATGCAAAGCACATTAGGATGGTTCTAGACTTTCCACAGTTGCAAAACGATTATGGTAAAATATAAATTCTATATTTCTATAATTGTGACGCTCATGTTCTAGTACATTTCATTTCAAATAATACAATAGATATGGACCTAGTGAATATTCATACAATGATTGATTGTGAGGAAAATAATAGTGTTTCAGAGGTATGATGATTTTTTTGGCATGGTATGGTACTATAAGAGGTTAATGATAGGATTTAATATGTTTGTATCCCATTGAACACACTAAAAAGTAAAGATAATCCATTTACCTAGAATGAATTGCATTCTAGAGACTTTTAGGAATTGAGGTCGGGCTAAACATGGACCTTGTTTTGAGATTATCAATAGAGGGTGCAGAGTACGTATTATATTGTGATGCATCTATATATGGGATCAGTTTCATGTTTATGTACTTATATGAAATTATCACATATGTTTTAGGTCATTTGATACCTCATGAATAAAACTAAATGACTCGTAACCTAGAGTTGGAAGTGGTTGTCTATGACATGTGAATGTGAGGCACTATCTTCATGGAAATTTATATTTTATTTAATAAGTCCATCAAAGTATTAGGTATGTCATCTAGTACGTATATTTGAACATAAAATAGAGCCCTAGTTTGAATTACTATAGGACTATGACTTTGACATAGTTTATACACAATACAATGGCAACTTGGTTGTAGATTACATTAGCATAAAGTCCAATTATCACATGTTGGAAGAATCTGAGAAGTTGGATTCCTTAAAAATGAACATGGTTGACGAGTGGGTTAATGCTCATCATTAGTAGATGGTTCTTACTTCAATACTTTTATAGTGTGTGGGGGAGGATAATTTAAGAGGCATAGATCTTAAGGTCCTATATGACTATACATCATTAGGAGATTCACTAAATGGATTATATTAAGGGTGGAATCACATCATACGTTTCCATAGATAGAAAATGGTGCATGTCACACTATGATAAGAGGGTATGAGGTAGATTCACACACCCACTTAGACTATACATCTCAATGTAGAGAAGATGTATCGTTCCCTTCTGTGGAATTTTTGGTGGGATTTCATGAGGGGAAGATTTACTGAGATTGTCTCCTGGTGACTCACATGTGAGAAGGGGAGGGATGAAAACCAGGTTCTAGTTGGTTTATGATATCCTATTGTGATCTTTGAGTAGAAATAAGATGTAAATTCCATGTATTTCATGGATAGTGAGAGGCCACAATGCTATATGGTTTATAGTTGACTGACTTACCAAGATAGATCACTTCCTTGCAATCATGGTGTTCATGTCACAAGAGTGTTTATTAGAGATTTATAGGTGGGATAACTTCCACATTCATGGGTTTACAATGATGATTTCCTATGACTATTGTGTGCGGTTCATGTGATGCTTATAGAGAGTCATGATGGAGGCATTTATGACCTTGTTGGAAATGAGTAAAAAGTTTCACCCCCAAATTGATGGGATGTCTAGGGGAACTATCTAGGGTTTGGAGGATATTCATAGATATTGAAATATATACACTGTATATAGTTGGGAGGGTCACATAACATAGATATTGATTTCCTATAAAAATAGATACAACTCTACTATATGCTGATAAGAATTCAAGGACATGTAAAAGATACATTTAAGGTCACCTTATATTGGAATAAGATTGTTTAGGCTTGTGCAGGTGATGGAAGAGAAAGCCCAGGTGATCTGTGACAGGATGCATATATCCCAACGATGGAAGAAATCTTATGGTGAACGAAATAGTAGTTTCTTGGAGATCAAATATGGATACCATGTTTTCCCCAAGAGTATCCCTATAACGAGGGTTTTCAATATTTAGATGGGGAGATGAGCTATCTTCAAGGATTATTACTTCAATTGAGAGAATTTAGAATGTTGGAAAGGTTACTAACTGAATAGTGTAACCCATATTGTTTGGGTGGGTGCAATACATATTCCATTTGTTACAGCTGAGCAGATACACGTATGATCTTATGGATTTTATTTAATGGGGTGAGTTGGAAATAAAGGACGGAGACACCTTTTTTGTTTAATAATTAGAGATTGAGGATTATAGGGGGAGGAACTTGTATTGATTGAACATTCCTTTGGATCATGTGTTATGGAATCATGGGAGAACACAAGAGAGAATCTGGGAGTAGGATAACCAGATGTCATCACAATATTCCCACCTTTTTTATTTTTTCATTCTCACAGTGAAAAGAAATTTATTGAGGGTATTATGTTGAGACTCTATTTTTTTATTATAAGACATTTAAATATTTGAAATAATATATTTGGATACAAGTGCCCAGATGACACATGATTTTGAGTCACCATGAGCCTAAAATTCATATTTTAAAATTATTAGATATATTAATATCACACAAAAATATTTTTTTTAAATAATGGAATTTCTTTTGAAACGAGTCTTTGATCCAAAATCATGGACCACAGTTCAATCTAAAGCCTGGGTATTACCGTAGGGGTGAAATATGGTATTTCAGTGCTTGACGAATCGTTGAGGAAACAGTTGATAGGTGCATTTAATTGAAATAAATAATTTATTTATATAATTAAATGGCCTAATAAATTACACTATAAATACACTCTTATAATAATTTTTCATGGGGTATCTATATAAATCTTACAAGATCTAGAAGGAAGAGTAGTGAATTAATCTTTGGAAGATCAACATTGAATGACTAAGGAAAACTAGATCATGGTGGATCAGGAGACATTGAAAGTATAAAATCTTCCCATTAATCAAATAATGAGTTCCAAATTAATAATAGATCTATAATTGGGGTAGGTATCAACAATTTTAGTTTCCTCACTCTTGATAAAAATATTATATCAGGAATTTGATATACTAATATCTTTGTGGAGATTAAAATACCTTCACTTGTTCCATGTTGATGATTTTGTTTTTAAATTAATAAATCCCTCCCATTTAAAATTATATCCCCCATTTAAATCATTAATTTATAATAATTGGAAAATAACCCTTGGAGAATGATTTAATCAGATTCTTTATTTTATTCAACCTCGTAATTCTTCATGTTCTTCCCTGTTAGCATATGGTGTCCAAATTTTACATTTTCCGGCATGTTTGAGTGTGACTAAACCATCAGATTCAATGAAAATTAATGTATGATGAATAATTGGGTGATTTTATTATGGATTAATATTTTTGGGGGATTCAGGTGATTATTTCAAATGATACATGATTCAAGATGACTGAATGTCAATTGTAGGTGTACAGGACAAGTATCAGACCATCTAGGGTGATTGGAATATGATTCCTGGCCACTATAGGGAAAAAATCGATGAATACAAGTAATCCAACTAATTTTGTGTGGTCAAAAGATGGTAATAATATTGGTTGTTGTGTATATGAAATCTGAATGATGATCCTGATTTTTTTTGGAAATATCCAGATACCACATCATGTATTGGGAAGAGCACATGTTGTGTAGAGACCTAGTTGATGATGATGGGTTTTTGGAAAATTGATAAGGATCAAATTCCATGTCCATGGGATACATTCCATGTGACCATCCTAAGGTATCTAAGCCATGTTCTAGATAAAGATTCCCAATACTCCATGTGGGAGGAAACTTTATTTACTTTGGGAGTGCAGGGGTGTGTTCCATTACCCTGGAATAATCATGTAAATGTTTTTACCTAATAGGGAAGGGAACAATAAGGAGAACAAGGGAAGGAAGTAGGTGCCTAGGATAGGCTGTGTGGGCCATATACACCCCATATAAGGATACATGGACACTGAGTTGTATACATAGAAGAAACCTACAAGGAAGTGGACCCTGACCACCTACCATATTGACCCCATAAATGCCAAGTGTCCCATTTTTTATGAACTTTAACCTCCTATATATTGATCATTTTGACTGAGATTTTGGCCTATAAGAAGCATATAGTGATTGCTTTTCTATATAGAAGGTGATGGTGTCTATCATAGAGGATTTTGAAATCTATGTGAAATCTTCTAAGTAGGAATATTATTTATAAAATACTCAATATCATAGAGATTCTAGGAAGATATGGTACTCTCTTATCATACCAAGGTGCAGGTCCTATATCCAGGGAAATGGTACCCACCTATCACACAAGAGTCTGGGTCTCCATACTCATTATATAAGAAATTATATCAATACTCTATCATATCAGGTCATGTGTCCCAAATCCATATAAAGGGTACTCTACTATCACACCAGGGTTCATGTACTATATACTCCTTGTATAGAGAGAGATTGTACTCCCCTATCATGTCATGAAATAGGTAATCTATCCTTGAAGATTGTACTTTACTATCCCACCAGGGTGTGGGTCCTCCATATATATTTTTCCGATTAGTGAATGTAATACCCTAGATATGTGAGAGTCAACTTTCTGTTGGGATAGCACTCCATAGTCACACCTGTGCATGGATACACCAGATTCTATATGCAAATATAGAGATGTTACTTCCATACATGGGAATGCGTCCAATATATACTAAGTAGAATCCCCCTGTTATACCAAGGTATAAAACCTATATAATATGGATATTATGTCCCCTCGATTTGCAATATAATGGATAAGTGTAGCTGATCCTTTTGAATTCTTTAGACAGACATGCATAATTCTTGGAATCAATAATGGACCATAAAAGGTACATGAAGACAATCCGTTCTCGTCTAGGCTGTGAGATGGAGATCTTTTTTCTCTCCAAATTTTTTTTATTTTATGACTATCTTTTTATTTTATTGGGATCCATTTCCATATTACTTTTAGTTGAGTATGATATTTTTATAATTTCTTCTACTTCTCCCTCTTTAGTTTTGGAGGCAGCCTACTGAGTATGTTTATAATCAAACATACATGGGATTTTTTGAATATGATTCAACTTATACAAAAAATTTATAGATCAGTGGTGATTATAGAGGATCATAGAGATACACGGGGTGTATAGACCACATACAATGGTTGGGTATTAGAGATTAACATTTGAGTTCTCTCATATAGTTTCTATTCTAGTAGTTATTGGGTTGCGACATCTTTTATTTGTGGGCATGTATTTTTACCTTTACATTTTGGATTGTACTATCACACTCTTATGTATTCCCTAGAGATTGTTACATACATATTTTTCACTCTATATGTTAATATACTTTATTATTATTCCTCTACACTATTTCATGGAGATGGTTGGGCTTCTGAGTATAGAATCTTTTGGAAAAGGCATGTCATTTTAGTTATTCCTTCAATACATTTATCGCAATCCCCGATCCTATAGAGGGGGGATTAAGGATTTTGTGGCCTATTTTTCATCTAGGTAGGTGGGCCTTGGTGGCTTAGCTACTTACATATAGTGATGTAAAATGAATTATATCACTATGAGGAGGTGGTAGTCGACATGTTTGCATGAATGATAATTTTCATTTCCCATTTAAATGAATATATATGGATTCTTTTTTATCCATCATGATAAAATAAATTTTGTGTTTAAATATATTAAATTAATAATATTATAATGCATAGAAATATTTATAGGTGGTAGAAGGAGAAAAAAATTAAAAGTACTCGGTTAAGAGTTATACCTCTTCGTTGATAAACCTACTTTAGCTTACAAATTACGACTTAAAAGGTTGAAATTATGATAAAAATGCATATATGATGTGGGAAGGGATTTTAAGAATGTATTATAGTAGGTCTAAGAAAAAATAGAAGTTTAAAGTGGTGGGGAGAAGAGAGGAGAATTCGTATTCTTTTATAAGGGTGGGAGAAGACAGACTTAAAAATTGTCAAAAGAATAAAATATAATAATGTTATAATTTAGAAAATTACATCAAAACTACTCATATAATAATGGAAATTGATAATTAATCTATATATATAAATAAAAGTGATTTTATAAAAATTTATATTTAAATATTATCCTTATATATATGGTTAATCCCTGATAAAATTGATTTACCCATAACCATTATAACAAAATTTTCCTATTTTTACTAATAATTTAAAAATAAAATTAGGAAAATCAATTAAATTATATTATTTTTTATGAATAAAATTTTTGAATAATTTTTACATGATTATTTTTCTATAATTGTTATTAATTAATTTTATAATATATGGTCAAAAAACAATGAAACCTGTTTTTAGCAAAATGCCTTTTAAAACATAATATTGAACTTAAATTCATTAAATTCCATGTAAAAACAACCAGTAAAATCTAAAATTATTTAAATATATATATTAGAAATAAATTTTATTAAATTAATTCATAAATATAGATTTTTTTAATTTCATTTATTCAAAACACATTGTGTGCATAAGAGTCGTTTTTAGTGATTTATGTTCTAAATCCAAAAAATGATCTTATAACAAATTTATGTAAAATGATGATTTATATGTAATTAATTATATTATTTCTAACTAAATGAAACTTAATTTACATTAATGTAAAATCAAAACTGGATGAGACATCTATTTTTAAAGAAATTACATATTTACACTAATAAGTATTTTTCTACTATTCACTGAAAAACTACTCATTTCTGAAAAATACCCAACTTTACTATATAATATTTTTGATATTTTTAATTAAAAATTTATTTCATTATAAAATAAAATTTATAAATTAGTAATTAATTTATTATAATATCCATGTAAAAATAAAATAATTTTTTTGAAAGAACTTACTTTTGAATCACAAATTGAGTTTAATAAAAATTAATTAGTTAATTATTATAAAAAAATCAATAAATTTTAATGTTATAAAGAATATATATATATATATTCAAAATTGGTTTATTTTTATTTATCCCACCCATTTAACGACTACGTTATAGAGGTATACTATATCATGGTTCATTTGGACTCAGGGTTGTGTATACAACAAGATATCAAATACTTCAGGTTTATTTAAAAGGATATATATATATATATATATATATATATATTGTCATAAAATGTTAAAAAAACATTGATCACAACATGGTGGGTTTATACCATCTATGTGAGAGATGATGGTTTTCATCCCTACATTTATATTATAGTACAAAATGTAGTATTCTATTTTAATTATAACATTAATAATCAAATTAGTGGAATTTTAATATTATGGAATTATAAAAAATTGATGATATTTATTATATTAGAGATATAATTACCCATTTATTTTATATTCTTCTAAATAAATGTTTAATGAGAAACAGTAAACCATTTTAATCAATTTTATGTACCAAAATAGCTATTCATATTATGATAACATGGATATTTAACATGAAACCCTTTGAACTCTTGAGATCATGGGGAGTGAAAAATTGCATGTTATCATCCCATAAATGAAAACATAGGTCCACGAAATAAAAATATAATTGATTGATTAAAGAACACTTTAATAACTAATATGAAAATATAATATTTACCAAAAAATAATAAAACATTAAAATAAAAAATAAATTAATTTAGAATCAATTAATTTGATGAATTATGCCTTTAAAGGTAGTAAAAAATAGCACTATGAACTCAATATAAGGGGTTCTTTTAAATTGTTCATTATTATTCATGTTTTCAATCCCCTATTACCTTACTATTTTCCTCTCCCACTATTCCTATCTATTTTTTCCACTATACCTTTATTTTATCCACATTATTCTAGGGATATGCATTAACATTTTATTCTCATATATTTGTTATATATAAAAAATACAATAATATTATACGTGAATGAAATAAAAGGTGATTATTTCTCCCCTCAATACTTCTATGATTGTTATACATAATATTAATGCATTAATTTTATTATATTATCATTCACATTGAAAACAGATAGTAGTTCCCTTTTATAAGAAACAATGTGAAATTTTTTGAAAATATTCTTAAACATATTTTATCTAGTCTAGATAAAATATGATTGATGGGTAAAATATTGTTTTTTACTATTAGGTGTTTGAGGCTCCTAATTCATTGATTTTTTAAATAACATTCTCTCACATTATTAAATAAAATCAGGATTGTTTAAAAAAACAAACTAACAATAATTCCACATGTTATATGTGTCATTAGGTATTTATGTCTATTGAAAGTTTTGTTAGTCCTTAGACTTGATATTATAATTTATTTATATCATGAGTCACAAATTATTATGTATTTAAAAATCATTAAAATATTTTTTTCATGATGAGGTATCATATATTGGATGCATCATAAGTGATATGGAAATAACTTATTAATTCAAGAAAATAATTTTTCCATATGAGTTAATGAAATATTATATATATGTCTCATTTATTGAAAATGAACTATTTGATTGAAACCATGCCCATAGTAGTCTATGGAAGAGTAAATTTATGTCAGGTAAATGACAACTAAATTAGGAATATAGAATGATGAAATTAGGTTACATCCTTCTCAATGAGCTATTGAGAAAAAATATTATATTACCAAAACAAATATTTATGAAGTATTTTATTATTAATGAAATTAAATATTTCTTTATGGGAGCCTTAACATATTATAAGATATATATCCTGAAATTTAAATAATCCCACCCAATTCTACAGAGGAAGTGGCCTAGAGGGTCACACACTATGTCTACAAAAAAATTAATAATGTTTTATTTAAATTACAATTAATAATCGATGTTTTTGTTAACTTGTAGAGTAAAAATTATTCATGTTTAGTTGATTACATAAATTTAGTCGCTAGATATTTATTTATAGAATATTAGGGTTATATTTTATCGATTATATATTCATTAAAAGGCAGTAAATATGAAATTTTTTTATTAACCAGATTTTTAAATATATTAATATAATTATTTATTTAGTCAAATGAATATTAACATGAATTTTTTTACATGACCTACCATGAATTAGAAAAGGAAAGCATAATAATCCATGTTGACTATTCATAAGGACTCTTTATTTTATAATAATATTTCCATATATCTATTAAAATTATCCACACCCAAAACCTATAATGAAATATCATGTGTAATAAACTTCTTATAGAATTTACGGAATAATCATGTAAGAAGGGAAAGATAAGACACTAGGTATTGGTAGCATAACATATATGATATCATGAAGTATATAAGGAATGAATACTATGGTATGAATAAATAATAAATAATTAATCAATATAACTGATAACTTGAGTTTGAGATATATCACTGGATAATATAACAATATAAATAATAACACAAAAAACAACAATTCATTTTATAATAATGAAATGTTTAATGTTTGAAATCAGAAACATATTTTCACATATTTCTTCCTAGAACTCATATATAAGCAGGTAACGATGGAATCAAATACCAAACCAGTCTAACTGATATGTGATATTAATGCATTTAGGGGATATATAATATTAGTCCCAGCTTATTACTATTAACATCCATTTCATTCATAATTTTATATAATGAATAAAAATACAAAAATTAACAAACATTACATAGTAATCATTAAATATTTTAATTTAAATAAAATATATAAAAATTGGAAATATTTCATTTTTCATTAACTAGAAGAAATTAAATGGTAAGAATGCTTCCAAATGAAACCATATAATGTAATAAGTATAATGCAATTTCAATATTAGAAAAAATAATATATAAATAGTGGAAGTGATAAAAAATATATCAAATAAATAAAAGAATATGGACTTGAAGGGGAGAAAAAAATCAAGAGAGATAGATGAATAGTAAAATATAACAAAACCCTTATAATCTAGGTAAGGTATGAAATATAAATAAATAATTTTATTTTTATGGGAATAAATTTATCATATACACATAGAAGATAGATCTTTTAGTGTTTTATTGGATAATAATAGTTAAATTGTAAATAGTATTTTCATAAAACGTATATAATATTGTCAAAATAACAAAATCATAAGCCACATTTACAAAAATAATTCATGGGGAGAAAACAAGACATTTAAAAAATTGTTCAAAAATAGTTACAAAAATTTAATCCTTTAAGTTATATAATTCTAGAAATATGATATATTGAAAGTAAGATAAATATTATCATAAGTGGAATTTAATAACTTCATTTATTATTTTAAAATATGAAATTTTTTTTTTAAAATGAGAAATCAATAGAATAATGGGGGAAATATATTATTTTGAAAACCACAAAATCTAATAAAGGAATTGTTATAATGAATAATGATCCTAAAATATGAAAAATTAATTCTTTAAAATTATAATAAAACTAATAATAGATCCAAAAGTTTTTAAAGAATTTAAAAAATGAAATGTGTGGAAATGTTAAAATAATTCCTTTTAGATTTTTTTATAAAAATAATATTTAATAAAAATTTTCATATAAAATCATCAAATTTTATTTAATAATATTATTGAAAAAATAAAAATAATATTGACATGGATGAGAAAAATTTTCTATAGTAAATAAGTGTTAAAAGTAAGTCCCTATATAGGAAACTATTTTTTTGAAAATTTATTGAAAAAGATTTAAAATTTTAATAATAGTGGTAAAACATTAAAACTTACTTGGGAATAAAATATAACCAATTTCCTATAATGGATGAAATGAAACATATAAAGGTTAATTTCAATAATAAATTACATAACATGGTGAAATTAAAAAAATGTTAACAACCACCATTACAATATAGGTAATTAGTAGAAGGATAAAGAATAAAGAGAGCATAAATAAATAAAAAAATTCCATAAATAAAAATTAATTTAATATATAATAAATAATTAAATAAGGAAATATTTATACAATAAATAATAATTTATTTCATAATAAAAATAATGTATCAAGGAATTGAAATAATGAAAAATTACCCTTAGCTCAAGTCATATATCCCTTGGTTTATTCATTTAACCCACCAAATAGAAGTAATTATGATGAATAAATATTTTATTTAGAACATTTAGATATATATTTAAATTTATGGAATTTTTATTATCGTATTTTTCTCATTTGTTTTATAGTATTTTCACTCATATATCACATGGGGTTGTTTGGTAAATTTCTCCAAATATTCTTCAGTATGTCGAATAAGGTAAAAAAAGTTAAAAAATAGTATCTTCGCATCTATAATTTTAAATTTATATGTTATTTATCTTTCGAGTGTTAATATTTTTTTACACAACAACAGCTTTCAAAAAATCGATTTATATTAAGAAAACGATATTTGTATGCTCCTTTTAGGAGGTTAAATTTATGAATAAAAGTTATTATTAATATTATAAATTTTAAGCCAAGTATATTGTTTCAAAATAAAAATAATGTATTAAATATCTTATTTATAAATTAAATACTCATTTAAATCCATTCAATTATGTTATTGACGAAAAATGAAATACTCTATTCACAGGGACATTGATCCGACCATACCATGAGCATTGTTTTCTTATTATAATTATGGGAAGAAGGTAGAAGATGATTATTATAGAAGAATAATAACATTTTAATATACTAATGATACAAATTTCAATATATTAGAATGGGTATTATATATTTGGAGGATGTGGAAGAAGAAATAATCCTGAAAAAAACTCAATTAAAATAATTTATACTCTCTTAGATACCCCCTTTAGAAAACACCAAAATCATTCTTTGATTTTTCTTATTTTGAACCCATAGCCTATAAGATATGGGAAAGTGTTATGATATGAATTTTTAGGAGAGTCTGGTTGATCAAGGATGATTTCTGTGTCAGTAGAAGTGGGGTGGTGAATGGGTCCTTTTATTGGTGAGAGAGAGGGATTATTATAATTATTAATTTTTTAACATAAAAAATGAACAATACTTCAATAAAATTTGATAAATAATTATTAATTAGTTATTTAAAGATAGGGAATGGTCTATAAATACCTTTTCTACGCATTTATAGATTATATTTTGTGACATTTTTATAATTTACCTCTTTATTTAGCAAGATTACCTCATTTTGAACTTTAATACGGTAAATATTTTTTTTGGTTCCTTATTTTTATGAGAAAATAAATTTTAAATTGCCATGTAATTATTACATGTTTATTGAAAACAATCAATTTTATTTAGTTAAATATTTAAAATTTAAAAAAATTAACTATAATTTAAGTAATATAAATATTATTTTTACTAGCCACTATCTATATTTTTTTAAAAAAATAATAAAAATTATTCATAATATTACTATGGAATGTTAAATAAAAAGAGAAGTTCATTTTATAAAATTCAAATGCAATGTTTTGGGAATTAAACAATTATTTATAAAAATAAAAAAAATTTAGAACTATTTTTTTATGAAAATGAAGTTTTAAATGTTAACTGTTCATAATCTTATCCAATATCAGTTAAAAATTAAATTAACCTTAGGGAATTTTTTTCACCAAAGGATCATTTAATTTTAAGAATATTTTTAATGTATTTATATTAATTTATTATAATAACAATACTTCATATATTGATAAATGAAATTCATAAAAAATAGGCCATTTGAACACTACCTGATTCTCATCACATCCATTAATTATTTATCTTAATTCCATTATTTTTTCTCTATTTATTTGAACTAGAACACATAAAATTATTCTTTACATAAATAATTACAATATATAAAATAATTCATTTTTACAATCTTCTTATTTAAGTGGGGTTTTACATTTCATGTAAATAGAAACACAGTAATATTTATTCTTATGTATCTTCATAAATAAATTCAATTTATTCAAAAGCACATGTCGCACACCGAGCATAAATTAGTAATCATATACTATTAAATGTTAACATGGACATTTGAATTGTAATTTGACCCTTATAAATATTAATCAAAACAAAAGAATCATAATGTAACCCATGTAAGTATAAATAAAATTTATGTATCTCATAAATGAAAATTGATATAATTATATCATGGAATAAGTAAAAAATGTTTTCAAAATCAGAAACTAAGTATCAATAATTTTCTGAAACAATAATTTTTTCTATAAAATTTATCTACATAAAATAAATTAGAAATTTATTAATTTGTTTCATTATAAACATAAGGTAATTTGATGAAAACATTATTACTTTTTCAAAGTGTCGTAAAATGGATTATAATATTAAAATCCATATTTTTTTGAATAAAGGATGATTTTATTTAAAAAGTAAATTTCTAATATTTATAAAACTATTTTCTAAAAATAGATTCAATTTTTAAATCTACATATTTAAAAATGAATATCGAGTATTTTGGGAATATTTTGAAATTGTGTAATTTTTTGTGAATAGTGATGTACGACAATTTATGTTATTTAAAATTTTATGAAAATAAATTAATTATAGAGTCATGGATTATGTATGGATGTGGTAAGAACACATTATTTCAAACTAATATTCTATAATTATTCTATTTAGTCATGAGAATAAACACTATTCATAGTCATAACAAAATTATATACAAATGAATAATATAATAAAAAACACCACTCTGCTCCAATATAAATACCGCCCCTTACCCTCAAACCTTCGAATACTATAATATTTTATAAATTATGACCAAATTTCTTTCCAATTATTTATCCTCTTATTCAATACTCCTTGGTCTTAAAAAAATAACAGTCCCAATTTACTTAAAGAGGCTTCCAAGGAGATGATATTCAATAGAAAAATACTCCTTCATTCTCTTTTAAATTGTTTTCATTTATTATCCTCCAAAAAACATCCCATTCTAATACACAGTGATAAATCCATCATCATATGTATAATATAATTTTTTTATGTTAATTTAATATACATCATCATATATCTTCTCTTCTACCTTTATTTTAAGAATGATAACATCGTCCATGATGTTTCAATTCACCACTTTTGTGGATGACGTATTTTCATTTTCCATTAACACCTTAAAGGATGGTGATAAAACCATTAATATGGCTACATTAGAATTAAATATTAATATTATATGTTATACAATGTTAGGGAACCAACATATAAACATAATATTAAATAAAATGACACAAGTTCATGATGGTCGTAAAAACCTCTACACTAATTTAAGACATTTGTATAAATATTTAATGTAGTTAATGATCCTAATAGCATATAAAAATTATACCTGAGAACACATAAAATTATGGATGTTTGTTAATACAAAATAATTTCAATTTTGGAGTATTTATTCCCATTTGATAATAAATACCATATTTACACTCAAGTGAGACAACCATAAAACCATGGCATAAATGCTTCTAAAGAAAGGAAATTAAAAATTATAAATCATCTAAATAGCTATAAATTAACTTAATAAAATTAAAATAAATAATTTTTTTGTTGAATATTATCATTATTAAGTAAATAATAAATCTAATTTTATTTTCTAGGATATTAATTACAAGTTATGAACACATTCAGGCATAAGATAATTGTTTCTCTAATCACTTTATATTTCCATGATAAATATATCTTATTCAACAATAATTTCTTTTGTGTTGGGTACATAATGAAATTCATAAAATCAAATCAAAAATTAATTTTTACTCATGGAATTAACTATTACATTTAATGATCATATACTTTATGGGGTAGACATTTTGACTGATAAGGAAGTGGTAAGGGTATTGTAAACCCAATATTCCATTTTTGGGTTAAATATCTATTAAATCAATTAATTCACAAAATTATTATATGTGAAATAACTTTAAATCATATTATTCGGTATTTAATCTTATTTTATCTGGATTTTCTGATTATATACAAAATCTATTCATTTGGTTAACTCTCACACTTTCTTTTGAAAATATTCTTTTAAGTGAATATTTTTCAAAATTTAAAAAGAATATTTTTATAACATATACATCATGAGTAAGTTATTCTAATTTGAAGAAATCATAATGAATTGATTAATCCTTTACATTCTTAAAAGGTAATTTTCAAATAAAATTTTATCTTTTATAATTGAAAAGATTTTAAATAAATGAGTTCATAGTAAAGTTGGATATCTCACAAGAATTTATCAAAGGTTTTGTTATATTATTTTCATCTATGTATATACCATTTTTTGGATATTATTCATAATTTAGGATGATATTTTGTTATATAATATTCTATATTTTATTGAATATTTTAATATTATATTGACTATGGAAGTATTATTTAAAACTGTTCATCATATTACACTGGATGGTTTATAATTATGTTTATTGTTTGAGGAAATTTATTAAAATTTCATATACTATTTCAATATTAATGTATATTTTTATTATGCTTCACCCATTAATATGGGGAATGAATTGGAATTACAAAGTGATCGTCTGAGCCTTCTATAGCCCTTCTATGCATTAGTATGTCTCATGATACAGACTAGATAGGGTTTCGGATGAGGCCATACCCATTTATGTATAATTGTTAGTCAAGACATTGATTGAATATTTTAGACAACCTTAATTATTCTTTCTCTCATTATAATATTAGTTTTTGATAATACATGTGATTATACTACTAGTAGAATATCCATGGTTATGCTTTATTCTAATGTGATTTGTTATATGGAATTATCTCACAAGATTTTATTACTCTCATACTATTCACATGATTATGTTTACTAGATTACATTTTTAGTTATTAACCATTCCTTATTGTTTATGTGTATATATTATATCACACACTGTATTCTTACCATTAATGATCATATGTAATATCCCCTTTAATATTTTGTATTTTTTCTAGGATTCAGATATGTATATTATATTTTACATGTTGTTATAATATAAGTGAATAATGGTGTTTCCCAGATAATTACTATGGTGTATTCTATTTCAAGTTGTAACGTAAGGCATCAGCTTCAGTCTAATGTGGTTGGGGTCCTTATAGTTGTTATTGGAGAATTTGTAGTTAATATTTTGGGATAAATATTTAAGAAAACATATATTAGGGTAATATAACCATATAATAATAATTTATAATCTTACGAATGTAACAAAACATTTAATTTAATGATTAATTATTCGTAAATATTCAATTTACATTAACTAATTTTCTTAGTTTAGATTATACATTATTTTTCATAATTTTATATTCTAATATTGTGTATTTAATTCATTAGAATTGGAGCCTAGTGTGAGGAATGAAAACAATATCAATGTACCGATTATATATATGGATTCCCCTTCTATGTAGGATAAACATGCTAGAGTTATAAATGCAGTTGGTGCTGAACCAATTATAATTACATTAGGACAAATGACACATGGTTTTAATAATAACCTTTTCTATTTGGAGAATATTTATCCAAAATTTGGGGTAACAATGTAATACGACACCATTTGACAATAACCTTCAACATTCGGTGGGACTACAAAAGCCTTTGAAGCTAAAAAATGTATAGGTTTCTTCAAAAAAAATCTCACATTGTGAAGAAACGAAAGGGATAAGGTTATCAAGGAATTTTTTCATATTATGTAATATTTCGATTAATGGTGGTCAGTAATTCAAAACCCACATAATGATAAAGAAACTAAAAATATAGAATGTTCGTATTTTAAGGAATTTTTATGGAAACATTTTTCTCTGATGGGAAACGAAGAGATATAAGGATATAATTTTTAATTCTGATAAAAAAAGAAGGAAATGTTTCTAATTATGAATCCAAATTAACAAGTATATAATAGAATTACACAAACAAAATATGTAATCCAAAGTAAAATATTGACCGTTTCTTTGATGATACTAAGTCAATTGTAAGAATGTCACTAGTATCGTAAAACTTTTAATCATATATAGATATAGTATATTATTTCATACAGACAGAGAAATAATTATCCAAGTTTTATGAAATTAAATGTTAAATATTAGATGAATATAAAGGATGAGAAATTTATAAGGAGAAGAAAATAAAAAAGGATCTTCCCAAATTTGATATGTATTGAAGGAAAAACTATGTACATGGTTAAAGGGAATGTGAGTATACTAAAAGTTTGGAGTGAATGGAAACCTGAATCTCAATTTAAATAAAAATAAAGCAGATGTAAAAATTTTAAACTCTAAAGAGATGGGCCTCAATAAAAAGTAATTTCTCAAGCCTCAGGGAAATATAGCTCAGAAGAATAAAATGGAAAAAGGAAAAGATTAAGTTGTCACTACAATTAAAGTATAATAATTAATCAATTTTGTTTTTCGATTCAATAATTAAGTTTTAAAATATTTTTAAAATGTTATTCTGGTAATAAGAATGATGAGATATATAAGGATTATACTAACCTAATTTTATTGAGGAATTGGAATAATGAAATGAATAACACCGGTAATCATGTGAAGTGATTCTATTATAAATTGATCATTTTTTAAACAATATAATTGGGAATGATGATAATAAATATAATATTAATATTGAGATAATAATAAATAGATTCATATGGGGTAGTATTAATGAATATTATGGTGGTAAGTTATTTGATGGTTTATGTTATGATATAATTATTAAATGTATGTATTTGATGAATATATTCAATAACATGATATTTTACACTAAGATGGATTCATGTTTCATAAATTATTAAAAGATATTATGGTTTTAAAATATTTGGTGAGTTATAATAAGGGCTACATTATTTGTAAAAATCTTATGTTATGGTAATTTTGGTAATTTAGTTACTTTCTATCTATATTTTTAGACATTGAATTTGGAAAATTTAATTTTGAATGTGTCCTATGTTAACTACTTATGTAAGGAATTATGTTTAAAATTTTATATTATTATTTGAGGTTATTGTTTTATTTATCAAATTTCATAACATGTTCTCACCATTTTTATTATGGAAAATATTTAATGTAAAAAGGAATGACTTATGGATCATTTGATAAAAGTTCATCAAGCTTAAATGTAATCTTGAATATCTAACTTTTTGGTTAAATATAAAAGGGATATGGGTCAATACACAACTAGATTATCTAATTATGCTTACGAAATTAAAATAAATCAACTAAGTGTATTTTCTCAAGTTTTTATCATCATAGTAGTTGAATCCATGATCTATAGGAATCCAATTTTTGAAACAAGTCATTATCTATTAAATAATCATAAGTAGAAATAAATTGTATTTTAACTGATCACAAATTTATAGTTTTTTGATGGTATAATTCTTAATGAATATGTTTTATATCACTCTCCATCATAACGTTATAGTTTATATTTATTTTCTATTCCCATGTTTTTAGTTCCCACTAATTTTCTCTAATAGAAAACCCTAGTTTTGTTGTGGATATCACATTGTCTGTTCCATATATTTAAGAAAAATTTTATTAGCACTTTTTATTATGTGGTATCTACACATGGGTATTTTAAAATATAAACTCCATGATTTCCCATTACACATTTAAATTAGGAGGACACAATTTCTTTAAGGAGGTGACAATATAACAACCCAATATTTTAGGTTATATATACTCTAAAATAAATTAAATTCCATCAATATATTACATAGCATACTAAGAATAAATTAAGATTGAGATACTATTAAATGTTTAATGTCCATTTGCAAATTAATGTTTCCATTAGGAATATAAATTTGTCCATTAAGAATTGTAATTTCGCTGTTGATTTTTTTAACTTATAATCCTTCCTTCATAATTTATTTTGAAAAATAATGATAAATCTAGTATAATTTATAGAGTGAAATTTTATTATACAAATATATAATTCATCATAAAATATCTTCTATTGTCCATTTATTTTAAAAATTAAAACAATATCCATTATATTTTTATTCACCGCTTTCATGGATGATGTTTTATCATTTTCCATTACATACTTCTAAGCTGGTCATAAATCCATTATTTTGGATATGTAATATTTTTTTAGAATAAATATTACATGTTATATCAAGTTTTTAACCAATATATAAACATATTGATAAATAAAATGAAACATGTTTGTGATAGTCGTAAAGACCGCCAAAATAAATTACAGCATGTTCGTCCACATTATATATAATCAATCATCCACACTCCATAGAAAAAAGGATAAATGAGACCATTTAAACAAATTTATGTTTATTTCTTCAAAATAATTTCACTTCTATAAAATTATTTATAATATTATTAGAACTCCCATATTTATACTAAAGGTAACCACCATAAAACCATAAAATAAATGCTCTCTATACAATTCAATTAAATATTATAACTCATAAAATGGCCATAAATAAACATAATAAAATTATAATAAATTATAAATATGTCAGATAAGTTCTTAATTATGTAATTTAGGAATTTAATATTATTATCCAGGATATTAATTTCAATTACATAAAGCATACAAATATAAGGTAAGTGTTTCACCTCTCACATTTTATTTCTGGATGAAATATATCATTGTCACCAGAAATTTTTGTGTGTGTACATAATTAAATTTAATATATCATATCATGAATATATTTATCTACATGTAATTAAAATTTTCATTTTATGACCATTAATTTTATGGGTCATATTGTTCGACTGGTGACAAAGTGGGAAGTGAATTCTTAACCCAAATTTTCATTACATGGGTAAAATAAATACTCAATTCATTATACCGTGTTATGATTCTGTGTGAAATTACTTTTTCATAGCTTATGCTGAATTTCCACATTTTTATGTGGATTTATACTAAAAACACATTATTAATTCATTTGATTAATAATCACAGTTTCCTTGAAAATACTATTTTAAATGTTACTTTTTTAAAATTTTAAAGTAATTTTTTAAATTATAATGAAGGAATAGATTTTATTATTTTCATGATATCTTTATTTAATGAAACATCATTTATAATATTACATGAATATTTTCAAATGAAATTTTTTCTTTTAAAATTGCACAACATTAAAATATATTATTTCATAGTAAAGTGGTATTTGTATAATGAATTTGTCAATTATTTAATTACTATATTTTTATCTATGTCAACACCCTTTATTGGATATTATTATTAATTGAGGTTAATATTTTATGATACCATATACCATGTTTTATTAAATTGTTTATGATCACTTTTATTGTGGACACAGTAATTGACAAAAACTCATCATATTACAATGGTTGATTTTTTTATTATGTTCATTATTTGGGGAATGTTATTTAAATTTCATAAGATCGATTCAATATGGATGTTTATAATGATAATGTTTCTGCCATTTCATATGAATAATTCATTGGACTTTGTATGTGATGTGCAAGGCCCACTATATCCCCTCGATGCATTGGTAGGTTTCTGGAGATAGGCTAGAAAATGTTTTGGCCAAGACATTACCCATTTAGTTAGACGTCCTGATTGAGTACTTGATGGAATCTTTCAGAAATACTTCGTTATGAATATTTTAATTTTGAGATTAATTATTTATAATCCATGTGATTTTTCGACTAGTATAATATCCATGGTTTAGTTTTCACTATCATGTAATTATTTATCTGGTATTATTAGATCACCATTTATTCCTACAATATTATGCGCAAGATTATGATTAATTAAATATGTTTTTAGTTATTAATGAAGATATATTGCTTATGTTAATTTATAATATATTATGTTGTATATGTACCCTTACTGATCATATAAGATCGGCAATTTATTTCATTTTTATCTTCCCCAAGATACCCAAATTTATATTATGTTTGACATGTAGGGATAAAATAGAATAATAGGTGTGTTCTTAATGGTGTAACTATATTTTATTATATTTCAAGTTGTAATGTCATACTCATGTTTGTATCTTGTTTTCCCAAAATACAAAACTATTCTGTCGTTTGGGATGAGATCACATGTACTTAGTACCAATTTATTTACGTAAGGAACTAGATTTGGGATACTAGGATCAATATCATTATATAAATTTATTAATGAAATTTCTAATTTTATTACTATGCTTTATTAGATTTTATATAGCATTGTAAAATATATGATGGTTTATTTTGGTTTATTTATACATGTGATATAAGATATTTATTATTATATTTATTTAATATAAAATAATTAGTAAAATATTATGGTGTTATAACATTTTCCCTTAAATAATTTCAATCCTTATTATTTTAATTTTTCATAGAGGAAAATTGATGAAATTAAACTTTAGAGTGTCATGAATTATGATATGATAGTGCATTAAAATCCTTCAAAATGTTTAATAATACTCTTGTTAATCATCCATATAATATCCCATGATATTTTCAACACATGTGTGTATTTATGCAATTATGTTGTGAAATTAGTGAAGATATATTCAATAACCAACCAAGATTTTTAATTTCTATTACCCAAATGGATATACGATCTATATTATTCATCAAATTATATATATATATAGTGGGATTTCATTTTTAGTATACCAAACACACTTTACATTTCTAAAATTTTAAGATGATTCCTATATTTAGATTTATCTATAAGGTATCCATTAATGATTTATATTAGTTCTGAATAAAAACTAATTCAATATCTTTATAGTTATATCCTAAAAAAATTACTAAAATATCTCATCCCCAAATTCAACTTATCTTTAATCTGAAGACAACCTTAATCACATTGTAATAAATATATTTTCTCAAAAATAAAACTATATTTTCCAAAAATAAATCTTATTTGATTGATGTAAAATTATATTCCAAGCCTTATGGCTAATATACCAGGACCATTTTTTATTCACAGAATCTAACAAATATCTTCTAAAATACCATTAATCACATTAAAATATTGAAATAAAAGACTTGAAATGTATATCAATTCCTTTAAACTTATTATGACCATAAATATATTATCCACTAATGGTATGCTAAACTCATAAATTATTCTCATCTTAAAAAATCCAATCCTCCAATTTTATTGAAACCCATCATTGATATCAATCCTGACACCCAAGAATTTCCCATTCAAATATGATGCTTGAAACCTATCCCTATCATAAATGTTTGAAACTGGCTGAAAGATACCAAAAATAAACATCCATAATTTCAATATCAATTTGAAATATATATTCACCTACAAAACCAATACCTTTCTAGATTACTAGATGAAATAATTAGGTAATTCCACTAAAAAACCCATATCATTCGAATCACAAGGTTATTTTTTCCAAAAAACAAAGAAATAATTATTTAAGACTATGCCTTCCACATAATTCACCAAAATATTCACAATATATTGTCATAATTAAACTTTATAGATAAATATTTTCTTTAAAAACTGAATAAATAGATAGATTATAAGTGTGAGCTCAAATTCATAGTAATTAATACAAAAAAATCCATCCTGGTGTAAATAAGATATGCATAATATATAATAAATAAATGATAATAGTACTATTCCAAATAAATATAAATCACGGGCACGTGATATATCCATTGATAATATAACAAGGTTAATAATGACATATGAACCAATAAATAATTTCCTTTTGAATGAATGAATAATTATAGACATAAAAAAGATTCTATAAAGGAATGTGTGATGAAATCATAGACATATGAGTTTGAATTACCCAAATATAAAACATGTTTATATTATGATACCTACGGATGTATTGAAGGAGTATATATTTTTCGACCCCACTTATGACTAATTTATACCAGTTCCTTTATTATATGTAGGAATATATAAATAATAAAATATGTTACAGTCATGTTGTAGTAATCAATAAGTATCCATATTGAAATAGTTGGTTTAATAATTTCTAATATTTCACGATTCTATAACATGAGTTACTATATTACTAATCACTCTCCAAATTTATACCCTATTGAGTAATGGTTATATGTTTAAGTGAATAACAGAAAAAAAGATATTCAAACTATAAAATTGATATTGAATATATCCATGAAATTGAATGACATTGAAATGATAATGAAAATATTGTTAATAAAGATATAAATAGTCCCTGAGATCATAACCCTTACAATAAATGTGATGTATGGACTATAAATTTGTAAGATCATTTATTGGGTAATAGTTTCAAAATAAACCCAAAGGATACAGATCATTCGTAGCATGATAGAAAATTGGAAGAAAATTTTTATAAAAATTAATAATTCTTTTTTAATATGTTTGTTAAAAGATTCATTAATCACATATTAAAATCCTTTTCAAGTTGTAAAAAAACATTGAAAATATATATTTATGATGAATTAATAATTTTTAAACATTTAAATGAGGTGAGGTTAAACATAGAAAATGTGGAGTGGAAGTTAAAAATATATTTAAGTGGAGAGAAATACCATTTTTTAATTATTCTAAAATACTATATTTTATTTTTAATTTGAAATATTCCTAAAATATGCGAATATTACATTCATTGAACAACCCATGAGAAACGAAAATAATCATCATAATGAATAACATTCATAAGAGCATGAAAATTCATTCATACAAAATATGAATAAAATGACAAATCATTTCCCTCAATTGTAAATCTTATGATATACCTAAGGGTAAAAATGATTAAAGCCTACCAGGATCCATTAACTAATCTATATCCAAACATATCACTCTATATGTTGTACATTGGCTATATTGGAATCCAAAACTAGGGTAATCTCCACTATAAATAGTGGAATCACAAATAGGTTCTATTAGATTGATATGGTACCATCATTACCTAGAAGTTATTTGTTATAGAATCCCTGGATAATAACCACATGATTTAATGAGGCATAAAAATTATCAGAGTACCATTCCATTTAAAATACATCTTTAAATTGATATTATTGGATGAAAACAATTTTATCAAATACATGGTTAGAAGAATAATATTTATTTTCTAAAATATCTATTCCTGATCATTTAGAATGTTCATATAACAATTATTAGAATAAAAATGGTGATAGAAAATATTTATGTTCTTAAATATGGAATAAAGTGCCTCGAAACAATTTAAAATATCATTTTGGAAAATCAAGAACCTATGATTTATCGATGGAAGTTCACAAATTCACCAACCATAAATTGATGAAACGGGAACCAAAATAGTGAAAATCCATAAAAGTAGATAACCTAAAGAATTGAAATTGTGATCCCATATCATTAGTATTAGGAAATAAAATTGTATTCCGCTATTTCCAAATGGAATGAATTAATCCATGAAGATGAATAAACTACCACAATATGGGATAAGGAAAACTAAATACATGATGGTTCTTCATTTATTATTGGAGTAACATGAACTAGAAATGAGCGAAATAGGTTGAGAAGTTATAAATTAAGCACCAATGTTTAGTATTGTATGAATATGAGGAGTGATAATTAAAAAGAATTTTAAAATGAACATGGGCTGAAGAGTAATTCCAAATTTGTGCTTTTGTAGGGGATGAATGATCTATGAAATTGGTGTTAACCATGAATTTGACACTATGAAATAAATTCCTATATTTAAGAACATTTTCATATTTTCCAACATGGTTAATGATATAATGCACTGAACAAGATGTATCTGTTTAGAAGGGAATACACATACATTATATTTTCAATATAGTTTCCACTTGATATATAATAGAGTTCCCAAGGATTATCCTTATTTTTTCCAAATTTTTATGGTTATTTCATATGAAAATATATTTTACACAATTTCTATAAGATACAAACTGTTTTCAATTTAGTATCCCTTTCATTGGGTAATGAATGTGCTTCCAATCTATTATGTATCAATTAAATGATGAATAATCGACCGTGCCTCTGTTGCTCTCTCTCGCCTCTGATGGCATAGGTCACCACTGAACCACCTTTTCCCCTCCCTATCCCTTCTTGGCCTAGTGGGATGAGGGTCCTCCCCTTCCCTCATCGACTCTCCAATCTCCCTCATTTTCCCCTTTCACTGACCTGGATACCCTCCCCAGATTTCCCCCAATTGAAGTTTGCGCTAAGGTTCAGACGCTCGATCACGGAGTTCTATCAGTACCGATTTGTTCCCTGGAGTTCACTAGAGCTTCAGCGATGTTGGATCTATATTTGGTTGCTCGCTTTGCGAAGTGAATCCCCTTTGTGGTCACCTTCGACAAATATGTTTCTTCTTCATGAAAGCTGCAGGATCGTGCGATTGTAGGGCTTCTAGATTTGAGGCACATTTTGATCCAGTTCGTGAAAGAAGACGACATCATCTCTACCTTGGCTCATGCTCCCTATTTTCTTCAAGGATTCCATTTTTCTCTATTTTGGATGTCATTTTATTTTCATCTGTAGCGTGACTCCCCCGTTACAGAAATTTGGATTTCCCTTCCTGGTATCCCTTTGACTTTTCAAAATCAGGTGGTTCATCATTTGATCGGAAATATGGTGGGGCGTTTTCTTTGCTCGGATCTTCGTACTCATGATATGTGTCATCCAGTTTCCCTATGTATTTTCATTGAAGTCAATGTATCCAAGATCCCGCTTTATTCCATCTGCATCGAGGTTGAAAGGGAATTACATTGGTACCAGAATGTGTGCTATGAATCATGGGTTCCTTTTTGATCATTTTTCATGCATCTTGGTCATGACTCTAGTAGATGTCGTCGTGCTTTGGGAGATGATAAGTATTTTCGGGTAGCTGTGAAGAATGGTCCCAAAAACATGATCCCTGGTTTTTCTTGTATTTCTTTGGGAGTGTACAATAGGGGTATTGGGGAGGTGAGATTTATTACTGCCTCCTAGAAGGAAATGAGATTGAGGATTTTAGAGTTGAGGGTTGTGGATGTTTTTGGTCATCTGAGGTAGGATTTAGGTATTAACACTTCCCAAAGGATGGTCAGACGCAGTTCAGGAGATGTTTTGGGGGTGATGGTGGGCCCAAGGAACCCTCCCACATATGTAGAGGCTGTGATATCCATTTGAAGCTCTCCCCAAGAGGTTACGTCCATGGGATCATGTAATGATAGTCTGGGGGTTCTTACCGATCAGGGCGCTGGCGTGAGTACAGTTTACATCCCACACATTATTTAGATATTAGTGTCAACAAAACAGGTCCTTAGTGAGGGATTGAATCCTCCCTCTCCAGTTCACATAAGTTTAGCTAGATTTTCTAGTGGCTCTCAGAACCATTTTATTGTGTCGAGTGTTGATGATTATCCTCCAATTGAAGTAGTGACTCTCGAGGGGGATGACCATATAGTGCTCATCATCTACAAGGAAGGTCAAGTGTTATAGTGGAAGATAATGACTCTTCCTCAGAACAATGGTCCCCGGAGCCCACGGAAGCAGAAATTGTAGAATAATACATACAGACTCTACAAAGAAAGGGAAGAACACCATTGTTGATTTAGATGGGCCTATCCAGCACATTCAGAGTCCGATGAGACAAATGGACTACTCAACCTTACCAAGTAATCATGTTACAAGATCTTCTAGTAAAGTAAAAGTCCATCAAAAGTGTTTGGAAGTTGCTTCTGACATCCCAAAGACTAAGGGGGACATTGAATCAGACATCATCGAGTAGATTCGCAGGCACTCTATTGAATAAATTCTAGAGGAATATTTATTGATCAATATTTCAGAGGAGGATGGACATAAAATTTTCAAAATACATCTTCATGTTGATTTGAGTGATGACCAATCATCATGGATTGATAAAAATAATAGAATTTTTATACGTGGTTTCAATGATGGAAAACAAGTTTAGAGGAGCATGTGCAAATCTGGGACATGATGGAATCCCACTTCAATGATCTCATTAAGGAAAACCCTGATATGGAGTCCACCTCTATCAAATGGATTATAGTCAAGGTAAAGGATTATAATTGCTTTAATTTGTTCTGGAATGACCTGACTATTTCTTATGAGGTTTGACTTTTCTTGTATTTTGAACCTGTTGGTTTCCCACCTTTTCTTTAAAATTGATTTCTCAAAAAATAAAAAATAATAATAAGCTAGAATTAACTGATTAATATGGTTACTCATCTTGGGATTCCAAAATGAATTTGGAAAACATTGTTTAACAACGAATACTCTTCTATAATGGTCTCCCCTTCCACATGATCAAGGTTCATGGTTAGAACTAATTGTGAAATAACCATGTAACTTGTTTTAATTCCCCATGAGTTATAAAATTTCAATGGAATTGGCATTGAATTAAATAATAATAATAACAATAATATATTAAATAATAAAATATCATCATTGAAATTTATATTTTGGGTTAAATAATATGGGTTCCCATGAATTGGATACCTATGATATCCTATAGTAAGGCGGAAAAGGAATTCCCAACACCAATGGAATGAAACCTAGTATCTATGTTAGGGGTATACCATTTTGTTTCATGACATAAATAATTATCATTGATATTATTTTTATTAGATGATATACTTCATAAATTTCATTAATATCCTTTCCCATTTAAAAATATTAATTTCACAATAAATCCTCAAAAAATAATGAAAAACTCCTTATTTAATATGGAATAGAAATATTTTTTACGTATATCATCATCACATTTCAACTCAATGATCAATAGAACTATAATGATTAATGGTATGAAAATTTTTCTTAAAAAGGCATAAAGTCATATAAAAGAGAAATATAATCCATCCACACAATCTAGTCACCTTATCATCCACTAAATTCAACAAATGAATGTTATAATAAACAAATATAAAGTCATTTAAACACTAATAAACATTAGTTACCACCTTATATAGAATATAAAATATTTTGGCTCAATTTCAATAGATTTCAAAGATCATAACACACCATGGAGATGTAAATTGGATATAACACTACATTATAAATAAGAATGTAGATTTCTCATTTTACTGAATACGAGAACATAGGATGAAAATTAAAAGACTAAAATAGAGTCCCGGTGTGTGGGAATATTTTATAACATTTATACAATATAAATTTATATTATAAAATACTAATTGGTATTACATATCCTAATACATATACCAGCACATCTAATCGTCTATAGCTTCTTCTAGCGATAATTATAGTGATTTAATATTAATTCTTATAATTTGGAGCATTATTGCACATACAAACACATTGATGAGTATATAGATGTTTCTAGCTTCAATTATGACATAAAGAAGTTCAAAATTCATCTTTTGTGTTGCAATTCCTTGTAGGATAATCAATTTTTCAAGTCATTTTTTCTAAATTCCTCTATAAAATACCATTCTCAATTTTCATATCCAATTTTTTTTAATATTATAATTTCATTAGAATATATATCTATGTGGATAAAAAATGTTTACAGAAAACACTAATTTTTTCATCGATATTTGGAAACATTATTCGTTGATTATTTTTGTTGTTATTATTTTATCCATTTTAATTATTTTTTCTCATTTTAAAACAGTGTTTTTTTTACCCTTATACTTATTTTATTCTTCCCTAATGAGTCTTTGTAGATTATTTATGACCTAATTAGGTATTTCAACCTCCAAATATGTGTTTCCCTTAAAACAGATTTCCTTTCATGCAATATTTAAATGAAATAAATTCATCTTAAAAATTAAGTCTTTATTAAATGATATATGAACTTGAATCACTTCAAATAGTTATAAAACTCAATTTTAATCAACATTAAATCCATATTATCAAAAATCAACATCATATTGAATATTCAACCCATCTACTTCAATGTGTGTTACAACATCAATTTTTCAAATTTATGTTATTCGTTAATGAAATGGAGTTCAGACTTCACATAATCACCTATATTTAACCTAAGATTATTTTACTAATATTAAGTCTAAATCTTCTAATCAATTTTAATTTACCTTACCTTTTTCCCTTCAGTATATGACCAAATAGTAGCTTTTCAGAGATTTGAACTATTATTCTCTAAATATAATAACTTTTAAAATTGGAATTATTCTTTTGATCATCAAAGTTGACCTCATCTAACATTACCTTGAATAATTTTTCTATTATGATTTTTATCACATCATACATAGATATCCATGAAAATGATATCCTTTTAATTTTATCTATATCTTCATCCACCCCTAAAATTTTTCATAGCCATATATTATTTCTAATGTAGACTAAGAAATAACTTTTTGATGACTCAAATTCTATAGAGTTAATAAAACATGATGATAATTATATTAAAATATATTATCAACTTTATTTTATTCCTATATAGTGACTTGATGAATATTTATTATGTATAAACATCTATTTTACAATAATATTATGCATCATCACTATTTGGAAATAATTATTGATTACATATTAGTAGATACATTTTTTCCTTTGTAAAATTGTAAAAAATCATTATTTATATTTCAACCCCTTGTAATAAATGTGAATAATTCATTTGGGAAATCAATTGATGAAGAATATTTTATTTTTAATATTTTTATTAATTATAATTTGATTAATTAAAAATTAAATTAAAAAGGATTAAACATTCCTCAACATTATCACCTAAATTTAAAACCAATCTATTATTAATAAAAACTGAAATATTATTTTATAATAATATATTTTTTAATAATAATTCTTAAAAAACAAAAAAAAATTGATTTCTACCAATATATTTAGATTGTGATGATGAGATCTTGTCTATCAATTAGGGAAAAAAATTAATTTTTATAATCAACAAAAATAAAAAATCATTTTAAAAATTGATTTAATAGATACTAAAAATTGTTAATTAAGAGATCATTTAAAAACTAAATATTCAACGAATAACCTAAAAATAATTTTTTAGACATTATAATATTTGAAAGAATAAAGTTGGAATATTTTTTGTTGTTGGGGAAATATAATTAGTGATCTAAATAACTAAATAAAAAATGGTCTCAATATTTTTAACCATGGTCTGGTCAAAATAATCATCCACCAACAGTTCCTCTTTTGCGGTGTCAATAATAGTGGTTGGGTTATCAATTTGTGTAAGATCATGCTCAATAATGGGATATAAAATTTTTATGTCCCTCATCAATCCCTTACTCCTCTAAAATAATGTTTTTATCCTCACATGAAACATACCTCTTACCATTATTCAACAATAGACAAATATTTTCATAAATTATGAGTTAAAAAATATATATTCATTTGTAATAATTTAATGGGTTGTGATGAATGATAACTACACATGTACTTTTCCATGTTAGAAATATAATTTCCACTAATAAGTTTTAACCTGGAATTATACCACTATTACAAAATATATAAGGTAATGTGTCTCTCCATATTAGAATTTTTATAGATATTCAGGGAATTACAAATGATCAAATTCTAATGCTTCACCAACCCATATGAATCGCCATATAGAAGATAGTCCTTAGTGATTTAATAATGAAATATCCCAAAAATCATGGCCTTTAAAGGATATTTTTTTCTTTGAACATTTTATAAGAAATTTCATTTGGTAAAAAATAACCTATAATATGACTATATTCATGGATTATTAGGCTAAATATTCAAATTATAATATTCTCTTACAAAAATAGACATGGTTCCTTAAACTATAATTCCCACCCAACAAAAACATTCAAATTGAAACATCATGAGCTTCCTTCTTAGCCAGAATATATGATATCATAGGTGTATTCAACATTAGAAAAAATCATGTGTCAAATCAAATAATTACATCACTTTAAAAGAACTATATAATTCATGTGAATCACATTCAATGCCTCTATGACATTAATACCAATACCAATTTCTAGTATGATTTCCAAATATGGTTTATTATAATTCATGATTATTTTATCATATAGATTATGTAATCTTAATCAGTGGGTTAGGTTAGTTAAATAGAGATAGTGATGAATGTTTTTGTGGGAAGAATAACATTTCTAGGGTGAGTTAGGGGTACAAGACAAATAAAATGTAAGGTTATGATAAGAGGTTGGGGATGGGATAAAGAATATTCTAGGTTTTGGTTATGCTGGTGGGGTAGGTTCTTTAGTGTGTATAATGTTGCGACATTTGGTAGGTAATGTATCAGGTCATATTGGATTTGGTCATTTAGTATTAGAATTGGATCAAGTTTTTTTTCACTTTTCAGAAACTATTTTTTAAATTATTTAGGAGGATTATTTGGGTTGGGGGTTATAGAAGGATTTATGGTTAATTTTTAATAGAGTAGTGGTGGTTGGTTGTGTAGTGGTGAATAACAGAATCATTTGGTGAAATTGGTGATGGTAAATAAATGGTTTAGGGAGGGCTATAAACTAAGACAAAAAAATCCTCAAAGGTCATTCCAGGCCAATTGGAGGATTTTGGCAGGGTTTTGGGATGTATGGAAGTTGATTCTAGAGGTAAACAAATGGAGAGGTGGTGTGGGGTCACCACATGCATTTAGTTTTTTCAATCATTATTTATTATATTTTTATTAATATTTGGGTAAACTAAAATCATTAATCCCAGTGATCCATTATCTCATAAACATGAAAATTTGAAAAATCAAGTCCAGATAGTAGTTAATTTATGAGTTATTCATGCACTCTATAGACCTTTTTTTATAAATTTTTATGTTTCAAATATTTACATATTTCTATGTAATATTTTTCTATGTTACACTAAGATAATATGCTTTTTTGAGAGGTAAAAACCTCTAGAATTTATTACCATGAAATGTGTGACATGGTCTTTACGTATGTTTTAATAGAAATCATGACATATGAATGGGATTGTTTTGGTGGGTATAGTTCAGGGTGGGATCCTCCATATGAAATAATAATAATCCATATATTTTCTAAAATAATGGTGAGTATAGAGTTAGATAATACCTCATTCTCATATAAACCATATATTTATAGAGTCACATATTTTTTGATCATGATTCTTATAACCATTTCATTATTGGATTTAATGTTGTGATATAACGCTTCATGTAAAATTTATTAGGGCCACTAATTATGGAATTGTATTTTCAATACCTAATGGTGATTCATATATTATTATATATTCAATGGATAAAAATAAAAGTGTATAATTGTGACCTATTGTGGATTGGTACGAATTGATTTATAATGACACCCAGAGTTTTAACAAATTATATTTGTCTCTCCCCATGAGCCTCACAATAACAATATTTAATTTTTTCATGATTAATCATATAAAAACATTTATAGAAAAATATTTTGATTTTACACAAGGAAGTCCATCATTATCATGGATACCATTGTAATGTTATATTATTTTCCCTAGTCCACTGATTTCATCCTTTATAGACTATTTCTAGAGTTTTTATCTCATTTTCAATATATGGATGAAGGGATTAGTGGCAGAGGTAAATGATTTCAACATGGACCTTCTTAAGAAAATAAATCCTTAATAAATCCTAAAATAAAGTATTTGGTAAAATGAAAAAATAAAAAGAAAAATATATCATTCCTTGGTTACCTCTTAATCACCAATTTATATAAAGTCAACATATTTTCAACCTTGTCAACATCATTTAAAACATATGCTGATGATACACGTCACAAAAAACATTGTATATAGCGGTTGAGGTGATATTCGTTCACCATGAAGGGTGAGTCTTCGATCCTAGGAATTTAAATAGACCCCTTTGTAAATATTCATATGATATTGAAAGGAACTAAACAACACGATTTGAATGTATTTAGAAAGAAATTAAAACATGAGTTCAAAAAATTACCTTTTGTACAGGGATTAGCACCATTTTAAATATTTTAGTTGTACTGACACTTTCACACATCCTTGTATATGGGGCTATTAATATATAAATCCCTCTAGATCTCTTCAACATCATCTAGTTTTTAATATATTTTACTTGTAATTTTTTTATCCTTCTGATCCATAGAATTGATTTCCTATTATGTTATTTTTTGAGATCTTCTAGAATGTGTCCTAATTTACCTTCCACAAAATAGAATAGATAAATTTCAAATAGCTCCATGTAGACTATCTGGTAATCCCACAATATCTCATTATGTTTTATTGAAAACTGTTTTTTTACATTCATTGGATATATTATTTATGAATTTATTTATCACCGTATTTGATGACATCACTTTTCCAGTTATATGACGATGGGATAGTAGATATGGAATAAAAATATCCATATATCTCTGTTTTTCATCATATATAAGAAGTTATTGAAGTTTTTTCCCTGATCCTAGAATTAAAACATCGACAATAAAAACATAGAAAAGTTGTTATTTAAATATTTAGTGACTACAAGTTTCTTATTATTTTTTGATTGATTCCACTTGAAAACAATTAATAACATAATCAATACAGACCATATATTTATAGCCAAAAAAATTTATGGTACCATGAATCTGATCCCCCAAACCTAAAAAAATAAATTCCATGAACGTCTTCTGTGAAATATCTTCTTTATTCATAATTATTTTTATATATTGAATGAAATTACATTAACTATAATAACTCATAAATATTTATAATGTTTTGGAAAAAAATATATAGTTTAGGAAACGTTTTATTGCATTTTTAGACAATGGTTTCTTCCCATTGGTTAGGATTCCATGACTCCATCACACATTCAATATCATTTTATTGGATATGATGACATATCAATTTATAACCTCAATATATAAAATTAAGGGATTACCCCAAAATTAATGTGACACATTATCATGAAACATATTCTACTATTGGTGTGTGGACCACATATAGATCATCCTAATTCTTAAATAGTTCACAAAATCTATGAATAATAGTATTTTCATGATGTTGGTGGCATATATTTGTTCATCAAAAAATTCCTCAATAATTTTACCCTATATGTCTCCATACAATTAATGAAACTATATCCTTAAAGGATAATTGAAACCAATATAATTCAACCCATTTTTATCTGTTATATCAACATAAAACTCATAGATAAATTAGAACAGTCATATCAATTAAGGATTAATATTAATTTTCTTTTAAAGACATCAATTATAATTGATCGGTGTAATAACAATATGAATAAAATAACATAATTTCGAAAAAATTTAAAAATAAAATAAAAATATTAGTACATCCTTCACTATCATGATTTTTTTTAATTTTAACAATATAGTTGTCGAACTTTTATATTGGATAGTTCTAGAAAATAAATAATTTCTTTACTTTGGAACTATCCATATAGTGATGTTAATGGAATTCCACATCATCTCCAATGGATCTTCCAAATTTCATAGAAATAATACAGGGGTAGTGATATGTCTTCTCTTTATCTCCATGAATTCTTACTAGAACCATTCATGAAAAATAAATCCGAATATTTCACTATAATAAAATATAGTGGTTGGAAAATATTGGAGACATATTTCACGATTCATTAGTAAAAACTAATATATACTAATAGTTTTTAATAATTTCTCACCATTATACATAATCCATTTTATTTTTATATGATACACCATAATATTTTCTTTATCAATTATATTGAAACAAAATTCCATTTTCCATTGTAATGTGGATGTTTTCACAATTTTGTACTTGGAATGTCTCTTTTCATCGCCCTTATACCATGTAGTGGTTATTTAGTCAAACCTTGAATTATCATAAATATTTTAAAAATTAATCCATAAAGACCCCACAAAACTCCTTAGATATTCTATTAAAAATATTTTTAAACAATCACTAAACATTAGTGGGTGAATTACGAATATCAAAAGAAATATATACCATGTAAATGGTTATATAATATCATGGGGATTTTTCATTTCATTGACCCTTTAGTTCTATTCTAATTTGAATATTCATATAAAACACATAAAAAATAGTATTACCCAGTCTTGGATAGATTTTCAAACATTTTTTTAGATAATATGTGACAAAATTTATACCTCCACTTTTCATCATTGATTTTATGATTAAAAAATTTTCCTCGTCAACCCCATTTAGGTGGTTATCATCTCAACATCCATGTTGAATTTGAGAATTACACATTTCAATGTTAGAACATATGGAATATTGAACAATTGACTATTCAAAATGGGGTAGAAAATACAAGAATATAAAATATCTGGCCACTAATTCTCCATTATTAATAATATACATGGGTTTAACATCTGTGGGGGACATCCTTCACTATACATTCAATCTTAAACCACACCTTTTTAAAAAAATAGAATGCACTAATTTTAAATGTCCATTATACACTAAGAAATAACCCTACTCCTTTTTTTATAAATCAAATCAATATTTCCTCTGGTTTCATTGATTTTTCACCACTCAAAATCCCTAATAGCAAATCTCATTATCTATGAAATGTGTATATTATATTTCTTTAGAGTTTTTTCTGTTATGGTTTTAGTTGTTTCATGAAGAGGGGACCAAATTAAAAGAAAAATACCATGAAAAGGTCTACACTAATATCAATCCTTCTTATTTATTTAGATTATCACCCCTAATCTCGCTCTTTTGGTTTACATTACCCCTGAATAGAAGAATCATTAAATATTATTCTTTATCTTGAAACTTCCAAATTCCAAAACCTTATTCATTTTAGATAATTATGTCGTAATTCTCATCATCTTACCTATTTTTTATCAACCTTAAAATGTTTAATATAAAAAATCTCTTATTAAAGAGATAATATTATCTCCCGTGGATTAACATTGATGAGATATTTTCATCTTAAAAGAGTATTTTAATAATAAATATCTATACCTCAAAATTTTATTTCATCTAAAAATTGGAAAATCGGTAGAAATAATGAACATCACTAATATCTATACCATATCTTATAGAATGACTATTGGGTACTCAATTGATCAATATATTAGTTTAAGTGATATTTTATTGAACATTGGATTACATAGCCTATGATTATTGAATTTGTTTTGTAGAATCACTTTGAAAAACACCCCTATATCATAATGGGATTTCCTAAATATGAGAAAAGGGAAACTATATACAACTATGAATGAAAAATGATTAATAATTATTTTTGGGTTAATACTTTGAACGTTATTTTATAATTATTTACTCAAATAAATAATGCAAAAGTATTATAATATATTATTAGCTGATATGTGTTTTTTGTGGAACCAAAAACATACAATTGTTTTGAAATTTCCTTAATAAATGGAATATTTCTATAAAAATACATGATCGTATATAAAAATTTCTTATTTCTCATCCCAACCCTTCCTTGATGAATTATATATGAAAATGAAAGAGGTGGTAAATATATTTTCACTATTGGTTGCTTCAATGTGTCCTTCTAAATAACTTTACCATTTATTGATTGTTCCTTGATTAAATTCATGTGTGATTTCATTTATTTTTCATCATCCTTTTCGTTTACTTCCCTTACATGAATATTATTATACCTATTTTCCTTTTATGAATCCATTTCCATTATCCACTTTCTAATTTGGATCAAATCCTTGGAATCCTCTCATAGAACATATACGTTACCCAGTTGATTATCGAGTGATCTCTTAGAAAACTATTGTGAGGGTTGTCCCAAATAGTGCTAAATGATCTAGTGAAAGAATCAGTAGTTATCCAAGTAAGAATAATTCCATTAAATTTTATTATCTATAGGATAGAGTCATTGATCATTTTTCATAATTCACTTTTCACCAATTCCGAAAATTAGAGATTCAATTATGGACATATTGGTTTAATTTTTAGGGTTGTTGAACAAATTTCCACCAAAAAAACTAAAATTTATATCTAATAGTTTGAAGATATTTATATATATGTGGAAAATATGGGGTAATATTTTTTCAAATGGTGTTTTTACACATGATTTATTTTCGTTTTTATTTTAAACTTCAGAACTCATATTTTAACAAAATTTATGTTTAAAATATTATTATGATGGGTTATATCACTTAAAACTCACTAATATAATTGAATTACCCTCATAAATATAATATAAATAATTTAATAGATGTGGACATCAACATATCACACATAAAATAAATTATTATAGACGTAGTTATACTATTTTAATATTAATGTCTAGAAGGGCCTCCATTTTCATTGATATAATATTTATTTTGGCTTTGATCCATATGATATCCTCCACTAGATGAACTATCAGTTTTTGTGGGACTTGGTCACATTGAATTTTTCATTGATTTTTTTATAGATCATCCATTATTATTTGAGCACATAATTCTATATTTCTCATCAGTACTCCTCTGGAAGTAGAGTCAACCACCACATGTGAATTAGCTAGAAAACCAATGTATAATAAATAATGATACATAATATAAAACAATTTTTTGAGTCAAATATTTCTCAATATAATGTAAAAAATATAAATCATAAAATTTTTAATACAATGATTTTTGGGAATTTATTTAATCTTAATCCTCTCTATCCGCATTTTCACCACTCAAATGTACTGCTCCAAAAACCATTATATAGGATCATTCGATGTGGTAATAAAACAATTGGATAGGGTCAGTACAATTATTTATCTTTATAAATAATATTAATGGAAAGGATATTATCATGATCATGTCATCAGATACCCTAATAGTTCATTGAACAATCACATAGTTCTATAAATTTTTGATGTGTCCATGAGGGTGTTCAATTTTTAATCCTATAAATAAACAAATGTATTTAAACATTTTGAGTAAAATATACTTCATGTTAATGTTGTTATAATAGATTAGTATAATTGTAATTACTTATGTGACTCTATCTACATATGTTAGAATGTATTAATTCATCTATTTCTCATATGGTTCCATCTAGGATACATTGTTGAGTATTTACATCAATTTAGTTTTTTTACTATGTGATAGATCAACCATCACTTATCTTATATGATTAATAATGTCATGGTCAAAATTTGGGTTAAACTCTAAATTTTCATAAATCTAAAAACAAATATATTGATTATGTGGGTTATGGATTAGACACACATTAAATATAAATAAAAATAATAATAAATGTTCCCGTAAATGAGAATAAAAATAAAATAATTAAAGGTAATGAAAATATATGATCTGTGAAATAAATAGTAAATGTTTATAATAGTTTCATAGAAACATTCCTGGGAAATGGAGTTATAAACATGACATGACCCCATGAAATGTTACTGCATGGGGGAGTTGTTCTATGTTTACAAATGTATATACAAACACCCTTATTTTGATTAAAATTATTCGAGTATTGAAGTTGAATGTATTGAAAAAATGGGTATGGATTATAAATAAATTCCTACTGTAATTTTCACAATTTTTAGTTTTGATGTTTTAAGTGAATGAAAATTCTAAAAAATAAATGAAAACAAAAAAATTGATTTCAGAAATTAGAATCATGTTTTTTAAAAATAAATTGTAAATAAATCTAAATGGTATGTTTCAAAAATATATAATCTCAATATATAATATAATAGATATAATAATTCTTTTGTGAAATTACATAGTGGTTTATTTTTATTTTGATAAATTATAATTGAAATAATCTTAATTCATTAAATTATTTATTGTCAAAGAAACCGAATTAAGATGAGGTATGTTATGACCCAAATTCAAAGATAAAATTATAATTAAATACTACTCCTACATTTTCTTCTTTAATACTCACATTAGTTATCATATCATGTTTGTTACTTATTTTAATTTAATAAAAAAGGATGAAATAAAATTTTAAATAAATTTGATAATAAAAAAACATTTATCGTACACTATATAAAATTTATTAAATGATATCACAATCCTCCTACTTTTGATTCAACATTTGTTAGGATGCTAGTCACTATTAATAAAATTCAAAACCATTATGAGGGAAAAAGTAATATAAAGTGATAGAATAAATATTCACATAAAATAAAGAATAAATGAAATAATATAATATATGTAAGAAAAAATCACAAGTATAAAAATAATCCATCCCATGATCCACAATAGAAATTTTCATGCTAATTTTCTCTCTGGAAAATTTGAATTTATAAATCATTTCTAATACCTCAAAATATAGAAAATATATTGTATTTATAAACCTAAATAGGATCATGGTGAAACAAAAAAATTTAATAATATTAAATATTAGACACATCAAACTCCACCCCTCCAATGAAACATATCATTACATAAACATAATTACTATGAAATTATGGAAAAATAACTCCTTTAGAGGTCCTTGAATATCCTAAAGATCATAGTAAAATATTTAACTTTTATATTTATTTTTTAACATAACATTAAATTTATTTGCCTTTTTTTATATATGGAATAAGACATAGAGTAAAATCATAATTTAAAATTAATTACATTCCCTACTCCTCATCACATCTTATTATGGTATAATGATAAGATAAAAAATAAATCTCTTCTAATCAACATCCCACATCATAGATAAGTTTGTGAGGGAGGGTAATTTATATTCTGAAATGTATGTCCTTAATCCTTGACATGTTGTATAGTTTATAATATTTTCAGTTATTTGTTTCTCCATTTGAAGAACCCTTGTTACCCCCATGTTTTTGTGAATTATTTTTCAAAATAATTTTATCTTTTTGACATTTTTCATTTTATGTAATTCTGAATATATCTTATGTAAAATGAGTTAACTAAGTTAATATTAATGTGTAAGATAGAAAATGATAATATTTCCTTATAATATACATGAATATAGGTTTTCTCTACATTACATTAAAAAATATACATTAAAAATTAACTAAAATTTTAGTGAAATGAATTAAAATATTTTTTGTAACTATTTTTTACAAAGAAATCATAATTATTATGAATTATATAATTTTTTAGAATTGTTTTTATATGTTTGGAAAAAGTATTTTCTCCAAAGAATAGATTTTTATGTCCTTTGAAAAATAATAAATATATTTAGAAAAACATAGAAATTTTATATTATAAAAAATTAAATTCAATTAAGAAAAATTAATTATATATGCTTCCATTTTTGTTATATTTTTGTGAAATTTCATTTTTGGATGAATAGTTTAAAATACAGAATTTTAATTCAAAACATATTTTTATATAATTTATTTTTATAAATAAATTATTATTATTTACTTAGATTTAGAGTCATAATAGAACAAGAATATGTGTATAAATCCAATTTCGTATGTTTTAATTATTATTATTTTGAATTTAGATATAAAATCCTAATTAAATTTTGAACATTACAACAATAAAAACCCACTTTCTCGGCACGTCTGTGAGATTCATATTAAAATTAATTTTTTTTTTGTGAATTGTATTTTAAAAAATATTCAAATTTTTTTTAATTATTAATATATCTAGTGTCTAATAATATCAACTTAAATTTAGAGAAAAAATATTTTTGAATGTGATTAGATTAGTTACAAAGATTAAGCTAAAATTAGGCATGATATGGGAAAAAACCATAAACATAAGGGTCCAAATGACCTGGAAACTTGTCCAAAACTCGTTGGATAGTCATATATAGGTTATAAACTTTACACTAGGGAGTTTTCTGATTTTGGATGACTTTTCCTTTCTAAAAACATGGGTTCCACAAACTTGTTTAAAAAAACGACAAGTGTATCCCTTTCCATTCCCTATAAAAAGACACCACCTTAGCCCGATTTTCACAACAGTCAAACCACATAATATCATTTAGGATCTACAAAATCATATTAAAAAATTCCCTCTATTCCACATTGATGCCTAAAATTTGGAATAAAGGAAACCATGGATTCCCTTTAGTGCAAACCAAAATGGGTTACACAAAGAAGAGCTAACATCCTTCCTCAAGGTCCGTTATTTTATTTCTCCACCCCCAATATTATTATTATTACATGATCATATAATAAAAATGTTATCCTAAATATACCTATATATATTTATTATAAGTATGTGGCCAGAAAATAGACACAATTCCTTCAAATGGGTAATGAACTTACCTTTCTTTTATACGACAAACTATCACCTCACGAAATGATGTTTTTTGATTTACTATTACAACCTATCATGGTTGGAAATTATGATGAATAATCTTATTTTATATGATATATATTATATTCATTATATATTCATAGTTTATTATTTTTTATATGAATCTTACCTTAATTCTTTCTATTTTGTGTAAATATGATAATTTCATTTCGAGAAATGTGGTCTATTGCCCCCTCAAATTGATGTGATTCATTCACACACTAAATGGAATGAATGAAAGATGGGGGTATTGAAAATATATTAAAAATAATTCAAAATAATAATACTATAAATATTTTATATAGACACATATATGTCATTTAATTTCATTCTTTCAATATTACATTGAAAAACTGAAACAATGTTTATGCATACCTACGACCTACCATCTCTATGAAGGATGTATTTCATTTTCATATTTATATATTTTATAGATTATTATGAAAAAATATATTTTGATTATAAATTATATTAATGTCATGTTTTACATTATTTAAATAATTATATAGGAATGAGGGTAAAAAATATAACAAACTAATAAGCATGTAAAAATTAGATATTACCTTTGGCGAAATAGTAACATGGAATTGTAAATTACTGGGTAATATAAATTCAAAATAAAACCTTATATTGGATTATATATAAGAATATTGATCTTAAAAATATTTATAATAAATTATATTTACAATAAATTAGGTGTTTATATGTGTGAAGAGAGTCAAGAGATAAGGTAACGGAATTTTATCTAACCTTTTATTTTTCCTGAGATTCTTGCTTTATTAGCCAATGATTTATTTTTTTCATTAGTATAATTTACATTGATGTATTTTATAACTGTTATACATATATTTATTGGAATTTTACATAATATATTTATCATATTCTATTCGTGGGACTTATGTTTAAAATGATACGAAATCAGTAAACTAGTTTAGTCTCAATTTTCATTCTTGGTGATACATTCCATATTATAAAACTGTATATTTTTATGAGGTATATATACTAGCATTGAAATTTAAAATTAGTAATATAATTATATTAAGGATCATTTTTCTTTATGTAATTTCGTTTTCTTATGTGCGGAATATAATTAAATGTTACCATGTAGGAAGAGTTTATTGGAACATCTTAATTGTTTATCAATATTGTTTAAGATTATTCTTCCATTAATGAAATATTATGCTACACCTCCCAAAAGAACTCATGAAATTTTTTCACCTCTTAATATTTATGATATTTTCATTTATTTGTATTATTTTTCCATTATTTGGTAATTAATATTAATAATAAAGTGTTTTTTTAATAAAGTAAAACATTACCTCTCTCTTCATTCGAAAATATGTGTTCCTTAAAAAAATCTTAAAAAATATTTCAATATTTTATAAAGATTTATTTATATGATCCCTAATTATTTTAATTTAAATGGGTTTTAATATATTTTCAAGTACCCTTTAAAATTATTCAATGTTTATTTAATGAAATGGTTTTCAAAATGTTTTCATTATTTCATTATATGTTTTCGAATTGTTTTTAAAGAAATGGTTTTCAGAACATTTTCATGATTTCTCATACAAATTCAATGTGTTTTGAAAGAAATGGGTTTCAAAAAATTATAAAACTTTCATTATATGTTTTGAATTTGTTTTCAATGGATTTTTTTAAAAACTTTTAAGCCTTATTTTTAAATTTTCATGTTTATTTTCAATGAAATGGGGGTTTAAAATGTTCTTTTCAAAGAAAAGGGTTTCAATAATTTTGAAGATTTTTTTATATATTTTCAAATAATTTTCAACAGAAAATGATTTAAATTTTTTAAAGATTATTTTATATGTTCTAAATGAATATTGTTTCAATATGATTTCAAGATTTATTTATAAGATCTCAAGGTATATTCAACAAAAATATTTTTCAAATGATTTTATGTTTTAAAGGGAATTTTTCAAATAAGAAATAACATTTTTCTGAAGAAACATTAATAAAATACATTTATAAATTATTTTTCATATATGATAACATCTATTGATGTAACTCAATCCCTTATAGTTAATGATCTAAAGGTTTCACTCATATTTTCTGTTAAATGTTTTATGTATTAATCGAATGAAGCCCATAATCCCCATTTAGCATCCATGAGTTTTATGTATTTGAAACCCAAATTTATTTTCAGGTTATCATTTATGGAAAAACATTAGGGAACCAATATATTTTCCATTTGTTATGATGGGTGGATATTTTAATTATACCATTTTATTTCATGGGTTATGACTTGATGATGATAAAACCCATCGATTTTTAAAGGGTAACGATATGATGTATAATTTATTATCTTTTTCTCGATGTATGTATGAATTTATTATTTGACAGGTGGGACCTATATGTCCCACCAATTCATTGGTTAATGATAATTGTTTTATGAAATCAAGAGGATACACATGAGTGAATCCCATGTCATAAATGAGGGGGCATCACAAGCCTGAAACAAGAGTGGACATGAGAGGTAATCCGAATCGCTGAGTAAGAGGGAAAAAAATAGGGAATACCATGCCTGAAATATAAGGTTACACATGACGGAATACTAAGACAAAAATAAGAGGCCACATGAGAGGTCAATCCATATATAAAACAAGAGGGTACACAAGAGGGAATCTCAAGTCTAATGCATATACATTAGGTATTATCCCAAGCCTAAACGATTATGAAGGTCATGGTAGGTAGCCTTGACATAGTATTTTCTTTGATTTTGTGTATTCCATGAGTTCCATGTCTTATTACATTATAAATCATGATCTTTTATCCCTTATGATTCATGGATTATGAAATGACAATATTTACCCCGTGATTCATGTTTATGATATTAGATATATTGGGTGAGATCTTATAATATTATGAATAAATTATCATACCCTTTTTGTAATTTTTAAGCTTATATATCTTACTTTTTTACCCTTACTGAGCATCTATTATCACCATGTTTTAGGTTTCCTTCTCTAGGTTATATAGATATAATTTATGTACGATATGTCTAAGGAGGGTTATAGATTGGGAGATACTAATGGGAGATAATATATCTCATTCACATACCAATGATTACTTTTCCATGTTTCAAAATGCATTTGACTAATATGGTGTTTGGTATGTTTTTTTTAATGTTTTAATTATTCTATATTTTTTTGGTAATGTTAGTGTATGAAAAGAAAAGGTAACAATATTTGGTATGATAGTGATGGTTTATTCAAAGTATAAAATCTTGGATAATAAAAAATTAGTGAGATCCCTAGGTATATTACTATGGATATATTTAGGTATGTCTATAAGGGTATTTATGAGGGTAAGTAAACATTTAGGAAAATGTCTTGGAATTTTAGAAAAAGATGGTGTGAGTGGTTTCCTAGAAATAAATTGTTATCAGGATACTATAAGTTGATGGGAATATAGAATATATTTACCTTGGAGTAACATTTTGGAAAAGGTGTTTCAAGACGAATTTAGCGTAAGCTAGTACATAAAAACGGACCTTACTATATACCCGGTTTATCACTCCCGAAGAATATACATTGGAAACTCCCAAACTCTTCATGAACCATCCTGAAAGAATTAAAAACATATTTACTATGAAATACCTCTAATAATCCTATGGTTTTATAGATTAAATAATTTGGTGTCTTTTTTTAGTCATCCTATAAGTAATTTTTCATGGTTATGTGGTTTTTGAATATGAAAATTGTTTCTCACCCTATGCTTTCTTGTTTTATTATATAAAATAAACTAGAAGGAATTGGGATAAAATTAAATGTTTTTGATGTAGAAAGTATGGGCATAATGAAAATTTATTTCCTATGTTGTTATCTTATGAAGATAACTAGAAATGCCAATGAGTATTTGATATGCATATGAAGATAAGGAGACCACAAATTACATGTGACAATTATCTAATGTTATTATTAAAATGTTTAAATTAAATTCAAGAAGCATGATTATATTTTTGTTGAGGAACCTAAATACATGATTCATGTTTTATATTCAGGGAAAGAGGTATTAATGAATAACTTGATGAGGTATGAGTGATGTTTTTTTAATATAGTTAGATGAATGAAGTATTTATGTTTTATAATTCAAGGATTATTCTATACAAATCATGAAATATATAAGTATTTTCAGCACATGTTTCTATTTACAGATTTAAACAGATATGTTGAATGGTGATGGTGAGGTAGAAATATGATTTTAGGGAGAGGTTATATATTATTTAAGGGAAAGTGACTATTAATTTATTCTTAATGTTGATATAATAATGTTTTTACAATTATATTTTAGATGGTATTGATTAAATAAGAACTGAAAAATTGTTTATTTATAATGTACTCTTTGCTATCATGGATAGGTTATACAACTTCTTGGATTTGGGGAATATATCCAGTAATTTTTGGAATAAAGAAGCATGAATTTTTTCAAAAATTATATATGGTATTTCAGGTTAAGAACTGATAAATTATTTATTTACAATGTAATATATATTATAATGGATAGGGTATACAACTTCTTGGATTTATGGAATATATCCAGTAATTTTTGGAATAAGGAAGCTTGTATGTTTTTCAAAATTATATATATTAATTCAGGTTATTACCATGATTCTCGAAAATAGACAAATATGATATCATCATTTGGGAATGTGATAACAAATACCTAGTTTTTAATATATGGTGTATCAATTATAAGAAAATTACTAGACCTTATTTATAAGGTTTTGTATTATCTTCATTAGGAATACTAATAAGGTCCACCATTTATTTATTTTTTATGTTAAAAATTAGATGAAGTATTATTGTATTGATGTTGTATTTATCACATTAGTAAAAATTGAATTCAGTTATTTCCCAAATTTTGAGGATGTCCATCATATTTATTCCTGAAGTTATATCAATGTGTTTACAGAAATGGAAAAACTATATGTCGAGTAACAACACATGTAATCTGGAAAGGTTGCAGGTCTTGTACCCATGATCAAATGATGATAGTGGTTTCATTCCAACCACTAACCTACACAATTTCCTAGTTATTGTGTAATAATTATTTTTACTTATATAATTTGATGAATAAATATTAATGATGAACTTGTTGTGGTACATTTTTTGCTTGAAGACTAATATATTAACAATATTTTTTAAGTAATGTTAGAGACAAATAGTTCATTTTTTCATTTTTTAAATCTTCGAGATCCATTAAATTTTTGTTTTTGTTCTTCAGGTATCAAAGTTTATTTTTAGATATCCATTTCATAATGTAATGAATGAATTAGGAATTGACTGAAAAAAATGATTGAAATTATGTTAATATAATTATATAAATTTATTATATTTATCTATATTAATGTTTAATAAAATAATTACTCAACATTTTGAAAAATAAAAAAAGTTTCTCTTGTTTCATATTTTTTGAACCAAATTCCTTTTTAATTATTACAGATTTATGACTTTGAGGCCCTAAAATTTCAATTATCATTTAATTATTTGTGATTTATGACCTCAATTACACCATATGAATATTTCAAAATTTCATCCATATACTTGTTTTCACCTCCCACCTATGTTCTACTATATGGAAGTGTAGATATGAGTTATTTTGGGTAAACATTATGGTTCCTAATTTTTTTAAAGGAACTATTAGTGTTCATTTTAATTATATGGGATTATATTAATGTAACAAAAAATTATTATATCATTGATAATGTAGAAGAAGTTTGAGGGGGAAATTAATTTTTTAAATGGGTAGAATGTAACACATTGAGTTTTTTGTGAAATAATTTTTTTTGAATTATAATAATCTTTTTGAAATTATTCATTTCATAAAACACGGAATATTTCATGTCTTATATGGTAGATCCCAGTTTTTGTTGATTTTAAGATAAAAAATGCAAGGATATCATTATAATATACTCTAATATATGTTTTTTCTACATGAAACACCAACTCGGCATGCATTATACGCAACAACGACATGGATTGTGTTACAACAACATTGTGTTTCTGTGAAATTACATTTTTATTATAATTAATCAAAAGAGATAGTTTTAACACAAGTATTAAAAAATAATGCGAATATTAATAACCAATTTGTAAATATTCTTTATAATGTTTTTATATAAATAAATCATTATAATGTTAAATGATATATGTTTTCGTAAAGTGTTTATATGTTTGGAAATATTATTTTTTTAAAAGAACATATTTTTAGTCCTTTGATAAAAAATAATAAAATAATTTTTATAATCTTTTAATTTTTTTGATAAAATAGAAATAATTTTTTAATTCCTAATGTATAAATTAGATTATGTCGATGTTGTTCGATTTTTTTGGGAAATATCATTTTTGGTTGATAAATGAAAAATACTAAATATTAATTCAAATCATATTAATCATATAATATTTTTATATAGTTAAATTAAATTTTAATTTGGGTTTAATGTCATAAAAGATCAATTATATATCTATTAATCAAAATTATTATATTGTAATTATTCTTGGGATGATTTTAGATTTAAAAGTTTGATGATCTTTCTAAAATTCTCACTTTAAAAACCTATATTCTCGCCACATCTGTTAGATTAAAAATAATCTTAAATTTTCCACTTATGTGAATTTAATTCCAAAAAACAATTATGATAAAAAAATTAATATGTATTATATTTATATTTTATTAATATCAACATAATATAAGGGAAAAAATATTAGTGAATGTGATTAAGATTAATTACACTGATTAAGGTAAAAATAAGCCTAACTGTCTAATAAACCTTAATGTTAAGGGCCCAAATTACCAATACACTTCTAAAGGACCCATTAAATGGACATATTTTGTCCATAACACTTCAAGTATTTTTTTTGAGTTTTCTTAATTTTTTTAGGTAAATATATCAGAACACCGAACTTGTTTTAAAAAAAATCCCAATTCATACCCTCATTTCCTTATAAAAGGCCTTCACGTATCCTCATTCATAAAATATATAAAACAACATATGATCATCCAATAACATACAAATAATATTTTAAAAATCCATAACATTCTCCATGAAGCCTCACTTTTGGCCAAAATTCAACTAAGGATTCCCTTTGGTGAAAACAAAAAGCAGTTACTTAATGAAGAGGTAACATCCTTCCTCAACTTCATTTCTTTTATTTTCTTTCTCCACCATAATAATTATTATTCTATCCTCATATAGTAACACAATTTTCCAAAATATATATATGTTCGTTAATTAAAATTGTTATACATCAACATATACACAGTTCCATCTAATGGGAAATGAACATATCGTTCTTATATACAGTGAACTACAACCTCATGAAGCAACGTTATTATTTTTACTATTTACACCGCTCCTTACTTTGAATTATGATGAAAAATATGTTTTTATATGATTGATGTGATATTTAAAATGCATTAATACATCATTTTTGGTTATATTAATCATTCCTTCATTTTTTCCACTAAGGGTAAATACAGTAATTTCATTTGGGGAAGTGTGTACTATTATCCCCCTCAAATAAATTTAATTCATTCACACCCTATATAGAATATATTAAGGATAGGATTACTGTAATTATATGATGCATATGGAAAAATAATTTAAATTTTAATATTATATATATATCTATAATATACTTTATTTCTTTCAATATTACAATGAAAAATGGAAACAACATTCAGGTGTACGTACGACCTACTATCTCCTTGAATGGTGTATTCCATTTTCATATTTATATATTCTATTGGTTGTTATAAATATATATATACTGAAAATAAAGAGATATTACTCAAAGAAAATACTTATTATGGAATTGATAATAATTGGGTAATATAAAGTCATTATAAAATTATATTTGGTTTTAGATATAATAATATTTTTTTTATACATGAGGTTTCTATAAGAGAATAGAGATACAAGACATAATGTAAGGAAATTTCAACTCACTTTTTATTTTTTTAGATTGTTTTCTTATACACCACACAATTATTTTGTGTGGTGTGAATAATACATGTGGATATATTTTATTGTTATTATAATTAATGCTATTTTTATTTACCAGTCAATTTAATGATCTTCCATTAATGGGACTTATTTTTAAAAATTCACCAAAGGAGTAATGTAATTTTGTCGGAATTTTCCATCTTTGAGTCACATTCCATTTTATGCATCTATATTTTTAATGAGGTGTAAATATAAACTTTTACATGTAAAATCTGGAATATACATCTATTTAAAATATTTTAAGCTTCATTTTATTTAATTTTCATACATTGATAGTATAATTCAATGTTATCAAGTGGGATGAGTTTATTGAAACAGTCTCATCTTTTATTGATATTGAATATGATTATTCTTAAATTGATGAACTATTTTGACCCATATATAAAAATATCTCATCAAGTTTCTCATTATCTATATATTTATGATAATTTCCTATATTGGTACCATTTATCCAGAATTTTTTACCAAGGATGATTAATAATGTGTTATTATGAAAGGCTTACTTTACCTGTCTCTTCGTCAGATATCTATGATCAATAAAAAAATTATTTTTAAAAAAGGTTTTAAATTTTTTTCATGATTTATTTTTAAGTATTAAATATATTCTTACATATATGGTTATCGATAATTTTCATGAATTATTTATATGTTTTGGAAGTGTTTTCAACAAATTCGTATTCCAAATATTTCCATGATTTATTTTTATTTTTTCAATTTTTTTTCAAAGATATTTTTTACCAAATGATTTAAATATATCATTAGAAGTTTTCAAGGTGTTTTCAAAATTAATATTTTCAAAACATTTCCCGGCCTTATTTATAATGTTTCAATTTTATTTTCAAATAAAATGGTTTTCAAATGGTTGTCTTCAACTAAAAGGATTTCAATGATTGAGGGGATTATTTTAAATGTTATAAAAATATTTCAATAGAAAAAGGTCTTAATATATCTTTTTAATATTATTTTATATTTTTTCAACAAAATTTGGTTTCAAAATAAATTTTTTCATTATTTCTACATTTTGAATTTATTTTTTAGGAAAATGGATTTCAAAATGATTAATGTTTTACAGAGATTTTTTAAATTATAAAAGTAATTTTATTCAAAGAATAATTTAATATATATTAAAAAATTATTTTCCATTTATGATGTCATCCATTGATGTTACACATTCCCTTTAATGTAGTGATCCAGAGTCCCCTTTCATTTTATTTCATGAATGGTTTACGTTTTTATTGAATGATGCTTGTGATAACTGTTTCTCTTCCATGAGATATATGGTTTTGAAAACCTATTATTATAACAAGTTATGCTTTAATATAATGATCAGGAAACCTATTTTTTTAAATAGGTTATGATGTGATGATATTTTAATGGTACCGATTTTATTTCATGGGTTATGATTTGATGTTTTAAAATCACATTTTTTAATGGGTAATGATATGATGAATTCATTTTTATTATATGGCACAAATATGTATGGTTTTATTATATGATAGGTGGTGGATATATCTTATTGAGTAAGGATTAATGTATTATAATTTCAAGAGGGTACATGGGAGGGAATCCCATGAATGAAACAAAAGGGAATCATAACACTAGAATAAGAGCATACATAGTGGGGATCCCATCCATGAAACAAGAGGATAAAAAGAATGGCATTCCAAATGAAAATAAGAGGCTACATAAGAAGGAATACCATTTCATAATGATTGGGGTACATGGGAGAGAATTAAAAGCCCAAAACAAGAATGTATATGGGAGGGAATTCCAAGAAAGAAGCAGGTATATGAGTTATTATCACAAGAATAAAATGTTATAATGTTATTGTCAAGTCGGCTTGACATATAATTTTCTTTTTTTAAATATATTCCATGTTTTCTATGTATTATTCCATCATGGATCATTGTCTTAACTCCCTTATGATTAATAACTTATGATCTACTAATATTTATTCCATTATCCAAGTTTTTGATGATTGATATATAGGGTATGATCATATAATATTTTGATCACATTCTCATACCCTGATGATCTTGTTTATGCTTACATATCCCTTATTTTTTTATTAATGATCATATGAGATCTCTAAATTTTATATTTAATTACAAATTATATGTATATATATTTTATGTATAATATGTCTTAGGAGGGTTCTTGTCATTAAGAACCTAGTGGTAGATAATTTATTTCACTCACATACCAATGTTTATATTTCCCCTTTTACAAAGTCCCTAAGCTGATACTATCTTTGGAAACCTATTTGTGCAATCTTTTAATTATTCCACAGAAGTGATGTAATGTTAATGTTTGAAAGTTGAGGGTCTCCATAACCCTACCCATTTAACAAGTAAAAAAACAACAATATTCCAATTAATTAATCTATACCATAGCCTTCGTTAAATTTGGAAACCTTTCATAATGATTTGTTGCACCATTATATACAAGGATAGCTTAGGAGTGTTATATGATTGAGAAATTCATGTCATGTATTATAAATTATTTTATAGAAAAATGTTAAATGTTTTGGTGTAGTTAATAAGTAACTGGATTTCTACCGTAACATCCAATTTTTTAAAATGTGGAAATTTCCAATGGAATTTGAATAACTCATTAATTGAAAGTGAAAAAAATTAATCCAAACTTCATAATGAATATAGGAGAATTAAAACACTTAAAACAATTTTTTATAAGTTTTAAGGTCAATAGGTCTTCATAGGGACCACTTAGGATTAATTATCATTGGGAAATGAATACTCACATTTTCGGTGAGATTGATAGGGACGTCTGATTTAATTGAACCATGCAACCATCTATGAGAAACCTTAGGGACCTTAAGGGGCGTCCAACGGTTTATTAAAATATTCATTGTGGGGAGTATGCATGTAAAAAATGTGTATTGAAAATTTTAGAGATAAGATATTGGGATAAATATTGTTTTCAAAATTATGCATCCTTCCCTCATGGTTAGGTGAACTTAACCAATAACACTACACGATTATTGAGTAGTGTGCATAGTGTGGCTCTATAGAAGTGAAAGATTCGGGGTTGGAACAATGTTAGAAAAACATTTATCCTAAACATGAGCCTCATAAAAAGGTAAAAAGTACATTTTTCCCATCATACCATAAATATGATTTACCCCATTTTCTCTTCCATTTGGCTGGGGAATCCCTACATATTCCTTTCTTTTCACTCCACCTCCCATGATGGATATCCATTATCTTGTTCCCAAATTGAGCACTACTTAATGTGTTGTAAGATTTTTGGTGAGGATACAACTCTTATGACTCCATTATTGTTTTCCTTTTTTCCTTATTGAATTTTATTTTAATGTGTACATTTTTTTCTTATTTTCCAGTTTTTTGTCATTGTCCTCCATTTCCCTCAAATTGGCTCGAATTTAAGCCCACTACTTTATGAGTGATGAATTATATAATCGATATTTGTAGGATCATACTTTTACCTTAAAGAATATAATATTTAAAACTATGAAATTTTTTCTCACATAATAAATACATATGTGTTTATATTTAAATTAAAAATTAATAATTTAGAAGTTAATTAATTGAATTTATAGTTATTTTTTATTAAATTTTACATTGGGTGGTTTATCTCCTAAACCTGAGCCACCCATTTTTAGTGTGTTCCTTATATTCCCATGACATATGCCTCATCTTGGTAATTAAATAACCCCTTTGGGTGTTTTTTCCAATATAGAGTTTATAAGGTTCACTCTATATTTGAATTAGCTTCATGGTGTGTATGATCCATTATAGTAAAAGAGATTCTAAAATTAAATTAAATGATTTATTATAACAAAAATTTCCCATTTTGTAATAAAACCACCGAATAGGTGTGATGAATTCTATAATTTATTTTTCTTAATTTATTTGATGGTATTTTAATGGAATGTGAAATGATATGGGAATGGACCTCTTTTTTTATAGTTTTTTTTGTGAAATATGGCATTCTTATATACATGTATTTATAAATGGAAATTTTATTGAATTTTCTTTTCAGTGTGAAATCTATAGAAGAAGGAAAGAAATGAGTTATAATACTTGAAATGATCATTGATAATGACAACCACATAATATTAAATACTAATATGAATCTTGTATAAGAAATTACACAACAAGTTGAGTGATACTTAGCTTCTTCATGATAGAATGTCTAGTACATGGTTATATGTAGTTTTAGAATTTATATACAATAAGTGATACATGTTTCCTCTATATGGTATACCATGTATTGGATCATAGGACACTTGAATAATATTACACATTGAGAGATACATGGGTTTCTATTTTATTCAATTACCTTTATGGGCTCATGGGGGAGATAAGTTTCATCACATTTTAAGTGATACTTGATATCCCTTTTTGTGAAACACCGTGGATGCGAACATGTGGAAATTGGTTGTTTTTTAGAAATAATTGCGTTCCCTCTTTATAGAACATTAATGATAGGCTGAGAGAGTAAATAAAATTATTTTACTCAATGAGGGATACTTGGTTTAGAAATTAAAAATTGTAATTTTCGGGCTCATATGAAAAACAAATATATCATGTTTGTTTGTTACACATGACTAGTGGTTTCTCCTAAAAGATATTACTATTCTCAGATGCATTGGGTATGTACCTCTGGTTCTCGACCCGATAACTGTCATGAGTTTTGATACTTGTTTCTTCTTAGAATTGATATGTGGTTTTAGAGGCACTAATGTTTGGTGCATGAGTTACTCCTCAGGTCCTGGCTATATTTATGTATATATATATCTATCTTTATATGTTATCATGTATATATATATAAATGCATGATTATACATATATATATATAACTATATAAATATGAATATTAGCATATAAATATATAATAATACAAGTTTATAGATTTTATGGATTTTTCCAAATAATGTATCATTATTCACATGTCCTTGAGAAACCAGAGTGTACTTCGTTAAATTTAGTTATTTATGACATTATTCATTAAACATACACACTATATTATTTTGTACACATAGACTCGATAAAATTAGAAATCATTGGTCATGGCCAACTCAGTTTATAACAGGCCATGTTCATGCCACCACTTCGCTGGGGTACCTAATCATACGTCATGGTTGTAGGTTCAATTTTATGGATTATGATCATGTTTCTTGATTATATATATGATCTTAGGAGCATAAAAATGAAATAATATATAAGATTCCCAAGGATAAATCCTTTGAGGCTTTTTTTCATTGATTATATTTCATATAATTTTTCATTATTGAAGTATAATACCTTTACATAATAGAATCACATTTACATGTATGATTGTAAACTAGGAATTTCCAATTTTATTCCTTATTTTTTTCCCAATTACAATTGTCTTATGTTTCCATTAATTTATAAAACTTCCTAAGTTGGATGATTCATTTTCTATTATACCAATGTGATACAACGATCATGAGGGTATAGTTTCCCCAATGTACCAGCATTGGACCATCACCCCCAAGTGGAAAGCCTTTTCCATATGGGGAGTTGCACTTGAGGCCATGGGATTGACTGTCCCAGGACACCATTCAAATGGCCCCGGGGATGGGGCATTACATCTAGCACAGAGATTGCTCATTTTTAGGATATTTGTAACTCATATGCAGCCACAATGGGGAATATAAATAATTATATCTATTAAATATCAAATATATCTATATATTCAATCTCTTATCATCACTACATTATAACATGGTCGAAGACTTCACGAAGTAATAATAAACCACCTCCTCTAGTTAAAATTTACACATGGCCAATACTGTGTAATGGTTCACCACCATAGTTCTAGGATTCATATTCTACCTCAATGTTAATATTACATATATCCCATCAAGCTTCATTATTTATTCAATAATAAATATATGTTTTGATATCTCATCAATTTCTAAAAAATCATGAAATCATATAAAGTATTCCACCACATCCTTTCTACAATAATTAGTTGGAGCCACACATTGTGTAATATTATTTCTTAAATTTAATCATCTAAATCATGGAAAAGGGTATGAAAAAATAGGGATATTAATATATTAATATATTTTAAGAAAGAATATTTTAATGTGACTGTATAAAATAAACATTAAAAAAATACTATCCTTGGAGTTTGTGAAATAATCAGTTGAAATTTTTTCATTTGAAAAACAAAATGTGAAATTTTAATTTTGATTATAATAGAGTTTATTTTTTTCATAATACTTTAATCATTGAATATGATATATAACACATAAAAGTATTTTGGGGATAATTTAATATTTATGAGTTTCTGAATTTAATTTTATGATTGTTGATTTTTTTATTGAATTACTTAATTTTTAAAATTTTCATTTGAGAACAATATTTCAAATATATTATTAATAAAATAATAATTATTAATTTTACATAGCTACTTATTTTAAATCAGGATGGATTCATTTTATTATGGATCATAATAAATTTATAAAATGAATGTGGGAGGAATTTTCCTTTAGAATGGGTTAGTATTATTGGTGAGGTGTAACTTCATTTGGGGATTGAGTAAGGATGAGTATAAATAATATGACATGATTTAATTAATGCATTTTTTAATAATAATTGATAATTAATTACTTTTTTATATTTATTTATAATTTTATTGTAGTTATTTTAATGAATATAAAAAGGAGGCATATATTATTAGTCAATCAAAATCAATGTGTTCCTTTGTTGTGGATATAGATTTTGACATTATTAAGAAGTGGTTATTTTGTTTTAGTGGTGGAAGATTATTATAATTCAATGTATGGGATAAATTATGATCTATTAATAAATTTAAATGGATGAGTAATTTCATCAACGTGAGTATTATGTTTTCCCTCCCCTTTCTTTTAATAAATATACATTATTTATTTAAGGAATAGTGGATGAATGAAATAAAGAATGTTTGATTATGAATAGTGGTCAACAATATTTATACCTTATGAGTGTTTGTGTTCAGGGATTATAAAAACATTTCTATTATATTCTTTTCTAGTGAATAATAATTTTTTATGGATGATTTTTTACTTCAGGATCACCTAATGGAGAAGTTTTTTAAATTGATGAATTATTGGATTATAAATGAATAATATACTGATATCGATCATAATGTATTATTTTTATCCTTGGGTTTTCAGTTATTTTTAAGGATTATATTTGAATAAAAACTTATAAGGAGGAATTCATGATTTTAATATGATTTACAGGATATTTATCATATGAGGGTGTGGAATAAGAATTTTTTGGGCCCATTTTCTTAAAGAATGCTTTAATTTAATTTTTTATATTTGACTAATATTCGTTTGAAATTTACATGGGGGTTCCATCAAATCCAATAAATGTTTACTATACCATTATATTTATATACACGAGGTTCTTGTAATGTTATCATGAATCCATTATGAATCAGCATCAATATTTTTCTTTACTCTTTTATATAGTTTTTTAAATATTATTAAAAGGGAGTATTTAATTTTTATTATCTTAAGGAATAAAAAATATTTGTTAATTTTGAATATAGTTTCTATAAAAATTGATCTTGATAAGATTATGTGAGTATAGAGGTAAAAATAAACATCTAATTTTATGCATTAACAATATTGGATTATATTAACAAATATTTTATTGTTAGCTTTTATAATAAGTGATGAAGTTTTTAATAACATATAATGATATGGGGTTTTGTGGGAAATTGATTTTGAATATTAATATTTTTTATAGATGATACATATTATATAGGGAACATCAAATGAAAATACTGGGTATATTTTTCTATTATATGAAAAGATAAATATTTGGATATTAGTTATGATGAGGGATTGTGATAGTCTATAGTTTACTATGATATTTAATTTGTATTATTTTATATTTGAAGATAATTTCATGTTTGGTTAGGAGTGAAAATCTAGTCAGCATCATAAATTTTTTTATATACGATTCCCTTACTACATCCCCCATAACAGAGAATTGACACTACTACAAATTTTTCTTTTAACAAATCTAGAAACTGATTTTTACAATGATAAAGAAGTGTTGTTAGTCTCAGTGAAAATAAAGGGTGGTCACCTTTAACTACTATAAAATGTACCTATACCCACGGTTTTTGGGGAAAACTGTGGGTATAGGAATTTTTTGATAGCCTATGCCCCATGTTTCCCCAAACCATGGGCATAGGGTACCCTATACCCACCGTCTTCTCCAAACCGTGGGTATAACGTTTCAAAAAATGAATATACCCATGGTTTTCCCAAAACATTGGGTATAGTCATCAGATAAAAAAACCTATACCCACGGTTTTGACATACTATGGGTATAGGTTTCCCACATCTGTGCGGGAAATTTATTTTTTCCGCGGGAACAAAAAAAAATTGTGGGAGTTTTATACCCATCGTTTATTCCACTATACCCATGGTTTAAATAAATATATTTATTAAAATATATAAATAAGTACATATATGTGGTGATGGGGTAGTTGTAAAGCCGCTCGTGAACGGAGAAGTAGTCGCGAGATGGAATTCCATGGGCCACTATTTTATAAAATATGTTATACCCAGGGTTTCCAAACCGTGGGTATAGAGTTTTGAAACATAGGAAAAACCTATACCCACAGTTTTTCCAAACCGTGGGTATAGGTCATGGACCTATATCAATTTCACCAATGACCACGGTTCCCAAAACCATGGGTATAGCCTATACCCATGGTTTTGGGGTCTATACCCACGGTTTTGAACCGTGAGTATAGGATCATTTTTCACTAGTGATTATTAGTGCTAAAAAATCAATGATAAAGGGGGTCCTTTATCCTCACTAAAAACGATCTAATAAAATCTCCCACCCTTATCAGGCATGTTTTACTACGGATAATGTATACCCTTTATGAGTGCTTTTTAGAAAAGATAATTGATAACATTATCAACACTAAAAATAACACTGATAATGGGTGAATTTATCAATTCTTAAATAACACTAATAAAGGTTGACTTTAAAAGTGCATGAAATATCAATTATAAATTCACAGATACCAATGATATTCTATTTATATAATATTACAACCACCAACACCGAAAAAACACACACTCACCACCTGTACAAAACAGCTACTGCACAACACACAAAAGAACAAAGTAGTGCACACAACATCACACAAAAGAAAAAAGTAACACAAATAGTGACTTGGAACCCAATTCTTTATAAATATAAAAAATTAATATAAGTACATTTATAATTATTCAACAAATAGTTAAAAACCAAAATGATTCATCCGTGGACATCTGTGATCCCCTCTCAAAAATGTATTCCCATGGTATTAGTTGCAAAAAAAATCCCATCTATGGAAAAAGGTTCCACCTATATAATAAACCAAAAATTATTTTAGTAATACTATAAAGAACTAAATAAAAATTTAATATCAAGGAACAAATTAACAATTTTATTAAAAATACACATTTGGAGTTATACAGGTCACACTGTGTGTCGTATTGAGTAGGGGTTTATTCTTAAACGTCACAGATGAGTAATTGATCATTGTAATAAAATACGAAAATAATTAAAATTAGTTTACTTATTTTAGTTTATTTTCATGGTATTTTACTAAAATTAATATCAAATTAAAATGGCTCATTTGGATTTATATCGGTCACAGAGTTCATCAGATTGAGGTTTGGTAGATTCGTTCACTTCAAAAATGACTCAGGGATCATTTTTTTAATGTATCCAAACAATATGAATTCCTTTTCGTAGTTTTGAGAATGACAGTTGTGTTTTCTTAGAAAAATATCAGTTCAAACAAGAAACATGTATTTTTATTCATATTTTTCACATCGTGCATCAGTTTAACCTGAAAATTCTTCATATAATTTAAAATAGACTTACCAATATCTATCCGAAATTATGAAGACAATTGGAGGGAATTTTATTAGTTTTAATTGAGTGAATCTTTTTGAGATAAAATGTCAATTCTAAATTGATAATAGACACTTTTTGTCACACATTTCACACGATTTGTCATATTATTGTCTAGTTGATTCCTACAAATCCCAAATGACTCATCGATCAAAATTTTAAAGTATCAAAACAATGCAAATGTGATTACATGGTTTTCATTATGTCACTTGTTCTTTTCTACTTAAATGACTGCTTATTTTAAATAAAAACAAATTTGGATTTATACCAGACACATCATTCTTCAAATTGACATGTGTTTGGATCCCACACATCACATCTGACTCATGGATCATTGTTCTAAAGTATCAAAACAATACAAATGCATTTTCTCATGGCTTATTATGTCAGTTTTTATTACAAAAAATACATTCCAAATAAGAAACAATATTTTTGAGTCATACATGGTGCATCATACAACCATTTAATGTGGGACTACTTCATACACATTAAAAATTAGTTTTGGATTATTTTATGAAAGTCTCAAACCAATCCTACTGTATTTTGTTGGTTTTCAGTGGGGGAAATATTTTAAGATAAAATGTAAATTCTAAACTGAAAACAAACACTTATAGTCATACCAGTCATACCATGGATCAGATTGAGGTGTTGCTAATTTTACACAACACAGAAGACTTATAGATCATCATCCTAAACCATCAAAACAATCCAAATGATTTTGCTCTATTTTTAGTATGTCAGTTGTTCTTTTTTAATTAAATTATTGTCAATTTAAACTAAAAAGACACATTTGGATTTATACTGGTCACATCGTTCATTGTATTGTGGTAGATTTTTTTATTACACATTACTAGTGACTAATGGATTGTTTTCCAAAATTATAAAAACAATTTGAATGCATTTTCTTGTTTTTCAGTTTTCGGTTTGTGTTCTTTTACTAAAATTTATTTAAAATTTATATAAAAAGTTAGATATCGAGTCATACTACTTTACCTATGCATTTAATTAAGACGAAACTGATTTCTACACATCATAAATGATTTATAGATCATTTTACTAAAGTATAAAAACAATAAGAATGTGTTTACTCAATTTTTTGTTTGTCAATTATGTTTTTTAATAAAATATCATTACAGACATAAACACGCATATTGGGTCATACCAGTCTCCTCATGTATATATTTAACAAGAGACTACTTCCTATAGGTCACAAAAAACATAAAAATCGTTGTCCTAAATTAGGAACACAATATGAGATAGTTTGGTTGGTTTTAAGTGAGTGATGCATTTTGAGATAAAATGACAATTTTAAACTAATAATGGACACTTCTAGTCATATCAGTAACATGGTTCATTTGATTGAGGTGTGGTTGATTCCTATACATCACAAATTACTGATAGATATTTTTCATTAAGTATGAAAAAAATATGAATTCTTTTTCACAATTTTCAGTATACTTGTTCCTTTTTTACATAAATTAAAGTCAACGTTAAATAAAAAGCCACATTTGGACTTATACCGGTCACATAATACATTTCATTGAGGTGGAGATGATTCATACAAATCAATAATATCTCAAGGATTGTTTACCTACATTTTCAAAATAATAAGAATTTATTTTCTCAATTTTCAGAAGGCCGGTTTAATTTTTTTACTAAAATTAATGTCAATTATTAATTAAAAATGACACTTTGAGTCATATTGGCCTTACTATGCATAGTATTGATCTCAGGCTGATCAAAACATGTCAAAATTGATATATAAATCATTTTACCAATGTTTCAAAACAATATGACTGTTTTTATTAGTTTTTAGTATGTTGGTTGTCTTTTTTACTAAAATATGATTTCAAACTGAAAACATACACTTTGATTCATGGTGGTCACATCATGCATTTATTTGACATGATAATTATTCATAAACATAAAAAAGAACTTCTGAATCCTTGTCTGAAATTATGAATACAATCAGAGCGTGTTTTCTTGGTATTTAGTCTGTGAAATATTTTGAACTAATATGTAAGTTTTAAACTGATCATGGACACATTTAGTTATATATGACATGTTGTTCGTCATATTGAGATGCAGTTGATTCCTATACATGACCAATTATTGATGGATCATTTTCCTAAAGTATCAAAATATTCCGAATGAATTTTCTCAGTTTGCAGTATGTCACTTGTTCTTTATTCTAAATTTATTTTTAATTTAATATAAAAAATCACACTTAATGTTATAAAGTTATCACTATGCATTATATTTAGGTTCAGTTCATTAAAACATGTAAAAATTGATGTATAGATCATTTTTGTAAATTTTCAAATCAATTCTAATGATTTTGATCAGTTTTATGTATGTTACTTGATTTTTAACAAAAAAACTATCGATTTTAAAAAAAATAGACAGTTCTGGTCATACTGGTCACATATTCCTTCTATTTGTGTACATATTTACATCATGTATGCTTCTCATTAATATCTAAATGAATCTATATCATTTTTTGAATATGAGCCTTTTTGAAAATCATGTTAGTACATAAAATATATAAAGACAAAAAGAATTTATTAATATTTCAATGTAAATAGTAATTATCTTAAAAAATACTACATCTTTGATACTAGTTTGTTGATGAAATATGATCACTTTCATAAATTTACATACATAATAACCACAACCATTTCTGTTTGTTTGTTTTGGACACTTTATAAACATTAATAATAATAGGTAATTTTCTATATGTTTTTGGATAGTGAAATCTTATTATATATACAGAGAAAATTATATATTTGTAGTTAATGTTAATGTCTTTTTCTTTTGGCCTCATTCCATTATGTAGTTGATATTCATACACCAATCTATCAAAATATAATCCCTATTCAAATATAATATAAATTAAATAGAAAAATGTTTAGTTCAAAAGTTTCAAATGTTGTGTATTACAAATTTAAAAACACTATCATGTATGGTTGGTTTGTTGGATATCCAAGCATTGAATCCTGGATATAAACCCAGAGAGTAGCCAAAATGACCTCAATGATCATACTACTATTACTAGGAACATAAAAAAAATATGTTAGAAAAAAATTTAAAAATATTTTATATGATTAAATTAAATATTAGTACCCATTTATCATTGGTATTAACCATTTTATGTCATCGGTATTTTTTTTGTTACACGATTTGAGTAGGCTCACCACTATTTCACCCTCTTTTTTAGATTCTAATTTTTTCTATAGAGGTGACGTAAGGACTAATGAGTCCAAATTTTTGTCCATGGGGAAGTCCCTTCTATTTGTTTTCATATATGTGATAGTGATAAATATGAAATGTATTTATTCATAATTAACATAGTATATCCTCTTTTGGAAAATAAAATCATGAAAACATAACTCATATATACATTTACAATTGAGCCTCTTGGCTAATTGTACTCCAGGATTTCCCATAAATTGTTGGAAATAATAAAATTTGGATCATAATACATGTATATATATTTTCATCATAAATAATAGTGTGAGTACCATCATCTTTTAACTTCATATTCACATGATTCGTTAATGAAAATAACTGTATATATAAAATGAGTGGTATTGAGGTGCTTTCGGTAGATCGTTTCGATTGGTTGGTTGACCCTTGAGATGGTTTTGAGATATTAATTATATTAACCCCATTCCCTATGTATGTCTATAACATCATTAATCAGTTCAGATCTCATTTCATTAAATGTTAAACTATTCTCCTCAAAAATAATTTGGAAATGAATACCTCCTTATCGACATGTTATTTACATGCTATGAAGGCCATTCTATGATTGTTCTAAAAGATTTTTCGACCTTATGAATATCATTTTCAACAACTAGAATATGTAGCTTAGAACTCGACACATGGGCTATGTTAATAAACACTTTGACATGACATATTTTATGTAGTCTATTTTTTATTCTGGTGTTCTAGATATTCAACATTATATCCCTCACTACATGGGGATTGGTTGATGTTGATAGATATAAATCACTATCATTTTAACCATTTAGAATATTAGTATAAGAAAGGTATCCGTGTATATCTGATTCACAATTCATAGATTCAATTATTATCACATGTATTACCTCAACTAAGATTGGTTTTTGAGAAGAATGAATTTCCTCAAAGTTGGGGGGTTGCAGCGGGAAATTCAAGTAATGGTTGTTCTTGATTTTCTTCTTCTATGTCCCCCCACCATAAATTTTTTAATGATATCTCTATGTCATTTTATTTGGTCTGAAAGGATATATAATCTTTATCTCAACATTTTCATTTCTTCACTTTGATTATCCTATTATTATTTTTCTCACAAAATGTTTATTGGGTTCCCCCAAAACCCACACCTCAGACATGACCATACATTTCGGGATTTTTATTCTCCACCAAAAGTAGGTATGCATTGAGTTTGGATGTGGTTGATTCCATTGAATATGTTAGATATAAAACATATAAAAATATGCATTCATTGATATATAATATCGATTTAATGAAAATATGATATTTATTATGTTATACTTACACTTGTTTCCCAAAAATTATGATTGTTTTCATCTATTAGTATCCCATCCTTATTTATACACACCTCCTTCCATAGAAAATGTCATGGAATGGAAGTAGATTTAGATTTGGATTCATCAATCTGTATATAAATATAGGAACATAGTTGTGGTGCTATTTTATGTCATATAAAGGTATTAAATTTCATTGAAAATATGTTCTAATTTTTTTTACATGTGAAGGGTACCCCCATCATTACATTACAGTAGGGGTACACTGGTTTGGCTGATCGTTCCTTATTTTCATAACTCCATTTCTATTACATAAATAAAAAACTATCAATGAATGTGATGAATAAACATATCATTAAACAACATATTACCAAAGACAATGTACTTAAAAATAATGAAATGCACGATGGATAGTAAATGCATCCCATGCTCTGCGGGTTATTAGTTCTGCATAAAGAGGAGGTGGGTGTATGTTTTTCCCCTTTAGAATCCTTAATATAATCTATTTTCAAAATTATCTAAAAGCCACTGTGAATCCTTCCAACAACCTTTAATACATAGTCGTTGTGCGAGTCATCAACTATAAATACACTATCTAAGGGATAATGAAAAGTAATTCAATGGTTATTTATTTTTTTAGTGAATTAATGAAATTATGTAATAATTTTAAATTAATATTTCCCCCTATTATTGTCTAAAGCCTCGAAACAACATGGTTCCATGAAAATACATCAATCGACATGCATTACATAGTGACAATTCCAATTTAAACTACTGAACATGGCCTTGTTGTGGTAAAAAAGTTATCCCAAATAATTCAATCTGACCTCATTTTTAATAACTTTTTCATTTACCTTGAGTATTTTTTCTATCACTTTTAATCTATGGTTCTATTATTTTTCATGCGCTACCCGTGTTTTAATTCCTACCCTTTAATTTGTTTTATCATCATCAATATGATCCTCTAGAGTGATAGAATCGGAATTTGTAGAAAGTGGTTGTAACTCTGCACTAGGACAATCAATAGTATGTATAGAAACCTATTGTTCATCTACACAGTGAGCAAACATTGGCTGAGAGACATGTTGTTCCTCTAAACATCGAGTAGCAGTAAGTTGAGAGACTCGTTGTTCCTATTCACTACAAGAAATAGCAGGTTGAAATAAATTTTGTGCATCGAGACTAGGAGCATCAACACATGTAGAAGTAATTATCTATATAAATGGTATAACATTCAATTTATATTAAATAATAGTGTCATAAAAAAGATAATCACATAAGCTAACTCAACTACACTAAAGGGCTATTGGAATGGTTCAAAACCATGGAAATAGGCCCCAAAACCATGACCACAGGCTATGACCCTGATTTTGGCCAACCATGGGTATAGGGGGCTATTACTACGGTTTTAACCATGGTAATAGCCATGGAAAACCCTATTAATAGCATAAATAGGAAATTCCCCTAGTGGGATTTGATCCCTGCACCACCACTTTTCAATCCAGCCCACTTACCACTACACAGTGCCAAAATTTGGGTATATATATATATATATATTATGATATATATATTAATAAAAACCTTGGGAATAGACTAAAAACTATTGCAGTAGGTCTTCCTACAAAAAATTTAGCGGGAATTTTTTTCTTTCAGAAGAGTGGGTACCCTATAGCCAAAGTTTTAGAAAACCGTTGCTATAGTGTGTCCAAAAAATTGGCATATCACTACGCTTTTACAAACTGTGGCAATAGCCTTTCACTATTTCCACGGTTCTTAAATCCATGGTCATAGGCCATGAAAAATAGGCCTATAGACACAGTTTTAAAACCATGTCTATTGGCCATAGTTTGAGAACTGTGGCTATAGGTCCATGGCACTAGCTCTATTTTCTAGTTGTGTAACCTGAAAAATATAACAAAAAATATATAACATGTTTGTTGAAAAAAATATTTAATGGCTAATGGGATTTGACCGCTCTGTTAACTATCCAAATCTCTTGGTTGTGTTATCCTCTGTCATAAAAAATTCATTCTACATTGGGACCACTGTAAAATGAATGTAATTTCAAATGAAAGTTTCATCCTCCATTGAATTTTCATCTTACCCTACATTGGTTTTGGTCGATAACAAAACAATGGACCCATTTCTGTTTTCATGATATAAAACATAAAATAATTGTATTTCCTATGATTCCATTATAAATGGGTTGCCTTTTTACCCTTCCTTACTCAAATCAACCTTCATGAATCTCAACTCATCTATTTTAATAGAACATCTATCATCATCCCAAATTAATTGGAAAAACCACACTTAGAATTTATATAATACAACTCATTTATTTGTTTGATGATGCAAATGTATGAAATATTTAAGTAAATTAGATTTCATTCCTTAGCACTTGAAACATGCAACACTTCAGCCACAAGTGTAACTCCACAATATTCATTGTATTGTCTTTATCACGTTCATTGGTAAAGAATATATTAATGATAATTACATAACCATTACAATATAATACGTACACATATGGTGCTCCATTTATACATAAAATCCCTTCTGAAATTGAGTCTAGAACTTCAATTGAATTCTTAAATATGTGGTCCCAAAATCATCATATAAACTATCAATTATGTGTATCTGATGACGAATTTTTATCCTTTTATGGATTCAAATTATTAAGAATTTCTTTTTGGTTTGGATATGTGGGTCAAAATGAAAACTCTTATGGAAACCATAATGGTGGTAATACACCCAATCTATAGTATTGATTGTGAAAACCTCTTTTCATTAAATTATATCACCCGCAATCCAACCAATTTGAATATATTCTGGTAGACCAATACATTCCAATATTTTTTGGTATTTGGTAAAAATTAAACTGCTTCCTCAACAATATATCACTCTATAATAGAACCCTCTAGATGGTGTTGATTTTTGACATACAATTTATATGTTTTCATATACTGTTAAATAGGGGTACATCCACCTATATTGTACATGAATATATATTCAAATCACTCTCTGCAAGTGAACCTTCAAATGAACCATCATATCAAGGAATTTCGGTGGATAGAACATTTCCATTTCACACAATATGATGGAAATTTCAGTTTACATACTCGATAATTTTACCAGATATGTAACTTTTATGAATATAGCATTGATGGATAAACATAGGGTTTTTAATGTATAACATACATTCATGGAAAAAATACAATGTAATGATAAAGGAATTAGATCTTATATCATAATGTGGATGTTGTGTGATTTCAGAACATTTAAGTATAAATATGTCACTAACATGATGTTCTTTATATTTGATGAATGCCCCTATAAAACCTATATGTCATTCAAGAAGCTGCAAAATCTTATATCACTTCTTCCTGGAATGAATGTATGTAGCTGGTGGAAGAAAAATTCATTTTCAACCCGCCAATGGTTCCAACTCATCCCTTATTCGCATGTCAACTGTAACACCCCGAGATTTTATGAGATACATTATTTTTAATTTCTTTGATGTCTTCTATTATACTCTACAACAAAATTAGCCGGTACTATATTCAACACCATATTATCTTGTAGTATACACAACACTAATCATGGCTGGTGTTACACACAATTTCAAGTTCGTTTTGTGGAAATTATTCTACCCAACTTTAAGTATAGATTATGTTTAATGTATAAATGAAATAAGTTTTGATTATGTTATATGAAACACCAAACAGTGCTTTCACTACATGCAGCTTGGACTTGGCTTGCATTACACGCAATCAAGACCTTCCTCGAGAGCGTGTGTAGTACGCAATGTCGAGTTTCACTAAACGAGATATTATTATAATATCATTATGAACTAGTCGTTATGAATATTAATACCCTATTTTTGAAATTTTATAAATTTTATCTTTCAAAATGGACTTCATTTTTGGATTCAGAATATCGAAATTATTATACGGTGAATTTTTTTTATTTTTCTGAAAACTTTCAATTTTTGATGAATAGTGAAAACACTAGGTTACTATTTAAAAACCGGCTTTTTATATAAATAATTATTTATTTTATTTAAATTTATTTTAGGTCAAAATTGATACATAATACCTATATATTTTCAATGTAATTCAATGGATTCATTTTATAAAAATTTCAGACATATAAAAATTTTATTGAACTTTTCACCGTCTTTTACCCACCTGCTAGGAGAGTTCGAAAATTTAAATAAAAAATAATTTTACCACTTCGGTGAATGGTATTTTGAAATTTCGAGAGACATGGTTAATATCAAGGAGTAAAATGTGGTTCAATATGATAAAAATAATTTTTGGTGAATAGTAACTTTTTACTTTTATTTACCACTGTTAAATGTAAATAGGGTAATTGAGGGTAAAATGATATTATTATTACCCTCACACATGTCCTAATACTATTGGATAAGTATATTTCGAACAAAAACAACCTTAGGGATAATATATTACCCTTTAGGTCCACTTTTATTAGATTAGGACATTTATTATTATAATATTTAAAGAAGACCTAAAATAGTTAAAATCAAAGTTGAATAACTAAAAAATTTTTAATATAAGAATATATATAAGATAAATTTGACTATAAATATTAATTAGAAATATAAAAATATTTCCTACATAATGGTATTTTATTTATAATTTTTAGACATTAAATAATTTAATTTATTTATAAAATAATGATGATGCAGTAATTACATTATTAATGAAATATTAACATAATTGATGTTATAAATACCCAAATAAATGCACTTCTATACTTTTTATGAATTACATTATTTTTCAAGATTACCATGACATTTTAGTATCAATTTAATTAGTTATTTTCGAACTAATAATGCTGTTATGAGTTTCACAAAAATCAAGTACCAAATTGTGTCCAAATTGACATAAAATAGTTTTTAAAACCAATATTATATTCTTAATTGTTATCTTATTGCTAAAAATCAAAGGTTTGGACAAATGAGATAGATAAGGATATATATATTAATAATAAATCACTTGTGGTTCGTTTGGCTTGTTATAGTATGGTTATTAACCATATAGAGTAAGGAAACAAAAAGACACGGTAAAAGTTAAATTATATAACATAGAGTTAACTCTAAATGATATAGATACATTAGTAACCTAAACTTGTCTAAAACCTATTGGTTGAGAGTATTTCGGCCCATCCCCACCTTAGCTTCGAAATAAATCAATTTGGAGCTATTAAAAACCAAATATGACTTTATTATAATATAATATTTTATGTTTTCATAAGGTGCCCCTCTCCTCCCTTATAAAAAGGGAACCCCTTCCCTATTCTCTTCACACACTTTTGAGCCTTGAAGCACGGCCAAACCCTACCAATTCCTCTTATAAACCTCACTATTTATATCATATAGGTTTCGGTATTCTTAAAAGAGCAACTGTAGTGCCCTAATAAGATATTTAAAAGAGGTGGGTCGAAGAAGAGGTAATCTCTTCTACCGATTCTTTCATGTTTCTTTCTTCTTCAACTTATTATTCTTTAGTTGTTTCATTACAAAGTAATAAAATCAGTATCACTAATAATCTGATATGTTATTATAATTATTAAACAACTCTATTTCACCTTCTATCAATCATATGGAAAATTAAATCACAGCGCGTGCGTACGTATGGAATACCACCCCCACGTCGTGGTCTAATCTATTTTCCCCCACCACCTTACATGGATTGGTATAATGGTGTAAATAAATAAATATATGATTATTTTAATGTCATATTGATTATGAAATATTATACATACACATGAATCCAATTCCACGATCATGGGAATGATATCATCGCTCGTGCGTACGTACAGACTACCGTCTCCATGAACGCGATGCCATTCATTTTCCATGATTAACCATTCAAGTATGATTATAAAGTATATATAACATATAATAATAAAGTAGATTACATAATAATTATAATGAACTTATTTACATATATGTTTCATTTACTTAATTTCATTTAATTCAATAAGGAAACGAAAACAGCGTTCATGCGTACGCACGACCTACCATCTCCATGAACGGTGTATTTATGTCCATTTATCGATTTATCATATATCTTTATATACTGAATATATATTATATATAAATCATGTTTTACATTCTGGAATTACTTAAATAAGGATATAAGTAATAAAATCATGAACAACATGTTGAAATACGTATGATAAATGAAACGATTTTACCAAAAACGCTGCTTTAACATGGAATTTACAAAAGAACGGGTAATATAAAGTCATAAGTGAACCATATATGATATAATAACAATGAATATGATTATGTAATAAGTAAATTACTTTATTTAAATCATTATACAAGAGTTTGGGATACATATGAAGCATATCAGACCAATGGTAAGGGAAAACATTCCCAATCACGTTTTTATCCGAGATTATTTATTCGTAAGTATTTACTGGGGTTATTATTATTATCCATGTCCATGATTTCTAAAAAGGTTTTCATGTATGTTCAAATTCCTTTTAACCTAGTTTTTTTTAATATATCACATCTTATGAAAGCAATATCACTTTTTTTTACCACACGAGGAACATTTTGACTTTTTAACAAAAGTACGAGAAGAATGTTATTTTTAACTTATACGGCATGAAAAGATTTTTATGTTTTAATAACGCCTCATTTTAATGAAGAATACTCTATAAGATTTAATAAATATTTTCAACAAAATCATTTTCCTTAAAATTTCATGATATTTTTTGAAAAGAAAATGATTTTGAAGAAGAAAGGATATTTTCCTCATAAATTAATTTCAAGTGTTTTATCAAAACCATTTCCCATATAAGATGGCATTATTTCATTTGTGTATGTTTCAAGTATAATTTCTCTAGGATTTACATGGTCTCACTTTTCTTATGATGAAATGATATATATTTGTTTTATATTAATTATGTTATGATGGGATGATGTTTATGAAACCAATTTTATTTGATGGGATATTATGAATGATGCATGTTTATTTTGTGGCACAAGTAAGAATTATTTCATTATGAGATGAGTGGAACCTATATCTCCCTCCAATGGATTGGGTAATGATTTATATCTCATGAGATAGACATGGCTGGAATGATATGTTAATCTAGTTTAGTGATACAGGACATGAATGAGGAGTGAACTCGATTCAGAAAGGGACTTTGTCCACTAAGATGGTATTGGCAGCAATGCCTTGGAAACTATGGAAATAATATCATGTTCTTAATGGTTTGAAACAATTAAATGTTTTATTCCCATTCTATTTTATCATGATTAATGTTCTTTTATGACCTATTCCTTGCGTACATCCAAGATTTATTTCACAACTCACGATTTTGATGTGTAAATATTATGTTCTTGTTTGGATGATCAAATGTATATGGTTTGTTTTATTTTCTCCATTCATACCCTTACTGATCATTTGAGCTCACCCTTTATATGTTTTATTTTCCCCATTATATAAAGAAAGGTTTTAGGTAAAAATATTAAAGGGGAAGATCGTTATGGGAGATGTTGAAGATCATTCACCATGATTAGAAGATTATGTTCTAAGTTTCCAGAGACATTATACTATTATGATCCTTGTGTGTCTATTTTTTTTATGTATTAAGTATTCCTCAAAAATAATTTAATGTCCATGTAAGTCATTCTTTGGATCTCTACAGTTGGTATCATTGGAAAGGTTTAATCAAAAATTGGAAACTAGGATGCGAAAACTTTAGTGAGATCCCTAGAGATATTCTAAGGTATGTCTAGGTATGTCCCTAAGGTTTAGTATAACTATAGGTTACAGTCCAAGAGTTATGTTGACGATCATGAATAACCTAGGGTGAACCTACGGTTTCATGGAATAAATAATGTGTGAGAATTTAGAAATTCAATAAGTGACATTTAATGATTATGTGGTTCCTCATTATTTTAACTATTTCTTACACTATGGTTTCTGGTTTTAGTCAATGTAGGGAATGAGAAGGAATCCAGTTAACATTGATTCCGATGGACAAATTGGTGATTGTGATCAACAAAATTGTGTAATACCTAGAGAGAAATATATTTTGATTATACAGAATCAGTCATTATGATATATGAACAACAAGATAAACTTTGGTGGTATTCTTAAGTCATCGAATAAGAGGAATATGGAATTTTATGCACGTTCGCATGGTGAGGAGTATAGTGAATGGAAGATTGATATTTCTAAAGAAGGGATGAAGAACAGTGGGGAATAAATCAAATAAAGGGGAAGATGTTATCTGTGTGGAAAAAAGGGTCATATAGTGATAGACTGTTATAGAGTTCAATGTCTTAATTATGGAGAAGATGGGCATTACACAAGTCAATGCCCTGACCAAAGAAGTTACTTCTAAATAGAGGAAGGACCTATTCCATGCCAATCATTGAAAAGGTTGGAATGAAGGGCTTATGTATTGTAATTAAATAACAATGTTGTAGAGTTACTTTTATAGTATACTGAAATATCTGTGTATTGGTGGTTTTCTATAAGAATATGGTATCGGTAACCATGAAAAGTAATTCAAATATTTTCGAAAGCAGATGATATGCGCATAATGATGGGATAAGGAGAAATAAATTATTTGATAGTATTCATTAGCTCAGGATTGATATAAGCACTAAGTGATATCATGGTTTGAGTATATAGAATTTTGGGGATTTTGGTATGTGGAATGAGTTAACTTTTGACAACACTCATGTTTTCACTAAGGTTCTATGGTAATTCATGTTTGAAAAGAATTCATGATTAAGGTACTCACATATTTGGAATGTGACCAACAAGATATTTCATATGATAGATGGGGGATAAATGATGGTATTCACTTGCTTGTTATGTGACCTTCCATTAACCATTTTTTTTATGCTATGAGAATGGAAAAATGTATTTTGGATAAGACTAATGATTAGAATGGATTATGATGGACATAAGATAGTATTATTTAAGGATAGAACTTGTTTTTCGATATTATTTTTGTAATGTTATAATATTATAATTTTAGAACGTTTTTAGATATTATTTCTGGAATGTTATAATAGTATTGTTTTAGAAAAAGGACAACCCATAAAATGAGTGACAACCTGTCGTGTCAGACAAGGCTGTGGGAATCGAACCCACAACTAATGTGCGACAGGACTTTATCGCCTACCACTAGCCTACATGAAGTCCCTTGTTAGTAGAAACTAGTTTTATTTTATTAATCGGTATAATAGATGAAGTATAAGTCCATTTTTGGAATCATATACAATTAAACTCTCCATAGATGGACTTATGTATATTTGATAACATTTCCTAACCTTTTGTTTGAGACAAATGGAATGACCCATCATTCTATCGCATGATCTGCTAACACTTCACGGAATACAAATTCAACTTCATTTCATTAAGAGATGATGTGGAAATTGTTCAAGGCATAAACAACAGTGAGATTGTAGCAAAATCAAGTATGTATTTCTTTTAATTATTCTTCAACTTTAGGGAAATGATATTGAAAACCAGAAAAAATGTTGTCCTAGTGCCCTTATATCTGATGAATTAGATGGTACCTTAGATAATCACAAATTTATGGCTTTGTGATTGTTGGCTTTTCTTAGCCATGTCCTATAGCACTCTTTATCAGAAGTTGATGGTTATATTTCTCTTCAATATCCATATTTTCACCTATATTTTCCTATGTGGAATCCCAGTGCTGAGATACTTTGGGTGACTGTTATGATTCTAACTTCCCTTTTGAAAATGAATTTTTAATATTCCTTTTTACGATGTGGGTTGCTATGAAAGAAACTTTCATGTAGAAAACCATTTATAACCCCGACGAATTTCGAGGGTGAAATTCATTTTAAGGGGGGTAGAATGTAACACCCCGAGATTTTATGAGATATATTAATTTTAATTTCTTTGACGTCTTCTATTATACACTACACCATGATTAGATTTTACTATACGCAACACTATATTAGCTTGTAGTATATGCAACACTATTCATGGCTCGTGTTACACCCAATTTCTAGTTCGTTTTGTGGAAATTATTCTACACAACATTAAGTATTGATTTTATTTATTGTATAACTGAAATAAGTTTTTATTATATTATACGCAACACCAAAAGGAGCTTTAACTACACACAGCCTTGACTTGGCTTGCATTACGCGCATTCAAGACCTTCCTCGATAGCGTGTGTAGTATGCAATACCGAGTTTCACTAAATGACATATTATTATAATATTATTATGAACTATTCATTATGAATATTAATAACCACTTTTTGAAATTATAAATTTTATCTTTCAAAATGGACTTCATTTTTAGATTTGGAATATCTAAATTATTATAGGGTGAATTTTTGTTATTTTATGGATAACTTTCAATTTTTTATGAATAGTGAAAACACTTGGTTACTATTTAAAAACTGAATTTTTATATAAATAATTATTTATTTTATTTAAATTTATTTTAGTTCAAAATTGATACATAATCCCTATATACATTCAATGTAATTCAATGGAGTCATTTTATAATAATTTTAGACATATAAAAAATTTATTGAACTTTTCACCGTCTTTTACCCATCTCCTAGGAGAGTTCGAAAATTTATATAAAACATAATTTTAATAATTAAGTGAGTGGAATTTCGAAAATCCGATAGACACAGTTAATATCAAGGAGTAAAATGTGGTTCAATAAGATAAATGTAATTTTTGGTGAATAGTAACGTTTTACTTTTATTTACCACGGTTAAAAGTAAATAGAGTAATTAAGGGTTAAAATGATATTATTATTACCCTAACACATGTCCTAATTCTATTGGATAACTATAGTTAGACCAAAATCATCCGTAGGGATAAAATATTACCTTTTAGGTCCACTTGGATTAGATTAGGACATTTATTATTATTTTATTTAAAGAAGAATTACAATAGTTACTTCAAAGTTGAATAACCATAACAATTTTAATATAGGGTTATAAATATGATAACTTCGACTATAAATATTTATTAAGAATATAAAAATATTTCCTAAATAATAGTATTTTTTTATAATTTTTAGGCATTAAATAATTTAATTTATTTATGACATAATGATGATGTAGTAATTACCTTATTAATAGAATATTTACATAATTGATGTTATAAGTACCCAAATAAATGTACTTTTAGAATTTTTATGAATTACTCTAATTTTATAGGTTAACATGACATGTTAGTATTGATTTAATTAACTTTATTCGAACTAATAATGTTGTTATAATTTTCACAAAAAAATCAACTACCAAATAGTGTCAAAATTGACATAAAATAGTTTTTAAAACCAATATTATATTATTAATTGTTATTTTATTACTAAAAATATAAGGTTTGGAGAAATGAATTAGATAAGGATATATATATAAATAATGAACAACATGAGGTTAGTTTGTCTTGTTATAGTATGTTTATTAACCATATAGTGTAAGAAAACAAAAAGACATGGTAAAAGTTAAATTATTTAACTTAGAGTTAAATCTAAATGATAAGGATAAAATAGTAATATAAACATTTCTAAAACCTATAGGTTGAGAGTATTTAGACACATCCCCACCTTTTATTCGAAATAAATCAATTTGTATCTATTAAAAACCAAATATGACTTTATTATAAAATAATATTTTAAGTTTTCATAAGGTGCCCATATCCTCCCTGATAAAAAGGTCACCCCTTCCCTCGTCTCTTCACACACTTTTGTTCCTTGAAGCTCGGAAAACTCCTAAAAATTACTCTTCTCAGCCACTCTAGTTATATAATATAGGTTCTGGTATTCTCAAAATACCAACTCTATTTCCCTAAGAAGATGTTTAAAAGAGGTGCGTCGAAGAAGAGGTAATCTCATCTACCGATTCTTTCAAGTTTCTTTCTTCTTCAACTCTTCTTCTATTTTTGTTTCATTATAAAGTAATAAAATAAGTATCACTAATATACTGATATGTTATTATAAATATTAAACAACTCTATTTCACCTTCTAGCCATCCTACGGAAAATGAAATCACCGTCCGTGCGTACGTACGGAATACCGTCTCCACGCTGTGGTGTAATCTATTTTCCACAACCACCTTACTTGGATGGGTGTAATGGTGTAAATAAATAACTATATATGATTTTTGTAAAGTGATATTGATTATTAAATATTATACATACACTTCAATAAAATTCCATGATCATGGGAATGATATCATCGCTCGTGCGTATGTACGGACTACCGTCTCCACGAACGCGATGAGATTCATTTTACTTGATTAGCCATTCAAGTATGATTATAAAGTATATATAATAAATAATCATGAAATATATTACATAATAATTATACTGGATTTATGTACATATATGTTTCATTTACTTAATTCCATTTAATTCAATAAGGAAATGAAAACAGCGTTCATGCGTACGCACGACTTACCGTCTCCATGAACGGTGTATTTAATTCCATTTATCTATCTATCATATATATTTATATACTGAATATATATTATATATAAATCATGTTTTACATGTTGGTATTAATTAAATCATGATATAAGTAATAATATCAAGAACAACATGTAGAAACACGTACGATAAATAAAACCATTTTTCCCAAAAAGCTACATTAACATGGAATTTACAAAAGAACTAATAATATAATGTCATAAGTGAACCATATATAATATAATAACAATGAATATGATTCTATAATAATTAAATTACATTATTTAAATCATTATAAAGGATGTTCGGATAAGTACGAAGCATATCGGACCTAAGGTAAGGGATAACTATTCCAATCTCGTTTTTATATGAGATTGTTTATTCGTAAGTATTTACTGTGGTTATTGTTATTATCCATGTCCATGATTTAAAAAAATGTTTTCATGTATGTTTAATGTCCTTTTTATCAATTTATTTTAATTATATCACATGTTATGATAGAAATATTACTTTTTTTCACACGAGGAACTTTTTGACTTTTCCGACAGAAGTACGAGAAGAATGTTATTTTTAACACATACGACATTAACTGATTTTTACTGTTTCAAAATGCCTCATTTTCATGATTCTTACTCTACATGATTTAATTACTATTTTCAACAAAATCCTTATCCTTAAAATTTCATTACATTTTGTGAAAATAAAATGATTTTGAAGAAGAAAGGATATTTTCTTCAAGAATTCATTTCAAGTGTTTTATCAATTCCATTTTCCATATAAGATGGCATTATTTCATATGTGTATGTTTCAAGTATAATTTTTCTATGATTTACATGGTTTCACTTTTCTTATGATGAAATGATATACATTTCTTTTATATGGATTATGTTATGATGGGATGATGTTTATGATGCCCAATTTATTTATTGGGTTATTATGAATGATGTATGTTTATTTTGTGGCACAAGTAAGAATTATTTCATTATGAGATGGGTGAGACCTATATATACCTCAAACTCATTGGGTAAAGATTTATATATCATGAGATAGACATGTCTAAAATGGTAATTTAATCAGGATCAGTGATACAGGACTGGAATGAGGAGTGAACTCAATTCAGAAAGGGACTTTGTCCACTAAGATGGTTTTGACAGCAATGCCTTGGCTACTATGGAAATCATCCCATGTGATTAATGGTTTTCCCAAATTAAATGTTTTATATCCATTCTATTTTATCATAATTAATGTTCCTTTATAACCTATTCCTTATGTACTGCCATGATTTATTTCACAACTCAAGATTTTTATGTGTAAATTTTATTTTCTTGTTTGGATGTTCAAATATATGTGGTCTGTTTAATTTTCTCTATGCTTACCATTACTGAGAATTTGAGCTCACCCTTTACATGTTTTCATTTCCCCAGGATATAAAGAAAGGTTTTAGGTAAGAAAACAAAAGGGGAAGATCTTTATTGGAGATGTTGAAGATCTTTCACCACGATTAGAAGATTATGTTCTGAGTTTCCAAAGACACTAAACTATTATCGTCCTTGTGTGTCTATTTTTTTATGTATTATGTATTCAGAAAAAGTAATGTAATGTCCATGTATGTCAAGCCTTGGGTCTCTACATCAACCATGTCCAACATATCCTTAATTCTATGCTATTTTCGAGTTCATTTAGTAATGTGTCGATGAGACTATCAAATAATTTTTTTTCAACATGTATAACATCAAGAAAGTGTGTGACATACAGACATGTCTTGTATGGTAATAAAAAAACTGATCTCTTCATTTAACTAGTTTCCATGAGGTTTTTTGAAAATGTTTTACCAAAAGTAGTGTACATATCTTTAACTATCTCAAATAGTTTATCACCTGTTAGTGGAGACGATGTTGTACGTTCTTCTGAAATTCTATTGAATGATGTCATCCATGATTGGTACATATGTCATTGTGGTATAAATTTATGATTTCATTGAATCATATGTTTCGATTAATGTTTCAGCCTTATTAATTGTGTACCTTGTTTACAGATGTGACACCCAAAAGTTCCTTTAGTGCTAAATCCTAAAAAATCGCTATAAGCAAGAATTTCATTTATCACCTCGTAAAACAAGGCTCTCAATGGGAAATCATAATTTTTGTCAGCATCATATAATGTAACACTTGAATCCCACAATAATTTTAAGTCAGAAATCAATAGAGCTAAATAAACATCAATATCATCATGTGGTTGTTTCAGTCCTAATTTAAGCATAGATAGCGTGATGTGTTTTTATTTCATGCATAACCACAATAGAAATTTATAATTTAACATCATAAAAGACCATGTAAAGTGAGTGATACATTGAAACCAAAACTTTTTCACTCCATCTACAGGTAAAACAAGGTGTCAGTTTCTCATATCATTTCCAAAATCACGGTACTCATGAATGATTCACATCCACTGAGGAAAATCTGTTGGGAGATGTAGTTTTCCATATTTATTTCTTCTTTCTTCATGCCACGAAAATTACCCTATAGTCTCTTCACTTCCATATAGGTGCCTAAACCATGGAATGATTGGAAGGTAAAAAACAAATTTTATAGCACTAGATTCATCAATCTTGTATCAAGAAGCCCCACATTATTGGAATTATCTAAGTTAATTAGGGTCCTTAAAATACAGTATATAGTCATCCTAGAAGGTGTGTATTGTTTTGAGATCATACCCATCACGTGTAGCATTCATTTGGCGTCATATGATTAGCTTGGGATCTCATTATCTTTTGCGAACATGTTATTCAAGAGGGAAATAACTTCTATTAAATTTGCATCACTCCATATGTATCTTGATTTCAAATTATACTGTTTTAGGGTGAATAAAAATGTAATATATATAGTGAAACCACCATAAAAAGGTGCCTTTTCATAACTCTTTAACTGCCTAAAAAATTGTGGGAAATCACGAAGTTCGTATTCAAATGTCCTTTTCATTTATTCAATACAATCTTCATCAACATTAAATCTTTAATGATTTTTTTATACAATATTCTTAATTTTACACACTTATGATTAAATTAGATGATCCATAAAGCACACTGTTATCCTATAAACTAAGTACATTTTGTTTTTCCCTAGGTTTATTACTTCATTTATAACATTGATCTATTCTTATGATAGATCAATCGTTTTTTCAAATCCTCTCAATTAATTTTTCTTGAATAATAACTCTGTAAACACTTATATGGGGTCATAAGTATGACCTTTTCAAACATGATGAACACTTTCACTCTATCTCCATAATATTTTTCCATAAAGTCAGAATCCATTAATTGTTTATTCATAACCATCCTATTTGATTATGTGATATTGATATTATAAAAATTATTACACAAATTATTGATATAATTTTATGGTTTTCTTAATTATATAACATTATAAACCTAAAATATTGTGGAAAAAAATAGTTCAAATTTTCATTAAAAACAATTTAAAACATGAAACTTCAAATCTAATTAGAAAACAATGATTTTTACAAATTAATCTTTAGAATAACACACCTCTTTTAAAATAAATAAATCTACTCTAAACACTCTTTCACAAAACCACAATTACTTTTTTAAAACATTCAATAAACTTCATGACCTAATAATCTCAATCATTTAAATTGATCAACAACCCATTATGAAACACTTCAAAACACATAAATCATTTTAAAATTGACACTTCTCCACATTCAAAAATACATAGAGCTCAAGAGAGTCACTTTATAAAAGATACATATAAAACACCTCAATACATCGCAAGTCAATTAGTGTTTTATGAATCAATTACATTATTCAAATTTTTTGTGTAATAATAATATTTTCCATATGCATTTAAAATTATGCTCACCACAATTGGATATCCCTATACATGATTACATTGTCTATTTATATCAATTTTCATTCACCAAAATACCATAGTCCAAATAGATATTTTCCATAATCAATAACCACACTAAAAATAATGAAATACTCATGTTCCTGTTTACTACAAATAGTAGATTATCCCAATGATCATTGACTCACACCAAAACAATTGGATTTACTCCCAACAAACAATTAATATATATCCCGAATGATATAATATAAATTCCTTCCTATATAAATGTACCTAATAAAATAAATAAGCATGAACCCAACTACAAAATTGATTGTGCTCCAAACTTGCCAATTCCCACGTACAATGCATCAAAATGCCTACCCACGAAGGTGTATTTTTATATAATTATTCCATGGTGATAGAAGACCCCTAAATGACCAATTTATTGAAAATAATTTCCACGCATTTAATTTAATTAATATTTTTGTGATTTTATGTTTATGAAATGACAATTATAATGGGAGATTATGGTTTTAAAAATCATATTTATAATTAAATAATTTATTTTAATGAATATTAAAATACTCCAAAGTAATATTTTTAAAATGAACCATTAAATCACAATGTGTTTTATATAAAAACTACTTGCACTATTGACTCATTAAGTGTAACGTCCCAGTTCTAGAAGCCACCCAAAGGCACCCCGTACATGGTTGGTCACATGGCACAAGCACATTTCCCCGAATTCCAGAGGTTGCTGACTACCAGTGAGGGCCATGGCTGTGATAGTGGGGAATCTATGCCCTCATTGGAAGAGTACAAAGTGAATGTAAACAAACATGAAATAGAAGAAGTAGTAAATATCCAACAATAGTAAACATCAGAAGACTGAGATAATAAACAACTAGAGCTATGCATAATAAATGATTCATGATACATATGTCTACAAAAACAGCCAAAGAAGTCACAATGCTAAATACAAAAAGTACTGAACCAAGTATAAAAGAAATATATAATAGCTCCTCAGTATCCCAAGCCTAGGCTTGGTCCCTTGCACTCCATCTCTATAGCAAGTCAAGTACCTGAAGTGGAAGGGTGCTTACCCTTATCTATAACTTCAACAGTATAATCTGTTTGGGCCCAAAATCATGGCCCAAATAGGGTGTGAGACTAAATCCGATAAAAAACCACCCAAAGATCTGTGCCTAATAGTTAGTGAATATATGGAAAGTAAAAGTTCAAAATTTAGTAATCATAACTATATTGAACAGTAAACAATCCACAGTTCCAATATCAAGCAACAACCAATGAGAAGCTAAGCACAAACAGGAAACCCTCTAGGAAGTACTCAAAACCATCCCCTCTGGTCCTACCTAAAAAGTACATGCAACCCTCTAGAAAGTACACTCATCTTATCCCCTCTGGTTCAGTCATACTAATTCATAAAGACTCTCCGAGGAAGCACTAACAGTCAATTAACCTTATAGTCGAAGGTAGTCAAGGACTCTCTGAGGAAGCATAAAAGTTCAATTCCCATTATGTATCCTAGGTTAAAGACTCTCTAAGGAATCTCACCCAGTCAATTCCCCTTATAGCCCTAGTCGTTAAAAGACTCTATGGGGAAGCTCACTCAGTCTATTCCCCCTATAGTCTAGAATGGTTCAGGATAATTCAAAGTAAACAAAGACTCTCTGCGGAATCTCACTTAGTCTATCCCCTCGTATTCTTTAATGCTCCAAGACTCTCTAAGGAATCTCACCTGGTTTATTACCTTATACTTTATAATACCCAAGGAATCTCTGTGGAATCTCCCTCAGTCTATCCCCTTACAGTATATAACACCAGGTTCTCAAACACATGTGCAAGTCAATGACCCTAGCAATGCCATATAGCAAAGGTAAACCTTAAGAACTACTTATCTAAATAGTCTACAACTGAACTACAGGTAAAAAAAAACAACTCTCCATCCTATAATCACTAGGCATGGGAAACATGAAAAATAGGAACAAAAGGTCAGAAATAGTACATGCTTGGGAAAAACATCCAAATCATAACATTTCAATTATATTCATATCAAATCAACCTCTACGCATGTCACAAAGAATGGTAGGAAAAAACAGGGGCATAAAGGTAAACAAACAATAACCTATTCATGGGTATTGGAAAAATTGCACATAATACTCAATTACTTTCAATGAAAAGGAATAAACCACCTACCTTTAGGATTCCAACAAAAACAATCCACAATCAACCGCACCCACAAATCTGGGTTATCGATCCATGAAATCCCACTTTAAATTTTTTTCCCTATCATCCAAAAGCCTTAAAATCAACACCCAAGGCAAACCCAACACTAGATCTACATGCAATGGCTGCATATCTAGAGAACCTAGTGTGGGAGAAAGAGTATTTAGGGAAAACCAAGGAGAAACCAAGAGGAGGGACTCACATGAGAAGAACCTCCTTCGATCTGCAAAGAAACCCCTTCCATTCACTTCATAAATGAGTGAGGTATCACCTTCAACGTTTGAGAACCAAAAATCTCATGTGAGGCTTCAGTGGGAGATAGTTTGGAGTAGAAAAGAGAAATCCCGAGTGGCATGGGACTTAGAAATCCTATCTTTAAGTGGCCACACACTTACCCCGCACAGTTTGGAAAAATGTGCACTAACCATGCAGTTGCCACTATCTCACATAAGGATTTTGCAGGGCCTTCCCTCACGGTTTGACAAACTATACACTGCCCGTGCGGAGCCCACTGTCAACAGTTGCACAGTTTCCGGGGCAGGCCGTATGATTTGTTTAGACCGTGTGCCAACCGTGTGCCTACCGTGTGCCCCTGCACGACCTCCATAATTTCTTCTTTTTTCTCATAAATGACCAGTAAAGGAATACATACCATAAAATAATGTTTGATTTCTTATAAACATCCTCCCTTATAGAATTTTTTCCCCTAATTTCTCTAGAATGGAGGTGCAGAAGAACAAACCCCAAACAATTCCGGCCACTGAACTCATACATCTGCCTCCCTCTCCAAAGTCTCGTCTTTTACTCGCCCGTGCTGCCATAGCACTCATACCAGAAGAACAAACCAACCATGGAGAACCATTGTATTATGATGGAAAATCCGGATATGATACTTCTCAAACAAGTCTTCCACCTCAAACTAAATCTTCCCAGGTTGCAATACATGAGACGGGTATGAAATGTAACGTCGAAGGTTTGAAATTTTGAAGAAATCGTGAATAGACTTTTACCTCTAAGGTAACTACAACCGATAGGCAATCGGACCAACTCTCTCCAACACCTCAAATGGCCCGACGCACCTCAGTGAAATCTTACCCTATATCTTGATCATTCGGTACCCCATCCTCTATGAGACACATAGAAAAACCAGATCTCCGAACATGAACTCTAGAGGTCATCTCCACTGATCAACATATGACTTATGATGAGACTACACAGTATCCATCCTCTTCTGAATCAACTCTATATGTTATGTGGTCTCCTGGACAAGTCGAGGTATCAGCATAGGTGCCTCTCCTACCTCCAGCCGTCACAAGGGTGATTGGTATGACCTACCATACAAAGCCTCACAAGGTTCCATATGAATTGTTTCATGAAATGTACTGTTGTTGGAAAACTCCACTAGAGGTATATGTCTATCCCAAGAACCTCTAAAATCTAGAATGCATGCATGGAGCTTGTCCTCGAGCACCTGAATCGAATACTCGGACTTGCCATCTATCAGACGGTGGTATGTTGTACTCAAAAGTAAAAGTGCACCCAAAGCCTTATGAAGCCCCTTCCAGACCCAAGAAGTAAAATGTGCATCCCTTTCTAATACAATGGAGTGCGTAACTCCATGCAGACGTACAATCTCTCGGATGTAAAAACTTCCCAACTCATCAACACTGAAGGTCTACTTAAATGGAAAGAAGTGAGAAACCTTCATGAATCTGTCAATGAAAATCCGTACCACATCATTCCCTTGTGGTGACCTTGGAAAACCAGTCACGAATTCAATTGTGAGGTCATTCCAATTCCACATGGGAAGGGGTTACTGCTGTAGAAGTCCTGTTGGTCGCTGATGCACCGCCTTCACCTGTTGACAGGTGGAACACCTCATAAAAAACCCAAAAACATCTCTCTTCATACCTGGACACCTATACTGACGGTATAGATCATAATACATCTTGGTGACACTATAATAAACTTCCCAAACTAAGGAATGAAAGTCCCCCATCATCTCATCACGTATGTTTTTTGGCACCCATACGCACCCCTGGAAATGCAAAATCTCATCCTCTCCTATGGTCCATCCAGGAATTTGTCCTCTCCGGACACACTTTCCCGCAAGACTTGGTGTTCGGAATCTGATTGATGCCTCGTACGTACTTGATAAATAAGGGTAGAGGTAACGACTATAAAAGAGAAGACAAGTCTACCCATTTCTGTTATGCACCACCAAATGCATCTAAAAGAATAGAGCCATAAGAATCCACTCACTACTGGACTCCTAAACTGCATACATCTGAGTCCTCCTTCTCAACGCATCAGCCACAACATTTCCTTTACTAGGTGTTTAGGAAAGATCAAAGTCAAAGGACTAAAGGTAATCAACCCACCTTATCTACCACAAATTCGAGTCACGCTGAGTGAAGATGTACTTGAAAATTTTTTGGTCAGTGAAAACCCCAAACTGCTCTTCTAGAAGATAATGTATCCAACAATGTAAGTCATGAACAACAGCTTCCAACTCCATATCGTGCGTCAAGTAATTCTTCTCTTGTGGCCTCAACAGCCAAGACCCATGCACAACAACTCCAACTACCTGAATAAGCACAACACCCAACCTGATACTTGAAGCACAATAGTAAACAATATATCTCTTTCTCGGCTCTGTAAAGACCAGTATCGGTGCTGAATTGAACCTCCCTTTTAGATCAGGAATGGCTGACTCACAAGAATATGACCATTGGAAATTCTCACCCTTCTTAGTCAAACCCATCACCAGTGCTTCTAATCATGAAATTTATTGTATGAAGAGTCTTTAGTAACTAGATAACCCTAGAAATATCCTCACCTCAATTGAGTTCTTCGAATTCTCTCCAGAATCTACTGCTCTCACTTTCTATAGGATTAGTGATACTCCTGCCTCTGAGATAAAATGACCCAAAAAGTGAATCTGGCCCATCCAAATGTGGAATTTTGAGAGCCTAGCATTTAACTGCTGCTCTCTTAGTGTACTCAAAATGATCTCAATATGTGTGGCATGCTCATGTCGAGTGTGAGAGTACACCAAGATATCATCCACGAAAACAACCACGAAGGAATCCAAGTATGGACGGAACACTCGGTTCATCAGTGCCATGGAAACTGTCAACGTGTTCGTGAGACCGAACGACATAACCATATACTTTTATAGACCATACCTACTCTAGAAGGCTGTAATAGGTATATCTGGTGGTCTAACGTGCAACTGATGATAACCGGAACTCAGTTCAATCTTTGAGAACCTCCTGGACTCCTCGAAGCTGATCAAAGAGATCACCAATCCTAGGCAATGGATATTAGTTCTTGGTCGTCAACTGGTTCAACTTCTGATAATCCACACAAAGCCCGAGAGTGCTATTTTCCTTCTTCGCAAAAAGGACCGGTGAACCCCAAAGAGAAGTATTGGGTCAGATGAAACACTTTTCCTGCAACTCCTCCAACTACATCTTGAGATCTGGAAGCTCAGGTGTAGCCATCCTATAAGGAGGAATGGACACTGATGCTACTCATGTAATGAGCTCAATTGAGAAGTCTAGCTCGCACTCTGGAGGAATACCTGAAAAGTCATCTGGAATGACATCCCTGAAACGATTCACTGCTGGAGGAAAGTCTACTTAGAATTCCCCTGGTCATCCAGATATAGACTAGTAATCTGGGTTTTACCTCCTCCTAACCCATGAAGCTCGGGACCTGATCTGCTCATCTGGACATCCAATTCACCCTTATAAAAAAGGATCTACCCTCTGGTGATATGAAACTCACCCTACGATGATAGATTTCGACAACTGCCTGGAAGGGAACTAACCAGTCCATCCCGAACATGACATCATAGCCTGTAATCTCTAGGACATAGAGGTCCCAAAGAAAGTGACACCCACCATCCTCAAGATGGAACTCTTAGCACTGACGTACTCTAGATGTCCTCATCTCAAACAGAATGTCTAAAATCAAGATATAGTTAGAGGAAAAGATACATAGCCCAAGGATTTCCACAATAGAAACAGATATAAAGCTATGGGAATCCCCTGTATCAAAAAGAGTTGAAGATAAAACTGAGGCAACTAAGATCGTACCTCAATCTGTAGAGGGTCTAAGATCATTCTCCTACTTGGTCTGCTCTACTACAAAGTTCTAGCCTACTCCATGACCATGTGACCCTTCCTGAACACTCTAAGCTAATCCACTCTAATTTATATCATAACCTAAAGATTTTCCACCATGGCAACAACCTCTACCTCGACCTGAATGGCCAGAAGAATTCATGTTCCCAGACTGGTGAGAAACTTGGGATAGTACTCCTGGACGCGGGGTCATATAAGAATCCCTATCACCCACTACTAGTGAAAAGATCTGACAGAAATGCTGGAGATGTCCCATCATGCCGATAGATCGACACTCCATCATGTCTCTATGGCACTGAGGCCTAGTATGTCTACTCCTTCCACACTAGTATCACACCACCTGGCTATCATAAGGTGATTTGTGCCTACTATAATCTCCTCATGCAGACTCCCTACAGTGCTTAATACTATCATTAGTAGGAATACTAACTCTGGATGTCGAACTACCCTAGCTCACAGCTCTAGAATCTCTTACATTGATCTCTATGATGAGCGCCTGGTTGATGATGGAGGATATCAAAGTCTACCCGAAAATGTTCACCTATGATAGGATTTCGTGCCTCAGACCATCCTCGATATTCCGTACAAGGATCAACTCATCATGTCTTGGAATAGGTGTGAAATTTTTCAGCTCTGTAAAGCGAGACAAGTAATCCATAACAGAACAAGTACCCTGCTCGAGACTCATAAACTCTTGGGCATGATCGGCCCTTAAGGTCTCTGGATAGAAGTAATTATAGAAGATGCGGTGAAACTCATCCCACACCATACTCTGTTGGAGCCCCGCCTATGAGATCATCTCCCACCACCACATAGTGGAGTATCAGATCATGTAGGTAGATAGCTTCACACTCTTCTCTGGAAATATATCTAGATGCTCAAAAATAGTCAGTGTGGCTTCTAGCCATGACTCTGCAGCCTACGGTCCTCCATACCCTGAGAATATAGGAGGTTGTTTGCTGCTGAAATACCCACGTCAATTCTACCATCGACGGGGCAGGATGTTTCGCTCCATTAAAAGACTACATCATCCTCAAAATTCCTCACTGAACTAAGCATCAGCTCATGTGTCATGAATAACTATTGGTGACATGACTGTCACAACTAGAGGATCTGTAAAAATTCCCTGATCATCCATATTTGATGTCTGGTCACTATTTGGAATATGGAATAAAACTGGAGGACGTCTCTATGGAATAACCCTGCAATGTCAACTACACACCTTAGATTCAAGATTATCAAGGACTGAAAATTTGAAGGACAAGAAGGTAATAGAAGAAAGAAATCATGTTTTTCAAAACACAACTATAAGGCATGTACTTGAATTTCTCTTCCCCTGCCTGAGCCCATCTACATGACTAACCCTCATGGTTCCCTTATAACAGAACTACACGATGGATTCTTTCCAGACATACCATGTACTAAACAAGCTTCAATGACCTGTGTTGTTAGTTACATGGCCATATACAAGGTCCCTACACACGGCATGCACATTCGGTACACTACGTGTTCTACCAATATTTTCACAACATCACGTCTCATCCCACATAGTCAGTGATACGGCATGTAGTCTAGGTTTTTTAGGACAATAAGCCTTAGAAACTACTCTGGAACCTAGAAAACACTGATAACGAACATTTATGTGCCAAATTATGATCCGTAAGGGCCCATACTCTAGGAAAATCAAATCTTTTCATCTTATTCATGTTATTGCAAATTGAATATGTCAATGATCCACCAAATTTGGTTCATGAGGGCCCATAACACCTCAAAAACCAAAATTTGGAGTTTATTCAAACAAAACCTCACACAAACAATACCATAACAAACTACATTTATTTTTACCAAGGCATCTATCACAACAGCACCTATATTCTACAAAAAATCTATCACAACAGCATGAAATTGCTAATGCACCCTAATTGTCATGGTAAGAATGAATGACATTTGATTTCTAGAAAGTGCCTATATGATGCATGAGATTTCATACCCTCATCCCTTCAGGTTTAAACAGAAATAGAACCTCAATAATATCAATAGTAACAACACGAGGCATGTGAATCAACCAAAAGAGAAATCAAATCAACTGTAAAATTGAAAAACTAGAAAACTTGCAATAATCAAGGTAATTTAGCTTCTCACTATACATGGGTTAGTTACTCTCGGGAGTATCTTATTACTAATTATCAATTCCAGCTTATCCCTTCCTCAAGCGCATATTCCAGAATGCCAAAGGCATCTGACTATCAGCGAGGGCCTTAGGTGTGATAGTGGGGAAACTATTCCCTCCTTGGAAGAGTACACAACAGAAGTAAACAAACAAACAATAATGGAAGAAGTAAATATCCAACAATAGTAAAAAATGGAAGACTGAGATAATAAACAACTGGAGCAGTGCATAATAAATGATGCATGATACATATGTCTAAGAAAATAGCCAAACAAGTCACAATGCTGAATACAAATAGTACTGAATGAAGGACAAAAGAAAAAGATAAAATCTCCTCAACATTGCAAGCCTAGGCTTGGTACCATGCTCTCCAGCTCCATATCAAGTCATGTACCTGAAGTGGAAGGGTGCTTACCCTTATATATACCTGCAACAATATAATTATTTGGGCCCAAAAGAATGTCCCAAACAGGGTGTGAGACTACATCTCAGTAGAAAACCACCCGAAGATCTATGCCTAACAGTCAGTTAATATATGGAAGGTAAAAGTATAGAAAGTGCCAAACATGAACATGATGAATAGTAAATAATCCACAATTCCAATATCAAGAAACAACTAGCGAGCAGCTAAGCACAAATAGGTAACCCTCTAGGAAGTACTCACATCCATCCCCTATGGTCCTACCTAACAAGTACAAGTAACCCTCTAGGAAGTACACTCAGCCTAGCCCCTCTGGTTCAGTCATACAAATTCATAAAGACTCTTTGAGGAAGCACTCACAGTCAATTCCACTTATAGTATAAGTTTGTCTAAGACTCTCTAAGAAAGAAGATAGGGTCAATTCCCTTTATAGACCCAAGGTCAAGCACTCTCTAAGGATGCTCACCCAGTCAATTCACATTATAGACCAAGTCGTTCAAAGAATATCTGAGGAAGCTCACTTGGTCCTTTCCTCTTATAGTCTAGGATGATTCTATGTAATTCAATGTAAACAAATACTCTCGGAGGAATCTCACTCGGTATATCCCCTTATAGTCTATAATGATTAAAGACTCTCTAAGGAAGCTCACTCGGTCTATCCCCTTATAGTATATAATACCCAAAGACTCTCTAAGGACGCTCACTTGTTCTATCCCCTTACAGTCTGTAACACCAGGTTCTCACGGGCCAGTGCAAGTCAATGAGCATAACAATGCAATTTGGCCAAGGTAAAACTGAAGAACTACATGGTTAAACAGTCTACAGCTCAACATCATTTCAGAAAAACAAATCTCTATCCTACAATCACAAGGCATGGGAAACATGCAAAATAGGATGAAACGATCGGAAACAGGACATGCATGGGCATAACAGCCAAAGCATAGAAATTAAACCCTATTCATATCCAATCAAACTCTACACAAGACTACAAGCATGGATGGAAAAAACATGGGTAAAATGGAAAATTCAAAATACCTCATTCAAGGGTATTGGAACAATTTCACATAATACTCAAACACTTTCAACGGAAAGGAAAAAACCACCTACCTTTAGGGTTCCGACAAAAACGATCCACAATCAACCGCACGCACAAATCTGGCCAACTTCTTCATGAAATAACGCTCTAAATCTCCTTCCCTATCATCCAAAAGCCTTAAAATCAACACCCAAGTCAAACCCAACACTATATCTACATACAACGAATATATATCTTGAAAACCATGAGAGAGGGAAAAAAGATCTTGGGAAAACCAATTAGAAACCAAGAGGAGGGACTTAATCGAGAACAACCACCTTCTATCCACCAAGAAACCCCTTTAATTTTCCTTCAAAAGGAGCGGGGGGCACCTTCAACCTTTGAGAACCCATAATCCTATGTGAGGCTTGAGTGGGAGGGAGTTTGGAGAAGTAAAGAGAAATACCGAGTGGCCCGAGACTTAAAAACCCTAACATTAAGGGGCCACACGATTACCCCGCATGGTTTGGAAAACCGTCCACCGACTGTGCTGTTTCCAATGTCTCCCCTAGAGATTTCTCATAGCTTTCCCACACTGTTTGACAAACCGTGCACTGCCGGTGTGGATCCCACTGTCATGGGTTTCATGTTTTCTTGGGTTGGAATCATGGTTTGTTCAGATAGTGCACCAACTATGTTCCAACCGTGCACCCCTGCATGCCCTCCAGAATTACCTCTTTTTCTCAGAGACGACCAAAAAAAGGAAAACATACCTGAAAATAATTTTCGGGTTCTTTCATTAAGAAAACCAATTTTCTCGATATAATTTATTCCTTAAGTTATTTTTTTGACAATCATGGTTTTAGTTTCATCATACACATTCCCACTTATTCAACCCATCCCATATACCACCACCAAACCATCCACTTAATTAAAGGTTATGCTAGTTTTATTAACTTATAATTCATTCATTTTTAAGTGGAATGTGTTAACTAAATTTATATAACAATAATATGACTCTAGAAGATCAAAATTTAATATAATTTAAAAAACATAGAATGATTAATCTAAGATAGATTTCTTATCATACAATTATTCATCAATGTGGGTTAACACAATTGAAAAAATTATTGTATCAATATCATTCAATTAATAAGAAATGAAATAATGTGGAAAATATATAAAATAAAAATATGTCAAAAAACTCAAATATGGTCTCCCCAATATAGAAATATATATAAAAAATTATGATATACGCTTCCTAGGGTTCGATCAAATAGAAATTATATTAAAAAGACCTCAAAATTAATGATGGAATATGATGGTACTTGTTTAATATCGTATACAATATTCATTTTAAATAGTTATACTGATGGATTGCTTATTTATTATAGTAGAGTATCGGGTCTTGTAATTAACACCTAAATTCTTTGTGCCCTAAGTTATACACTTATCAAAAGTGATCAAACACCCATCCAGTTGAACATCCAATTTTTTTCTAGATAAAAAACAATTCCCCTGTTCTAGAAGATCCCAAAATATCCTATTTCATGACTCCAATGAATACTAGGGACATGATGTCTGCTATTCACATCATACTGAGTATTCATACAGAAAACATAAAAATGAAGAAAAGTCCATTGATCATAGAACCTTCACATATAATAAAACTATTTTCCAATGTGTAACCAAAAAATTTAAAATAATATTATGAATGTGAATCTTTTCTAAAATACTTAAGAACACCTAACCACACTATTATCGCATCAAAACACCATAATCAGCAACAAAATGTTAATATCAAATCCCTATAAATACATAGTTTGAACATGAATAAACATTTATTATACCAAAATCATAAGTTTATGTTTTCATTTAATCACACCCAACATTACATAGTAATCCATTTGAGATTCAAAATGGTTTACTACAAATGTGAACCAACCATGAATAACTCTCATCACTCTCCCATCTAGATATGTTCAAAACCAACGACATTGTAATCACAATCTAAATACCTTTGAATTCATTCAAATACAATATCAATCAATCTATTTATATATTAAATCAATAATTCAATATTACGCCTATGGAATCCACCGAAGCATCCAAAATATCTAAAATTATTACATTCCAAATATAATATCATATATATATTTGTATGAAATTCCAAATTTTTCAATACATTATAAAATTTATAGAATATCAACTATTTATGTATGGTTGAATCAAATCCTGAACTTTATAATTTAAGTGAAACTAATTTATTTCAATTTCTATAAAATAATTTAAAATTTGGGAAACCCATTCCACAAATTTTATTAAAACCCCATGCTTTAAACCAAATTAAAGAGTTTCATTGGATTAGAGTGTAGTAACAGTGGAAAAATGTACAACCAGCTTGTAATTCATTTAGTGCGCAAAAAAGGACAACCAATGGCCCCAATTTTCAGTGAATCATTTATCCCATACAATTCACAACATCACCATTAATTTCAAACTATAATAACATGTGAAACGAATGAGAATGTGGGGAAAACACAATATAGAGGTGTGGTTCAGTGCACGAAAGAGGTGTGTTCACGGTGGAGTAGAGGCCTGCAGTGGAGGATTCCTTCGGCGTAGGCGAGGCTAGTAATAGAGGAGTCATATGGTGGAGGGGAGGTGAACGGTTGAGGAGAGGCCAAAAAATAATTTGGGTTCATGGCAAAGAATATTATGGAGGTAGAGGATTCATCGATAGAGGATAGGTGCGCAATAGAGGGGAGGCGTGCAGTAGAGGAGAGCCGTGCAATGGAGGAGAGTCGTGTGGCGGGGGAGAGGCACATGGTGGAGGAGAGGCGTGCAAGGAAGGGGGTTCATGTCCATGGAGTCTATGATAGAGGAGGAGGATTTTGTAGTGGGGGGGGGGAGCGACAGTTATCATATTCTATGATAGTTTGAGGGGTGCGAGGAATGAGGAGAAATCCATGGTTTCATTATAAAACTTGTTGAACCATTTATTAGCGTAAGCTAAAAAGAACTGATAAAGGTCTGTTTTATCAGCGCTTAAATGGAAAGCGATGATTAAACATTCCTTCATCAGTTCTTTTTTAGCGATCATAATGATAGGCCTTCATCAACACTATAAAAGTGATGATGATGATATAATGTTAATAATTTATTTATATTCTAATATATATTTATAAAATTATATAAATGATAATTACACATTTATATTTATAAAATTATAGTTTTAATAATTATAAAATTATAAGAAATATACTAATTATATATATAATCTTAGAAATATATATAATAAATATATTAATTATGTATATTTTTAAGATTGTAGATGTATACAACAATATATATTATAATTTTATAATTATATATATGAATTTATATTTATTTATAATTATAATTTTACATGAATATATATTCATTTATTTAACAAATTATAAAATTATAACAAATTAATATTTCTAATATTTATAATTTTATTAATATAAATATTGAATATATTTATTATAATTTTATAATTATTTAAATTTATAAGTATTTTTTTATAATTACGAATATAAATACTTTTTTTATTCCTCAATATTTATATTAATGTTAAATATATTTTGAAATATGTATATTTATTTATATATGACATTATATTTGAAAATATTAAATATATTTTTTATGGAAAAATATATATTTTAAAAAATAATTATTTATTTATATTTATTAGTAATAAATAAATAAATAAATATTTTTAATTAAAAATTTAAATAAATAAATTATTTATAGTGGTAATTATAATTAAATAAATAAATATATACATATAATTATAAAATTATAATAAATATATTTATAATTTTATCAATAAATATAATAAATATATTTATTATAATTTTGAAATTTTTATATATATCTATATTTATATAGAATTTAATTTAAAACTATATGTATTTATTTGTAGATATTTTTATATTAATATATATATATATATAATATATTGATTATAATTAGTCAATTAATTAAATATATATACCTTTTTTTGAATTAATATTATAATTATTTTTATATATTATTTTAATTATATAATTATAATTTACATTAACAGTTGTTTAATAAATATATTTATTATAATTTTATAATTATATATATATATATATGTATTTATTTTTTGTTATAATTATAACTATAAATCATTATATTTATAAATCATTTTATATAATTATAAATATATATATATATATATATATATAATTAATATATATATATATATTGTAATTTTATTATTATTTAAATATTATAAATATAATTATAATTAAAAATAAATACATTTAAATGTTATTTTTATATAATATATATTTAATAATTATAAATATAATAAACATATTTATATAATAAATATATTTAATGTAAATTTATATGTATTCAGAACATATTATAGTATATATATGGGTATCATGCATGAACTAATCATATACACTTAGTAAAATTTGCACAACAAAAAACGGATCATCAATGGGTAACATGAACAATAAGAAGAGTGTAATGTATAAATGAACATTTATTTTGAGAACACACACATTATCAAAATATATATTAACCAAATTCATTGGAAATACATATATATTTCATTATAATCTTAGAAATAATTTTTTCAAAACATTATATATATATTTGAATTATTAAAAAATATATATTTATTATAAACAAGAAGTTTTAATTTATTGTATACAAATAGAAATTTTTTTAAATATAAATATAAAAAATGTATATAAATTATTAATGAAAATTTTTATCAGTACTAATAAAATCCATGATATTTATGTTCCCTTTATCAGCGGTTTTAGCTACCACTGATAAACCCTCTATCAGTGGTTTATGTTTAGCGTTGATAAAAAGAGGTGCTTCCCATACCCCGTTTTGTGGTTCGGTGAAGAAATATGACATTGTGGTGGTATCCTAAGGTATTGATTTCAAAAAATATGATATAGGGTTCAATTTCTAATGTTTCAAGAGTTTTTCGGAACAAATTTAACTGAGTATGAATTTTGTATTACCTTTGGACAGATCTCCAGGATAGTAGAATGGAAAAGTGTAGAGGTTTTAACTGTTTTATTTATTTTCAAGTTTTTTAGCCTATAAATACTTAATCCCACATAGTTGGTGAATCAGGAATGACTTTTGACATTGGATAATAGTACCATTGTGGAAGGACTAGCATTTTTATGTTTTACCCCAAATTAGTTAAATATCCTGAGAGGGGGGGGGGGGTGAATCATGATATGATAGATTAAAACAAAATCCCCATTGGATATGGTATCATTATTTAAAATAAACCATATTATCACTCTTTCTTATATAAATATATGGAAAAAAATGAAATAATTCATAGGATGTAGTTATTCTACATGGTTCACCATCACATGGCTACATCTAAGGTGCATAAAACTGCAATGTGAGAATATACCAAATCCAATAAGTTTCACTACAAAAAAACAATGTTCATGTTAGATCACTTCTATTCTTAGGAACACTACCTTTATAAGGTAAATTGATATCTCACATCCTTCATGGGTCACTCCTCAAAATTCTTTCTATGGCTCACTACCAGTAGAAAAAATTAGCATCTTCCTCATCCTTTGCTTACTGCTCTAAAGGGGATTCACCTATAGTTTATGGACATTTTGGTCCCTTCATTATCAATAATGTAAACACCCACAGTTGTACATTTATTCTATGTTTATGTTATAATGTATTCCACTTGATGAATACCACAGAAGCATAATTCAGTAGGAATCCTTTTTGAAAAAATTCTTGTTTATCACTACCTTCACGAAGTTTGCCTCTCTTACGAAGCTCATCCAACCAACTAGAATAAAACCCCTTCTAAAATTTCTAATTTTCTTCTTTAATAACCGAAATTCTAAAAATATCACTTTCCCTTCTTGAAGAAAAAGTCTTTTGGTTATCTTTTAATGACTTTATAGACCACCATTCTTCACAATTTATTTTGAAATAACTCTCTTTTCAAATCACTATTGTGACTTTGGAGCTATATATTATACATTAAGTCACACTGTATTTATGATGTGCATGTTTCCTATCTCTAGGTGTTTCCACTGATTCACAAATATTACATCCAATTTATAACCTTTTCAAAAATATCACCCACTATTTTTATGAATTCACTATCTTCGTGAAGTAACACAAAAAGTTCGTCTTTAGTTAAGCTTCTCGTTGTCGTGGAAATTACCTTAAAAAATTTCTTCATTCACAATGTTGGATCATGGAGATCCACATATGGACAAAAAAATCATTGTTAAACCCAGTCTTCATGAAACTCATGCATTTTCCATGTTTTTAAAAGACCTTGAATGATATATATCTTTAGCAAAGATATCCATCCTTAAAATTTTGGACCCCAAAATTTTGGAAAACACAAGGAAATTTGGTCACATTATGTTACAAAAATTTTATACCAACAGTAGGTAATCCATTTAATTTTTAGAGAAAATTTTTAACATTCTGAGTCAAAAAAATATTTGGAACTCTTCATCTACCCATAAAACCTTTTTTTAAAAAAATATCAACACAAAAAATTATAATTTTACCTTGAGATAATTTTTTTGATCATTATTAATAATATTGTATAATGTTTTAATTTATATTACTGATATTTTTAAGCAAATGGGGTTATATTTTTGATGAATAATAGGTTTATTATGAGTCAATAATGTTAGATAATGATTAGGATTAATATTCACGAGTTATATAAAATAAATGAATTAATTGCATCATACTATTTGATTAATGGTTATAATTATTTGGTTATTTTATTTAACTAATGCATTGGAATCCATTTCTATCAATGATACTAAGGGGTTATGTATCGGACATACTAAGTATTTTTATGTACTTAATATATTATTATATTTACTTTCACATAACATTATTTCACAATGATATGGGGAGATAGTAGTAAATATGAGAGGATTATTTTTTATTTTATAAATTTATAGGATTGATAATACATGCTCATAGAAATAGGTAGTGGAGTATGTATTGTGAATTATATTAGTAGTATGTTAATGCCTTTACATTAATTTATTTTGATTACATTTAGGTATTTTGTTGAATATTTTGTTAATTGTGGTTTCAACTGTGGATATTTGGGTTCTTCTATCATTACAATATATAATATAGATTATATTTTTAGTGTAATAGATTACATTAAATTAAATGTTTATCTTGGTGTTAGTTTATAATCATTCACACACTTAAGTTGGGATTCATAGTTTAAATATCATTTTACTGTTTGTTTAGAGATATTACTTGAGTGGTTTTTTCGTGGTAGGGTCAGTTATCCACTATTCCTAATAAGATGATCAAATCCTTTACTATAAACTAGTGAAAATTTTTACATTAGTCATTTTTATGTTTTTTCATAAAAAATGGAATCTTATTTCATACCAATCTTCAATTCATTAGATATTTTTTTCCTATACATATTATTTGAATGGGAATTTTTCCTTCATGTGGTTCTCTAATCATACCTATTATATAGATTCTTGGACTCTTGGGGACTCAAAAATAGGAATTAGTTCACCACCATGAAAATAAACTTCCTTTAATTATGTATTTTATTGTTTTACCTCCCTATAAATGAATCATTCTAAATATAATTCATTTTAATTGCTTACAACTTTTATTATAATACTATTATGAAATCCAAAAATAAGCATTATTTCATACAAGAATAATGAGTCATATGTCATTATATTTTTTTCATTCAATCACATAAATATAACTTATTTTAGATTAACACAACTTCTTACATTTTTTCTCTGATTAGTATCTCATCTCTTATAGCTCATGTGTGGATTATAGTAGTTTCTACTCTATATTTTCTTCATAGTCATAATAATGTGATTTTTAATGTTGTTAATTAAGCTCTTTAATTAATAAATATAGGAATAACTTCTTTACATGATCACTATTATGTAGTACTAAAGAAAATTATTCCCTTAATGTAATATTTCAGACCCTTTAATAGTAGGTAAATACCACATGCATTAATATCACAATATGTCCAATTTAATTAGAGTTAATTCATTAGTGTTTCTAAAAAAACTTATTTATGAATTTATGAATATAAATTTTACAAAATATAATTTATTTTTTATTTAATCGTTAATATACTATCTTTAGATGATATTTTGGGAATTTTCTAAAAAATTATTTTTAATGAATAGAGAGAATACAATTTTTGTTAAAACCATGAATTTTATGAAACCATGAGGATTTAAGAATATAAAACAACTCAAGGAAACAATTATGTTGAAAAAATATAAGATTATATCTAAAATTATGATTTTTTAAATATTATGATTAATTTTTAAACCGATATATGATATTTTAGTGTTTAAGTCACATTTTTCAATACGTTTTTCAATGAATTATAAATTTTCAATTTTAAATTTAACATTTAACTTCTTAATAAATACTATTATAAAAGGGATCTAAATTTTTGAATCATTAGTTTCTAATTACGTAAAAATAATGATTTTATATTTGGGAAAAAATTAGATTTTGAGGATTAAAGTTAATTACTATGATAATGGAAATTTTTTTGAAATATTTTTTTAATTAGAGTTGTGTAATTTTTTTCCTATAAAAAATAATCCAATAATAAATTATTATTTTATTATATTTTTTATAATAATATATAGACAAATTAACACCCATTCATTTAGTAATCGATAGAAAATATAATTGGGATCACTTAATTGATAAATGTTAATTTTCTAAAAAATAGTTTTTTTATATATTATACATTTTAATTTATTTGTAATTTTATGATATATATAAAATGAATATATTAAATAGTTTAAAAATTAATATCCAAAACAAATATTTTTTTTAATAGAGGTTACATTGTAATTTTTAATAAAATAGCAATTTCCAAGTTAAAAAATATTTATGATTGAAAAAATGAAAAACATAAAATGTTAAAAATAGAGGTTAAAGACTTAAATCCTATTAACATGTGTGGAATGTCTTGTATGAGGCACTAATGAACCAATATCATCAAATATTTTATTATTACGGTTTTTTTTTGAGTTCTTGAAAATGGTATAGTGTAATGATACCATGGAAGGGAAAAGGTTTTAGAAAAAAGTTTCATTTTCATCACCTATAAAATTGGACCACTTCCCCTATAGAATTGTTAATAATTGAATTTTAGTTTTCATTGAAAATATAACAAAAATACCTCCCCATTTATTAATTTTATCTTAATTAATCCCCTGTCCTCTATAGTTTTTCATAACGCCTTCACTTCCAATGACATTTCTAGGAGAAGATCATGTCTACAAAATTTGTATTACCTTCATTGTAATATTTTCCCATAATATCAATATTAAATATCACCTATATAAATAAAAATATTTAATCCTCTCCATCCACTATGATAAAATAAAGTGGCATTAGTGTGTGTGTGTGTCTGTGTGTGTGGAGACTACGACCACCATAAAAGAGTGTATTACAATTTTTTCCAAATACCATTCATTGTTATTATTTAATTATGATATATATGATAAAATGAAATATATAATATAAATATAATTATGAAAAATAAAATTATCATATACATTATTTCTATCTCAATATCAGAGAAATAAAAATATTTACCGTGTATTGTGTAGACTACTGCTTCTATGATGTAGTGTTTTTCATTATCACACAACATCATTATTATTTATAAAATTATATTTAAATAGGAATAAAAAACATACAATAATCAATATAATGACATTATTATTGTAGAAATTTTTTATTATGATAAAAAATAGACCAATTACATATACATACTCACCCATTATGTATTTTTTGTTCATATTTGGGTCTGTTTAACCACCTACATGAAAACTTCTATTAAAATCTATCATGGGTGACTAAGGAAACTTAAATAATAATGTTTTACAATTTAATAATAAAATAATAATGGTTCTATAATTGATAATTTACATATTGAAAATTTAATTTAAATATTATCTTCGAACTCTAAAGTTTTAAAAATAAGCCGACATTGATTCCACTTTCACATAACATAACTAAAACAATAATGAAATGATATAAATAAATCATAAGTAAAGATAAGTTATCTATTAAATTATATTATATTATCTTGGAATGATCTAATTTTGGATAATAATAATTAACAACACTTTTATATGGAATAAGTTTAAACTCACATACTATAAACACACGATGTGGGAAAATAGTTAATCAAAATATAATTCCTTTAGAGAATGAGAATATATGATAGGTTTAATTAAAAATAAATATGATTATTAGTTTTATTTTTTTGATTATGGTATTTATGGATTTGATACCTGAGATTATATTAAATATTTATAATTTAGGATAACTGGTAGTGTTTTTCTATATGAAATTTCTCTCTTAGAGACAAGTTTTGAATTATACAATTAATATAAATTTTATGGTGTATATATTTCTTATATGAGATTTTATATCATGGAATAAATTTTCTTAATATTTTTTGATGATCAATTTGGATCTAAAAACATTAATAGGTTTTGAGTCAATTTTTTCTCAAGCCATTATTAAGGTTATCTATCTCAATTTTTATTTTTAGGAGGAATTCAATATTCATAAATTATTTCCTATTTTTTTATTTATAAATTTCCATAGAATAATATTTACTATATTAAACATCAATTGGAGGTGATATAAAAGTATATATTTTATCCCTTCCTCATATTCTTTTGATTCAAGAGTTTTCCAAATCTATTTTAAACTTGATATTTTCCTCAGTATAAAAAAATATTTTGATTTGGTAAAGGTGAAGTGCGTATTATTTCATTGAAAATTATTCATGGCTGAGATACTAGTAAGTGGATGTGGCTGAAGCATATATGGATCAAGGGGTAATCAAATAGAATGGTTTTGGATTAGAATCGACTCAATAATAACTCTTATCCACAAAAAAGCATTTAAAACAGTACACCAAGCCATACAGTCACCAAGTATATGTTTTGTACTATCCAAAAAATACTATAAACCATTATGAATGATTTATCCTACCATTTCATTAGTATCCTATTATTATAATATGTTCAACCATGTTATTATATTAAATATATAAATTATCACATTAAAAACACCCTCACCACTATATTATTTTGACAAGGGTACTTTATATTGTTTTGATGATACCAATTTTCTTTTAAAATGATTAAGAGATATTTTCCATGAAATTCAAAATTTTATAATAAATAGAAAATTGCATGTTCTCAATATTTTTCAGTATATGTTTATCCATATTTGGATTCAGTTAGAGTTTCCATAGGAATAGTATTAAATATTTTTTTGAAACTTATGCACCTTGATGCATTGAAAGGTCTTGTGAGATAATAAAAATACGTTTTCTAGATATCATCATATCCATATAGTGTATTGGAATAAGGAATTGAAAATATCTTTTTATTTTTACAATTATACATTCTATTAGTAGGATATCATTGATTACCATAATATATATTTTAACTTATTTTTATGGATATAAAAATCAATAAATTTCTAGTTATGTTGGCTTCATTATGTTTATTTATTCCTTATATATCACATATTCTATGTTAATGTTAGGACAGATTTATTCTACTCATTACCAAGTAGTCAATATCACCATTATTTGTTTTCCTTTCTCAATAAACCTAGAAGAAAACTTCATATAAATTTCAAGGATATGATGAAATTGATAATATTGTTTTCATAATATGTTCTTATTGTATATTAGGTTTTAATATTTAATGTGGATATATATTTAGTATTACAATACTAACACATTGTTTAATCCTTATGAAACTCTCGCATTATCTAATGATAATTTAATTTATCTATGGGAACTGGGTTTCTACAAACTGAGATGTTTTAGTTGGTTTTGTATAATGTTTAGTAAGAATATTGCAGAGTAGATTTAGAGAAACCTATTAAGATTTCCCAATTTATATGAATAAAACTTTTTATATCTATAAAACACTCTAGAAATTATAATATGAATTTTAGTTTACAATTAAATATCACGATATGACTATGTGTACTCCATTTTAACCATGTGGTCACTAATGTGAGGAATGGACTCAATATCAACACCTATATTAATTTTGGGGATGTTCTCTATAGAATAAGGTAATTAAGATATAGTAGAGGAAAATTATGACTATAACCATATTAGTGAATTTTACCTTAGTTGAGAAAAATATGCTCACCCATATTGAGAGGAATCCACATCGACAATATAGTGTAACTACATTCAACCACTTCATGTAATAAAATAAACTATTATTTATTTGAACTATTAATCCATTGGAAGTTGAATATTGAGAAATTAATCATGTTTCAAGAGATGTTCATTATTTTTATCAAAATTAGTTAAAAATTAAATTTCATCATAGTGGTATACTATCTGAAGGGTTAGAAAGACCAATAGTGGTCACTAGATTAGAAAATTAAGAAGGAATATATAATAAAATACATGTAATTAGGAAATTTTAAGGAGTTATTCTATAAAGAATACATTCCTCTTGTGAAAGGAATAAAAATAGAAAACTTGTTGCATAATATTCAGTAAAATGATGAGGAATTTTGTGTATATGTATGTTGATACCCTTATAATTCTATTTTGGAAGGTTGTAGAATATGTGTGTAGACTAGAATGAAAAATTTATTACTTCATTAATGATTTTTATTTGATTCTTCATATTGTGTTTTTTTTCAATCACATGTTTTCATCATATAAGGTTATAGTCTTAAATGAAATAATGTTATAAAATCATTCTCCGGGACATATATATATTTAGAAGAAATGTGAAGAATAATAGGATAGATCAGCATCATGGGAAGAAAAGGAGGAAAATTGGATGTATGGAATGATGGGATTTCCCACATATAAATAGTATGGTATGAAAAACTCCATGACTTGAATGATATGAAAATTATATTCTAAAAATTATTGCGATAAAGACGATCAAGATCAAGAATTATATTGAATTGTAGAAGCTATTGATATTTAATGCACTAACTATAAAGAGAATGGAAATTTTTCAAACCAAAGCCTCTAATGTCAACGAAATTTAAATCAATAAGGCCAATTTAGAAAGGGAAATATTATGAGACTATGAAAATTAATTTTATTGTTCCCAATGACATTATGGTATGTAATTTGATGATAGCCTCATTGTAATCTAATATTTTTTTGATTATAGATCTTCACACTCTTTTATATATTCCATGTTTTTTGAAAACATTTGAGACTTTCGTAGAACCATAGTAAATGAGTTATTAATTAATTCATGTGGTTGAAATCATATTATAATAATGAGATTTTAGGAAATTGATGGTATTATATATTAATGTACCATATTTTTAAACCTGATTATCAAACCATTGGAAAACATAGATATGATCTATGGTAAGGATTTAATTTCAAAGTATAATGATAAAATTTATTTCAAAGCGATGATTTTATTATTAATGAATGTTATGTTCAATCACGTTCATTTATTGGGGAAAATTTATAATCAAAATTCTTTCCAGATCACCAAACTATGGTTATCCATAATGATTTTTTTGGAAGATAGGAAGATCAAAAGATATCAATATATAAGGGAGATATCCTACGAACGGAGGATGTACCTATAATACAATGATTTTTTTATGTTTTACAGGAATAATGTTTTATTAATCCACTAGAGTGGTAATTTTAGCATTAAATTGTGATTATTATTGATTCAAGAAGATTGAATAAAACTCCCAAAATAATGACACTAGTGGAGTTGGTAGAGTTTGAGAAACAAATATTGGTTTTTTGATAAGGGATTTATGTATCCATGTTTTTCATAAGGATTATCTCCAATTTTATTCACGAAAAATCATGATAGGTATATCAAGGTGTGAATTGGTTATATGGATATCCATAACAACACCAAATTCGGGATTTAGTAGTGATATCTTAAACCAATGATAAGAAGTTTAAAAAATTTAGTTGTGGTTAGAAAAAATTCCAATAGATATTTTTTATTTATTAACAAATGTTCTTATCAACCCACCCATGTGACCCTTCTCCCTCCTCTCTCAATCAACCAAAATCCTTGCCACTTGTATGGCCCCTTTCTCCCCCTGATCCACCACTATCACCGCTCCCCCTCTCCCATAATCAGTCCCACACATCCCCCTCTTCTCCCCCTCATACCCTGATACCAAGGGATACCTAATAGCCCCCATTCTCTTATAAGCCCCATAATCCCACATTCAATCCACTGGATCCCTTATCCCTAATCCCTATCCACTTCCCCTCCCCCCACAACCCTTCCACTACATCCCCTCACCAGTTCCCTATAACTCTCGATTAGTGGTCTCCCTCTATAATGAAACTATAAAAATCAATAACTATCCCAAAAAAGCCCCTATAATATTATGTTATAAATTTTTAGGGTTTGTGATTATCTCCCAGGACTGTGCCTTATGTGTATTTAATGGAATCACATCATCTTCTTTGTTCTAGGTAGGTGTTTCCATGATTTCACTTTTACTTAGAATACCTCACATACCCAGGTTTTATAAATTCTTTATTATTCAAATTCAACTAGATAATGGGTTTAATAAATCAAAATATATTAAATTATTAAGGTTTTCATCAAATTATACTTGATTCCTATGTTGGTTTTTATTTATTTTAACCTATTATGTGTCTGAACCAAATGAATAAAAATATTTTTTCCTATAAAATAATTATTATGGAGTCTTTATGGAAGTATAGCGTTTTATTATTGTTTAAAATTACAGATGTCATTAATTTTTTTGTAATATTAGTTAAATATGTTGATGAGGTTGTGTTTTCCTTGTTTGAGATATTTTATTTAGTGTGTTGATTTAATCCTTGTGTTAATTCAGTTTTCATTGATGTCTGATTTTTTCATGTGGTGTTTAGTGATATACGCATATGTACATGTCTGTATATCTTTATATGTATCTGTGTACATATTCACTTGAGAATATATAAATCTGTTTATTTAGATATATATATATATATATGAATATTTTTATAACGATAAAGGGAGGATTAAAGATTACATTTTCGTTTTGAAATAGGTTTTCTTAATTCAATTTTCAAATGGAATTTTATAATGAATTGTAAAGGAACAATTGGTATTTAATAAATGGACTTAAAATGGTTTTATATTGCATTTTATTCAACATATGTTTAGGTAATGGGTAATTTAATATTCGTGGATTATTTTAATAAGGAATTTATTTCTTATGAATTTTTTTGATATAGATACTGTAAATTTCATTAAATTTGGTTTGCAAAAGGACTTTTATATTTAATTCTAAACGATTTTTTCTGTTTTCATTTAATCTTCTTTGTTGAAACTTATTATAAGCCTAGGGTTCTTGTGTAGGAGAAACTAGACATGAGGAGGTCCTCCACCACTATCAATTCTATTTAAGTATTACGTGACACCACCTCTAGCTAATGATTTGTTAATACTCTAAATCTCATTATATGGTGACATAGAATTACTACGGGCACATATAAATAGTGACCCTAGGGTGTTTCACCCTTTATGCCTATACAAAATTAAGGATTGCATGTTTTTTCTATTCTATCAATTTTATGTCATACTATACATGATTTAATTCCTGGTTTACTTTGTCCTTTTTAGTACATATATAAAACTTATTACAACTATTTGGGTTTTTTACATCATTTTATAATCTTTCCAATTTATTAATACTTATATGTTTTAATTTTCATTAGTAATGTGTTGACACATTGTGATATGTACGGATAATACATGTATCATGTAACCAAAGAAAACACCTCAATATACGAAGGTTTTAGAGTAGTTTTTATATTTTTTAATTTCTAGTGGATATGTTTATGGGAAAATAATATTTCCATCCCCTAAATGTAATTTTAATAGATGGTTGATGATAAATAATTTTTATGAACACTTGATATTGAAGAACTTCCCTGCTCAAATTTTGTGTAGGATGTGGAATGAGGAATGAAACACTATATAATGTTTGAGCACTGATTTTAATCAATATAATGAGCTCCAAAATTCAAGAATGAATTAAAATGAAATACAAACCCTTATAAATAATTATTTTTGAATTGTAAAAAAATTATAGACATAAAAACAAATTAGAACATCCAGTTGATGGTAATACAAATATTAACTTGAAAAGAGATGTTTTGGGATGATAAAACAACAATTTCATGATCATAAAATCTTATGTGATCCAACCCTATGTTATATGGAGAATGATTTAGGAATTAAATTCACTAAGAGAACCGTCTCATTCAATTATTTTCCTGAATATGGAAATCAAAATATTAATGGTAGTTGTCAGAAATATTCACAATATCCCTTTATTATGATTTTTTTCTATATAAATTTCCTACCATAATTATTGATAAGGTGATGTCCATGATATTTTATTTGTTGTAAGGTGAATTTCATGAAGATAATATCCCTGAAATTATTTTTCCAATGATAAAATATGATAAAAATATTGCTCTAAATGATCAATAAATACATGCCTTTCTCAATTATTATATTCTTTATTAGGGAGAGTATTTAAGAATATAGGGTTGAAAAAATGTTCTCCTTCTCTATAGAGGTAAATGGGTGATGTTGGATGTATAAAAAAACTATTACAAATAAGAGGAAAAAGAAGACGACTAAAATGCTTTCCATTACTTACTAATAAAAAGTGATTTGAAATATTATTGAGGACATAAAAAACCATTTAGCACAAGAAGTGGAATTCTATTGATAATAAAAATTCATTGTTAATTTGACATTCAATATATTCAAAATCATGGAATGAATTTGATTTATTATATCTATATTTCCCATATGATCATAGGAATGTGTGAATAGGACTAGTGGCCAATGGATTCAAACCATTTGGACATTGAATACCATTTATATCATTTGATTATTATTTTTAACCCTTACAATAAAACATTATAAATGTTTATGTGGAAATGTTTTATCATTTTGATGATTATTCATAAAAAATAAATTCATATAATTTATATTGATGAATAATTTATGCTAATAATTGAATAATTCCAAAAGTTTTGATGTATCTATGTAGAGACATAGGATGCACCATCTAGAACATTGTTCAAAATGAATGTTGTTATAATGTGGTACATTAGTAGATTCTATATACTTGGGATATTATCTAGTTTAAAAACATACATGATTAGGATTTTCTTATTTTTGACATTGATTTTGAGATAAAAGGGATTCCTTTATGTAAATCATGCTTCTTCTTTGTTCAACGTAGATTTATAAATGTATCTTTGGAATTTTAAAAGAACATATCATAATTAAATCGGTCATTAGATCATTAGGAACATAAAATGTTATTAAAAAGTCTTAAATATTATATAAACATTTCAAAAATGATTTTTTTTGGTAAGGTGCATCATCTGTATGATAGTGGGATGTGAGTTTGAAGAGAATCAATAAATAAAATTGGAATTCAACAATGGAAGAAAAAAATTATACACATGAAATATTCTAATTTGAAATAAAATTCATTATGTCCCCAAACTTATGTTATGTATACATAGAATAATGTTTGTGACAATTTGATCTTCACATTAATAAGTGATAATAGAACATTTAATGACCATCCTAACGATCGAAAAGAGTTTCAAAAAATGAACATAATTCATGATCTATGGAGATATGAGTATGGAACATATGATATAGTAATTTTTCCTATGAAAATAGTGTTAATGATAAATTTAATAAATTTTAAAACATGTAGAAAAATGTTATGTTTATTTAATTAATATTTAATTACGTATTAGCTTAATACATCATAAGTTATCTAGATTAAAAGGTCATGCTTCACATATACTATTATTGTTTTTACTGTCATTGGAATTGTGTATATTGTTACTAAGAAAGGTTTATGATGTTGTACTCAATTTTTCTTATTATTCAGAAAACTATGTGAGAAATATATATAACTAACTAAGCTTTAAGACCTTTATGATAGATTTGTACTAGCATGTTTTCTAGTTGAGGTGATAATTTCTATGTCATATTTTACTGTTACAATACATTTAACTACAAATTTATTTGAGGAAAATAAATTCTGAAGTCTTGTAGATTATCAAAATAAGTATCCTATTAAGAGGTAATTTATTTATCTTTTTTTATCTTAACTAAATAATTATTTTAACTTCATTAAATACATAATTATGTTTTATTTATCTTCTTTCAAAGATACCTTGGTCATTTAAAATGATATGAAGAAAATAAATCCCAAAATGAAGCTCAATTTGAAATCTCTATTTATAAAAGGATTTCCATACCCTTTTTTCAGATACATGGATGATATTGAGACAATATTTCTTCACGTTTTATGTTTTTATGAAATATCACTAATGTATTAACTATATGATAAATAATAAATATTTCCTACTACTAGTCAATCAGTTGGGTGGATAAAAAATAATACATTGATAAAAATTGAATTATTATAAGAACATATATATGTGTTAATGACTAGTGAAATGGAAGGACCAATTATTAATGAGATATAGAAACAAAAAAAAGAATAATGGGTAATAAAACATGAAATTAGAAAGGTATAACAAAATAAGTTAATAAATAGTTGAAGAATGGGTTTATCATCCTGTAACAGCATTAATATTGACCTCAATAGAGATATTAGGTTGACATATATATTTTTTAAATATAATATTTTAAATTTCTTTTTTAACATCATTAAAACTCATACTGTGACTGGTTTTTTAGAAGATTAATTGTGTTTAGCTCGAGTTCCTCTAAAATAGGCTATAATGTTAAACACTTAAAATATAAATGGCTTTAAATTTCCTAATGTAAATGAATATTAGTGTTTAATAACATGTAATAGTTGTATATTATCTATTTTAAATTAGGATCTGTGTAAATTTGACTGATATTATCGAATTAATCTATCATGGTCATTTCTAGTTTTTTTATTAAAATGAACATTGGTGGATATTAACTAAGGTATTAAAATATAATCCTATAAATTTACATCTAGGAACTTATGTCACTTGATAGATGTCGGTAACTACAAATTACATGATCTAAATATCTTCTAATCGCAAACAAAAATGGTATATTATGTTGATGTTGTTATAGATGAAGGGTAGAGTGTACCTATACACATAAAAAAATACTTTTATAATATGCGAAATGTAGTGGAATATTTGAAATATAAAAATTAATCCCTCAAAAAATAGTATTTTTTTCCTATCATGGTACTGAATATATTAGTCATCCAAGTGTGGATGAAGTATATTAAGTAATGATAGAGAAGTATAATGACATGATTGAAGGAAAAAAATGATTTTTTGCATATCTATCCATTAAATTATAAACAAAATATGTAATATATTATTCATTTCAAGTATTGTGAATATGTTATGATATTTCAATTCATTTTTCAGGAGTTTTTTAATTTTGAAAAAAAAAATTCAATATTTTTTATATATTCATCCATTCATTATCACACCTATATATATATTTTGTTTTATAGTACTGTGCATATGATATTATTTTAAATTTTCTTCTAATGCATGAATTTATTTAAATATTTTATTTGATGTTAATTTATTTAAAGGATAGGAATTCCAAGGATGATAGTTTTCCTATTTGATTGTTATGGGGTCCCCAAATATGATCTATAGGATTATTTAGGTAGATTTCCAGCAGGTTGGTGGCTGAGCCATTTAAACATGAGATTATATGTTATGATTGGACACACATACCTCAATCATGGAAGAATGAATTATTTTAACCTTTGATAAAGGTAATTTCAATACTTTATAACTCAATATAATTACATTAGTTAATTAAATTCTTATATTTAACAAAGGAATCACTTTGTAAAGGTATAGGATTTGAAAGTTGTTTCTCTATAGAAAGCATTAGTTTATTTATTTTAGTAGAAGTCTTATGGTTCCCCCAATTATATTGTTTCTATATATGGTATGAGTGAGTACGTAAATGAAAAATGTTTGTAAAAATTGCGTACGCAAATTTTTCTTGTTTGAACATTAAAATTAATTATACAAAACAATTTAATTTTCATGAATATTATCATACAAGTTCCAATAGTTGGGATTGGTGAGAATGAATTAGAAAATTTTGATATTTTTATGCTGAGTAGTGATGAGGTTTGATTTTTTATTCAGTAGTGGTGACATGTAAAAAAACTAATGAATGACTAACAGAGAGATATGGGGAATGTGACACCTTACTGTGTTTTAAGTATGAGATATTTATATTTCTCATTACATTAAATGTTTTATTATGGTAAGTGGTCCATTTTATATTGTAGTATGATTTTATCATGCTTATATAATGTTTAGAAAACATATATGTATTGTGATTTATTATTAATACTAGTCTTTAATTTTAGGAAAGGTAATTTTTTAATGCTTTGTCATTGGATTCAAAAACATTAAAAAAGAATTTTGAAATCCAGTTTTGTTAAAATTATCAAGTTTTAGTCCTATTTTTTGTTTTAGTTAACACATTAGATTAATCATTTACGAATTGAATAATTATGGTTTCGTTAGTAGGTGTTTTAATTTGTTTTTTATCATGTTCTAAGAGAAATTAAATTTACATTTTGTCTCTTAAGGTTTATTTGTAGGTATGTTTCCCATATATCAATTTCCATTGGTTTTATAGCGGTTTTTTATCGATGTTACAACATAATTATTGTTCTCTATATATTTTTAATCCTGTGTGAGTTTCACCATAATAATTGGATGTGAGTATGTTTAACTCATTGTAAAGATTGACTACATAGCTCACTAAATAGTTTGATTGAGGTTCCTTGGTTAAATGAGATTCATTTTCACCTATTTATGGATTACTTGGGGCATGTATTCTATCTTGTAATTAAATTTTATTATTTTACTTTTAAAATTTTATTTATTAATGGTTAATATGTTCTAACTGTAATTTAAATTAATAATGGTTATCAATAAAATGGTTCTATAAATTGTATATCAAAATAGAAAATTTTGTTTCAAAAAACATTTTATATGATTTCACTAAAGGTCTAACATGTGGAAGATGAAGCATAGTTCCTTTAAATGACTTGTAAATTATATTTGAAATGGTTTCTAAAGGAAATCCAATGAGTCTGGATTGATCATGTTTTTCGGTTTAACCTTATATGGGTGAGGCCATATATTTTCAAATTATTATGTTCTTCTTGATTGGGGTTCATTGGTGTTAATGATAGGGAATGTTGAGGCAAGTTGTGTATATATAATTCTATGAAATTTTATTATGTGTATAATATTTTTGTGTTTAGTAATTTTATTTGTATTTTCATTATGTTTTAATTGAAACTCAATTTAATTTTTTTAAAATTTTCTCATAAATGGTTTGATGTATTGAATATAAATGATTTTATTTTTCTTTATGGGGTTGTATCTTCGACATTTCTTAAACAACAATATATAATTGTGATTTAAACCGCCGCTATATATGAGAAAAATTTTACAGTAATGCTTTAATTCATTTCTATGTATTATAAAAATAATTATCGGTAGTTTAAATGACCAGTATATATTATTATATATATTGGTAGTTTAAACTATCATGATATTATTTTCAGTTCTAAGAGGAAATACCTCCTCTAAAAAATTAACCACAATTAAAAAATGTTTCAAGACACTTATTTGAAACAGCTGATAAATGTATAAAACTAAATCTTGTTTAATACTGCCAATTATTTCATTGTCAAATTTATGAAAACATTAACAAATCATTTTCTGATGGTCTATTCCACTTATAAATGTAAAATAAACTCTCATATATTGTTATATTGCATTTAATGTCATTAAAATATAGAGGAAATATATTTTACCCCATATTGAAGACATATTTGATCAAATTCAAGGATACCAATACTTTTGAAATAAGTATCTTCACTTTGTTTTCATAATTTAGGCATTATATAGAATGATATAGTAATGGACACATTTCAAACAAGGTATGAAAATTATGAGTTTAAGGTAAAACATTTTTTATTGAAAAAATATACCTTAAATTATTATTTATATTGTGAATATAGTATTCAGAGATTATCCGGATTATTTTTTGTGGTATTAATTAATTCAATCTCGATATATTATGTGAGATATTAATATGATTCTTGAATACTCTATTCCTAAGGAACATACTCCAGATAATTATTGAGAGAAAGCACATTTTCCATTGCAAAGATAAATGTATTTGGAAGAATGTGTGGTCATGAATGTTGACATCAGTATCAAGCCTGTGCAACTATGTATAAGACAACCTGGTTAACAACCATGTGAAAGTGAAGAGAATACATCACAATATACAATATGGAGAGGGGAAGTTCAAAGTATTCTTAGTTTGGGATGAATTCCGTTAAGACATTTGAGTCATGTAATGTCACCAAGACTGCAGGACATGTAAGGTTTCCCCTTCAACCCTAAATAGTGGGATTATAGAAAATGAATAAACAATTAATATCATTATGGATATTTTAGATATTCATATAATTCAGGATACCATTAGAAGAAATAAATTATATTGGAAATATAATATGTGTATATTTTCTCCCAATGAAGTTTCTTTTCTTTTTTATATTGCCTTAAATGATTAAATATATATTTACCTTTCAAATTAAAATAAAATAAATGAAATTACAAAACAGATGACTAAAAATAATTTTTAATGTATCCAGGGTTTAGAATATTTCAATCAGTGGATTTTTCAATATTTTTCACAGTTATCCAACTCATTGACCAAGTTAAAATGTAGTGAAGTTTAATTAACATGGTCTGGATAATGTGAGGAAATATTTAAAAATTTAAAGAGGAGAATAATTATTTAATAAGTATTATCTCTACCATTAGGTAAGGACTGATTTGTAATATATAGAAATTCATTGAATGAAGGAAATGGTTATATCCTCTCAGAATAATAGGGCTATTTCATATTCATCAAGGTAATCAAACAACCATGAATAGAAAATTCTAACTCATGACCATGAGTTATATGTTGTAATCTTCTATTTAGAATTATGTAAACACTACCTCTATTTCAAAATGTATGATATATATATACCATTAGAATTTGATGTATACATTCTTGTATAAGGACCTCAATATAAAGAAGTGATGATTGTTTGAAGTAATATATGGTTGTGATTACTCAGTATAAAACAACCCGAGGAAGGAAAATAAGGCGGTTGGTATATTGAGAAGGTGGTATAATTATGTTCTAACCCTAATGATTGATATAAAAGATACTATATATAGAGATCTATAAGAGATGTTAATGATGATTTTAACTCATGGGGATTCATTATTAAATATTTTTAAGAAATTGGAAACATATCCAATCTATAAATGATAGAGAAGACATAGTAAAATGATGAGGACATAAAATAGATGATAAAAGTATTCAATGATGGTAAATAGATTTAATTCATCCATATAGATGCATTTTTTATGTTTATAAATAGATAATAGATTCAATACATTCCATCGTTTTAGAGAGCACTAATATAAAAACTATATAAATCAATTTTCATCATACACCATGAGAGAAGAATGTGTAATTATATTTAGGGTAAATTCATAGTGGGATTATATAAAGATGGATATTGTGGAACATGTGTCAAATTATCATTATTTTATTAGGTTAATGTTTAAGGAAAACTTCCTATTGGAGTTATAAACATTATTGTTATACCTATATAGAAATAGGACAATGTAATAATGGAATTTTTCAATGGACATCCAAATACTCTATGGATAGACTATTCTATATAAGTAATCATTAATAATCTTACCAGGTTTTGTCATTTTAGAGTTATAAGAGATGATATACCACATCAACACCTTAGAATTCTTATTATAAATGAATTCACAAGTCATCATTGGGCACCACTATACATAATTTTTTATTATGACCCTTGGATCACATCAATATTATGGATGATTCTTAAAAGATATCTCAACATTAAGATATATTTAAGAACCACATATCATACCCAATCATAAAGGTTGTCTAAAAAGAATATCTAGAATTTTAAATACATGCTAATATAATGTTTTCAAAACATCCATATTATGTGGGATTAGTATTACTTCTGTTGGAATTATCATAAAATATTACCTTAAATTTGATAATAAATTCAGAACCATATAACGAATTGTATTGGAAAAGGCTTTATATAATAACGAGTTAGGATGAAATTGCAAAAAGAAATACAGTTGAGAAAATTCTTGTGGATGAAGTGATTGTTAATGTATATACTATAAATGATCCTATTAAATCAGCCTAGAGTAAGAAAATTTTCATGGATAATTTAAGTAATGTCCTTGAATTTAAAGTGGGGGTTCACGTTTTCAAGAAGGATTATCCACAGAAGTCTATTTAATGATTTGTTAAAATGGGGAAGTAAAGACCTAGTCCCATTGTGCCTTTTGAAATACTATAAACAATTGGAGTAATAACATACAGATTAGTTATTCCACCCAAAAATTCCATTGTACAAAATTTATTAAATATATATTAACAAAGGAAATACATTCCAAATCCAATGGATGTGCTCCCATATTAAGGAATGGAGTTGTATAATGAATTTTTTATGTTTAATATCCAATGAATATTCTTGAAATAAGAGAGTAAGTGTTGTGGAATCAAACAACTAAATATTTTTAAGTCCCCTAAAGAAATCAAAAACTAGAAGGGGAACCTAGGATTTTATGAAGAAACAATATCTATTCTTTTTAATATTGGATATATACCCTAATGTTTTGGAATAAATTATTTATGGGGAATAAATTAATACTCAAGACCCTACTTTAGTAAGTGAACACCATGTCATGGACTATCATACAATGCACACTATAAATAGAAATTATTTTTATGTATTTCTAAAATCATAAATTTTTAATTTTATAATTTGATTAATTTTTTTAATTCACCATGAATATATTATATTAAGATACATTTTTGGGATTTTTCAAAAAATATTATTTTTTATGTGTGTTGTGAAAATATTATTATATGTAAAATCTATGGATTTAATGACATTTATAATATGTAAGAATAATATAAAACATAAAAACCCTTTATGTTGATGAAATATAATCTTTATAACAAATATTATTCATTTTAAAACATAATTAAAAATTTCAAGGAAAATATTTAATATTTTAAATCATAAGTAACATTTCTTACTAAATTAGTTTTAATGTATTATACAGTTACTAATAAAAAAATTAGTTGGCCATTATGGGAACTGAATATTATTTAATGGATTAAATATTTTTAATACTTCTGTAAAACCCCATTACTTTACAAATATTTTCCTTCAAGATGATATATAATTTTGTTGTTATCGTTCTTTATAAAAAACAACAAGTAAAAACTATATTACACATAAAATTTAGAAAAATATATTTGTAATGAATGAATTTTCACAAAAAAAATAATATGACATCATTATACATTAATATATAGTTAATTTATTAAATATATCTATTTTATAGCGTTTAATGCATGCATCACTGTTTTATCTTGCGTTACACGAAAGAATGAGTTTTACTAATCTATGATATATTATTAAAATATTATAATTTAATAAAATAACATATAAAACTTCCATTTTATTGGTGATCATGGGTAGTATTAAATAACCTATTTTAAGATAATTTTAAATTCAATGATTTACAATTATATATAAATTAATATAAAAAGCAATTTAATATATATGATTTTTTCTTTATAAAGTACAAATTTTTTCGTCCAATGGAGTTATGTATAAATAAAATAAGTAAAATAATACTATTGAATGATATTAATTATATATATAAATTAAATTCAATCAAATATTTTTTTTATTCATCTAATTTATTTAATAAGAATATTATAAGAATAAATACAATTCTATGTTTAAAAATATTTTTTTTCTAAAAAGAATATTTTCCTACATTTAATAGTGCACCAATTTTATAACATTATTATGAATGTTTAAGAAATTTTAGGTCAAATTAAACTACTTTTTATAAATTTTATTTCAATTTTATCTTAGGGTTATGTTTTGGTATTTTTATCTGATGTTTCATTTGATTATGAATAGTGAAAAATTATGAATTTTAAATGAAAAATGCTAATTTAACTATTTTATTTATAAGGATAAAATATATTTGAAATATGTTTTAATGAATAATTATATAATTAAAATATAAATTAATCCTATTCAGGTAATTTGAATCCATTTCACTTTGATGTTGAATAGAAAAACATTATAAACTTTTGAACATTCTTTCTTTAGAAATCCGCGTTTTCATCGTGTTAGTGGAATTAAATTTAAAATAATTTAGTATACTTTTGTTATTGGAATTTGGAAAAATGGATTACATATTTTTAGTCATAACAATTTATAATTTCTAATAGGTTCATCTTTCTTTTTGACTAATACTAGTTGTGAATGTAATCATAATTAATTAGATATTTTAAGAGAAAAATAGGCTTTTCAATAGACTAAACCCGGAACATCAGGTCCAAAATAACAATGAAAATTAAAAAAACAATATTATGTCCATATATATAACTTTTCATAGATGTTATGGAATTGGTTTCATTAATGGATCCAAATTTCATAGAAACAATGTTGGTGGAACTCCATTTTCAAAAATTTATAAGAATTCCACCTGTCTCCACTATAAAAAGGAACTCACCCTCCCACTTATTTTTACCTATAAATCCATTTTTAATGCCCATAATCTCAAAATATTATCTCCAAAAATTCTTACACTCGTCCTATAAAACTACATTTTTTAATAAAGAAAACCAATGATGTCATTTGGTATAAACTAAGAAATAATTACCCAAATAAGAGGTAACCTTCCTGAATGATCATTTTTGTTTCATTTACATTTGAAAAACTTAAATTATTTTTATATATTTATTATATAATAACCCATGTATTTTTAATATAACTATATGTGTTTACGTGAAGGTTTTGACTTAAAATTTTACACATGACCATCTAATGAGATACACAATCATTGTTTGTGAGTACGACAGAGTACCACCTGACGAACCAAGGTTGTTCATTTTTCAATTACCACCATTAAGGGAAACAGTAATGATATAATTATTGTTTATATGTGATATGTATGATATTTATGTTATACTTATTATTTTTTATGTTTTTTATAATTCACACTATTTTTCTTTCTATTTTTCAGGAATATGATAACATCATTTGGGGATTTGTGGACTAGTGCCTCCTCAAAGTGATGTGATTCATTCACGCTATACAAGGAATATAGTAAGAATAATTTTTATAATATTAATTAAAATATATGATTCATTTTTTTAACTATAATATAAACATATATAATTTACTTTTCAATAATTTAAATATGTAAAATAAATTTATGTATCTTTCATGAATACGCACGACCTACCGTCTCCATGAGCGATGCATTTCATTTCTTATATCCAAATATTATGGATTATTATAAATTCATATATAAATGATATATATGATATTTAAATAATGGTATAAATTTTTTTTATGATTTAATAATTCTCTAATTAATAGGAACAATAAGTACATGGCAAAATGTACTAGAAAACTAGATATGTGACACCCAAAATATTTAAATTAATGAAATATTGAAAAAAAATGGTAAATAAGATATTACAGGAAGATAATTTATGATATTATAAACATTATTATTGTCCTATTATGTGTTAATTATATTCTTAAAAAATTATCTATTTGGTTAAACAATTTTCACCAATGAAAAAATTTAAGGTAAGAGATTTCATCTCAATTTACATTCCCTTGGGACATATTTATTTTTTTATGTTCTAGTTCCCTATAATGTGGTATATATTATTCCATTTTTATTTTAATATATTCATTTAGTCATACATAATGGTATTTCATATTTCAATTTTATTTTTCACGACCAAGGGTTTTAAATTACAAATTACTAAGTCGTCAAAATTTTCTCTGATATCTCACTTTCGTTTGTGATTGTTACCATTATCATGAAACAATCACATTATTTTATACATTTTTAAATGATATTTTTTCAATATTGAAATTATTTGGTGATGGATTATATTATTTTATTAACTATATACCCGTTTTACATATGGTTTTTACTTTTGTAGTTACTTGATTTTCTAGGGAAGTAATGATAAATACATATTCTTTATTCAATATTGTAATTTTCTTGGGAATACTCTTTAAATCAGTTACTAGATATGAGGAATGATTTTGATAAAATTTTATAGTTGGGGATCAAACATTATATACATCCTAAATGTTTCAATATGTCCCATTAAGATAAATATTTTGTTAAAATTAAATGGGTATCTACGTGTAGTACTACGCAATCTTATGAAAGGTCGTGACAAAATAGGTTTTCATGTACCTCTAAAATGACATCTAGTAATTATGAATTTATATTAATTATATCTTATTAATCATTATTATTATCCATGATATTCTAAAATGGAAAAATATATGGGTGATGCTCATTCACATATTATTGACTAAATGCAAAGTATTTAAATTCTTTATATGACCATAATGATTATTCCTTATCTTGGTATTTAAATGGAATGTGTTATCAGTAATTTACCTTTCCAGGTGGAATTATTCTTATTGATCCAATATAAATTCTTCTTTATATACCCTTAATAGAAATTTTACATCACCCTTATTATCTTTCCCTCCCCAAGGTTATTAAGAGGAATCAATTCAATGAGTTTCAAGGATGTAGATATTTAACTAATGTAATTCTTTATTTTCTTTTCCCTAATGTATTAGGGGTATCATATATGTAATATTGATATAAAAACTTCTATAATTAAAATTCCTTATGTATTTTATTCCTTATAATCATTCCAATTTAATAAATTAATGAACAAGATTTGGGCTTCTGGGGTCATAGTGATACAGTTGGTATTTAAAGAAGTTTAGTATAAACCTTGTAAACTAGATTTAAGAAAACATAAATCATGTAACATAACCATAAGGTAGAATTTAAGGATATGTTTAGAATATAATAGTATAATTTGGGTAAGTCATATATTAAATGGGTATTCATTGAAATAAATCATTTTTTATATTCTATAAATGGGTGTGATTATGGAATAGATGCACCTAAATCTAACAACTTTGAAATGGTGCATTGGCCCTAAATCAAGTGTAACTTACTATATGTCTATAGGTCATACATCAATCCTATATTGACACTCTCAGGGGGTACAATTAGGATAATTCAATTTTTTTACAAACTATTTTGTGGGATTCTAAATTATAGATATCCTCAATGTAACCATGATAATTATTATACGACTGGACATAGACATTTATTTTTCATTCAACTTATGATAAGTGTTTCATTTGTTTTGGAAATATAAATTGTATTATACAATGTTATAATGTAATATTTTATATTCCATTTTTTTGGAAATGGTTCCTATAATGAATAATTAATTTTTTAAATAATATTTTATGGTAATTTAAGATATTACCATATTCAGATTTATGGTATGTGATGATTAAGAGCTAATTGGTGTTGTTTTATAAGTTCATTTATTAAATTTAGTGACCTTATTTATAAATAATTGGATCATAATATTTTTATTAATATTTCTTTTTATGAAATAGGTTATGCTAATATTTGAATTAGGATTTATACGCCATTGTGTTTCTTCGGAATATGTTAAAACCCATTCAAATAATTGAAGTAGAAATTGATTAAGGCATGAATAAAGATACAATTTTGATTACAGAAACATATCAAGAAATTAATTTAGTTATATTATTATAATGTTAAATAATACATCAAGTCTAGAAAAAATGGTCTATAATTGTTTTTCCTATTATCAAAATTTTTGGTGACATCAATTACCTTTTTCATAAATATGATTTAAGGCATTGTGGTCCTCAAATTTCATATGAACATGTTCTCTATAGCCCTCTATTATAACATGATTGTAATATTTTCCTTATATATACATGTTTTCACTAATTTTCCCATATTCTAAAGAAACATTTTCTCATAACCTTTAAATTTTTTCCATCTTATTATGAATTTATGTTAGTTACCCAATTTCTGATGTGGGTTTTCAAATATAATATTTTAATGTATCAAACCATCGATTTCAGAGATCATGGTTGAATTGTGAGGTTCAAATTTATTTAACATGGTAGAATTTAAGTCCCCATGAATTTACAATATTTTTATCTTTTAATTAACATAATTTTATAGCTGGATTTCTTTCTATACCACAAGAAGTTAAACATATACTACATAAAACATTGAGAGAGTTTGAATGAAAAGAAACACCGAGAGTAGAAAAGAATATAAAATACTATTTTATTTATATGGGTTTAATTATTTGAATAAATCTGTTCTATATATTTTAATGAACGCAACATTGATTTTGACTTCATTACAAGAAAAAACGAGTTTAACCAAACATCGATATACTCTTAATATATTATCATTTAATAGAACAAGCTCTATCTTAGCTATTAAATTAGATGTTATGAATAGGATTATCTATGTTGGGTAAATATATTTTTTAATTATTTGGTTTAAAAAAAATATAAATGAATATCAAAAGGAATAAAATTCATATGAAATGCTTTTATTAATAATTATTTTTATGCTTAAAAATGAGTTTTGTTATAATATAGTAAATTAACTACAATTATTGAATTATAATATATATATATATATTACATATTACATATTACATATAATATTTTTGATATTCACCAATATAAATTTTAGTCATATGATAAGTATAAATACGATTTAAGATTAAAAATTGTTTTCTTTCTAAAAAGGAATTTATGTCGTGTTTTATTGGAGTACCTATTTTAAAACTAAATTTTAAAACTTTTATAAATTTTATATGTCAAAATAAACTTAATTTTTAAAATTTGGATGCCCAAATTATCTATGGAGTAATGTATGGAATTTTTCTACGATGTTTTATGTTTTGGATGAACAATAAAAAATAGTAAATTTTCATTGACAACAATTTCTTCATATTTATTATTTATATGAATGAACTATATTTTAAATTTTTCATAAATTAGCATTACACAAATAATTCATAACTTAATAAATTTTTTGTAATTTTAATCAATTTTCATTTGAAAAATAAAATAAAATCACAGAAAAGATTTTAACATTTTTACTTTAGAAACCTTCATTGACATCTCTTCTTACTGATTTAATTAAAATTTATTTCTACCAATTCATTGTTTTTAAATTTGAAAAAATATTTCCATATTTAAAATAATAATAATAATTCATAATTTATAATTTTTCAAACGTGGTTTTAGATGAAAATAGTTATTGAATATAATTAATATAATTATTTCAATAAAGATAAAAATTAGCTTTACAATGGACTAAAACATAATCTTATGGACTAAAATGAACAATAAACATTTCCTAAAGCTATTAAATGGAGTTATTTCATTAGTATAATTCATTGTATTTATTTTTTCATTATTAGATCCACATTACATTAAAAATTATTGATGGAATTCGATTTTAAAAAAATTTCATGATTGTCACTCCTCCTACACTATAAAAACACTCTCACCCCTCCCACATATTAAAAACTATAAATTAAATTGGAACATAAAAAATCATCCCAAAAAATCTCCAAAATTCCCTCAAATAATCCTAGATGCATCACATTATGGATAAATAAAAACAATGAAGCCATTTTGTATAAAATAAAAGGAGTTATGTGAATAAGAGGTAGCATACTTCAAGGATCACTTTTGTTTAATTTACCTATTAAACCATTAATTATATATATATAATTAATATAAAGTAACATAAGGGTAATAAATATAATGATATTATTTATGTTAGGGTTTATTTATAATATTTCATGCACATCTATCAAATGGGATAAAAATTTTCATTCATGTGTACACATATAGAGAATTGGTTTACACTGTAAATGTGGATGGTAGGCCGGATTCCAAAATCTCAAATACTAGGGATCCCAAATAAATGGGTAAGTAGCTATTGGTGACTGGATACCTTTCCATTTGAGAAAAGAAATAGGGCTTTGAAATTTTGTTAGTACTCCTCCCACAAGATCGCCAACTCCTAATGTTTCCTACCACATCGTGAAGTAATGTCATTTGTTCTTCCATTTCCACCATTAAAGGTAGTAATAACGATGGATATATAGTTTATATATGATATTTATGAATTAATTATGATATTTAATCTTTTATATAATACATAACTTTTTTTTATATTTTTTCATAATATGATAACATCTTTTGTGGACATGTGGACTACCATTACATTGTGATTCATTTTTGATATACACAAAATGTATTAAGGATGATATTAAAAAAATATTTCAAATATATGAAATATATATTATATTATAATTTTAAATTTAATATGTATGATTTTCTTTTAATTCGTGTAAATATGGAAAAAAATTAAGTGACATTTATGTGTACGTAGGACCAACCTTTTCTGTGAACAATGCAATTCATTTCGTATCTTAAAATTTTATGGACTATTATAAATACAAGTATACTTTATATATATTATATTTACATAATGTTTTAAATAATTTATACTATGAAATAAGAATCAAATTAATAGAAACAACAAGTAACAATTCCAAACATAGTATAAAAGACAATTAACACATGAAGTAGTGAAAATAATGAAATATTATTATCAAATAGGTAATATTATATTATAATAAGATAAAATGTGATATTAAAAATATAAATTTGGTTATGGTATATGTTATTAACATGATTAAAACCTTTATATATTATTTTAAATAACTTCCACATAAAAGAAAATCAATGGTACTGGATTTCATGACAATTTAAATTCAATTGGGTCTTATTTTTTATTATGCACCAATTAAAAATAATGTGGTGTAAATAATAAACTTTTTATTTTAATATCGTGAATAAATCATATTAAATGGTATTTTGATTTATATTTTTATGTATCTTACCAAATTGGTTTATCATGAAAATTACCTTGAGGTAAAAAATTTCTTTGCGATCCCACTTTCATTTGTGATTGTAAAATTTCTCTTGTAATAATAACTTTAATTTAATAACTTTTCATTGTAAATTTACTTTAATATATAAAGTCTTTTGTGATGGATATTATAATTTCTCAAAACATATTCCATTTTTTACTTATTGTTTTTAGATTAACACTTATTTCATTTAATGGGGAAATATTGGTATGTCCATATTCATTATTCAATAGTGATATTTTGTATGTTATATTTTTCAAATCAATTAATAAATATGAGGAATTATTTTGTATGGTACTGATTTATGGGACCCAAAAATTATATATCCCCTAGATGAATTGACAACTTCTCATGAGAGAAATTATTTCTCCAATTTAAATGGGTTTCTACCTATAGTTTTAAACTGTCTTGTGAAATGCCTTGACGGTATGGGATTTTATGACACTAAGATATGACATATAATAATCAGGAATTTCCTTCATATATATTTCTATTATAATTTTTATTCATCCTTATAAATTCATATGTTAAATTCTATGGATTCATTTCATTATTAGTTTATTTACTAAATAAAATGTTTTTCACTTATTTTCATTTCTATATTGATGATTTCATATGTAGTTATTGAATGGAATGTGTTCCCAGTTATTTACCTTTACATGATGATTTATTCATATTGATTCATTATTTCAACAATTTACTTTTCCTTAATGATAATTAGTGATCAATTTTAATATGTTACCTTTAACTCGGTTATGAAGAGGAATCATTTTAATGAGTTTCAAGGATGCTGATATTTTACCTCTGTTATGATTTATTTTCTTTTTCTAATGTATTATGGTTATCATTTATGAGACATGGTTTTTCAAAAAATCAAAACATGTCACTCCTCAGGATTTGATTCATTTCAATCATTCCAATTTAACAAATTAATGCACCATCTCTTAGATTCATTGGCAAGAGCTTTAAAACACAGGTCATAATTCAAAAAAAAAAGATTATTTTTTATTTAGAATAAAAATAATATTATGAAGACTAAATTTAATTACTTAGATAATGGAAACAAATGTATTTCTCAAGAAATTGTTTTATTAACATTTTGAAATTTTTATCTAATAATTTAAATAAATAATTTTAAATTAATGATTATAACTGTTCAAAACTATATATAAATATATTAACAATAGTTATATTATTCGAAAATAAAAAATATTACTAGAAAAAGTAAACTATGAAAAAAAATTCGATAAAAACTATTTTTATATACATTATATGTTTTAATTTAAAATTAATTTTTAATATTTAGAAATGAAATTGGATTCAATAAATGATAAATTTTTCATGAAAATATAAAAAATTTGTAATCTTTGTAATCATATATTTTTTTAATATTAATTACTTCTTTAAAAACATGTTACCAATGGAATAATTTAAATGATAACATCATAATAACTATAGTAAATGAATTGAAACATGTTTAAAATGTATCTAAAAGTCCTTGTTCTGGATTTTTAACCCAACATCACTAAAAAAATCATTTATTATGAGATTTTAGAGAAATTACAATGAAGTGTCTAATGATATTATGTAAGGGTAAATGGTATTCCCAAAAGCGACATTTTCTTCACTTATTAAAGTGGATTAGTTCCACCCCTTAATAGTTATATTTTCCATTATAATTTCCATTTAAGCTATACTAGAAAATACCTATCCTATATGTAAATTTCTCACCCTTAATTGATTGACCTCTAAAATATTTCTAATTCCTTTACTTATATGGATACCTCATGTAGATGATCAACCATGTAACATATGTATTACCTTCTTTTAAATCCTTTCATTATCATTTTCCTCTTAAAAAATTATTTTATACATAAGAATAAAATTAATTAATTATGTATATTGTTTCAAGATATTAGTATATGATTGTCGCATCCATTATTTACTCATCTCTATCCACTATGAAAATAAATTGATTAGTATGTGTGTGTGTGCAGACAATTTACTCCAGAATGATACATCTTTTATTTTTTGAAATCACCTCTAAAGGTTAGTTTTAAAAATGGTATTTTTTAATAAATATTATATATATATATTTAATATTTTTTCAAATTTTCATAATCCTTATTTACAACTCATTATCAATGTAATAATAATGTTAATTGTATTTTTTTGGACTACTGCTTCCATAAAGTAACATATCCTGTTTTTTGTATTAATTATTTAATATTTTATAAATCCTCGTTATTGCTAAATCACCAACTTAAAATGATATATATTATATATTTATTCACTAGTAATAATAATATTATGTCTAAAATAAACATATTTCATCGTCATAATCATCTATTATTTGTAGTATGTTTATATTGGGGTCGGTTTAACCGACTACTTGAACAATGCTCTCATAATACATCATAGATGAAAATAGAAAACTAAATTATAATTTTACTAAAATTTAATAATTAAATTAAAACTTTTAAAAATTTTTATAGTGATTAAATTAAGTATTTAATTTATTATTTGAATAACATCTTTAATGGATAAATTTACCAAAATAGGCTAACACTAATTCAAAATTCACACAACGTAACAAAAACAAAAATTGAATGAGATATTTAAGTAATAAAAAATTAAATCTATTTATTAAAATACATTATATAATCAATAATTGTTGAAATTATAGAGAATAATATTGAATAACACCTCTTATATGAAAATAGAACAAATGATCATACTATGAACATCCAATGTGGGAAATAGGTTAAATAACTATAAATCATATAAATAATATCTATATATATAGATTATAACTAAAATTAGATATAAATATGGGTTTTATTTATATGAATATGATTTTTATGTTTGTAAAACATGATTTTAACGTACATTCATGGTAGCTTAGATATTAAGTAACATTTTTCCTTTCAAATCCATCTCTTTAAGACAAGTTTTGTATTATAAAAATAATGTCCTTTAATTGGTGTATATAATTCCTATTTGAGATTTTATATCATTTTATTCATTTTATTTAAAGATATATTTTATTTAAACTATTTCAATAGGTTTTGATTTAATTTCTAGCCAAGTCATAAGTGTGGTTATCCATCTCAATTTTCATTCATTTGGACTCATTCAATATTACCAATTTTTTTGTATTTTTTTATTGTATAAAATGAAATTGTGTTATTTTTCATACTTACAAGTGAATTTATCTATATTCAAAATTATATATTTTAATACTACTTTTATATACATTTTAATAAAATTTTACTTAAAAATTTGTAAAATAAAATGTTTTCTATGGTTGAAAAATCATTATATTTTTAGTAAATTTTAACATTGTTTAGTTAACTAAAGAATATATCACCATTTTGATACTAGAAGGTAGATGAACTTATAGAATATAAAAATCTAGGTGTGATCACTGATGATATATTTTTAAAAAGTTAAACAAAATATCAGCCTATTTCATAATAAATTTTTTTATGACTAAACTACCTAATAGACACTACCAAGGGATATTATCTAAAATATGATCCAAATCATTATGAATAATTATGAATTATTTTTATTACCATTTTCTTAGTCACATACAATGGAAATAAATTAACCACAATAAATATCTTCATTGGATAAACTATCACATTAAAAAACCCGCACAACTAAAATCATTTGATATGGGTAATTCATTTTATTTTGATGATAACCCACAACATAAATGTTGATTAATGAATTATCTCATATATAGACATATTTTTCTAAGGAATGTGAAATTAAATTTTTTTTATTGTCTATTATATGGATATCCATGATTTTATTTAGCTAAATGTTCTTTATTCAATGTTATGAAATTTCATTCTTCACTCTAATTGTGAATGCATTTGTCTTAATCTAGTAACATGTGGGGCTTGAAATTATATAGATCCTAGATTAATTTATAGATATAATGAGACAAGAAATCATGGGTTTGTGGTATAGATCTCTCCATAAGAGTATAGTGACTTGTTATAAGTCTCTGACTAAATGTTTTGAAGTTTTTTATAACTCATTTGATCAGAATGAGATCATTGATTATTGTTATCCGTGATTTAATATTTAATCATGGATATTTCATGACCTTAGATTCAGATTATTATGTCATTATGTTTTCAATTCATTCCTAACATATCACTTATTCCAGGTTTATATTATGATATCTTCGAATGTATCCTTCTATGTACTGAGCATCTAAGCTCACACATATTTTTTTCAATCCCCTTGGAATCCTAGAGAATATTTATATGTAAGTTATAGTGAAATTAGGTATGGGTTGAAAATGTCATTACAATATGTTTAACCAATAACAAAAAAATTTCAAATGTAATATACATATTTATACACTTTTATCAAATTTAAATGTTATTATATCTGTCGTGAAAAAAAATATATTGTAATAATAATGAAAAATAAATGCCATATCTAGTTTTATATAGGTTGTGATCATACACTTCACATCTAAGTTTTTTATGGTTAATCTATATATATATATGCATATTTTTTCATATAGAAATGATGTATAGGATTGCTTTTTTTGGAGATATTGTTATATGGTCTCATTCTTATTATGGATGGATCCACTATTCAATGAGATATTTCAACTAGAAACATGCATATATTTACCTTGTACTTATTCTTATTTTCATTCCCTTTTTGTATTGATATTATAACATTATTAAATGTCAATGATGATATTTTTTTATGAATTATTTCTATATAATGTTAATAGTAATCATCATGCTGTAATAGGGTAATTTTTTTTATTTTTAATGTCTTTTTATAGCATCATATTTTTCCACATTAATATATACCCAATTCTGAAACTGAATATTAGTTCTGTTATGTTATGAATTCTTGATTTTTTATATCCAACATGGGGAAATATGCTTCATATGGCTTGCTGGGATAGATTGGACTCACGATCGATTATATCAAATTTTTTTTTGGAACTTTCTTTACTAATGTTTTGAGTTTGTAAGCACTCTATATCAAAATGAATTGATTTTGAAAAGACCATTATATTTAAAAAAGAATCATAATATATTCCATAAATGTACATGAATCATTATTATTCATCTCTAATTATCATTAAATAATACAAATAAAATTATTGGTTCATAGGAGACATGAGTAAACAATATAAATGTTTATTAAGGTGTATAACTCAATTAAATCTAACAAAACATAATAAATAAATAAATAATAAATTACATAATGAAGTGATTTAAATAATAATTAGAATGTAAAATATCCATGGAAAATATAATAATGAAAACCAAATAATCATATGAATGAAAATAAAATTTCCATATCAATTTGATGAATAATGACTAATATTTGTACAAAACTATCAAGGCTTCATTACCTGAAATCAATCATAAAAAGGTAGATATATTATATATATTATATCAATTTTAATTTATGATACCTAACAATACATTATGTTTATATAATGTTGTACCAACCACCCTTGAATTATTATATTCAACACATCAATTATATGGATAACAAAATTATAATGATGTTTCCGAAGAAACCACATACATAATAATGGAAGTAAAAATAAATTATTAATATTTTCCTGGTCCAGTAAATTGAATAATATTCTTCTAAAATCCCATTCCACTAGAAAAGTATATTATAGGGTATTCACTACATATAAAATAATTTCATATGTAGATATGTAAATGGATTTAAATAATCAATAAAATGGTACGGTTTTCTAAGTGAAAACTCTTCCAAAAGAATAACGTAATATTGGATATTCACATTTTTTAGTGTAAATGGTATTTGATAAAGTAAATATTTTTCCATATTAGTCGAATAAAATCACTATCAGGTGGATTACCCATCAATAAGAATTCCGAAGAATAATATATTCACACTTTATAGAGAAAAGGGTATATAAAAATATGTAGAGTTTCTCAAATAAATAAAATGATATGGAAATATAGGTGAATAACCTTGAATCATGTGATGGATGTATATGGTATTAATTATATAAAGGTTTTGAATGAAAGATTTAATTTATTAATATTTATAAAATAAATAAAGTCAAATATAGGGATATATTAATTAGATAAATGATTGTAAGAAGAAAATATTAATACACCAAAAATATGAAGAAATAAAATGTGAGATAGTCAAAGGGTCCAATATTCCTAACATATAATAAATAACAAATATTATAAATGAACAATTTTAAATTGGATCAAGAAACCCCATAAATATTTTTTTAAATGTATATAAAAAACTACTATATGAGGAAACATAAAATTGAATTGTTTATCACATAATATAAAAGTTAAATTATTATAAAATATTCACTATATAAGGAATAATAGTATTCTAAAATGAAACATGACTCAAATAAAGTTTATTGATATGAAAATATCATATAAAAATGTAAGGTATACACTATGAAATTTTTTGAGTTTTATGTAAAGAATTAATACCTAAAATATAAATGGGAAATTTTAATTTATAATTTAAATAATATTGATATGTAACATAAATGATTAGATGGATAATAGGAAAAAAAATGAAAATAAAATTGATTTGGATGATAAAACCTTACCTCAAGATAATAATTAATTATGAAAAGTGTTCAATAGGAGTTATGAATAATATTACCATGGATTATAGATCATGGGGATGATAATAAAATGCGAATTATGATCTATGAAGAATAATAATAGGGTAAAAAATGATAACCCCAAATTAATTTCTAAAAAAAAGTGGTGTGATTATGAAACCATATATTAAGACAAAACTCACTTCATATATCCCCTATCATCATGAATAAAAAATTTATATTTTTTAAATATGTTATTATTAATAATTCATATTTATTTATATACATTAATTTATTTTTAGTTTTTTTTAATCTTCATATATATGCTCCAAGTTTTTTTCTTCGATCATTCAAGGAGATTAGTTCATAGTTTTAAAACTACTTCAATAAAATATTGACAGTCAAAGGTCCATGAACATGGGTCCATGGGTTTTAGAATTTACTAGGTATTTTTTTAATTTTAATTATTTAAAAATAAATATTATATCCTCAATATAATTTTAAAAAGGATGTAGAATAAAATAAATTCATAGAATTTATGTTTTTATGTGATCAAATTTACTGTTATGGTTTATTTTCGATATCGATAATATCATACCAATTACACTAAAACATTCATAATCTTAATGTTAATTTTTTTATTAATATAAAATATATACATTAATTCCATTATTATAAAAATATCCTTGAATATAATAAGTGAAAATAATGGATCATCATTAATATATACTATAGAAACTTCACCTGTTAGATGACAATTTTCAAAGTGTATATGACCTAATAATATCAATTAAGATATGAGTTTTATAAATAAATTAGAGATTAATTATACTAATATATTAAATTTATTATATTGAAAACATAATATATTGATTATATAAATGTATTATTGAAATGAATAGACTTTTTTAATGTATTACATTACTCATTGATTTTACTCCTTCCAACTGAGCCTTAATCCTTTAATATAGGGACTTTTGGTTAGACACTAACCTTAGGATTATTAATATTTAATTCTGTTAAAGGATATTCGTGGAAATTTTTTTGAGTAATTATTTGTTTATATGTCTAGATATGGGTGAATAAGGGATAATCTATTTATGAAAAGGTATGGAGTATCTTTGAAAAAAACATTGATTAATTTGTTATTCATGATTAATGTTACTAATATTATTTAAACTATTGATTAAAATTTTTATTTGATTTAGAAATAAAAATAGTATTTATATTTAAAAACACCCCAATCTAAATGCATTATTGGAAATATTTTATCCAATATAAAATATCAAATATAGTTTTTTTATAAAAAATATATAATAATAAATTTGGAAATAGATATCGATTTTTAGAAATAATGTTTTTTATTTTTCAATGGGTTACTTTACTTATAAAATGTATTTTTGGGAATTAAAAGTACTATATATATATTATTTATTCATTTTTTCATTTTTGATGACATCATATAAGTTACCATAAATGAACAAACATTATTTTAAACATATCAAATACAAATCAACATTTTTTTAATAATAAACTAATCAATTATCATAATATAATTTAGAAATATCCATTAGAGATATTAAATCTTGAAAAATACTCATAATGTTGAATATGAAAAATAGTATATTATGTTATATTTATTAATACATGGCCAATAAGGCATTAATCCTACATCAAGGAATGTATTTCTCTACTAATTGTGATTTTATCAATGGTGATGAGTTTTTAAAGCCTTAAAATGTAGGCATTATATTAATTGTTTTTTGATGTTTTTAATTCAAGGGGTTGAAACCTTTTCACAATGTATTAATTGGAATCCTTTTAATGGTTGAGTTTGTATGACATCATACGTTGAGTAGAGATTCATATAAATGAAATGATTTTATTTATATTAAACAACCCAAATAAAAATTTGAAGGAAGCACTCACACCCTATCCTGTTTAGGTCATTCTCTAAAAATAAATACATTACATGAAATAAGAGGGATGAATCAATACGCTATTCCCATATAGAAATGATTATATCTAAGATGATAGAAATAATTTCATGAATTATATATTTTTTACAGAGTTGAATATTCCAGTATGAGTCATTATAATATAAGAGGCAATGTTATAGGGTTATTATAATGAAAGACGTTGAAAAATATATCATGGGATTTTTTCACCAATGTATTGAATATTTCACTACATTGATGAATTTGATAGATCTAGAAGAATTTTACTATAGTGTGACCTAACCCCATTATTGTTAGGTGCCATATTTATTTGGAGAAGTGGTCTCACACATTGAAGAAATGTTGCATGCCATAAGGTGTAGTTGATTGATGTATTCTATTTCAAAGGGAATAAAAAGTGAAAAAATGGGCTTGATTTTTGGGTATTTTTTATCATTAGTTTTTGATAAATTATAGATTCCTTATCATAATAAATTAATCAGGGAAAACGTTTAGTCAAATGTTATAAAACATAATGTATGATCATCAGGATCTAGTCATAAATAATATTTATATTTATTGATTATAAAGAATCTAGGGGAGTCATGCATCAATGCACAAATTTAATATATATAAATAAATAGTTGACCTATTAAATTTTTTTGTATGTGGAGAAATGTTTGAGTTTACTATTTCAATAAAAGTACAAAAAGGACATAGAATGATTTTTAGGGGAGGAATAAAGATTCATAGTAAGCCTAATTTGTTGAGGCACCTATGGTATAATATGTAGAGATCATTCATCTTTTCTCTACCGGGAATTAATTTTATAATCACAGTTCTTGAAAATAATCCTCATCTACCCTTATTCCATTGATAATAAATTGGAATGTGGGTTGTGGGATTGTTTCTTCTTCACACCACGGATTATATACTTCAAAATAAGTATGAATCAACATAGTAAAAAAACCTGGTTTCTATGTTTTTTATTTCTCACCCAACCTATCATCATCACATAATCAATATAATGATAATTTTACATTAATAATCTATGCGGATTACATTTTTTGAAATTTAGATTATGTTTTTTCAGTATAAAATTTATTCACCCGTCATATAAGTGGCGGCTTACTCTCCCATCATACAATAACGTTTTATTAAATAATAAATCAAATAATTCTTGGAATGAATCCAATATATATCTGTATTTCATCAATTTAATATATAATTGATTAATGAGATACTTGGATTCTATGAATACCATTAAAAACAAAGGGTTTTCATTATTTTAAGGAATACTATTTCATTTGTGAATAGAAAAGTTGGTTTTTATATTCTATAAATTTCTTTGAATAGTCAAGAAATCATAGAGTCTATTTTATCCTTATAAAAGTTAGATTAAATCCAACTCAACTTTAAAAAAGTATATATATCTATTATCTATAATGCACAAAATTACTGTTATCAATCTCTAAAAATTAGTTGAAATGTGTTTTTAGAATAAATAATATAAACTAAATCATAGGAAATATATGTAATCTCAATCAATGTGAAAAAAAATTTATTTTCTATAATTTACAAACCTTTTAGGTCTAATTAAAATAAAAATAAATTCGATGAGATGTATCAAAATATTAATTTATTGTTCTTGAAATAAAGTATATATGATCGATTCACTGTGATGGTGAAAATCAGGAAGATTCTACAGTCATAATCAATATATTGAGAATCTTATTGGTAAAATTTAATATGAACATTTCATCTCATAAAATGAAGAAATTACAGAGTGGATCATTGAAAAACTCAATAAAGTTTTGATCAATTGTGAGATGAAAAGATGGATATACTTAAATGGAAAGGGAAAAATAAAGAAGGTTACCACATTAAATTTGTTAATAGGATTATATAATTTTGAATCATAGAAGTCTCATTCCACAGAAACTGATGTTGATTATGACACAATGGAATCTAATGAATTTATAACATTAAGCTAAAAAGGCGTGAATTGAGGAAAAATAAATATAGATGAAATATTATATTAAATTATAATAAATATGGTATTTGTATACACTTTTTAGTTGGTTTCCATAAGATGAAAAATGATATATAAAACACTTATCATTCCAAAATCTATTCTTAGAACAATATGTTGTATAGATGATGAATCAAATGATGATTCTACAATGGAAACTTAATGTCCAATACAATAGAGAATAAAAATATTTTATGAGATTTTTATTACACATATTTTGATAGGTGTAGTGAAATATACAATTATGACTCGAGGAATGAGCAGAAAATCATGATTATTGAAAATTCAAAAACCCCAAAGATTACTCAGGTAGATAAGAAGTATAAGAGGCTAGTAAATAAAATAAAAATGATGACGAAATGTAATTTTCTATCATTACTCTCTTTGAACATTAAAAGTGACTAGTGTGGCCACATGACCTTAGTCATGCAACTCCATATACTAGAGGCTACTGACTATTAGTAAGTATCTATGAATGTTCTATTGAGAGATTGTACCATCTAGTTAGACTATGATAAAAAAGTAATATGGGAAGTAACATGCATCACATAACACACCAATAAACATCAATACCCAATAAAAGTGAAAAAAATAACCCTAAAATATCTAGATTGAATCTATAAGTCTATCAAGATTCATACATTTAAATAATCATGTAAAACGATAGCAATAGTAGAAAAAATGAATAAAATAAAAAACATTGATAATCTCAACAAGCATATATTGGGATCTAATTTTATACAAGAACATCATTTTATAATTTATTAAAGATATAAATCATTCTGAATAATACATATACTCTTGTCTAGTCCTAATACCATGATGTCCATTTGTGTACCTAATGGTGGCTAGAGAAGCGTGTGAGTGTGAATTGGTAGGCTTCCATCAATTAATTCCCCAATTAAATCCTGTATATTAATTATTTCATGTGGAATTTTTATAATTAATAGTATAGCATTACAATGTGTTGAAATAAAATAGATAAAGAAAATTCCAATGTTGATCCATAGGTCTGATACCCCGATCGACCATACCTACTTCAGATTGTGCTGGGAGACTCTATGCATGCCTAATGGTCCATTCCAATTAGACAAACAATCCCATGTTTCAAAATTATAAAAATAATTATCTTGAGTAATCGATTTTTTGTTTTGCACTCCAAATTATAGTATCACTAACCATTGAGAGATGTGTTTTATCATCCAAAGTATTGTAGCATGAACCACCCCTTCAGTTATTTTCTCATCTGATGTATAGGCCATAATAAAAATTTCCCAAAGATTCCAATTTAATCAAAAATTTATCCAATGCATAATCTCATATTCATATATGAAGATAAACCAATTTTATTTCACTATCTATAAACCCAAAATACCATTTCCAATTAAAAATCATATCTAATTACATTTAAATTATCCATTTTTCGGGTTACACATAAAAAAATTCCAAATACATGATATCATTTAAAAATTACAATTCTAGTGGAAAAGTCCATTTACAAATCATATTACTAATTCCATGACAATTAAATGGGATATTATATCAAGTAGGGTAATTACCATATAATCACCTATTATTTTTACAATACTATTTTAATGAGGTATATGGCCATGTAAAAAATATTTTATAAAATATTGCATCAAATTTTTTGGATCACATAGGGAATTTTGTAATGATCCTTGATAAACAAACATAAACAATTGGGTGAGAATATGTAAAAATCATAAGAACCACATTCCTTTTTTGAATAGTAGTCCACAAACATAAAACCATCAACTTATTTAGTATGGAATTAATGAAAATAATAAAGTACATAAATGTCATGAAAATAGGGAATTTGAGCTAAACATGAAGTAATAAAAAAAATGATAGAAAAAATAATAGAGGGGTTCATAGTCATATGACTATGACAATACATCAATCGTATATGAAAATACTTTGAATGAAAAAGAGTCAATGGAGAACCACTATGTATGGAGAAGAGGTAAGGGATTATATATGGATGTGGTTACATGAATAAGAGGTGAAAAAATAATGTTAAACATTTTTTGATAATAAGAAAAAACATATAATGTTTTACTTTTTAATGGGGAAGGTAGTTTATTCACCCTATTTGAAAAACTATGCACTAGTATTGAAACCCTAACCATCTAGAACATGTAATCTCATAAAGGTATTATAAGGGCCAAGAATTAAACATTACTTGATCTAGTAACAAGTCAATAATTAGTCTTCAATTAACATTTAGGATCTTTTGCAGGTTTGGAGCATTAGTGAATTAGGACATAACATATAAATAACATCTTTGAATATTGCATGTACACACTTATACTTGCCATTATTTTTCCATAAAAAAACAAATTATAATGAAATATGACATCGTTTCTTGTTTTAACAACATAACTTTTCAATGATCCCATTCTTGACTCTAGTCTTCATTATTTCCTACGAAAAACATTTCCCAAAATGGAATGAGAATAAAAATCTCGGTAAGGGATACATAAGGATGGAAGAATATTAGTCTTCCAAAATAATTTAAAACATGAAAAAATAATTATACAGTATTAAATTTTACCTTTAAGATATATCCAAAACACTTCACTGAATATATGCTCATTGATTAACCTTTTGTATCAAAAATATTACTATAAATCCCATAGAAAATAACACATTTCATATAAAGTTAAATTTGGACATAAACATTCATAAATGGAATAACCATATAGTCTACTTCCACACATATCACTAAATGAAATAGCCATATGGAAGACTTCCATACCCAATGAATTCCATGTTTTAATGTAACCACCCAACCATTGTTTATCATAGAACCACCTGTCAATTGGTTTATCTTGTAACCACCTACCATTGGTTTTTCACGTAACTACCCTTCAAATGTCCAATTACTGTTTTATAATCATAACACATAAAATATTGTAATTATCAGCATTTCATGGATAACATATCATGCTAGTTGGGGTTTGGCTTAGTGGAAAGCACCTCATAATCCTACACAAAAATGGGGGTTCAAAACCAAATGGACACAAGTAGTGTAGTAGGACTATTGCGTGTAGTATCCACAACATCACTATAGTAACGTTGGGTATTGTAGCGGAGTCAAGACACTAAAGCGGCGTTGTGGAACTGTTGTAAGTACGAGTATTATAAAACTATAGCAGGCATGGATTGTATCAGTACTATTCACAGAATGGGCCTTGAGCCAAAAATTTGGTCATACGGTTCTTGTAATGGGAAAAATGACCACTGGGCCTTTGGGATATGAAATTGGTCTCCCTCTACCCATTTAAAAATAGTTCGTTTTATTTTCTTTAATAATAAATGAGGCTTTGGCCCCAACCTTTTCAAAAATTGAAAACAAATCATTTTCAATCAAAATAAAACATTCTAAGATATTGAAATAATTAATAAACTTTGAAAACAAATTTCAATACCAAAACATCCAAAAAGGTAATAAGGTATATCTTTTACTTTTAAAAACATTAAGGCATATGGAGGTATCCAAATATAGAATACAAATTACGAATATGAAGAGGTCATTGTCACCACATTCGTTAAAAACATTACTTTTGTTGTTTAGTAAAATGCTTAGTAAAAAAGGCTTCCATTTGAATGACAAAAAATGTTAAAAGTTTATATTATACATCATGTAGAATACGTAGATGAATATTATCAAAATATGTCTCAACAAATGGATATTGAAATGATGTCCCTTACCTTGAGTATGATTTATCACGTATGTTCCTTATTCATCATAAATAATATACATAAGTTAATTTATAATTTATTAAGAGAAATTTTCAATTTTATTATTCCTTATATATCCATTATTATAATATTATAATAATTACATAATTAGGTAAGTTAATATCGGTCCTTTGGTCGATATTGGGTACTTGAGTTGAAGATGAACTTGTTATAATTACAGATAGTCTATGCGGTCAGAAGTCTATTATCTCAAGAATATTATTCCTGATTTTAATAAAATATATATCAACTATATATTTATTTAGTTACAATTTTTTAGATATTTATAATATTACATAATATTTGGAGATAAGAAATTAAATTCACCGTTCACATAAACGGTAAGCCATACGTACACATGAACTCTACTTTTATTTCTTTTCAATATTTAATGAAATTAATACTAAATGATAATTATAAATCCATTATAATATCATATTTTATATACGTTACATAATATATTTAATTCCATACTTTATATGTTCTATGTTTGTCAAGAACGAGTCGTATCACTTTGAGGGGGCAGTGGTCCTAACTTTCTTAAATGAAATTATTCTATTTATAAATCATGAAAAGGATAAATGTATAATTTTAAATAAAATTTATGGTATCATAGAGAAAATATAAATATAATTTATATCATATATAAATATAGTTCCCTCATAATGGAGACCATGAGAGGTGTTAGGAGAAAATCTAACAATCATCGTTTCGTGAGGCATCATATCGCTATTCAGAGAAACAATATGTTAATATCCATTATATGGATGTGTGTGTAAGTTTAGTTTGAATACATCCCATTAAAACATCATAGTATATTTAATATTTTTTTATTACTAAATAATGTAATAAATTGAGTTTAGAGGGATGTACAAAGAAAATAAATGAATGAAGCTTAAGGGAAAACATTACCTCAAATTGTGTAACTCCATTCAAATTAAGCTAAAAGGCTTTCATGAATTATCTTCTGCCGAAGTTGAGTCTTCTATGAGTAATATGGGGATGTAGGGAGATTATATGGGACTATTTTGGATGATCCAAGACACTTGAGTGGTTTGACTAAGGGTTATATTTGAGGCCCTTTTAAAAGAGGGAGGATCGACAATTTAGGAAGGTATTGAAATATTATTTTATTATAAAATTATTTTCAGTTTTAAAATGACAAAAATTCATTTATATAAAATATAATATAATTTTTTATTAAAACACTCTTAGAAAATCAGTTTTAGACATGTATAGGTCACAAATATGAACTTATATTTTAACATTAACTGTTAGAAAAATAATTAGACTCTTACCAGGTCTTCCTGTATATTCATACTATATGGTTAATATAATTACTATAAAATGAAAATAGAACATCAAGTGGTTAAATAATTAAATTTTAAACATTATATAATTCATATAATTTAATATTTTATTTTTAGGACTATTATATCATTTAATAAACTATTATTTCTTTAAAACCTCATATATGTCAATTTTTATACTATTCATATCATGATTTTTTTTAACCATAAAAACATGATTCTTTATAAAAACATAATAAAAAAATATATAACATGTCATTAGAATAAAAAAACATTTATCTCATAAAAAGTTTCAAAATGAGGTTATTTTAATATTTATAATCTCATTTATTTAATTCATTCATTAATAATGTAATCACTACAACATCATTCTGTCAAAAATAAATTTATTTATTTTGTGTCTAAAAATAATAAATAAAATAAAAGTATGTATGAAATATTTTATTATTTATAATTAATATTTAATGTTGAAATGATCACTTAAATAACTTCATATGAAAATATTACAAAAAGATACATGATTACGATTCATTTCCTTTACATTAAATTAATTTTTATGAAATGTCATTTTCACATCCAAGTCGCTTTAAGGGGTCCCAAAATAGACCCAACAAATCCTATGTTCTACATTATCTCATATAATTATATTAGGATACATGTTATTGTAGTTTAAAAATATGATAATATTATTTTTTAGCATTATTTAACAAATTTACCATTTTAACATGGTAAAAATAATAATTACTGAAGATACTATTGATTATTTCTAAAAATAAAATGTACCTATTCATACAATTTGAACCTTATGATTCCGAATGTGGAATCCATTTTTCAAAATTCAAAATCTAGAAGATACTGTAATTAATTTATAATTATTTCTCATTGTTAAAACCAGAAAGTGGGTTTTTAAGAAGTAATATCTATCCAAAGATTAACATGTGTTTATGTCCAATTTAAAATAAAAACAACTTACAATGACCAAAATTGGATTATATGATAAAAATATAATCCAATTACACTTTAATAAAAATTAAATTTACAACATAAAAATATAAATAAATTAGTTGAAATTGCAGGTTTGACTTATAATGCGGTATTTTTCACTATTCACTAAAATGAACTTTCTCAGAAAATTGTCAAAACATTATCCAAAGTAAATTTTGATGTTTTGCTTCTAAATAAGAATTTTATTTTTTTCAAATAGAATATATAATGGTTTCAAAAACTATATTTAAAATGGTTTCTCCATCAAAAGAAATTAAAAAACATTTTAAAAATAATATCGTATTTCATGCTTAAAATCACATTTATTCTTATTTGAAGCCAATAACATTAATTGGATAAATGTAAAAACATTTAAGAATTATATAAATTCATAATATAGTTTATCTTTTTCATTCCCTCAAAAACTACAACAAGAAATTAACTATCATTTAAAATATAATTATTATATTATTTTTCAGTATAACTCAAAGTAGTGTGAGATATATGATTTCAACGAAACCCATTATTTCGTGTCTGGTAAACCATAGAAGATAAATCCCCATTACGGTATAAATACTACATAATTCTTAGGTATTAATGAATATGAAAATGTATTATTCTTTAATTACTTGGGATGTTACAGTTATATTGCACTGTTTTAAAAACCATGAACAAAAAGAGAGGAATGCCTCATAAATTATTAAAGGATATCACATGGTTTCCATAGACCCTATTTTTTTTAAAAAACCTATCATTATTTGTATTTGGAATCTTGGTTATGGTGAATGGTTAGATAGTAATGTGATTATTCTTCATTCTATTTATGTAACTCCAAAACCCATATTTTTGAGCATGTGACCCCTAGTCATCTCTCACAACCCATTAAACCTCTATGAAAATTCATAATTAAACCTGAAACACGAGTTTTAGTGAAATGATCTAGATAAACATACCGAAATAATGTGTTGGTGCAACAAAATACCTATCATAAAAATAGCTCATCCCTTAGCTCAAACCAGATCATTACTAAGATATATCAATGAATAAATTATACCATATGGAATAGATATAAGATTTTTTCTCCCAAATCTCATACAGATTTCTTCTATTCTACCAGTGGACTTATACCAATATAATTTTATTTCCATGATTGTTTATTTAGATAAAATACACTATTTAAATCAATTTTTCCTTGAAATAATAATCATCTACCATTTTAATGTCATTAACATAATTGACATGTCAAAAGTCAGTATTATACCCTTGAATATAGGATCAAATGATATAATCCTTCATAAACACATACCATGATGAAAGAAATAAGTTTTCAACCATGGAACTGATCTTATCTATCACATTGAAGGGCCCCATAAACCGTGGTAGTAAAAATACCTATTTCAAAATCTAATATTTTTCCATTCCTTGGTGTCACATGTAAGAATACTAATTCACCAATATATAAATACAAGGGTTTTTGAATCTAGTCAATGTATTATCCCTTTCTTTGATAGGGGTCCACCCAAATGTTAATGTTCCATTAAATAATCTCAGTGGTCTCGCACACAAGGCTTTGCCTAATCATGGACAACTCCCCATATTAAGCTAGCATATAGGTGACCTGAATAACCTCTCATATTATACTTGAAATGGATCCATTAGAGTGGATCTATGTTAACTGTTATTATAATATAACTTCAGCAGGGAAATATTAATCTCCAAAGAACTTCTTAAATCGGGGATACATGCTCCAAGCATGCCCAGATAACCTATATTGTGCACTATGATTTACAATATCTCTATAGGTGGTAGGAGGTACTTATATGAAACTGTAAACCTTAAAACGTCTACAAAACCTTCTAAAAACTCATGGTGTAATATTAATACCTATCTGATACACCAACTTTTGAAAATCTATCTAGGAATCACACCTTATAGACATATTGCCTACAAATCTCATCCTATAAGGAGGCATATTTCGTCAATAAGAAATGTGATACTTTTTTAAATCAATCAAATAAACCCAAATAGAATCTTGAACATGGTGAATTCATGGAAATCCCATCCCAAAGTATATCGGGACATCATCCCACATCCATTGAAGGATCAGTATGGATTATAGAAAAATAGGTGACCGCTGGTGCTTGACCTTCACCTACTGATTGGTGTAACATCGTGAAATGAACCCTAATAAGTTTATCATAATCATATACCACCAATAATGTGGGTAAAATAATGATACATCTTTTTTATACATAGATAGACATCCCATTTAGTGGTATGTAAGTCCCTCATTAGTTCCTTATCTATATCAACAATAACTTCCACCCAACATATGAAAAAGATAATATCATCAAAATTTATGTAACAATATTAATGTGTTTCCCAATATTATATAGCATGTAGCATCACCAAGAAGTTAGAATCTTAGAATATCATTTCCTTTACCAAATTTAGAATTGGAATGTTAATAAAAATGGAATCCTAGATATTTCAATCAAGATACTCCTAGACATCCAAATATAGATAGGTGAACAAGTACATAACATTCCATTCATATGTGAACTCCTAGAACACCTTAGTCTTAGTATTATAACTGAAGGCATTCACAATAATGTTTTCCTTTATATAAGTATAAATAATCATAAATTAAAAGCACTATAGTTTTTCAACCCACATTCAATTTATGATATTCTATTTATAAATAGAGAATAAGTATTTTAGGATTTTATTATCTATATAAATAAAAAACTCTCCCCCTAATTCAATGTCTCTAATAAATAATACCATATACCTCTACATCCAGATCAAATTGTGGTACGGGTATTTATGTTCATGTGGTCTTAGCTTCATAGAAAGATAAAAGATTACCCACCCTTCATATATTATAATGTCCCCAAATATGACAACTGATGACTCAAAAATGAATTATATATTCATATCATGGAATGGGAAGGGCTGGGATCAAAATGGAGGTCAATCACATATTTATCTCCTAGGTGGTTTTCTCACAAGCATAATACCAGTCATATTTACACCCTACATGGCTAGACCATTCCACTGAACTACAATTTGATATAATACTATGCTAAACATATGGTTTATGTTGGAAAACCTATGAAAGCTATAGAACATAAAGAATTCCATGGGCCTCTCATAATAAATCACAACATCAACCTTCGATGGGTCCAATGATAATCCAAAATCTAATATAGCTATTCCCATAAAGGGGACATGATCTCAACCAAAAGTGGAATATTTAAAGTTATTCATAAAACTATTATCCTTAGAGTGTGCTCAGAAGCATCACCAAATGTCGAGAATGTTCAATCCTCGACTGGGTGTAGGCCAAAATATCCTATATGAACATGATGAAAATGATGTCCATTTATTGATGGAACACCATATTAGCTAGATCCGTGAACACTGTAGGACTGTTTTTTAAATAGGAAAACACAACGTGGTACCCAAATTAATAGATGAATGTGGGACCATAGAGGTAGTGGTGGAGGTTCGAACATGGGGTCCGCGGGATGGTAGATGTGGAAAAAGAGTAGGTCGTGTAGTAAGTGGTGGATGAAGGTTTGAGGCTCTACCACCAGAACCCCCAAGTGGTCCACCATGACCACAAAGAGCAGGTGGACATGGGAGATCTCAGCTTCAGGTGGCCGAGGCCTATGACCATAGTGCTCTAAATATGATTAAAGGTACGATCTATGTCTATTCCACCCTAGATTCAGTTATTATTGATACATGTTCCAGCCATTATTTTATTGCCACAACACTCGTTCAGAGCTCAGAGATTCCTATTGAGTCGTTGGCTCTATCCTTATGATTAAAGACTCTTACGGGAGACGATTCAATGATTACACTCTAACACAGACAGTGTGGGCTCACTAAAGGGGGAGTAAGCTTCAGCTGGGATCACTTAGTAGCAGCGTCGAGGCCATAAAACGCCATTGTGGGTATGGAATGGCAATCCACATTCCATGGTCATATCCATTTTTTTTGGGCGCGTATTGTGTTGTGTCTGCAAGTATGGGATCATGATTTTCTTCACTAGTGAGAAGGGAACATTTGCAGTACATGATGGACTTACTCGGAAGAGGGTAATGCTGATCACTCATCAATTATCTAGCCTTAATATCAGATCATTTTACATGAGGATTCTGAGTTATCCTATATTGGTGGACCAGTATGTTGATGTCTTTTCCGATAAAGATTCGAGACTACCTCCTCATAGAGAGGTAGACTTATACATCAACAAGTACCCCGAGATGACACTGTTATCTATGCCATCATATTGGATGGCCCACAAAGAGATTTTTTAGTGAGGTGTTCAATAGGAGGACTTACAGAAGAAGGTGTTCATAAGACCCATTGTTTCTCCATGGGCATCCCTGATTTTTTTCTCCAAGAAGGAAGGTGGGAGTCTAAAGCTTTGTGTGGATTATCGGTGCCTTAACCAGGTGACCGTGAAGAACAAATATCCACTCCCAAGGATTGATGATCTCATTGACCATCTAAAAAGAGGTCGATGGTTTTCAAAGATAGAACTCATATCAGTCTATCACCGGCTCAGGGTATAGGATGTGGACATACTGAAGACGGCTTTCAGATATCAGTATAGTCATTACGAGTTCATAGTGATGCCCTTCGGCATGACCTGTTCTTCGGTAGTGTTCATGGGGATTATGTACAAGATCTTCCAGCCTTACCTTGATTGCATTGTGGTTGTCTTCATTGAAGACATCTTGATATACTCTTCATCGGAGGAGGAGCACACCATGCACCTAGAGAATGTTATGGATACAGTCTGAGAGAACTGGGTTTATTGAAAGCTCCCGATCTTCCAGTTCTGGATACAGGAAGCCCACATCCTATGGCATGTTTTCTCGGAGGCTAGAGTTTTAGTGGATCTAGTGAAGATAAAGACAATGATTTCTTGGGAGCCACCCATGAATGTGACTGAGGTACATATTTTCATGGTATTGGCTATGAAATCTGGATGATTCGTACATAACTTTTCCTGAGTTTCTACACCTATGTCAACATTGTCAAAGGGATAACCCATTTTGTGGTTGGAGAGATTCTTGAAATGTTTTCAGAAGCCATGGAAGAGACTGACGAGTTCCCCCATCATGAAGCTACCAGAAGAAGGCGTTGGGTATGAACTCTACTATGACAAATCAGGGACAGATCAGGGTTGTGGCCTGATAGAGGAGCAAGTGGTGATCATCTACGACTCACAGTAATTGAGACTGCTTCTTCAAAACTATGTTAACCATGGACTAGAGTTAGAAGTAGTGATCTTTTCACTTAATATGTGGTAGAACTATTTGATGTGAGATCGTTTTATAAGATACTCTGACTAAAGGAGTCTTAGCTATATCATCTCACAGATGGCCCTAAACATGATACAACGATGACGGCTAGAGTTCCCCCAGGAATAAAACTTTTTGATATTCTTCACTCATGGGAAAAGCAACATAGTAGCAGACACACTTACCATAAAGTTTGGTTTATAGTTGCTGAGTGAGGCAATATAGCAGCGAGCCACGTTGTAGTTATCTTACATGTATAGTGATGGAGCAACTTACATGTAGTCTTTGAATTTTACTCCCACACTCTAACAGAGAGTAAACAAGGCATAACATGGGGAAATTGACTGCGAGGACTGATGTGTTCAGATGACCTCAGTACATGCTCCTGATGGATTTTTTAAGGAGGGGAGCACGTCGTACTATTTACGGGACACACTATAGTACGAGTGACACTATAAGAGGATGTGTATAGGGAGTTATATACATCCCCTTTGGTGGTACATCCTAGAGTGTAAAATATGTAATTGGACTTCCAACGTTAGTAATGGTGGCCAATGATGAAGAAAGTAGTGTAAGAGTCCGTAACACAATGCCTCACTTTCCAGCATGTGAAGGCTGAGAATCAAGTTCTTATAGGCTTAGCATTACCAATGATGTACCAGAGAGGAAGTGGGATGTTATATCCATGGACTTCGTGATAGGGATACCACATAAGTCTTGGGGCTATGATTCCATCTTGGTGATTGTTGACCGACTCGTCACTTTAGTCCACATTCTACCCATCCGAGATTAGTGATTAATAGAGGGTTTTCGACCCCTCTACATGTTAGTGATTGTACTAATTAACAGGGTGCCAATGACGATCGTCTCAAATCGCAATGCTCATTTTACATCCTTCTTGTGGAAGGGATTACCGGAGGTGTTCAAGACTCATCTATTTTTTAGCACCACCTTTCAACCTCAGACATATGGTCAGACAGAGCACATCATATATACAATCGAGGACATGTTTTGTGCTTGTGTCGTTGATTTTAGCCATATTGGGGAGGACCACCTGCCACTGGTGGAGATCACATACAACAATAGTTTTCACTCCATAATCGGAATGGATCCATTTGAGACCTTTCACGAGAGACCTTGTAATCACCACTATGCTAGATAGACCCTGGGGAGTCAACACTAATGGGTCTAGAGGTGGTATGATCTATGAATGAGAAGGTGCCGATCATCTAGGAAGGGATGAAGAATACTCAGAAATAACAGATGTTTTAGGCTGACTTGAGATGTAGACACATGGTGTTAGAGGAGGGGTACCATGCCTTATTACAGGACTCACCCCAATGAAGATTTCAGAGGTTTGGCAGGGGTGACAAGCTATCCCTGAGGTTCATCAGCCTATTCCAGATCAATAGTAGTTGGCGAGGTGGCATACCATCTAGCTCTTCCCCCATAGATTCACTGGGTACACAATGTTTTCCATGTGTCATAGCTAAGGAGGTACGTTCATGATCCATCACACATTATCGACTGGGGTGAACTGGACATTGATGATGAGGCGATGTTTTTGGAGTTTCATATAGATATAGAGGATCGATAGGATATTGTACTTCATGGGTGTTTTATTTCCCTTTTGTGAGTTTGTTTGCAGCACAAGAATTTCCAGGAGAGCACATGGGAGCGGGAGGCTCAGAAGCAAGCCCAGTACCCCCATATTCCACTATTATTATTAAAGTTTTCACGGATGAAAATACCTAAGTTGCAGAGAATGTAAAGACCCAAAAATTCCATGATTCATTTAATTATTTGGGATTATTAAAAGAATGTGAAAACTGACGGCACATGATTCTAAGGCTCGGTGTTCCTAGAATGTTATTGTGAACTTTTCATAATGTACGTTCAACAAACTGACAGGTGGTATTTTCTATCTTTTGAACCGGTTCTTGAATTAAAAATCAGAGGGAATAGTTGCATCTATAGTGCAAGGATTATCTTAAGGGAGCCTTAACATTTACCGAACTTGGTGGTGTGAAAAAGTTAGTTTTTGTGACTTTTAAAGAAATTATAAATAATATAAAAATTGTTATTTTATTTTCTTACCTATTGTTGAGTGGAAATGGTGGGACTGATAAGTTGTCAAGCCATTTTATGGCTTGACTCTCCAGTTTGTAACCAAACTTTTGAAAGATTAAGAAGATCATTCATTAATGAAACTCAATAATCTCTTATTGTGTAAACCTTTTTTTACCTCCATTTAATTAAGGCTAGTGTTGGGTTTTTTGACATATCTTTGAGGAACATCTAGAAATTTAATGCGATATCTTCCACCAAAGATAACAAAAGCTTGGACGGAATCAATTAGCGATCGGTGAAGACTGGTGGCTTCATCAAGCGTGAATTATTCTTCCAAAACCATGATGCCACCTCCAATTACAAGGTAGGGGTTCTTTATTTCCAAATTCATGAGAATTGTTTCATTGTCATGATATTAACCCATGATGAATTGAAAAAGTTAAGAACATGATTAATGTTATCTTTAGGATGAATTGGTTATTAACTACTTGATATAATCTTAACGTGGTGGGTGTGAACCAAATGAACAAGGTCCGGACCCTTCAACACTTCGGTATTTGTCTTGTACATCATATATGAATTTCCAATCAGAGTGGAAAGATGAATCTGCGAGCCACACAGTGAAAACGACATCCTAGGAGGACTATAGGCATTTTATAAAGGGAAAACAAACCACCGGATCTCACCCAGTGGCCCGTAGAAGAGAGACCGATCCAGCCTAGGTGCGGTGGTGCTGCATGGTGCCACGACGGAATAGTAGCGGAGATTGACATTCTACTAGTCACGTTTGTGGAAGGTTGGTGCGCTATCACATGTCATAGGATAAGGCTGTATATTTAAAGGTGTGGCAGAGGGGGACCCGCGAACAGTGAGGTGGCACCAAGTGGAACCGTTAGTTGAAGAGAGGAACATTTCTTTGTGCCGTTCATGAAGGAGGTTCTGTGTGACCCCTCGCGTGGGTCATGGACAACCTACGGGCTAGGATAATCCACTCACCAATTGGAATAGCCTGTCGCGGCCTTGGACACCCGGTTCGGGTCGAACCGGTTCATGACCCAGCAAGCCAATCCCGATGTGGTACATCCAGTTCGGGCTGGGCTGGTCTGCGACCTAGCCATTTTGAGACAATCCGAGTAAGACCCGAGCTGGGATGGCCCCAAATGGGAGGGTTGGGCGGTCCCACCAGGCCGGACCACACCCAAATCATTTTCATCCCAGATACACTTAAAAAGGTCGTATCTTACAATCTACACATCAGTTTGAAGATCCTCCTATGATGTTATAATCCTTGGAATGATATGGTCCTTTTGATATAATATAACCGAGTTTTGAAGAATGATGGTTTATGGTCGGGTAGGATCGTACCCGAATCCAACCAGGCACTCGACACTAAAATGCCTATAACTCTCAGACTGAGAGTCCAATTGATGCACCGTCTATTACGTTGTAATCCTTATTACATGATATATCATTGGATTAATTATTCATTGGAATTCATTCCATTTGAAGTAAGACTGATGAATTGAGGAGTAGGTCATCCTAGAATCAAGCGTACTATATACAAAAATCCAGTGGCTTGCTGAGATGTGAAGAATGAATAGTGATCCTGTGAGGATTAACACCAAGAGATCCTATGTGGACCCCACCAAGTGATCTTATGTGGATCAAAACTGTAGGATATTGTTTGGATCAGCACCTAGAGATCATATGTGGAAGATAACCTAGTGATCCATTGTGGATCATCATAGAGTGATCCTGTGTGGATCAGCAACAAAACCTTGACAGAATAAGATGGTATAACATTATGACTAATCATTTTTATTTTTTTACTTAATTTATTGATGGTTTGAGATGATTTTTCTTCATAGTACTTTATGATTGAGATCATTCTTTGTGGTTTTCCTTTGAGGAATTATGAGTGACATTCGAGGGTATCGGGGTCTCTACTCTGTATTTTTATACTCACCCCTGCATGGGCTTCGCTCATATCTTGCTGTGTATTGTGTAGATGACGGGCATCCTCAATAGAGAATTGGGGATATATGACCTAATGGTGGATATAAGTGATGTTTAAAGTGGAGAGTTTCAGAAATGGGTTGTACCTACCCCTTCAGGTAGAATCCTCGAAGAGAGTTCTCAGGAGCTATTTTTCTGTTGTAGCTGTTTTTTCTTCCAGTTGGGATTGTATTCCAACCTCTTTACTATTAATACACACTTTTAGAATAGAATTTCTACTTATTCATTGCATCTAGTTGTGTTCTTGGACTGTGTGTTCATACGAGTTTAAAGACAATGCCTGCACATTTTAGAGATACGCCTTTTCGGTGCTAGTCACCAACCCCTAACCTATAGAAGCTGTGCATGGTGTATTCATGAAACTGGCTCTGGGGGACGGGTCAGGACCAAAACTCATCTGGAACCCTTAAAGACATAAAAATATATCCAAGGGATGAAAAATTCTGATTCTTGAGATCCCATAATCCCTTGAATCAATGTTTGTCATCCTTATTCACCCCATAAATAGAAAAAATCCAATTAATGTTCAAACATGATCCACCAAATTATCATCTAAGAGGGATCATTACACCTCATAGACCAAATAATGGTGTCCTTCCAAATTAAACAATACATTTCCTAGTACCCAATCAAAATAGAAAGTATTCTATCAAAGAATCTACCCCCAACAACATTCATATATCGTAGAATGTCTATCACAAGAATAGGAAATCATTAATTCACTATAAATGGTATTACAAAAAATGCGTGAAATGTGATCTCTAACAAGTTCCAATATGATGCCTGATATGGAATACCCTCATATCATCAGGTTGAAAAAGAAATAGAACCAAAATGATATAAATAATAATATTTTAAAAAAATTGAATCACCCAATTATGAAAACAAATTAATTGTAACAATTGAAAAACCAGAAAAATTGAAATATTCTAGGTAAATTGGATTTTCCATGTACACAGGTTAGCTACTCCCAAGCACATCTTATTAATAACTACTTATTCGTACCTATGCCTGTCTATAGGCTCCAAACAGTAATACAACGCATAAAAGAAACTCCTCTAATACAACATTGTAATGTCCTATATCCAGGTGCTACCCAAAGGATCCCCATACCCAGTCGGCCACATTGCATAAAGCGCACGCTAGAGGCTGTTGAATAACAGATAGGGCCTTGGGTGTCATAGTGGGGAATATATGTCATCATTGGAAGAGTAACATAGAGGAAAAAAATAAACAATAGTGGAATCAGTAATACCATACAACAGAGGTAAACAATGTGAAACTAGAGTATAAACAACTACAACATATATAAATAAAATACGCAAGTCACATGTAGCTAGGAATGCATAAAAACATTTCAAAATTTTGGTAAAACAATACTAAAACTGTTCTATTGATAATAGTAAACTCCAGCAACATCACATGCCTCATCTTGGTCTCATGCCCTTCAGCTCCAACAACAATCATGTAATCGATGTAAGAGGGAACATTCCCTTATCTATACCTCCAAACATATAATCTTTTTGGGTCAAGAAGAATGACCCAAATAGGGTGTGAGACGAATCCCTGTAGAACACCACCAAAATATTTGTGCCTAAATATTATTGAAAATATATAGCAGTCAATATGAAAAATGAAGCAATAAAAAAGTAAGTACTCAAAAGTAAACAATCATATAGTTTCCAATTACATTCACTAACATTTGTTAATTATTCAATCCATTTAATAATGAAATCCATGAATCTTGACTAATCTCTATATGCCATGTTTTATAGAAAAATAGATGTCTCAGAAGAAAATCTTACATTCTTGTAAGACTGAGTCTGACATTGTTCTTTGTCTTGGTAGAATCATCATAATATACATTTAAAATATCATATTGACCCTCTGGGTGGAACATATAGTATAAATAATATGATCAAGTGTTCCAAAAAAATAATACTCTCTGAGGAAGAACTCACAGTCAATTCCCCTTGTGGTATTTTAATGTTAACTACAGACTCTATGAGGAAGTTATCATTGTCCCTTCTATAATATCATAGGTAAATAAAGAATATTAAATTTTAATATTTATTAATATTTTTGAATAAAATATTAATATTACTTTAAATTGAATGCTATTCTCGATGGAATACCCAATACGCTACAACGAGTTTCTTTGAAATCATGCGTTGTACTCTAATAATGAAATACTATCATTTTTAATGGTAGTTAATGCCTCGCCATTGTAATGGACGGAATGAACAGAACTACTAAAAGATGATTATATATTTTTGACAAATATTTTTACTTTTTTAGAAAAAATTATTCAGGAGTGAAATGCGAATGAACCCAATTTTAAGTGCAAATATTCTAATATTCTTTAAAATGTTGATTAACTGCCTTTTGATGGAGAACCCTTTATAAATAAAATTTTTCAAAATTATATATGTTTTATTAGACCAAATAAAATCCTTCTTTAGAATAGGGACATCAAAATTTACTTTGTGTATGTTTTGTTATTTTTTTCGATAAAGTTCATTTTTAATGAATAAGTGAAAAATGTTGTATTTTAATTGTAAACCTCTTTTTAATCTAATTTATTTTTATGATTAGATCATATTTTAAATTGTTTATAAAATTCAATTAGAATATATTTTTACCATTTAGTCCAATTTTGGTCATTGGAATTAATTTCACTTTGTAATTGGACATAAACTACTGTCAATCTTTTAATAAATAGTGTTTCTTAAAAGCACGCTATTTGTTTTGATAGCGGGAATTAATTATTAAATTAATTAATGCATCTTATATGTTTTGAATTTTTTAAAAAAGACATCATTTTTGAGTTCGGAATATTAAATATAGCTTAGAGTGAATTTTTGGTATTTTTCTGAAAAACATCAATTTTTGATGAATAGTGAAACCACTAAGTGGTAGTTAAAAAATTGATTTTTCGTTTAAATGAAACTTTACAACTTCTGTGATTTTAATTTCAAAAATCCGACATAAATTGTTTTCATTAGGATTTAAAATGTGTTTAAGTGGGATTAAAATAATTTTTTGGTGAATTGTAACTTTTATGTTTTATTAATCGCGATTAAAGGTAATTAGTGTATTTTAAGGTAAAGACAATGTTATAATAATATGAAATGACCTTGACACATGTCCTAAATTTATTTGATGATTCATGGCCAACAAATAAAATCCATGGGTCAACATGGGTACCCCATGGATCCACTCTCGTAGGAAAATTTCATTAATAACTTTTTATTTAATGTTAAAATAAAAATGTCACAAACATGTATTGTTTTAATAAAACTATTTTTACATTGGGTTATATAAAGTAGTGTTTTTGACTATAAATATTCATTAGAAAGATAAAAATATTTCCTACATCATTATATTTTTTTATAATTTTTAGATATTATATAAACATATTTATTTATGACACCATGATGATGAAGTGATTAACTCATTAATGAACAATTTAAATAAAATGAGAAGATAAGGTAAACTCTAAGAAATACACATGTCAAAAACTGATTGTATGGGTGGATTTAGAACCCTTATAAACTTACCATTGAAATATATAATTGTGGGATCTTTAATATCTGAAAATAATTTTATAATAAAGTAACTTTTCAAGACATTCCAAGAGTGCCCCTCCTCCCTCTTATAAGAGGCCCCCACCTCTACCTCCTTACCCACACCACTCAAGCCATTGGCTCGGCCAAACTCTGATCATTTTTCCTCTCCACATTCCTCTATACATCCTATAAGCCTTCCTTTAGGCAAAAATATCTTCAAGAAACCCTTTTGGTTCAAACCAAGGGGAGTTACCCGATTTGAAGGTAAAGTCTTCCCTAATGTTCTTTTGTTTTATTTTGCTTCTCCAACCCCCTAAAGTCTTTTTTTACTTTATTGTGTAACAAAAAATTATATTAAATATACTAGGATGTTTTTATGAGAAGGATTCGATCTAAAATTACAAAAACCTCCGTATAATGGTTAAAGAACATACTATTTCTGTGGATGGTGAATTACTGCCTCACAAAACGACGATTGTTCTATCTTCTCCTACCACTTATCATGGTGGCCATTATGATGGAACAATATTTATTTATGATATATATTATATTTATTTCCTATCTATGCTTATTTATTTTATATTTAATACATACATTTAGGCTTTTCATGGTGTGTAAATGCCATAATTTCATATGAGGAATTGTGGACTACCGCCCCCTCAAGTGATGTGACTCGTTAATGCAATACATGGAATGTATGAATAACGAAATTGATGAAAATATGTGACAAATATAACATATATATTATACTGGAATTATAATATATATATCTCTCTCATCTAGGTTTATTTCCATTAATGTTCCAATGAAATAAAAGTAGCGTTCATGCGTACGTACGGCCTACCGTCTCCATGAATGGTGCATTTCATTTCATTTTATCACCAAATGTTATGAAATAGTATAAAATGAATAAATACTGGATATATATGATATTTAAATCATTAATACTATTCTGGAGATGATGTACATATAACTACATGGAAAATTCTTTTCCAACACGTTCGATTTTTACTCATGTACCGAACATCGACAAAAACGTCTGATATGAACTCACATTATTAACCAATTATTATATAATTATAATATGTGATATGAACTGAATAATAATATTTAAATGTTTTCCATAAGAAATTATAAATTGACCAATGTTTATTATTCAGAAATATAATGAAACGAACAAGACAAGTCAGATTTGAGGAAAGGGATCCTACCTCTCTCTTTCCTTTTAAGTACTCTCTTTTATGTAACTTATTTTAAGATCCTATTTATTATGTTGGGGGATGTTATTTTATATTCCTATTACTGTAAATTTTTATGTTAATATGATGAGATACCCTATTTGATCTCATCAATCCATTTTTAGATGTTTTAAGTGGTGTCGTTAGGCTGTCGAATTTTCATAAGGTATTTCCCATCTCACTTTTAATTTCATGAGATTTCTACTGTTCGCCACTTATTTTTTCATGTGGGGTATTGAGTAATTCCTTTGGATATATATATATTATCATGATATTCATGGTATTATGTGACTCATTTGGTTCTTATTATCTTTTGGTCATACGACTCGATTTATTACCATGAGTTAAGGAGTTTTTATCTCACTTTTATTCCCGTGAGATTTATGCAACATTTGCCACTATTTCCATTGAGTGTTGTACGTACTGCACAGTATTGTACTCTTTGTGTAATATACTTTCTTTTATGGATATTTACATCAATTTTGTATGATCTTTCTTTCATGGGGTGAATGTTTTGAAAGTTACTCAAATCGTTAAGGGAACCTTCACCCTCCTCTTTTTAAAAGACTTCTTTTGTTATTCCTTTTAATTTACATATTATTATGTTGGTATATGTTCTTCTATATCCTTATTGATGTAAATTTTATTTCCATGTTATGGGATTCCTTTTTCTCTCTCATAAACTCATTTTCTTATTTTTAAATTGACGTTGTTTGGCTGTCAAATTTTTGCAAGGGAACTTCTTACCCAAATTTCAATTCTTTGCGTTGAACCTCTACTTCTTGATTATTTCTTTCTATGATTATGTGTGGATGAAATATTATTTTTTTACACCAATTATCCACTTATATTTGGTGTATTTATATTTTTCACACATAATTATGCCATTCCTTTATCCTTGCTCTAATGGCATGATCCTTAATTTGGATTACATCTCAATTTTTTCTCATTGAGACATTTCTTAATGACATGAACTTTTATTATTTTATAAAGTGTATATACAACTCATTTGACATTCCATATCCATATTATGTCTATACTAATTTCATTTAAATGTTTTGAAAATGGTCTACTTTCTTGTGGCTTATAATATAAATGTTAAAAATTGAAAAGGACTCTTTTATTAAAACATTATTTTAAATGGTTTTAAAGATTTATTCTTTTAAACATTTATAATCCATTTCCATGTTTTAAAAATATTTTTAAGGATTTATTTATAGGGACATTAATGTTTTAAAACCCTTTAAAAATTTCCAAAGTGGTATGGGACACTTTGATTCTAAAATCTCTTTTAAATGTATTCCTTTAATATTTTCAAAGTATAAATTGATATTTCTCTCATAGAGTCTTAATGATTTTATTATATGTTTTTATTTATGATAATATCATGATGTGATCACGTGTGATTAAAATGTGGAAATGTTCTCTTTCCATTATATTTGTTTTATGTCTTATGATTTTATAATGGTACTTGGAAATTTTACGGGTGGTTATGTGATAAACCAAACGATGGGTGGTGCCGTGAATACAAGGACGGGTGGTTACGTTGTAACCTCAAATTCATTGGGTATGGAAGTAGGCCATATGGATATTCCATGTAGTGATATGTGTGGAAGTCGACTGTATGGTTATTCCATTTAAGTAAGTTTATGTCCCAGGTTACCATTATATGTTATGTGTTCTTTATATGGGTTTATGGAAAACTTTGGTTTAAAAGGATAATTAGTGATCGTTTATTCATAGAAGAGTATTTACTACTTCATAAAGGTGAAAAGTATTACTTTGATAAAGTGTTCATGGTTTACTTGTTGTTTTGAAAAACTAACAGTTTTCATTCTTTGTGTATCCTTTACTAGGCTTTTTATGCTCATCCCAAGTTTTTGAAATGTATTCCACAGGACTTAAAGATGAGTAGGGTCAAGGATGTGATAAAGGAAAGGAATTCTTTCTAAAACATGGAACTAGACATGTTTCTTTTTAAGAGTTTTTATTTTATGGAATCTTAGTAGAAGTGTCTACTTTTTAATCTTTTGAGATGTAATAGTTATGTCCTAATTCTCTAAAACTCTAAACCTGAAAATATCCTCTATGTGAATTATTCATTTAATTCATTATTATGTATGGTTTTAAGGCCGGGTCCTTATAGTTGGTATCAGAGGTCGGTTTAGATATCTTCAGAGGTTATGGTATTCTCTATGCATAGGTGACATTAACATAATGGTTCGGATTTCAGAAAGAGTCATAGTTTTAGATAAAGTGAATGAGTAAGTATATCTTTGTGTATATCTTCCTCATTAGTACATGATAATTTTGTTGATTTACTCACACTAACATTTTTGGTTTTTGTAATTAGAAGGATCTAGCAGGCACCAAAGTGACAATGGGTTTGAAGGAAACTGTGGTGGTTCTCTGATTAAGAGACTGGATGAAATAGGGGATTCAATAAGGAATATCGTGGTTGTTCTAAACCAACTATCATGGAGTCATGATTAACCACTTGAACCATGCTGAGTTATCTGATGCATCATGAACGAGAGAACCAACTCGATGTGGATGTTCAGGTAATAATTATAATGGTAACCATTAGGGTTTATATGATCCTTACTTTTGAGGTAATTATTGGTTACTATATAATGGAAGATGAAAGGCATGAGGTAAAATTGACGTTAAATTATGTTATGGTTATTTTTTAAGATTTTATCTCTTTTGATGGAATTTTTTAAGAATTATATAGTTTTGGAAAAAGGACAACATGCAGACCGTGTGACAACCCGTCGCGTCGGACAAAGCTGTGGGAATCGAACCCACATCCAAAGTGTGACTGGTATTTATCTCCTACCACTAGACTACGTGAAGTACCTGGTTTGTATGAAAAGTTGTTTTTTGTTATATAATTTTATGAATCAATAATATGTTGATTTTGGGTTATCTAGTAAAATATTGACCTATCGTGGAGGATATATGATTAGGTTAATTACTTTTCATTATGAGACTTTAAGAGCAACTGATGTTAGTTGGAGATAAATGTTAAATTTAACTTAGAAGACTATGTGATTAAATCCTTCAAATATTTGGGTTTCAATCATATTTTGGTTTACATTGAATAATTTTATGGAAAAATTGTTTATCAAATGGTCTTCTTTGATCTTTGGGTTTGGTTGGACATATTTTGTAGATTAAGAATAGATTTTTTTATAAAGGATTGTACTTTTTGGGTATTATCTGATCTTGTACTAACCTTTTGGTTTTGATTTTGGTTTTGGTCTAAAGACATAGGAATTATATAGTTCTCTTTTTTGGATTAGGTGACTACCTAGAAGTTGATTATAGTTCTCTTAATGTCAACAAGTTATCTTAAATACCCGTCTTTTGGAGAAAATATGATTTTGTTTAAGAAATATAGCAAAAGTTGAAAGTCAAAATGAAAATTAAGTATGTTTAATTATGTTTTAGTTAAGTACATAAATAAATTACTCAATGAAAATTAATCTAAAACTAAAATGTTGTCTGTTAACTTTTCCTACTGGGGAATCAAATACCGTTTAACTTATCACAAGTTTTTGATTTTCTGGTGGTTAACTTTCTCCTAAACCTGTTTCTATCACTCTCCATCAGAACTTAACCCTTTGTTTTTTCTTCCATATCCATGTTTTCATGGAATCATAGTACCTGTTGTCTCGGGTGACCTTGGTACTTTTATTTATTTATTTTAAATTGATAGTTTAATTTACTTCTTTTCCGATGTGGGGATTTCAATGAAGTTTATAAGCCCGATTTTAAAATTGCGAGGATGAAATTTCCAAAATGGGGGACAGATGTAACATCCTGGGTAAATAAAGAATATTACGTTTTAATATTTATTATTATTTTTGAATAAAATATTAATATTACATTAAAAGAAACGCTATGCTCGATGGCGTACCCAATACGCAACGACGAGTTTCTGTGAAATCTTACGTTGCACTCTAATAATGAAATAATATAATTTTAAATTGTAGTTAATGCATAGCCGTTGTAATGGCGGGAATGAAAAGAAATAACTAAAAAATGATTATAAAATTTTTTCTAATATTCTTACTTTTTTACAAAAAATTTTAGAGGATTGAAAAGCGAATGAATCCAATTTTAAGCGTAAATATTATAATATTCTTTAAAAGGTCGATTAACCTCCTTTTGGTGGAGATCCATTTTTAAATCCACTTTTTGAAAATTTTATATGTTATATTAGACCAGATAAAATCCTTTTTTAGAATCGGGACATCAATATTTACATTGCATATGTTTTGTTATTTTTTTGATAAAGATAATTTTTAATGAATAAGTGAAAAATGTTGTATTTTAATTCAAAACCTCTTTTTAATATAAATTATTAATATGATTATATCATCTTTTGAATTGGTTTTAAAGTGAAATTAGAATATATTTTTACCTTTTAATCCAATGGTGGTCATTGGAATTAATTTCACTTTGAAATTGGACTTAAACAAGGGTCAATCATTTAATAGATATTGTTTCTTAAAAACACGCTAGTTGTTTTGACAGCGGGAATTAATTATTAAATAAATTAATTCAACTTATATGGTTTTAATTTTGTAAAATAGACATCATTTTTGAATTCAGAATATCAAATATATCTTAGGGTGATTTTTTGGTAGTTTTCTGAAAAACTTCAATTTTTGATGAATAGTGAAACCACTAAGTGGTAGTTAAAAATCTGATTTTTCGTTTAAATTAAACTTTACCACTTCTGTGATTTTTAATTTCACAAATCTGACATACATGGTAATCATTAGGATTTAAAATGTTGTTCAATGGGATTAAAATAATTTTTTGGTAAATAGTATCTTTTATGTTTTATTAATCGCGAATAAAGTTAATTAGTGTAATTTAAAGTAAAGGCAATGCTATAATAATATAAAATGACCATGACACATGTCCTACCATAATTGGATGAGTCATGGCAGACCATGAAAATCCATGGGTCAACTAGGGGACCCCATGGAGCCACATTGGTAGGAAAATGACATGTATAACGTTTTATTTAAAGATAAAATAAAAATGTCACAAACATGTATTATTTTACTAAAACAAATTTTACATGGGGTTATTCAGGTCATATTTTTGACTATAAATATTAATTAGAAAGATAAAAAGATTTCCTATATCATGATATTTTTTTTAAAATTTTTAGACATTGAATAAATAAATTTATTTATGAATCCATGATGATGCAGTGATTACCTCATTAATGAACGATTTAAAGAAAATGAGAAGATAAGCTAAAATCTAAGACGAATACTTGTAAAAAACCAATTTTATGGGTGGAATACGACCCCTTATCAACTTACCCTCAAAATATATAATTTTGGGACATTTAATATCCAAAAATAATTTTATAAGAAAGTAAATTTTCAAGACATTCCAAAAGTGCCCCTCCCCCCTCTTATAAAAGGCCCCCACCTCTACCTCCTTACCCTCACCTCTCAAGCCATTGACTCGTCCAAAATCTGATCCTTTTACCTCTCCAAATCCATATCTTCATCATATAATCCTTACCTTAGCCATAAATCTCATCACAATACCCTTTTGGATAAACCAAGTGGAGTTACCCGATTTAAAGTTAAAATCTACCCTAATGTTCTTTTGTTTTATTTTGATTCTCCAACCCCCTAAACTCATTTACGCCATTATTTTGTAACAAAACCAGTATCTTCAATATACTAGGATGTTTTTATGTAATTTATTAGATCTAAACATACACACAACTTCGTCTAATGGTTAAAGAACATATTGTTTCTGTGGATGGCAAATTACTGCCTCACGAAACGATGATTGTTCTATCTTCTCCTAACACCTCTCATGATGGCCATTATTAAGGAAATATATTTATTTATTATATATATTATATTTAATTACTCTCTATGTTTCTGTATTTTATATTTAATACATACCTTTATGATATGCATCTTCTGCAAATGCGATAATTTCATTTGAGGATGTGTGGACTACCACCCCCTCAAGTGATGTGACTAGTTCATTCAATACATGGAATGTATAAAGAAATATATTTATGAACATATGTGACCTATATAACATCATTATTATAATGGAATTAATATATATATATATATATATATCTCACATATAGTTTTAATTCCATTAATTTTCCAATGAAATGAAAGTAGTGTTCATGCGTACGTACGACCTACCGTCTCCATGAACGGTGCATTTCACTTCTTTTTATCTCTAAATGTTATGGAATAGTATAAAATTAATATATAATGGATATATATGATATTTAAATCATTAATACTATTATGGAGATGATGTAATTATAACTACATGGAAAATTCTTTTCCAACAAGTTCGATTTTTACTCATGTACCGAACATCGACAAAACATCTGATATGAACTCACATTATTAACAATTTATTATAAAATTATAATATGTGATATGAAATGAATAATAATATTTAAAGGAGGTATTTAAGAAATTATAAATTGACCAGAGTTTATTATTCAGGAATATAATGAAATGGACAAGACAAGTCATACTTGAGGTAAGGGATCCTACCTCTCTCTTTCTTTTTAAGTACTCTCTTTTATGTCACATATTTTAAGCTCCTCTTTAATATGTTGGGGGATGTTCTATTATATTCCTATTACTGGAATTTTTATGTTCATATGATGAGATACCCTATTTTATCTCATCAATCCATTTTTGTATCTTTTAAGTGGTGCCGTTAGGCAGCCGAATTTTCTTAAGGGATTTCTCATCTCACTTTTAATTTCATGATATTTATACTATTCTCTACTTATTTATTGCATGTTGTGTATTTAGTACTTCCTTTTGATATATATATATATATATTATCATGATATTGATGTTATTCTGTGAATCAGTTGGTTCTTATTATATTGGGGTCATACGACTCGATTAATTACCACGAGGTAAGAATTTTTTATCTCACTTTTATTCCCGTGAGGTTTATGCAACATTTGCCACTATTTCTATTGAGAGGTGTTTGTATTTACAATTGTTCTACTATTTTTATAATATAATTTCTTTTATTGGTATTTACATCAATGTTGTACGATCCTTCTTTGATGGGGTGAACGTTCCAAATGTTATCCAAATCGGTAAGGGAACCTTTTACCCTCCTCTTTTTAAAAGACTTATTTCGTTATGCCTTTTAATTTACATCTTATTATGTTGGGATATGTTATTTTATATCCTCATTGATGTAAATTTTTTGTCCAAGTGATGACATACCATTTTCTCTCTCATCAACTCATTTTCTTAATTTTAAAGTGATGTCGTTAGGCTGTCGAATTTTTGTAAGGGAACTTCTTAACCCAATTTAAATTCTTTGGGTTAAACCTCTACTTCTTGATAATGTCGTGCTATGAATATGTGAAGATGAAATATGATTGTTTTAGAATTAGTATCCACTAATATTTGGTGTATTTATATTTGTCACACATAATTATGTAATTTCATTATCCTTGCTCTAATGGCATGATCCTTGATTGGGATTAAATCTCAATTTCTTCTCATTTAGACATTTCTTAATGATATGAACTTTTATTCTTTTATAAAGTGTATTTACAGCCCCTTTGACATTCCATATCCATATTATGTCTATACTAAATTCATTTAAATGTTTTGAAAATGGAATAATTTCTTGTGGCTTATAATATAAATGTTCAAAATGGAAAAGGACTATTTTATTAAGACATTGATTTAATTGGTTTTAAATTTTTATTCTTTTAAAATTTTATCATCCATTTCCTTGTTTTAAAAATCATTTTACGGATTTATTTATAGGGACATGAATGTTTTAAAACCCTTTCAAAAGTTTCATAGTGGTATGGGACACTTTGTTTCTAAAATCTCTTTTAAACGACTTTTATTATTTTCAAAGTATAAATGGATTTCTCTCTCATAGAGTCTTAATGATTTTATTAGATGTTTTTATTTATGATAATATCATGATGTGATCTCATGTGATTGAAATTTGGAAATGTTTTCTTTCCATTATATTTGTTTTATGTCTTATGATTTTATAATGGTACTTGGAAATTTTACGGTTGGTTATGTGATAAACCAAATGACGGGTGGTGACGTGAATACAAGGATGGGTGGTTACGTTATAACCTCCAATTATTTGGGTATGGAAGTAGTTCGTATAGATAATCCATGTAGTGATATGTGTGGAAGTCGGCCATATGGTTATTCCTTTTATGTATGTTTATGTCCCAAGTTACCTTTATATGTTATGTGTTCTTTATATGGGTTTATGGTAATCTTTTGGTTAAAAAGGATAAGTAGTGAATTATTATTCAGAGAAGAGTATTTACTACTTCATAAAGGTGAGAATTATTACTTTGATAAAGTATACATGGTTTACTTGTTGTTTTGAAAAACTAACAGTTTTCATTCATTGTGTATCCTTTACTGTTCTTTTTTATGCTCATCCCATGTTTTTGAAATGTTTTCCATAGGACTTAAAAATGAATAGGGTCAAGGATGGGATCAAGGAAAGACATTCTGTCTAAAACATGGAACTAGACATTTTTCTTTTCAAGAGTTTTTATTTTATGGAAACTTAGTAGAAGTGTATACTTTTTAATCATTTGAGATGTAATAGTTATGCCCTAATTATCTAAAACTCTAAACCTGAAAACATCGTCTATGTAAATTATTCATTTAATTCATGATTATGTATGGTTTTAAGGCCAGGTCCATATAGTTGGAATCAGTGGTCGGTTTAGATAACTTTAGAGGTTAGGGTATTCTCTAAGCATAAGTGACATTACCATAATGGGTAGGATTTCAGTAAGATTTATAATTTTAGATAAACTGAATGAGTAAGTATATCTTAGGGTTTATCTTCCTCATTAGTACATGATAATTTTGTTGATATACTCACACTGACATTTTTGGTTTTAGTAAATAGATGGATCTAGAAGGCACCAAAGTGACAATGGGTTTGAAGGAAACTATGGTGGTTCTATGATTAAAATACTGGATGAAATGGGGGATTCAATAATGAATCTCGTGGTTTTTCTAAACCAACTATTAAGGAGTCATGATTAACCACTTGAAACTTGGTGAGTCCTCTAATGCATCATGTACAAGAGAACCAACTTGATGTGGATGTTCATGTAATAATTATATTGGTATCAATTAGGTTTTATATGATCCTTACATTTGAGGTAATTATGGGTTACTATATGATAGAGGATAAATGGAATCAGGTAAAATTGAGGTTAAATTATGTTATGGTTATTTATGAATATTTTATCTCTTTTGGGGAAATTTTTTAAAAATTATATAGTTTTGGAAAAAGGACAACACATAGACCGTGTGACAACCCGTCACATCAGACAAAGCTGTGGGAATCAAACCCACAACATAAGTGCGACAAGTATTTATCTCCTACCACTAGACTACGTGAAGTCCCTGGTTAGAATGAAAAATTTGTTTTAGTTATATAATTATATGAATCAAGAATAAGATAATTTTGGGTTATCTAGGAAAATATTGACCTATCATGGAAGATATACGATCAGGTTAATTACTTTTCAATATGAGACTTTAAGAGCAACTGATGTTATTTAGAGATAAATGTTAATTTTTACCTGGGAAGACTATGTGATTAAATCCTTAAAATATTTTGATTTCAATATTAGTTTTGTTTACTTTGATGAATTTTATGGACATATTGTTTATCAAATGGTATTTGTTGAACTTTGGGTTTTGTTGGACAAATTTTGGAGATTAAGAATATATTTTGTTTTATAAAGAATTTAACTTTTTGGGTATTATCTGATCTTGTACTAAGCTTTTTGGTTTTGGTTTTGGTTTTGGTCTAAATACATGGGAAGTATATAGTTCTCTTTTGTAAATTAGTTGATTCTATAGAAGATGATTACAGTGCTCTTAATGTCAACAAGTTATTCTAAATACTCATCTTTTGGAGAAAATATGAGTTTGTTTAAAAAATCATGCAAATGATGAAAGTCAACATGAAAAGTAAGTATTTTTACTTATGTTTTAGTTAATCACATAAATAACTTCCTCAAGGAAAAGTAATTTAAAACCAAAATTTTGTTTGTTAGCTTTTCCTACTGGGGATTCAAATACCGTTTAATATATCACATGTTTGTGATTTTCTGGTGGTTAACCGTCTCCTAAACAAGTTTCTATCACTCTCTATCAGAACATAACCCTTTGTTTTTTTCTTCCATATATATGTTTTCATGGAATCATAGTACATGTTGTCTTGGCTGACCTTGGTACATTTCTTTCTTTCTTTTAAAGTAATAGTTTAATTTACTTTTTTTGGATGTGGGGCTTTCAATGAAGCTTTCAAGCCCAATTTTAAAATTGCGAGGACCCAATTCTCAAAAGGGGGGAAATATGTAACAACCCAGGTAAATAAAGTATATTAAGTTTTCATATTTATTTATATTTTTGAATAAAATATTAATATTACTTTAAAGATAACTCTATGCTCGATTGCATACCCAATACGCAACAACGAGTTTCATTGAAATCTTATGTTAGACTCTAATAATGAAATAATATATTTTTAAATGGTTGTTAATTCCTAGCTGTTGTAATGGTGGGAATGAACAGAACTAACTAAAAAATGATTATATATATTTTTCAAATATTTTTACTTTTTTACAAAAAATGTTAAAGGATTTAAATGTGAATGAATCCAATTTTATGCATAAATATTCTAATATTCATTAAAAGGTCGATTAACTTCCTTTTGAGGGCGAACCCTTCTTAAATCTACTTTTTTACAATTTTATATGTTATATTAGACCAAATAAAATCCTTCTTTAGAATAGGGACATCAAAATTTACTTTGTGTATGTTTTGTTAGTTTTTTTCGATAATGTTCTTTTTTAATGAATAAATGAAAAAATTTGTATTTAAATTCAAAACCTATTTTTAATATAATTTATTAATATGACTAGATCATCATTTGAATTGCTTTTAAAGTGAAATTAGAATATAATTTTACGATTGAATCCAATGTTGCTCATTGGAATTAATTTCAATTTGAAATTGGATTTAAACTAGTGTCAATATTTTAATAGATATTGTTTCTTAAAAACACCCTATTTGTTTTGACAGTGTGAATTAATTATTAAATTAATTAATGAATTTTTTTTAATTTAGTAAAATAGACATCATTATTGAATTCAGAATATCAAATATATCTTAGGGTAAATTTTTGGTATTTTACTGAAAAACTTCAATTTTTAATGAATAGTGAAACCACTAAGTTGTAGTTAAAAAACTGATATTTTGTTTAAAAGAATATTTACCGCTTCTGTGCTTTTAATTTAAAAAATCCGGCATACATGGTTTTCATTAAGATGTAAAATATGGTTCAATGGAAATAAAATAATTTTTTGGTGAATAGTATCATTTATGTTTTGTTAATCGCGATTAAAGGTAATTAGTGTAATTTATGGTAAAGATAATGTTATAATAATATGAAATGACTTTGACACATGTACTACATTTATTGGAAGAGTCAAGGCCGACAAAAAAAATACATGAGTCAACTTGGGCACCCCATGCATCCACATTGGTTGGAAAATGTCATTAATAACTTTTTATTTAAAGTTAAAATAAAAATATCACAAAAATGTATTGTATTACTAAAACAATTTTTACATTGGGTTATACACGTCATATTTTGGACTATAAATATTAATTATAAATATAAAATGATTTCCTACATGATGATAATTTTTTTATAATTTTTACACATTAAATAAATAAATTTATTTATGACACCATGATGATGCAGTGATTACCTCATTAACGAACGATTTAAATAAAATGATACGATAAGGTAAAATATTTAACATAAGATTTTCAAAAACCTATTGGATGGGTGGATTTAGAACCCTTATCACCTTACCCTCAAAATATATAATTGTGGGACCTTTAACATCCGAAAAGCATTTTATAATAAAGTAACTTTTCAATACATTCCAAGAGTGCCCCTTCTCCCACATATAAAAGGCCCCCACCTCTACCTCCTTACCCACACCTCTCAAGCCATTTTCTCGGCCAAAATCTAATAATTTTATCTCTCCAAATCCCTCTATCCATCCTAGAATCATTCCCTTAGGCAGAATTCTCTTCATGAAACCCTTTTGGTTCAAACCAAGGGGAGTTACCTAATTTAAAGGTAAAGTCTTCCCCAATGTTCTTTTGGTTTATTTTGCTTCTCTAACCACCGAAAATATTTTTATTCCTTTATTTTATAACAAAAAATTATCTTCAATATACTAGGATGATTTTATGATAAGGATTCGAGATAAACTTACACACACCTCCGTCTAATGGTTAAAGAACATACGGTTTCCGTGGATGGCGAATTACTGCCTCACGAAACGATGATTGGTCTATCATCTCCTACCACCTCTCATCGTGACCAATATGATGGCACTATATTTATTTATGATATATTATATTAATTTATTATTTATGCTTCTGTATTTTAGATTCAATACATACCTTTATGCTTTTCATGTTGTGAAAATGCGATAATTTCATTTGAGAAAGTGTGGACTACTGCCCCCTCAAGTGATGTGGCTCGTTCATGCACTACATGAAATGAATAAAGAATGAAATTGATTAAAATGTGTGACCTATATAACATATATATTATACAGGAATTATAATATATATATATATCATCTATATTTAATTCCATTAATGTTCCAAAGAAATACAAGTATTGTTCATGCGTACATACAACCTACCATCTCCATGAACTGTGCATTTAATTTATTTTTATCTCCAAATGTTATGGAATATTATAAAAACAATATATACTGTATATATATGATATTTAAATCATTAATACTATTCTGGAGATGATGTACTTATAACTACCTGGAATATTCTTTTCCAACATGTTCGATTTTTACTCATGTACCTAACATCGACAAAAAATGTCTGATATGAGTTCACATTATTAACCAATTATTATAACATTATAATATGTTATATGAAATGAATAATAATCATTAAAGGAGGTCCTTAAGCAATTATTAATTTACCAATTTTTATTATTCAGGAATATAATGAAACAAAGAAGACAAGTCGGACTTGAGGTAAGGGATCCTACCTATCTCTTTCTTTTTAAGTACTCTTTTTTTATGTCACTTATTTTAAGTTCCTATTTCTTATGTTGGGGGAGGTTATTTTATATTATTATTACTGTAATTTATAAATTAATATGATGAGATACCCTAGTTGATCTCATCAATCCGTTTTTGGATGTTTTAAGTGGTGCCGTTAGGCTGCCGAATTTTCGTAAGGGATTTCTCATATAACTTTTAATTCCGTGAGATTTTAATTGTTTTCCACTTATTTATTGAATGTGGTGTATTGAGTAATGCCTTTTGATATATATATATATATATATTATCATGATATTAATAGTATTCTGTGATTCATTTGGTTCTTATTATCTTTTGGTCATACGACTCGATTGATTACCACGAGGAAAGGAGTTTTTATCTCACTTTTATTCCCGTGAGATTTATGCAAAATTTGCCACTATTTACTTTGAGTGGTGTATGTACTTCACATTATTCAACCCTTTGTGAAATATATTTACTTTTATGTGTATTTACATCAATGTTTTATGATCCTTCTTTCATGGGGTGATCTTTTCAAAAGATACCCAAATCGGTAAGGGAACCTTTCACGCTCATCGTTTTAAAGGACTTCTTTTGTTATGACTTTTAATTTACATCTTATTATGGTGGGATATGTTCTTATATATCCTTATTGATGTAAATTCTATGTCCAAGTTATGAGTTACCATTTTCTCTCTCATAAACTCATTTTATTAATTTTAAAGTGACGTCGTTAGGCTATCGAATATCTGTAAGGGAACATCTTAACCCAATTTCAATTCTTTAGGTTAAACCTATACTTCTTGATTATGTCTTGATGTGAATATGTATAGATGACATATGATTGTTTTACATTGACTATCAACTTATATTTGGTGTTTTTATATTTGTCACACATAATTATGTCATTTCATTATCCTTGCTCTAATGGAATGATCCTCTATTGGGATTACATCTCAATTTATTCTCATTGATACATTTCTAAATAATATGAACATTTATTCTTTTATAAAGTGTATATAGAGACCCTTTGATATTCCATATCTATATTATGTCTATAATAATTGCATTTAAATGTTTTGAAAATGGTCTACATTCTTGGGTATTATAATATAATTGTTCAAAATGGAAATGGACTCTTTCATTAAAACATTGATTTAAATGGTTTTAAAGATTTATTCTTTTAAACATTAATAATACATTTCAATTTTTTAATAATGGTTATAAGGATTTATTTATAGGGAAATGAATGTTTTAAAACCTTTTCAAAAGTTTCGATGTGGTACGGGACACATTGATTCTAAAATCTCTTTTAAACATCTACATTTAATATTTTCAAAGTATAAATGGATTTTTCTCTCATAGAGTCTTAATGATTTTATTAGATGTTTTTATTTATGATAATATAATGATGTGATCTATTGTGATTGACATGTGTAAATTTTTTATTTCGATTATATTTGTTTTATGTCTTATGGATTTATAATGGTACTTAGACATTTTACGGGTGGTTATGTGATAAACCAAATGACGGGTGGTGCCGTGAATACCAGGACGGGTTGTTACGTTATAACATCCAATGCATTGGGTATGGAAGTAGGTCCAATGGATATTCTATTTAGTGATATGTGTGGAAGTCAACCGTATGTTTATTCCTTTTAAGTATGTTTATGTCCTAAGTTACCATTATATGTTATGTGTTATTTATATGGGTTTATGGTAATATTTTGGTTACAAAGGTTAACTAGTGATCTTTTATTCATAGAAGAGTATTTACTACTTCATAAAGGTGAAAAGTATTACGTTGATAAAGTATTCAGGGTTTACTTGTTGTATTGAAAAACTAATAGTTTTCCTTTTTATGTATCCTTTACTGGGATTTTTATTCTCATCCCAAGTTTTTGAAATGTTTTTCATAAGGCTTAAAGATGATTTCGGGTCAAGGATGGGATCAAGGAAAGACATGTTGTCTAAAACATGGAACTATACATGATTCATTTTAAGAGTTTTTATTTTATGGAAACTTAATAGAAGTGTCTACTTCGTAATTTTTTGACATATAATAGTTTTTTCCTAATTCTCTAAAACTATAAACCTGAAAAGATCCTCTATGTGAATTATTCATTTAATTCATGATTATGTAAGGTTTTAAGTCTGTGTCCTTATACCTTCCCTATATGGTCTCATAATGGTATACTATAGACACTCTATGGGAGCAATCATAGTCAATCCCACCTATGGTATCACAATGTAAATATAATAGACAATATGGGGAAGCCCTCAATATCAATTCACCCTATTGTTTATGTAGACTATGTTCTCACTTCCCTATATAATACAATCATGCTCAAAATATATCCATCTACCTAAGTAATCTCAAAAACTACAAGGATAATTAGACACAATGCATAAAAAATTCATTTAACATGCAGAAATTAGAATCCAATTCCAACCTAACATGAAACTCCAGGAATCAAGGTATGCCTCATAGGAATCTTGGACAAAACAAAAATAAACAATCATATAAATAAACCCACCCATGTGGTGTCCCTAAGACATGAAATTTATCATAATATTTCAATGAAAACCCTTAATCAATCAATCAATTAAATAAATGATTTAATAGTGTTCAATTCCATAAAACAAATACCAGAATCATGGGTAATAGGATCTTAGGCATATATAACTCAAAGAAAAATCGAAAAATGAAACAAACCACCTACCACAATGTCTTAAAAAGAAAGAATCTTGAACACGAGCCCTTTGAATCGGCCTAAAAAGTGTATATCTAAATAAAGGTAAAAAATATTCAACAAAAAATATCTCCAGAGAGAGTAGAAAAGAGGAAGTGAGGTTCTTGGAAGAGAGAGAACTCCCCAGCGGGAATCTATAAAACTCAACAGAGTCTCAATAAGAGCATGTACGGAGGAATGAGAGGCACTCAAAGATAATCGGTTGTACGTCGCTCTCCTATAAGAGACACTGAAGGAAGAAATATGTTCATAAGATGAGACACGACCACAGTCTGATTAATCCAAAAAATGTAATGATACACGACATGTTCATTTAATGTACATTCCCTATACTAGCCACCTCCAGCCCCCACTTTAAGTGGTCCACAAGGCATTGTACTCTATCATTACACGACCAGTACACAACTACCCGTGATAACTATGTACATGGCATATACATAGTAGTATATGGCATGTAGTCAGAAAATTTCCAAATTTTTTCTTTTTCCCTCAAAAACACAAGAAATAAAGATCCACACTAGAAATGAAGATCTAGCTTCTTACAATAAACACATTGGATTAATATTTATTCATGATATTTCAATCATAATTATTCTCTCACCATATTCACATGTGAGTTAAATATCAAAAGAAACGTCTATTTATACAGTCCAAAATATTATAAAATTTTATTTTTATTTTATGAATAATATTTATTATTCATGTTGTAGTAAATGTGTAAGACAAATATATAGAGTTATCAGGTATAGTATGAATGATATATTAAATATCATTATAAATTTCTTTATTCAAACAAAACATATTTATTAGGAATGCTACTTTCTCCCATTTCATCTGAATAATAATAATTTTATTTTAATTTTAACATGTTATTCATTGGGGGGGAATATTAAAGTTCAATGTATTTACTTTATAATATTGAATATTAAATACTATGATATATCATTTCCTTGATTTAGGTGTTATTGAAAACACCACTTCCAATTTAAACATTCTTTCAGCCCAAGTGAGAAAAGTATTCTAAACGATTCTCAATAATATAGAGATTTCGCCTTCTTACACAACTAAAGAACAAGAGAATAAAATTTAATCCTTCGAACAGAAACATCAATGTGATGATCAATGGGAGAGAAAAATTATAATCCAAAAAACCATTATAGTACTTAGAGTATATTTTTTGATTGTTAGAGATCCCATGGGCCCATGTGAATCACTTCTAGTGGGATTCTACATTAGGTCCCCTAAAAAAGTTTTTATAATAAAACATATGATTGAATTATCAACAAAATAATTTATTAAAAAACTATGAAAAATTATTATACTTTAATAAAATTAATTATAAATTTAATGAAAAATATTATATCTTCCTGGATCCAAAACCTATATCAATTAATCTCGAGATTAATTGGTTGGTCAAGAGTATTAATCACCATATACATATCATATTATTTTTATATAATGATAAAATAAGAGTTATCTATGACTTAATAGGAACTTACACTATATATAGAACCTTAAATTGGATTATAGATCTTGATAAAGATCCCTTGTACCAATTTTAATGTATCCAAAAATACTATGGGGGATTGGAGATCCCCTTGAGAGAATAAATTAGGAAATTCCCTCATTATGTTCAAACAAAATATGGGATGTGTTATCAAAATTAAATCATTGAAAATATGGAATTTTATTTTGCCGAGTGATTAAGTTTACTCACAATCTCTATTTTATTTCTTGTTGAGGTGTCTATAAGACCACATATTAGAGGAATTATATGACTTTTTTCTTACATTAATTTAGTCATGATTTTGGGTTTTTCTCATGTTAAATTCATTTGGAAAATTCTCATGGATGAGTTTTAATCACTTTGGTGTGAGGTTAAGATTCATGTTATTGAAAGAAATGAAGTTATATTATAGATTGAAAATCACAATGTGAAGGAAACCCTCATTCTGAATCATATTTAATATAATATCATGCATAAAATAATTTAGCATATATGAGATGGAAACATGTATATGTTATTCCTGTGAGGAAATTGTTTAATATCAAGGGAAGAAAATCACAATATGGATAGATATATAGAATATTGATGATGAAATTTTATTCCCTCCTAATAAGGGAATGAATTTACCTTGGGATTCATTTCATCGAAGATAATAATTTTATTCCACAATTTTGTATTTGAGGGATAAAAAAGAAAGTGACTCCACCATGAAAAAACATGACTTATATGTTTTTTATTGTATCCAAGAACCAAATAAACATACATCCTTGGGAAATGGTTCATGAAATGAGGGGTAATAGTGTGAATAATACTTCTCTTCAATGCATGGACAATGATGCAACATGTCTGACTATATGAAATAGAGGGATAATTGATTTTTGATGAATCGAATATGCCACACCATATTCAATTCTACAGGATTAAATGAATGATTGTTAAATAAATAAACATATGAACCACCTAGAAACTGTGTGCGTAGTGAAATAATGTGAGATAATCCAATTTTATAAGAATTTTATTGAATATTTAGTTTTATTTGGATGAGAACAACAAGGTTATATTCCAAGTATAAATTATAGAGGATCTATTGGAATAATATATAATGTTATACTGAATTGTTTCTCATATTTTCTATCATATATTACATATTTAGTATTGTCATGTTTCTTTTATTCTGATTCATTTCTATAATTAATTAAAATTTTGGTAGAGGGATCATAACCACTTAATGCGAATGGATAGTTACTTGATAATAAGTGTTTCATGACCTTTATAAAAACCATTCTATATATGTTTTTTCATTCTCTACATCAACCTCTCATCAATAAATTCCCAACATTTGGATAATTTCTTACTAACAGATGATAGGAATCGTGTTGTTTGAAATTGGTAATTTGAGCGTTCTGTAACAGTTGATTCACTCCCCAACCCCTCTCAATAGTGGTGAAATCTCCAGTAGAAATATCAATTCGATTGAGATATTTGAAAATTTTAAATCAATTTCATAAAATTAAACATCTAATTATTAAAATTTACCATTTACAGAAAAAACCGATATACCGATATTTTCTATGTAGACTTTATACATCACAGTTACAATACTATGTTAGTTACCATATTACATTTCTAACAACTGGATTATCCAAATATAATTTCAATTTTGTGATAATAATAAATAATATATAAGATTATTATTTATTTATATGAGAGTAATAAATACTATACTTTATTATTAGAGAATAAAATAAGTTACATATCCTTTCAATGGAAATTTACAAAGTATCAAAACATTCAAATACAACATGATAAAAATCACTTATACAATAAATGAATTATTATGAATATTATAAATATATAATATAATATTTTTCAATGTAAAAATATACCTTACTTAATTATGTTGTTCATAATAAATTTCATATGATAAAATTTTTTTAACTTTCAATTGTGATATAATAAAATTATATCTCCACTAAAATTTATTCATTACTATATAAAAAATTATAATCTAATGTATAAATTATTATTTATATGACCACATGAGAATGAAATTATCAAAATGTGTAATTTGGTTGTTAGATTAAACTATATTTGTAAAATTAATCATGAATAAATTCAAAGAGATTTGTAATTACATTTTATAAATATTTATTATTTATTAAACACGATAATGATATAAAAATTAATAATAATTTTATTATTACTTATTTAATAAAATAACAATAATTATAAATTTATTAAAATGAATACATAAATATGTGAAATTATTTATAATATCATGATGTAATGATAATAGATACTGAATTTATTATTATTACAAATAAATTACTTACAAATTCATATTTTATAATTACATATTTTAATTGAGGGTTTATATATTTTAAAAAATATAAAAAATATAAATTATTTATTTATATAAGTAAGTAATATATTTTATTAAGATAACATGAAAATATGTGATGAAATATTCTCCTCTATTAAATAAATTGTGTACAAAAAACTTGTTAATCAATCTTATATCATTAAATATTAACTAATTAATACCTCTTAATATGAATATTACATGTTTTAAGTTTCCCACACTAAGACTTATTCTTCCACCAATTAAATATATATATATATATATGTTAAAATTTTATTATCCTATAGTCACTATTATTATCATTCAAATAATACTAAATAATTTTAATGCATTATTTTAGCTTCAGATTTTCGTACTTGAATCATTTTTATATAACATAATGTATAATTATTATTTATTATAATCCATTAGATTATTTATCCCTCCTTACACAATTACTAAAATATATTATATATTTCAAACCATGTATCCATAAAAAAAATAATTATAATAACCACTATTGTTGACCCAATTATTATTTCATCGAGGATGTTCCATTATTAAATAAATGTAATAATTTAATAAAGGATTGAATGAAATAATAATTATATCATGTGATTCATGTATCCCTTTTCATTTAATAATGATTAGAACAATGTTTTCATCCAGTTTAAATGATATCATAAATTTACTATAGGTTTATATTATTTCAAAATCTAGTTCCAGATGTTTGTAGTAAATATTCTCTGATTCCAACATTAAGAGCCTTGAATATGATAACCTATAGACTTTGGTTATTTATTATAATGAAAAAAGAATACATATATCAAAATAATCCTAATATATTCATTCAATAGTATTTGGAGACTAGATATACACTTTATCCTTATATTAAAATGGAAACATAATGTGAAACATAAAAATACAAGAATCTTCTTTATCCCTATATGTTTTTCAATAATTGAGATATAGTATCCTACACATATTTGTATGGAAATATGAAGAAATTAAAAAAAATTACCTGAAATGCAATGTATTGTGTATTATACTGAAATATATAACATCACCTAAATAAATAGTATGATATAAAATGTCAAATAGTTCCACATAAAATATAATATTTTTATAAAATATTAATTGATATAAAAACAACTAAGACAAATTAATCATAGGGTTAAAAATAATAAATGATCTCATAGTGATCGAATGTTCAATTCTAGACATCATAAGAAACTATTAAATCCTAGTTCCAAACCATCATATATAAACGGTACATATAAAAAAATAAAAAAGGCAGTTTCTTCATGATTCATATTAATCCATCAAGGGTATACATAATTTAATTCCCCACCCATCACATAATTTTTCAATGAAATCTGTCATTTTTCTAAATTTTTATATAAATATATATAAATTAATCTTTATAAAGGAATAAATCATACACTAAATAATATAATCTATAATTATTCATATAAAGTTCTTGGTTATGTGTATTATCAATATTTTCCTAAAAAAATAAATGGCATGAAATTTTAGTTAAATTACCATCAATCTGGATTTTGATGTAGTGTATTCACACTATATAGAATAAAAATATATATGTTCACTTATATTTATTTCCATAGACAATAAAATGGTATGGATATTTACGGGAACACCCTTTAATACAAATTATGAAATATATGGTATTATCAGTGTATAAAATAACAATATATAATTAATTTGTAACATTTTGCTTCTTATTTTTGACAGTGGTCTTGTTTTCCCATTTATATCTTTATTTATACTTTATTTATTTTATATTCCATTATCTCAACAAATTAAAGTTCCATAGGCTTACTCATGGTTCAAAATATTTCGAGTTTATATGATAAATCCAATAATTTTGTAAATTAATCATCTGGAATTGATACATAGGTAATGGCATTAAATAAGTGAAATGTTATAGGTTATTTATTTTTGAAATGTATTGAACAGAAAGGATTATATTTATACACATATAAAAATAAATAAAATAAATGAATTGATTGTAAAACTAAAATTATGTATATGATATGGAAAATTAAATCTATATAAATGTAGTGGAAATAAAATATGAAATATTCAAAAGGTGGAATATACACTATTTTGATGAAATAAGAAAGTGTTTAACACAATTAATGGGAATTATGTCAAGATAACCTTCATGTCATCAGTAATTTATAATTAAATTGACAATGAAGGAGGGAACGTAAATTGGGAATGCAAATCCTATCAGTGAAAACTAAAATATGGAAAAATATCTAATATCAGGATGTTTATATAGAATATAATAGAATATAAATGGAAGATATTGAACATGTCTCAGTGAAAGGTGATTGAGAATAGATTATCTTATAAATAAGGAAATGTATGAACTATGAAAATAGAAGAGAGTAAAAAAATGTTAATAGATAATAAATATATGTAAAATTAAATGTAATAATTTCATAAAATTTCTATAATACATTGAAATGAAGTAAGACAAAAATGAAAGAATGCTTTAATGTAATGAAAATTTGGATGAAAAAACCTTAGCTCGATATAGTATTGGCTTGTGAATAGTGGTTTATGGGAAGGATTGAATATTATCTCATAGAAAATATATCAAAATGATGTGAATAATGGTTTTTTATGCGTAGTTGTTAATCAATGGTATAATTGAAATAAAGTATCACAATATAATTACAAAATAATAATGGAATGATTAAGAACCCATACCTCAACTCTCGACTGGCTTCATACGTACTCTATCATTAGAAAAATAAAATTATATTTATTAATTACTTTTATTTAGAAATATAGTCATGTTTATTTATGTGGTATTTTTATTTTTATTCTTTTATTCATTAATTACATTTTCTATTATAATTTTGTTTATTATTTAGAAATGTTCGCCCCATAGATCCAAAATTTATTCCATATAATAGTAAAATATAAAGGTCCTAGATCAATGATTCCTTATGATCCATAAGATAAGAGGTATAGTTTTCTTTTAATTTGCATAATAGTAATATTCTATGTTTGAATGATAGCCCAAAATTACTGCATATTAAATAAAATGTTATGGTAGGATAGTTTTTAATAAATTAAATTTACTATTATGGGTTACATTAAAAATAAAGAATATCTTACCAAATTTACCATTCGAGAATATTAAACATTGTATTTATTTATTATCAATGAAATATGTATATATGAAATATGTTTTTATGAATATACATAAAATTCATATGTGAAAATAATATTTCATCATTCCCATATGTAATAAAAACAACCACAGCTAAATGTTAATTTAAATAGTGTAATAGATGGGTAAAAATAATAACTATTTTATTTTTATAAATTTTATTTTCATATAATTATATTAATTTTTATAATTTATCACAATGTGAACTTATTCTATTGAAGGGGTATAGGATAATAGAAATGAATTGTCAAATTTTTAAAAGCTGTAACTTTCCTATTTGGATGGCCCCATTTGACTGAGTCATAATAATTCATAGGTGGGTATTTATTTTTTACTAGAGTCATTGGAAAGGGATTAAGAGTGATTCAAGGTGGAATTTTATAAAAATGTGAAAATGGAAGATGTCGTCTTATGGGAGAACTTGGTATATAAGTTTTCATCAGATATACAAGGGAGTGTGGCTATGAATATAAATGATTACAGTGAAAAATATGGTTTTTTGAATATAAAAAATACACTCATGATATTTAAACATGAAAAAAACTAAATGGTTTATTGGAATTATTTTATTCGTCATAATTAATGGAAAATAAACATTTATTAAAATAATATATATCATGTAAAAAAATAATTTATAAGCTTGGAAATTATGTTTTTACTATTAAATTATTTATTTTTATCATAAAACACAATATAAATATTGTATAGTTATTTATAAATTACTGATTTAACTTTGCATCATAATGATTCTATATAACTTATTGTATCTGAAAAAATAATACTCTTACTTATTCAACAAAAAATAATCATTTTTAGATAGATACTAAATATTAATATAAACATATATATGGAATTATCATTTCATTATGTTATTAATTTTATAAAATTATACTTCTAATTAAGTAAATTTATCTTCAGATTAAGTATTTATGAATACAGTTATTTAGGGGATAAACTATATACATTATAGCTACAATACTAGGTCAATGGCCATATTACATTTCTAATCAGCACATAATACAAATATAATTTACATTATATTAAAATAAGACCTCATATATATACATATGATAATTTTTTATAAAATTAGTTTAATAGATATTTATTGGAATTATTTCAATAATAAAACATGTTAAATATCCTTTTACATGTAACTTTTTAGAATATAAAAACATGAAAATAAAATATGTTAAAAATTATATAATCCTTAAATAAATTATTATGTAATTTATAAATGACTTATAGAATAATATTTTATTTTTAAAATTCCATTTCATATAATATGTGATTCATGAATAATTTCATTTAACAATAAAAATTATAACATTACATTAAATAGTCGTATGATTTATGTATATCTCTGTGAAAACATGTACAACAAAATGTTTACTATTACAATTAACTATATAAATTAAAAATAAAATTAAAATATGGAATTAAAACTATCATTTACAATAATATAGTTGTAAAATTAAATTATATGTATCAAAATAATTATGAATTTATTAAATGTGACTTTATAGAACCATTTTGACAAATAATTATTAATAATAAAATTATATTTTTATTAAAAAATTAAGAGCACTTTATTATTATTCATATCCAAATATTATGAATTGATTATTTTATTTACTTTTCTAAAAAAAATATATATATTTATTGAAATATCAATCTTTTAGTATAAGAAATATAAAATTTTCTATTTAGTTTTAAAATTATAGTACATCATAATGAAAAATAATTATGAATAATATATGACCATAATGGTTAGTGTATTTTTTATGACTTTAATATTGATCCTAAAGTAAATTATAATGGGGGTGTATGATGTAAATATTAATTTCAAATTGTGAATATTATACGGAGATTATACACTGAGAAATTTCAATTCTGAGTGGCATGCTTCATTGCATGTCTGGTGGTATTCCATGATGTTTTGAAAAACATGTTACATTAACTTTCTAAAGTCACTCAGTGAGAGTGGATGATGTAGTGTTTCATCCATTTGAAAATTTTCTTCACTCTAATTCTAAAACATCATCAAATTTTGTAACCTCATTCGTTAAAAATAGTTTAAATTATCAAATAACCTAAATTTTTTTCTCACTGGATATTATATATAGATATAGAAATTTTATATAGAAGAATATTGTTCTTTAGTTGGTCCACCTTCACTGAACTATGTCAAAGGAGAATAAAAATTGGTATGTGTTGGTATTTCATAATATATAAAAAAAATTATTTTAGTGGATAGAAAATTTGGTAGTGGTATCTTCATGCTAGGGTAAAATACCTTTAAAATTTATTTGGTATAGTTAAATTCCACGGAAGAGTCACTATTTGTTATTTACCCATTATGAAATTCACAAGTATGTTTTCCTTAGAGTATAAATGATAAGTTTTCTCTATTATGAACATGTTAATATTGTTCTACTTAATCTATATCTGTAGAATGGATTCTCAATTTATGTACACCTTTCAATTATATTCTTAAATAGAAATCAAAATAATCCTTAATTTTATAACTAAATCTATATCATCCTTAATATTAGAATAATAATGAACAACTCCATAAGATAAAAAACAATCATGTACTATAATTTTTTTATTTCACTATGTCTTCTCTACATTTATCTTTATGAATAACTAGAATTCCTCAAGTATCTCTGCCTTACCTAAACATAAAATAGATCATAAAATAGTGTTATGTATTTTCACTGTTTTAATTGATGTAAAATGTATCAATTTTTTTTAATATTCCTTACTATTTTTTAAATCTACAATCGAAGTTTTATATGAAAATTTAATTTTCTAACCCCTCAATTATAAGTTTTTATTTAAATCTCATTCCTATAATAATATGGTACAATTAAAGGTTTCAAAAATAATCAGGAGTTAAAATAAATCCATAATAATTTAGTCAAACAACAATGACTCATGTTCCATCAATTAATTTTTAAATTGAAATAAAATATTTCGTTTTACTAGGTAGTCAACTACAATTTCATGGTCAAATATTCACCATAGTGTGGTGTCATGAACCAACCCGGGTCGACCCTAAACCGATCACCCGAGCCGGATCGCGACATGGCCCGAAGGGCGTTCCCGATCCCCCCGGGATGGAAACTAGTGCCGGGCATCAAAAGTAAACTAGTGGGAACGATTTGTCCCAAATGAAAAATAAACTACACAGCGGAAAACAAAACAGAAAAACAAAATGAATAAAGAAAGAGCAACCAACACCACTACCAACCTGACCACGATCCAAACTCCAGGTGACCCCATGGGTCAATATCCAATACAACAACCAACATCGCTCAAGGCAAACAACTGAATATGGAACCTGCAACAGAACTAAAAACAAGAAAGCACTATAGGCGTGAGTATTAAAACTCAGTAGGTAGGCCCGACTAATTCTATCCCAATGCACATACCAATAAATAAAGAATTTATCAATTCCAGGTTTGAACTAAATTATATAAAATATGGTTTCCACACACACATTCATTTCTAAAACAAGTAACAGTCCATTGCCCTTTTAAAATTAGAACAATTTTAATGTGGAAAGAAACAGGTGCATTGCATTTTTAAAACATTTTGCGAACAATTTAGAAATTCAAACTTTAGTTGTTAGTCAAAAGGAGAATCACTCACAACACACACTAAGGGAAATGGTAAAAGTTGCACACACGGGTCAACAACCGAAGTCGACCTCCCAATTGTCCGCCACACAGAAATAAACACTAAAAGAAACATGGGTAGAACCTAGGAGATCGGGAACAATCCAGAACGTACTATACATGTGACTCATCCTGAAGGCATGCCATAACTCGATGACATCATAACGCCCATAATACTACCCGGTATAGCCCTGCATGGCCTAACCGAGGGGCCCAATCCCCATAGCAGCAATAACTCAGTATTCCCCTGCTATGGGGCCACTAGCCAGTGCGTGGTCTAAACTAGTGCAGCAATCATTCTCAGAAAATTCACTCAATATGCCAGGTTCCCATGTCAACACAAGCAATAAAAAGAGGGTGCGTCTACAATGTAAATAAATCAGACACGATGCACAAAAATCACATACATCTTACACAAACAATGCACACTAAAGATCACCCCCTAGTGGGATTTCCAAGATAATCCATTTCATTAAAGTGCCAAACGGGCCTTCACCAATTTTAATGTAAAACCTCTTTTCTAAAAAAGCTTAAAACACTTGTTCAGAAGAAATTATTTATCTTTAAAACTATAAGTATGTTTGAAATTCCATGAATTATGTTTAAAGGCCAAATGGGCATTCTTTTAAAGATGGGTGTCCGCCCGTCAATAAAATGTTCCAATTGTTCGGTATAAAATAAACGGCTTTTTCACACTAAATAATCATTTAAAATTTTATTATATAATATTATTTATCGTTCATTAAAATTAACAAAACATCAAGAAATTAATAAATTCTAAATTTAAAGGTGACTGCAACGGGGGACCTACCTCGGCTCGTAGTCCAAACGTAATGGCGTGTCGCACCTCGCACAGATGCACAAACATGCGCATGTCAACGACCACAATATCGCTAGGTTACCTCGCAAACGCGCTGCAACAAAACCACAATAACTAAAATTACACAAACATAGACTTAAACTAACCCAAAAGAGTCAACAACGCGAAATAACCACCTTGACACATTTTCAAAACACCACTCGCACCATCGACACTATTTACTAAACCACTTCAAAATTTATTGAACAAATTAAAATAGAAACCACAGCTTTACATGCCCAAAAAAATTTCAAACCCACTTTTTATAATTAACGCTCACTCATAACACGACGTATCAAAACATTCAGCACTTCCACCTCTATATAAACTAATTTCATTACAAAATAAAAATACACCGCACGACAAAACTGATTTTGAAACCATGCACACACCATTTAAAAAAACCGTAAAAAAAAGTTCTACCCTTGAAATCATGTGCGCCTCAAAATATTCACAAAACACAAACCGCACCACCTTTTACATCTAGAGAAAAGGGTGGAAAAGCTACCGGAACATTTAAACACACACTTAGTGTGCACACATTAACCAAAACAACACAGTTTTCACCAAACCAGGCATAAACTACAATCCTTGCACACCAAATAAATTGTCCAAATTTTGCACAGCAATACCTACCATTTATATAAGGTGTGAATTGAAAACAAAAGATGCAACTCAAATTATGAAACCAAGATCAAGAGATACCTACTTCAAAACCATGGCGTAACGAAAACACAAATCTGAAAACATTTCACGTGAAACTTAAAACATTAATCCGATGAAATAAAATTGTAAAACGAAACACCCAATGAGATCAGTAGAACAACGAGAGTGAAAATGAGGTTAGAGGTTATACCGAAGGGGAAAAAAAATTTGTCGGCAAGGGGGAGGTGCGTCGGCGACGACGGGAAGACGAGGGGGGGGGGGGTCGCGCAGTGGTTGTGCCGGAAGAGAGGGGAGCACCCGGTGAGGCGGCTGGGTGAGCAGTCGTGTGCGAGGAAAAGGGGCACCGGCGAGGACGCAGGGGCCTGCGAGGGGCGACCCGATGCTGGGGAGTGAAGCAGCGGCGAGGGCGTGAGGGCCGGCGAAATGTCGCGCGGGATGGGCGAAGGGAGTAACAGGGGTAGAAGGGGGCTGGTTCAGGTGGCGGTAGCTGGAACAGGAGGTCGGCGCAGCAGAAGGAGGCCGGGACGACGAGGCGAGGCCGGGACCGACAAAGAGGAGGGGAGCAGGACGGAGAGAGGGAGGGGTTGCCGTCGATAGGGTGCTGGTCACACGGGGGAGCCGGGACGCCGAGATGTCGGGGAGGCCGAGTGCGGGTCACCGGTCACTGGCCGGGGGGGAGGGGTGCGCGGGGCCGAGAGGCGACGGAAGGTGGAAGAAGGCGGCGAGGGAGGGCTCGTGCAGTGGCCAAAGGGAAAGGGGAAGGAGGGGGCGGACCGTGGGTAGATTAGGGTTTAGATGGTTTTATTTTTTTTTATTTTTTTTTCATTTTAATATAATAACAATAAAGATAATAACTAATACCATTAAAATGAAAATAATCATAATAAAATTAACAATAACAAGATATTAATAATTAAAATTACCTAAAATAAAAATAATAACTATTTTGATAATAATAAAATAACAATGACGATGAGAAATTAATCTCAATATATTTAATACAATAGTAATAATAATAATAATAAAAATAACAAAAATAGTAATAAAATAAAAGAGAGATTTCACGACACGGGCCAACTGTGTGGCTACCACCAACTGTGCGGTGGCCACGCACGGGTCCGAAACCAACTAAAAACATCAAACTTCAAAAAATTTAAAACGGGACTCAACCCAAACCTCGGCGCGAGAACCTGAAACTAAGATATATTAAATTGAAAATTACTTCAAAAAGTTGGGGTGCGACAATTCTCCCCACCACAAAAACTTTCTGCCCCCAGAAAGTCACCAAGCCCAAAGATATCCAAAACTCAAGTTCATGCCCGATCCAAAACCGAGAAGCTACGAAATTTGAAATGAACTTTTACTCCACAGGTCACACCAGACCGATCATGAAGAAACCGCGACATAAAACGAGGGGAGAAAATGGGAGGGTTCTCCCCACCACAAGTGCTCGACCAACACAGAGGCTTTTAGAACCCAAATACACCGCCCCAGGGAGGGGGTCAACTTGGGATCTCCCAACCCAAAACCAATACACATATGGTTTTAAACACACTTAATAATAAAGAACGAATGATTCAAAAAGCTTCACTCAACAGACCTAACAAGGATCGAAGCCCAATTGAGTCCGAAAGAAAACACAACACAAGGGAACGGGAGAACACGAGAGGGTTCTCCCCACCACAAGAACACCACTGATGCGGAAATTTAACACCCAAACATACCATCCTGGGAACGGGGCGACACGAGGACTCTCAACGGATCCAGACTAACATCTATAGAACGAGCGAAATCGCACCAATGCCAAAACATGGAACTCTCGACTCAGACCAAAGAATTCCCAAAGACGATAAAAAAATCTCCAAGAAGAACTTAATCCAAGCAGTAAACCCGAGCATAACAGCAAGCCTGGACTCCACCGCAGGCACTTATATCTCCAAACGAACATCTCGAAGCCAAGATTAACCAAAGCAAGGTCCAAACATACCTCTAAGAAAAACGCACGACCCTAAACACCATAATCCGACAAACGAGACTGTTTGGATTACAAACGAATACGTTCATCCCAACCTCACGATGACACAATGAACCGACAACAATGCCAAAACTTTAACAATGAAAGAATGATAACGGAAGGACATTAAATGTTTCGTTGGAAACACTAAACACCCAATCCCGAACTGAGGCTTCACACCCCTGTCAACTCCTGACTACCGGAGAGCTTCACCCCAAGTCCTGTGGTTGGGGCTCTGATGGTTGAAGCATCTCCTGCCTCACAGCCAGGCACTAGAATCTTCTAGTCACAGTGTCTTCCTCAGGCGACACTTCCTGCAAAGCTTCTCTAGATGATCTAGAAACCTGCAATGATGGAACGTGTTCGGGGGTGTGACATAGCGGCTCGTATTCCCTAACCGTCCATACTGACGGTACACCATTAGACAGTCCGACGAACTGGGGTTTGAGCCACTAAAAAAAATATTTAGAAACAAATTTACCTGACACACTCTGCTCCTCAGATGGGGTACCTTCACGACCAACTGGATACGGTGGATTGTAAACTGTTTGCGCTCTAGAAACCAACTCAGCTAAGAACACCCCATGCACCAACTTACCAAAAGTGGTGCTCAGAAAAAGGGAGGACTCGCTCCTTGATATTTGGACAGGGACCCCTGATGAAGAGAGAAGTGTTCATCCCATCCTGCGACACTACCCCAGGAAAAGGAGACACAAGATCCTTGAAATGGTCAACATACGCTTTCACCGTTTGCTGTCCATGTTGAACACGCATGAGCTCTTCTATTTCCTTCGTCCTCACCTCCACAAGTATTAACCATCGAACGAAGACGAATTTATAGAAATACCACATCATCCCAACATGTAGTAATGGCGGGGCGAACAACTCCTACTCTTCCTGAGCTGGACCTTCGAACAGACACAAAACAACATGTACTCTAACAGCTTCGGGAGTTCCCAATACCCTGATGACACGCTCGACCTCTTCAAGCCACTCTATTATCTCTAACAGACTCTAATCACCATGAAGGACAGACAACGTCCAAGAAAGACCAAAAAACTGGGCATGACTCATCAATACTCTAGGGACCTTTCTGGGAGGCATTTCTGATCAACATATACAACACTGATCCAAAACTGATATCAATCGAAGCAACATCAATAAAAGCGATTTCATAAAAAGTAATAATCACAAAGTCCAATAAAATACAAACACAATCCAAAACAAAATTACGCACTTTTTAAAATCCCCTATACATTTTAAAATTTCAAAACATCCTTTTTCACGACCAAAACCAATCCACTTCCAAACCAAAAGTCACTTCCCAAAACCACTTTCCCATTTAGAAACCAATTTAAAGGACAAGGCCAAGCCTTTAATTTCAAATAAACACCCAGGTAATCCCATGACTCATTGCACATGTCGTTATCCACATTCCATTCATACACACACCAACACACACTTTCCATGCATCATATCGCATGTGCAAACGTTCATAAGAAGTACCTAAGGTTTCCCTCCAAACTAATCTCGTCCAATTTTCAAGCAAACACCAGTTTTCTTAATCCAAAATCATTCAGTTTTAAAAATCATTTCATTAATTTAAAGTCATTTAAAAAAAATCATTCCAATTTTCAAAAACCTTTTTTTTTCATTTCCAACAAGTCACTTACACCGACCAAAACGAAAGCAGCACCCAAATTTGCAACAACCACTGGAGTTAGAGACTAGTAGCCACGCTCAACCTGGCGACATGGTAGTATGCCATGTCCCAAGTAAGTGTCGACCACTAAGAGGAATTCCAACCGTGTACTTAGACTCCACATGGGTCACTACTCCATGTGAAATCACGATGTAACGTCGGCTTGCCTCCGTTGTCATCTCTCAATCCAAGACAAACCTGAAAGAGACAAAGATAGATTTCCCGGACTACCCCTGGCGACTCGATTTGTGGAACGGGCGAGGGTTCATGACGTCCTTCCCGTACCTACCTCTCGAGTCCCGACAGTCCTAATCTCCACCTACCAGACACCCCAAATAACAAGAACCTCCCTTTGATACCATTTTGTCACGAACCAACCTGGGTCGACCCTAAACCGATCACCCGAGCCGGCTCGCGACATGGCCCGAAGGGCGTTCCCGATCCCCCCGGGATGGCAACTAGTGCCGGGAATCAAAAGTAAATAGGTGGGAACGATTTGGCCCAAATGAATAATAAACTAAACAGCGGAAAATAAAACAGAACAACAAAATGAATAAAGAAAGATCAACCAACACCTCTACTAACCTGACCACGATCCAAAATCCAGGTGACCCCATGGGTCACTCTCCACTACCACAACCGACATCGCTCAAGGAGAACAACGGAATCTGGAACCTGCAATAGAACTAAAAACAAGAAAGCACTATAGGAGTGAGTATTAAAACTCAGTAGGTAGGCCCGACTAATTCTATCCCAATGCACATACCAATAAATAAAGAATTTATCAATTCCAGGTTTGAACTAAATTATATAAAATATAGTTTCCACACACACTTTCATTTCTAAAACAAGTGAAAATCCATTTCCCTTTTAAAATTAGAACAATTTTAATGTGGAAAGAAACTGGTGCATTGCAGTTTTAAAACATTTTGAGAACAATTTAGAAATTCAAACATTAGTTGTTAGTCAAAAGGAGAATCACACACAACACACACTAAGGGCAATGGTAAAAGTGGAATACACGGGTCAGCAACCGAACTCAACCTCTCAATCGTCTGCCACACACAAATAAACACTAAAAGAAACATGGGTCGAACCTAAGAGATTTTGAACAATCCAGAACGTACTATACATGTGACTCATCCTGAAGGCATGCCATAACTCGATGACGTCATAACGCCCATAATACTACCTGGCATAGCCCTGCATGGCCTAACCGAGGGGCCCAATCCCCATAGTAGCAATTACTCAGTATTCCCCTGCTATGGGGCCACTAGCCAGTGCGTGGTCTAAACTAGTGCAGCAATCGTTCTCAGAAAATTCACTCAATATGCCAGGTTCCCATGTCAACACAAGCAATAAAAATAGGGTGTGTCTACAATGTAAATAAATTAGACACGATGCACAAACATCACATACAGCTTACACAAACAACGCACACCAAAGATCACCCCTGAGTGGGATTTCCAAGATAATCCATTTCATTAAAGTGCCAAACGGGCCTTCACCAATTTTAAAGTAAAACATCTTTTCTCAAAAAGCTCAAAACACTTGTTCAGAAGAAATTATTTATCTTTAAAACTAGATGTATGTTTGAAATTCTGTGAATTATGTTTAAAGTCCAAATGTGAATTCTTTCAAAGATGGGTGTCCGCCCGTCAAGAAAATGTTCCAATTGTTCGGTATAAAATAAACGGCTCTTTTCACACTAAATAATCATTTAAAATTTTATTATATAATATTATTTATCGTTCATTAAAATTAACAAAACATCAAGCAATTAATAAATTCTAAATTTAAAGGTGACTGCAATGGGGGACCTACCTTGGCTCGCAGTCCAAACGCAATGGCGTGTTGCGCCTCGCACAGACGCACAAACATGCGCATGTCAACGAACACAGTATCGCTAGGTAACCTCGCAAACGCGCTGCAACAAAATAACAATAAATAAAATTACACAAACATAGACTTAAACCAACCCAAAAGAGTCAACAACGCGAAAGAACCACCTTGACACATTTTCAAAACACCACTCGCACCATCGACACTATTTACAAAACCACTTCAAAATTTATTGAACAAATTCAAAGAGAAACCACATCTTTACATGCCCAAAAACATTTCAAAATCACTTTTTATAATTAATTCTCACTCATAACACGTCGTATCAAAACCTTCAGAACTTCCACCGCTATTTAAACTAATTTCATTACAAAATAAAAATACACCGCGCGACAAAACTCATTTTGAAACCATGCACACACTATTTAAAAAAACCGTAAACAGTAAGTTCTACCCTTGAAATCATGCGCACCTCAAAATATTCACAAAACACAAACCGAACCACATTTTACATCTAGAGAAAAGGGTGGAAAAGCTACTGGAACATTTAAACACACACTTAGTGTGCACACATTAACCAAAACAACACAATTTTCACCAAACAAGGCATAAACTACAATCCTTACATTCCAAATAAATTGTCCAAATGTTGCACAACAATACCGAGCATTTATATAATGTGTGAATTGCAAACAAAAGATGCAACTAGAATTATGAAACCAAGAGAAAGAGATACCTACTTCAAAACCATGGCGTAACGAAAACACAAATCTGAAAACATTTCACGTCAAACTTAAAACATTAAACTGATGAAATAAAATTGTAAACTGAAACACCCAATGAGATTAGTAGAACAACGAGAGTGAAAATGAGGTTAGAGGTTATACCGAAGGGGAAAAAATTGTGTTGACAAGGGGGAGGTGTGGCGGCGATGACGGGAAGAAGAGGGGGGGGGGTCGTGCGGCAGTTGTGCCGGAGGAGAGGGGAGCACCCGTCGTGGCGGCTGGGTGAGTGGTCGTGTGCGGGGAAAAGGGGAACCAGCGAGGACGCATGGGCCTACGAGGAGCGACCCGATGCTGGGGAGCGCAGTAGCGGCGAGGGTGCGAGGGTCGGTGAAACGTCTTGTGGGATGGGCGAAGGGAGTAACAGGGGTAGAAGGGGGCTGTTTCGGGTGGCGGTAGCTGGAACAGGAGGTCGGCGCGGTGGAAGGTGGCCGGGATGACGCGGCGAGGCCGGGAGCGACAAAGAGGAGCGGAGTAGGACGGCAAGAGTGCGGGGTTGCCGGCGACAGGGTGCTGGTCACGCGGGGGAGCCGGGACTCCGAGAATCCGGGGAGGCTGAGTGTGGGTCACCGGTCACTGGCCGGGGGGGGGTGCGCGGGGCGAAGCGGCGACAGAAGGTGGAAGAAGGCGGTGGGGGAGGGCTCGCACAGCGGCCAAAGGGAAAGGGGAATGAGGGGGGGCGTCTCGTGGGTACATTAGGGTTTAGATGGTTTTTATTTTCATTTTAATATAATAACAATAAAGATAATAACTAATACCATAAAAATAAAAATAATCATAATAAAATTAACAATAACAAGATATTAATAATTAAAATTACCTACAATAAAAATAATAACTATTTTGATAATAATAAAATAACAATGACGATGAGAAATTAATCTCAATATATTTAATAAAATAGTAATAATAATAATAATAACAATAACAAAAATAGTAATAAAATAAAGGAGATATTTCACGACATGGGCCAACTGCGTGGCTACCGCCAACCGTGCGGTGGCCGCGCATGGGTCTGAAACCAACTAAAAACATCAATCTTCAAAAAATTTAAATCGGGACTCAACCCAATCCTCGGCGCGAGAACCAAAAACTAAGATATATTAAATTAAATATTACTTCAAAAAGTTGGGGTGCGACATGTGGATTTTTACATCCCATTTTTTATCTCACCAGACCACTACTTCTAACATAACCATATATCAACAAGCTCAGGTGTTTTAAATTATAGAAGATAGAAAATATCAAGCCTTCATAGTGTAATCATCATATTTTCATGACATAATAATTATTTATATAATATTAAAGACTCTATATTGTAATTTTTGATATGATTTATGTTTAAAATTTATTCTAAACAAAATGATATGTGAAATGAAATACATAATGACATATTTCAACACATTCACCCTATTTTATTTAGTTTTATATGTGACTCCATGACATCTCAATTTCCCAATATAATATTCCCCACCGAAATCAGGATATTAAAAAAGATCTTGAACCTATTCTACAACCTAATCAACATCCAATAATCGTTTCTAGTACAACCATAGAGTACCATGAACTATATTAAACTTTGTACCACAATTAGGATTCCATTTTAATTTTTTCACACATTAATTAGTTTATGATGGATTTCAATATGTAATGTTACACAAGAACATATTGTTCCCTAAAAAATATTATCTCTACATGATGATTGATAAATACGTATTTTTACATTATAACATCACTTCTACTTAGGATTAAATCAATATAATATTTTTATAATATTATTTTCAATATGAATTATGTTCTATAATGTCCAGAGACACTTATTTCTAGTCACGACCAGTATCACCTTACATAGTCTATGCAATTATTTGTTGGTGATTTTTTCTACTGAAAAATAGGTTACCTATCCATATAATTTTAATTCCATGAAAATTATTTCCCCTCCAAAACATATAATAATTTAAAATAATTGTATTACCAACTTTAACATCCTTTAAAGTCATATTGATTATCACACACCATGAAAAATTATTATAAAACATGTTTTAATTACATTAAGATATATTTTTCATCACCCATAAATAAATATCCATATTACATGTTTTCAATGTGAATAATCCATCTCCAAAAATATCTAAAATGTTTAAAAATTTAAATAATATCAAATTTCATTTCATTTTTATCACCCATTGAACATTTTTTCAGTCATCACAATGATTATAAATCACATTAAAAAACACAAACTTATAGTCCTATATTACTTTAAAACTTTTAATCACTGATATCCATCCATCATTACTAAAATATACCCAAGGAACATAAAATAATTCCAATACCCAACTAATGGTTTCACTACATAGGTAATATTAAAATGAGCATTGTTTCTCAGTCATATTTCATGGTTAAAATATCAAGATACCAAAATAATACTATTATTTGTACAATAAAAATAAGGGGAAAATATAAAAGGGTTAATATAGATTGTAAGATTATAGAGGTTAATTTCAAATCAAAAAATGTAAAATAATTTCTTGTATACCATGCATTGGAAGAAACAAAAATAACATAAAAGTATATATTTTTTAGGTTTAAGATAAATTTCGAGTGGCTAAAAACAATTTTTTGTTGTTGATATTAATTGATTTATCTAAATGTGTAAAATGGTTTTGGAAAATTGAAATTATTGAAAAATATCAAGGTAATAAATTATGATATAGATATTGTTATCCCAATAACATCATATTGCAAATCACTATTTTGTGGTGGTGTTCATTCTATTAATGAATGTCATGTTTCTATCATCTATGTGTGATTAATCCTTTAAATAGTCAAACATAAATTAGAAATTGAATAAAAAGTTATATATAACTATAAATATGTAATAGAATAGGGTAACACACCTAATTAAGTTTATAACAACACTTTAGGAAGATATATAAGATCTATTGACTTATTAACACACATTTTTATCATTATTGTTGATAGGGTCAAGGATAATTTCATTGATTATATGACCATTTTATAATTTATTATATTTTATTTAAATATATAGTAAGATCATATACATTACACACCATGTATTATCCAATCAATAAGAATTGTGCATGGACATTTTGAAAATTATTGACTTGTTTTTTCTATTCCTCTCTCTACATTACACCATGTTTTATTCCATAATTTAACCCAAACACAATATGGTGATGAGAAAACAATTTAAGAGTTTTTTAGTTTTTATTTTCCATAATTCCATAACTATTTCCTATTTAATCATGATTTGGGGGTATTGAGGGTAATATTGAAAGTGGTTGGGAGGTAGAGTGGTGATTTATAGATCTCCAAGGACAAAATCTCCCATAATGGTTTCACAATAGAAGTAATTTTATGATTTATATGTTGGTTCTAGTCTATTTTTATTCACGATAATCCCAATTTAAGAAAAACTAAAATTTTAAGGACATAGGGAAAGGGAGAAGTTTGTGGACTTAATTTTTTATCTAGTGAGAGGAATAACCACTATTGTTACTGTTGCGGCATTGTGGCGAGTCATAGGTACCCCTAATATTTGAAATATATTAATTCCCGAAATCAAAATGAGAATTAAATATGACAATAAATTCTATTCCTAGGTCATCATGTATTAATGAAAACTATTAGGGGAGTGTGATATCTAGTTGATTTCCCATTGGAAAATGGGTAAGGGGAAAATGAATTTTCTTGATTTCATTAGGGATATGTGATTTGATTATGTTATTTAATTAGAGTTTTCATTTTTTAGGATTCGTGTCAATAAATAAATACATTTTCCATTATTAAATGATGGTTTTTCACAAAAATAATTTTTAAAATCATTATGACTGTTTTAGGAACAAACACAATGTGGTGTTGTTCAGTCCCATTTTGAAACGGGGCAAACAAATTTCAAGAATGTGAGAATCATCTATTTTCAATACCTAAATTTTTAAATAATATCTTGACCAAGTCATTCATAGCCACATTAGATATATACCTGTTATGGGGATATCCCATTAAATATTATCAATAAATAAGGCGTCATGCTTCTTTTGGTTTTCTATTTTTTCAATTATTTCAAATCCATGATAACCCCATGAATTATTTTGGTTCCTCCCAATCTTATCTACTGGAATTTTTACCTCTTGTATTATGGGGATTAGTCAATATTGATCTGTGTAAACTCTATTATAATATTCCTCATATTTTATCTTAATATATCTCCTTAGAGAGTTTATAACAATTTAGTTTATTTTGGTTTATCCAATATTAAGTTGTTTTTTTATGATGGTTCATTTTGGATAGGTCCAAAGGTGGTTTCAATTGAGTTTAGAATTAGTTGATACATATTTCATATATATTTTAGTATTTTCATTAAATAATAATATCAATATATTGAATTAAAAGATAATACGTTGTTTTATGTTTCTTTTTGGGATTAAAATGCTTCAGTTCCTTATGGTTATATATTTGATTTTATCCTAAAGTATATAATAATGTAGAATTAATGAATTTGGGCAATGATGGTGTTACTTAACATGGGATTTTAACTACATTTCATAAATTAACTTGTCACATTTACTAGAAAATTTATTAGACTATTAATGTTATTATAATTATTCATTTTCATAGTTAGAATTAATAAAAAAAATTTAAACAAATTTGAGATGGTATGATAGGGATGATAACGATCAATTTTTTTTAATGTATGATTATTTCCTAGAATTGGATTAACATGAGAAAATGTTGTTTTTTGTATTTTTTTTGGGTGATTAATGTTTTATTTATACTAAATTAATATGTTTCATTTTAACTAAATCTACTCATTATTAAATGATATTATCAAAATGGTAATGGAGATAGAGAGATGAAAAAATTAATATTAGTTATAAAATGTTTTCTTTCTATGATTGATAACTATTTTATGAATTGATTGAATTAATTTTGTTTAATCATTCATACAACTTTTTCATGAAATTAAAATTATAATACCCCTCTTATTATACTAGTTAATACTTGAGTGGAACTTGAATTCTACCACTGGTTGGCCATTGGTTAGAGACTAAAATATTGTATATACATTATATATATGGGTTCCATTTCCTTCAACATTATGAGGTAACGATTACAAAAACACCAATAAAATCCATAATAATAAATAATCCAATCATAATATAGGAAAAATCATATAATGAAAACCCAAAGTAGTAGAATACCATGAAAAAAACTATAGTTGAATGAAAATATATCAAAAATGCATGAAAACCCTCTATGAGCTAGTAACTTCCATCTTGATAAAAAATATCACATATGATGTAACACACCAATATTTTTCTGATATACTTGTTTTTCAAATAAATTTAATTTCTTTCATTGATTGTGTTACACACTATATTAATTTTATAACAAACCACATTATACTATTAATATTATTATTTAAACAATACTTTTGTAACCTAGCCATTAATAATGGATTAATAAAGACAAATTTCTACATGTTGAATATTATGTGTAAGGATTTTAAATAATGAAAATATATTTATAAATATGTATATAATTTTTATTAATGTCTTTATGAGTATTATAAATCATTTATATTAAAAGAGTATATAAAATGATTTTTTTGAACATGTATAAAAAATATTTTTAAAAAGTTTTAGAAATCCTGATTCAAAAAAGAAATTTAATTTAACTAATAAACATATATATTAGCTAAGGTTGATTTTTTTATAATTTCCTAAAAAAAATTATTTCTCAAAAAATAGTAAGTACAATTATTTTTATTAAAAACAAAATTTTTATTTGAATGATTTTAAAAGAAAAATATTGTATATTTTTTGTAAATTTAAATTATTTCAATAACATTATTATAAAACATATTTTTTTTCATTATAATCAAATTAATGTTTACTTTCTATATCGACACTTTCTATTCTGAAGATAATTTTCACTTTGGGAAACCACATTTTCTTCACAACTATAGGTTTAATTTTATATTTTAATTTTCCACTTATATGAATGAAATGTTGAGAAATATATATGAAATCAAGAATAATATTAATTAATCTTATATTATAAGGAAAAATGATTATTTTATCAAAAATAATATTAATGATAGTCAAAAAATTGTCACAGTTAAAGTTTAAACATGATTACATGATGTTAAACTAAAAATATTTGTGATAAATTTGCCTAAAAACATTTCCAAAATCAATTTTATTTTCATATTTATTATTTATATCTTATTAGGTTTTTTAAAAATCAATTTTGGATTATTCATTAATAATATTAACATCATTTACCTATTTTCATTTCAAAAAGTAAAAGTGTTCCCTCTCCCCCCATATAAAAGGGCACGACCATCTAATATTCACATTTTAAAAACACATTGGTTTAGAAATTAGATCTTCAAAACCATTTATTACATCCCTTACCTCATTGTATTGGCATTATTATTTTTATTAATCCATTCAAGGAAGGGTTTTTGTGCTAACCTAAGGAATCTATCTGAAGAAGAGTTATTGTTATTAATTGAGCAGTTTTTATTTTTTTTCTTCCACTAACATCATATATTTTTAAAATACGATTATATAATAAACATAGTGTCTCCATTATAGTTAGATTCTATTTTTTAAGGGAATATTTGATATATTTCTCATATTTCATCAACTGGTAAACAAAATCGCAGATCTTGTATACAGTGGACTGATGCATCGCAAACTAGGGTAATTCATTTTCCAAAACCACCTATAAATGATTGATATATTAAATGAATTGATTTTTATATATCAGATTTATGATATATTTACACTACTATAATTAATATATCTACTATAGTTTATTACCTAAAATTTATTTGGAATGAAATAATATCCCTCGTGTGTATGAGTGTGCTAACGCCTCCACGAAGTGATGAAAAACATTTTTCAATTTTTGACATTGATAGTAATAATGTTTTATTTAGTTAAAATATATGAAATATATGTACAAAAATATTTTTAAATATTATATATTATTTATCCTCATCTCATTTTATCCGTCGAGAAAATTAAAATTGTGTTCATGTGTACATATAAACATCCATCACCAGAAACAACGTAATTCATTTCCTATATCTATCTTTTATGGATGGATACAAATATGTATATAATATATTTATATAATATTAATATCATGGTTAAAATTATTCATATTATGGAACTATGATCAATATAAAATTACTGAAAATAAAAAACCAAAACTTATATGAACGACAAATAAGTTATCACCCAAAATACTGATTTTAACAATGAATTTTAAATAAATGGGTAATTAAAGGTTATAAGTAAATAGTATAATGTATGAATCATATGAATATTTTTATATGAAATTTTTATAATAAAATTTTATTTATTATTCTCTAGGTTTCAATGTGTATGAAGGATGTCAACACTTAAGGATAAAGATTTTATTCTCCCATTTATTTCAATGGAACACTTGTTATATTCCCCCCTTATTTCTTATATATGGTGTATATATAATGGACAAGAATATAATTTATTATTATTATTTTTAACATAACTGAGATATAAATATCTATATAATGTTCATCTTTATTGGGAATGTTGATTCAAACATAAACAACGTGATATTAGATTTTTCCAATTTTATTTACAAGGGATACATTCCATATTAACTACAATTTTTTATGCGTTGCAAATATAAATCCCATAAATTTATTTGTTGATGTGATTTATGAATTTTTGTGACTTACAAATCCATATAAGTTTATTTCATTTATGTGGATCATAATTTAAAATTTACCAATGTGATAAGAGATTTTCATTTCACTATTATTTCCATGAGACAGAAGCCATTTACACTACTAATTTATTTTATATGGTGTATATATACTAACAAAAAATGTATTTTATGAATATTGTAATGGAAATTATGGAATATACATATCCAAATAAAGGTTCCCCCTTCCACAGATCTTTCTATTATATATTTTCAAATGTAGCAATGATTTTTCGTTATAATTTCAACGATTATTGAGATTATTTATCCATATTCTATTAGTGATGAAATATTATTATTTATCTCTCAATAAACTCATTAATTACTTTCTCCTATGGTTATTACAGAAAATTAACTGTTTTTGACTCATTTTCCTCTCTTTATGTAATAATTATTCCAGAATAATTTTTTAAGGAAATAATTGAATTTATTTCCCCCTTCAGTCAAAAACCCCATTTATTCAATGTCAATATTTAAAAACATATTAGGTAGAAGGGTATTGATATTATCTAATTAGTCTTTGAATAAAATTTTAACAATTTTATAATTTTGTAAAAATGTTTTTAAAGGAATTTTATTATAATATTAAAAATAATAATATTTTAATGTTTTAATTAAAATGTGAATGAAATAAATTTCTAATGTGTTTGTAATAAATAATATTTTATGATTTCATAAACACTCAATGATTTAAATTTTCCTTTAATATTTTCCAAGATTATTTTTTCTTTAATATTTTTGAATTAATGATATTTTATATATGTTATTTTTTAATGGAAATTATTTTTCCTAAAAATAATTTATTGTCATTTTTATGGAATTTATATTTTCAATGAAAAACCATTATTAATTATTTTGTTTTATTGAGGGTATTATCCATTTATAAGATATTTTTAATTTTTTGCGATGTTTTTTATAATAATATCATTATATTTTTATGAAACCTATTCATTTTCTATGAGTTGTTATAAAATGAAATAATGAGATGATTATGAAACCCAAATCATTTATATGTGTGATGATATGATAAATTGTTTTTGAAATCCATTTATTTTCTCTGGATTCTGCTTTATTGAACTTTTTATGACTGTATGGACCCCAAATGTACATATTATATGTTGTGTGTGATCTATATCTCCATAAAATTAATTATTTAATGATTAATGTTCAATTAGATCAATGGATTCACATGGTGTTATCGCAATCTTGAAAGAGGGTACACACGAGATTTTAGAAACTCCAAAACAGCGTAATCAGGAGGTTATCCCAATACTAATGTATGTAAAAATGTGGTTATGCTGATCCTAAAATGTTATTAATGTTTCATTGGTTATCCATGAAAGGATATTTTCAATTCTTCGGTGAATGCCAAAACTCTATGTTTTATACCAATGTTAGCATCTCATGTAATGCGTTATTTGATTTCATTGTTATTTATTTCTTATAAACTATAAAAATTATTATCCCACTCATGATCTTGATCTATGATATGAAAGGTACTTCTTTCATGTTTTAATATCATGTTTTCATAACCATGTGACCATTTTATATTGATATATACTTTATTTATCCTTAATGACTATTTTGTATCACCCTTTATTTTAGTCCCGCTCTCTAGGTTATGACGATGGGTTTTAATTATGGTATTTGAATGATGTGTACTACATGAAACGGTAATTATGGGTGATGTTGAAAATATTTCATGAAATAATTTGATTGGGTATCTGGTATCCAAATACCCTAAGGATTTATGATCATAATGTTTCTTTTTTCGTAAATTCATTGAATATTCGTCTATTAAGATATAATTTATATGTATGAAAATATGAGGTTCTTATAGTTGGAATCACTAAAAGGTCTAGTTTTCTATTTAAAACTAGTATGAGATCTTTTTAGTGAGATACACAGGGATGTGTCTAAGGATAAGTATAAGGATAAATCTATGGATAATTCAAGGTGGAGGAAAATTTCCTGGAATTTTTTCTAAAGGATAGAGAGATTGGTTTCTAAAAAAACATCTTTAATTGATACTATATGTGTTTGTGTATCTATAATGGTTGTACATTAGTGTAGTGACTATAAAATGGATTCATTGATATAGATACGATTATTACCAAGTGTACAATAATGAGCCATACAAATCACCTAGTTTTATAGTCCCCATGGATATGCTATGAATATTATCAAACTATTTAGGAACCATCATTAATTTTTTTTAATATTTACCATTAATGACATTTGTTAAATATAGGGTGTCATTAATTGAAAATAAGGAAAAATGAATTAAAAATTGTATGAATTATTTATCACACTAATTAAATATGACTCATAGTCATGTTGATCATCATGATTTTCCTAAGGGATTGTAGATAGGACAATTATTTACGAGTGATGACATGTATGTTCAAATTTTGAAGTAAATTATTTGATATTTGTTACATAAATTCCTTTATTTAATAAAATGAATATAGTACTAGTAATTTTTTTCCAATGATTAGATGTTGAATTAGCAGTAAGACCCCATAATGTTTCGATGATCACATCTGATGTTTATGATTCTTCCATGGTTGATGTTTTGTGGATTGTACTTCTAAAAAAACTTTTTATTCTACCACTAGTTGAATTTTTTATTATATTATGAATTGATTTACTTTCTCAACATAATTCCCACACCAATTTATTAGGAAGGGAAGTCTTATTTGATATTCCAACATTACTAGGATAATCAGTCAATGAACCAATTGATATGACCATCTAATAGAGATCAAATCCATTTTATGGGTTATAATTCTAATTAAAAAGGGGGGTTTTAAATTTTATGTTATTGGAGAATCTCAAAATAGATGAAAATACTATAGTGAATGATTTTTTTAAAGTGTTTTCAGATGAGTGGACTAGTGGTCAACCAAATTGGGAAATAGAGTTGTCTATAGAACTGATACATTGTGATACACCAGTTTCAAATAATACCTATAGATTTTCCCCAATTGAGATATTGTAATTGAATAATAAACTCTTGGATAATATTTAAAAGAGATTTATTCTTCCAAGTGTATCACCTTCGAGTGAAACTATCATACTTATTAAGATAACATATGGATCAATGTGATGTTTTATTCAATTTAGGGAACTGAACTTATTATGAATCAAGAACAAGTATATTATACCCTTTATTAATGTTTTTTTGACCAACTGTGGGGATCTCAATTATTATTCCAAGAATGATTGTTATTATTAAAATCATCAATTAAGGGTAAAAGAGTTATAAATTTTCAGGAAAAAATTATCCACATGGTATAAAACATACAAATATATTGTGATACTATTTATTCTAACTAATTCCCCCACAATATTTAGTGAAATATTAAACAGATTAATTAAGGGTTACCTTGATCAGTTTGTTGTAGTATTTATTTGTGACATTACTATAAATTCAATGATATAAGAACATAATAATGATCATTTGGGGAATGTAATGAATATCATAATGAAGGTGATTTTGTGTGAATATTTTACAACGTGTTTATTTTTTCTATAAATTTTCTCATTTATAGGTAATATAATGTATAGTGAGGTCATATCGATAGATCCATCAAAGATAGTGGTTGTATTACATTGAACAAGACCAACCATATTGATTGAGATCCAATTTATTATTACTTTGTCTATATACTATAAATTTTTTAGGTAATTTCTTATTAATATCTTATCCACTCACTTAATGAATGTATAAGGGAGACAAGTTCTACTCGAAATATGAATGTGAGGAAAATTTCAAGGAACAAAATGGATGGATAGTCAGTACTCCTATTCTTACATTTCTTTGTAGTGGAAATGTGTTTTTAAAATATAGTGATGTTGGGATAATGGGACTAAGATAAAATCAGATGAATTTTGACATGGTTCTATCATATTCTTCACTACAATTTATGGTTTATGTGAAAAATTACCCAACTCGTGATATGACGTTATATGAGGAAATGTTAATTTTTAATGATTTATAGAAATTGTTTCTATAGGGATAGTTCTGATATATATACTTAACACAATATATTAAAGTATATGTTCACACAAAAAATAGTTATAAAAGATCCATAGAATATGGTTGGAACTGGTTAATGATTATGATATCCCAATAGGAAGGATTAACCTGGGGTATATTTCCCCTTTCAGGATTCTTAAATGAGTAGGACTAATTTTTATTACATTGTACTTCCACCAAACCATTATGAACTATATTATGTTTTACTTGTGTCTCTCTTGAGGAAGTACGTACTTGATCCATAAAATGTACTGGTCTCGGTGGTTATAATTTTTAATCATGATATTTCGTAATAATAATAAACTATAAAAAATCATGAGTGGAAGTATTATGATATAATACCAACCACCATGAAAATTTTTTATGAAAAATATCTAATTTAAACGATCAACTTGGAATGATAAGGATAATATGGGAAAGAAGTATTCCTAGTTTCTTTTATCATAGTGGTTAATTTTGACTTAGAATTTCATTTTAGGTGGTATTATGTAACACCTTGCGATTTTATGAAATATATTCTTTTTAGATAAATTTACATTCCTTAAGAGATTGTGTAATACATAACACTGTGTCTTAATGAACTGTGATATACTATTAATATTAATTTATAAATATTAAAATTATAACCTAGACCTAAATAGTTGTAGAATGAATATTTACAACAAATTTTTTTGAAATTTTTTTTAGATATTTAAATTTATATATATTTATAATTATGTACTTGATTTTTATAAATTTCCTTCTATACTTCAAAAAATCTATTTCTCAGAAAAAGATTTCAATTTAATTTTTGAAAGAAAAATAAAAATATTTTTTTAAAATTTCATAAAATTCATTTGTAAAAATTTTATTTATTTTTAAAAAATCATTTAAAAATAATTTATGGTTTTTTTCTGCAAATTTTCTAAAAAGATAAAATTTTCAAGTAATAATGAAATATACTGATTCTTATTAAAACCCTATTTCTTGTTAAAATAATAGACAATGTTATTTGTTGTTAAAAATATATTTTAATGTATTATTTATTAATTATTTTCTCATTTAACCAATTTACCTCATTGTAGCCCAATTCCTATCATATTGTTAAATTATAATATTCTATACTCAGGCAAAGGTTTTCTTGGGAAAATTGATTCATCATCGCTTCTTGCGGTAAATTTAAAATTAAAATTTTCCAATTCTGTGAGTGTAATTTTTTAAACATTATTCCATATTTTAAATCGTAATAATTATGATTATATGACATCTTCAACTAATTTTTTGGTCAACATGAATAGTAGAATAATAATAATTACCATCGTTAAAGCCAAAATGGAGTTTATATGGGTCAAACTAAAAAGATACGGTGTTAAATGACCAAATAACATGTAAAACCCATTTTATATGAATATTTCACCCTTATATCATCTAATGTTAGAAAAATATCGATTTCTATCCATGTTTCATTTTTAATATTTTCCTACACCTTTATCTTTTCAAAAATACATTGTGTGTCCTCTACCCTACTTATAAAATATAACCCTATATATCCTAATATTCACACTAAAAAAAGTTATGTTTGAAAAATACTAACTCAAATACAATATTTAATTCACTACCCACATAATTGAAAACTAATGTTGATTATAAAAACCTCCTATGAATTCTTTTGTTACTAACATAACAAGGAAATCGAAAAAAGAGGTATCACTCTTAATCTAATTTTTTTTATTTTATTTCTTATTCGACGTCCTTAAAATGTTCTACAAAAAGATGATACAACAACATCAGAATATACTACACAATAAAATATTATTAATTTAGTTTCATAACCCTAACTTGTCTTCGTTTTTATCAAATGGGAAACAAATCTATCAAACATATGTATGAAAGACTATTACATTATAAACCGATGTTATTATTTTTCCTTCACCTTCAATTATTGATAGTGATATTTAGGTATATTTTTTTATATATGATATTAGTGAAATATAATTATTTATTTAATTTAATTTTTCAATATCCATTCTTACCTTCAAATCGATTGGAAAATACTAATATCACACATGTGTATATGTGGACTATAGCCTCCTCAAATTGATGTGTTAAATTTTTCATTTAATATATTCTTGGATGGAAATTGGGCTGAATTTAAAAAATATATATAATATATATGAAATAAAAATGAATTACTCAAGGTGATATATTATTTACCATCATTTCATTCTAACCATCATGAAAATAGAAATAACATCTTGGGGTACATATTGCCGAACATCTCCATTAACTTTGTAATTAATTTTCTATCTATATATTTTTTATTTGAATATACATATATTTAAATATATTTAATTTATATTATATTCATATATATCAAATTAAATACTATTGAGTTTATTTAACGATGATAAATGTAAGGTGACCCTAAATAAAAAACAAAAACATCCATGAATAATGAAACAATTATCACCCAAAACATTGAGATTATGAATGAGTTGTTAATAAATGAGGGATCAATGTTAATAAGTACATTATATATGGTTTTTTAAATATTAATAGGGATATAAATTTTATTTATAATAAGCCAATATGATTTATATAGGAGGTTCAAACGTGTATGTAGGTTATCAAGAAATAATGTAAGGGATTTTCATCTCACTTTTAATTATATGGCACACATGCTATATTCACCGCTCATTTATTTTATGTGGTATATTTATATACTAACCATGAGTGTATTTTATTTTTATTATAATGATATAACATTGGTACATAACTATATATATAAGAATAATTCTTTTATGGGGATCAGTATTCAAAAATTTCAAATGTGACAGTAGATGATTGTCTCACATTTATTTCGGCAGTCCGCACTCTATATTCACCAATTATTTATTTTAAGTGGTGTAAATATAATTCCCATTAATGTCATTCTTTATATTTATTATAAATTTTATGTTTATTTACATATCATTATAAGGTTCTTTCATCGATGATGCTCTTGATTTAAAAAGCAACTAAAGTGATATGGGATTTTTCTCTCACGTTAATTTCTATGGGGAAATTTCTATATTAAGAAGTTATTTATTTTATATGATGTATATATACATCAAATGAATATATTATATGAATAATGTAATTAAAATTTTGTTATATAAAAATATAGATAATGTTATCTCTATTGTGTGGATTAAGATTCCAAAGTTATCAATTTGGGAATGGTTTCTGTTACAATATCATTGTTTATCAGGTTTTTTATGAATATTCATTTAGTGATGAAATATTATGTTATATACATTTTGAAACTAATGAATTGAAATATCCTTAGTTTATTTCAAGAATTTATATTTTCTTCTTCTCATTCACGTATATTTATGTAATTATTATTCCAAAACAGTGTTTCGGTTGAAAAATTAAATTTATTTCCTTGCTCATCCAGAAAACAATTTACTTTTATATCCATGTTATTTGAAAATATTTTAAATAATGCGTTTAGTATTATAAATTTATTTTTTAAATTTATGTTAAACATGTTTTTATTTTAAAAAAAATGGTTTAAAATGATTATTCCTGTTATTTTTTAAATGAGGCACTATTGGATTTTTATTATAAATTTGAAAGTAATATTTTTTTTATAATGTAGGACATGAAAAATATTTTCCAACATAATGAATCAAATTTTATTTAAATATTATTAATAAAATTTAGAATTATAGTTTCAAATTAATTGTTCTTATTAATATTTTACGAATTTGGAGATTTTGAGGATGTATTTTCTAAATGGAAATGATATTTTATTCATGAATATTCTAATTGTGTTTTATATAATTTCTCTTCATTAGTGAAAAAAAGATTTCATGTTTCTTATTTTTTACTATGGATTTTATAAAATTGTACTGACCTTATTAATTTTTAGGATGATTTATTTTAATTATGATGATATCTGTATGAAATCTGTCTTATTTATATGGGTTATAAAATGATGAAATTTATTCAAAACCCATTTCATTTATATGGGTTATGATATAACGAATTATTATGATCATATGGCAGATAAATGTATGGCTTATGTTATGGGTTGGACCTATATCTCCTTATAATGAATTAAGCAATGATTTTTCATGAACCATATATGTTCTCTAATGAAACTGGCCCCAAAATCAGTCCATGGAATGTCATGAAGGGAGTTTCCTATCATCACAGGTGGGAAGAAGTTCTTGGGTATCATAAATAATGGTTTATTATCAATTTACCCAAATTAGTATATATAAAACAACCTAAAATGAATAATAAACCTAATCTAGAATTCATTCCAAACAAGACTTACTTAATGTTCTCTACAAAATACACTATTTTAAAAATAGACACAAGTGGTCCAAAACTACAAAAGTAGCATCCAAAACTACTCAACGACGACCACAAGATAAGGTGTCATCACCCATGGGTCATCTCCCCAACACCGCAACACAGATGAAAATAACCACCCGAACCAATGTTTCTAAATGCCTTTCCATTACCAGCATAAAACATAATCATGTTTACATAAACCCAAATTTGTATTTAGGGTGTGATATTAAGCTAAATACGATACCACCAAAATGGATTCTATGTGATAAACATCATAAGATAAAAGGATTTCTATTTTTTATAACTAGAAATGGTAGCTATGATTTCTAATGAATGTATCCTTTAAATGAATTTATTTCATGGGGTAACAATAAGGAATGAACACATTTAAATAAAAAATTTATACAAATGAAACGTTCTTAAAAACAATCCATATTACATAGGTAAATACAATGTAGTGAACATGCACTAAACACAGGAACTCCCCTAGGATCTAGTTAGCTTTGAGGCCCAAGTACCTCATATCTTGGTGTAAATGTAACCATATAAATGTTTTTTCCTATGAATGAGAAACTAGTATGGAACATACTGATAACCATGAGGCCCCTAATCATCACCATTATAGTTTAGTTAGTGTTTTTAATGTCAAACATTCTATGTGAAACAGGGACATAACCAATCTAGAGCACTAGTGCACTTGTACACTTCCACCCACCTAGATACCCAAGTTTCCCTCTATAGGCTCAAATAAGTTCCACAAGCTATAAAATTTCATTTTCACCAAAAACCAGTTCTAGTCAGACATACTCAAAATAGTAGCTATAAATTCATTTCACCTTTAGGGTAATTTAATATATCTTTTAAATTTTTTATAAAACAATATCATTATGTACAACCAATATTTGAACAAAATATACATCTAAAACCCCTTTACCGAAACAAAATTCATACCCAAATCACACCAAACTAGAATTTTCTGCCCTAAAACCATTTTATAAGATCATTTCATGAACCATGAAATAAACCTAATTAATAAAACATGGAACACAGAAGAAAAACACCAATTTTTTCACAAAAAAGCCACATTAAAATCAACCACTTAACCAATGATATTGAAAATGGTTTTCACACAAAATAAAATGGAAGAGTAATATACTGAAAATATAAATCAAGACAATATAACTCATCCAGGGATGCTTACAAATGGAATCACCTACCATGATGTAAGAAACATCGAATCCAAGAGAAAAAAATCATTCACACCACTGTCACACAACAATGGAGTGAAAACAATCCAAAAACCACAATATTGGACCAATAAACATTTAATAAAACCCTAGTTATGGATCCCTAGTTACTGGAAATTTGTAACCTCATGAATTAGGGGAGAAACCCCAATGAAATAGAAGGAACAAGAGAGTAATTCCCTGACTTGAGAAACTTTGATGAAATCTCCCCAAATACAGCAATATATTAATGTCAAAACTTCCAAAATTGAATGGGATCTTATAATAATGATGAAGTGGTTTAGTGGGGATGGAAATGGTGAAAAAGAGTAAAAATTGAATGATTTATAAAAGAAACAAATTCACATTGAAAATAAGGATAATTTGAGAAACCTTTTGTAAAATATTCGTAATCCACGATGAAGATGAGCTGGAAAATGGTAAAATGGAACATAGAGATGCATATAGGGCCTTTTGGCTTAGGTGAGATGTGTAATGACAAAAAATTCAAAAAATTGAAGGAGTTATTATAGATATAATTTTTACCTTAAATTTAGAAATGGGATCTCGGGTAGGCCCAATTCCGGAATAAATTACTCAAATTGACCATGATTATCAATTCCTAAGGCTTCCCAAATAGAAATAGTGGTTTTAATAGGTTAGATAGGCTAATTGGGATGTTCAATGGGTGATAAATGTTGAAAAATAAAGGATTTATAAAAGAAACCGTTTTTTTAATCTGGAAAAGGGTTCATAGTTTAGTCCACACATGAAGAAATCACCATTTTCTCAAAAAATGCCTAGGAATCCCCCACAATAAAAGAGAGAATAGATAGTAAATAAAATATTACTTTAAAATAAGTCATGGATGTGACAATTTTCCCCACCATAAAAATTTTCACCCTTGGAAATCCATACTAAAGCCTGACCAGATAAGAGAAATAAAAATGACTCATTGACCCAAGACTTCTTCTCCCATGTATCATGATCATCATTCCCATTATACCATAGTACTCAAACCAGATGAATTGTATTTCCTCAAATAAATTTTTCTCAAGAGTCCACATTACACACTGTTCGATCAACCATAGACAGACTTTGTTCCAACTCCATCTATTCCTAACTCAAGACTTAGGACAGTCCAGGTGATAATTCTTTTGTTGGGAGACATGGAAGACATCATGTATTGATGCCATATATGATTAAAAACATACCATTTTCTATCTTACCAAACTTATCAGTGATTTGAAAGTGTCCCACATACATTGATGTTATATTACCTTACACACCATGAAGATAATTTCCTATGTGAGGTGCCACTATCTAGAATAACCTATCACCCATATAATACTTTAAATCATGATTCCTCTGATCGGCATAAAACTTTTTTAAACTCTGGGATGTCAACAACCATTGTCAAATCAACTGAACCTTGCATATCATCTCATACACAAAACACGAACCCAGTAGTGGCGCCTCACCCACCTCCACCCAACAATAAAGAGATCTACATGGATGACCATAAATCACATGGAATTGTGCCATCAGGATTAAGGATTTGTAGCTATTGTTATAGGAAAACTCTACCCAAATGAAAATCCCATTATCTAGTAAAATCCAATAAAATCTTGATGCATGTTTTCCAGAAGATGGTTTTTCCAATTCCTCTAACCATTTGTTTGAGGGTGGTATTCTGCACCCAACATAATCTATGACCGCAATGCCTACTGAAGGCCACTGCAAATCTGAGAGGTAAAAGGAGGGTTTCTATCTGAAAGGATAGATGATGGAACACCATAGAGACTCACATATTTATAAACATTAATTCATCCCAATTCCTCTACTCTGGAGGAATCTTTATGGAAAATGAAATGGTCCAATTTGGTCAGTTGATAAATTACAACCCGTGTATCATTTGTTTCCTACAGTGTATGAGGAAATCCAACTATAATATTCATATAAATCTCATCCTACTTCTGGGTATGAATCGCTAACAGTTGAATCAATTTAGAGGGCCATTAATTCCCTAATTTATCCTACAGTCAAGTATAGTATCACAATATGAAGTCAGCTATGTCACGTATCATGATTGGACACTAGTACTATTGAGGAACATCCTAATACATCGTGGTGGAACCAGGATGGAAACCCACTATTGATGTGTGCTATCCTTCTTCACCACATTCCACAATGAAAAATCACAACTAAGAGGCCCATGATGTACAAGACACCCTTGGGGATGATGGCCAATCAGATGATGTCCCCTAACCAAAAAGAAACTTCTCCGACCACTGAAATAGCACGTCATCATGTTTCTCCCTCTAAAAGAATTCTATATAAGAAGGTGTCAACTAAATTCTCTCAAAAAACTCACCTCCACTATGCTTTGTGGTCTCCACATGATTTGGAACAATGAACCCCATTATCAACACCTAATCATTGGACATCCTCAAATCCATAACTGATACTATTCTGTTCAAGGAATTAGCCACCATTTTTCCTATCCTCAAGGTGTAAACAGTATCAAATTTGATCCCTTGTAATTACTCGATCCAATATCACTTCCTTAGGATAAGATCCTTCTACGAGAATATACATGCTAATATCTCTGGATCACAATAGAAAATAACATCCTCCCAATGAGTTAGTGATTCTATGTATTAAAATAATACATCAGAACTACTTTCTCCAACTCATGGTTTAGGTAATTCCTTTCGTGTGGTCAGAGTTGGTGTGAGCCTTACACCACCATTTGATCATCCGTCATATAAAAACACCTGATACCTATACTTGAATAATAAAATTAAATCACATAGAACATTCCAAATTCTGGAATGATCAACATGGAGTTTTATACAACTTCCACTTCAGCTACTCAATGGATGCATGAAGTTATAGGGCCCAAACAATCTTCACCCCCTTCTGGGTGAGCAACTTCATGGGTGAAGCAATCGAAGAGAAATACTAAACAAACCAGTTGTAGTACTCTTCCACAAAGAGGAATATCATGATATAAAACATGTTCTGTAGATCCTCCCATGACATCACATCACTAATATTCTCAAGATCCACTGAAACTCCCTTCTCTTATATCACATTCCCTTGAAACATCACATCCCTGATATAGAAGGTTCACTTAGATAGCTATGTATAAACGCGATAATCCTACAAATGGACCAACATGATCGGAAAATGATGCTCATGATCCTCCTCAGATCCAGAGTAAACCTAGATGTCATCTACGAATAATAGGACAAAAGATTCAAGATAATGGTGGAACAGCAAATTCAGGATTGTTGTATAGACTTCTCGAGAATTGGTCTGTTCATATGGAATGACCATGTACTCAATGATATCATAACTAGTATGGAAGGATATCTTTGAGACATCTTCCTATTTCACCCCGTGTTTTTCGTTATGTGAATGCATGTATGTTTGAGAAAATCATGTTTCCCCTTCAACTAATCAAATAAGTCATCTATTTAGGGAAATGATATTTTTTCTTGATGGTTACCTTTTTGACCTTTCAATAATCAATACACATCTCGAGGGATCCATCATACATCATTGCAAATAGAACATGAGAATCCCAAGGAGAGATGCTCTAGCGAATGAAAACATTGGATTCTAAACCATCTAGATGAATCATTAATTCCCTCAGCTTGGTGTGGAAATTAAAATATGTGGATAAGGATATCATCATTGTTTTGGTGAAAAATCGACCGATAACTCCACATCCCAAAATGAGGGAGAGCCTGAAAAATCATCATGAAATATATCCAGGAACTCATATAGTACATGGGGAATCCCACCCTCAAGAGCATGACCAACATACTCTAGCACGACTGACAACAACTATAAGAAAATATTTCCCTACTCTGGGAATAGAGGTCCCACACGAACTGAATGAGGATCCCATTCCCGATGAAAACCCATAGGATTTCCATCAAGTGTCATTAGACACACCCACCACCTATAGAAATCGATGTGAACATAAATTTGTTCAAACCAATATATGCCAAGTATTACATAAAATTGATCCATATCTATAACCTGGAGGCCCCATTTCTTCTCAAGCCCTGACACATAATGCGCACCCAATGGGCACTTGATACCTTGTTCCTTCTTCTTTCCCAATGGTGTCAACAAATCCATCACGAAAGACAAAATCTCTGTTGGAAAATTTGGATTAATTAGAATACATGTATATATTAACCAAATAGATGCACTAGTATCAAAAATATATGTAGATATAGAAGATGCAATCAAAACAGTATCTAGGAAAGTCGAGGGTCCAACATCCAATCTCATATGTGTCAATTCCATGGCATGATGATTCCATGTCATTGTATGAGAATGAAATATCTCTTATGGATCATCACAATACTAGTTATACCTAGAATATGGTCAGGAGCTGCCTCTACATCCACTAAATCAAGATCCACCCACCCTCAATCGCTCTGACTGAGGTGTCACTCCCTTAGAAGCCACTGATACTTTTCCACAATGATGTAGATACACCATCCTTCAAAAGTGATTCATGTTTCCCGTACCTTTACAATGATAAAATACATTTTTAGGAGATGTCCATGACGGTCGTATGTTCCCAGGACTTTCACAACGGTGGCACATGATGGACCACACATCAGAATCCACAGGTGAAAGCTGCATAGAAGACTGGACAGAACATCCACCTCTTTTCTTCCCCTTCACCTATTTCTCCCTTTTTTCTCTAATGAACTACCACTTCCCATCACTGATACTGCACATGAAAAACCATACATCCCATTGTGGTCAATATATAATAAATAATCCAAATCGACCACTTCGGCATAGGTTTTCACCATGAACAAGAATACCTAAGAATAGATATATCCTTGAAAACCCCTCTCCAACTTCAGGGCCTTCATCTTCTCATTAGAGACCCTTTCAGATGCATAACATAGTAACTATGATAAGTTCATAGCATACTACATCACTGAATGGTACCCAAATACATGCTTTATAAACTCTCATGACCTAGAATTATACAATACTTCTGGATAGTAGTAGTCATTGAATGTGACCTTGAAGTCGTTAGAACATATGTTCTCATGAGTTGAATCTATAATCATTGATTCCCACCACCTGATGCTAGGACCCTCTAATAGGAAAGAGACACATTTCACCCTGACCTCCTTAGGTATATCAAGGAACTCAAACATGCTCTCAATATTCTCATTTTATCCATCATCATACTAAGGTTCGAAGATATAACATAAAGTTGGAGGCTTGTTTTTCAGACACACTTGTTCTTTTTTCCATCCTCATACCAGAATAATATTCATTAGTTGGAGTAGGAAGAAGATATGCTCATTTCCCCAGGGCCTATATAGCTTGAACTACAACTTCTATAAACCACTAATCAAGCAATAAGGGAGAACTCCCTCCATCTTTCTCCAGTGGCATGAGAGCTGTCTTGGGATTCATGTTTATTAAAAAATAATTAGTCACCAAATATAACATTAATTGGAAAATATTGAGAAATATCTACAATAATATCAAATATAAACAAATAAAACTTATCATGTAAATAAAATGTACAACTACTTGACTATCAGATAATTTCCATATGTTGTCTACATCCCACAAGTCCCACCTAAGAATATAAGTCAATCAAATAGTCCTGAAATCCCATGGTGACTTGTGGTCTGTCATGGGAGGTACATGACATGCACCCTACTCACATCCAGAACTCATAGTTCTGACAGTCTAATCACTTATCCAACTAGACATATTTCAAAATAATAATATAACCCAAAGAGATTAATCTCCTATGATACCATTTTGTCATGAAGGAGATATTGTTTCTATAATAAACCAGCACCCGACCCAGCCAATGGAATGTCCCTAAGAGAGTTCCCATAACACATGGGATGGAAAATGTTTCCGAGTATCATAAATAAGGTTTTGGGAATAATTTACCCGAGTTAGGATACATAAAAAAACCAATAATGAAGATTAATACCAATATGAAATTTCTTGCCAAAATAGCCTTAATTAAAATTAATAACTCAATAAAACATTTTAAACACCACACAAGAGGTAAAAAACATCTAAAATTAGTAGAAACAAAAACCTAAGCACTGCCCCATGCCTAGAGGTCATCACTAGTGATCCATCTCAACCAAACCACACCAATGAAGAAACTAACATCCTAAATCTTCATCTCTAAAGGCCTTCCCCTTACATGTCTCAAAAATAAGAAAGTATACTTACTCAAAAATGTGTATATATGGTGTGAGCCTAATCCCAATATAATACCACTTAAATATATTCTATATGATAAAAATAATTAGATAAAATTTTTCTAGTTTTTATAATATGAAATTGTAACAATAATTTCTCAAGAATGTAACCTTTATATTAAAAATTCTTTACATGGGTAACATTAAGGAATGGTAAATTTTAAAAAAACATGAATCCTACTGAATTTTTCAGCCAAACACACCATAGTACAAAGGTAAATTCCAAGTAGTCAGTGATCACTAAACATTGGAAATCCCTAAGGCACTATATTGGTGTGATCCCTATGTACCTCGTATCTCGTTGTGAAAGTAACAATATCAATATACATTTTCATGAATGAGCCAGTAGTAGGGAATATACCCATAACCTAGTTATCCCCAATCATCAACATTTTCGTTTTTTAGTTTTTTTGGCCACACACTTGCAATGTGAAATAGGGTCTAAACCACTATGGACCCCTAGCATACCAGAACACTTCCACCCACCTAGATACCTGAGTTTCCCTCATTGTTCTCAAACTAGTTCCACATGATATAAAACTCCATTTTCACATAGAACATCATTTTTCATCCTAAATTCTTCAAATATTATATAAACATGCTTTGAACCCTATGTTAAATTCAATAAACAATTTAACATTTTCATAAAACCATTTCAAAAAGTACAAACACACTTTTCACATAAAATCAATCTAAAACCCCTCTTTTGAAACCAAATGTATACTAACATCACCCCAAACTAGAAATTAAAATCATAAAACAATTTTAAAAAATCACTTCATGAACCATAAAACAATGACAATGGATAAAACATGAAACAAAACATAAAAACACTAAATTTTAAAAAAAACGCCAATTGAAAATTATCCACATAACCAATGCTAACAAAAATAGTTTTCACACCAACAAATTAAGAGTAATATCATGAAAATGTAAATCAAGAAAAACTAACTCATTATGGGATTATTACACTTAGAATAACCTAATATATATCAAAAACCTCAAATCCTTTTGGAAAACATTAATCAAACCATAGCCACATCAAAAGAGTCTGAAAACAATCCTAAAACCACAAGACTGGGCCAAGAAAATCAAAATAAAACCATAGTAAGGATATCGTAGTTTCTATACGTATGTAACATTAAGAATTAGTGGAGAAAGAATAAATAAATGGAAATAACATTATAGGAATTCACTTACATGAGAAACATTAAATAAATCACCAAAAATACAAATATAGTTGAATCTCTATGTTTCCAAAATTGAGTAGAAGGTTTGAATAAGGCTGAGGAAGCTGAGTGTGGACATAATGGTGGAAATGAGTAATAAATGAATAATTTATGAAAGAAACAATTTCACTTTGAAAATATATATGATTTGAGAAACATTTAATAAATTCCCCCTAATCCATAATGAAAATGAGATCTAAAGAGGGAAAATATAATATGAGGTTGCGTATAGGGTTTTTGGGCTCAATTGAAGGGTGGAATATTATAAAAATGTTAATAAATGAATGATATAGGATTAAATTAATTAATTACATATGTATGGAAATGAGATATTGAGTTACCCCAATTCCTAAATGAATCACCAATATTCATCCTGATTATGAGTTTTGAAGGGGTCCAAATGGATATGGTGGTTTAAATAGGTCGGGGGAGGCCAAGTGGAAATTAGAATGGGTACAAATTTTTTAAAAATAAATGAGTTATAAAACACTCAATTTTTGTTTTCAATTATGTAAATAGGCTCACGGTTGGCCCCAAATCATGAAAAACCCATAATTTTCTCCAAAAATGACTAGGAACCCCCACAAGAAAGAAATAAAAATAGAATGTACATAAAACATACCATAAAACTAAGACATGTAAGTGACATTATTAAAATTATATGATCTCAAGTGTACATAGGAGGTTATATCATGCCCAAAATGGGGTACATGAGAGGTTATTCGAACCACAAAGTAGGTATTTTGTTGGTTATCCCAACCATGATGTGTTATGAATTCCATATTTGGTTGCCTCAATGTGATATTTTTAGGGTCATGTGTATGCCAAATATATTTATTTTATGGTAATGTTATGAATGCATGGCTTATATTATTTTATTTCTTTTTGATTAATGTCTTTTAAAATAAAAATATTTATTCCATGAATCATGTTTATGATATATGATATGAAGTTCATGGTTTTGAAATGATATTATTATGTTCTCATACCTTTATGTTCATGTTATGTTGACATCTATCTTTTTTACACTTACTGAGCATCGAAGACAACCTATTCTTATGTTTCTTTTCCCCATGTTATAAAATTGGTTTTATGTATGGAATTTCATTTGTGTGTACTATTGGGGAATATATTTGTGGTAGATGTTTAATATATTTCATTAACTAAAAATATTGTGTTTCTTGTCTTAGAAGACACTAAAAAATAATGTTCTTTAGACGTGTATTTGTAAATGTATTGAATATTAGTATATTAGGACGTAATAATTGTGTATAAAAAGCATGGATCGGTATTTTAAGACCTCAAAATACACACACACACACCCATATATATATATATATATATTTGGGGGTTTGCAAAAATATATACTCAATAGGATCCTCCCAATGTCCTCTTGTAAAATTTTGATAAATCATATTAAAGCCTCAATGAATAAGTAGAGAAAATATACGCATCGCCGAAATCAGGATATGTAAATTATCAAAAACAAAATGGTTCTCTCACAAAATGTCACACATAAGTATATGACAAACTATCAAAATAGAATTTATAGAAAAAAGGTAACTCGCTTCTACATTTCAGTTGAATCCTTCACCCCAATACTAAATATCATACATCATAGTGACCACATACCCTCCATATGTCCTAAAGAACATTTAGCCACACATATCATATAACCCTTAATATAATATTTTCTTTATCAACATAAAATCCTTATTAAAATATTGTAAGAGTACATTGCATGAGAACTAGTGAAAATAAACACTACCCCATTATCCCACACAACTCATGATAAAGGACACAAAAAATAACCAACATACATTAAATCATGGATAAATATGTACACTATAAATAAAATTAACAAAAATATAATTGAATATTTATAATTTACTTGGATCAATTGCATACCGTACACACACATATCATATATCAATGATCCATCATATCCAAAATAGGCCTATATATACATTATTTCTAGAAGATAAAAGAATTTTGGTGGAGTATTCAACTGTACATCATCTTAATAAACTCGTTTTTGGGAATAAACATGGTAATATGTGATAATTAATTGTATTTTTATCCCAAAACCTAAAACACCCTAAATATTTATGATATATTTCTCTTCAAAAAAAAAATAATTGCATTGATGCTTGGGATGCACGTAGCCCTAAGTATAAATAAATATAATTTTGTACATTTTAATAACATATAAGTCAAACTATATGTATGAATAAGAAAAAAATACATTTTAAAAAAATATGTATAAATTATTTAGATAAAAAAATATTGATAAATATGTATTCAATATTTAGTGAGGTTATTAAGTTCGTAAAAAAAATTCCTCCAAATGGGTTTTATTTCTTTTTGTGAAAAGATAATATTATTAATTTATAATAGTCATAGATAATATATCTCAAACAAATAAATTAAATTTTTAAAACTTTATAAAAATAACCTTACAGGGAGTTGTTGATAATTTTTAGAAAATTCTATTTTTCAGTGAATAATGGAAAACATAGTTTATTATTTAAAACTATAATTTAATTTCCAACATTTAAAAATTTTTTTTTTTCAAAGTTAAATTATACCAGTTATATTTTTAATCATCCAATTAAGGTCATTGGATTCAATTTTATGTTGAATTTTCATATAAAAACTCAATATACACATGAAAACCTTTTTTTAAAAAAATCAAATTTTTTAAAATTTTATGGGATAACATTTAAATTAATTTCTATCCCAACAAGTATTATAAATCAGAAATATTTATTAAATAATTGGAATTTATATAATAAATATTAGGTAGTAATTTTAAAAAAATATCATGTCATAATTAATAGAATAAACAGTAAAAATCTATTATCATGATTAATGTTAAAATTGTTTTACCAGGGGGTTAAACCAAGAAATAAAGTTAATATTTCTAATAAACATGTCTAAATAATATTAGTTGGAAATATATCACCCTTTTCCATGTATTAATTGTAAATTATCTAATTTTTATTCATTAATCATGAGTAATTAATTAATAAATATAAATCTTTTAATAATTTCCAAGTGTTTCCAATCCATGAATTATAAAAGAACACTCATTAACTCTTTTTTAAACCACATTCAGACACATATTCCAAAAAAATGCAAAATTATCATATACAATTACCATGATTTAAATTTTAGCTTTCAAAATTCTTACAATAATATTCCAATGGTCCTTATGAATTGATCTATAAGAGTTCCACCGAACAAGTGGTAATCATCCTACATGACCTCATTTATTTTATTTATACATATTGATCCTCTAATTTGTTGCACTAAAAATAATATTTTAACTTTATTATCCTTAATATAATTAAATATTATTATTATTATGTATCAACTAGTATACACCCTCATTTCAGTCAAGTGGAAAGTGAAAGCATCACTCGTGCATATATGTGCACTATCACCTCCATATAGTGATACAATTCATTTTCCATAACTATATGTGATAGATGGACTTTATGTGGGCTGAAAAGTTTTATAATATATTATTTAAATAACTATTCTTATATGATTAGGATATTATATCTACCTTTTAAACATACTATCTGTTAGAAAATGATAACGTCGCTCCTGCGTACATGTGGACATCCACCTCGACATAGTGATGAGATTTGGGATTTCATTTATGATTTATTTAGTTATTAATAAGAATATATTAATTATATATATATATATATTAATTATATAATTATTTTTATCTAATGATAATGTAATATTTCTATTTCATTCATTGTTTTCATATGGAAATGAAAACAATGTTGATGCGTACATATGACATATCATCTCGATGAACGATGTAAATTATTTGTCTATATATAGAATATATGGATGATTTTAAATAAATATACATTAAATTCATATTACATTTATATCATTAATTATATTATAGAGATTATTGAACCATTATCTGAGAATAAGGAACAAAATGGTTGAACTGAATCATCCATGAGAAAAAAAAATAATTGACAGCTAAAAGTGTCAATATAAATATGGTTTTATAAAGTTTTTTTATTGAAACGTTATTATTGGATAATATATAATATTATAACTATGTAAAACATTATTTTATAAAAATATAATAAATACAAATTTATTATAAATGAAGTTATGTTGCTTTAATATCATGTTAAGCGTGAGGAATGGGTATCTTATCTCACTTTTATTTCTATGAGACATATTCCATATTCACCATTTATTTTCATTTTGTAGTGTATATAATTCCCAAGACATAACATTAAAATTATTTTCTTGAAAATTATGGTTATTCAAATATCGATATAATATTATCCCATTCATGTGGTTTTGATACATAAATTACCCAATATATATGTTTTTATAATCTCAATTTGACTTTTTTGGGAAATTTGTTATGTTATGAACCTA